>JBANSL010000020.1:17274097-18750763 GCA_037127255.1 Persicaria tinctoria | reverse complement strand
CTTGACATTGGTCTCTTTGTTAGTCATAAAGCAAGCAATATGTTGGACTTCCACACTTACAACTTCCATATCAACACACGAGGGATCCCAAACCACTAGGATTCTACCTCTTGGGTCAAGATGGAAGTTTGAAGTATGGTTCCAACCATGAAGATACCTAATAGTGAAATTATTGGGATTAAAAGTCGCATCATGAGCTCTAGTCTCAAGAATCCCACATACCTTAGCATCATTCAACCGAATAAGCTTACCTAGACCATTTTGTTTCCGGGGATGGCCTATCCCCTTGATGTTCCAAGCTATGATCTTCATGATGACCCTTTATGAGTCTTTCGGGTATTCTTTTGCGTTTCCTTAGCCATTTGCCTCCTCTCCTTCTTAGACATCACCAAGGTGAAGGTCAAGGGATCCTCGACATCCTCATTATCTTTGCTACCCCACGAGTGGCAAGATATATCATCCTCACCATTTGGGTCCTCATCCCCATCCGAAGATGACAAATCCAAGCTCAAAGGGATTGTATCCATAAGCCTCTCGTCGCTCAACCTATTCAAAGGAGGGAGCGATTTAGATCTAGTGACATGATTATTAGGAGGGGTACTTACCTTGGTTCCCAAGTGCTTTCCCTTCTCTCCACCGTCATTTTCATTAGATGTTTCCTTTGTTCCTTTGTTCTTGGATCTTCTTCTTCTTCTACCACCCCTTCCTTTGTTGTCCTTGGTGTGCTTTTCCCCACTCATCTCAGCCCTAGGAACATCATTTTCCTTGTTAGAGATGGTCAAAAAAGAGGAAGGAATTGGAGCGGTGCATACCTTATTGGTGGCGGCATCATGGTGGATGTCGGTGTTGCCCTTAATATCGCCATTCTTTGGGATCTCCTTCCTTGCTTCAAGTCCTTCCTTGTCTACGTCCTTTGTCGCTTTTTCTTCCGGTGAGAGGCCGGAAGGCCCACTCATATTGTTATGATCATTCGCTTCTTTTGTAATTTGCTCATTTCCTTTCCCTTTGTCCTGATTTTTTGAGCTAGGGGGCACATTCTTGGTCAAGTTGTTAGTAGCTTTGACATTTAAAGGGCATTCACAAGGGTTGTGCCCAAAGGTAAAACATTTGCAACAATACTTGGGTTCATTTTCTATGAAGAATTTGCAATTAAGCTTAGAATTATTGCTAAAGGCAAGGGTTACCTCCCTCTTGATTTCCTCGGCAAAATTGATCTCAATGAGAGCTCGAGCATATGATTTCCGCTTCCTTTCCTCGGTGACCTTGTCTACAAAAAGGGGTTTACCAAGAGAGGAAGCAACCATACCTATAACATTGTGAGTCCAATAGTCCACCGGGACCCCCATCATGCGGACCCAAAGGGGTATGGTCGCCGCTTCTTTCTTTGTGAATGCGAACATCTCGGGCACATTCTTTAGGATGAATGGACGCCCATGGATGAAGTAGGGGCCACCCTTGAGCACACCATTCGCATCCTCCTCCGAGTCGAAGGAGAAGACGAACCACCCATTCTCTTCATTGAACTTAGATTTCACTCCCCACTCTCGTCTCATTTCGTTGATCTTGAAGTTACCCGGGTGCCGACCCACATATTGACCCAAGAGAGTCCATCCCCACACTTCATGCCTTGGAAGTGCCTCACTAACATCAATCTCAATAACGGATTTAGATTTGTTTTCCTCAAAATATTCAATCTTACCTCCAACACCTTTATTCATGAAGACCTTTTTTGATTTATTGTTCCAAACATTAGATGGGTTAGATATCATACCTTGGCTTTGGATATTACCGTTTGAGACATTGGGAGCATTAATCGTCTGGCGCTTCTTTTCAATAATTGTTGGCGCATGGGGAGTGTTCGTAGGCGCCTCGGCATTGCTAGTGCTCACGGGAGGGGATGCGAGAGTAGCAGCGAGTGGAGCAGAGATAGGAGCAGCGAGCGCGCTCCCATCGTTAGGTGCCTGAACGCCCAGCGCATGGGGCTGCTCGGAGCACTCGCTGCTGGCGATAGGCGCCACCTGCTGCTCGGTTAGCTTGTTCTCAACATTAGGAGCTTGAGCGGGATCCTCGAGGACGGACAAGATCAACAGGGGACCATCCGTAAAGGGCTTATTCTTAGGTAGCCATTCTCCAGCGACGGTGGTAGCGGGAGGGATCAGTTGGGCGAGAGTGACCACGGAATCCGGTGCGATAGAAGCGTCCGGGTAGGCGCCAGATCCGTTTCCATTGGTGCCAATCACATGGGTATCCAAAATCAGATTAGAATTCAAATTAGAAGAGTCTTGGGAACTAACCTTGTCATTAATTCCTTCATTCACTTGGTTGGAGTTCGACAGATTTAAACTCCTTTCATTAATTGATTTCACAATTGTAGATTCTAGGGGCTTTGAACCTTGAACAATCCCAATGGGATCATTAATGCCACCCGCTCCCTTCATTGATGGATCATCCTCCTTACCAATGTCGCCATGGTTAGGCTTCATCGAAGACTGGCCTGACAGAGGCGGAGCATTGGCCGCCGGAGGAGAGGTCATGTCGACTACACGAGCAAACTCTTTGAAAAAATCTCCTTCAAGCTCGCCATCTTGAACCGACGAGGAGGAGGTTGGGAGCTTCTTCCTTGGGTCCAGGTTTTCACCGTTTCCACCATTAGCTTCTTTGCTCACTTTGTTCATCATCCTTACTCCATTAGAATTTTGATTAACAACTCCACCCGTTTGGGTTAGAGCTTTTAATTTTTTCGGCCTTCCCCTTTTAGGTGCCATAGGGGGAGCATCTTCAAGGTACTTGGAAGGATCGGTTCCTCCCATACCTTCGGACTCCTTGAGTTTCTTACCCATCTTCAACCTTTAGCATTACACCAAAAGCAAAGCAAAACAAGGAGGACAAAAAGCAAACCAACAAAGACCCAGCCCAAGAAACACAAACAAACACAAAGAACAAAGAACTCACCCGGAAAGACAGATCTTCATACTGTTACGCCGGAGAGTTTCGAAAACATTTTCTGAACTCATTTCTTTAGCATGTTGCGTCGCACGCTTGGTTCAACTTTTTTTTGGAGTAGGTAGGAGGAGGTTTTTAGAGGGAGGGAGAGAGGAGGGTTCAACTTCATGCCTTTTCTCTTTGGATTTTTATTTCCTTTCAAAAGTAAAATCATGATTTTTGAACACTTTTGACGGAAGTCTTAGAATATTTAACGGAATATTCCACTTGGGTGGTGTTTTATAAACAAATCCGCTTTAATGGGTGGTTTTATGTAATTTCAATTATAACGGGTGGTTAAGTGAAAAACTAATATTTAACGGGTGGTTTTCTGTAATTTACCCTTTATATTTTTACCCGTTTTAAGGACGTGTGTATTTTAATCGGAGCCCAACTACTTCATTTTTCCCTCCAAATCTCTAATATAATATTCTTTTTAGATATTTTTATTTTTGGCATTAATTCCTATTGTATTTTATTTTGAAACATGATTTTCATCTCCATAATATATTTCACACTATGCCTGTGAATCAAGTCGAATAAAATGAATACTTTATGTTTTCACTCGTTTTAAGATAGTGTGTATTTTCATAAGAATCCAATTATTCCAAATTGACATACAATACACGATTTATTTTTAGATATTTTTACGTCTTGATTTTTAAATTCTTATTGTATTTAATTTTGAAACCTTATTTGTAACGGCCCAGAATTATGATTTCCGGGTTACGTTTCAAGGGATAAAACCCCTTGTTCGGATCTTGCAATCCAGGTACGGGTCGAGGTTTCAAACTCATTTTAAGATTAGTAAAAAGAGGGATTTCAAACCCTAAAAACATCGAAGGGCCGTTGGGTACCCTTAATCTGTCCTAAGACTATGTCGCGGAATCCATTTCAAACGAAAGTAAGGCGAAAGCAAAGTAAAGATACAAGTGTCATGGCAGAACCGGTCAAAACCAAATCATGAGTGTGTAATTACCATTCTACTAAATTAGGATATTAGCCAGATTCTTCGATTCGCCAAAAGGGAACCCCGTCATATAGACGTCGAGCACTCAAATCTGCAGAGAATACCTTTAAAAGAAGAACGGGGAAAGGAGTCAGATCGAGCCACTCATGCGGGACCAGCAGTCCTCGCTGAGGCCACATAGTATGTGTTATACCTAATAAAGATGCTCTAATGCAGTACGAAAGTCAAACACACTAGCATGTTCCTAGTTCATAATAATGTGCAGAAATACTGTAAAGGGCCCAAGACAATGCCAAATGGCATATCCCTCTCCTACCTCCACCCCCTTCCGATAGGGCGGAGACTGGCCAGCTCGTGAATGCATTCCATCATAATCGGGCGGCACGCATGCCTAACCCGCTCCACAATAAAGCCCGCAGGCGTCTCATAATATAAGGAAGTTCATGACTCGATTGAATCAGGGTACCCGATGAGGCTGGGCTACCCTATGACCCTAGCAAAGACTCTAGGAGTATCACAGATAACGGTCGTTCTGTTTCAAACGCAATAAGTAAGCAGATGCTCATTCAATTAGTGCAACCTAAACAGGATACTACATGACATGCTTTTATGCATATGCAACACCTAAAATAAAATGCAACAACAGGCATGAATGTCCAACCGGAGTAAGCCCCCTAAGGAACTTACCTGAAATGCCGAACAACAAAAGATAACGCAAGCGGAGTCCAACAAGCAACAATCACCTAACAAATATACAGAATGCATAAGTCTATCTAAATCACACAAGGCGCCCCTAACTATCACACATAACTTCACATATCTCATTTCCGATCATTCCGTCGTATCTCATTTTTCCTCATCATACCCAAAACCAACCGATAGTAAAACCGTTTTTCCAAAACCTTTCTGATATGATCAACATCAACCAAAATCATTCTTATAATTTCCTTCTCAAAACCAACATCATCAAGCCAAGACAAAATCCCGACATTAAACATTTAAACTTTAAAACCAATCTTTCAAGATAATATTATAGAAATAATTCCGGCATTTTATTTTCAAACTTTTTGAATAAACAATCAATATTTAACTAAAATAGACACCAACAAATCAATCCATTTTATCAATCCTCATTTATAACTCAATAAAATAAATTGTTTTATAAATCATCCTCAATAGGTCACTTTACCCTTCCTAAAATATCATAATAAAATTATATACATATATATTCCATTTAATTCTATTTTAAAACAATTTTATGATAAACAATAATTTCAGCATATTTAATATTTGAAAACATAATAATATGATAATACTATAATAGGCAAACAATAGTTTCATACAAATCAAATAACGTAATAATAATAACTAGTTCTTTTCCCGAACCTTGTTCGGGTTTTTTCATAATATTTTTTATCGAGTTTGACGTATTAAACAAAATTTTCGACATGTCAATTTTCTACTAACATATTGCTTATGCTTCTTGTCATGATGTTCTTCGAAATTTTCTTTTCTTGGGATATCGATACTTCAAATTTAACAAAGAATGGTAAATCATCCGTTTTCACACTTCTCCTAACATCCGTCCTAATTGAAAACAAAGAAAAGAACCTTATAGTTTTTTGTTTAAGAAGATTGAGTTTGAATCCTATAAGATACTTTCTCTATTACACACATCATGTCACACCTTTCAAATTGGTCAAAATTATAAACCGATTTGATAAAGAACCTTGAGTTGAAATGAAACCCTATATAGCTAAAGAATAAAAAAATTGATAATTTATGTGTGTTTTTTATAATGTCTTAGACCTTTAATTAGAAAGAGGTGATCTATGTTTAAGTATGAACCCTAAGAGGCCAAAATATTAAAAAAAAAATTAAATTCATTTCCATATTTGAAATCCAGTGCTGATACCAATTGGAAACGATATCAACACTGGATTTAAAAAAAAAAGTCAATGGCGGAAACACTCACCTTACGAATCCAAAAAAACTAAACAAACATTGAAATACTAAATAAATAAACTCACCAATTTGAGATGAAGCTGGTGCTTCTCGGATTGAACTTGAGCGAGTTCGGAGAGGCGTTCTTGGAGGCTCTTTTCGAGTTAGGAGTGGCAGGACTCGAGGTTGGAGTAGTCAGATGAGAGCGAAAGGTGTTTGTGCTCAAGTTTAGAGCATGTCTGCTCGGCGGTAATGGAAGCAGCGTCAGTCTGAGCCCTGACGGTCTCGAGCTGTGCGTAGAGGTCTCGTATGAAGGCGTCTGCCTTGTCAGCCACTGCAACAACAACGTGCCGGAGGGTTTGCAGCTCCTCGTCTGAAAGGAACAACGGCATGATCGATGTGAATCGATCGAGTGACCGATATAATATTCTAGGGCAAAGGAAATTGAGGGGGAATTCGAGGGTTTTGAATTGGGAGAAGTCGAACCCTAAAAAAATTTGTGGAAAACCCAAACCCTAGAAATTTGTGGAAAAAACTAGTGGAGAAGATGAAGGTGAAGTGGGCGGCTTTAATAAATTGGGAGTGGAACTGTATTGGGAGAACATGGAAGTAGAAAAGAAGAACCAGTTGAAGAGAGAACGTGGGAGAAAGACTGCAAATTAGGGCTTCTTAGTTTTACTCATGGATTGAAGCGGTTGAGGAGAGAACGTGGGAGAAAGGCTAATTTCTTAGTTTTGCTCAAAGAGGACACGTGGCTCATTCTTTTACAAAGAGCCTGTGGATTTGTTGTCTACTGCCTATGTTGCACGGACACGGACACGGGGACACGACACAATACGGACACGGGGAAACGACATTTTAAAAATTATAGGATACGATACGTCAAGGACACGACAACATAAATAATATGTTGTTTTAAAGGTCTAAACATAACTAATAGATAAATCAATAAATTGAATATAGATATTAAATAAATTGAATTCGGTGACTAATTATAGTAGGGTATTTTTCTCAAATAAATTTAATATATAGATATTAATGTTAGAATTTATAAGAAAATTGATTATTTTTAGTGGGTTTTGGGTTGTTTAAATTATTGGGCCTAATTTAGGGTTTGTATTTGGGTTGCTAATTAAGTGGGCCGGCCTAGGTTAGAAACCCTCCTTCCCTTATCTTCTTCCCTGATAGAGGGATAGGCACTCAGCCGCCTCTGCAAGCGATTCCTCCACGTCTTCTTGCCTCCTCTACGATCTCTTTATGACTTTACAGAGCTGTTCAGGTAGAAAAAGAAGGATTCTTTCTGTACGAGCTTTGATCAGTACGCAACCATGGCGGTGATTGAAAGCGCTCCCCTTGATTCGAGAATCGGCGTCCAATCTTCCTCTCCGCCACCGCCCTTCGATGTCGGCGGCGCAGGCGACACCGATCGTGCTAAATTCGACGGCCAAGATGCGGCCGATCAAAACGGTCTTCGCCATCTCCGGGGCGTCCGATCTTCCTCTCCGCCACCGCCCTTCGATGTCGGCGGCGCAGGCGACACCGATCGTGCTAAATCTGACGGCCAAGATGCGGCCGATCAAAACGGTCTTCACCATCTCCAGGGCGTCCGATCTTCCTCTCCGCCACCGCCCTTCGATGTCGGCGGCGCAGGCGACACCGATCGTGCTAAATCCGACGGCCAAGATGCGGCCGATCAAAACGGTCTTCGCCATCTCCGGGTTCACCAACAGCTCTCCTTCAACGCGCCTCGGGCAACGGGTCCGGGTCAAGCACTTGAGATTAGCATTGATGGAGGAGGAAATTGAGCGGATTGAGGAGGAAATTGAAATCGTTGAGCGTAGATGGGGAGAATGTGGGTTTGGAGGAAAGTGAAAGACAGTTTCTTATTTTGTGAAAAGGTGGACACGTGGCACAAATTTTTACAAAGATGCTGCTTCTAAAATAATAAGTATAAGGAGTGGGTATAACATATGGAACAAAACCCTCAAGACCAACATCCCACACAAAAAGAAAGAGACAGGCCCAAACTCTCAATTCTCCACCCAGAACCCGGATCCGGCCCACACCCTCAACCCGGATCCAACAAATAGGCCCAATGCTTAACCCTTCCTGAAAACCCGGATCCGACCCGGCCCAGAAAATAAGAAAAAGGGAAAGAAGAAAACCGGGTTCAAGATCTCCTTTCCCTGGTGAGCAGAACACAGACGCCGGACGGAAAAACGGAGGAGGAAGAAGGGAAGCTCGGCCTGCCGGCGGCCACCCCTCCGAATCAGACTCTCCCACCCCGACCAACTCGGATTTCCGACCAGACCCCCACACATGGATTCAACGCGAGTAAAGGAGAGGAAAGGGAACGAGACTCACCGGGGAAGTTCGAAGCTCGAGCGGCGTCTCCGAGGTCGATTGGGTTCCGACGGTGGGGAATCGGCATCGCTTGTACACAAGAGAGTGGATGGGTGAATAAAGGTGCGTTTTTAGCCGGATTTCAAGTCGAAAACAGGAGATCGAGGTTACCGACCTTGGAATGAAACAGGGGAGACGAAGAAGAGGAGGGCGGTCGGTGGCTTCAGAAACTCGACTTCGAGGTCGGGCTCCGGTGGGACTCCTTGTTGCTGCTGCTTCTCGGAGGGAGGAGCAATGTAGATGACTGGGAGCTCGGCCCTTGGCTTTGGTGGAAAAAAGGGTCCCCCGCTTATGCTACTTGGCGGCGAGCTCCTCCTGGCGGCGACGTCGGTGACAGAGGTGCCAAAGAACGGGGATGGCGATGGCTCTGGGTTGAACGACTGAAATAGAGGTAGTGTGGTGGTGCTGGTTTGTCCGCAGCAATGGAGGGGAAGCGAGGAGCAGATGGGGAAAAACTGAAATGAGGAGTGTGGGTGTCTGTTTTCTTTTGAACTGGGTTTGAATCAGAAGAAAAGAAGGGGAAATGGGTTTACTGGAGAGGGGAGGCGTGCCTTTTGAAATCAACAAGAGGGGTGTATACTGTATAGGCATAGAGGTGCAGGCAAGAAGACAAGGAATAGCTTAGCTAGGCTTTGCTAGTGCTGGCCCAATTCGAATGGGAGGAAAGAAGGGTCCCAAAATACATTTTTAATTATCCAAAATAAATAAATAACTAAATAAATTGATCCAAAACCTACTTACTCGATTTGATTACGACGCAATTAAAATTAATGCTTAACTTTTCAAAGTCCGAATTTAATAAAGAAACTCAATATTATTTTTCACTTCTTGGCATATAAAAGCGGAAGTAAGACGTATTTTAAATTTTCACTTAAATAATGCCGGAACTCGTTTCGAAATCTTTAGAGTAAACAAATAGCTAGAGAACGGAAATTCCAAACCTCATGAATCTTAGAAATCGAGATGATTATAAATTATTATTTTAATTATTTAATATTATAAAATTTCCTGGTCTTTACATTATTTTACTTGTCATAATATATTTCACACCATTAGAAATGTATCACAATATATCCTTGGTAAATATACAACAATTGTTATATATGAGTTCTCAACACTCTGCTTCTTATTTTATAACTCCCTCTTGACCAAATAGTCAACTATCCTAAAGTGCTCTATGTAAAACTGAATAATACAAAATAGCAATTTAGGAAGAGATGGGTTCAAGACTACCAACATTCAATGGATTTGATTAGAAAAAAACAATAAAAATCAAATTACAAATCAAGACAAATTAAAGCTTTATCCCAGACATAATAAATATATGACGGGTTGAGGATCGAGTATTTATGGGGTTTTTATTCCCATTGTATTTAATAGTAAAAATTGAGTTTCATAACCATAGTATATTTTACACCATGCATGTGAAACAGGCTATAGAAAAAAAATTATTTATGTTTTTACTCCTTTTAAGATCATTTGTAATTTAATCAGAGCTCAATTACTCCACTTTGACCTATAATGGACTATTAGACCTTAAATATTTTTATTTTTGGCTATTTGTTATTTCCTATTATATTTAATAGTGAAACCTAAATTTTATCGCCATAATATATTTCACATCATGCTTGTGAATCGGGCTGAATATATAAAACGAATGATTTATATTTTTACTCGCTTTAAAGTTGCGTGTATTGTCATATATAGGAATCCAATTACTTCAAATTGACCTATAACAGACGATTTATTTTCAAATGTTTTAATTGTAACATCAAGCCAAAATTTTATCATACAAGTTAAGAATTCAATCAAACATAACTAATCCTTTCAAGTTTGCACTTATATATATCGTAGTGCAATACAAACCATAACCACTGCAGCTACAACCACCCTATCAACATCCGATGTGGACGACTCAACCATAAACAACTTAATATAGGGTTGAGACCATGACTCCATCCTAAATGGTACAATGACATACCGTTCAAGGCAGGAACCGTATATATACAATATACACAAACTCGAACCACGCATTCCATGCCATCTCTAGCTCCGAGATCCTCTCATTTTTCAAAGTATCTTCAAATGCCACAACAACACCATCAGAATCAAATGCTACACATTTAATATATATTTCCTCCTATTCAAGCAAACATTAAGCATAACCCAATTCTCATTTACTATTACAAAACTGAAAGTTCATTCCCATTTGAAAAATTAATCAATAAATTCACGTTGTTTGACATCAGGGAAATCATAACATATATTTGGGGGAATAAACACTAAAAATATTTTAGAGCTGGATCAAATCACTCAATGATATTTGCTTATGAGCTTGTTGCATGCGTTGGCACAAAATCCTATATCAGCAACCCAAAACGAACCAAAGTTTAGCTACCAAGCCGATCAATGCTTGATAACCTGAATAAATATGCACCAATGGTTTACCTTTTGAATATCTTCTCTAAGGACAGGTTATAGATTTTCCAACGTAGTCTGTCAATAAAAAACATAAAAGGGGTATTGAATTAAATCAATAAAGGATTAGTCCCAAAATCTCAAAGGACTTAAATATTATCTCCAAAGAATTGCCTCTATGTGTTATCTCAAATTGCCAAAACATATGTACCAACTTAAATGGTTGAATCTACCTTTATTGTGTCATGTATTACAAACAACAGAATAGTTTTGCGTGGGCTGAACAATCGCATCATGACCTACAAAGATACAAAGAGATATCATATGGGAAGAATGTCTATTACTTAAATCTTAATCAATATTGCTCAAAGAATATAAAGAAGATAAAGATTACCTAAAACACAGTCTTCAAGAGAGGCTTATTGACAACTTGCTCATGGCCAATATCATGGCACCACCTGCATGAATCGGTGAAGGCATGAAGCAATCAAGAAAGAGAGACAAAAATTATCTTACAAAAAAAATCATCTTCATAAAGTGAAACAAAACAGGACATTTTAAATGGGCACTTTGCTTTTCAAATGTTGTATCATCCTACAAGAAATGAAACAAAACAGAACATTTTAAAAAACACGTAATCCTTAAAGGATGAGGTGACTAACATGTTATAAATTATTGGATAAACTTGTGTAACGTTATTATATGGGTAAAAGGGTGACAAAATAGTCTTCATAAAGTGCTACCCGGTGAAGACATGCAGAAAAGTCTAATTGCCTTGAAGACAACATTTCAAGTTCTTAGATAAAGTAGAAAATGTTCGTAGCAAAGTGTTATTAGCTAGCTAATAAGTGACGGACTCAGTACAATCTTATACAAAATCAAGTGATTAATAATCAAATAGAAGTATTGAGGGAAACATAATTCTAACCTCTCTCATTTCTCTTCCACCGATTCCTTCCAAATCCATAAAAATAGTACATGGCTCAATACCAATACATCTTGCCATCCATAGACCTCTTGATGTCTAAGACTTGGAACAAAATCAGCTTATTAAATTGATGTATCATGTTAAGAAAATCAAGAACAAATAAAATTTGGTAAGAATAAAATAGGATAATCATTCTTTCTTCTAAATGCATCCATTTCCCTAAAGTTTGTTATAAACAATTGATTCAATAGTGTACTCTTTCTTGTCAAAGACTCAAAATGCCAGTAGAACATGACAATGTTTAACAATTTCCAAGATAAAATTAGAACATGCATACATGAATGCTAGAAAGTGTAAAATCACAAATGAATGAGATGTGACTCATTTTCAAACCACCCATTCATCTATCAAGGAACATGAAAGTGTTTAGATTCAACTGTTGAAAGCCACGGTATATACCACTACTTAGAGGGCCCATGATGAAGACTACAACATATGATACTCCACATTCAGCCAATCTAACTTCTTACATAAAGGTTTCAAATTTCATTAACATTGAATGCACCATCTCTATCGAGAAGTTGATGAGTAGAGCAAGGCCTATCATCATCTCCACCTTTCCTTTTTTCCCATCACATAAGAGAACCTGCGCAATTTTATAAACCATCCTTTCTTATCACTCTTTTAGTATCAACTCGCCATTTTCCTCTCTCTTGATCGTATTCTTGGTGAATTCCATCTTTTGCAATAACAAACATGCCCAATCTCATCCCTATACAAATTACAAATTCGTGAATTAATGTAAAAGAAAAAAAAATTAATTAACCTTAACTAACCGTAATTTGATTGCAACTTTAATTAATTACCCCATAGTCATGGATGGTATCTCGATCATTGGCCAATAATACCCAAATCAATCCAACAAACATTTCTAAAAAGATGGATATCGAGGGAAGATGATCAAATTAAAAAAAAACATAAAAATCAATAAGCAAATTAAGAAAGGAACCTGGCCTAATCGCCTACTTCAGCCCAGATTGAGAGTCTTAATCTCCAAACATTCATCCCCCTAAAACCAATATTTCCCCAATTTTAGCTCAACAAACCTAATTTTTATCCCCACCTTCAGCCCCATTTTGCTCAGAAACATAAACACAACCCAATATGTCTGAAGACAAGTCGTTATCGTTCCAACGCCACCGGAGCCACACCTTTGATGAATACCCCTCCTTTGGAGTTAAATGAAGTGAGGGATGCTCTGGCCTCTGCGAACGTTGTTGACTCCCCGGCCTCTGCAACCTTTATTCATGCTCCGACCTCGACTAACGGAGGCGTTGCTCAACCCTCCCCTTCGTCTCCCTGACAACTCTTCAGAGTTGATGCCCTAGCGGTGAAAGAGGGTGTGATTACATGGTATCTGATGGAAGAAGGCCAATGGTTAAGGAGGAGGGATAGAACGTGGCTCAGAGGAACAATTTTTGGTATTTGTGGCCAAGAGAACGTGGGTGAGAAAGGTGAAAACTGTTTCTTAACTTTGCTTAGAGAAGGACACGTGACGCAATTTTTTACAAAGACATTGCTTCTGAAATTATAAGTACAAGGGGTGGATACAAACAACCCGGATTTAGAAGACCTGCAGTTATAAAGTTGTAATTTTTTTTAAAAAAAAAAGTAGAATGCACGGGCACCGTATTATTAGGTGCATTCTAATTCAACTTGAAGCCGTTTAGAAATCATATATAGCAAGTACAATAAGTACAGGAAACCAATTGCAAATCATATATTCTTGGTATAATAATAAGTATCTGACAACTTTCATAGCATTACCGACTTTCAATTTCTCCATCATCATCCATAAACATCCAATATTCCACTTCTTTCCCTATCAAGAGGAATGATCGATTGCAGAAAAGCACACTCGATATCTAGTGGATTCACTCGATATCTACTGAAGCAAAGCTGAGATTTGGCTAAGTGTTGGACAAGGAAGCTAGTGTAATTTCAGTCGATATCTAGTGAGAGCACTCGATATCTGCTGACGTACTTGACATCTAGTGAGAGCACTCAATATCTATGGAAGTAATCGACATCTAGTGGAGGCTACTCGATGTCTAGTGAAGATCATCCACACTTAGAAGTTGAAGAGGAAGACCACTCAATATCTACTAAAGCATTCGATATCTACTGAACCACTCGATATCTAGTGGGAGCACTCGACGTCTAGTGGAACCTACTAGATATCTAGTGAAGATTTGCAACACTTAGAAGCTGAGAAAGAAGATTCACCGGAAATCGACGAGATTACTAGACATCGAGTGAAATGCAGTCGATGTCGACTGAACTTGGTCGACGTCGACTGGATTCTTATTGGGCCGCAGACGCGTTTTGGAGAGTCCTAGTTGAAGGGAAATTACTAGGGCTGGCAAATTAATGGTACGGAAATTACCATACCAACCACATACCAACCACAAACCGACTATATTGGTAACCACACTTGTGGTAACCAACATGGTGGTAATCACGTGAAGGTGGTACGGTAATGGTAATGAAATCTGAATACTATGGTTACCAAGTATATATATTAATTTTTTATTTAATGTTTTATTATTATTACTTTTAAGTTTTAAGTTTTTAATTTATATTTTGTGTTTTGATTTTGACCTAAATTGGCCATTTCTATTTTTTCTACTAGAAACAGTAGGAACATTTTGAATATTTGAAGACTTTGAACTTGTTTTGTTTGAACTTGCAGGAACATTTTGAATGTTTGAACAATTGAACTTGGTTTGTTTCAAGACTTTGAACTTGATTGATTTTAATTGGTTTGTACTTTACGTAGTGAACTTGATTTATTTGAACTTTTAATAGATGGTAACCATATTTTTTTTGTAACCATATTTTTTCGTTCGATAACTTTGATGACTACTGGAAGGTAGCCAAAGTGTTTCAAAAAAATACAAACAGAATTACAACTTGGTAACCATGGTAATGTACCGATGGTAACCACAAGTCGTGATTACCACATATGCGGTAACCACGACTTGTGGTTGGTACGTGGTATGAAAATTTGCGTACCACTAGTTTGTGGTTGGTACGTGGTAATCACCATTTTTTGATGGTTACCGTACCATGCCAACCCTAGAAATAACGTAAGCACGAAGTACAAGATATTTATCTTACCTTATGAACTTCTATCCTTATGGGTGAATACCTATTTATCCCTATGGAATTTATTTATTTAGATATAGTTTTATTAATTCAAGTTATAATAGGATTAGAATTACTTTCCTTGGCTAGCAAGGATTAGTAGCTATAAATAAAGCCCTAGGGGCTATGTTTTATTCATTCAATTACATAGCAAACAAATCTCATTGATTTTAGGGTTTTTGGAGCTTTAGGGTTTAGTGTTCTTGCGAAAGTTGGAGCGCTACAATTGTGAAGACTTCGAGGTTTTGGTTTTTAATGCAATTTAGTTTCTTTTAGACGTTTATGATGTCTTTTGTTACCATGAGTGAGTAGTCGCTTTTCTCTTAGGGTCGGGGTGAGCCTGGCGTTGGCCATGCATGCTTGATGTGAGTTTGATGTTGATATTTGTTATGTCTTGATCACCTCCTACCTTTTTGTGTTTAGCCCTTGTCGAAGGAAAAGGAATTCATGTTAACAACTTGGATCATAAACATTAAAATCGGTAGAGACAATTAAGTTTATTTGCGTGAGCCAATATTTCTATTTGTTGGAAGAGGCAAAAACTTGATCCTTTGATGAGATAGCATAATTGTCCATCTTATTCTATCTTTATGCATGTGCGGATAACATTGTGATAAACCCTAGCCTTGAGAGATCTTTTCCTTTATTGTTTACACTCGTTAATTGACGTTCGTTGAGTCCTTGAAAAACTCGACACCCTTGTTATTTCTGTTCATCAGTTTCTATCCTTTTATTTTTCGGCCTTATTTGCTGACAGCTTGGGTTACTGTTTTTGTACTCAGCATTGACTGCTCCCAGTCGACATCGAGTGCCTTGGATCGACTAACAATTTTTCGAGTCAGTCGACAACTGCTAATGATATACTCGACATCGACCATTCTAGTCGACGACGATTGCTGTTTTTGTCTCTGCAGGATTTCACTAGATATCGATTGCCACCCGTAAACATCGACTGGATTCCAGTAGGCATCGAATGGATTCCATTAGACATCGACTGCATTCCAGTAGACGCTGAGTGGCTTCTGGTCAATTATAGAACGCTATTTTTTTTAGCTACTTTGGGATTCCGCTACCACGCTTCCTCGTGGATTGAACCTGATTCCCTACGACTGCAGCAGAAGAGTCCTGAATTTATTTGATAGGCTAAGAGTTACGATTTGATTGTATTTACATATTTTCATATTTGATTCTCCCCTTACATCAACAACCTTGAGAGCATCATAGTCCATGAGCACATCAATTTGTTATGGAAAACATCCCTAAAGTAAAAAAAAATTAATCGTCACATATTAACTTAATCTACAAGTCTAAACCAATTCCATCAATTCTCAACCCAATCCCGATCAGAAACACGACATGAAAATGGACAAGGAACTAAAAAAAATGGACAAAGAACTAAGAGTTTCTTCCCCCGTAGGCTAGAATAGCTAAGGGAAATAGCCTACCAAAAGAGAATATTCTATAGAATATTTTCTTTTGGCCTATTAAATGATTTTGTTGTTCCCACCGTAGGCCAAATTTGGCAGGCAAATTTTCTATAAATACTCATGTAATTTAGAACTTTCACACTCATTTCCGTCACTCGATTCTATCGTTATCCTTTCAATTTGAATCAACAATGAATTCTTCTCAAATATCATCATCATCTCACTCTTCGAACGAGCAATGACAAATATATGCATGAAGATGATCAGCATGATGGCTTCGGAACAGGGAATGGTTATGAAGAGAGTAATGCGGATCTACCAGAATATTAAATGTTACCATGATTCAATAGTTGGTTGTTTCATTTTATATTTGATTTTTCTTCTTTAGTACTTTAAGCAACTTAATATTGATTTTTTATTATAATTTTGATGAATCTATAATAATAAAATATTAATGTCATTTTCTAAAAATATTATTTATGCAATAATAATTCAAATATGTCAAATATTATAGTCATATCGAATAACTCTTAAATATCTTAACAATACTACAAATTTTATTTTTAATTGGAAATCATAACTATATAATATATAGATTTATAATTGTATTATTTATAAATTTACATCATATTATGGTTTTGATGTGTTTTGGGATTTTTTATTATTATTTTCAAATATAGTAATTTATGCAACTCGATATTTATTTATGAGATATGATTTTGATGAAGATGTAATAATATAAAATGAATATGTTTTTCTAAAGATATTAATTATTTATGCAAATATAATCCAAACATATTAAATATTATTGTCATATCAAAGAACTCATCAATATCTTTACAAACTTTAACTTTTAGTTTTGATAAAAAAAAATTATAATTAGATAGTTTATATACAATTAATTGTGTGATTTATAAATTTATATTAATAATGAACAATTAAAAAAATAAAAAAAAATGGTGGAATTCACATTTGGCCTATGATGGAAGAAAAAAAAAGGATAAAACCCATTTTATAGCCTATGGTGGGAGATGCTTTAAAAAAAAATGGATACCAAATAGAAATATACTCCATAACAAATTTTACCCATGTAATATAGTCCTAATTTGTGTTTTTGACTCTAAAAATAAGGCCCATAGTCTTGCGGCCCCAATCATAAAACCCCATCAGCCTCCCCAGACTCCCCAATTCTCACACTCTCTCCCCTGGCGCGCTCCATTCCTCTCTCTGTCTCGATCTCTCGCGCAAATTTGTTTGGGGAAGAAATATGAATGGGGAGTACGAGTATGATGACCAGGAGGATCAAGGTATGGAGGACGAGGAGGAAGAAATCACCCAGGAAGATGCCTGGGCCGTTATTAGCGCCTACTTTGAAGACAAGGGTTTGGTTCGCCAGCAACTCGACTCGTTCGACGAGTTCATCCAAAACACTATGCAGGAGATTGTAGATGAGTCTGCAGACATAGAGATTCGCCCCGAGAGCCAGCATAATCCCGGCCAGCAATCCGATTTTGCTGAGGTTCGGAATTGATTTTCAAAAACTCTAGTTATTGTACCGGTTTGGATTTGTTTTTTTTTTCTTTCTTGTAAGGCGTAGCAGGTCTGGACTATTCGTTCCTTAATTTTAGTGGATTGATAGCAAAGTTTGAAAATCTGGAGTTAGGCATGTTAGGGTTTGTGATTTTGGTAATTGAAGCCAGTAAAAAAAATCCGTGGAGAGTAAATGCATAGCTGAAACTAGTTATTTTCAAATTAGTTGGAATTTATATGTTCTCAGAAGCACAAATTTAATGGAGAGATTGTATTCAATCATACAGCTTCTATGTAGCTTACAGAGTTCCAGAAATTCATCATGAGATGACTCTAAAACTTGAAAGAGTATATGATATTGTGGTTCTGAGTTTAAAGCTTATATAATAATATGGTTCCGAGTTCCTTAGATATATGTCTATGTTATGATTCAGGAAAAAAAATGTTTCCGAGGGTTGCAACAATTTAGCTCCATCACTTTCTCAATTAGGCTTCTTTTGATATAATTGCTTTGACATCAGTTTTAAACGATCAAGTAATGGTTCGATGTATTTGTTACGTCTGCAATGAATACACATGATCATTTATATTGTTTTGCATTTCTTTAGGATCATATGAAAGTGAAATCTTGTTTCTTTTGATTTAGCATCAATGTTTTTCATGACACTTTTATTGCAGACTATATACAAAATAAGCTTCGGACAAATTTACTTGAGTAAGCCTATGATGACAGAGTCTGACGGTGAGACAGCCACTTTGTTCCCAAAAGCAGCTAGGTTAAGAAATCTTACATACTCAGCACCTTTGTATGTTGATGTCACAAAGAGAGTTATAAAGAAAGGGCACGATGGTGAAGAGGTTACAGAAACACAAGACTTCACCAAAGTTTTCATTGGGAAGGTAATTACTTCTTTTGAACTGGATATCTTGTGTCTAAGACATGGAATATGTATGGGATTTTGTGAATAACAGAAATTTCTTTGATCAGGTTCCTATAATGCTTCGTTCTAGTTACTGTACATTGTACCACAGTTCAGAGAAGGATCTTACAGAGCTAGGAGAGTGCCCTCTTGATCAAGGAGGGTACTTCATCATCAATGGCAGTGAGAAAGTTTTAATTGCTCAGGAGAAGATGAGCACAAATCATGTTTATGTCTTTAAGAAAAGGCAGCCAAACAAATATGCATATGTTCCAGAAGTGAGGTCCATGGCTGAGAATCAGAACAGACCACCAAGTACCATGTTTGTGCGAATGCTCTCTAGGGCTGGTGCCAAGGGGGTAATGAAGCCTTTAGGTTCCTGAAATTTTAAAACAAGCATTCTTGTTTCTCCCATGATTTATTATCTTATTGCTCTCTACTTTTGTAACTCCAGGGTTCCTCTGGGCAGTACATACGTGCGACACTTCCATTCATTCGCACAGAAATTCCTATAATCATCGTCTTTCGAGCATTGGGATTTGTTGCAGATAAAGACATCTTAGAACATATTTGCTACGACTTCTCCGACACACAAATGATGGAGTTGCTCCGACCATCATTGGAAGAGGCATTTGTGATTCAAAACCAACAAGTTGCACTAGACTACATCGGGAAAAGAGGGGCTACTGTTGGTGTTACACGTGAGAAAAGAATCAAGTATGCTAGAGAGATTCTGCAAAAGGAAATGCTTCCACATGTTGGTGTCGGTGAATATTGTGAGACTAAAAAGGCTTACTATTTTGGCTATATAATTCACCGGCTTCTCTTATGTGCCATTGGGCGAAGGCCGGAAGATGATAGGGATCACTATGGAAACAAGAGGCTGGACCTTGCTGGTCCTTTACTTGGAGGTTTATTCCGGATGTTATTCAGAAAGTTGACGAGGGATGTGAGAGGATATGTGCAGAAATGTGTAGACCAGGGAAAGGATGTGAACCTCCAATTTGCAATAAAGGCGAAAACAATTACGAGTGGCCTTAAATATTCCCTTGCTACTGGGAACTAGGGACAAGCAAATGCAGCAGGAACAAGAGCTGGAGTTTCACAGGTGCTGAATCGTCTTACCTATGCCTCCACTTTGTCACACTTGCGACGATTAAATTCTCCTATTGGCCGTGAGGGAAAATTGGCAAAACCTAGGCAGCTACACAATTCTCAGTGGGGAATGATGTGTCCTGCCGAAACCCCTGAAGGGCAAGCTTGTGGACTTGTGAAAAATCTTGCATTAATGGTGTACATCACTCTGGGTTCAGCAGCCTATCCTATCTTGGAATTTTTGGAAGAATGGAGTACTGAAAATTTTGAGGAAATATCTCCTGTTGTTATTCCTCAATCTACCAAGATTTTTGTCAATGGTTGCTGGGTTGGCATTCATAAAGATCCTAATTTATTGGTGAAGACGCTGAGACAATTGAGAAGGAGGGTGAGTGCTCTTGTTCCTTGCCACCTATTTTAGACAACTTCCACTTGTTATTAGTTATTGCATGGCTAAAATATTTCACTGGATGCACCACTAGAGTAACTATTACCAAGCCTGGCCTTAGAATTCTATTGCATACTTGCAACATTCTTTTCACCTATTCGCCACTGCTGAAACTGAAATCTTCTGCATAATTTGGGATATGAAAGCCAAGAAAATAGTTTAGTTATGGCATCACTAGTGATGAAACACAGTCATCTCTGGCAATCTGTGAATGTGGCTGTTGGTTATTATATCATCTGTTACATTTGCTTGCTTTGATGTGAATGGAGGTTTCCCTATTCAAATTCTAGTTTCCTTTGTAGTCGTTGATGGCAAAATCTGTTTGTCAAGGATTGTTGTCTTTGCTTTTTGCATGATCATTTTTTCTTTAGGTTTCATATCCTTGTGCTTTTCACACAGTTTAATTTGCCAAATGTCATGGGCAGGTTGATGTGAACACTGAGGTTGGTGTTGTACGAGATATCCGCTTGAAAGAGCTGCGTATATACACTGACTATGGTCGGTGTAGTCGGCCACTGTTCATTGTTGAGAAACAAAGGTTGCTCATCAAGAAAAGGGATATCAGAGGGTTGCAGCAACGGGTGAGTGTAGAAATGTTATGTGAACACTGATCTTGGTGTTACATGCTTTTGCTATAATAACTATATTTTACAATTTCACCCTTTGTATCCTTCCAGGAATCCCCTGAAGATGGTGGATGGCATGAGCTTGTTGCTAAGGGATACATAGAGTACATTGATACTGAAGAAGAAGAAACCACTATGATTTCTATGACCATTAATGTGAGTAACTCTATGGTTGGGGCTGGTTTTACTGCCAATCATATTGGCGTGGGAAAACATGTTGACAGAGAATTAAGATCTGATTAAAAATTAAACCTTTTCAGGACCTTATTTCTGCAAGGATGAATCCCGATGAAGCATATTCTGAAACTTACACTCATTGTGAGATCCACCCATCTCTGATACTGGGTGTCTGTGCCTCTATTATTCCATTCCCTGACCATAACCAGGTATTCAATGTCTCTGGTTCATGTGTTTTGTGATTTAAAAATCACTTGTTTTTCATCCTACTCAGTACTAACCTGCTTCTTGCCTTCAGTCTCCCCGTAATACATATCAATCAGCTATGGGCAAACAGGCCATGGGTATTTATGTGACAAACTATCAGTTCCGCATGGTATTTCTCTTCCTTTTGATATGTAGATACATAATGCTCATCACTTTGGCATCTTTTCTATCATCAGTGTATCTCTATTTTGTAATCTTATCATTTTTTGGTCCTTCTATTGGACTCATTTTACTTCTTCAGGATACATTGGCCTATGTTCTGTACTATCCACAAAAGCCTCTTGTTACTACAAGAGCCATGGAACATCTGCATTTCAGGCAGCTTCCAGCTGGAATTGTAACCATTCTTTCCTTGTATCGTAGCATGCCATCTATTGCCATAAGTTGATTTTCTGTTGACATTTTATTTATCGTTTTATGCTGTAGAATGCCATTGTTGCCATTGCCTGCTACTCTGGATACAATCAAGAAGATTCTGTTATCATGAACCAATCTTCCATAGATCGTGGGTTTTTCAGATCATTATTCTTCCGTTCCTATAGGTGCATAAATCTTTGTGCATATGCTTGGTTGTTTTATTATAAATGTTCTGCCTGGTTATTAATTCCTTTTTTCTTTGTTTATTTTTTCCTTTCAATTTTAGGGATGAGGAGAAGAAAATGGGTACCCTGGTTAAGGAGGATTTTGGCCGTCCAGACAGATCTAATACAATGGTAAGAATCCATAATTGAATTTTACACTAGGCTTTCTCTGCATTCTAGATTGGTATTGAACCTGTTGCTTCTGTAGGGCATGCGGCATGGTTCCTATGATAAATTGGATGACGATGGACTTGCACCTCCTGTGAGTATAATGCTAGCTCCACAAATATATTTATTTTCTGTTGACATAGTTGCAGTGAATTTCTACTAGTTTATCTTTCTAATCGTTAAAATTATTTCAGGGCACTAAAGTTTCAGGAGAGGATGTCATAATTGGGAAGACCACCCCCTAGCTCCAGATGAAGCTCAGGGTCCTAATGTTGCATGTTATACAAGACGTGATCACAGTATCAGCTTACGGCACAGTGAAAATGGGATTGTGGATCAAGTATTAAAATTCACTTCACTGGATGTTCTTTTTTTTTTGTCTTGGTGAATTCTGAACCTTTTCTTATGTCACCCTCTTAACTAATTGTTTGGCTCTGTAGGTTCTGCTCACTACAAATGCTGATGGGTTAAGGTTTGTGAAAGTAAGGGTGAGGTCTGTTCGGATTCCTCAAATTGGGGACAAGTTCAGTAGTAGGCACGGTCAGAAGGGAACAGTCGGAATGACTTACACGCAGGAGGATATGCCTTCGACTGTTGAAGGAATCACTCCTGATATTATTGTCAACCCACATGTTATTCCCTCCCGTATGACCATTGGTCAGCTTATTGAGTGTATTATGGGAAAGGTGGCTGCTCATGTTGGAAAGAAAGGAGATGCTACTCCTTTTACAGACGTCACTGTAAGTCACTTGATGACATTATGGAGTGCTCCCTTTTTCTAAAGCCGCTTCAAAATTCATGCAAGGTTTTACTATTATCTGTTGTAAAATTGGTTTTTTGGTTTTCATTTATCTTGTGACACTTTGTTCTCTCTATATCCAATCTCTTATAGAATGTCAATGAAATGATTAAAAGAAGTGTGTGGGTATATAAAAGTTGTGTTAGAGGCAGAGGATGTTCTTCTTAGAGGTTTTCTACTATCAATTACTTTGGTTGTTATAAGATTTACTGAATCAATCAAGCTTTTTGTGAAATTATACTTGGACTATTTGCTGCAAGTCATATTTCTTGCTCTCACGAGTTTATCCCAATTGTATGTGATGAATTTTCCTTGTGGTTTAACAGGTGGATAACATTAGCAAGGCTCTTCATAAATGTGGATATCAGATGCGCGGTTATGAAACCATGTACAATGGCCACACAGGGCGAAAACTAACTGCAATGATATTCTTGGGACCGACTTACTACCAGAGGCTAAAGCACATGGTGGATGACAAGATTCATTCCCGTGGATGTGGGCCTGTGCAGATCCTCACCAGGCAGCCTGCTGAAGGTCGGTCTCGTGATGGAGGACTGCGGTTTGGTGAGATGGAAAGAGACTGCATGATTGCTCATGGTGCTGCACACTTCCTCAAAGAGAGGCTATTTGATCAGAGTGATGCGTATAGGGTGCACGTCTGTGAACGTTGTGGTTTAATCGCAATTGCTAACCTTAAGAAGAGCTCTTTTGAATGCAGAGGTTGCAAGAATAAACCGATATTGTTCAGGTGACTTGTCTACATTTAAGATTCTTAAATAGCCACATCTCACTACTGTCAAGCCTCCAAGATGACATTTCCTCCTGATCAACTGTGTATGATGCAGGTTTACATCCCCTACGCATGTAAGCTTCTCTTCCAGGAGCTGATGTCGATGGCTATAGCACCGAGAATGCTGACCAAAGATATCAAACCAGCAAAGGGCGGGAAGAAGGGAGCTTGATGTGGTCACCGAAAACACAGCCATGACTCTTGCACTATAAGACTATCTCTCCTGAGCCAAGGTGTCGGTAAAGGCTTGCTTGGCTTCTTGAGTATGATCACCATCACCATCAAGGCGTGAAAGTCTGAAAAAGGGTGAAGTTTGGGTGAATGTTGAAGGTGAATCTTTAGACTGCAGATAACATGAAGTCTGCATTCCGGATTAGGACTTTCCAGCAGAGTATCCTCCTTTCTACAGTTTATGGGCCAATATGTCCGTCCCCTTTTAATTGATTTTGTGTTTTGTTCGAGGTTATAAAAGTTAAGGGCTCGTTTGTTTAGATAACTAGGGAATGGAAAGGTAAGGTATTAAATTTTAGACATAAAATGTATATGATCATCATTTTTTGTGAGCTTGGAGGAGAGGATGAGGGGGATTATTAGCCCATCCTAGAGGTATTAGTTACCCTCCTTCAAATTAGGGAATAGAAAGGTAACACATTTGTATGAAAAATAGAAGAAGAAGGGGAATGATTAGAATAGTGATTAATGTATTTTAACTTAAATATGGACTACATTTATAAGGGTAATCATTAATTTTTCCTATCAAAAAACAAACGGGGCTAAGTATTTACATTTAAACCATCAAAATTTGTGTACTTGGATTACCATTTTGGTTTTATGAGTTTGGTATATCAATTAGTTACGAAACAGACTCCTAAGAGCATGTTTATCAATGAGTTCCGTCCTGGATTCATAACTTACTTTTTAGGTAAAAATGCATAAAACCACCCATTATTCATTGTTGTTTGCAAATAACCACCTCTTATCCAAAAATTGTCAAATAACCACCCACTATTCATTGTTGTTTGCAAATAACTGTCCCTTATTAAAAAATTGTTAAATAACCACCTAATAAATATAGGTTGTTTGCAATTATCCACTCATACCTTTTTTTTTTGTTAAACCTCACTTAATTTAATATGAAAAGACAATTATAACCCTATTCTTTAATGTTTCATTTTTAGTAAAAAAACAATTATACTTCTCTTTGTTGCCTACTTTTTCAGGTATTACAATTAGACCTGTCAAATGAGTCATTCGGGTCGGGTCACTTCGGATCCCGAGTAAAACGGGTTCCGGGTACATCCAGATTGTCTCGAACCCGGGTTTGACCGAGTTTCGGGTCATTTCGGGTCGATTTTGGGTTTATTAATTTTTAAATAAATTTATAATAAATTTTTAATCTGGATTTCGGGACATTTGATTTACCCGATTACTCGGAAAACATTTTTAATAAATTAAAAAATGAAAGATCAAATGTTTTTAAATAAAAAAATTTCCGACCCAAAATTGATCATATATTATTACATTTTATTAAAAAGAAAAAATTTGATATTTTATATATTATTACATTTTATTAAAAATTAAGTGAAATAATAAAAATCAAATATTTTTAATAAGATGTAATAACATATAAAACATCAATTTTTTAAAAAAATTGTTTAAAATTTTGATATTTATATATTATTAAATTTTATTAAAAATTACGAGAAATAATAAAAATAAAATATTTTAGATCAGATATAGTATATAATTACAAGCACTAGAATTTATAAACAACGTCTTTAATTGTAGAATTTTAAAATTATCCAAAATTATCAAATCATGATTTTTTTTAATTGAAAAAATGACCAAGAATAATATCAACTATCGCCCGTGAACCAAAAATAATACGAACTTTAAAATTCACTAATTGGTATACAAACTATCTTATATTAAACCAATATCAACATAATAGCTAAAATTTACCAATGAAAAATAAACTGGACTTAAAATATAATTAACAAAAAGGTTTGGAGATATTGTAAAATTAAAAGAACTCATCTTCATCAATGGAGACTCGAGCAAGGATGGGAAGGGAACCCTAAATCTGAAATTTGAAGGGTTTTTGTTTGAATTAGCCATCAAAGTTAACAAATTTGAAATTCCTATCTTAAAATCTACAAACGCCCTTCCTTAATTGAAAGAAAAAATCAGATGGAATTTTTGTGTTCTTCGTAGTTGAGGTTGCAGGGTGGAAGGGACGGTGTTGAGAGACGACGTGGCGGTGACAGTGAGCGAGCACAAAGACGAACTGCGAGAAGACGGTGCAGGCGTCGGCCTCGGAGAAGGGAGCGGCTGCGGAGAGGCGGTCGAAGAGGGTGGAGGACTCGCTGAGGTCGGAGACAATGACGGCGGTGGGAGTCGGAGCGGCTGCGTAGAGGTTGTAGATCTGGAGGATGTTGGGGTGCGGGAAGAGAAGGAGGAGGAAGAGCTCGGGGTGCGTCGAGGGAGTCGCCGCCGAGAGAGCGCTTGTCGAGGGACTTGACAACGAAGGAGGCACCGGAGGAGGGGGGGAAGCGGCGGTGGAAAGGAGGAAGATGATGAACAGTCACGCCAATTTTACAAAATTTTCCCAAATTTCTTATTAATTATATTTTTGAGTTTAAATTGTTTTTCATTTTTGAATTTTAGACATGGTAACAAAATTGGTTTAATTTGATATAGTTTGTATACCAATTAGTAAATTTTAAAGTTCGTATTATTTTTGGTTCACGGGTGATAGTTGGTATTATTTTCGGTCATTTTTCCTTTTTAATTTAAAAAAGAAAAAATTGACAAACTCATAATTGACCCAAAATGACCTGAAACTCGGTCAAACCCGGGTTTGAGACAACCTGGATGTACCCGGAACCCGTTTTACTCGGGACCGGAAGTGACCGGACCCGAATGACCCATTTGACAGGTCTAATTGTAATACCTGAAAAATCAAGCAACAAAGAGAAGTATAATTGTCTTTTTACTAAAAATGAAACATTAAAGAATAGGGGTATAATTGTCTTTTCATATTAAATTAAGTGAGGTTTAACAAGAAAAGGGGTATGGGTGGTTAGTTGCAAACAACCTATATTTAATGGGTGGTTATTTGTCAATTTTTGAATAAGGGGTGGTTATTTGCAAACAACAATGAATAGTGGGTGGTTATTTGATAATTTTTTAATAAGGGGTGGTTATTTGCAAACAACAATGAATAGTGGGTGGTTGTATGCATTTTGCCTACTTTTTAACTACCACACCAGCTTATGAGTCCCAATTCAGCTTTTCACTTTTTCAATAAATTGTTAGTGAGTTTTGTCCCGTACTTTTAACTTACTTTTTTTATAATCTATTTTTTTCTTCAAATAAACAAAGCTATTATTATTGTTGTTGTTGTTGTTATTGTTGTTATTATTATGCAAAATGTGATAAACAATGAATTTAAATGAAAAAAAAAAACTGAATTTTTTAATGGGTAAGGAATGATATAAGTGTATTGATATATTTGATTTTTTTTAATAAAATATTCAAAAGGGGATAAACAATGAATTCATAGGGAAAAAATGGGATAAAAATGATTTTTTTTTATTAGGTAAGAAGTGAAAAATGGGTGTTGATATCTTTGAATTATTTTTATAAAAAAACTATTGTAAAATGGATGTCTAATAAATCAAGTGTGACTTGACTTGACCCAACCCGAACCTGACTCAACCTGAAATCCATTTGACTCGAACTTACCTAACCCGAAACTTACCCGACCCAACCCAAACTTGACCGAATATATAATATACTTGATATGTGACTCGACCCGACATATGGCCGAACGTACCCGAATGGGTATACCCGAACCCAACTCGAACAACTCAATTGCTGTTAGATCTATCAAAATATGAATCGCTAAAAAACCGAATCTAACCTGATCTATAAATGCTAAGTTTTCACATAAATGTTCAATTATAAACTTGTTTTACTTGTATTTTTTAGGTTAGTTCATGGGTCAATTTTCTCATCCTATGTAACCTATACGGTTTTCTACCATTCGTCGTATGTATCTTTCAATCAATGTTTTTGGCGGAATCTTTCAATCAATGTTGGGAGGTTAGCAAAGGGGTTTATAAGTCATACTCCCTGAAATTGTTGAATATTTATAAAAACAACAACTAATGTTATTGGTTAATTTCATTAGGGCCAATGGATCTCTAATAAGATTTGTATTGGTTCCATTCTTATAGTATTTGTTAAAGTCGGCTGGGCCCGGTGGAGCTAAGACAAGCTGGAGGAAGGTCGTGTGTGTGGGCCCACACACGGAAGACTCGAACAACACATAAACCCGAACGGGGTTCCATCTCAAAACCAATTGGCAATGAGAGGAGTAGCCCTTCAACCTTATATGTTGTTCAAACATTCTCTATATAACCGATGTGGGACAACCACATTCCAACAGTATTCATTTTCTGAAACATGTGACAATTTTTTGTTTAAACTTTTCACAGAATGAAAAACATACAAACTATACAATCATGAAAAGAAAATCAATCTCTAACACCCAAAAGCTCAACAATACAAAAGAACCAAAATGACTATACATATATGGCACTCCATGTTTCCATGGTTAGAGATCATTTCCTACCTTCTATCTCTCTCCCTCAACATTGCAAACCCCCTCTACATATGATACAAGGGTGGTATATGGAATCACCAAAAAAATCCCTCAAATTATTCGCCTTTTGATTTTCTTGAAATACACTCAGATGTCCCCAAGATGCACTGAATTCAACTTCATTTCTTCTGGAACATCACCATGAAGAAGAAAGCTATAATGCGGCTCGCGACTCCAGCCAAAAGAAGGTAGATCAAACACGAGTTCCACCTTCGGATATCATACCCATACGCATTCAAAGAGCCACACCGGGTGATCAACCACACTCCGTAATACCTATTTTCAGATAATATATATATCCAATAACAACACATTAAAAAAAAAACATGTTGCAAGTACTAAATCGTAACTCTTGAAGGAACTATAAAACATACTTTTCAGCATTTGAGAGGACAAAGGCTTCGAGAGCCCATTTTGTGTAACAAATCTTTCCGAGCTCATACAAAGTCCCACTGTCTTTATCCTGATTCGCTACGAGTGTCAATACAACAGGAAGGAGAACTGACCACTGTGAAGGTAGATAGACAGCTTGACGTGTTAAAAATGCAAAAACTTAAAAATGCTACTATGAAATAAATGTCTTAGGTAGAATTACCAGTTGAGCTGGGCTAGGATCAAGGCAGATGGCCAACGCATACCCGATGCCAGTAACGCAATAAACAAGACAAACCAAGATCATGTAGTTATCGAGGAAGCTTGATCTCGGATTGTTGAAGAAGTAAAACATGGATAGGTACACCAAAGGCTTAATAATTACATTGAACATATCACATGTATCCTTGGCAAGGAAATACGCCATGCTGCTCATCCCTGAAGCACTCTCTCTCCAGTATTGTAGCTTGTCAATTGTGAATGATCTCAGAGCCGCGATCTTGCACAACAGAGCTATATATCGCCAAAACATAAAATTTATTATTTTCATCAAATCAAATAATCTAGTACTACCTCCGTCCAAAAATACATTGCCTTTACTATTCACGCACACTTTTTTAAGAAGGTAAAAACTATATAACATATTAACTTTTTTATGAATTTTTTTTAATAATTACAAACTTATTGATAATAAGTTTGTAATTATTAAAAAAAATTAATAAAAAAGTTAATATTTTATATAGTTTTTAACTCATAAAAAAGCGTGCATGAATAGTAAAAGTCCATGTATTTTTGGACGGAGGGAGTATGTTTTAAGAAAATTTGAAATTTATACTTACATATAGCAATGACTGTATAGGTATATCCAAGCGATCCAAATGTCTCATCGCTCACTTTAGCAAGAGTTCCTAGGCAAGCACCGGCAAGTAGTAGGATCAAATAATCTACCGCTTGTGTTTCAGCATCGCGTAATCTTTGCTTAGAAACCCTGTCGAAACGTTTCATTTCTTTCATTAATATATATGAATTGATAAAATAGTACTATTAGGTAGTCAATGAAAAGTGGAGTAAATTTTATATATGTACCGTCCAAGGAAGTATCTATATTGCCATAGCACGCCTGGGGTTTTTCTGTTGGACAAGTCAGTTTCATTGACAAAGTTCTGCATCACCTTATCACCCTTTTGTCCCAAACTAGTTTGTAAATCCATCCAAAGATCAGTTACAAAAGAGTTGTCGACTTTATCAACGGCACCACGTGCTAAACTACCAGAGGAACTGGAAGAGCCTTGATCACAGAGATGCAACATATCTTGAGGTACTGCGTATCCATTATGAAGCATCCATTTAACAGGGAGTTGTTCACGAGTTACATCCGCATTTGTCTTAGTTATGCCCTCAAGGATGTCAATGAAGTGATCTGGAGGGTTAACACGGTCAGGTACCATGATTCCAAGACCAGCAAAGTATTCTTCAACCTTTTTAACCGATCCATGGTATGCGGTAATGCCTCCTTTGGCTAGAAGTACTAGATCATCAAACATCTTGTACAAAGAATAACTTGGTTGGTGAATGACCATGCAAATATTTACTCCTTCCAAGGCTTCACGACGAAGTGCCCTAAGAAGTAGCATGGAAGAAGAGCTATCCAATCCAGAGGTGGGCTCATCAAGAATCAAAAGGGAAGGCTCCATAACCATTTCAATTCCGACATTAACTCGTTTTCTTTGACCCCCAGATATGCCTCTTTGTTCAACTGTCCCTACTAGAGAATCGCGGATTGCTTGTAATCCTAATGACTCAACCACTCTTTCAAGGACAAGAACCCTCTCTGCTCTGTCCATTCTAGCAGGAAGCCTACAACGCGCATTAAATAGAAGGTTTTCCTCGACAGTTAAGTCACCGTGGACAATATCATCTTGAGGAACATAACCGATTATCCTCTTGTACGAGTGAATCGATACATTTTTCCCATTTACAAGAATTTGTCCCATCATATCACACCCTGTTATTTTCCCTGAAAGAGCCGACAGAAAAGTAGTTTTCCCAGCTCCAGAAGGACCCATAACTGCACACACTCGACCAGGCATAAGCTTTCCTGTAACAGATCTCATTATGTGAATGTTCTTTCCTCTTAAAGTCAGGGTTAGATCTTTAAAAGCAACCTCCAACAAAGGTCGTTTCTTCACTTCTTCATCTGTAGCCATCGAGATTATACCCGAAAATGTCAAGTTCTTGTTTTCCTCTTGCATTGCTTTCTCCTTTTCCAATTGCCCATATGCATACTTGAAGATTTGACTTTTAGTATGCAACTCTTTAGCCTTTGGTGCATGCTTCTTGATGTTTTTATCTCCTATTTGCAAGTTGAAACCTTCGCTACCCTCAGGATTATCCTCGATGTCATGCATCATCTTTGTTAGATCACTAGCTTCCTTTTTCTTCTCATGTTGTGAATCTAATGATGATCCACCTTGTGTCTTACCAACACCAACATTCGGTGTCTGACCAATCCCCTTCATCGCGGGGTCATTATTCTTCATTGATTTCTTCTTTGAAAAGGTGCGTGATAGCTGATCTTGCAAGCCTACAGCACGCTTCCTTGCAACATCTTTTGCAGTTTTCCATCTTTCACGAGCTTGTGCTGTTTCTCGTGCACTCCTTATTGCACGCTCTCTAGATCTCGCAAGCCTTTTTTCTCGTGTAGTCAATACATGATCAGAGCAGTTATATACGATGATCAGAATCAACGATACCAGAATCTACAAACAACACTTAAAAATGTTAGATTTCTAATTCTATGCTTGTTTGTATCGACAAAAACTAATCTTCACCGGTATGTTTACTAACACTTACAATAAGAATGAGACCATATGCTGTGATGTTTTGATTCGCGGTATTTGCATTGCACTTAGCAAGCTGGAAGCATGCTGTAAAAGACAACATGTAACACTTACAAACAGGCTAACATTCGATCTACGGATACATATATGGATATAACACAACACAACTCAAGAAGAGAAAAACTTACGTGTTTGTGATGTTGAGCCCAGTCTACAAAAGTGGCTGGTGGTTTGCATCAAAAAATCAAGAAAATAAAAATCATGTGAGGTGTGATTCTAAAACTTTAATGCGTATGAAAAATCGATCGACAAGACTAGGTAGTTGTAGTTCTATATATGATTTGAGTTTGAATACCCGCTAGAGCACCCGACTTTTTTGATTGTGGTAGGGCAGTAAGATCCGCCTGAACAAAATAGCTCTTTACCCCCTAAAACATCAGCCCAAATGTCTGCTCCACCACATGTATGATTTGTTTTTCCAGGAGGAGTTTGGTATGCATATCTGCATATTCAATTTGCTAAAATCATAAACATAAATGCAAATAAGATATTTATAAGTTGATAGAAAAGATAGATTGATTCCTAAAACTACAACATGTACATATATACAAACAGACACATATATATCCACTTACGGCATGCAAGTTCCAGTGAAAGGATTAAGTTTCGCCAACGGGCAAAATGCACCCAACGGACAAGCTATGCTTAGTAATGCAAAGAGATGAAGAGTTAGCCTCATTATGCAACACAAGATAGATATATAATTGAATTTGTTTTATTGATAGAAATGAGATTTCTTAATTTTTGCAAAATTTAAACTTACGGATCATGCAGGTGATGCCTTTTGGACAGAAGAACCCCTCACAACAAATTTGGCAACTTTCGGTTCTAGAAGGCGCATTTTGTCGATCCTTCATATTGACCTTTTGATCGCCGACACTACAAGCCCATCCCGGCTCACAACCAGCAGGCCAGGAGCTCAAGTTACAGTTTTTGTTTGGCTTCAAATAGTTAGCATTCTTGTGGCCTGTGCCGAAGAAATTGGTGAAGTAGAAACCGACTTCTGCAGCATTACACACTCGTCGAGAAAGATCTAAAAGCCCATATATACCATAATCATTGGTTAAATCATACCCATTGCAACTTCATAGCTACACTAAACATTGCAACTACCTTTTTGCTTTGCCAAACAATTGTCTAGAAATGTGAGATCCGCTGAGAAATTGAAAGCTTTGTTCCATTCCTTGTCTCTGTATACAGTTGCATTTAAATGTATAACATATCTGATTGTTCTATAAATTCAGAGAGATTAAGAAAAATACATAGGCTAAATCTAGAAACTTTAAAATCTATAAAAAAAAAAAAAAAGGAGATTTGGTTCTTTGTTCTAAAGAACCAAATCTTTAGAACAAACTTACACATCCTTTATGCAGAATCCTAAATGTTTGATGACTTCAGGGCCAAATAGCTCAGTGAAATTCGACATTTGGCTATAAAGGACTTGTGTAACAATCTTGCGTGCCGCCGGATTGTTGGTATCCAAATTGGCATCTTGGGACCTTGCTTGATACGAACAACTCAAAATGAAAACCACCCACAAAACATAACTTCCAACCTTACAAAAAAAACACTTTTTTGCCTTCATTGTGATGATCGATACACCTACTTTCCACCTCAAACGTCTCCAAAATCATATCTTAATTAGGAACCCACAAAAACTTTCACCCCGAATTGGAGTTTTAGTTGCAAACTTTTTTCTGGGTTTGGATCTATGCATTAAGATTGCTTCCTCTCTTCTTTTTATTTATTTATTTGAGATTTTTCTAACAAAAAAAAAATCAAACGGGGTGGTGGATAAACGAGACAATGAAATCAGAAGAATCAAAAAAAGAGGAATGAGAATTTGGGGTAAAAGACCATAGATTGTGAGACATCAAGATTTTGGGGGAGCAGCGATCTATAAGAGGCTAGGAGAACTTTGTGGACTCTCAAAGATGAAGAGATGAAGGGGAGAAAAACATGCCTAAATTTAAGAGGAATGTCATAATATATATTATACGTCGACTTTTAAAATTAAAAAATGATTTTTATAATTTATGATAAATTGGGGGGGGGGGGATTTTTTTTGCTTTTTAACTTAAAAGTATATTTTCCTCTATTTTCCCTTTAAAAATGTACTCCATATATTAATGTACCACTTATAACTACCATCCAACAAGTTTACACCATTTATCCATTGGGATAAAATTTGCTCTGATATGATATATGTCTAGAGGTTTGGGTATTTATAAGGCTAAAACTATGAATATTGCCCTTCAGATAAATTATTATGGAAGATTTTAGCTTAAATGGCAAACATTTGCGTCAAAGTGATAATTGAAAAATACCTTAAGGGGGAACCGTTAATGCATTATAAAAAGAAAACTATTTCTTTGGACAAAGTTAATGCCGCTTTAGAAGTTATTTAATTTGCAATGGGTTTGCGGAGGAGTGTAGACGATGCTTATTCTATCAAGTTATGGGGTTATAATGGGGCATTTGCAGGCCCACTCTCTGCTCGCGCTCTTATGCTACTACCAAATGACTTTAAGGGTTGGATAATCAACGAGTATTACTCATCTAGGGGGGATTGGGATGGCGATAGGCTACGTGTTAACACGGTAGGTCTCTTATCGAATATAGACATCGAACATTTGAAATATTACTCTGCCAAGAACAAAATTACTAGATAGACTTTATTGGGGATTGTGTATTTCTAGTTGGTTCACAACAAAGTCGGCAACTTCTTTAATCCCAAACGGGGCAAAAGATGCTAATTTTGAGTGTAATAGGATTTGGAAACTAAATATCCCACCAAAGATTAGGTTATTTCTTTGGAAAATTGCAAAAGACTACCTTTTGACGAAGGATAGGTTGCAATTTTCTCACATGGTAGTTCCTATGAAATATATGTTTTGTAATTGTCATTGTGAATCGACAAACCATATTCTGGCAGATTGTGTGATCACTAAACAAGTCCTTGATGAACTACAATGCATTTACTCATCATCCAAATGAACCAATTTTGATCTAAACATGTGAAGAGATCAATAGATGTGAACAGACAGACCGTCATAATATCAATAATAAGCAAAACATGAAAAAACATCGACACCAAGGTAACGACTGAATTAACTTGACCGACCTATTACAACATTAACTAGTTCAGTACCCGCACCGTGTGCGATTTTTATTAAAATCAATATCAATGTTTTTGATATACAAAATAAAATATAAAAAAGTTTATAATTAACACTTAAACCCTAACTGTTACTATATTATACTCCATATATTTATATGGTAGGGTAGAGAGAAAGGCTCTCTCTTCTCTCTAAAAAAAACCCAGATCACACCCATAACACCCAATGAGTGTCTCAAATCGTCCAGAGGAAACCAGGGGTGAAGAATGTGCTATCATGCGCCCCTCGTTTCCCCTTTTCCCCAAAACATTGTACGTCAAACCCTAGATTTTGATCGATTTTGCTCGGATTTGGTTCCATCTTCGCCTATTTCGGTTAGATTCTTATGGCTTAGCACTCTATTCGTCGTTTCTTCCTTATTTGAGTTCCTCTAGGGTCTCTCTTTGAGTTGTGGGTTCAATCGAATAATTTTATTGCCTCAATTCGGAGCAAGATCCTTTCTCGACCTTTCGTTATGACTGATATACCTCTTCTACTCAACCCTAGGTTCTTGTCGCCCGAATCTGCATTGAAATTGGCTTTTTAGTGCCTAATTTGGTCGTTTTGTGTTCAATATAGGCTGACGCAATGGTATTTTTGCAGCTCTTTAGTCGTGGATCTCCTCCTCCTTCCCGACCTTCTCTCTCTGACCATTTATGGGTTGGTGTTCGGGGCCCTGGTTGCCCTTCTCTCTCCATTTTCCCTTCATTGTCCTTCAATTGCACTTCTGCCAGGGGTTTCTTCTTTCCTCTCGCCGTTGTCTCCATCAACCTCCTGGTTCGACGTTGAACTCCATATGCGCCACCCTCGGTCTTCGTCGTTGTCGGCCTATGGTTCACCACGGTGGAGATCGTCCGGTTGTGTCCTGTTTGATTGAAGTCCCCCCCCCCCCCCCCCTTAGCGTACAAGGAGAGTAGGATGTGCCTTGCACGTCAATCCCAAAAAAAAAGTTGTTGCGTTCCATGCACATCAATCCCTCGACTTATGAGTCTTGAAATCCCAAAAGGGCTTGGAAAACCAAAATGTAAAATAAATTAATTAATTAAAACTTTTGTTGATAACTTTGTGACTATATAATAAAACCCATTATACAAATCTCGAAATGGTTCTTTGGAAAATCTGGAAAAAAAAACAGAATTAATTAAATAATGCAAAACTCTTTTCAATATCCCATAAGGGCTATTTGACGCATTTTGCACGGACGGGGTACGACTTGCTTCTGGTGGGTCAAAGTGAACTTCTTCTTCGTTGGGGTTCTAGCGTCTAGAGCCGGGACTTGATGGGGTACATGTGGTGTGTACAGGGCAATTTCGTCTTTGGGATGGAGCTTCCATGGAGGTTCGTCTTAACTGCCCATAGGTGATTCCTGATGTATTGTTGGTCAGGTGGTGCTTGGCCTACCGATTCCAAATTTCGCCTTCCCGGTGTATGGACATCAACCGAGGTACGGATATATTCCACCAACCATTCGTTTCCTTCTTCAATTATGTCATGGGATTCACACTAATGAGAACTTGGAACTTACCCCATAACGCAGCACATCCAGCAGGCCATGTCGCCCTGGTCCTCGTACGCAAGGCCTTGGACGCCAGGGAGGGTGACAAGAAGTCGGGCGTGGTCGTTTAGACCTCTACTGGCAGGAGAAAGTGGGCAAACATTGGGACACACTAAACGGGTATGTGGGTCGCTTTACGAACCGCAATGTGTAAAAGGTGTTGTTGAAGTATTTTGTGGGGACACTTTCAGATAACCACGGAAGGACCTGGTCGGTACCCAACACCAAAATCTTGGCGCCTTGGAATTACAAGGGCAAGCACTGGATCGGGCTCGTAATCGACCTCGTCGCCTGGAACATCGAAGTGTTGGACAGCGGCTGGTACCAAATCAAGGAGAATGAGCTGCAGAACTACCTCGAGCTCATTGCGAAGGTGATCCCGGCGGCCATGCAATTTTCTGTGGAACTCCGTCCGAGGCATACCGTCCATGTCCCGAACCCTTTCACCATCTCCCGCACTATTAAGATCCCCCGCAATGAAAACTCGTAAGTGTCTTACGCCGCCTCTTCTCTCCTCATTTATGTAAATTCTAATGATAATGGTAAGATATAATGAAACCAATGGAATGATAATAGGATGATAATGGTACGATATAATGACACTTCTAAAGATATAATCCTTTCTTGTGCAGGGGTGATTGTACGGAGCGTACGTTATCAGGACGTTGCAGTTGGTGGCCGAGGGCGTTGAAACATTTGACAGTGTCAACGACACGTTTATTGCACCCTACCGCCAATACTTGGGACTCTCCATATAGCGCAACACTTTGTAGGCCTCTACCCAACCTGTCATCGTCGGTGGTTTATGCATTATGTTTGTGGTGACATTATGAACTGCTTCTGATGTTGTTTTCTGATTTCGTGGAATGACTTGTTGTTTGGAAACTTATGTTGTTGGTTTCTTGTGTTGTTGGTTTGGAAACTTATGTGGTTTAGAAACTTATGTTGTTTGGAAACTTATGTTGTTGCTTTGCAATGCCTTTTGTTAATTAACGGTTTGAATGTGTTGTGATTGTAATGGTTTGATCTGGTATTTATGCTAGTTTTCAATGTTGCCTTCTTACACCCGCGGTTGTTATGTTTGTGGTGGTTAGTTTATGTTTGCTTCAATGGTAGAATTGGTAGGAATATAGGATACTATTGGTAAGATCACAAGAAACCAATGGTAAGATAGACATACCCTATTGGTAGGATAATAGGCTGAGAGTGGTGAAGCATTTTAACACTATTGGTACAATAAAAATACCGTATTGGTAGGATGACTATTTCATCACATAATTTGACAAGTTTGACAATCGATGGCTTGATATAGGTAGGATTAAAGTACGACAATGGTAATTGATGACAACTGATGGCTTTGTAACATAATGACCAACAAAATTGACCCTATTGGAAGGATTCAAATGTAATGAGCCAAATTCCCAAGGTACGATATTGGTAGGACGAACGTACAATATTGGTAGAATATGTAGAAACTAATGCGTAGATAAATACACTATATTGGTAGGACGAATATAAAAATACATAATATATTCAATACTTGAAGACACTTTAGTCAAAATATGATATCCATTGCAATTATCCCCATAATATCCCCGACACTAAATGGAATAGGGTAGCCATTGCAAGTTTCCCCATCACATATCAAACACATGGCACAAAACATTCTCGCTACTAAAAGTTTCCCCAAAAAGTTGTAGCACGTACCGATGACTCCGACAGGTGCCATGAACGTCCACCAAATCACACTACTGTCGACGACACTTTGACCCCCTCGCCTCGCCCATGGACGGATAACGCTTGGTCTTCGGCCTTCCCGGCGCACGCTTCACCACCGGGGCAAGCAACGCTTCGCAACAATTTCTGGGGGCATCGCCTAGGTGTCACGAGTTGTCACCGAGTAGACGACATTTTTGTAGCATGCGCGCCAAGCCTCAGCCCTGTGTAGAGGATGGACGAGGGAGTATGGGTCGATCCTACGGACCTTCGCCGTCGCGATGACATGTGCACATGGGATCTGGTCAATATTGAAGTGCTTACATGTGCAATTCCGAGCGGACAGGTTGACCGGCCATGACGAGAGCCCTTTGCGAACGTCAAACTCGTGTTCGCTCAAAGTCTTCACCTGAAGACATTGTCCTTAATTCACAAGGAGGTGGATTTTTCACTTAATTGATTTAAATCTTTCATGGCATGGATTCGATATTCAACCTGCCTTATAAACAATTTTGAGTTTCTTATTTCAATTGTCAAAGAGGGCATTTGGTCTAATGGTACGATTCACGCTTTGGGTGCAAGAGGTCCAACTTGGATTCTCGGAATCCCCCCCCCCCCCCCTATGAGTAGCATTAGTTGATAAGGGTGCTAGAAATGACATAGGGGTGTGTTTGGCTGGCGGTGTAAAAATATAACTTTGTCACTAAAGGTTAGAGGGTGTCAAAACTTAAGTTTCTCATTTAAGGCTTAAGGTGACAAAACTCAATTTTTGTCACAAAAGGTTTAGGGTGACAATTAGTATTTGTTATTCACGCTTTTGCGCGTTTTTGTTATTAAATTATACTCCATCCGTTAATTAAAACATTTCGTTTTAGACATTTGTACATTTTTTAATAAAGCAAATAAAAGCAAACAAAAATACACTTATACCCCTAATGATTACTTTACTTTTTCACTTTATTGAAAACCACAACTAACAAATCTCTAATCATTACAAGGGTAATTTTGGAAAGTGAACACCAAAATATCTAAAACGACATATTTTTCTTAACAAGATTTTACTTCTAAAACGATATGTTTTCTTAACGGAGGGAGTAGTATTTTATTATATTAATTATTTTTAAAACTATTTCATTCTTTTGTAAAGTTTGTTTAGAAATGCAAAATAAAGATGATAGGTTGGTGACAATGATTTGTAGTTTGTGACAATTGATATTGACTATAGGTTGGTGACAATTTTCACTAGTTCGTGTTAATATTTGGTGATAATGTTATGTTATTGGTGATAATGTATTACGAGAAAAATAATGTCAAAACAACTGTCACTAAAATAAAATAAAAAAAATTATCAAAAAAATTGTCACTAGAAAATGTCACCATCAATTATCACCGGAAAAAACTATCACCAATATTTGGTGATAGTTTGTATTGTTCTTTAAATACCTTGTCTTTGCCTTGGATCTGAGTTGTCATTCATTTTAGTATTATACACACATTTTAGTTTGGTGACAGTGTTTTGTAGTTGGTGAAAATAGGCCGGTGACACTATTTTGGTAACAATTTCGAGCGAGAGAAACTAGTCAAACTTTTAAAAAATTTATTTGGTGATAATATTTTAGATAATATTTTAATGATATATATATATATATATAATGTAGTGGTGACATTTATTGTTATGTTGACATATTTTTGTTAACAATACCGGTTCAGCGTTTTAAAAAATACGGGTTCATAACAATGCCTTGGTGATAATGTTACAATATCGTGGTGACAATATAATGTCATCATACTCGTCACTAACAACTGTCACTAACAAGAAAATAATCTATTAGCAGGAAAAAAACGCAATTGTTACCGAGAAAAAGTGATGCTGACAACTGTCATCAAAAGAAAGTCAATCGTGAAATAAAATCTATGTCACCAAAAAAAAAGGGTAAATTACAACTAATATCCCAACCTTTAGGGATAGTTGCTTTCAATACCCTAACCTTGTAAAATTTCACAAAATATCCTAACCTATACCATTAGTTGCAATTGACACCCTAAATGAGTTTTTTAAATTAAAAAAATTACCCACATCAAACAAAAATTACAAAAAATCACCCATATTCATAAAATATTTTCAATAAACCCCTAATACATTTAAAAAATTGAGAATTAAATAAATCTCTTACAATTTAACCCCTACCCGACCCATCATCCAAAAATAATTATAATAAATATATAGAATATACACCTTTAAAATATAATATAATTACTTTAGCGTCTACTCATTCAAAATTTTAATAAAATCAATCAAAATAATTAATTATTTATCTAAAAACATACATTATAATTAAAATCTAAATTTATATAAGTATGTCTCGATACATGCCGATTTGTACATCTATATATTCCCTGTATATTATTTGATACGAATATACGATATATATATTGTCTTTTTTTGTTATTATTATGTTATATATACTAAAACTAATACAGAACAACTTATAATGTAACACACATAAATTCCATTGTATTAAAAAATGATTCTATAAGAAATGTTTAACACAATAGTTTTACAAAAATAAAATAAGATTTAAAAAAATGAATGGTAAAAGACATGATAAGCATTTTCAATAAATAATTATATAATAAAAATATATTAAAAATAATATGGTAAAAAAATAAGTTTACCATATTATTTTTAATATATTTGTATTATGTAACTATTTATTACAAATGATTATCACATCTCATTACCTCATACCATTTATTTATTAAAATTTACATTATTTATTTTTGTAAAAGTATTATTTTTAAAATAAATAATTAATTATTTTGAGTAATTATATTAAAATATTAAGTGAGTAAGTGCTAAAATAATTATATTATATTTTTAACGGAGTAGATTTTATATAGATGTTATAATTATTTTTGTATGGTAGGTTGGGTGGGCTTAAATTTTAAGAGGTTTTTTTAATTTCAAAATTTAAAATATATTAGGAGTTTATTGGAAATATTTTATGAATATAGGTGATTTTTTGTAATTTTTGTATGATGTGGGTAATTTTTTAATTGAAGAAACTCATTTAGGGTGTTAATTGCAACTAATGATATAGGTTAGGATATTTTGTGAAATTTTACAAGGTCAGGATATTAAAAGCAACTATCCATAAAGGTTGGGATATTAGTTACAATTTACCCAAAAAAAATTCCCCCAAATCTCACTAGAAAAAATAAAATGTCACCAAAAAAGTCAATTGTACCGAAACAACTGTCACCAAAAAATATAATCAACTATCATACTGCCACCAAATATAGGCATTGACTGAAATGGTCAATATTGACTAGTGAATGTCAAAACTAAAATGGTAAAAGGGGAAGGAGAGAGGGGTAGGGATTTGAAAGGAAGGGTAAAAACGTTAAAAATAGACAATTTACTTAATTTATTTAAAAAGTGGACATTTACCTAAACCTCTTCTAATATGGATATTCGCCGAATTTAACCAATAATTTGGGCCAATTTTTTATTTTTTATTTTTTTGTTAGGGCTGTATGCTATTTACAAACCCTTGTTCCGATCTTCTTGTCTTCTCTGTTTGTACCGAAAATATATTAAAAAAAATCTTCTGGTCGTCTCTCTCTCAAGCCAGAGAGAGACCCTTGTCGTTCTTCTGTTCTTCGCTTGTGCTCTGTAAGTCGTTCTTCTCCCTTTCCTTAGATCTCTCATCTCTGTGCTTCACTTCGTCTTTGTTTTCTTCTCGCCCCGCCGATTGTGTTCGCCTCCATTATCGATCTGTTTCTAGTTTCCGAACGCTTTCGATTCGAGTTTTTTTATTTCATTTCAACATTCACTTGATTTTACCTACACTAGTATTTGTCACTTGCTGGTTGCCTTTTGTGATCCTTTTTTTTTTTTTGGTTTCTGTATTTAGTAATTTCTTGTGTTCTTCCACATTCAGGGTGGACGATAGAACTGGAAAGCAGCTTGCACTGTGATTGTGACCCTAATGGAACAGGTTACCAGTTTATCAAATTTGACTGACTACACAGAAAGTTGCATCTACAATGTTCCTGTAACATTTTCCTTTTTATCTGGTAGTATGAAAAGGTGGAGAAGATAGGAGAAGGAACCTATGGTGTTGTTTATAAGGCTAGGGATCGTCTCACAAATGAGACAATTGCTTTAAAGAAAATTCGCTTAGAGCAAGAAGATGAAGGAGTACCAAGCACTGCAATTAGAGAGATTTCCCTATTGAAAGAAATGCAACATGGAAACATAGTCAGGTAGATCATCTATTACAATGTACTATGGCTGTGTATTATTATTCTGTAATTGCTTTGTGTATCAGAGCATCTGCTGCCATGTGGTTCTCCAATATGAATTGAGGTGGCACAGAGCAAGCATGTACATTTTGCCACAGGAATTGGGTCTCTTCTATGAGACCCAATGCTTAAATAGAAGCTTTATACTCACATGAGATATTCCTTTGATTTTGCTTCTTTTTGTTTTATAGTTATTGGTTCCTACCGGATCCACTCAGGTGTTATTGATTACTAGTTATAGCAAAGTTTGGCAACTTGCATAATGTGTTAGGGGTTAGACTTTGTCAAATGTGAATGCAACTGTTTGGGCAGACATAATAAGTAAAAAAACTTAGTTTCTGGTTCCCTTATCTAGTTCTCTCTTTTCTTTTGGATGAAGAGGGTTGTGGTTGGATGGGTAGTTTGTAGGTGATGTTTGCTAGCATTGCTCATTCTTGAGTGCTGACTGTTACAAAGTATAGAGTGAAAATAGAACCTCTTCCCTCGCAATGGGGTCAGATAATTCCTCTCGATTGATTACTATCGCAGCCTTCATAGGTTGCATGTCTTAATTTCCATTTGAAGTGTAAAATATCCAAGATTGCACCCAACAATGTCAAGGCTTCCATTACCCTTTCCTATTGTGTGCGCCGCACATTTGGTGAAACCTCTCTGTGGTCTTGAATGCTGTCTTTAACGGCTGCTATGTGTCTTTCTATTGCAAATGTTAGTGGATTTTCACTTCATTTCTTCCAATATTCTGTCATGTAAGAAGCATATCATTCCACCATTTCTATACTGTAATTTGTATTGAACATTTTAAATAGATGTAGATATCATGGCACTGTCTTGACTTAATTTCTACCTGGTTGGTAGCTTTACAATCTTGGAATAGCCGCATTTGTAGTTTAACTAGTTTAACGTGATACATATAATTGTTTTTCAAACCTGGTTTGGTAAACTTTACTTGTCACACAGAGTCATACTACTTCTGCATCTACCAAAATTCCCACTCTGTATTTTTGTATTTTTATTACTCAAATGAAAACCATCATATAAAAAAGACCCCTCCTTACTTCCAAGACAAAGGCTTACATAATCCTTTACCTGAGCCACCTAAACAATTATGTATCCATATTTGATCTATGATGACGATCATCTGTGAATAGATATGATCTGTATGTATCCAAAACCAAAGATCCAACGAAAATGTGGACTCAAAGCTGTTCCTCAAAATTTGACTCATTTGTATCTTCTTTGAAGTTGTATCACGTGACATGTTTTGTACTTTTTATTGTCTTCCCTAGTGTAGCTGCAAACTAGATTTTTTTATAAAAAAAAAAACAAATTCCATCCTTATAAACTCTTTCCCTAACTTGGTCCATTGTGTCCTTTACTTTTGGGTGGATTAGTTGCTTAATATATTTGTTTCAACCTTCTTCTAAATGAATTCTGGAAAAATGGGTTTCCACAAGTAATACCACCTCTCTTGCATATAGTGATACTTCAAGTAGTGACCCTTGACAGGTCTAGACTTGTGAGTGATCTCTCCCATAAGCTCGCTTTTGATATGTGGACTGTATATCTACACCTTTATGTATTATGATTTCTCCTTTTAAGCTCATCTAATTGGAATTTGAACGCCAGGTTGCAGGATGTAGTGCATAATGATAAGTGTTTATACTTGGTTTTTGAGTACCTGGACTTGGATTTGAAGAAGCACATGGATTCATGCCCTGAATTCTCAAAAGATCCACAGCTCGTAAAAGTGAGTACATTTATCCATTCTGGCATCTAGTTTGAGGGAAAAAAAGCATAGCCTAGAATTTCATCTAGTTTTTCTTTTCACTTCTATCTCTAAATGGGAGGATATTGGACTAGTGGAGCAATGGATGATGAATTGATGATGCAGTTATTTCCCTCCTAAGTTCCTGTCTAATAGGATAAAGTTGTTTTGAAATTGAATTCTTTTAACATTTCTTTTGTGGAAAAAAGGAAACCAAGATTGAGTTAGTGTTTCTGTATTATGTGAAATGTCATCTTGGCTAGGATTTGTGGATGGAGTAAGTTCAGGTCATTAAGATATGTTTCTGCTTCACATGCCTTTTGGGCACATGAGTAGTGGAAAGTGGATCTTGTGGTAATGTACATGGTCTTATCTTGGGCCTGTTGTAGCATATTCCGCTATTTATCTCCATATTCTTCTTGGTTCTGTCTTCACCTCTTTGTATGTGAGAGGGAATAAAAAATTATAGGATATTAGTGTATTTGCTATTCCTCAATTCTGATTCATGATTTCTATTTTTGTATTTGAAAATCATTACCATCAATGTTTATTTATGTTTTTATCCACTTATTTTCAAATGCATCATTCTGTCCTAATCCTTTTATAGTTGACTTTTTTAAAAAATTTCATTATGAGGATTTTAGTTAAAGCGCAGATAGAACCTTTCCATAACTGGTTATCCAACCTGTCTTGCAGATGTATCTGTATCAAATTCTTCGGGGAATTGCATACTGTCACTCACATAGAGTTCTTCACCGAGATCTGAAGCCTCAGAATTTGTTGATAGACAAGCAAACTAATGCATTGAAGCTTGCTGACTTTGGATTGGCTAGGGCATTTGGCATTCCCGTGAGAACATACACCCATGAGGTATTGATATTATGATAGGTTTTGCTAACTCAAGACTTATATGAGTTTACCATCTACTTTGTTCAGTAAAAAAAATTATTTGCACACTTGCATCTCTTAGTAATTGCAAAACATAACGAATGGAACATCAAATATCTCTGATGCCTAGTTTTATGCTGTTTTGACATTTCTTTCTCTTCTGTAAATTGGTGATTTTATCTATGCAATTCTGTTTGCTTTTCGTCCTTGGAGGATTGCCTTGTAAGTTGTAACATGTTCATTGAAGAACTCTGTAATGAGCACCTTAAAATGGTTATTTTTTAAAAATCTTTGTCAGTGAACTTGTTTCTCTGCCTGTATCTTTGTTTGTGGCATTTGCTTATCTTGAACTTTGTGGCCTGTCAACAAAGCATTTACAGTTTGAAAATTTTGAAGATATGGTGCTTTTAAGTCAGGCAGAGACTTATTGATGTGATATCTGATCATTTTCCAGTATAGTGCAATAAAGATGTCGTTCTATTCAGGTTGTCACGCTGTGGTACAGAGCACCTGAAATTCTACTAGGATCTCGCCATTACTCTACCCCTGTTGATTTGTGGTCTGTGGGCTGTATCTTTGCTGAGATGGTTAACCAGCGGCCATTATTTCCTGGTGATTCAGAGATTGATGAGCTCTTTAGGATTTTCAGGTTATTGTTTTTGAATCCTACTTTTTCATTTGTCTCAATTCAACTTTTTCATTCATTTCATATGTTGTTGAATACTGGCACACACTCTATGTCTCGTACAACAATTAATTTATTTGCTAATAAATAACTCTAGTTTCCTTTCTAACGATGGAATGAGTTCTTTTCCTGGCTTTTAACCTTAATGGAATCAAGTTGCATCTGTGCATTTTCTTCAGCTGCTCTGCTCGCTCTAAATTGTGTGAATATCATATCATATAAGAAGAAGAAAAACGAGTATCCTGTTTAAAGAAAATGTAGTTCATATTGTGTTTTTTTTCACTCTATACACAGAATCATGGGTACCCCAAATGAGGATACATGGCCTGGAGTGACTTCCCTGCCTGATTTTAAAAGCTCCTTCCCTAAATGGGCTGCTAAGGTACTAAAATTGTCTTTATTATCACCATAACACATCCCTGTTTTGCTGTTATTTGGGCAAATTATTTTAAAACTGACATTTTCACCCTATCTTTATAGGACTTAACAACTATAGTCCCAAATCTTGATCCAGTTGGCATTGATCTTCTCACTGTAAGTTCAGAATTTCCCTTTCTACATTGTTTACATGCAGTAGCTGCTTAGAAATTAACTGGCAATTTCGTGAGTTTTTTGTGCAGCCTAAAGAAATTCAATTGGATGAGGGTGTTTCCATCTTTTCTTATGGTGTTTGATTTTGAGCGTACTCGTGTGACTATAGACCTGCTTCCATCTTGCTACCCTTTATGTGAATCATGATTTTTGGCAGTTTGGCCTCAAACAGCTGGACCTAAAAATGCTTGTTTATCTGATTTGTGACCAAGTGTATGCTTTATCATAGCTTCCTTTGTGGTTCATACATTGATCCTTACTCAAATGATTTTATGTTTTCCAGAAAATGCTTGTCTTGAACCCAAGCAGAAGAATCACAGCCAGGAGTGCACTCGAACACGAGTACTTCAAGGACTTTGGGTTGGTACCCTAATCCTCTCCTACTTCAAATTGCTGCATCATGTTCATAATGGAGTGAAATTCTCCCAGCTTGGTGTGTTTTAAGAGAAAACGCGTGCTTTGTTTTCCCAAGTTTTCGCTTTCCTGGAACTGCACTATTTCTTCGTTATTTTTTTTTTTTTTTGACTACATCTATGGTTTGTCTTCCCATACAATACCAATGGGTTTGGATTCTATTGCAAACTGTCCTTCCATGCTTCTGGACTTCGACTATATGAGATAACTTCGTCAAATTTCTTGAATTTGACTTGTGATTTAGAACCTGGTTTGCCATACATTTGCGCTGCAACAAACAGCAAATCCAATTGTATATTGTTGACTTCTGGTAAAGCTCGCCTTTTAACCTTCTAATTCAACCCCCATGACACGAGTCCTAATCTTCATGTACATTGTTATTCGAAATGGCATCCGTCATCATCAATTTGGTTCAGCCAAGCAAGTTCTTGCATGGTAATGCACAGGGATGGTTGCGGATGACTAACTCGGAATGTTCGATCCTGATTCATCCATCTACCACGATGCCATCCAGCTAGGGGTGGAAATGGGGCGGGTTATGGGTGGATGAAGCCACTCCATCACCCGCCCCGTGGGTAAAAAATTTCACCCGCTCCATCCATTATCCGCAAACCTTTTCACCCGCATCCGACCCGCGCGGGTGATGCGGGTGGAGCGGGTACCCAATGGGTGAAACAAAAGAAAAAACCAAATCAACACAAGTATAAAGTAGTCCAATTCTAACTCAAAATTACAAATAGGTGGATTTATGTAGTTATATTTTTGATCGGCAAAACACCGAAATCACGAGTTAATTGAAATTTGAAAGTGGAAGGGTATATTATGTATATATCTCAATACTAATCATATACTAATCCAGTATATTCTTTGTTATAATGTAGATGAGCAAGTTGAGACCATATCCATTCTAATTGAAAATTTTGAAATTTGGTGAGCAAAGCACTAATCAAGGATTAGAGTTCGTAGAACTTAAACTTGAAAAGGGTAAAATAATAAAATCACACACATTATAAATATATAAATTTTAGGGTTTTATGCAGGTTTGCGGGGCGGGTTAATGGGTGGGTTAATGGGGCGGGTTATGGGTGAAAAATCTTCACCCATAATCCATCCATCACCTGCTTCACCCGTACCCGCACCACCCGTCACCCACTTTTTTGCGGGTTTTCACCCGCAAAATTAATGTGGGTAAAGCGGGTGGAGCGGGTACCCGCAAGTTATTTTTAGAGCACACTGGTTTTCACCACTGATCGCATGGTTTTCATTTTAGTTTTGATTCAATGGAGGGGCACCATTGATTAATTAGTGTTAGATTCAACGTTTCCAGGACCGTTAGTTCCGGTCGCATTTATGGTCTGGCCATTTTTCCATTGGTTGTTTGGATTCCCAATTAATTATGATTATAATTATTATTATTTTTTTATTAGGGAATAATTCGAGGGTCAGACAAATCTGACTCCTCGAGAGGCCGATTAAGTCGGCAGACGACGAACCGTCAAAAATACAACATAAAATAAAAACGGTGCAATACAAAAACAACAATCAAACTGCCCAGTCGAAACAAACGAGGCTAACTCAAAACAGTTGGGGACAACGTAGACTAAACCCGAAGCTAAGTGCCACCAAGCAATGACACTGCTGGCCAGCGGTACATCAGGAGTCCCTGTGGGCGATGAAGACGAACCTCCAAGGAAATTTCCGGAATACGGAGTCGCCTCAATGCACACCGCCACGACCCCAGTCAGACTCGACACTAGACGCCAGAGCTCCAACTCAGACTAGACCGTCAAGAAACAACCGGAAACGCAGTCGAGCACCACCCTTGTATAAAACGCACCAGAAAGCCCTTTCGGGATTTTAATTATGATTATAATTATAATTATAATAGCAACACCTAACCTTTGATAAGCGGAGCGGATCTTCTGTCACCCATTTTTCATGTGTCACTATCCCTTCTCACCAAATTTCAACTCTTTACTATTTTTTTTTTCAAACTTTAATCATTTTCCTTTTTTTTTTTAAATATTGGGGGATGGGGGAGGAAATGCACGGGGCCTGTCCCTTAAGGGACAGGGGATCCCATCCGTTTGATAAGGACTCACTAAATTCACGGGAATGGATCCTTAATTCGCATGTACCGTTCGAGCGACACGTGCATTGCCAGTGAAAAAGCTACGAATGGTCATAGATCTGCTCATTGAAAAAAATTCAATGAACGGATATACAATATGTTCATGTAAAAAAATATTCATTTTTTTTACAAGGAATGTATCTTAGATTGGTTCCTAATTAATTGTATGTTTTTTTGTTTTTTTTTTCCAATTTTTTTCAATAGGAACGGATCTAAAGTTGAATATATTTTCTCCAAAACCTTTTTTTTACATGAAACGTTCATATTTTTTTTCCTTTTTTTCGATTTGTGCAAGCAGATATATGATCAGTTTATTTCTTTTACACTATCAGATGCATTTAGTGTTGGACATTGTTAGGACCTGAAGGTCGGATAGTGAAAGCTTAAGCTTCAATGGAGGATAGAGGTAAAAAGAGGAGGAAGTTCGGAGATTGAAGGAGAAGAAGAGGAGAGGAAGAAGACATGGAAAGTGTTTTCTGTAATTCGTTCCATAGCCCGTACATACAAGATATGGTATTTATACCAGAATACCCCAATTTTTCGTATTTACAATACTAAACCCCCATATATGATATATATCAATCCTAACATTACCCCTTCTTATAAAGCTTTGTACTCAAAACTTATGAAGTAAACTAAAACAACAATAGATAATGAAAGACATCTAAATGAAGGTATGTATTACAAATAAAATTCAAAATTTAAATCCTTTGTGAAGACGACCTCGCACTCATGAGAGGATGATTATCACTGGCCTCATGATTTGCATTCTTTGTTGACGTCCACTTCATGTAGATGAATGTAGTACCGCCTACACTTGCTAGGCCCCCCCCCCCCCCCCTCCAACACAAAAAAAAAAATCAGCAGTATTACTTCACACTGAAAGAACCATTGTCATTCACGCTACTGATTTTTCCCATTTGAAAACTGACATTTGTCTTGCTTCCAACAACATGACACCCCATTCACCATGAGCAAGTAGTTTCTTTGAGTGAGACTTTCATTTCATCATTGTTGGCTGCTCAACTCCATCTCTTCATTGCACGCTTAGCCAACCATTAATAAAAGTAGTCATTTATGCAAGCTCCTGAGAAAGGGTTGAGGCATCATGTCCCTTGTACAAGCCAATGCAATTAAACCCCCTTCAACAAGAATCACACTAATTTTATTTAGTGCATCCCTCAATACTTCATAGCCAAATTAAATTGGCATTTGAAGTTGTAGCTCTCCTATGTGACAACCATAAAAATAAAAATCAATAACAATAATGGTGATGCCTTTGGTGTTGTCCCCAAATCACATCCAAAATAGATAGACAACTTGATTTGTCCCATCTCACATTCTACTAGGATCTAAGACTAAATTTATCCCAATCTGTAGACCAGAACTCAGTTGCACATGAAGTGAAACATTGTTGTATATATCTTTCTTTCTATCGAAAGGTTTTCCCCTATCAGAGACAGATTTCTAGTGACAATTATGTACATTCAAATAATGAAAAAGCTAAATACATCACTAATTTTTACTGAATACACCGGGTTGTGAAGTACCTTGTCAAAAGCGTCAAAATTGTGAACGAAAAAAACTAAATACACCAATGCCTTTTTTAAAAAAAAAAAAAGAAAGCAACACCTCTCAAACATTGCAGACTATTTTTTTTTTTCCGTGTGTGCCTTTTTAAAAAAACAAGGAAAAAACCTCTTTGCTTAGTCCGCATGTAGTTGCAAACTCTTCTTCTTATTTTATGTGTGGAAATTCCGCAACCATATTAAACTTTTTTTTTTTGTCTTGAATTTTTAGGGCATCTGACAATATAGTAGTTCTACAATAGGTTGCGGAACCCACTCTGCAACAGGTTGCAAAAATTAGCAGTGTATCTAATAAAAATTAGCGGGATATTTATCAATCCCCTCGAATAATCAGTAATTGCTCTTGCCCTATCAAAGGGAAGTGATTTCAAACCAATCTTTATCATGTTGAGACCAAGATTTTGAACTAAAAACATATGCCCAACAATGGCTATTTCAGCAGCCCCTCCTCCTAAGTAAAAAAACAAGAGTGCCATCAAAAGTTTCTCGACACCTTGAATCGAGATTGGCTATCCTAATTTCAATTAACTTGATCAAGAGATTAAACAATTAAACCAATTCCTTGAGTGCACCATCACAATTTATAACCTCACAAGTAGGGTGGCTCATCCGGGTCGACCCGAAGTCCGGAAAATTTAAAAAATGCAACCCGCCACCCGACCTGAACCCGAGATTTGTAATTCCGGGTTTTCCGGGTCGGGTGACGGGTTCACCCGGAAACCCGAGTTTTAAAATTCCGATATATTTTACGGTTTTCAAATGCATAACACATATAGATTTATAATCTTTTTTATATTTTATTATTTCCCTTATATATACTATGCAATATATATATATATATATATATAAAATATCCAGTATATAAGTGTGCAGTGTATATACACTGCACTTACGGTATACATATATACAAAGTATACATGGTATATACACTTGGATGATATGGATGAAAATCCTTAATTAGTACTCTGTATAGTACCTAATTAGACCGGCCAGTTCAAATTAACAACATTAAAAACATGGAAAGACGGGAGTTCATATGAACACAACAATTAAAAAAAAAAACCGGGTCAACGGGTCAAACCCGAGACCCGCCGGGTCTGACCCCGACCCGCCCGTTGACCCGAGATTTCCCAAAATTCGACCCGAGACCTGACCCCTAGGGGTCTCGGGTCAACCCTGACTCTGTGTTTTCCGGGTCGGGTCGGGTCCATTTTGAGCCACCCTACTCACAAGGCTTGAGATCTACCTCAGAACTGTCAGGTAGGAATTGAGGCTTTTCGATCAAGGCTTTAATCTTTTTATGAGTTTCTAGAAACTCAAACAAGCATTCATATGAAGAAGGTTCATCGTGGACACAGGTTAGGCTCCCTTGTTGTCCACAATTTCTTGACTCAAGGCTTCACCCTCTAATTGTTGTGATGACAAGAAATCTAAGGGAACTTTGGTGTCGAATTCTTGGTCTCCTCTAATACCGATTTCCTGATAAATAATTGGGTCTTTGCATTCTTGTGAGAGATTGATAGGAGCACTACTATAGCTTAAAATTACTCGTTCTTTGGATCCCGTACCAAGAATGCAATTTGCAATCGGCTTCGTAGATTGTGGATTCGGCCTATTCGGTGCTAATATGAGTGGATTCAACAATTGATTCGGTGTCGAAGAGCTTCAAACTCTTGCCCCTGCCTAGAGGTTCGTGACCAACTCAATCAACGCGTCGATCTTGCTATTAATCTTCTCTTGGTGATTGATCGTATCTTGAAAGGCTTGTTGAGACCACACCACAAATTGTTCAAGATCCTTTCTCTGGCCGTCAGTCTTGCGCCCGTACTCTTCTGTCATCGCTAATCTGGCGTTGGATTCCATCGCCAGAATCGTGACTCTGATATCGATTTGTTAGGACTCGGAGGTCGTATAGTGAAATGTTAAGCTTCAATGGAGGATATAGGTATAAAGAGAAGGAGGGCCTTCCTTTTTTTACTATTGATAGATCAACCATCATGAGGGCCATCACACGTTTTCCATTAAAAACAAATTGCCGAACTTCAAGATCTTTTATATATTCCTTATAGTTCATCTCTTTTTCAAAAGTATATTCTAGAGCTGGGGATCAACTTCTACCTTTTTCATGAGCTTCTCCCCCAATAGTAAACACAACTTTGTTGCTTTCAATCAATTTTCACATAGATATGCAAACTTCAACAATGTGAAAACACATGCTGTCATTTTGCTTCAGCTTGAGTAACCATTTTCAATTTCCGTTGACTAATAAATTAACCTACATTGATGCATATTTATGATAATTTATCATAGAAATACTCAAATCTGTTCCCTCCTCTCTCTCTTTTTTCTTCTGATTTCCATCCACAAACATGCATCCCATCTCTGCTAATGTTTTTTTTTTTGCTCCAATTTTTTCTTCATATATCTTTTCGTGAAAAACTGCCACAATTTTGAAAAAATAAAAATAAACATACACGAGGTTTGGTTCCAGGTCAAGGATGTGCACTCCAGTTAGAAAAATTTACCAAAATGTTGCTAAAAGCTCATAAAACATCGTCACTAATACGATGTAACCTCTTATCATATCAACAAGTTAATCCTTAAAGTTGTGTAAAAAACCATCAAAACCAAAGGAAAAAAGAAATTGAAAACAAACTCCAAATATTGGTTCTCAAGTCTCAACACACATTTTAATAAGACCGAGGGTGTTTTAAAATTTTCGGAATTTGCTACAAAATTCAATCTTTATCTTCTCTCGGACCAATCCGTAATTCTTGGCACGGGATCCAAAGAACGAGGAAAGACCTTAAGAACTTTGTATGAGCTCCTAAGGGAGAAAGGGTAGAACGTGGAATGGGGGAGACTGATCTGGGGAAGTATTCAAAGTCGCAAATGGGCGTTCATTGTATGGTTAGCCGCTAGGAATCGACTTCACACAGGGGACAAGGCCAAACATTGGTGTGGCCCGGAGGCAGCAGTGTGTGTGTTGTGTAAATAGGTGGATGAAAGTGTGGCTCACTTGTGGTTTGATTGTCGGATGGTCAAGCAAGTCCAGCTAGGGGTGTTGCGATGGGCTGGAATCAGCAGACATATGGGGTCGATTGAGGAAGGGCTTGGATGGTTCTCACGCTCAACACCAAGGGAGAGGAAAACATTGCAATTCCAAGCAAAGCTTCTAGCCTTCCAAGCGTTGATTTACTTCACACGATCAGCTAGGAACAATGTTATTTTTTTGTAAAGAATCGTTTAATCCAATTTCATATACTATCCAGATCGTGGAAGGATGTAAGTCGCGTATATCCTCTACGTGGAAGTGCAAATCACAAGAGGACATACGGTGGCGTACTTTTCTTCTACGGGATTACTAGAGTAGTAGTAGGGGATAGATTTGTGGAGGATATAGAGGACGTTGAGTTGGAGAGTTCTATTGGGTAGTTAGAAGATAGTGATTGGGGTAGTAGCTCGTGTGAATTTTTTTGGAGCGATTGAGGCCTCTTTTGGAGGTGCATAGAGGGATAGTTGACTTATACGAGTCCCATATTTTATATAAGACTCATAGTTTGGTCTTATATCTTTTGTATCCTTGGGGTTTACCCACTCATCTATCTATTTGCCGGTTCAAGAAAAATACTAATTATTATTAAAACCCACTCATAAAGTTATTTTTCTTTTAAAGAACCATTCATGACCATTTTTATGTGTAAAAATTATCTTAAAAATGTTAAATCCTTACCTTTTGTATTCAACGTGACCTAATTATATAGAAAAAAGTAACCAAACATTTAACAAAATATAAAAACTTAATATTTTTTAATAACTTTTTACACATAAAAAGGGTCATGGGTGATCTTTGAAAGAAAAATAAATTTATGAGTGATTTTCTATAAATTTTTATTTTAAGGGTGGTTTGCTATATTTTACCCTTTAAATTAAATTATTCGATACAAATAAATAATAATTTAATTTGTCAAAAAAATAAATAAAAACTTAATTCACAGCTCAGCCACCGCAGCATAAGAAGTATCGCCATTCCCTCTTCTTCCTCTTCCTCAGTTCCCCTCCTCTCCCACACTCATCTAGTCATCTCCATCTCTCTCCCCTGCCTCCGTCTTCTCCGGCGATCCTCTCTCTCTATCCCCGAATCTTTTTTCTCAGTTCTCTGGGGATTTTCTGTTTAGAAATTAGATCCCTCCCGCGGTTTGTTACTGCACTTGATTGCATTTCTCGATCTTCACGGTCAGTACACCAATTTTATCGGATTTGTGCTGGATTTGACGTTCTAGGGTTTGATTATAGGCTTTTGGTCTACTCGACCTGCTTTCTCATTCTTTGTTCATGAATTTTTGGGTTTAATTGAGCTTTTGGAGTTTTTTTTTTTGGTTGTTATTGGAAGAATTTTTGATTTTTTTTTGGCTGAATACATGAAGGCGTTAACTGTGTCTATTTGTGAGGAGTGAGGAGGAATGGCGCTGGTATCGCAATCGGCGTTTGCCGCGATTCCTAAGTCGAAGGGACTGGCTTCGGATAATCTGAGTTCCAGCAGTTCCATAAAGGGCGTGGCGTTGAGGTCCTTGGGAAATGCTAGGGCTTTTGGTGTTAAGAAGAGGGAATTCTCTGTGGCGGTTAAGCTTAGGAAGCCACGGAGGCAGCACCAGTATCCGTGGTCGGACAACTCCGACCCGAATGTGAAGGGTGGGGTTCTTACTCTGTTGTCGCCTTTCAAGCCGTCAGTGGATAAGCCAAAGCCAGTTGTTCTTGACTTTGAGAAGCCATTGATGGAACTTCAGAAGAAGATAAATGATGTGAGCCGTTTCTACGTAACTAGTTTTTTTTCGAGACAGCGTAGGAGTTAGTTTGTGATAGTATCTGTGCTTTTGGCTGTGGTATTCGTAGATAAGAAAAATGGCATCCGAGACTGGTTTGGACTTTACTGATCAGATTTCATTGCTGGAGAACAAGTATCATCAGGTATACATTCACTTCTTTAAAAGTATGAGCTGTCTGTATTGAATAACTTTGTCAGTGGGCTTACTATTTCGTCAAAGCAGATTCTCCTTTTGTCAAATGTAATTGCTATCGCTGTTATTTTCAGATTTTTCTTTGGCATATCCATTTTGCATGGATTGAACTATATCCTGGATTAGAGGGTGATACAAGGCCACTCTTTTTTAGTGAGATCACATTGTCTTAGTTCTCTGTAATAGCTTCAAAGACTTCAACTGAGTTAAATACATGAGCGAATTTGAAGCACGTTGCTTGCTATTACGTGTTTGCTCATACGTGATATGCTTTGCATTGCCATAGATATCTTAGTATGGAGTTTCGTGGTTCCAGATGTGGATATTACTTTATTGCATATGGAGAGCATTTGACAGTATGCTGGAACAATTAGCTTTTCTTTTTTTTGTGTTGTTGCTAATTGTTTGAAATAAATAATAAAGTGGTGACTGTGATGTGACCTTTGCTCCTTGGTGCTTACATTGATTAAAACAGGATCCCTATTGCTTCCAATATTTGCTCAAGGAGTGCTGATTGTTAATTTTGTTCTAATGGATTTGATTTCATTTGGTCTGTATTCGAATGTATACTCTACACTACGGATATGTCTCCGCTTGAGAGTGTCTTGTTGCGTTTTTTCTTATTGTCGTATTGAAGTGAGTTAAAGAGAAGAGGCACTGAGGCGTTTAATACCATTTCTGGTGGTTTAATATTTTTGGCAAAATTGAACTCTAGTTCCATTGTGTTTTGTTTTGAAAAAAAAATAATAATAAAAGATTCAAATCATAAACTCATCACACAAGATGCGTTTTTCTTATATGCAGGCTTTAAAGGACCTGTACCTGAATCTGACACCTATACAGCGAGTTACGATTGCTCGACATCCTAATCGGCCAACATTTCTTGACCATATCTTCAACATCACTGACAAGGTTCTTCACTAAACCAGGCTAACATGTCGAATTCCTTTTATATATTGCACATTATTTGATGCATAATTTGCTTGATATACTTGAAAAGTAACTAGATTACCTGCTTGTGGTACTTCATTGGAGTAGTTTGTAGAGCTTCACGGAGATCGGGCTGGTTATGATGATCCTGCCATAGTAACTGGTATTGGGACCATAAATGGTAAACGCTACATGTTCATCGGCCATCAAAAAGGAAGAAATACAAAGGAGAACATTAAACGTAATTTTGGGATGCCTACTCCCCACGGGTATGCACTTCTGTCTGCAGACTCCTTTAAGAGTTAGCACTAACGGCTGGAATGTATGCTCTGGTCGATTTGTATAATGGATATTATGGATGTATATGCCATGGAGGATGTCGTAGTTGTTCATTATATGTTTGCTTTCAGTTTGGGTTTCTTAAGAGGGCTTGTTGCTCTATTTGGATGTAAATTTTGCATCAATGAAATTACTATTCGAATCTAAGCATTACCTTTAATTTAAGGTGTGTAGATTGTTCATTTTTTTGTCATCTGAAACATTATAGTCAATAGCTAATAGCAGTTCCACAAGGTACAGTCAAAATGTCGCTCTTTTAAATGGATTCTGACTAGTTTAGGTTTTCTTTTTACAGAAGTTATTGATATCTTTTCAGTAGCCACATTTCTGAGTTTCTGCATAGCCTGCTGCGTGAGAGCTAAATTAGGCCATTTCTAGTTTTGGAGGTCTTTTGAGGTATCTAACCTGGTTTTCATTGGGTTATAGATCTGGGGGACTTGAGATCAACTATTCTAGACCTTTAATATTTTTTTTGCTACAACGTTGGTCTCCAGCTTCAATATCTGTTTGTGCTGGAAAGACACTTGTGTTGCTGAGAATAATAAGAGCAGACAAAAATATTCTTTCCTTTTATTTATTTACTCCATATGATTTTCTTTTTTTTTTGTTCTTGTAATATTCAAGAGTTGGAGAGCGAAACATCAGTTTGATCCTTACATTCAAGTTTGAAATGGAAGAAGTTGGGAAGCATCTAACTATTAATAATTTCTTTTCTTTCTTCAGATACAGGAAGGCTTTGCGTATGATGTATTATGCAGACCATCATGGTTTCCCTATTATTTCCTTCATTGATACACCAGGGGCTTTTGCTGATCTAAAATCAGAGGCTCTAGGCCAGGTATACATGAAAAGGAACCTACTTCCATTTTTCTGGTTTAGAATAAATTCCATATTTTAAACTCGTGCATATGCAGGGAGAAGCAATTGCACAGAACTTAAGGACTATGTTCGGGTTAAAGGTACCGATTCTCTCCATAGTTATAGGTGAAGGTGGTTCTGGCGGCGCTTTAGCTATTGGATGTGCCAACAAACTGCTGATGCTTGAAAATGCAGTTTTTTACGTAGCCAGGTGATCATCAATTAAACTCTACTTATTTCTCTTCGATTTTGTGGCATGCTTTTCTTATTACGTACTCTGGAGGATTAATGGAGCGCAATTTCATTTGAAACCTATAAGGGAAAGTAGGCCTTGTGTGGGAATGATGAGTAATAGAATGCATAGTCTAGCTATAAGTGTACCCATGATCTAAGCATGGCCCTTTTGATCATAATGTACTCTAGCTAAACCATTATCTGTTGCCTTGAATGTGTATATTGTTGGGTGTTTCTATCAAGTTTTTAGGCATTGAATTTCACTTCAACATTTGTGTTTATTTCCTTGCATTAATATCACATTACATCAAATATTGTTGCTTAACTTAAGTTTCCTATTTATCTGTTTGCAGATGATATCTCTTCTTTATCAATTATCACGCCATAAATAGTCCTTTTGGGTTTGTGCACACATATTAAGGAAATCATTAAAATATTACTTTTATACCCCTCATTAATTATCCACAACCCTTAACAACTCTTAATTATACTATGAGATAATATTTCTAAGTGCATTATAAAGGGAGAAACCCAGAATAAATAATAAATACAAGAGAGTAAAGAAGTACGGTTACAGTGTGAAAGTACAAGGAGTAATTGCATCTAATACCTAGAAAACATAATAATAATGTCTAAAAGTAGACTAGGGATGCTTGTAGTCTTCCAAACACAACTTACAAGAAAAGTAACACTATCATATTTCCAACACTCCCCCTCAAGCCGGGTTTGAAAAGATGTTACAAATCTGGCTTGGAATTAACTCTTTAGAAATCCAGCTTCGAATAAGCTCTTGAAATCATCTCCAATGAAGACTTTTGGTCAACAAATTTGCAAGTTGTTGTGTTGGTATGTGAGAGTTTTCTTGAAGATCCCCCTTGAATGGATGAAGTGCCCATCAACCCCAAGAAATTTAAAAGTGCAGCTGGGGATTGTGTTCTGCTGAACCAGAGGTTTTTGGGACCTAAACTGGTCTTGATATCCACTCATAGCTTAAGGAAGATGAAATTTTTGAGTTGAAGAAAAGTCAATTTCCCAAGGTTTAAAGTCTCAGCAATGAAGGCATGAGAAACAACAAAGTAATTTCAGCAATGAAGGCTGAAAACAGAAGAAATTTTCCAGCAATGCAGGTTGAGAAAACAGGAAAAGGTTCACAACACTGAAGGCTTGAGAAACCAGGAAGCTTCAGCAACGAAGGCTGAAAAAACAGATTCATTAATGAAGGCTGGAGAGAGGAAAGGTTGAAGCTTTTCAGCTTAAAAACATATGTGTGGACTGATGAGGAAGAAGACAAACAAGTTTAGCTGTCAGGCACATCTTTCCCAGCAAAGAAGGCCGGTGAAAGGTTAACTTTCTCAGCCATGGAGGCTAAAGAAAGAAATCTACATAACTCAAAGGGGATTCAGCAATGGAAAGGGAAAAAGCTTAGGAAAAATCGACAGAATAAATAAAAGAGAGTAAAGAAGTCTAATGGTTACAATACGAAAGTACAAGGAGTAATTGCATTTACTACCTAGAAAAAAGTGCTTTCTCTCCATTTATCTACTGAGGTTATATTTCCAACAACAACCGATAACATTTGAGAAAAAAGTCAAAAAATAAAAGGACTTAGATTTCCAAACAAAATTTTGAGGCTAAAAGGACCTATATTTTTTAACGTTGTTTTAGAAATATTCAAATATCAATTGTGCTTTCTCTCCATTTATCCACTGAGGTTATATTTGTTTGTTTTGGGAACATGGGGAGATTAATTGTTCCTCAAACTAGCATGTGTCATCACACACCAGCCTATTCAATATAAACAAACTTATGACTTCCTTTGCTTGTCGTTAATGTTTGGATCAATCAAGCACTTTTCATGACATGTCCGGTTGTTAAGTTATTCTAATATTGTCATGATTTCTCTAAATGTATGGTGTTTGCATTGGTTGCTTGTCTTCTGTTGTGCAGCCCAGAAGCATGTGCAGCCATCTTATGGAAGACTGCCAAAGCTTCTCCTAAGGTTTGATCTTGTTTTTTGGAAATCTTCTATAAACTTATTTTTGGTGAGATTTCTGGATTAGAGAATTTATCCTATGATGTTCAGGCTGCAGAAAAGCTGAGAATAACTGCTCCGGAGTTGATACGCCTACAAGTTGCTGATGGGATCATCCCTGTAATGTTGCTTCTCTTTATTTTATTTTTCTTTGCAATGTTATTTGCATTCACTTATCTCGACATCTGTCTCCCCAAAAAGAGAAGATAGAGAAATAAAACAACAGCTTCCAGTTCCACACTCTCCCCAAACCCTGTTCTATTCATCATCTAGAACAACAATCATACAGTTGTAACATATTGATTGATTCCTAGTTGACCCCAGATGTTTTGACTTGGTCCTACTTATCTCTAGAAAGAAGCGCCTCTGGTAGAACATTTGATTTTTTATTATTGCAAACTAGTGGTGAATTTTGTCCCCGCAGATAAAAAGAAATTTCACGATTGCTCATCTATCTTATAGAAATCAACCCTTTTGTTATACCACAGCAAACTTATGTTGAATTACCACCTCACAGGAGCCCCTTGGTGGAGCACACGCTGATCCATCTTGGACGTCACAGCAGATTAAAAAGGCAGTTGTTGAGGCAATGGATGTAAGTGATTTCCCTTAGCATTTGTGATTCTGTTTGTTCATCGAACTGTAGGCAAAAAGGATTTAAGTTTTGCACTCTTTGCACATCTTATGCCCGTGTGCTAGGGGCCCCTTTTGTAGCCTCAAAACTGAATTTATGTCTCTTCAGGAGCTTGAGAAAATGGATACTGAGGAGCTGTTGCGACACAGATCAGCAAAGTTCAGGAAAATCGGAGGTTTCCAAGAAGGGGCACCAGTAGCGTCCGAGATTAAAAGAAATATGAAGAAAAAAGATGGACCAGTTGGCCAGGCTTTGAACGAAGAGCTGGAACGTGAGGTTCTGAAACTGACGGAGCAAGTCCTAAAGGCCAAGGAGTCTTCCACGGACCCCGCACTGGACCTAGATGAGACAATTAGCAAGCTTAAAGAGGAGGTTGACCGTGAATTATCAGAAGCATTGAAAGCACTTGGATTGGATGAGAGGCGTTTTACATTACTCAGAGAGATTGCAGAAGCAAGGAACTCACAGGACCAGCTGGTGCAGTTGAATGTAGAGGAGAAGTCAAAGAGGTTCAAGGAAGATCTCGAGCAGCGCCTGCCTACAGCCCCTAATTATATGAGCCTGAACAAGAAGCGTGATATGCTGAAGGAGTTAACCAAGGCAAAACTCATGAAAGAAACAAAAGCCAAGGCGGCTGAATTGAAACTGGAAGTTAATAAGAAATTCAAAGAGATCCAAGACCGCCCTGACATAAAGCAGAAGATTGAAACCCTGAAGGCTGAGGTTGAAAGTTCCGGAGTCGCTGAGTTCAAGGACTTAAACAGTGAGCTAAAGGAGAACCTGCTTACTCTAAAGGGAGAGATAGAATCCGAGTTTGCAAATGCTCTCAAGTCCTTGGATTTGGATGTCACGATTGTCAAACCGAGTGCCAAAGACTTAACTGAGGAGAGTTTGCCTGTTGACTTGAGAAGCAAGTTCTCCGAAGTGAATGAAGAAATATACAGAACAATAGATGAGACTGTCAAGTCATCTGATCTAAAGAACAAGATAGAAGTGCTGAAGTCATTGGTAAAAAATGCAGGCGATAGCCCCAGCGTAGAGCAGCAAAACAAAATTCAGGACTTGATGCAACAAATAAGGGAGTCCCTCCAAAATGATTTGAGATCATCCGAGGCAGTCATAAAGTTGGCAGAGCTGAAAACCGAGATTTCTGAAGGAAGCAAAAACAGTAATTTCGAATCTCATGCCGGGGCTGATGTTTAAAAATGGCAAAAATTTCAGGTTAGCATTATTTCATCATGCACTTTGTGTTCCGTATGAGTAGTAAAACTCAATCAATTAGGCTTGTGATAAATTATTTTATGGAAATTGTTGCAGGATGTCACCCTTTTTCTGTGTTGTGGTTTAAGGGCGTTACTATATATTGTTGTACCTTTCTGCTGTCTTTCAGGATTTACATTACCCTTAGTTTGCAGATAATAATAACAGTTGGATTTTTGGCATTATTATATGAACATTTCTCTCGGTGTATTTCCGCAATTGTGTTCCTTTATATTTCCCCAACACATTTTGTATTGTGTAATTTATGGATGTCATGGTATGTTGTGAAATTTGCCCACATCACGTTTAACTGGTGTGATGGGAGGAAGCTTTTGCGGATATTCGTAAATATAATGAAGTGTGATGGGATCATTCCTGCAACTTGAAAGAACTCCTGTGTCGTTTGGAGAGCATCTGTGTCGCCGCTCTCAACTGGGCTGTTGGGCCAGGTTCAAGTCGACTTGTACTGGTCGGATCACTGACGGGTTGGGTCAACTTGGATAAAATTTGTGCTTGGTCATTGGTCATGTCGGGTTGGACTCATTTTAGTTTTTGGTCAAGAGTCGGGTCGATCTCATTCGGATTTCGAGTTGAATTGGATATATGTTTATTTGAGGTGAAATGTTGAATCATGTTTGTTCTGGTAATTGGTTTGATTCAGCCGAATAGGTAATTCACGTTATTGGTGACTTTCAAAAAAATATTTTTGAAGTACAATTAAGTATGATTCAATATATAATCTACTCATTGACTCATTCTATTCATCTTTAATTTCATTTCATTTGCTAATTTATTGTTATTAAAATCATATTCCCTCTTATATCTAAAATATAATTCACATTATGTATGTCTTACAAAAAGTATTTTTTAAGTAAAATTAAATATAATTCAAGATATAGTTTACTCATTCTATTCATCTTTGATTATTGAAAATTTAGGATTTAGAATTCAAGTCGATCATTCATATTTCATTGCATGATTTACATTGATTGATATGATATATGATGACTTTTAAGGCTCAACTCTCGAGTAGTAGAGTGAACTTGACTCTTTTGTGGTGTAATTTATTTGAAATGCTAACAATGTAAACAAACTTGCGGGAATCGAGACTAGTATTCAGGCTATCCGAGAAAAGGTAGGAGTAGTTAGTGTTCAGGCTAAGTTGCGGGAATCGAGACTCCGATGGTATGGGCATGTTCAGAGGAGAGATCCAAATGCGCCGGTGCGTAGGTATGACAACTTGGCTATCGAAGGAGTTCGACGAGGAAGAGGGCGTCCTAAGAAGAGTTGGGGTGAAGTGATTAGACATGATCTGATCGCTCTGGGACTCACGGAGGAGATGACACGCGACAAGATTCAGTGGAGGAGTGCTATCCGAGTTGTTGAACGCTAGTCAGGGGCAACGTTTTCTCACTCATGCTTCCCTTCTATCTCAACTTTCCTTGCGTGCATCCTTTCCAACTTTTCATCTTTGTCCCTATCTTATTTTCAGTTTCTTCTGGTGTGGTTTTCCTCTTTTCTTTGATATACAGTCATGGGTCACTCGAAAACACCCTCTCGACCTAGTCGGGGCAAGGGTGCGTACATCTCGACCCTCCAGACCCTGCTCTAAGCGGGAGATACTGGGTTTGTTGTTGTTGTTGTTGTTGTAAACAGACTATTGCATATATGAAAACAAATAAACAAAATAACCTTAATCCTTCATTCATCTTCGATCATTAGGTAGATCTTTTATGACTGTTTGTATAATTAGTAATTAGTATTAGGTGGTCACATAGAAATTATTCAAGTTGGGCTGGAGTCGTGTCGGGTGAAGTTTGGGTTGAGTCTGGGTCAGGTTTGTTTGTGTTTGGGTCAATATGGGCATCGGGTCAAAATGGGTTGGGCTCGGGTTCGGGTTTAGGTTGTGCGTAGCACTAGATTTTTGGGTTTCGGTAGGGTTTGGGTTCGGGTCGGTCGGATCGGGTTCTCGGGTTTTGTTTGCTCTATTGCCGACCATCCTGGATCACTTGCCTTATATATACATGATTTAGGTAAGAATTCGAATTCAGACAAAATTATTGTTTGGTAATCGAGAGGGCAAAAATTACCATGCGAACGGACCGTCATGATACAACATAAAAGAAAGAAAGAAAGCTACCAAGCGAAAACAACTTCACAACCCTTGGAAAGGTAAGTGAATAGTAGAAGCTAACACAAAGTTCCACCATTGGAAAGACAGAAAGGAGAAATCCGTGAGAAGATGAGATCAATGGGCTAACCATTCCGGAATGGCTCACCGGAAAGGACTTGTGGGTAGTATCCATACATTCTCAGTTCGAACCCCGGAATGACCGCTCTTTATTTACCTATTTAAGAGATCAATGAGACGACTGGCGCAATGAGATGACCGCTCTTTATTTACCTATTCAAAAGATGAACAAGGAGATAGCCTAAACAACACTCCTCGAAACACGTGAGACGACTGGCGCAAAGTACACCACTGGCGCCCAACTATAAACCAAACCGCGACAAACAAATCAAACTGAAGCCAGAGTCACACAGAGAGTGAGACCCACAAGTCCTACCGCAAAGACCTGATATGTTACTCCATGGTCAAATATGTTCATCGAAAAAATCATCCATCTTGCCATATTCTTTGTTTAATGAGTTTATTGACCTAACACGAACTACAAATTCATTCGAACACCACAACATTCTGAAACTACAATGGAAAAAAGTGTAGCATTACAACACTTCTTGACAAATCGCGAGCTATCCAATCCAGCAAATCGGTAGATGGATTTAAGCATCAAAGTACAACTATAGTTGAAATTTGAAAATATGATCAAAAGTAAACGGCTTCATGCCATTCTTGGCCTCCGAAGAATGAAGAGAAAAATCTGATTAATGGGTAACAAAAAATGCCGTCGGTTGAATATGAATGGTTGAACATCATCAGACACCGCATCAGAAAGCGGATCCAGAGCTCTTGGTATTCCCTAACATAATGTCTTTTGCTTCATTTATCTTTGAGGCAAGATAATGGCTACCTCCAGCATCTGGATGGTTGGCAATCATCACCCTCTTGTGTGCTTCCTTAACTTTCCCTTCCACTGCACTCTCCCTGCCGGAATTAGAACATACTGATGAGAATTACTGTCTTAACAACACATGGGAACATGGTAAACTGTTCCATTTTGATAACGAACGCAAAATACTTCATGTTTTCTAAGTCTTACAAACAATGCAATATCACTTGTCAAACACACCGATAACACAAATTCTCGCTGACAACATGTGGCTTATACTTGTTAAGAGAACCATTGTCTCAATATAATAACAAATACAATAATACGTTGTAACTTGCGAGACACCAAAACCGAGTTGATCTCGCAAAGATCATAGAAGAATCCAAGAAAGAATAACATAATTCTTTATCTAGATAACGCCCCATCAGGAGCACCCACCCCTCCTAGGCTCCACTATAGTCTATGGCCTTGTGGAAGAATCAAACCTATAATGACTCCCATCATGTGCCCCCGGGGCCAAGGATAGAAGAAATTTATTTTTCATAAGTTTTAAGAAAACATGTAAGGCTGTGTTTGGCATGAAAAGTTCATAAACTACTAACTAAACCGTTAGACCAATGAGTGGAAGAGGAAGGGGGGATTCAACTCAAATGGCATGTCATGCTAACCAATCGAGGTGGCAACTGTTGGTTCACTGAGTAGAGCTTAAAGATGCTCTAATGCAATACTTCAGCTTTGAATTAGAATGAGTTAAACGAATGTATCCCCAAATTATCCTCCACTTAATTTGCAACAGCACATAACCAGACAAGCAATTTTTAAGCAAGATCTTTGCAACAGTAATTGCTCATACAAAAGGGTCGAATCATTTAAGACCTATTATTCTTAACCATAAGCTTCAACAGTCAGCAGGAAACAATGAACTGATTGCATGGTAAAACTCAATACAAACACTGAATTATGCACAAAGGTACCTGATTTGTCCATAGCACACTTGCTACCGGACAATGCTGGTAGAATCAATGCAGGATAACAAAGGAACCCATCCGAAATCGCTGATATTTGAAATAGAATCAACAAGCTAACTAATTCCAAATTACCTGACGCCGAGAATCAAAGACGCCTCCCGCCTGGTCATCTGTTGCTGAAACCCACCCTCATAAAATCTCCGCACTCTGGCGGTAGGCGGTCTCGCCATGAATGCTTGCCAAGCTCGAATGCCATATCTACCTGCAAGTGCAGTGGCAGCTACTGCAAAGGCTAAAGCTGGGACCGACTTTCATGATTATTTGGCAGAAAACAAACAGTCAGGCAATTGAACCATCTAACTACAAGCATCCATGAACACCTATAGTTTCAAAAACCCTAGATTCAATACTTGTCAAATTCATATAATTAATTTTTCCAATTTGACGACGTGGAGAAATTGCATTTCGCAAAGAATAAAAAAACCAATTTCGCATTAATGAAGCAAATAAAACCCTAACCTAGAGGACCTAATACAAACAACGGCATAATCGAAGCTCCCTTCAATCCGTATTGAAAAACAGAGGGGCTTACCATCTCGGCTGATTCTTCGGATGTGAAAGAGGACATTCGTTGTAAATCCCACTCACTCTCCCGCCCCGAAAGACCGAAGATTGCCTCCTAATTTTTTTGGGTGGATTGCGACTATGAATTAGGGCTTCGCTTCCCAAATCGATTTGCTCGCGAGAAACTGACAAGCGATGAAAGAGGAAGAAGCGTATGACGGTGACAATTTTATTGGTTCCCAATTCCGACGGCGAAAACCTTGAAAAGGCCAATGGCTCCGGCGGTGTCCGATTTTTCCCCAAAACTTCCCTTTTTTTGGGTAATTACATTGTTAGTCCCTAAACTTTGCCTATGTTATCTTTTTAGTCTCTAAACTTTAACTTGTTCTATTAAAATCCCTAAACTATTATAGTTGTTGTGTTTGTGGTCCTTCCGTCAAAGAAACGTCAAACCCTTAGCAAGTGATGTGACATGATCTTGATCACATGGTAAATACTCCGTAGTTAATTGTATTTTGTGCAATTTTTATTTGTTTATTCATAGAATAAAAAATTAAATAAAACTAGTATAATACCCGCGTCATGGCGCGATATTTAATAAATAAAATAATAAAGGTAGACTTTAAATCTTTAAGAAAATGGTAAAAATGTTAACCATAAAGTTAGGCTCCATAAAACGGTTTTTAAATTAAGATATTATATTGATATAGATTATTAGTATTGTAATGTATAAAGATTTAAATATAGATTAATAGTAGACATTAGATTTAATCCAATATTTTGATTTAAACCCAATTGTTAGTCAATGGGTAAAAAATTAAAAGCGGAAAAATGTAAATGTATGAAAAAGATGAAGAGAATGATTAGTTTAAAAAATTTAAATGAATGAGTTGTTGACATATCATCAAAAATATTATAAATTAAGATATTATATCGATAGATATTTTGAATTAAACTCGATAGTTAGTAAATGGGTAAAAAATGAAAATTAAAAGAAAAAACGTGATTGGTTAAAAGGGAGTGGAATAAGGAGAGCGCGCCACGTCAGCGAAAAGTATACGAAATTAAGTAGTTATATAGATATTGTATTTCTATCTAGGTTTTTGAAGAAAAGTTACGGGGCAATTTTTTTTATACGACGAGTAACACCTTCGGTGTTAAACCCGAGTACGTGATCTAACCAGCAAGAGTCACTTATCAGGTAAATCAACTTGCGCCGACCGACTCGATTCACTGGTAGGAAGTAAGGCAAACTATTAGGAGAGGGTTATAAGGCAATGTGTACAACAAACTCTCCTCATTCATTCATTCAATCAAACAATTCCATTCTTGGTTGTTACTCTCTCTCTCTCTATTCGGTTAAACACAACTCACAAGCCTAACAATTGGTATCAGTTGCTTGAAGGTTCTTGACAATGGCGGACGGCACGCGACTCCGATCAACGGAGAAGGTGGAACAGCAGCTACAGCAGCTCCAGCAAGCGACGACTTCAACACAAGAGCAGCTGTCGGAGACGAAGCAGCGACAGGACGATCAACATCACCTGTTGCAGGAGCAATCCCGAAAGATTTCCGATGTGCAAGATTCACTTTCACAGATCGGGGAGTGGATTCGAGTTCTTTCCCAGAAAGTCGATCGGCAAACAACTGGAGGAGGAATTCCCTTGGATCAGCAAGACAAGGTTCCACCGGCGGGGAATCGGGAAATTCCAGATGACCAGAATTCGTATCGGCCACCACCAATGAGAAACGATGGGTTTCTTGCAAATCAGAATCGATTCCCAAAAGTGGATTTTCCACAATTCGATGGGAAGAAACCACGCAGCTGGGTTCGAAAGTGCGAGAAGTACTTCTCCCTTTTTGGAATCCAAGAGCATCAGAAAGTCGAGCTCGCGGCAATGTATATGCAGGACTCATTGGAAGGAGATGAGCGACGCCTTGTGTTGTAGATTCGGAGAAAAACAAGGTGTGGACATTGTTGAAGAATTCAACAAACTCTGCCAGACCGACAAATTTAGAAGAGTACAATGAGAAATTCGAAGAGCTCCGCGCCGGTATGCTATCTTACAATCCCCACCTCCCAGAGAACTACTTCGTCACAAGCTACATAAGCGGCCTCAAGCCGGAGATCAAACCTCTTGTGAAGCTTGGGAGACCACAGGATCTGGCGGAAAGTCTGGAATTGGCGAAATTGCAGTGGGATGCGGTTCAAGCCATTGTAAGGATCAAGAATCCTTGGAAGCCAACGACGGGGTTCAATCAAGATGCTAACAGAAACACTTTTCAGAGCACAAGAGGGCCGAGCGAGTTCAAGAGAACTCCAGGACTTTGCTTTAGATGTGGAGAAAAATACTTTGTGGGTCATAGATGCAAGACATCCTCAGTCAAGCACATGTCAGTTCAAGAAACCAGTCCAGAGGAAGATGAGACATTGCAAGAGGAGATGATCTTCGAAAGTGCAGAAGAAGAAGTTAATCAAGAAGGGTTTGTGAGGGCTCTTACAGGAAACGGATCGGATACGTCAATCATGGTCAAGGGATTGATTGGGGACAGACTCATCAACGTATTGATCGACAGTGGCTCAACCCATAGCTTCGTAGACCCAATGGTGGCTAAGGAAACTGGATTCAAGCTCACTAATGTTAACCTAATGATTGTGGAAGGATTAAACAAAGGGAAACTCTTCTGCATACAGGAATGCAAAGGGCTCAAGTGGACAATGCAAGGAGGTAGATATACCTTTGACATTCGAGCTTTAAAAATTGGTGACTTTGAATTACTTTTAGGGGTGAATTGGATGAAGATGTACAGCCCAGTTCAGTTTGATTACAATAAGATTACAATTGCCTTCAACAAGGATGGCAAACATGTGGAGCTTCAAGGAATTGTGGAGCCTAGCAAAAGAGCTGTAGTCAGGCACATCACTGGGAAAGAATTACAGAAGCTGGTAGCCAGTCAGGACCTGGAGAGTGTTGCTGAGATTGCTCAGGTTGGACAGCTTAATGCCAAAGTGGAAGAGGTGTCTGGCAAAGTGCAGGAGTTGCTGGAAGTATTCAAAGATGTGTTTGCAGAGCCTACAAACCTGCCTCCTGAGAGGGGGTGCGAGCATGAAATTCCATTAAAATCAGATACACAGGCTATTTGTTCCAAGCCATACAGGTATCCACATGGGCAAAAAGATGAGATTGAAAGACAAGTCAAGGAGATGCTAGCCACTGGTCTCATCATACATTCACAAAGTCCATTTGCTTCTCCCACACTGTTGGTCAAGAAGAAAGATGGATCCTGGAGGTTCTGTGTGGACTACAGAAAGCTTAATGAAGCCACCATTAAGGATAAATTCCCAATCCCAAACATAGAAGAGTTACTAGATGAGCTACATGGAGCAGCAATTTTTTCAAAGCTAGATCTGAGGGCAGGTTACCACCAAGTGAGGGTATCTGAAAAGGACATACCAAAAATAGCATTCAGAACTCACAATGGCCATTATGAATTCAATGTAATGCCATTTGGGTTGACAAATGCTCCTGCAACTTTCCAATCCTTGATGAATGTGGTATTTGCTGCTTATCTGAGAAAGTATGTGCTAGTGTTTTTTGATGACATCTTGGTGTATAGCAAAAGCTTAACTGAGCATGTGAAGCATCTAGAGACTGTATTATTGTGCATGAGGAAGCATCAACTTTATGCCAAGAGAGTTAAGTGTATCTTTGCTGTAACTAAGGTGGAGTACTTAGAGCATGTAATCTCTAAGGAAGGAGTGGCTACTGATCAGGCTAAAATTGAGGCTATTACTAAATGGCCTACACCTAAAAATGAGAAAGAACTAAGGAGCTTCTTAGGCTTGGCAGGCTATTACAGGAGGTTCATCAGGAACTTTGGAATCATATGCAGACCCTTGACAGATTTACTAAAGAAGGAAGCCTTTCAGTGGAGTGAGGAAAGCATGAGAGCCTTCTTGCAAGTGAGGAAATTGTTGTCTAGTCCACCTGTCCTCACTCTTCCTGACTTCTCAGTACAATTCCAAGTGAAAACAGATGCATGTGATACTGGCATTGGGGCAGTACTTATGCAACAGGGGAGAGCTTTAGCCTTTATTAGCAAGGCATTACATGGACAACACCTCCTGCTATCCACCTATGAAAAAGAGCTCCTGGCAATTCTGTATGCGGTTGAAAAGTGGAGACATTACCTTGAGCCAGGCCATTTCATTATAATCACGGATCACCAGAGCTTGAGGCATCTCTTGGACAAGCAGGTAACAACTCATCTACAGAAAAAGGCAATTAGGAAATTGTTTGGCCTCTCTTACTCCATACAGTACAGAGTAGGCAAATGCGATTCAGCTGCTAATGCTCTATCTAGACGAGGACTGTCAGTGGAACAAGGAGAGAAGAGCTCTTGTAATGCCTTAGTTCAAGTAAAACCAGTGTGGATGCAAGAAGTAACCAACAATTATGTGGGGGATCCAGAAGTGGATAGGCTGAAACTGGATGCATCAATTGATGCAAGTTCTCCATTTCAGTGGCAAGGGGAGATCTTGAAGTACAAAGGCAGGCTAGTGATTGGCAACAAAGAAGAGTTGAGAAGGGGGATCATATTGGCTTTCCATGCTGAAGCAGTGGGAGGTCACTCAGGTTTGAGAGCCACATATCAAAGAGTTAAAGCTCTATTTTACTAGCCACAGCTCAAGCAGTTTGTAGAAGCTCTAATCAAGGAGTGTGATGTGTGCCAAAGACACAAGCATGAAACAGATGCCTATCCAGGATTGTTGCAACCATTGCCAATTCCAGAAATGCCTTGACATTCCATACGCATGGATTTTGTAGAGGGATTGCCTAGATCAAGAGGCTGTGATGTGTTCTTGGTAGTGGTGGACCGCCTGACTAAATATGCCCACTTCCTACTACTCACTCATCCCTTTTCTACAAGCCAAGTAGCCCATCTGTTTATGGAAAATGTATACAAATTACATGGGCTACCAAAGGATATAGTCTCAGACAGAGACAAAATTTTCACAAGCCATCTATGGAAAGAGCTATTCTCCAGCATGGGCACCTCTCTCAAACTCTCCACAGCTTACCACCCACAGACAGATGGGCAAACAGAGAGAGTCAATCAATGTTTAGAAGCTTATCTTCGATGTATGACCTCAGCTATGCCTAGACACTGGGCTAAGTGGATTCCTTTAGCTGAATGGTGGTATAACACCACTTATCACACTGCACTAAAGATGTCTCCCTTCCAGGCTTTGTATGGTTACCAACCCCCTCAGCCGGGCATCAGTTCAAGCTCAATTACCACTGCTTCTGTTGAAGACTGGTTCCAGGAGAGAGACATAGCATTGAGCAACTTAAAGGCTGGCCTGGGCATGGCACAAGAAAGGATGAAATACTTTGCAGATGTTAAACGCTCCGAGAGAGTACTGCAAGTGGGAGATATGGTTTACCTTAAGCTGCAACCATATAGACAGACTTCATTAGCTCTCTGCAAATGCTTGAAATTGAGTGCTAAATTCTATGGACCTTTGAGGTTATGAAGAGAATAGGTGAAACTGCTTATCAGATGGCATTACCTCCTTCCTCGAGATTGCATCCAGTGTTCCACATCTCACAGTTAAAGAAGAGAATTGGACCAGCTATAGCAGTGCAGGCCACATTACCAACAACTGATGACACTGGGATAGTCATTGTAGCTCCAGAGACGGTCTTGGATTCAAGGGTGCAGTACTTAGCTCATGGAGAACCGGTTACAGAATGGCTGGTCAAATGGATCAACCTACCTGCAGAAGAAGCAACATGGGAGCCGGCAGGACATGTGCTTCACCAATTCCCGAATTTTTCTTTACAATAAGACCTTGAGGGCAAGGTTCTTGTAAGGAGAGGAGTGATGTTAGGAGAGGGTTATAAGGCAATGTGTACAACAAACTCTCCTCATTCATTCATTCAATCAAACAGTTCCATTCTTGGTTGTTACTCTCTCTCTATTCGGTTAAGCACAGCTCACAAGCCTAACACAAACCTTAGATTCTTCACCCAAAAAAAGGGGCGAAGGCAGGGTTTGAACTTGGGACCTTCTTATCACCCCCTTGCTCCACACCACTGGATCACCCCAACTAGGACCCAAAATTTTTTGTTCGGATTTGAAGTTTTAGTAAGATTTTTATTATTCATAGTTTTTTGTGTTATGGTATACTTTATTATTTTTTAGATAAACTTATTTTTAAGTTTATATTTACTCTTTTATATAGTTATATTGACATGTTTATAAACTTTTACCATGAAAATATTTTTGAAAAATTATTTTAAAAAATAATCCATTTTTTAATTGTCAATAATATTTAAATTTTTCATTACAAAAGTTTATAAATAAATCAATACAAGTGCATAAAATTTAGAAAAATTATTTTCAAAAATAATCTAAATTTTTTAATTATCAATAATTTTTAGAGTGTAAATTTTTAGTACAAAATTTTATAAACATTTTAGAAAAAATATGTTTATATTGATATGTTTATAAAATTTTATAATGAAAAATTATGCTTTAAAAACTATTGATAATTTAAAAAAATGGATTATTTTAAAAAAATATTTTTTCTAAAATATTTTCAAGATAAAATTTTACAAACATGTCAATATAATTGTAAAAATTATAAATATAAATTTTAAAAATACATATAAATTTATGTCCGAAATAGAAGTCTTCCATAACCCAAAAAAACTATGAATATTATGCAAAATCTTCAAATACAAACAAAAAATTAGCGTCGTAACTTTTCTTCAAAACCCGGTACAAGTCTTCAGCCTAACCTAGATAGAAATAGAATATTTTATTTAATTTTTCATCAATTAATAAACAAATAAAAATTGCACAAATTACCATCTAATCAAATCGTGTATATCACCTGCTAAACAGGAAACTTAACGAGGGTTTGACATTTCTTTGACGGAAGGACCACAAACACAACAACTGTAATAGTTTAGGGATCTTAATACAACAATTTAAAGTTTAGGGACTAAGAAAAAAACATAAGCAAAGTTTATAGACTAACAATGTAATTAACCCCCCTTTTTTTGGGTAAATTACAGGAAATCACCTATTAAATATCAAGTTTTTTACTTTACCACCCATTAAATACAATTTGTTAACAAATCACCATTCACCACCCACAATAAAGTTCTGTCAAGATTTTTTTGAAAAAAATATTGTAAATGACCAATACACTTTTTTTAGGGATTGAACATCTGCATTTTTACATACTATTATTAGATGCATATTTACTAAAAATTGCAAATTTAAGGTTTTATTGATGTATGAATTATGACAGTGGGAATAATAAATACTTTTTATTTTCGGTTAATTATAAGTCTAAGATGTTTCAATGAATATGAAAAGAAAATTTGATTAAAAATATGAGGTAAATTAGTCATTTTTATTGATCTTTTGATTAATGTTTTTGCTTTGGTGGCGATTTGTTAATAAATCGTATTTAATAGGTCATTTTGAGTAATTTCAAATTTAATAGGTGATTAAATGAAAAAAATCAATATTTAATGGTGGTTATATGTAATTTATTTATTTGTCTTTTATTTTTAATGAGGCTACTGACAAGACATCATAATAACTATTGATAAGATAATTTTCACATAATTGCAGGACGAGTACTTTTTTATTTCAAAAAATATCTTTAAATCGACACCCGATAACAAAAGAAAAACCTACTTATGTTCATCCAAATACTCCATTTGTTCAAACTTAATAATAAAAATTACACAGGCTCCCATGGAGTCTTGATCTGACACGACTCTTGTTCTCGATCAATTTCTCGATCTGATCCTCTTGCTCTTTTTGTTCCATTGTCTTGGTCATCGATGGCCTACCTCCATGGGAGCTAGACTCGCATTAACTCACGGAGCCAACACCGGTGATCTATTATCTAACACACGTCAATGGTCGCCTATTTTAAAGAACTCAAAGAGTTGCTTGATGCTCCTCAAAAGTTGCTCTAATTCAAATAAATTCCATTCCTCTTTAGATCTCAAAGGATATTCAGTTGAATTTAAAAAGGGGGAATGGTCATAAGAAACACATCGATGTGAAGAGGGTGAGCTTCATGTGAAGAGGGCGAGATTGCGAATAAAGAGACATGGCGAGTAGGTGATGCACCCTGGCGAGGAGGCAAGGACGGAGCCAGAAATTTATCGGAGGAGGGGCAAAGTTTTATACAAATGATTGATTAACTCTTCGATAAAAAAATTTATAGTACGTTTAGCTAACCAAAACTATGATATTTTAGATTAAACGATAATATTTTAGTTAAAGACAATGTTTTTTTAGTTCAAAACACAATATTTTTTGTTCAAAACATTGGTATTTTAATTTAAAATTGTGTCATTAGTTGTTATATTTTTTTTAATCTTTAAAAGAAAAAGACGATGTCGTTTTTTCTTTTTCGTCTAAAAATATATCGTTTGAAACCTACAAAGTCAATGTGTAACTTGTTGTTCTCTTAGCATTCAATAACGTGTAACAAGATGCAAACTTTAAACTTGCATAATTTCTTATATAATTATCGAATTTAGTAATATAACCTCTTGTTTCGAAGCTCTCTAGTTGAATTATACTGACAAAATATCAAATTAAGTAAAATATAAAAGAATCGTGATTTATTAAAAGACATTTGAAATATTTAATTTGTGTTTAACTTTCAAACGGTCATAACGTTTACTCGTTTATCGAATTCAGGCTTATAATTTATCAAAACGAAGCTATCAACGCATAGAACAAATATAGGGGATTCGTCGGATGAAGGGGGGCATATGATCCCGCTTGCCCCCGCCTAGATCCGTCTATGCGAGGAGGCGTAGCGGTTGTTCGTCGGTGCCGGTGCTGGCGGGATACTCGGCGAAGAGGGCGAGCTTCCCGACAGAAGTGGTATGTCCAATTTTCCCCTTTTTCGAATATGTAGATGGTTAATGTTGCTTATACACCAATGGTTCTCCAATTTTGCTCTTTTTTCGAATTTGTAGAAAATTGAGTGATTGTGTCCATGTTAGGGTTTAGTGGTTCTCAACTCCCAAGTGAAATTGATCAACTCTTTAAGGTGGGAGTTGAATCGAAGAGTAGAGGGAGGGATGAACAACCATTTGAAAAAGAGGAGAAAAGTTGAAATCAATTTAGAGACAAAGCTCGAGAGGCGAACTATAAGAGAGAACTCCAGATCCAGAATCGGAAAGGTTTCAATTGCAGATTGTTTCGAAAATTTATCCAAGACAAATGAGATTTCAGGATATCAACTTAGACATTGCAGATGAAAAAATCTATGGTTTTGACTTTTTATGAGTTTTGGGTGAAGAGTAGGACGAGCGTGGGGTAGCACGTTCTTTTGAGGAATAGAGGTTTCCATCCCCGTGTGTGTGTGAATTCATTAATTTAGCTAATTTCAAATATTATCACTAATTTTAGGAAGACAACTTTATTGTCACTAATTTTTCTGAAAGAGGGAAAAACAATATTAGAATTCTAATATGTTATATGAATCCACATTACACAAATGATACTTTTAATACCTTTGCTGACACCCCTAATGTGTTATATGTCCGCAAAGTCAACGGTGTATGTAGTACCAAGGTTTAGTCTCTCCTTTTGTTTTTAACCAACCTCCTTGGTTATAATATGTTTGATGAAATACTCGGTTGAAATTGATTTCCCTCACAACTTAGGTCCATTTTCTTCGGCCCAATTCACAGAAAAGTTGTGAAATATGTTATGGCGAGTAAAATAAAGATTCAATATTAAATACAATAAGAATGAACAAACAAACAACTCAGGTCCATTTGAAAACAAATCGACTATTATAGATCAATTTGGAATAATTGGATTCCTTTGAAAATACAGACAACTTTAAAACGAGTAAAAACATAAATCGTTCATTTTATTCAGCTTGATTCACATGTAATGTGTGAACTATATTATGGCAATAAAAACCAGGTTTTAATATTATATACAATAAGAATAACAAATACAAAAAAAAACAATATCTCTGAAAATAAATAATCTATTAGAGGTCAAAGTGGAATCATTGGACTCCGATTAAAATATACAAGACCTTAAAACGAGTTAAAACATAAATAATTTATTTTTTTACAGCTCGTTTCACACCAATGGTGTGAACTCTTTTATGTTTTAATCAATTTTCAATATTAAATACAATGAGAATTAAAAAAAAAAGTACTTGATGCTTAACCCGTCATATATTTAAGCACAGAAAAGAGCTTTGACAAGGGTTTCAAGCTCAAAAGGTTAAAATTTCCATTGAACGACCTCTCCTGTATTTTACAATCGTTGGTGACATTTCCACATGTCGGCCACATCTCCAACCTTCGGCGACCCCTGCAAACATTCTCCAATTTTTTAAAGTAACACCATCGGGTATGTTTGTATTTGCAATTTTTTTGCCTTTTTGGGCTTATTGCACCTATTCATTGCTTGATTAAAAAAGACATTGGTCATCTTGGTGTGCAAAATCTATTGAATCACATCTCCTATGTTTATAATCATTGCTTGCTTATTGAAGTTGGTGAAAGTTGCAAAATTCATAGTTTTGTTGTTGTATTTACATGTGTTTTTGTTGATGAATTTTGTTTTTCCTCCCGTTTGGTAGTTGTATTTTGTGAAATTAGTGTGCATTTATATATGATTACATTATGTTTGTGTTTATTAATGAAATTCAGTTCAGGTGAAAGCGGTCGATTTATTATTCTTTCTCAAACTTGAAGTACCAACTATCTTGAGAAAAGGCTTTATCATGACAATTAAAGATTTCGAAGAACGACATGACGAGGAGTATGCGCAAATTGGTATATTAGTAGAAAATTGACGTGTCAAATATTTTTTACGCGTCAAATACGACTGAAAATATTATGTGTTAAAAACCCAAACAAGATTCGGGAAAAGAACTAGTTATGGTTCAAATCTTAAAGTAGTAGTTACATGTATATAAGGCGAGTTGAGTTTGTTAAAGGACTCACCCAAGATTCCCAGATACAATGTGGTCCTCTTTAAGCTTCAACAACCAAAAAAGGCTCCCGCACAACCGGGACCGGTATCAGAGGCGAATCTTTGTGGTAGCAAACTCAGCTACTGCTGGGTAGAAATTTGTAGACCAAGCTAGAATGATAAAAATTTATTGGGCTAAAATTATGAAAACAACTAGGGTACCTCTAAGCCCAAAAAATTATTACTGGACTTAATTTTTTACCGACTTTAAAATCAACCCAAACACATAGTTATCTTCACATCTTGACACTAATTGTATTCTGTGTATATTGTTTTCAACTTTTTATAGCAAAAAAAATATATAAATAAAAAAACTAATTGACCCTTTAGCTTTTGCCTTCTTAATTAGAATCTCCATGCGAGGTTAGTGCCTTCAAAATCTTCAATATTCCAATCTCTTTATGTATGTCACCGGTTCACTATCTTCACCAATAAGGTATTTCTCTTGATTGACTTTTTTTTTTCTTTTTTATATAATAATTACATTCCTAAATTTTATAATTAGGGTTTTGAATTGTATGGTAATTTGTAAGAACTAGGGTTTTGAGATGTATTACTTATTTAATTGTTTAAAAAAGAGGTGCGTTAATCTAATTTCTACTCGTTCAACCGAACATAATGACTAAATTTTCAATTTTGGTTCTCTAGAGAAAATATTTTTTCACTCACCTAGAGTTGAAATATTAGATCCGCCACTGACCGGTATATACTTTGCTATCATGCTCTTCGACGAACATCGATCAATAATCATCATAGACAATTGTAGTTTACTTTTAAGGTTAAATTACAGAAAACCACCCTTAAAATATCTATCTTTTCACTTAACCACCCATTAAACTTAAATTTACAGAAAACCACCCATAAACTGAAACTGTTAACAAATGACCACCCATCCGGAATATTCTGTTGCATATTCCGTCATTGGCCCCTTGATCTTTAGAATAATTTTTTATTATTTCTCTTTTATTTTCTCCCAAGAAAAAGCAACAATGGAAGAAGGAAAGGCATCGATGATAGAGAGCCCCGAACGAGAGACCAAGATTTGATGCCGCTAGCAAGAAGAAGCAAGAATCCAAGCACAAATCGAGCGTCACAAATGAAGGCAAATCCCAGATCTGGCACAATCACACCTTCAAAGCAAGAGATCGATTCAATTTGGGCACCGAAAACACAAGTAGATTCTACATATAGTCTAATCCTAGAAATGGTACTGGAGTACTGGTAAACCATTCCATCGTCGATCAATTTCAAGGACAAGGCTTCCGGATTTGAAAAGGGGAAGAAAATTTTTCGACCACAAGATGGAACTTAGAAGAAAAGTGTTGAGCGGTTTCGGTTTGGTGTTGCTGCACAATTCAAGTCTCTTCTGTCTTCTCGGTCTCTTTGGATGCTGGTTTTGGCCATTGATGTGCGACTCCAGTAGTCTCCTCGACTATTGTAGATCTCCAGTCTACTTGACATTCAAAGAATGATCTTTTTTTTTTTGGTGAACATTCAAAGAATGATATTTGATTTAGATGTTAGTATCTTTCAATTTGATTATTTGAATGCTACGAAATATTATTTGCAAAAAAAAAAAAAATCAAGAAGTGGATTTTTGGTCTTGAAAACACTGGATAGTGGGAAGGTTTTCACTTTCTAATGGCAATGAGGATAAATTTAATTCCTATATAGGGATCATTTGGTCATTTGATATTTTTTTGACAGTCCACTTTATTTGGGGTGGTCTTTTGTTAACAGTTTCAATTAATGGGTGGTTTTGTGTAAACATATAAGGGGTGGTTATGTGAAAAGATGGATATTTTATGGGTGGTTTTCTGTAATTTACCCTACTTTTAAAGCATTCCTAAAGTTGAATCATTCAAGAAACTTTCTATTGTACCGCTCCCGCACAACCGGGACCGGTATATACTTTGCAAAATATAGACAGCAAAATTCACAAAAGTTTTGACTTTCGATAATATTTCAAGTTCAGTGCAGATTGGCCATGGTGCATGCAAAAGATGTTCTAATAATAATTGAAAGCAAACTGCGGATCTAAGAAAACATAGTACCATAAGCCATAAGGTTCAAAAAATAAACTGACAAAACAGAACAGCAACATATTTGACAAATAAACAAACCATTTTGACAGCTGAAAGTCTCGACAATTCAGGAATGTAATGAAACGCAACTCAAACGTCTTGCAAGAAGCAGGTAGTTACTAACCAAGTTCAGATATTCAGCATATGGAAATATCCGCACTTGGATCTATACATAAAGATCCAAGTGCTTCAAACATAAACCATCCTACAAACAAACCCCAAGTTCAGACACTTCCACCTTACATGTCCTCTTCTTGACCATCCTCTTCATCCTCGTAATCCTCCTCTTCATCTGCAGTAGCATCCTGGTACTGCTGGTATTCAGAAACCAGATCGTTCATGTTGCTTTCAGCTTCAGTGAACTCCATCTCGTCCATGCCTTCACCAGTGTACCAATGCAAGAAAGCCTTCCTCCTGAACATAGCAGTGAATTGCTCGCTCACTCTCCTGAACATCTCTTGGATAGAGGTTGAGTTACCCACAAATGTGGATGCCATCTTCAAACCAGTGGGTGGGATGTCACAAACGGTGGACTTGACATTGTTGGGGATCCACTCAACAAAGTATGATGAGTTCTTGTTCTGGACATTCAACATCTGCTCATCAACCTCCTTTGTGCTCATCTTACCCCTGAACATGGCTGAGGCAGTCAAGTATCGTCCGTGACGGGGATCAGCAGCACACATCATGTTCTTTGCATCCCACATCTGCTGAGTGAGCTCTGGAACTGTGAGTGCTCTGTACTGCTGTGAACCCCTGGATGTGAGGGGAGCAAACCCAACCATGAAGAAGTGGAGACGAGGGAAGGGAATCAGGTTGACAGCAAGCTTTCTAAGGTCAGAGTTAAGCTGACCAGGAAACCTCAGACAACAGGTAACACCAGACATTGTTGCAGATATCAAATGGTTCAAATCGCCAACTGAAACAAGAACAGAAGAGACCATCAAAATTACAAAACACTTTGAACACACAGCCTCAAAAGATCATGCAAAAATTCAATTGTGAATAGATGATCCCACCATTTTGTGTTTAATTAAAATGTAGTAAAATGCACTGCAATATGTAACTTCTAGACAGATCACAATTCTGTAGCTGCCATTACTCAATTACCTTGGCACCATTTTAATGAAAACCAATATCATAGTACAAACTAATAATCAAATTGGAAACTACTTATAAAAAAATGTCAAGAAAATTTAAAAGAATCTACAATTATTTAGATGCTTACAGCTGGGGGTTGTGAGCTTTAGGGTTCTGAAGCAGATGTCATAAAGTGCTTCATTGTCAAGAACCATGCACTCATCTGCATTCTCAACCAACTGATGAACAGACAATGTTGCGTTGTAAGGCTCAACAACAGTATCAGACACCTTGGGGGAAGGGAAGACGGAGAAAGTGAGCATCATCCGGTCAGGGTATTCCTCCCTAATCTTAGAGATCAGGAGCGTTCCCATACCAGATCCGGTTCCTCCTCCCAGAGAATGGCAAACCTGAAACCCTGTACGACCAAATATAATAGTCAGGCAACCATCAATATTAAAGCAAGCAATATGCCAATATCTAACCAAAATGTACCACATCAGAACTATTTGTTATAAATTGAGTTGTTTCAGATCCAGACTACAAAACATACAAGAAAATCAACAGATCAAAAGCGAGTCATGTTCCTCAAAATAGCGCCACACTAGATCCAACAATGGGGGAATGACAAAGCAACATAAGCCGAAACTATTTCAAATAACTCCAATGATTCCAGATCTGGTTGAAATCAGTCAAGACAGTCAACAGTCAAAGGGAAATATGAATATTTAGAAGACACAACACTAGATCGAATATAGAAGCAGCAGAAACATAAGCGGTACAAAAGAACTGCTTCGAATTCCTTCGAAGTTTTCAGATCTGGTAAAGAAGTGTAAGAAAATCGACGAGTAATGCTAACAGATCCATTTAGCAGTGACATCAGTAAATCCAGATCCAGATCTGAAAAGTTACGAACTCTCTTGGACACCAAACAAGTCAGATCTAACACAAAGAAGATGAAATTACCTTGTAGACAATCGCAGTTCTCAGCCTCCTTGCGAACAACATCAAGAACGGCATCGATTAGTTCAGCGCCTTCAGTGTAGTGACCTTTAGCCCAGTTGTTTCCGGCACCGGACTGTCCAAATACGAAGTTGTCCGGCCTGAAAACCTGACCGTATGGCCCAGCTCTGATGCTGTCAACGACACCGGGCTCCAGATCCATCAGAACCGCCCTCGGAACGAACCTCCCACAGCTGGCCTCGTTGTAGTAGACATTGATGCGCTCAAGCTGCAGATCCGAGTCCCCCTGGTACCGTCCGGTGGAATCAATGCCGTGCTCGGCGCAGACGACCTCCCAGAACTTGGCTCCGATCTGGTTACCGCACTGACCGCCCTGGATGTGGAGGATTTCCCTCATTTTCTTGGGTTTTGGGTGTAGGAGAACTGGAAATGGGATCTAGGGTTTCAGAGAGTGGAACCGGGGAAGCAAAGAGGCAATGAAGAGGAGTGGTACTAGTGTTGGGGGGATTTTAAAGTAAAAATCAGGGCTTTGATTTTTTAGTTGATTTTTTTTTTTTAATTTGGGGTTAATTCCAAGGGGGGCGCGGTTGATTGTTTATTTTGATTTTTGAATTGGTAACGGTTTGAAAATTTTGATTGTTTTTTGGAAAAAAAATTGTGAAAAATAATTTCCACCAGATGGAGGGTGTGGGTGGGGCTTTCCCTTTCCGACAAAGACAGCTGGATGCCACTGGGGGAGGTTTGCTGTAAATCGCAGCGTTTTAGCTGGCACGCCTTTTCAAATTTTAACACCTTAATTTACTTTTATTTACCGAATGTGGATTAAAATTTGTGTTTATTTACAAATCGGAGACAATCACGAATCACCCCAAATCTCGGAAATTTGGCATTTTGGCATGCTCACTCATGTGCTTAACCTCAATTCAAATCGCTTTCATTAAAGAAAATAATACTCGTAATAATATATATATATATATAATACTTTAAAACATAAGACATTGACTGATGTGTCGTTTTTTCTTTAATTTTAGCATTTCTTTTCAATTACAACTAGTATTTTTCTCCTACCTTGTACGTGTGAGTATTTTTATTGAAACTTACCGTGTTCGTTCTCCCTCATACCACGAATATATTTCATTTCATTTGAATTGTTGTCATGATATCCATTACATTTAAATAAGAACGAAGTTACATCTCTCAAATTGGTTAATTGTTCTTCATTTATGACCTAAGAGTCTAAGACACATTGTACACTTATAACTCAAGGGTTGTGTATCATATTTATATTCGTTGATCTCCTTAGTTTCCACTTTACACTTTACCTCATTTACAAGACTATAAAAATAAGACCATAGTCATCGACCAAACACTCTGAAGCTGAGGTTTGAGTAAGCAATTTTAATTATTTTAAAAAAAATATTACGTGTTACGTACTTAGAAAAATAAAATGCCCCTGTTGTGCATATATAGTCGAAAGAGAACAGCAATGAACCTTGCATGCACATAGCCAATTGAGAATACATTTACACACACTTATCAAACATCAAATGTCTCCCTTTTAGGCCTTTCAAGTTAGCTCGTAACCTCACCAATAGTATAAGTATATGTGTAAAACCTAGATTCGTCTAGAAATCGGTTTTGGATAGCGGAAGCGTAATAGATCTAAGCGATAACGAAAGATCAAACGAAGAATCACAAGCAATCGAACACTCAAGCAGTTTTACGTGGTTTGGTATAATACCTACATCCACGGGGCCTCAAGAGTTGGCCGAATCCACTATAAGAGAGTTCGTACAAGGGATGATACAAGCAATGAAAGCAAGCAACCCTAATCTAACATGCATGTGAATCAGAGGTACAAGGAAGAAGAAGAAATCCCCATGTATGGGATAAAACCAGAAGATCGATAGAGAAATCGATCTCTAGAACCCGAGATCTCAGAAGACGAGGAGAGCGGCCACCCAGGAGGACGCCGGAGCTCGATCCACCTTCCAGAGAAGCCACCAGCAACCTTTCTTCTCCGAGCGCTCAAGATCCGACGGCAAGAGAAGGAGAGAAAGCTCCAAACCCTAGAAACCCTAATCGGAGAAAAAGAGAGCGTTTGTGAGGAGAGAGAAGATATAAGCTGAAGTGTCCAGCTCTCAAGAGGAAGCGACGCTTTATAGCTAGGTCAAGAGCCAACACCAAAACGCAACGCTCCACATAAAGAGAGGTAGGGTTTGGCTCCGCGTCTCTGGGCTACCAGCTCTTCCGAACTTCAAGATCCATGGGCCGAGTAATGGGCTAAAGCCCAATACCAAGGTAAGTTCACTTCTTCCCATCATACCTTATACAAGATATATGTATATAGTATAGTTTATACATGTATATGTTTAACCCCGCTATAGTATAGTCTCGTTAGAGGATCAAGCCTATAAAAGGCTCAATACGAATCAGTCGAGACGTATAACTATAGTGCAACATATATGTATAATATATACTATAATATACCTGTATAAACATCATACACACATACATGTCCAAACAAACATATAAAACAATATTACATGTCAAAGGAAAACTTAGGAAAGTAAACACATATCATTACAATATGTTAAGTTACAAACATGGTGTTGGCCAAAAGCCTATGCACATATTTGAAGCAAGGATTGCTCAAATAGGAGGCATGTGCAGTCGTTTTCAACTCAAAACTCTCCCCCGTCACATTCTTCTAGAAATAAGTTGGACAAAACCTACCATTGGAGTTAACGGTCCTTGCTCCCTCATTAGGAAATCCAAATATCGAGTTGAACTCAGCTAAATCTATGGAGTGCTCAATGTTAAACAACCGAAACTTGATCAAGCTCTTTTCACAGGCCCAACTCTGAATCACCTCAACCTCGAGCGAACTAAGAAATTCTAAGGTCAACTCCTCGTATGTCGGTGATTTCATTTTGATAAATTTCTGCATACCCACTCTATCAACCATGAACCTAACATCCTCCAACAATCCTAAGGCAAGTAACGGGTGCTCATCCATATACCTTGTAGGAACCACTTGCCTGGTCTTTAAATCATCGTATCGAGCTTTTTGCTGGCCCCCATCTTTGAACACAATACCATATACGCCAGACTCTCCAGCAACGGGATTCGTTGGGTTGTTGGTTCTAGAAGAGGGACCGGAATTTCCCCCAGAAGCCTTCCGCCGCAGAGTTCGCGTCGCAGACGCTGGTGCTGATGCCTTTTGTCTCTTTGGCTTAGGTGCCCCTCTAGTCTTGGATGCTCTAGTTCTAGCCATATCTACAATTACCATTCAACTCAAGTATAAGATTATAAAACATCGAATACACCAAAGGTTAAAACACGTCATTGTACAAAAACATGCTCAAACACCTAAACAAATTTCATCTCCTATACATGTTTTGCTCAACCATAATTCCTCCAAAGTTTTCTCCAAAGTGGTAAGATTATTATCTCGATTGTACAGTGCATCTTGACAATTGAGAAACAGAAAGTGGGATACAAAAGCAACCGGGAATCATATTAAAATTCAAAGACAAAATGAAAGAGAACCCACCACATGAAAAATAAATTCACCAAATCCAATTCTATCAAATATATTTGAAGAATTTACAGCAGAACAAAGAAAGGAAAAATTCTACTCTTTGGACTGTAATTTGGAAAGTTTTCAACATGAACTTGGGTCACTTATGCTTCCTAGATATAAATCTGTGGAGGAAAGTAACATAATGTTTTCTTATCATAACTTTTAGTCCTGATTTTCAAACAAAAAGATACAGCTTAGTCCACTCTAGAGCATATGGCTTTAATTTGGAAAGTTTCAATATTATCTTGAGTCACTGATGCTTTCTTGAGAGAAATTTACTGAAGAAGAACGACATGATATTTTCTAATCATAACTATCAGTTCAGATTTTGCAACAAAACATTTGGCTTATTCCTATATTCATAATAATTTAGGCCATCATTTTCCATTAGTGGCATCTCGTCTGGCCCTTGATACAACTTAGAATCTTAAACAATGATGTCCGAGGAACTTGGGAAAATTATCTAACGTCTTTAGATTTTCGCAGAGTGATCTTCCTTGTATTTTCACAGATTACAGTAGAATCTTTTCACTCTAGATTGACAAACCACAAATACACAAATTTGTTTCTCAAAATCATAAACAACAATTCCAATGCCAAAGCACAAATTCACAAATTTCTTTATCACAAACCCTAATCGAAATGTCCACAAATTGATTCTCAAATCCACTAAGTCTAATCTAAATTCATTTTAATCTCAACCAATTGAACTTAACAACAATCAAATAAAAAGGTAGAAGAACAAAACTACTAATCTTGAAGTTGTAGATCGAAAAAGAACTTGTTCGAGTAGGTCGCTGTGCAGCCTATGGGAGAGACGAGAGTGGAGAGCGGCGCACCTGTGCGGGAAACGGGAGTGGAGTGTTGGGTGGGTCGGCCGGAGGGGAACCTTGCAGCGGCGCCGACAGCTCGGGAATCGCTCTCTAGCTCTCTCCCCCTCTCTCTCTCTCTACCGCATTTCGTCTCTCTGTCCGACCGTGAAAAAAGACGCAATTACAATGCAAGTTATTTTTAAATAAATAAAAGGCAAAATATAACAAAAAATAAAAGACAAAGCAAGTTGTTATAAATGAGGTACTGATGGAGATTTGAACTCGGTTTCATTTGCTTCCAACGGAAGTCCAACCTTTTAAGTTACCAAATGAGATATGAGGAATTTCCAATGTTAATTTAAATTCCTTACATTATATTTGTATTTAGTACATAAGCCCTATACATACATATATACGAAGTATTTGTTTACTCCCGGACCCAAATGGGGCTAAAGCCACCCCAAGTCCACCTGGGACCGCCACTGAACCTCACCACCATAAAATGTTTTGGTTGTTATATTCGAATTGTATTCGATATGGAAAACTGCCTTTCATGGCCATTAAATATTTCACACCCTTGTTGTGAAGCGAGCTGGAGTAAAACTATAGATTCATTTTTGGGATGGTTTTAAGGTGTTGCGTGTAACCATGGAGTCCATGTATTCCAAAGGTAACCTCCATTTGAGTATTTCTTTTCAGATGTTTATATAATGAAGTTCTTTTTAACTCAATATCGAAAACTGATTTTCATGGCCATAATGTATTTCACACCATGCATATAACGTCATTGCACTCATATGAAACGATCAGATTTGAACAAAGTTTATAATATAATAAACATTCAAGTGTATTTACAACATGAAGCAAGTTTCTAAAACATCTCAATTGTGCAACAACTCAAGGCGCATTGTTGGTAGCCATCGGCAACTTATACCGACATATAGGGCAAGGGTGTTGACCCTGAAGCTAATCACGGATGCATACGTCATGGAATAGGTGGCCACATGGCATTCGGGTCAGCACAGTTGTGGGATTGACCTCTTCGAGACATATAGTGCATGAATGATCGGCTGCTTCCGAAAACAGTCCCATGTCGAGCGAATTAACAGCTTCGATGGACGCAGGTTATGGATCATATAAACTGAAGTAAAAAAGCATAAATATAAAAGAACTAATGCATAGTCATACCAATCGGGAGGAAAGTTGTTTTTTCTCAATGTCAATCTCATAGAAAGCACCAACATCAGGCAAGGTGTCAATGCCGATATCATCAAAAGCATCCATATGAGGCAAGGTGTCAACCGGATGACTCGAATGATCAACTGAATGCAAAATATGTGTCAATAACTATTGCAATATTTGACACTATGCCGCGTTGGATATCAAACTCTGATGTAACAATGCACTCATGTATGTAATCATTAATGTGATCAATTGCATACAGAATTTGAAGACAATCGGGAACATTGCACACATTTAACATAGCTCCAATCACTTGCCTACTTACTACATTCCCATCCCAGGGAAATGTATCAGGATAAACCAATGCAAATCCATCAACATCAAGGAAATTATAATGAGAAATAGAAAGGTAACTTGACTCCCTAGTTAGTGTGTAAGAAGCAAATGCTTCAATAACAAAATTTTCACAGTAAAAGTGATACCCATAAAAAAAAAACTGAACGAGGAAGCATGTTTAAGGTAAACAACAAACTTGACACGAAAGAGATAAAGAAGAAGGGAATGAAAGATACGAAAGACAAAAAGGAGTGAAAACATATGAGGTTTAGAAGAAGGAAGCTAGATAGAAAGTGAAGATGGGAGTTGAAAATAGATGAGGGTTAGAAGATTGAGGGTTTATATATATCCATTAATAATATATCCCACTGCTATTTTAACCCACCATGCCGCCACTACTATAATAACTCAAACAAACTAATTCAACATGGAGGGAAAATTATTTGAAACCACCCATTAATCCCACCAGTACTAATTTAACCCACCACATGAGTTATGAGGAACTTCTGACCCCCTTTACATTCTTTACAATATATTTGTACTTAGTACATAAGCCCCCCTACACATACATATATACGGAGTATTTGTCTACTCCCAAACCCGAGTGGGGCTAAAGCCACCTCAAGTCCACCTGGTGCCGCCACTGAACCTCACCATCATAAATTTTTTGGTTGTTATATTCGAATTGTATTCGATATGAAAAACTGGTTTTCATGGTCATGAAATATTTCACACATTTGTCGTGAAGCGAGCTGGAGTAAAACTATAGATTCATTTTTGGGATGGTTTTAAGGTGTTGCGTCTTACCATGGAGTCCATATATTCCAAAGGTAACCTCCATTTGAGTATTTCTTTTCAGGTGTTTATATAATTAACTTATTTTTTTTTCGATATCGAAAACAGATTTTCATGGCCATAATGTACTTCACACCATGCCTATAACGTCATTGCACCCATACGAAATGCAACATCAAATAGACAGTTAAATACCATTCAAATAAAATTATATAATCCCCAAAAGACAATTAAATAACATTAAGACCGTTAGGAAATTGTAAATGTTCAAACAAAACACAATTTAAGCAACAACACAAAACGAAAAAAAAAACAACCAAATGTTCAACAATCCAAACTTCAAGCCCCGAAATAAAACATAAGAAAAAAAACAACCAAATGTTCTTGAAATGGTAAATGACCAAAATTTCACCAATTCAGCTACATATATGGCTCCGCCTCCACCTTCATCTTCTTTGTTGCAGATCCTTCGTATTCATATGACTCCTCTCCATCACTAATGATCTCAAGAGGATCCTATTATACAAAAAATTTTAAGATTTAAGGACCACTATATCACAAGTCAAAACATACTTTATTTGATTGTAAACACATGTTATCTCAGGCACTTGATGCTTTGAAAGATATGCATCAATTTTTTTTTATCATCGCTATTCATTTCCTTGACAACAAAAGATGAACTTCCCAAATGCTTCACATTATAATTGGTGATTTGCACAGCAAAGATAAATCTCTTCCCCAATATAGCCCTAAGTTCCTCTGGAATTGTCGAAGACTCTCCTCCCTAAAAATATATACGTAAATTGAAGGGAACGTTTTTAGGCAGCATATAACCATTTCAATAAAGGAAGCATTTACCTCTTACAGATGATCACCCCGAACTTGTGTAGCTGATTTTGAAAACAACTTCATACCCTCAGGCTCAAAGATAACAAACGATCCTATTATACAACTTTATACCCTCAGGCTCAAAGATAACAAACGATCCTATTATACAAGTTTATACCCTCAGGCTCAAAGATAACAAACGGTGCTCAAATAGTTTGATTTTAAATTGTCCTCCTTGTTTGGTGTTACCCAAGTACATCTAGTAAAAATCAGTAGCAAGTTGGCTTGTGTTTTTTTTTTTGTTTCTCAACAATCAAAATCAGTAGCAAGTTGTTATCCTTTTCAGATCACAACCTCTTCAAAGACATATGATGACAAAGTATCTATATCTATATCTATCTTCTATATCTATAATATATAACAAGAAAAGTTGTGTGCAAGCCCTCATTAATGTGTATCCAATTTATTGTTCATTTACATTCATGCCTTAATCTACTTCATTTTGTTATTTTCATCTCATTTTCATATCAAAGTAGCTGCTTTACCTTAATGGTTAGGTTGTAGGTGGTGTTTCACTTGGTTCCAAGTTCAAATCCCATCTACATCGTTTTGAGGTTCATAATTTTAGAGATTTATGTCTAGAGTATATACCACCAACCATCCGTGTATTTAATTTCAATTCTTTTGTAACTCCCAAATCAATTAATTAGTTTAAATTTCAATTGTAACTCCCAAATCAATTAGTTTAAATTTCAATTAAGCTGTAACATAATTATCATATTTTTATCTTTTACCGATCATTTCTTTTACCTATCATTGTTATCTCTTAATACCACTGTGATATGATTTTTGTAACAGCCCAATTTAATACCTCTGTGATATGATTTTTGTAACAGCCCAATTTAATACCTCTGTGACAGCCATATCCCTTAACAATCAATTTTGTCAACTAATACTCAATTTAGGAAAAAGAAAATTGAAACAAATTGGGTTGTTGCATCCTCCATATAAACGGATTTGCCCTGTGCTGATCCTTCCATCACAGTGAAAGACTCCTACCAACATTATGGCCGCAACCTTGAACGTCTCTACACAAGATGAAGCACACACTTTTGTTGGGGATTTGATTGAAGGGAAAGATGCCAAAATCAAGGTGATGATTTGCCGAAAGTGGGACGTGCGTACTGCTTTTGGCAAATACATAAGCACCGACTTCATTGTGTCCGACGAAAAGGTAAGCATTGCATCCGCTCGTGCACACACCTGTACCAAACACAATTTCAATTGTGTTAGAAACTAATATGGTCAAATATGTGCAGGGAAGTATCATCCATTGTTCAGCAAACCGTAACATTGCCCACTATTTTCTCAAGCTAAAGGAAGGCTCCATATACTTCTTAAAGAAATTTAGCTTCCAACCTGTGAAGAACGAGTATCGCATCCTCAAACACAACACCCATATGCTCGAACTACATGGCTCTACAATTGCTGCGAAGACAGAGTGCCCCCCGGATGGTTTTATCCGTTACCCTTTTGAGCTGATTGAGTTTGAAAGCCTCCGCCCTACCAACAACAAATATTTAGTTGGTAAGACACACATTGCATTCTTTTCTACCTACCTACCATGCATACTATTACAAAATATTGTCATATCTCGAAAGCTTAATGCTCTAAAATTGTAGATGCTATTGGTTGCGTTACACAAGTCGGTGTGCAAGTTCCTCGCACGAAAACTTCAAGCACCGTGGATTTCCACTTGATTAACGAAAGGTCAATTACCCATCTCTACCTCTTTTCACTTAGAATTTTGTCCAACATGTTCTATTGGCTTTGCTTATGCACTAACTTTAGCTATCATTTGAATCTCTCATAGGGGCAAACGGTTGCGGGTTACCCTATGGAATAAATTGGGAGATATCCTATTGGAGAAGAATGCTCAGCACCCTCCCCCTTTTGTTATCATATTGTCTTCCATGAATGTCAAAGAATACAATAGTACTAATGGCCTAACATTTGGTCCTTCATTGCATACACATTACATATATTATAATAAACAATAACATCATGTTCATGTTCTCTATGATCAGATGAGTTGTACCTGTCAAGCACTTCTTCAACAATTATTTTTGACGATGTCACTATTCCTATAATAAAGGAGTTTCAATCCAAAATACAGTGATCATCTTTGCTCCTTATCTATCCTCTCCAATGATATATATTCATTCTATTATTGTGTGCCTAACATATTTCTTTGCATGAAATTTAGAGGCATCAACATGACAGAGCTCCAAGCTGCTGAAGCAAAGAAACAGATTGTTGAAGGAACCCTCCTCGATTTACTAGAGTGGTCTAGACCCCAGAAGAGAGTAATCCCTCATAATCCCATCCATCTTTTAACTTCTCCTTTTATAATCTATTTTGGAACTCTTTTGGTGTAGGGAGAGAAAAACCCAAGCACCATTTTCAACTGCAAGGTCGAAATTACTAGCATTCGTACAAAGGAAGGGTGGTACTACTTTGTATGTAACAGTGGCAAGTGCAAGAAAAGTCTTTCACACCTCGATGGGAACTTTTGGTGTGAGTCTTGTGAAAAAGTCATTGACTACCCCACGATAGGGTAGTGCCTAACCTTGCCACCACCTACTTCTATTTTTATGGTTTATAATCACACATCATGCCTAACCCTCTAATTTTGATTCCTATCTCTTCATAAAAAATTTGCAGTTTTAGAGTGCACATGAATGTACAGGATGCAAATGCTTCGGTTGTTGTCACCATGTTTGATGAGACGGTTGAGAAATTAGTCAATAGAAAAGCAGCAGATTTACTCAAAGAGCTTGACGAGGTATGCATTTAAGACATCATGTTCTGCCCTTGACGACTTGCTGAATGAACTACCTAATGTTATCATTTCTTATTATTGCTAAGGTGGGATGTGATGATATGATCTTACCTGGTGCCCTGCAAAGCTTGGTCAATAAGAGCTACATTCTTCAAGTCAAGTCCCACACATACTTTTGTCCAACAGCACATGGTCATGAGAATTTCACCTGCGCTGCCATATGGCCAGCATCTGCGAAATTGGTTTGTCCACCTTATCTACATATAGAAATTTGGGATTTTTGTTATTATTTGAACCAAGTTATTTGATCCCTATTATATAATTATTAAAACTACATTATCTAGGCGCTAGAGGAGCATATCATTGAGGATTCAGACCAACAACCATTGAAACGATTGCGAAAGGGCACAACAAGTAATAGCATGCAGGAGGAGGCAGCACATAAGCACACAACACAAGAGTGAGTAAAATAATAATTATCTTATTTCACTTTAGGTCTTTTTCCCATGTTCATGCATAAACTAACCACCCACTTTTACTCCCTTTTAGGTGCTCAGAAATTCAAATCCGCCCCATGGGTGCTGACCCAAAAGAGACCTAACAAAGAGAACTGATTCCCAATATGATTTCACCTCTGAATAATGGCTACAGCTACTATGCTCTTCTATCTTTTCGGTTTGCGTTTTGACTATGTGATGGCTAGGCTTTGAACAATGGCTACATCTATTAGGCTTAGAAAATAGTTCCTTTTCATATTTTTATGTTTCCACTTTGATTGTTTAATGCTTCCTCTTTGCCACTCATATTGCCTACAATTAGATTCCACTTTGGTATAAGTTCATTTCCTCCTTTGGAACAAAACTCCAGGATATGAGTAGCTAAATTAACATGTTATGGTAATCGCTACCATTACTAAAAAGATGCATCGTCAAATCTAATTTTATGTCTCAATCACTGCAATATTTTCAAATGACCAATTTAAATACATTAAGGGAGCACATAGTTAGTGAATGAACCAAAGAAATTTAACCGCAAACAGTGAACCAATCTACAAAATCAACTGATTACAATTAGGGGAGAAAAAGCATTCCCAGAAAATGGTTTGAAGAAGTTACCTGGCTATAGCCGGTAGATACACTTCTCTTTATATGAAGCATTTCTCCGAAGGTATCTTCATTTCCGTGTTGAACTTCAGATTGTTTATGAGGCCTGAAAGAGAAGAAAATATGGACCCAATGCACCTGCTGCGTGAAACTTATGGAACAAACAAGATCTCTGTCAAAATGCAATTTCACTCGACATCCAAACCAAACCTGAGGGAGTTGAGGTAAACTTACGCCGTCTTGGAACTTTTGTGCAACTTGCCTAACCCAAATGTGAGGTAGTTTGGATCTACCTACGCTATCAGACAACGTCCTGAATGACAGTGTAAAGGATAACAATCAGGAACTGTATTAAATTGGGATCGTATTATATAGGATAGAGTGAATACCATTAAAGCAATAAGCCAAAATCAAATTAGTTCACAACAACACCATCTTGCACTCTGTTTTCAGTGAAGTCTAATCATCTGGAAATTTCTTTGAACTGATAAAAGCATACACAGTAGCTTTGCACATAGAGCCAGCCAAAAGTAATATCTTACTGCTCTGCTTCTCAGCTGTAAGCATGCTCGCTAATGGCCATACTTCTGGAACTCCCACTCACCTTTATCTGCACAGATGCGAATAAGCAAAAATGTTAGGAGGTGATCAGCCAGTTAAATTATGGAAAGGATACAACAGATTAATAGTCAGTTACTATATTCAATAGATATGAAGACCCTACATTAAGTTCAAATAAAAAATCTTAATAATTTATATCATAATTAAATTAGATAACAAATATTGACATTTCCCAGCAGAACAAGGTACATTGAATTGAAATTCAGTTACATTTTTGTAACAGTCCATCCTTAGAATTTTAAAAGAATTGATATCATTGCAAAACAACCCTACTAACGATTACCTTTATCTCTGATTTGGCCAAATAATCATATACAACAAAACATTAGAAGTTGAACGTATAATTCCAAGTTCTGCTAATTCTTGCCTACAACATCAATCCCCCCGCAATCAAGGATCAAACGTCTATGGATAAAGGTATGTTATTTTTGGATGAAGATCAACGCAAATAAGTCATTTTATAGAGAATAATCATTCCTCAAAACCCTCAGATCTATTGTCAAATTTCAAGCACCCATCTTCAAAATCGACCATGGCTGAAATGCCAATCATACTACATTTACAAACAAGCATGAGGAGTGATGGAAAAGTTGAAAGCTTTTGTGGAATGAAACTGATCCCTACAAGCATCCCGTGCACAGGTATGTCCGTTAATTATAAGCCTTAAAAGAAACCTAAACTTAAAACTTCTGTTTACTAGACGCTAATAAGATAGATGATAATATTTATTAATTACCTTTACTAGACGACCAAGCACCAGCATGTTCAAATGGAAACTCTCAGCCTCCTGCAACGTCAACCTCTATGAGTAAGTACTACTATAATATATAATCCTAATAATAATCCAAAATGAGCAACAATATAAAATCACTGTTAATGTAATCACCATTTTCTGATCAAATTATGCAGGATGTGAGACACTGTTGCCTTTACAAAGAAGTCCTCCAATCGCTACAACATCCAACTCAAAGAGTAAGCAATATACCACATTTTAAAGTCATATAGCATATAGCTTAATCTTGCTCTATAATAACAAGTTTATTTTGTTGGATAGGTGGAGAAATAGTCTACCAGAAACTTCAGCCCCCCCAAAAATGGCCGCATTGTAAAGCAACCATGTGGTACGAGGAAAGGAAAATCAAATCAAGAAGAAGCAGAAATCCTACATTTTCCTTATGCTGCCAAGAAGGAAAAGTACTCCTGAAGAAACTTCAAGAGGCACCTAAACCATTGAAGCAACTGCTAGAGTATACGAATGATCCTAATGCAGTTGCATTCAAGCGCAACATACGAAGTTACAATGCATTATTTTCATTCACATCCTTTGGAGCACAAATAGACAACTCAGTTAACGAAAGAGGAGGAGGCCCATACACATTCAGAATTAGTGGTCAGAATTACCACAGATTGGGATCTCTATTGCCTCGGGACGGCCAGCAACCAAAATTCGCTCAATTGTACTTCTATGATACATCAAACGAAGTCACAAACAGATTGCTGAGCACACCACATGATTCCTCAGACCTCGACCATTCTATAGTGAGCGAACTTATGGTCATGCTAGATACCCACAGTTGTGTTGCCAAAGCATTTCGAATGCCTAGAGATTGGTGCCACCAAACCAATTCACATGAATTTAAACTTCGGCTCCTAGGAGAAAGGGAGCCAAATCAACTCCAATACAACATGCCACAAGTTACAGAGGTCGCAGCACTGGTTGTAGGAGATTTTGATGAAAACACTTCAGGGAGAGATATTGTCGTAGAAAGCAAGGCACGTGGAACCCAAAGGATCTCTGAACTACATCCACTCTACATGGCAATGCAATACCCTCTTCTATTCCCTTATGGAGAAGATGGATTCCACGAAAACATATCATACCATGCCAACACAGGGGCGAGGAAGACCAAAAGAGAATTTGTCACAATGAGAGAATATTATGCCTACAGAATTCAACAAAGACCTCATGAAGGCACTGCCCTATTGAGAGGAGGAAGATCGTTGCAACAATATTTCGTGGATTCCTATACTTCAATTGAAGGGCAAAGACTAAAGTGGGTTAGGTACAATCAAGACACTTTGCGGGCGGATCTATACCAAAACATTTATGATGCTGTCACTAGAGGAGACACACAAGCTACATCGGTTGGTAAGAGGATAGTCCTTCCCTCTACCTTTACAGGTAGCCCTCGATATATGATACAAAACTACCAGGATGCTATGGCAATTTGTCGAGCAGAAGGAAACCCAGACCTTTTCATCACATTCACAGCTAATCCTAAATGGCCCGAAATAGATGATATGCTTGCTGAAATCCCAGGTCAGAAGGCAATGGATCGTCCCGATGTCATCTCAAGACTATTTCAAATTAAACTCTACAACTTAATGGTGGATATTGAGAAACACAACATTTTTGGTGACCAACATGCAGGTAAGCTATCATGTTCTTCATTGGATATATACGGTTTGATCTATACAAATAAATATTAACCATTATTCAAATCATATATGCAGCTATATATACTATTGAGTTCCAAAAGCGAGGCTTGCCACATGCACATATATTAGTATGGCTAAAAGAACACGCAAAATGCAAGACTCCAGCACAAATTGATGATATCATATGCGCTGAAATACCATCTCAGCAAGAAGACCCTATTGCCTTCAAGATCGTCACAGAATGCATGTTACATGGTCCATGTGGCATTGCAAATCAGAGGGCCCCATGCACAACAGAAGGAGCATGCAATAAGCATTTCCCTAAGCCATTTTATGCTGAAACTACAATTGATGCAGAAGGGTTCCCAGTCTATCGTCGCCGTGACAATGGTGTGCATGTCATAAAGGCAAAATCAAAACTTGATAACAGGTTTGTCGTTCCTTATAACCGTTATCTGTTGGTTAAATATCAAGCCCATATCAACGTCGAGTGGTGTAACAGATCAAGAGCGATCAAGTATTTGTTCAAGTACTTGAATAAAGGACCAGACCGAGCTTCAGTAGGACTTCAAGAAAATGTGCTTCGACAGCCCGGATCAAGAGATGAGACCATTGTAGATGTGGATGAAATAAAACATTTTTTGGATTGTCGGTACCTATCAGCATGCGAAGCAACTTGGCGAATTCTTGCTTTTGATATTCACTACTCTAATCCATCAGTAATCAGGTTGACGTTCCACCTACCAAATCAGAACCTCATCACATTACATGATCACCAAAGTTTACCCGCACTGATCCACCGAGAAGGCATTAAAGACACAATGTTTACTCGATGGTTCATGCTAAATGTTGTGGATAGGGAAGCAAGGAAATTGACTTATGCGGAAATCCCAAAAAGATATGTGTGGAATGTTAAGGAGAAACAGTGGCATCAAAGGACGCAGGGAAGTTGCATTGGTCGGATCGTTTATTCACATCCCACATCAGGTGAACGATATTATTTGAGAATGCTCCTAAATGTTGTCAAAGGGCCAACATCATTTGAAGAGATTCGGACAGTTAATAGCAGGGTGTTTAGCACTTTCAAAGAGGCTTGCTACGCTCTTGGGATGGTAAATGATGACAAAGAGTGGACAGATGCTATTACAGAGGCAAGAATGTGGGCTATGGCTGGGCAACTTCGTGAATTGTTTGTCACAATATTGTTGTTTTGTGAAGTCAACAGCCCTCAAAAGTTTTGGCAGCAAAATTGGGAGGCCCTGGCAGAAGATATTTTGCATAAAAAAAGAAAACAATTCAGATTCCCAGATTTGAAGCTCACGGATGAGCAGCTTCAAAATTATTGTCTGTTGGAGATACAAGAAATCTTGAACCGTAATGGCAAGTCTATATCAGATTATAGTGGAATACCAATGCCAGACGCCACTCTATTGACAAAGATGGATAACCGATTGATTCAAGAGGAAATGAGCTACAACTTTGCAGAAATGGCCATCCAGCACAAGCAGCTCTATGAATCTATGAATCCAGATCAGTCCCATATTTATAACAACGTCATGACCTCCATACAAGAAGAACATGGCAAATTTTTCTTCGTCTATGGCCCCGGTGGATGTGGGAAGACTTATTTATACAAATCTCTCATAACAAGAATCAGATCAGAGAAAAACATAGTCCTTGCTGTTGCATCTTCAGGTACCCATCCAGAATTAAAAACTTCTAGCTCTAAAATTGGTACGAAAATGCATGTATATCATATAATCCTATTTCTATATCTCACCAACGTCATATCTTTTATATATATATATATATATTCAACAGGAATTGCTTCCTTATTATTACCTGCTGGCAGAACAGCACATAGTCGATTTGTTATTCCACTTGAATTATTGGAAAATAGTACTTGTGGCATAAGACAAAACACACATCTAGCGAAGCTAATGCATGAGGTGAAGTTGATAATATGGGATGAGGCACCAATGACCCAGAAGTTTGCTTTCGAGGCACTTGATAGAACGTTGAGAGACATCTTGGGATCCAAGGATGAAAGAAACCGGGCCAGAGTATTTGGTGGGATTACAGTTCTACTGGGCGGAGACTTTAGGCAAATTTTACCCGTAATTCCAAAGGGCAAGAGGCAAGAGATCATCCGAGCTTGCATCAACAATTCTCATCTATGGCATCATTGTCAAGTACTGCGGCTATCACGCAACATGAGAGTGAATGAATATGACAAACAAGGCAAAATGGATATCACCAAGAAACAGTTCAATGAGTGGGTACTAAAAGTTGGAGACGGGGCTGCTGATGCTAAAACAAGAGCAGGGGAAGACCAGGCTACTTGGATTGACATCCCACCAGAGTTCATTGTTAATCCAAGGGATAATCCTATTGAAGAAATTGTGAAGCATATATTCCCTAATTTTGTTCAAAAACAAAATGACGACAACTACCTACGAGAAAGAGCCATTCTCACCCCACTAAATGATGATGCGGATGAAATCAACAATCACATGTTCCAAAAGTTGCATGGATCCTTCAAGAGTTACATGAGCTCAGATGAAATTTGTAAAGCATCGACAGACATGGCTGACCAAGAACACATGTACCCACCTGAGTTCCTCAACACTCTTCAGTTCCCTGGTATGCCTCCTCATTGTCTCAAGTTAAAGGAAGGGTTGCCCGTTATGCTACTTAGAAATGTAAATCCAAGTCAAGGATTGTGCAATGGAACCCGCCTAATCATCTCACACCTTGGTGAATGGGTTATCGAGGCGAGAATCATAACAGGAAGCAACATAGGAAAGAAAGTATTGATTCCAAGGATAACACTCACTTCTACCAAAACAAAATGGCCGTTCATCCTAAAACGAAGGCAATTTCCTATAAAACCTTGCTATGCCATGACAATCAACAAGAGCCAAGGACAATCATTGGACATTGTTGGTGTTTATCTGCCAAAACCAGTCTTCAGCCATGGACAACTATATGTTGCAATCTCAAGAGTTACGAGCCCAAAAGGACTCAAAATCCTCATGGCGCATGAAAGCTTGCCATTCAACAACCATACAAAAAATATTGTATTCAAAGAAGCTTTCAATCACTTGAATGACAAGGTAATACGATATTTCATGCTTCAGTCAAACATCAATCATACTTCACAAATATTTCTTCCTTATCAATTTCAACATTTTAATAATGATTTCGTTCTTCTTTTTCCCTACAGGCATAATATATAAGCTAGGGAGCTCCTACACTTATGACCATCTCAAACAGGTACGGGCTGCATGTCAATTTCTAATGCTAGCACACATCACACAAATAAACAAATCAAGCATAACATCAATCTACCAATCCTATCCAGCATCAGCAATATTTATTCAAATAGGCATATACAAGTACCTAACATCAATAAAATTCAAGTCACCAAGGTCACAAAATTCAGAATTCCAAGTACTAATAAATCTAATTTTACTACAATCATTTCGATATAATAACTTGACAATAATATGAGAATTAGTTGTATATGGTGTATAGCAGCTAACCTGATTAAAATTGGCTGTCACAGTCGCCAAGCAACATTAATGGCCCAAACCTTGAACCCAGTAGCTTTCTGAAGTTTGGGGGCACCTCAATCCTTTGCTGGACATATGGCAAAAGAAACAAGAGTTAATCAATTTTATTTTTTTAAAAAGAAACATTTCATTCTCGGTAAGCAGCAATTAAAAACAAAATTAAAATCAGGCATACCCAACCTCACTATAGGTCACTAATGATTCGATGCCCAACCCACTTGGCTCTTCTGTAGCTAAGAGTTCTTCAAAGACCATAGCATTGTACCTAATTTAATTTAAGCCAACAAACAATTCAACACACACAACTTAAAAAATGTCTCACCATGTCACACATTTAATAATGAAAAAGAAAAAAGATAACAATCATGAAACACAAGATTGATAAATAATCAGTTCACTTTCCTTCCCAGTCAATGTTCATCTTACAGAAGATCATATGCAAAGCAAGTCATCAACCTTTAAAACTACAAGACTAAACCCACCACGAAGAATGAATTGGAAATGGAATAGAATTTTTTTCAAGTGCACATACAAAAATGAATTTAATCTACAATTTTCATGATTCCTACTTGCAAGCTATCTCACATTTTGAGTTGCTCATTTTTTCCTAATAAAAGAAAAAGGTGAAGACTTTCTCAGTCAACACAGCTGCAAATATTATAACCCCAACAAAAAATCAAGTTCAACTACGAGGTGAGGGCAAAACTCAATTCCATGAATCATCTTCTTCTAAGCCTTTCCTTTTTACAGAAAATTAAGTAACATCAATGACGAAATAGTAACTGGATGATACCTTGGACTGCAGGTGAATCGTGGACAACAGGAAGGCCGGGAGCAGATGTTTCACAACTGGGCATGGGTTTAGCAAGAGATTTGGGAGAAATTCGGTAAAAAAAATTGGCGGAGCTATACTAGATGGTGATGGTAATGGAGTACGGAGGTGAAGGCAGAATCAATTGACAAAAAACCATTTCAAACGAATTTGGATTTGGATTTGGCATTTCTTTCCTTTGCTTTGCTTTTGCTGTGCCTTTTCCTCTTTTTTTTTTCTTTCTTTTACTGTAATTTTTTTTTCCTTTTTAGCCACATGTCCCTTTTTCACTTTTTGTAACTTGACGTGCCTTTCAATTACAATTTCCCTTGCCTTTTCCCCTTTTTTCTTTTTCTATTTATTCATTTCTTAAACTTTGTTCAAATGAATACTTTCTTACTCCGAATATTATATATATGCTTTATTTTATCATGTCCTCCGTTTCATATTAAGTGTCGTTTCGACTTTGGTGCTCGCTTTTTAAAAGGTAAATATTTAAATAATTTCATACTTGTTAGTAATCAGTATATAATTATAAAAAAAATTCATTAAAAATAATAATTTATAGAGTTTTTACATTCTCAAAATACGCATTAAAATTCGGAATAGCATTCTACAAAGAATGCTGCTTAAAGACGGCGATTCTTTTGCTATTTTATTTTTGGCCTTAAAAGACTCTTATTTGTATTATTAAGAACCCATAATTTTAATACCGTCCCGTGCGTAAGCACGGGCATGCTACCTAGTAACATAAAAAGTTGTGTTCAAGAGTCATTTATTGCTAATATTAAATACATGAAAATTTACACTATTTTTCTTTTCTTATTCAATTTGAATCAACTTGCTTTCTTTAGCTCAATGGTTATAGTTATTGGGGATTGCCTCTTGGTTGAAGGTTCGAACCTTGATAGCTACATTTTTATTTCAATTTTCCACTTCTTCATAGCTACATCTTTTCTTTTTTGTAGGTCATTGAATTTATATATGTAATATATAATATATAATGTTCGTTTTTTTTTACCAATTTAATAAATTGTCAATTCAATTTGATCATTAAACCAATTATATAAAAATTATGTTTATTTATTCATTTAACTTTATTTTTTTCATTAAAAGGATTGTCTTTAGTTCAAAAAAATAATACTTTTATTTATATATGTAATATATAATATATGTGTTCAAGAGTCATTTATTGCTAATATTAAATACATGAAAATTTACACTATTTTTCTTTTCTTATTCAATTTGAATCAACTTGCTTTCTTTAGCTCAATGGTTATAGTTATTGAGGATTGCCTCTTGGTTGAAGGTTCGAACCTTGATAGCTACATTTTTATTTCAATTTTCCACTTCTTCATAGCTACATCTTTTCTTTTTTGTAGGTCATTGAATTTATATATGTAATATATAATATATAATGTTCGTTTTTTTTACCAATTTAATAAATTGTCAATTCAATTTGATCATTAAACCAATTATATAAAAATTATGTTTATTTATTCATTTAACTTTATTTTTTTCATTAAAAGGATTGTCTTTAGTTCAAAAAAATAATACTTTTATTTATATATGTAATATATAATATATAATGTTCATTTTTTTTATCAATTTAATAAATTGTCAATTCAATTTGATCATTAAACCAATTATATTAAAATTATGTTTATTTATTAATTTAACTTTATTTTTTTCATTAGAAGGATTTTCTTTAATTCAAAAAAATAATAAAAATAAAAATCAAATTAAATAAATAGGGATGTAAGTAGATATAAAATCAGTTGGTTTATTAAACCGGCTGAACCGGATCAAACAAAGAAAAATTAAAATAAAATGGAGAACCGGTTCAGGTGAACCGCTCCTTCCTTCTTCCTCCTCCTTCCCGTGTACTACGTTGAAACCTTTCAATGGTGGTTTTTAATTTCGTGACGTTTCACCTCCAAAACGTCTTCATTAACTTTGATTCATCATCCCCATGTCAAAAACATGTTTAACTTATGATATCATCAACGAATTCAGCCCCGAATTTGGTGTCGTTTGGGATGATTTTTCAACCGTTTCTTGCAATTGAATACACCACATTGATCACCAGAAGAAGAGGAAGAGATCGGTACAATCAATTTGATATTTCGTTCTCATTTTAAGATCGACTATAAAAACCCTTTCGACCTTCAGAAGCTACGTCCACCATTGAAGGCCAATCTCCAACCTTTGAATTTGATTCATCGTGTTCTAAAACCTTTAATCTACAATCCCATTCAATTTTTTTTGAGAAAAGCATGCAAATAGAATACGCCCAATTTCAGATTTGATTCGTCGGAGGGTACGCCCTCGATACCAATCTCTTCTGTCTACCTCTATCGGTTCCTTTCGTTACTCAATACGAGATCCGTCCGTGTGCAGGTGAATACCGAGAAAAGTGTGACAGTTGCAAGCGCCATTCAGTTCGGGTTCTTGGGCTGTTTGAGCACGGTTTCGAAGATGATGTCGGAGTTCAATGCAATGAGACAGGGCAGCTACCCTTGGAGGGCGTATGCTTATGCATTCATCACCATTGCACTGTCATTCGGATTGGGGACCTTGATCTACTATGTCCCTGTATGGGTCAAAGGGTATGAGTAGCCAACCTCAGTCTACAATCCCATTCGACACTTGCTGTGTGACTGTGTCGGGCTGTAGGAAGAAGAAGGCCTAACTACGAAAAACCTCCCAAACATTCTGTTTTGGTTAAATATGCCCTTATTTCAGTTTTACAATTTATAAAAAGTATCCCACAGTTTTAGATAATTTATAAGTTATATAATGTATTATATATTCTAATTTATATTCCATTTATTTATAAATTTGCAAGTTTATAAAAGTTTACAATCGAAAATTTTAATTGGTTATCATATGCAAAAAACCTAATGAAAAAAATGTGTATAATTTGACTTGGTTAGTATAAAATATTTTTTTATTGATTCTTTTCATGTTATAAAAAGTTATAACATTATCAAATACATGAAATTTATTTCATCTTTAAATTTCTCTGAAATTTTATCTCTTCACTCATGGGTCTAGATTTTTTTTTTTTGCTATATATGTAGTAATAGATATTGTTTTATTTTTTATGTTTGAATAATAATATTTTAATTTAATTGTTGTTTGTATGTGCTAATATTCTATTATTTTAAAAATTTGTATAGCGTGTTATTTTTGTTTTCTTTATTTACCAAGCCTAATCTCACTATAATGTTTGAAATAAAATGTTTGAAACAAATCACATGTCCCGGGCGTAGTACGGGTCTGCCTTCCTAGTGAAATATGAAGAAATAAGTTAACATACATTAAATATGAGCTAAGAGAAACATGAATGTGAACACTAACCTTGATTGATTGTTGAGAAATGTGGTTGCAAGACTGGCACTAAAGCCTGTTAGAGAACCACTTCAGACGTTACTGTTTTGTTGTACTTATAAATAAAGTCCTACAAGAAATAGGATATTTAGAATCAGATTGTTACAAATCATATGGTCCAAGTCTAGTTGGTTAGATTAATTTTTTATAAAAACATATATATATCTGATAATAAAATCTACGCTCAGGTCAATTACAGCTGAAGCTTGCTATTTGTATTTGAGCAGGGAAAAAATGCTCTAGAACACAACATGAGATCTACAGTTGTAACACGCAATCTAATACAAATACGACCCAATATGAGATTGCTGATAGGTATACCTAAAGAATAATTTCTTTCAAGAGCTTCCAGTGAGGCTTCTTCTCAAAGTCCCCAAAGAAAGTGATAAGAGGGCAAGAACCTTTCAAATGATTTCCTGTAAGCTTGAGTTCTTCAGTTGAGTGGACTGAAAAAAATCAGAAAATTACTTAGCCATGAGAATCCAGTTCAATCATAAAAAAGTCTCATATATCCACACCTAGGTCCATCAAACATCCAATACTCTTGCCAGGCAATTAAAATTTAGATAAAATATTACCTGCATTGACCATAAACTTTATTGATGGTCCATTTGGGCATTTGGCCATCCAAAATAACCTATTTTCCAACCCAATCAAACACGAAAATTTTAGCTCTAGCTATGATTTACGAATCTGGCTATGAGATTAAAGGATAGTAGAAAGTTTAATCAACCCATAAAGGACTCAAACAACATAAATTTCTTATTTGACATTTCTACAAACACCTTGCGGGCATATGTGTTTGACATACACTTACCTTATTTGGGCATCGTCTAGAGTCTCAGCCTCGACAGTTACCCTTGTTCATCTCCACCAAAAGAATTAAAAAAACTTTAGGGACCTGCAATTTATATAAGCCATAAACAAATTAGGGCTTCCAATTGAGAAATTAGGGATTTTAATCCCTCAATTTCAAATCCAATTGAAAAAAATCATCATGTTCAAAACAAAACAAATCCCAAATCGAGATCCTAAATCTCAAATCAAACCATCCCTATATCAAATTCAAGAAACATACATAATTCGACATCTCGAGATCATCGTCTTACCCTAGTTAATTGCTCAAATTGACATCGGCAAAGCACGAAACCATTACAGAGTCACCAAAGTTGGTTTCTTTAATGTGCATATCACCTGTTTATAGGAAGGTGTCGGAGGGGGGTACCACAACCTTCGACAGCAACGTCCTCAACGTCGTCATCTATTCACCAGTCGCCGATTGATGTTCATCTGCCCCCTGTTCTCCACACCATCATCGATCTTCAGTGAGAGACTACCTCGCTAGCATTGCCTTGCTTCTCTATTGCATCGCCATCCTCTTCTTGCCTAATAGAGAAGCGGTTCTCTTTGACGCACACCAAAGAACTTGCTTCTCTATTGCATCGCCGTCCTCTTCTTGCCTGATCGAGAAGCGGTTCTCTTTGACGCACACCAAAGAAAGAGCCAGATATGGGGGAGAACGTTGAACGTGGGGGTGTATTTTAATTTTCAAGAAAGAACCGATTACCAAAATTTTAGCTCTTATTTGGACACGTGGCTCAATTTTTTGTGAAGACATTGCTTCTAAAATTATAAGTATAAGGGGTGGATTAAATAACTTTTAAATCAATTTTTATATTTAAGATTTGATTGTGGGGATATCTAAGATTACTATCTCGTCCAATTTAATTTATTGCATGCACAAAATTTTATATAGAGTATATATATTTTCAATTAGTATAATAGTAAATAATAAATACAATTGCAGTATAGATTTTTAGTTTTATTTTATACAGAGTATTAATTCTAAATTAAAAATAAAAAAATTATTCAGATTGTAGATCAAATCAATATCGATATATCTTACTGTATATATGTAGATTTGCAATCAATTAGCTAGCAATCTTGTATATATCAGATTTCTTATCGATCTATTAATTAACAAGTTCATTATATAATATATATTTGTCGCTTTGGAAAATATTTTGGATAACTTCTTCTACCTATTGGCTGACTCCATCCTTAATTTATTCAATGTCGGTGCTATAATTATTTATATATTGAGTCATTTTGACTATATATCTTGCTCATCTGCAAACATTCTTTTGTTGAATTGTTAACTCCTTATTGGGAGTTTTTTCACAATATCTTCTGTTGAACGATTTACCTTACAAGGTTTTTACAATATTTTCTGTTGAACGATCAACCTTACAAGGTTTACCCATCCCTTTTTTGCATTCTATGCCTCCAACTTTTCTTTTCTTTTTTCATAATCGGAGAATAGTTCACAAAATGGTCGAGATTAGAGATTTCTTAATCCTCTATCATCAAATTGTGAATAATGCAAACTTCTATATTCAAGAACACCTTTGTGTACATCGACCTCAAATGTTCCATTTGAAGTCGTTGTCAAAGACTATTTTAACGTTGGTGGTTTTTCAGTTGATTGTAGGATTTTTCTACATTTTTCATCTCATAATTATATGACTTATTGGGATTATTAAGAGCAATGAATCATATAAGTTCAATAAACATCCTCAAAAAATTGACGAGTTGTCGTATCCACCTTGATAGTATGCTTATCAAATTAATTATATATGTATACTTAATTATCAATTGTTACTTATTTTCCTACAATCTTCTTCTTTTATCTTCAATATATCTACATACTTAAATGAGAAGAATTTTTTTAATTATATTATAATTTCATAAACATTTCTAAGATAATTTAATGATAATAAAAATTATAAATGTTTTTAATTACTTTATCAACTCTATCTTTTCTTTTAGGGAAATTCCGTCTGGTGCCCCTGTGGTTAATGTAATTCCGGTTGGTGTCCCAAGGTTTTTTTTTTTCCGTTTGGTGCCCCTTAACTTTTGCAAAAGTTTGCACCGTGTCCTTTATCCAATTGATTTGTTAACTCCGTTAAATATGTATGATTTCAAGCTTGTGTCACCCCCCCTCCCCCCCATATTAACCTCTTTTATTTTAACGGATGATTTCAAGCTTGTGTCCCCCCATATTAACCTCTTTAAAACCAAATTCAACCCAATTTAACACTTTCTGCCAATATAAATATTTATTTAAACAAAATGATAATTAACAAATGGATTAGTAAATCTTATTCCTAAAATTTTGAAAATAAAACTTGTGATCCTATGTCTATATTATATACCTAACTTTTTGGAAATAATAAGAGCAAATTTAACTTGAAATTGTAGATTTAAATTCAACAAGAAAATGTAGATTCATAGGAACATCATAAATTGTCAATTACCAAACTACTAACATAAGTCCTAACCCTCCAGTTAGTTCTAGCCTTCTAGCTATTGCAACAAAAGGAGGCAAAATGCTATTAATTTTCATAGAATTATACGAAGTTCTAACCTTCTAGCTAGTTCAACAAAAAGAACATGTTAAATAAAGTGTTAGAGAATAAGTCCAATCCTTCTAATCTTGTTGACTTCCATCAATCCATGGTGCCGATCCCATTACATCACCTTCAATAGGACATTGTTGTGAAGCAACTTGCACCTTCTTTTTACACCTTTTAGTTTGCCTTTGTTCAACCCGAACACTTTGTTCCTTAAGCTCTCTTGCGGTTGGGCCACCTTTACAAGTCTTAGCATTATGTCCAAATGCCTTAATAACACATATAAATGAATATAGTAAGAATTTATGTCATGGAAAAATTAGGAACTACAAGTATTAGCATACCTTGCATTTTCCACAACGCATTGTGTTAGATCTCTTTCCCTTTTGCTTTTCATCCTCTTCTCTTCTTCTATTCCTTGATGGTCTTCCTACTCCCCTTTTCATAACTGGAGGTTCTATGTTTGGGAAATTGAATTTCGGCCACTGTTCTTCATCGGGTACTGGGTGAAAATCAATCGAGTAAGCCATCTTATAAGCTTGTACAGAAAACCAGCTTGATACATATGCTTCCACAGGAGCTTCTGTCCTCATATGACGAATTGCCCTAATTGCATGTCTGCAAGGGATCCCACTAATCTGCCATACTCCACAAGCACAAGTCCGATCGATGAGGTTAACGGGTAAGTAAGAACCATTGTCTAAAACCTCACACTCGGTACTTGATGCTTTAAGAACCTGTCAAATTAAATCAAACAGGTATACAAATTGAAATCCATCTAATTGAACCACACACTCGGGATTTGTACAACATAATCTGTAACAAAATCAGCCCATAAAACTCAGTCAGAAAATATTGCTTGTCAACTGTGAAAATTCAGCCCACATAATCTGTGAAAAGTGTGCAACGTTTAGAAGACAAAATAGGCAAAAAAAAAAGCAAAATCAGCTCACGTAATCTGCGAAAAATCAGCTCATATAATCTGTAAAAAAATTGGTACAAAATTCAGCCAACAAAATAAAAAAATCAGCAACATGTTAAGCACAACTCCTCAAAAAATCATACCTGTAAATTGCGTGACTCTTTTAAGCGAGCTTCCAATTTTTTGGCAATTTTCGGAGTTATCCCAGTGCTTGGCCACTGTTTTGATGCATCTTGCCTCCCGACATATCTAACCATGTGTGTCCGTCGAATACCTACAATTGAGAGATGACAAATGTATCTATGATAATGTTTGGTTATTGATCTAAAGACTCTACAAACGTAGTAGATAATGAATAAGTCATTACCTTCAAGAAGACTCAACACTGGACTACATCTATCTAATCCTAAAGTAGAATTGAAAGACTCTGCAACATTGCTCGTGTTTTCATCTGAACAAAGTGTCGGGTCAAACTTGTGCCTTGCCCATCGTTCTATATTTCCCGATTCATGTAACCACTTGACTGCATCCCATCCAGCTCTCTTTTGTAGTTTATCTATTGCTTTCTCATAAGCAAATGTAGAATATGAATCACAACATCTCCAAAATAGATTGTGCATCATCACTCCAGGATACAACTTCTTGAAATTGGCGCATAAGTGTCTACAACAATATCGTCTAGCCACAGTTGGCCAAATCTCATCTAAGGCTGGTTCAATACCCTACACACAACAAAAACTAATTAATAATAAAAGATGGATAACATTGGCCACATCATACAGAAAGTATCTCCTCACTTATGCATATTCAAGATACTTAATATACCCAATAAATAGATTCAAAAAACAATGGAGATACCTTTTGTCTATCTGATATAATAGTCAAATTGTCTCTGACATCGTCCTTCAAAGCATCTTTCAAGTGGTAGATGAATGAAGACCATGTATCTTTGCTTTCATTTTCATACACACCATAAGCCAACGGGAAAATCTCAGTGTTTCCATCCACCGCTGTAGCAGCTATCAAGACTCCACCAAATTTCCCTTTTAAGTGACATCCATCTAGAGCAATCAGTCCTCTGCACCCTCTAAATCCCTCGATCATTGGCCGTAAAGAGATAAATATGTTCTTGAAATGAATAGGCTTCTCCGGATGTTCTTCAGCAACCTTCCAAGCAATGTGGGCCTTAGAACCAGGATTTGTACTTTTAAGAACCTCACAATACGCAGGCAGCTTTGCATAAGAAGTGTCGTGACTTCCTTCAAGAGTAGCTAATGCCAAGCTCCTTGTGTCATAAGTTGCTGTTTTCTTTAACTCAATGCCATATCTCTTCAATAAGAGCTCATTCATAGCTTTCCCTTTAATAGATGGATTTGCTTTGACATCATCCAGCAGCTTCTCTGCAGCCCACCTTGTAGACGCCATCAGATTATGTGACGATAACCTTGTGCAAGTATGAGTGCTCCCCAATGATTTGATAGCCCAAGTGTATCCGTCTGACAATCTAGATGCATGAATTCTCCAATTGCAACTTACAGAAGCACAAGCAGCGGTAAATCTTCTCAAATCAGATTTCAATGTGATGATGTGAAACCCTTCCTGGATACAATAATTCCTCAATACATGTGACAAGTGCTCCTTATCGAAGAAAAGCATCCATTGTCGAAGAATGATATTACCAAATTCTTTATCAACATACAACTCGCCATTTGCATACAATCTATCAAAATATGCATCTTTATCTTCTTTCCATTCTTTGGATTTATCAGGATCATATCCATCATCAATACACGGCAACAAAGTTTCATCTTCATCAACTAAATCATCCATCATGTTTTCATCATCATCGCTTGAACTCTTTGACGGGTGATATATGTCATCCTCACTATCCACATCATCAACATCTTCCATTAATTCACTCTTGTAAACCCTCCCTCTTGTTTTACTAAGGTTACCACTACCAAAATTCGGTTGACTACTAGATGAATCATTTTTTCCTTTTGGAACATAAACTCCTTTTCTTTTGGCAGAGGTGGCGGGAATCCTTCTCTCTTGCAAACTAAAAGACACACTCCTAGGTTGCAAAGCGGGGGCAACTGTCCCATGGTTGCAAAGGGGGTGTTGTTGCTCACTCCTAGGTTGTGGTTGTGCTTGTACTTGTGGAGTTGTTTTTTGTTCATATGGCACTATTTGAGATGGTAATGGAGCTGGCGTGGGATGTGTTTCACCCATGTATCCTATGGATGGGATAGTGTGGTGGGAGGATGGAAAATTTGTATCACATGAAGACATCTTAGAGTCAATCAAACCCTTTGCCAACAACAAATTTTCACATGGGGTCTCTGCAGAACCAATGGCAATATTAATTATCTTCTTTTCAGGGAGTAAACTGAACAACTCCAGTAGCTGATTATCCCTCTCAAACTTATGACTTTTCGACTCATGCATATACCACAAACTCGGATGTTCCGGGAGACACAACTCCTTCTTTGCAGCCCCCTGTAGCAACTCGATATAAATATCGAGCATATTACATTTGTCGGGATCATCCACTTCAACGTCCAAATACTCCACACATTTGTAACGCATTCTCAAAACTTTTTTATCTCCCATACTGCATATTATACATAACAATGTCAAAAATTGACACATCATTTCAAGCCACAAAATGTGAAGCAAAGTTACTGAACTTCCCCTCCGTTGAGGTTTTCACCCCAATTTCGACCAAAAAATTTCCCAAATCCAACCCTAGGTCAGGAGAGAGAACAAATTTCACCCCTAAAATTTCCCCTAATCAAACCTAACTGAGATTTAGGTAAAATTATATAAGAAATTTGACCCTTAAATCACCCAAACCTAGCTATAGTTTCTAATTTAAATTTGACATTCAAACCTGAAATTCCCCTCCGTTGAGGTTTCCACGCTTCGCCGGTCTTCTTCACCGGTCGAGTCTCCCACACCGGACTTCGTCGTGTAACCGATTGCCTTCCACAGTAGTCGCCACCAGTCTTCTCAGTTGAGGGATACTCGTGCCACCGGACTTCCTCGTGTAGATACGTCTATCTGTAGGCCATAGAAATTGTTTCAAAGAAGACAAAAAGAATTCAATTATACGGAGTACTTTTTTTTTCCAACTCTCTTAATATGCTTTTTCAAAGAAACAAAAAGCAATTGTACTTTTCATAGTTGCACACGGCACATTAATGCTTTTCCTTTTTTTTAAAAAAATATATAATAGAGGAGTTAACAGATCAGTTCTATAAAAGGCACGGAGCAAACTTTTACTAAAGTTAAGGGGCACCAAACGGAAAAAAAAAAACCTTGGGACACCAACCGGAATTGCATTAACTACAGGGGCACCAGACGGAATTTCCCTTTCTTTTATATACTAAATAAATTACTAATTTTTGCTCATCCTCTATTTAAATTTGTAATTAATATTAATTTATTAGATTATTCATTTTTTTATAAATATCGTGCCATGGTGCGGGTAGTAATAATAATAATAATAATAATAATAATAATAATAATAATAATAATAATAATAATAATAATAATAATAATATTGATAAGCCCCTTCGTCCAGCGGATTTGCTCCTTTATTCCTGGGATAGGCGGCGGGATGTGTGTGTTGATCTGACAAGATCCTCCCCCTTGACTTAGTCTGGGATATCTGACTTTGTGCCCGGTCGTGCTGTTGTTGATGCTGCTCAGCGTAAGTGTGTCAAGTATCGGGATTTGTGCACGGCGGCTAGTTATTGTTTCTTACCCTTCTCCTTAATTCTCTTTGTTGGGGGAGTTAGATACAAATGCGGTTGCCTTGTTGAAGCGGATTCAGAAATTATCCGTATCTCAGGATGCGGGGACTCGTGTTGCAGCTTCTCCAAAGAGGCAAAGATCAAGAATTCTTGTAAATAGTAATTTGTATGATGAGTGCTTGAAGGCTGGCATTTATGTTCGTAAAGAGGCGGCTACTGGCATGGTTGATGTCAAGGGAGGTGAGCTTCGTCCTGCCGATATTTTGTTCTATAGCTGGTTTCAGGGCAAGGACACTTGTGTTGACATTACGGGTACATCTATCTTTAGCAATTCTGGACTTTCAAGTTTCATCCCTGGTAGGGCGGCGAGAGTTGCTGCTGACAACAAAAGGAAAAAGTATGAGGATGTTTGCAGAGATAAAGGATATCACTTTCTGCCGTTTTACTTTTCTACTATTGGCGACTTAGGAGATGATGCCATGGAGCTTCTCAAGCGGGTGTGTGGGGTCGCTAGGGGGCTACCTGGGTATAGTAGAGATACATGTCATGTTTTCACTAGAGTTGTCTTTAGTATTCAGAAGGGTTGTGGAGCTCAGCTTGTTAGTCGGCTCCCATCCAATTTTATATAATGTTTATTTGATATAATAATAATAATAATAATAATAATAATAATAATAATAATTTTGCAATTAACAAGATTACCACCTCCACCGGTTACAAATAATGTATACAACAAATTACTTAGTGATGAACCTCATTAGAGCATCCGCACCCATAAATTGAATTTACCCAAGAAAGTGGTGGGTTTGAAAGCATATTTTACTTCAAGTAAAATTTATCGAAGTAAAACAATTTTTGCACACCCATTGCTCAAGCAAATGGTGGGCCAAAACAAATTTATATACTTTGAAAATATTTTATATAAGTGGAGAAAATGGGTGAATCCCTCACTAATTGCTCAAGCAAACAGTTGAGCAAATTTTGCTCGAGTGGTGGATGGAGCAAATCAAAATGGTTGACTATTCAAACACTTCAAAACCGGTGTGAACTCGAAAATGGTTTCGCTTGAGCAAATGCGTAAGGGTCTACCAAATACTCTATCAAGTAGTTGGTTTTGCTTTCCGGTGCGGATGCTCTTACAAGTCCTCGACAAGAACCAATGGACAAAAACAACATAGATATGGAAAATCGACACTTCTCCAAAGAGGCAAAGATCAAGAATTTTATGTGGATGGTGAACAAGAAGTACCTTCAAACTCTGGTATGCAATCAGTGCATCGCATACACCTATAAAAACATCACTAAATTAGAACGTGAAACAAATTACTTAGGACGCGAATGACCGCTTCCCTGGCAACGACGCCAAAATTTAATGTATGGGAGAATCGAATATGAAAATATAGATATACAATCAAATCTCAACTCCTAGACTATCAAATAAATTCAAGACTCCCCCACTGTAGTGGAAGGGAATTAGGTTCAATCCATGAGGAAGCATGTCAGTGGAATCCCAAAGTAGCTCGAAAACAATGTTTTGTAATCGACCAGAAGTCACTCGACGTTGACTGAGATGCAGTCAATTAATGTCTACTGGTGGTAGTCGTTTCCTAGTGAAATCCATTTGATGTCTACTGGAATGCGGTCGATTCTACTGAAATGCAGTCGGTGTCTATTGAAATCCAGTCGATTTCTAGTGAAAACCTGTAGAGACAAAAGCAACAGTCGACGCTGACTGGAATGGTCGATGTCGAGTGGATTAGTAGTAGATGTCGACTGACTCAGAAGATTGTTAGTCGATCTCGGGCACTCGATGTCGAATGGGGGCAGTCGATGTTGAGTACAAAAACAGTAACCAAAGTGCGTCGGCAAAGATGGCCGAAGAATAAAAGGATTAAAACAAATGATGATTGGAAATAAACAAGGGTGTCGAGTTTTTCGAGGACTCAACGAACGGCAAATAACGAGTGTAAACAATATGTAAAAGAATCTCTTAAGGCTAGGGTTTACCACAAAGTTAACCACTCATGCAAAAACATAGAATAAGACGGACAATTATGCTATCTCATCAAAAGGAACAAGCTTTTGCCTTTTCCAACAAATAGAAATATTGGCTTAAGCAAATAAACCTAATTGTCTCTACCGATTTTAATGTTTATGATCCAAGTTGTTAACATGAATTCATTTTCCTTTGAGAAGGGCTAAACACAAAAAGGTAGGAGATGGTCAAGACATAACAAATATCAACATCAAACTCACATCAAGCATGCATGGCTAACACCGGGCTCACTTCGACACTAAGAGAAAAGCGACTATTTGCTCATGGTAACGAAAGACATCATAATTAAACATATAAAAGAAACTACTGCATTAAAAACTAAAACCTCGAAGTCTTCACAATTGTAGCGCTCCAACTTTCATAAGAACACCAAACCCTAAAGCTTCGAAAACACTAAACTCTATGAGAATTGTTCTCTCTGAAATTAAATGAATAAAACGTAGCCCCTAGGGCTTTATTTATATCATACCAATCCTTGCTAGCCAAGGAAAGGTAATCATAATCCTTGAATTAATAAAATATTATCTAAATAAGTAAATTCCTTAGGGTAAATAGACATTCACCCATAAGGATAGAAGTTTACAAGGTAAAATAAAGATCTTGTACTTCCATGCTTAAGTAAGTCTCTTTCAACTCGGATTCGTCAAATCTCGTCCGCGACCCAACAAGATTTAATTTTCAGCCAACGTCAAGTACACTTCACTCGATTTCTAGTGCCCTAGTCAATTTCTGGTGCATCTTCTTTCTCAGCCTCTAAGTGTGGATAAATCTTCACTAAACATCTGGTAGGTCCACTGGACATCGAGTGGAATTCTAGTAGATATCGAGTAGTTTCCCTCCCTGTTCTTGGCAAGGCTTACCCGCGAAAGGTGTTTCAATGGGAAGTGGTTGCTTCTGTTTCGTTCCCCTCTCAGTGTGATCCGTCTTCAGGGTGCTTGTCGGCCTTTCTATCGGGTATTTTTGTGGGATGGGATTAAGCTTGACTGCATCAAGCTTAATTTTGATGGCTCGGTTTGTCCGGATGGTCGCACGGCTTACGATTTTGCACTCCGTAATTCTTCTGAGGCCTTGATTTCTTTGGGTAATGGTATATATATGTACTAACAAGTCGGTTGTTTATTCGGAAACTTTCACGTACCCTTAAAATGGGAATTTAAAAGACTAAAGAGTTACAGATTGGGAACTTATTGATTGAAAGGTGACAACTTGGTGGCTATAAGAGCATCCACTATGCCTATTTTTTTTGGGTGTCTTCTTTTTTTTGCAGGAAAATGTCAGGACTTTTTGCAGGAGGGTGGCAGAGAGTTTCTTGAATTTGGCTTGGAGTTTCTTCTTCCAGCAAAAAAAACCTGACACAAGACACCCAATATTACCTTTATTTAATGAGGGATTTTGTTCAAATGGACCTTTAAGCATATTTGGTTAGCTAGATAGGCCCATTAATTGTTTTTTTAGCATGCTTAGCCCTCTTAAACGGTCAATGGTCAACCGTTGACCGTTGACCGGTCAACCCATTTTGATGCCAACTTTTTTTTTTTTTTTTTTTTTTTTTGATGCCAACTTTTTTTTTTTTTTTAGTGATGCCATATTTTACCGTTTTGATGCCAAAATTTTATGGTGACAATTTTATATAATTGATGGCATAAGAGCTTAAAACGTGGAATCAAAATATTGTCACTTTTCTAATGAAATGATTGGATGACTTTTTTTTAATGCCACTTTTTTAAAACATTGATGACATTTTTTGCGATGTCATATTTTACCGTTTTGATGCCAAAATTTTATTACATTTTATTTTCACTCTGATGCCACTTTTCTAATTAAATTATTGGATGACACTTTTTTTAAACTTTGATGACATTTTTTGTTTACTCTAATGTCACGTTGACCATTGATGCCATTTTGAAAAATTTTGGCATAAAAAATACTACTTTGAAAAAATATCATCAAAATATGGCATCACGGTAAAAAAAATATTATAAAAAAATTGACATAAAAAAGTGGCATCAAAGTGAAAATAAAATATAGTAAAATTTTGGCATCAAAACGATAAAATATGGCATCACTAAGTTTTAAAAAAAAAAAAAAAAAAAAAAAAAGTTGGCATCAAAATGGGTTGGTCAACGGTCAACGTTGACCGGTCAATGGTCAACCGTTGACCAGTCAATGGTCAAACGGTTGACCATTGACCAACCCACCCTATTGGGAAGGGGGCTAAAACAAAACTAATTAAATTGATTTAGGGGCTAAGTGGTTAATTGAATAGTCAAAAAAGGCCCTCTACCAAAATCACCCTTATTTAATTTACTTTTTTAAAAAAAAATTAAGACACCCACAATGGGTATTAGCATTGTGGATGCTCTAAAGGCTCTCCTGGGTGACTGGAAATGTCTCTGGAACACCGAGCTTCTACAATTAGATATTCTATTAGACTTTTTTTCATTGTCTAATATTGCTATCCGTCATATTTTCAACGAGTCTAATGACCGTATTGCTCGTCTGCTTACTACTGCCCTGCCGACGGTGGTTTGGTAGATGGTCCAGAATTGCTTGTTCTCATCCACAAGGATGCGTTAGGAAGAAATTCGTCTCCGGACGATTCCTCTTAATTTTTATCTTGCGTCCAAAAACAAAAACAAAAAACGGGTGAGACATTCTAGACAAGTTATTTGTTACAACCGGTCGATTTATACTAATAAATATCTTATCAACATATATATGAATAACATTATATAAGAAATCAGTAAATAACCTAGTTGTTCAAGATGATGTATGATTACTTTTTTGGATAGTTGCATCATTTTATAGTGTCACTCGATCACTTGGTATCGTATAAATTAAGGGATCAATAATATATATGTTTGTTTAGTAGCAGAAACTAGAGATCCTTGTCATTTCTATTTTGATAATCATACGGAGTACAAGTATTTCCACCAATAATTATAAACGGCAATCATCGATGGACACATGAATTGAATGAGTCACATGGGGCACGTGACAGTGCATGTGCGTTGCTTCTTTACCTTTCAACTTTTGCTGGCAATTGGGAAGAAGCACTAAATTACCCCAACCGTTTTTTTTTATACAACAAAATATTCCACTGATCACTCCTATTCTAAATATCTATTGATAGACAGATCACAGATGGACTAAATACTATGATATAATACAAGTAAAAAATACACTAAACAAAATGAAAACTATCAAGTCAAAGAAGGAGACAAAAGACTTAGCTAAGCACCGTTATAGTAGCACTGTTGACCAACGATATAACATGATTTGAACTCTTGTGAGCAGTAAAAACAAAACTCCAACGAAATGCTTCCTGGAAACGAAGTTAACTCAGTAGGTGGGTCCCACCATCATTTTTTTTTATACAAGATGAAACTTTGGAAGTGCTTAACCGATGTTGAGCCACCCCCCAACATGTATACAATGGGTAAAACATTTCATGAATTTTACGAAAATTCGTCATTATATACGAATAATATGTCAACCAACAATGAATAATTGATAGGCCGATTTGCAAAAGTAGACAAATAAAATCTCCCTTTGCAAAAGTAGCACACCACATGTAAAATTGGCAAAAGTAGCACTTTGTCTACTTTTGCAAAAAATTTTGGTAACCGGCTTAGGAAGTGGCAGGTGAAGATGGGACACTGTAGCATCACATTGGGAGAGATTTGGAAGGGGGGTTGCACTTTAGCCGTCAGGTGGGATTTGGCGCTTAAAGCCTCCTTCATGGGAAAAAAGGGGGGGGGGGAACATTTATGAGAGGAAAAGAGAATGGTTGGATTTAAGGGTGTCAATCAAAACATATATTAGTTGGATTGATGGATGTCAATCACCATTAAATGCTCTGCAAAAAAAGAGACACAATAGAAGAGGAGTGGAAAGGTGAGAGCAAAAAACCTCCGTTCATTTCAGAAAACTGTACACTCCCAGACATTTTTGTGGGACGGGCGCCATGGTTTAGGCGGCGGGCATCGTGACCAACATAAGCCTGTTCTTCGTCTTAATCACTTCTGAATCCAAGCCAACTCCTTCCTACGCCTCTTCTTGCATTCTTCAATGGTTTCCTCAAGTTCCTAGCTCTCCATACTCATCCTTGGCAAAACCATAAATGTATCTTTTCAAGCGTCGGAACGTAAATCTGCGAATAAGCACAAAAAGAGCGTAGATTTCAAACTTGCAAGACATACTACTAATGATGTGAAGTACTCAATAAACATGATATAAACTATCCTAAATGCCATAACAACTACCTATAATGCGTATATAAAATATGCATTATCAAATATGCATAACTCGATAATAGACATGTACAGTATGAGTTATGTACGACATAACGAACATTGTAGAATGTCATGTGTATGATTCATCACTCATTTTAGGCACACAGGTAAGCAGGTCGAGACAATGCGAAGTCAATTACGAGCATGTTGATGCACCCTAATAATCATACTAGAGGATATGGTAAGGTCATATGGTAGGGCTGTGCATAACCGGGTATCCGACACGACACGACACGACACGACAGAAACACGAAACCGATAAGGGGAAAAATGACGATCCGAACACAACACGATAAGTACCGGGTATTCGACACGAAAACACGACACGGTTTCGTGTCGGATACTCGTATAACACGACACGACATGACAATTGTAAAAAAAACTTTTTTTTCTTGGCTGCTGCATTAACCTACTGTAAATTAGAAAATGCAGTACAACCATGGTCTTCAATTACACTATTACAGTACATAAGAACAATAAAGCTGAAAAAATTACATATGCCCCAATTTCAGAAAATTAAAATTTGAACAATTGAAACAAAAAAATCAAACACTCAAACAACATCAATTACACAAGGTAAACAACATTAATTTTTGACACCCACAGTCTCTAATTCAATCGAACGATCGAACTGATTGAAAAACAAAAAGGAAGAACTTACCGGATCTGAAGTGAGCGTAGAGCGAGGTCGATGATGACTCGAAGCACCGGATCTGAAGTGCGGCGAGTCTAGAGACTGAGAGGAGTCCGGCCGCCACTGCCTAGAATGAAGGAGGAGGAGGAAGACCGAAGAACGACGACAACGACTTGAAGCACCGGATCTGAAGCGTGGCGAGTCTAGAGGCTGAGAGGATTTCGGCCGCCGCTGCCTAGAATGAAGGAGGAGGAAGAAGACCGAAGAACGGCGAGTGAAGAACGAACGGTCGTCGACTGTCGAGAATGAAGAGGAGCCATCTGTCGAGAAGGAAGAAGGAGGAAGAAGACTGGGTCAGTGACGGCGAGAATGAAGCGGAAGATTCGTAACCCTAGCCTAGTACTCTTTAGTTTAATTAGAAAGGGGAAAAAAAATGAAAGGCATAAAAATTAAAAAGGAAGGGTTTATCAAGGTTTTGAAATCGAGACCTCACGGACGAGTCTGGCAAAGACACAAGCGCCTCTAACCAACTGGGCAAAGCGAGTATTGTGTACCTCTATGACACTTTTTTGTATTTGTATTATGCCAACAGCTTAATATTAAAAAAAATTATCGTGTCGTGTCGGATACCCGATAAGGGAAAAATCCCGATCCGAACACGACACGATTATTATCGTGTTTTACCGTTTCGTGTCATAATCGTGTCGTATCTATATCGTTTCGTGTTTTTTCGTATCGTATTGGTGCGGTTTCGTGTCGTGTCAACCGTGTCGTATTTTTTTGCACAGCTCTATCATATGGGCATATTAACTATCACATCAGATACAACCATTTTCATATAACAAGACAAATATGGCACACAATCATGCGATGGCCTATAATTAGAAGGCATACGTCCTACATGATACTATAAACACTCACTAAGCATGCACATAATCAACGAGGTTCAATTTGATTAACTTAACATGCTCAGAAATTCATTTCACATGACACTCATAGAAAGAGGGTTGATCACACTATCATGGACCAAATTTGAGGGAGAGTAACAATCATGGGGATTCATACATTCGACATATATATATATATATATATATATATATATATATATATATTCATTCATAAGTGCAATCATGCAAGATATCAGGTAAGTCATGCTGAAATATACCATCACACCATGTCATGCAGTCAAAAGGGGGTCACTATTATAATCGGACAGAACTCTCTAAGGACAATCACCGACTCGTTACCCTGTTTCCCGTGGGACGCTAGTATGACTCGCTCGGTAGGACACAAGGACATTCACACTGTTTCCGAGAGGTGAGGGTAGAACTCGTGTTTAGACTCTTGTGGCAATAAGACATGGTCAACCATCACGAGGTTCGAGAGAGGTGACTCATAAGACAACTCACTTCTAACTCGAGATCATTTCAGTGAGCACCCTCCCTGGCATACTCGAGTAACCCTCACATCCAACACAATTTCCGAAAGTAGTTAGTTAATCGACCCAAATTTCCCGTGGAAGACACCTACCTCAGGTACGAGACTCGATAGAAATATAGATAGTGGAATACCAAACAATACTCGAAACAGGGAGAGGAAACGCTTCTCTATCCTTGCTAACATGCCTAGATGTTTTAGTGGGACGGATGACGAAATCAGAGTCATCAAGGGGGTTGAGTTATGGAAGGGCTATTCCGACAAAACAGGCGACGGAATCGGAATCAACAATTTCACTTTGAAAGTGGGATTTTACACCCAAAAATCGAGAAGGATTGTTGGAATCCCCGGGGTAAGTCCCATGTACCTGCCCTATGACCTAAGTTGTGGAATTCATTGACAATACAACCAGTAACGTTTCCAAATTCATACACAAGATTCCCACGGTGGATCCGGGTGAAAACATTATCCAAATACATAAATCCAATCCGTTATTAATTTGGTGTAGTTAGAGTCTCAACTATCTCTTTCCGCCATGTTAGACCCCGCAGTCATGGAGCCAAATTAGCATCAATAGTAGTAAGCATAACAGATACCTAAAAAAATTGATAGTGGGCGGGATTAGATCAATGTCCACTTTGGCTCTGCCCCCACAATAAGTACACACATATGTTATACCTAATATCATGCTTCTAGATGCAAGGCGGGAACATTAACACATTAGTATTCTCCTAATTCGCAAGTGGACAATAATAATTAAGGTCTTAGCATAGAATACCAACTAGTATATTCCTCTCCTACCTCCACCCCCCTTTCCGATAGGGCAGAGACTGGCCAGCTCATGAATGCATTACATTTAATCATAAATGAATTGGGCCTGCAAGCCCAACTCGTAACCATATAGCAGAATAAAGCCCGCAGACAAATCTCGTAATCATCCTGATCATAATATAAGTAAAGGTGGTGTCATATGACTGAAATGACGTAGGACAAGACCCGATGGGACTCGGTCGTCCTCTGACCCTAGCAAAGACTCTAGTTACTTCAGAAATAACGGTTGTTCTATTTACATATGCATACAGAAAGAGAATGCTCAATTTTCAATGCAACCTAGCATGATACTACATGACACGTTGATCATGAATGCAAGCACCTAGTATATCATGCACGTATAACAGGGATATCTATTCAATCTAAGTAAGCTTCGAAGAGACTTACATGGCTAGCAGAACAGCAAGAGAAGAACAGGCAAACAGCAAGCTCAATCAAATAGTATTACCTAGATACATAACAAACCATACATAAGTCTGCATCTAACTATTAAATCACTCAAGCACACATCATTCAATAGGACAAGTAAGCACATCGCAAATGCCATTCCATCACATCATAACGTTCCATGAGACCACATCATTCTCCATATATCACTCAACTGATTCTGCATGCTCATATTCATCATATCCGCATATACATCTCAATAGTTCATCATAATCATAAGGTATAACTCATGTGATAACATAATCCTACTACTTCGTCATAATTATCTAACATTTAACCTCTTATAACAAATCACCACAAATCATGCTATTAGTCACACCTATCATAACATCATGCTAGTCCGTAATCGAACAATTCAGATTCCCAAGTTAATTCAAACCCGTTTAAAATTCGAGTCACATAGTTAGAAACCCCGACCTTGGAAAAATATTCGTCAAATTCCTTTTTTCTAAAATCCAAGTCACATAATATCATATTTTTAAATCACCATAATATTTTATCTTTAAATCTCAATCATAATATTTTATATTTTGAATCTCAAATGATATTATATAACATTGTAAATATCATTTAATAAACGCTTTCATAGAATATTTCTAAATCCCTTAAAAGTCCCACCATTTTTTCATTTTATAAAAGCCGACCTCCTATTAAATTACCAAAATTGCCCCTTATTTTTAATTACCAAAAATCCAACCTATATTATTAGAAACCCCAAAAATTCAGCCCTTTTGTTAAAACAGATCCAAAACCATTTTTAAAAAGAAGCTTGAAGCAGACCCGGCCCATTCACCCTAAAAAGAAAGGCCCAAAATGAATCCCCTTACTTCCGAACAAAACCCAGCCCACAAATCTTAAATCCAATCCTCACTGTCTCACTTGACAATTCAGAAAAAGGAAGGGGCCCCAGGTCGGCTGATGTGGCAGATGGAGGTGGGGCCCATGTCTTCTTCAACCTTTCTCTCCTTCGGCAAAACATGGAAGCGAGAGGAAGAGAGACTGAGCGTGACTGAGCTGGCCACTTCCGATGAGTACGGAGCTCTTGGAGATGGCCGATTAGCCACTCCCTCAGGCCTCCTCCTCTCTCCCGCTCTCGTTCTCAGCCCTCTCGCACTCACCCTGACTTGCTCGCTCGCTCTCGGTCTCGCCGGAATCTTCAAGCTCGCTCACGCCCTCGACCCGCCCTCACTCACTCTATCCGACCAGGCAAGTCAAGAGGAAACAGAAGCACAGAAGAAATGGAACAAGGTAAGAAGGAGGGTTCGAAGCTCACCGAGGTCTTCGACTCGCCGGAAAGGTTCGATCGGAGCTCGATTGGACTCGTCAGATATGAGTTCTCTCCGGGGATGATCTAGGGAGAGTGGAAGGGCGTTAAAGCTGCGCCTTTATGTTAATAGGAAGTGAAAGGAAAGTGGAACGGAGGCTTACCGAGCTTGGACCGAAGAAGCAGGGGAGGGGCAAAGGAAGGGCTCGACTGTGGCTCTGGGGTTGCTGCTGCTGCTCGGAGGCATCAATTTCGGCGTAGAGGCTGCTGTTTGCGGTCTTATGCAGAAGGAGGAGGAGATTTGGAGGTGGTGGTGGCCGGTTTCTAGGCTTGGCAACACAGAGGAGCGCGAGAGGTGGAGCTGCGGTTGGCTTCGGTGGTGGTCGGCGACGGGGATGACGGTGGTGACGGTGTGGAGGTGGTGTAAGGAGGTGGCGGTGGAGGCTGGGTAAAGGGAGGAAAGGAGCTCTCCTCTCTGCAAGCAAAGGGGAGAAAGGAAGGTTGTTTGGCTTTCTCTGTTTTTTTTTGAAAATAAAATGGAATGGGGATGGATTGGTTCCTGAGCTTTGAAGGGGAGAAAGTGATAGCTCAAATGCTCTTTGCCAAAAACAGAGAGGATGAGTGCAGTGGGTTCTGAGAAAATGAAACAGAGGGACCACTAAAGTAGTAAACAATAAGATCGAGAAAAAAGGCGTAAAACACATAACATGTTCGATAGTACATATATTTTCCGTTCGAGCTCTTTTTTCTCTCCTAACCCCATCCACAACCACATCACCTCTAACCTCATTTACATTAACATATTCTCTAACCACATCTACACTCACATCTTCTCTAACTACACTATCGGTCTCCGGATTACCAAAACTTCCGTGAATCCCTTATGATTGATTTGGAGTAGTGGAGGAGCCAACATTTGGGATAGATGTAGTCAGAGTAGTCTTAGTTCGGATAACAAATTCATCCATGTTCCTATTCAAACAAAATGCTAACCAATTTAAGATTAACTCAATGCAATATCAATTTCAATTCAATATCAATCCTAAAATCAATCTCAATTCAAACAAAATTCAATCTCAATTCGAAACAAAATGAAATATCAATCTCATGTTCCTATCTATTCAAACAAAATGCTAACCACTTCAAATTCAATTCAATATCAATCTCAATCCTAAATTCAATCTCAATTCAAATCTCTCACTTCAATCTCAATCTCAATTCATTTGGAAAACCAATCTCAATTGAACAGTTTCAATTCAACAATCTCAATTCAACATCAATCTCAATTAGAAAATCTAAATTCAATAACAAATTCACCATGTTTCTATCTATTCAAACAAACCGCTAATCCAATCCCACTTCAATCTCCTATCAAAAATCAAATTACAAATTTACAATTCAACATTAATCTCAATTCTAAAGCAATAATCACAATCAATTTTTAAGTTGGAGATTACCTTTCGACTTTCGATCGACACTTCGACACTAATACAGTAGACCACTAGAGAAGGAAGGAGAAGGAAGGAGAACTGGAGGCGGGCGGCGGCGTGGCTCAGGTCAGCGAGTCGGCGACGGCGGTTCGGGAGAATTGAGATCTCGCAAGTTGACACAACCACATGACGGAAGGAAGGACACAACCACAGGACGGGGGCGTGGCGGTGGGTCCGGTCAGGGACGGAGTCGGAGATGGCCTGGCTCCAGTCGGCGACGGCGGTTCACGGGAGTCGGGACTGGAGAACGAGGCACGGGCACGAGAGAAGTGGGGAAGTAGGTGGACCGCGGACACGTACTCTCTGGCTCTGCTACTTTGAAAAGTTATGGTTAATCAAAACGACGTCGTTTTGATTTTTTTTTTAATTGCAAATTTTTGGGGCCGAGGGGGGGGGGGGGTCAAGTGACCCCCCAGGACCCCCTTGGGTCCGCCTCTGCAAGAGGGGACCATTTGGCTTGAAATTTCGGATATGCATCGGGGAAAGAAGACAAGATTGAAAATTCTTCGAATTTTCAAAAATTCGAAAAAGGATGTTGCCATGTCAAGTTAGTCTTAAAAAGCTTTATTTTAGGTCGGAAATCCGTCCTATTAGCTTTAAAATCCAATCTTAATGAGTTTTCCTTTAAATTCCGCTTTTAAATTCATTTTGATTTTTTTTTTCCGAAAATTAGGATTTAAAAACCTGAGCTCTTACAGTGATAAAGTAAACGTCTAATCTATCTTGATGAAACCAAAGAGACTTATCAAATATTGAAGCAAAACAAAGACTTTTCTCTTCCAATAATCATTGCATTTTGTAAATAATTACTAATTTATATTGTATAAAAATGAATTTGGGAAAAATATAAATGGGATAGTAATATGTGTTTTTTCGAATACCAATGCAATAATCTTTGGTTTGATCTAGAAAAATTGAAGAAATGTGCACAAATAGTGTGAAGTTTTGCAAATATAAATTCATAATATGCAAATATAAAAAAAACACAAATTTAACAACCAAAATAATAACATAATATATATTAATATTAAGCAAAATATAGCCATATGAAAATGTCCACCAAACCAACACAGTACAAATTTAAATAAAGACAGAACAATCAAACATGAAAAATTACAAATCTAGAACATATTAGATTACATGGCAAGAAACTCATCAATCTCCTGCCTCCTTTCATCTTTTGCATGAAAAACAGATATGACGAAGTCAATGCACATGCCCCACGTCTCTTCCAAGTCCTCTTCCAGGCGTCCTTGTTTCTCTTGCAACTACACGAATATTTACAAGTTAACACTTTTAAATAAAACATTTAGGGAAAAAATTGATTTACAAATAATATGCATCTTACACGAGCTAAAAGATCATTGTTCTCTGCTTCATTTGCCAAATAGATTTGATAGGCGTTTGTTGAGAGCTCACTCTGTGTTGCATCACAATATTGAAGATGAAATTCAGCAACTTTCATTAAATCAGCCCTAACAGCCGGTATGTTTGTCCCAACGGCCTCTATAAAAAGATTAATGTGATACCCAGGATAGAGGACTTCATCCAGTTCCCTCACATGTTTGAAGAAGTCTTCATAGAACTCTACTGGGTTGATTTGATTCATTTTTTCGGAAAGAGTAAGAGAGCTTGAAAAGGGGAAGAAAGTGTTGATGGGATGAGTGCAAGAGATGATGTTTTTACTCAGAGATACGGCAACAGATGAGGAGTTTTATGTATATATAGGTAGTAATAGTGCTCTTCACCTCCCCTAATAATTATTACGTGTATCCAACTTCTTATCAAGGGGGAAATGTGATTTCCAAGACATTTGTATGAGTTTATTTCCCCCACCAACATTTTAATTGTACAGATTTTCAGTTGTTAAAACCATCCATGGGTGTTTACAGTAGTAAAGAAAAATTATTTATAATTTGAAAATATAACTGAATATGTAACTGTCACTTGGATTCCTATATGCATATACTTATTATAAGATCAAAACACATTGGAAGCAGTTTTCAAAGATTAAAAAAAAAATACCTTGTCAGCATTCATCATAAAAATGAATGTGATAAATAATCATCAGAAAAATATGAATATAAACCTCTCTCCCCCTACTTTTTTTTATCCTTGATAATAAATGATTATCACTATTCACATCAAACAACATCAAATCCGCCCCCTAATGATATTCTTTTTTTTTATAACGTCATTACTAACACAACTATTGGTGGATTAATTTGATAAACCATTCATCCAAGCCTTATTTACCTGTCTTCTATTTGTTCTGACGCTAAAAAGATGATCATTGTTTTTGGCATTTTTTTTACTCGGGACCTTTAAAAAGTTGTATACAAATAGAAATATAATTGCTGACATAATAAAAAAAAACATATGTATCTTCACTATATATACAAAGTTGCATATTCAACTGATATATGTTTGATGACACTACATATTTACATTATAAATCTCCATCTCTCCTTGATCAACTCTAAGCAGATAAGTTCTCTGTACCGAAAGAGCTTCTTATTAGTGATTGACATCACATTTCCTCCAAATATAACAACTTCAATTGCTTTTAATACAAACACCCTAGAAGCACACCTTGAATTCAAACATACAAAGAAGAAAAAAAATGGATTGTCAGCACACAAAAAAAAATGCATCAAACTAAAAAAAAAAAGCTTGATGGATGAGAAAAAAAAGCATGTCAACTTAAAAAGAACACATACCCAGATTTATCGTGAACTATTCCAGGAACCATGAATAACTTGAAGAGGGAAGAGGTAAAGTTTTCATATACACCAACCTTCACCAAATGTATTTGAAGCCAATTAGTGATTGGTTGTAATTGTTCTTCAAGTACCCCAGTAGCAACACCAAAAACATTGCAATCGTAGACGTTTATCACCTTCTCATCAATTAGTATCTCTACGGCAACCCAATGCTTGTTGATGATATTGAAAGGTGTGTATATCTTCTTTGCTGACTCCCAGGGTTTACCATACCCGTCAGGAAAAATACCAAAAAAATACTCCTCAAGACATGTTTCAACCGGAAGATCTTCTCCAAAAGTTGAAGCATATGAAGGCCAGTACTTGAGGTAAAAAGCCAATCCAAAATAACACAATCTTTTTACTTGTCAACTTCTTTAGAAATTCGCTTTCTCATATGATATAACCCTGCTTCAAGATGCTATAAAAATAAACTACTATCAAATAACCAAAATAAAAGGCCACACAACAGAGAAAAAAAAAGAAAAACTCCCCATATTTGGTTGATGTTAGCATTTTTACCCGACAATCCAACCACGTGCTCCTGCTTATAATCGGCTTGAAAAATGATTTGTCCAACCTTCGAAAACGACTAGAGACTGAAAAATTCTTGAAAACAATTATACAGTACGCATAAAGTTATATTCATCATAATAGATTATAAATAAATACAAAGACAGTAATGTATAGATGATTGAATAACCGAATAAAAAAAATATCGTTTGCTCTTTATAATAGAATACATAAACTCATGATCCTTGTCACTAATCAATGACTTCTTGGCATTGTACTTTTCCACTTTATTTTTCTTTCCATCTACAAATGGGCTCAACAAAAAGCTATTGTCTATAGCAATACAATTTGATCGCTTTAATTCTTCAATTTCACTTAAGATGGCAGGATCCTGGGCATATATGTCTCAATCATTCAAACCTGTGTCAGCATCATCATCTGAAACCAGAATAGGATTGTTTGATATTGAACATCAGAAACAGGGACTTTAGATCGCCATCAACGTTTTTTGACGAGGAATCCATTTCAAGAGCAATGACATTAGATAGAGTACATGAAACATCAAAATCATCTGGATGAAGCTTTATATCATCACCTTTCAAGCCCATTAGTGTGATACCATCATCATTTTCATCACCTCCCCCAGAAGCATCAATTGATTCCTCCATATCAGAACCCCCCCCCCCTCAAATTCAGTCTCAGCACAATCAATTACATCATTTGTATCTTTGACAACAATAATTTTTCTCTCACAATTGATCAATTCAGCATCTCCACCTAGGGGTGTGCAGAAAAACTCGAAACCGAAAACACGACACGAAAAAACCCGAAACCGAAAAAACACGACACGATAATGACACGAACCGAGAAAATACGGCTCTAAACGGTTCATGTTCGAGTCGGGCAAATCGCTTTGTCGGGTACCCGACACGAACCGTTTAATTTTTTTTTTTAATTTTAGGTTGGGAAGCATAATACTAGTATAAGTAGAATCCCATGTGTATCAATAAACTCCGCTAGCCCAACTGGTTCCATATAAGCGCATCACTTAGTTCGTTGCCAACAGGCCCGAGTTTGATTCCTCACGCCTACACTAATTTTTTTTTGTGAGACAATACTAAACCAGTAAACCCTATCTGTCTAACTCTCTCTTATTTTTTTTTATCCCTCGCAGCCTCCAGTTTAGACGGTTCCCCAGAGTTCACAATCGTAGCCTCCAGTTCTAGTTCACCAGAGTTCACAAGTTCGCTCCTTCTCGTCGGCTTCAAGTCGTCGCTCGGCAAACAGGGACGCCGGCATCCCCTATTGAGTCTTGACCTCGTCCTCGTCGCTCGACCTTCAACAGATCTGAAAACAAAATAGTCAAACACTATGCTAAATCCTATTTTTTCGAATCGATTTGTGGGTGTTTTTGTTCGAACCATGGTTGATTTTGTATAGTATTTGTGATGTATGATTGTATGCTCTCCGTTACTCCATTAGTGGCAGTGCCCTTGAGTGTTGGAACTTCGAAATTTCGATTAGGGTTTGCCGGTTTGAAAATCGATTTGCTTTATTTTTGCTCTTTCAATTTAAATGTTTTGGATTGAATACTTCAAAATTGACTCCTAAAGTAGCCTAAGATGGAGCAATATTAATGATGTTTTGGTTTGAATGTATAGGTTTTATCATATAAACTGATTATAACCTTCACTTTATTTGTTTTGTAGGATTCTAATATGAAAAATGTTGAGGAAATCTTGAGTGATGATGAGTCTCTTAGTGGTGATACGATGATGGAGCCCGAGATGGAGGAATCTGAAGGCATGGAGCAATCAACCGCCAAATCGAAGAAGCCCGTGAAAGGTAATTAAGAAGCCTAAAATCGAGCAATCTTCTTCTAGTGCTAATAAGAGAAAGAAAACAACGAAATGTTGGTCGCACTTTACTGTAATTCCGGGTACAGAACGTGAAAGTTGCAATTATTGTGGTGCTAAGATTGGTTGTGCATCTAGTCAAGGAACCGGTGCTTTAAATAATCATTATAAGAGATGCAAAAAGGCTCCGGAAAATATAGATATAAACAAAAAAAATTAGAACTTCATGCTCAAACTGTAGTCGGTTCTGATGGTGTGGTGGTGTCTTCTACTTGTGTTCCATCGTTGTGGAAATTTGATCAAGCTGATTGTAGAAATGAGCTAGCTAGAATGATCATTGTGGATGAATTGCTTTTTGCATTTGTTGAGGAAGAGGGCTTTCGTAGGTTTTGCAAGAAACTAAATCCCGCATTTTCTGTGCCTTCACGTACCACTATGACTAGAGATTGCTGTTCTTTCTTTATTGAGGAGAAAAAGATGTTGAAAGTAATGTTGAGCAAGTTGTTGTCTTCTCGAGTGAGTCTCACGACTGATGCTTGGACTTCAGGTCAAAACTTGAGTTATATGTGTTTGACTGTGCATTTCATTGATGATGACTGGGTTTTGCATAAGAGGATTTTAAACTTTTGTCCTCTAGCGGGTCATCCTAGTAATCAGGTTGGTCGAGCTATTGAGAAATGCTTGATTGAGTGGAATATTAAGAATGTTATGACTGTGATCGTTGATAATGCTAGTTACAATGATGTGGCTATTGATTATTTGAATAGGAGATTTATTTATTGAGAGCCTAGTCTTTTAGAAGGAAAATATGTGCACATGAGATGCGTTGCTCACATTCTCAATTTGGTTGTAAGATATGGTTTGAAGGACTTAGACCCTTCAATTGCTAAGATTCGTGCTCTTGTGAAGTATGTTAGATCTTCTCCGGCTCGGTTAGAAAGGTTTAAGGCTTGTGTAAAAGAGGAGAAAATAGAAAGTAAGGGTCTAGTTTGTTTGGATGTTGAGACAAGATGTAGTTCCACTTATTTGATGCTAGAGTCTGCTATCAAGTTTAAGAAGGCCTTTGATAGTTTGCTAATGAAAGACCAATGTTACAATAAAGAGATGAAGAAGACGGGTAGGGTTGGAGTTGCAAATGATGACGATTGGAAGAGAGTGTCTACTTTCTCGCCTATTTTGAAAGTGTTCTATAATGGAACAATCACTTTATCTTGCTCTCGGTATGTGACTTGCAATATGTGTGTGCAACATATGTTTGCTATTGGTTTTTCAATTACATCTCTTTGCAATGATGAAGATGAAGGCATTAGACAAATGGCAAAGCAAATGAAGATGAAGTATAATAAGTATTGGGGTGATATTAACAACATTAATCACCTATTATTTATCTTCGTACTTCTTGATCCTAGACACAAGATGCAAGTAGTTGACTAGCTTATTACGAAGTGTTATGATGAGACGAAAGCCAGAATATTAGGAGGCTATATCAAATTGCTTGTTGATGATTTGTTCATGGTGTATGAATCTTCAATGCTTCAACCAAAGAAGAAATCAGTGTCCTCGTCTTCTTCTGCTCCCACCAATCCAATCCTTAGTTTTGATGAAAGCCAGAAAGGAAAACTCGTGGACTTTATGGAGTTGTTTGCTTCAACCTTCCAAAGTGAAATGAGCCATGTTGATTCCGGTTTGAAGACTGAGATGGAGAAGTATTTAGAATAGGCACATGAGGGAATGTCCAATAATTTCAATGTTTTACATTGGTGGAAGGACAATCAAAGACGGTATCCTATTCTTTCAAAGTTGGCTCGTGATGTGCTTGCTATACCGGTGACAACTGTTTCATCCGAGTCGGCTTTTAGTACCGGGGGACGCGTTCTTGATTCTTTTCGTACTTCTTTAACTCCAAGAATAGTGGAAGCTCTTATTTGCACCCAAGATTGGCAACGTAGCACTAACACTTCGGTAATGATAGTAGAAAACTTGTTGGCATTGGAGGAACTAGAAGAAGGTAATTTTTTGTTATTTACATTTTATAACAATCCTTGGTTTATATTTAACTATATTAACTTTGCTTTAATATTATTAATTCACAAATATGTGTTAAACTTAAAACTTATAGGAATGAAGGAACTAAGTATTGAGCAACCACAATTCATGATCGAGGAAGATTATGACTATTAGCTTGTGCTTGATAGACTCCGAGTCTCCGAGCATGTGAAAGACTAGAAAAAAGGTAATTTATGTTTTGCTACTTACTAAGATTATTGTTCATCATACATATTATACCTCTTTAACTTTATTTTTTCAACTTTATATATGGATTGTTGTAGTGTTGTGTTTCGAGGCTTCGATGCTACTTTTGGGACCTTTGGGTTGTGCTACAACGTTCCTACTTTGTTTAGAACTTATGTATGGATTTATGTATGACCTTATCTATGGATTTATGTAAGAACTTATGTATGGATTTATGTTTGTATTGAATGTTGATCATTCATATTTTTTTTGCATAAAAAAAACAGTAGCCTCTGCTTGTTTGGATTGTTTGTAAGCTCTTGTTGTAGTGTGCAGGGACTGCAGTGCAGGCGTGGCCTAATGGCTAATGGCCTATGCAATTTTTTTTGTTGAAGTTGTTGTACTGTACAGATTACAGAGTACAACAAGTGAACACTACACTTGCCAATCATGTCAGCCCCAGATATTACACCAAAATCAGTTGAGATTTCAGTTGAAGGGAAATTTATATCAACGGATGAGATAAATGATTTATCTCTTCCATTTAAATCCAACTCAACTCCCCCATCAACATTCAAATCCGTTTGGATATCAGGAACAACTTCATTTATAACTATTGTGCCGACAAGATATTTAGGAATGGAATGCAATGACTGAGACACATCAAACATAGACGCGTGCATTGTAACCCTGTTCTCAAGTGAAGTGAACTTCTCCCCCATAACAGAAAACATGTTCATAATTCCATCCAACTTTCCCATACATGACTTAATTTCACCTACACTAATAGCCAACTCTTTTATACATTCAGGCAACTCTTCTAGCTTATCGAGGCGCCTAAAAATTTCATTCACTAACTCATAAGAAGTATGAGTAACAGAAGCAGACGCATTATCATCAATGTTAGGAGGCACCTCGCCCATTGCGTCACTTTTTTCATCCTTTTTGGGAGGCAACCACAACATTTATCTCCTATATCCACATATGTCTCTGCTTCAAGAATTGTATCAACAATGAACTCGTCCCTACCACCAGTTTTGTTTTGCACCAGAATCAAGTCCAACAGATATATCATGAACTTCTGGACGAGATGAGTAACTAGCGCATAAGAAGAACCAATAGGAGACACAGTTGACCCAGTACAATCAACAAATGGGTGTCAACAAAGTCATCATCAAAGGGGTCAACAATTTCATGCAGAAGAGGATCGACATCATCATCATGTAGATCATCAATATCACAACAAGATGCTAACACACCAACCCTTTTCTTAGACAGCCCACCAGAGACCAACGCATCTGCATTAGATACCACATGCAAAGATGAAGACTTGTCAGCACATTCTCTATACCATATATTCCTAGTATCTTTATCACCATTCTTCATCTTACTCACACTCTGATATACAAATCCCAAACCGCGAAGACCCGATCCATCCACTAATCCACCCCGAATAAATGGATAAATAAGTGGATGATGGATTAATGGATGATGGATCAGATCGGATATGGATGAAGGGGTGTCCAATCCACCACCCGATCCACCCATCCGATCCGCTAAAATTGTTTATTATATGGACTTTTATCATATCTTTTACGCAACTTATATATTATATGTAACTTTATTTGATGGTTTGATTTTTTATTTTTTTGTGTAAGTTATGAATGATGAGTATTTTATATTTAATATATTAAAATTTTATTTTTATTTATTAAGTTTTATTTCCATTTTGAAAATTAGGTGGACATTTACATGAAATTTTCCACCCATATATTTCACCCGATCCACCCAATAACCCGCGGATGATGGATGCAAGTGTTTATGGATGATGGGTGGATGGGGTGGAGGAAAGTTCTTAATGGATCGGGTGATGGAATGGGTACATCCACCCATAACCCGATCCATTTCCATCCCTAGGTACAATCTTATCACCCTCATTCAGTTGATCAACCTTAACTATATCAGCAATAGGTATAAAAGGCTCCTTGACTAGCACATCTGTGTCATCACTAGAAATCCAACCCTTCTTACCTGACTCTTTCTTCTTTCACGGGTTATTGACTTTCCTCTTATTTGATTTTTTATCCTCTAAATAAGCAACAGGGGAGGACTGAAGGGTATCTGAAGAACAACCCCTCCTCAAAGGACCCTTCTCCAAAGGAATATCATTAGATGTCACTTTTCCTCTCTTTACAATAGGCATGCCTATTCTCAAAGGTTTCCTCTTCTTTGTCTTCTTTACAACATCCTGATCTTCCCCTAAAGTGCCTTCCTCATTCCCAACAACATCTGGTTCAAATGAGACAACAACTAAATCATCTTTATGTAAGAACCTATTATCATATGCCTTTTTACGCAATCGATGACTTTCATACATCACATCCCTATCCAAATGGGGGAAAACAGGTTGAGCAATGTGATCAACTATTTCATCACCAATTTCTTCACTATACAGCATCCCTAGTGTTTTTGCAAATTCACCATAAGTAGGGAACAACGATGCCTAAAAAATAGAGTAAAAATATGATTAATAATACCGAGATTTACAACAAAAAAATAATTGATAAAAACTAAATAACAAAAAAAAAAAAACTTACCAAATCACCATAAAAAAGTTGGGAAGCATCATTATACATGTGTTTAATGCGACATTTCCAACACAAAGAGTACGGATCTCAGCGGACATTTTAAAATTACAGTCAAATTTCACAACCAATGCTGGAAATTAATGAGCCCAAAGAGTAATATATGATAACAAACAAGAAAACTGCTGACAAATAGAAACAAACAAACAATAAAAACACTACATGAAAAGCAAGATTGTATCCATATATATCATAACAACCCCTAATATCATCACGATCAACCAGAGCCACGTCCCGCGTGTATGAAACTCTTCCCCAATGATAGATTTCAAACTTATCCTCATCACACGCAAGAGATAAGTATTCTTCACTTACAATCTTTGATCGTCTGAATAATATTAAGTTCTCAATAATAACCAACTTCGCCATAATCAACTTCTTCTTAGAGGATTTTCTCTCATATTTAAAACACTTAATTAAGTCTTTATGAGAGCATTTCTTCTTCCCAAAGAAATCAATTGCAGACACATACTTGTATGGTTTACAATCACGAGCTTCATAAGGAAGCCCAGTAATAACATGGAATTCAGCCAGAGAAATTAAACCGAGCAATAAATCCATCAACCTTAAACCACAACTCCATCTTATTTTTGGTGGCAACTTGACGCAACATCATCTGATGCACGAGTTGGAAATCAGTAGCCATATTGGTGCCCTGTGTCAGCACCCACCCCACACAACTCTTGCGCAGTATCTCATAATGTTCAGTAGACAGTTGCCTTTTGATGAGATCACAAACATCATGATAAGAATACATGTTTGATCTAGAATGGAACCACTCATTTTCAAGAATACAGTAATCAATGTTCTGTTTAAAAACAAAGAAAAATATCAAACAGAAATACATGTCAGCATAAGTAAACAACACTTGTTAACAGACAAAAAAACATTGAATATATATAAAAAAACTCACGTTAAATTTGCATCTGTATCTGACTAAATCAGTAGATGAACCTGATAAGAAAATCAAAAGAGGGTAAACGATGTCAGCACATACCAATCATCAGTAAAAAATCGCACATTTGCTTATATGAACACGAACAACACTGATGCATTTGCTTATACGAAGACAAACAACACTAAAACAAAACAAATTCGGCAAAATAGATGCAAAACCTACATAAAACGCACCAAAACAAACCCTAACCAACAAGAAAAACATTAAAAGCAAAATCAGTACCTGAACTGACGACGATTTCCGATATAAGCAGTTATGATGACAAATTGCAATAATTGATCACAAAAATCACTCTTTTCACGATGATTGAATCGAAAATTACAAAGAAGAGCACAGAGAAGCGAATCGGTGTTCAATGTCGACCGATAAACGGTCTAATAGGAGAAAGGGTATTTTCGTCATAAAACAATCTGAAATTAAAAGAGTGGACACTCCACCAATAATTTTGGAAGAGTTTAATCACATTTTTTTTTATGAAAGATCTAGCGGGTTTGCGGATAAAGAAATAAAATTTTCCTATCTTGAAGGTATTGATATCAATGTTATTAAAATTGGGATTCTAAATCGGATCGGTAAAAAGGTATAAGGATCGGGTCGTAGAATTGAATCGTAGGATCGTAAGATCCCATCGCATGGATGAATTATTTTTAAATGAAGTTAATATGTTTAATATTACATAAATATTATGTTAAATCATAAAAATACCTATAAAGATTGTAAAATTTTAAATTTCTTAGATTTAAAGGGTAAATATTAGAAATTTCTTATAATAGATATTTTATAGGATTGTTATAATCGTAAAAAAAAGGTTTGGGATCGTTTTTCTATTTTTAAATCGTAGGATCGTAGGATCGAATTGAGATTTTAACAACATTAATTATATATTTATGAGATATATTTTTTGGATTTTATACATATATAATTATGGATAGATTTTTAGATTTTGACCTATATATAGTTTGATTGTTAATGTTATTTCACAAACGTTGGCATTTTCTTCCTTTTTTTTGGTGTTATTATTGCAGGTTGTTTACGATTTTGTATCCTTGGTAAGCTTTTCGAAATAACGTGCTGATTATTTACAAGATATGATATTTTGTTAATATATACTAGCATTCCATATGTTGTTTCATTTATCGATAAAGTATAAATTCATTTAGATTTGAGAAATTAGCTTTTCATTTGTTGTTTCCACTAATATATACTAGCAAGGAGTAAGGAGAAAATAGTTTTTATACTAGTGTAATAAATTATAAATTCATTAAAATTTGAGAAATCATAATTATTAAATTTATTTAAATTAAAAAACCGCAAACAGTGCGGGTACTGAACTAGTATATAGATAAATAGATATAGATATATAGATTGATGTCTTATAGACTTATACAAAAGAGATTTGCAAATATTTTATCTACTATGTAGATATGTATAACATAGTGTATATATTATGGATAGGGGTGGAATTGGTAAATTATCAATTTATTTTTTCGTTTACTATGTACCAACTAATTTGAATTGGTAATTGTAAAACTTCTACCATTACCAACCACCGAAGGGGTTGTACCAATTTAATTTAAAACTTCTACCGTTATCAATTAAGTTGGTTGGTACATGTTGGTAATGGTAATTTACCATGTTTTGTGTGTTGAGAAAAAAACATATAAATATAATACAACTTAATTAAAATTTAAAAGTTATTGCAACGCTTAGGTTTTCGTCTAAACAGACAATATTTAAACACTAAAGTAACATAAAACTTATAAGTGATTACAACGTATTTAAGCATTAAAGCAACCTAAAATACAAATAGGCCTGACAATATTAAAGATGTCCACATGAGAACTTCCTACGAACGCTTAGATTTTCGTCCGAACCAAGATCGAGTTAGTATTTCTCCTTTGATTAAAAGCATTTTATGGAAAAAAAAAGAATTACAAAATAAATTTAAAAATATGTATAAAAAAACTAAATATATATTGGTAGGAATTGGCTGATATTACCGTTACAAACCAATTTCAAATCGGTTGGTAATGGTAATACCAAGTTTTTAGTTTTTATTACCGTTACCGTACCAAGTTTCGGAAGTTGGTTCGGTTGGTAGGTGTTGGTTTAGTTTGTCGTGGTACGGTTACCTCCGCCCTAATTATGGAGGTATGCATTCTCCTTGAAATTGCTAAAGATCCCCCCCTCAAATTCACATAGAATGAGACTGAATTTGTCATGAAATTTATTCCTTTTGATGTTTTGTTTAAAGGAGTCGAAGATAATGACTAATGAGAAAGGACGAATCCAAATATAGAATACAAAATGCACAAGAAGCATTTGTTAAACGAACTCGAGTTAAACCGAGCCTAATTTTTAAACGAACTTTCTTTTTTTGTTCAAGCTCGGCTTATTTTAGTAAATGAACGAGCTCAAACCGAACTTTTTTCGAGCTTCAAATAGTTTACTTGGTCATAACATATTAACTTAAAGAAAATTTTAGAAATTCCATAGAATTCAAGCTATTCGAGCCTAAATCGAACGAGCCAAGCTTTCAACCGAGCTTAAAATCATGTTCAGGCTCAGCTTGTTTAGGTTAGTGAACGAGCTCCAGTCGAGCTTTTTTCGAGCCGATAAAGCCGATCCCGAGCTGTTCAGCTTACATAACAGCCCTAATTCCAACTAGTTTAAAACATAAACTTGACTTTTCACCTTCATCTGGTTTATAAACGCGCCACTTTAAGCAAACTGGTTGTCAATCAAATCTGAAATGGTTAGATCTTCGCATGTCACGAGTACTCCGAATTCCAACCACTGGCATCAGAACAACAAGCTATCTGTGATTCGTCAATATCAGCAGATCTGTTGGTGCTGTTCAACCCCGAATGAGCGACTCAGCCATCATCTTGAAAAGGAACCCGTTCGTCTCAACACTACCACATTGAAGGCACATAAACCTGCTCCTTGAGGTTCTGAGTCGCACTCTCCGTAGGGAATCCTCTCACCGCTCCAATTGTCCATTGTGATATGATCCCTGCAGCCACAGCAAACCTGAGCTGCCTCTCGAGCACATCTTGATCCTCATACATTTCAGGCACAGTGGTCAGCTTCCTCATGATCGCCGCCACAATTGCATCCCCGGACCCAGTCCTATCGCAAGTGAAGGGGGTAATGAGCACATCCTCAGTCCCCACAATGACCCCGTCAAAAGTAGGGGAGTAGTAATGTATCCGGAGAGTTCCATCGGTGACGAACAAGAACTTGAGACCATCATGCCACAACGGAGATAACTCTTCACGAGTATAATGGTAAGAATCCCTCCTGTTCTTGCTCTGCTCATAGTTATCAGCGAAGTATTGTGGCCTGTAGTTTCTCTTCCGCTCATAGTGATCTTCGTCTAACAGAAACTCTAGCTCTTGCCTTGACACCTCAACAATATCTGCTTCATTCCAGGCTGCTTTTATCACCTCTCTTGTCTCGTTGCGTGATTTCCACAAAGGCAGGGGAAGGTTCAGATCGAAGAACACAAGCCCACCGAATTTCTTGGACAGTTTGATTGCTTTGAAGAGGGTGGATTGCATCACAGGTGATGTCAAGACTTCAGAGTTGAAGTGCAAGATCCTAGCCTGCAATTATAACAATTAGGCATGAATTAACAAGCACTACAAACAATAACAGCATCACATCTGTAAGCTTGAAACCCTGAAAGTAACAATTAGGCATGAATTAAGTGTTCCTGTTTTCTTTATAACAATATCAGTGTTAACAGAAGTCCATGTAACAATACAGCAACTACAATCATGAGAAACTGACGAGTGCTAAATTTGGTGTTTCACACTCTAGCATGAAATAGGGTCCTTTTGGCATGAAGAGTTTACACCCAGCACATTATCAAATAAATAAGCACATCCAATAAGGACTCGTTTGGTTGGAATAAGGAATTGGATTTGACTAGTGTCGGGTTAATATGGTATGGAATCTCATTCTATACTCTAGTTTGGCAAATTTTGGATAGCTATCGCGTTGGACAGTAAGTGCAGTAGTAAGCTCACATCAAGGGATCAAACTGATTCCCATACCAAATCAAACCAAAGACCAGCGATCGGGTTCCATCCCCATTCCTACATACCAAAGCAATAAATAAGCACAACGTGCCAAACGACCCGAACTGCCTCATTCCTATCCAAAATCTAACCTAACTGGATTCAAAATGTAGTCAAACCTAATCATCTTTTGATTTCCCATCCAAACCTATCTCCTACTCTCCTAGTTCCTTCATCTCAAAGATTAGATTTCAACCAAATGGCAACCAATCATCACCTCCAAACACCAAACGTGTATTTATAATTTACAAAACTACAGCTAAAAAATAAGAGTTTGAATTGAATCATCAATACCTCTTTCAGGACATACAAATTGAGCTCGGAGCTAAGCAATGAATCCTCAGCGGCCTCCTTCACCACCTCACTCCTCATTCTACCATCTTCCCCAAATCTGATCCTCATGGTAGAGCAAGCGGACTTCAAATTCGGATCGAATTTCACTCCTCTGGTCTGAACCTTCTCCTTATTCATCATGTAAACAAGCTCTTCCCCGAACTCATCGTCCCCAACTTTCCCAATGAACGCCGCGCGCCCGCCGAGCCGGACATGGGAAACGGCGACGTTAGACGGCGGGCCGCCAGGGGCGCGCGCGAACTCCGGTGGCTTCCATTGCAGCATCTTCCACTCGGAGTACATATCCGGATGCATCTGAACCTCCGAAACCCTAACCGTCGGCACGAATTCCTTCTGCGCCGCGCCAAAACAGCATACCAGCGGCGGGTCCGGGTAGGGCAAGCCGTCCATACCGTCGTCAAAGTCTCCCGCCTTTAACTCCAAATCCTCGTCGCCTTCGATAAGATCCGAATTGGTCAGTGTCTGATGCAATTGAAGACTAGTTTCGGAGCTTGTTCGGACCCCAGTTGGCTCGTTTTCCAGCTTTAGGGTGGTAGATTTCTTCCGTCCGCGGCGGGGGGTCCTGGGGGTTTGAGCTTCGGACGTGGAGGCGCCATTGTTGCTGAGAGGCGTTGTCGCTGCTGCTCTGTTAGGGAAATCGGGTTTGGTTGATTTGAAATACGAGTGGGGGATGATTGGGCAGGTGATAGTATGAGGTTTGAGGGGAATTGGGGAGAGAGGATGAGAAAATGAGGAGAGAAGGTGAATCGCCATGGTTGATGACCTGCTAGGGTTTAAAGGTCCAGTGTTATCCGGATGATATTAACAGACTGAGTGTTATCGTCTCAAACTGTTTTCACGTTAAAAAGAAAAACCCATTCGAGCCGCAGTCACTCGGAGTGCTTTTTTTTTTTTTTTTTTTTTTTTTGGAAGCAGATAAGGATTAGGAAACACGCCGACGATACGGCTTCTTTCCTAGCGCGTTCGAGCGGACGAGAACACGAAGTTCTGGATCATCAGTGAAGCTATTATCGGCACGGACAGTGTAGGCCAGACGTGCAATCCTGTCGGCCACAGCATTAGAATCCCTGAAAATATGACGAATAGCAACATGAGAGAATGTATATAAATCAACAGTCGTATCAGCCATCAGCAGCTCGATATTCCAGGGGCAGTTCCAGTCCCCTAGTAGAGCCTTTATGACGACCAAGCAATCTCCTTCGATCAGAAGGTTATTTATTCCCAGTGACTTTGCCTTGGAGACCCCATCCGAAGGCCCATGGCCTCAGCGAAAACAGGGAAGCTATTATTACAAGGGCCTCCTCCTAGGGACAAAATATTTCCCATATGATCCCGAATCACGAAGCTGAAGGTTCCGACCCCTGACTGGCAGTAAGAGCCATCAAAGTTTAGTTTGTAATATCCCGTCGGTGGTTTTTTCCATTTCTCAGACCTGGAAGTAGGCATGGCAGTTGGATTAGAGCTTGTAGCGGTTCCCCAGGTCCTAGTCCGAGGTTGATTTGTACCTATCGTCTCAGAGTCATCCACTCTAACATTCCATGTTTGGTAAGTTGAGTTGCAGAAAATGGCTATAGCCTGGACAGATGCATCGTTTATGTGTTGGAAAACTATTTGGTTTCGAAAATACTAAATACCCCACCAAGCAAAAGCAAGTTTAGTAAAGGCCTTGATGCCTAGTTTGGTGTAAATGTTATTTAGCAGTTGATTTGGTTTGATGTTTGAATCGATATCATCATTTGAGGGGTGGCTGATCTGGAGAGTTTTTGTTAGAGAGGTCGTTGTGGGGCATTGTACTAGAATATGACTTGTAGATTCGAGAGTGCATCCACAAAAAATGCAACCGGAGGGCACCGAGACATGAGACCGTTGCAGTCTATCAGTGGTTGGGAGACCATCGCGGGCAATCTTCCAAAGGAAATGCCTTAACTTATATGGGATGTCCAATTTCCAGATCCAGCTGCAACCAAAACTCTGGTCACCCCCGTGATTTGGGATTAGCTTTGTCGCTGATGACGTGGAGAACCAACCATCTTTGCTAGATCCCCAGAATAGTCTGTCAGAGAAAAAATTGTGGGGCAAGTGAGTTGTTGTAATTTTGGATATGATATCCATGGTAAGTAGGCCTCGTAAGTCTGTCTCAAGTTTGGTAACGTTCCAAGTATTATTGTCGTTAATAAATCTGTCAACCGTCCAATCCAAAACTCCCTCTAGAAGCGTTTGTATAGACATGTTCATCAACGGTTTTGGAGTTGCCCAAATGTCTGTCCAGAACTGAGCAGTCTTTCCGTCACCGATTGACCAGCGAAGGCCAGATTTGAAAAGATTGGTAATAGAGTTTAGTTTAGCCCAATGCCATGAGGTATTGCCCTTGTGTTGGTATCGAAGAAGTGGGGCCCCTTTTAAATATTTGCCTGTTATTACTTTAACCCAGATGTTGTCTGGTTCTGCAATTAATTTCCACAATAATTTCATTTGTAATGCTATATTCATCGTTTCGGCCTTATAAATGCCTAGACCCCCCGCAAGGGTATCCGTGCATATCTTGTCCCAACTAATCAGAGGAGTACTCTTTGCGTATTTGTTCCAGAAAAATTGCATATAGATCTTGTCCAGCTCATGCAGGATAGACGAAGGCAAAAGGAAAGCTTGCATAAGGAACATCGGCTGAGCTGAAAGGTTAGCTTTAATTAGGACTTTCCTGCCTTCAGCAGAAAGAGAGGAAGCTTTCCACTTTGACAGCTGTTGCTTCGTTTTGAGGATGATATCCGCAAAAGTATCTTTGTTGACACGTCCATTGATAATTGGACAACCTAGATATTTTTCTAGATTATTTGACTGGGGGATACCCAGAGCATTTGTAACGGTTTGGATGGTTGTGGTTGAAGTGTTAGGGGAAACTTGAAAGCTGGACTTATGGAGATTAACTTTTTGTCCAGAAATCAGACAGAATCGTTGGATTATGTTGGAGAACTCAAAACAAATTGATTGGTTTGCTTTGCCGAAAAGCATGATATCGTCAGCAATTGCAAGGAAGGGAATCTTAACCCATCCTCCCCCCAAAGTGAAGTCTAAGTCTTTGGAGACGTTTGACCGTCGCTGTAAAGTTCTTGCCAGAACCTCTGCTGTGAGGATAAAGAGGAAAGGGGTCAGAGGGTCTCCCTGCCTGAGTCCTCTTGACGGGACGAAAACTTTAGATGGTTCATCATTAATAAGTACTGAGTATGAAACTGTTTGTACACATTCCTTAATCCAGTGAACAAATTTTGAGTCGAAACCAAATTTTGTGAGTGTAGAGAAAAGGAAAGGCCACTCAATACGGTCGTAAGCCTTTTCCATATCTAGCTTGACAGCCATATAGCCGGCCTTTGCTTTAGCTAATCGAAACGAGTGAAAAATCTCATGAGCAATGAGGATATTGTCTTGGATCGACCAACTTTTAGTAAATGCACTTTGTAATGGGTGAATGAGTTTGTCGAAAATTGTCGACAGTCTAGCTGTTAAAATCTTGGAGATAATTTTGTAAACAGTCGAGCAGAGGCTGATTGGCCTAAAGTGACTGACAGTTTGAGGGTCGCCGTTTTTCTGGATAAGGGTTATGAACGTGTGATTAATTTGTCGCAACATCTTACCACTTGAAAAGAAAGCTTTAACTGCTTTAATAATCGAAGGTCCGACAATAACCCAGTAAGTTTGGTAGAAACCTGCTGGCATGCTGTCCGAGCCCAGAGCCTTGTCAGCACCAATCGAAAAGAGGGCATTCTTAATATCTGCATTGGTGATGGGCGCAGTGAGCATCTGGTTCTGCTGATCAGAGATCTCCCGATCAATGACAAGCAGATCATCGTCACAGGGGATGTCATGGTTATAGGATGATTTGAATCTTTTTGAGAAGCTGTCAACAAATTCGTTTCTGATTAAGTTAGGGTCTGACAGAATCAGACCCGATTCCGTTGTAAGGACTTTAACGATTTTCCTGCCACGCTTTGCTGAAGCTATACGATGGAAATAACTAGAGTTTGTGTCATTTAATCTGATATGTTTAACCTTAGCACGTTGGCTCCAATACCGACGCTGAAAGTCGAGCATTCGTTCCCTTTTGTTGAGCAATCTCTTATGTCTGTCACTGAGCACCTGGTTAGGGCTAACGAGTAACTTTTGTTGTAACTGTAGCAGTTGTTCGTCTGTCTCGAAGATTTGTTTATGAATATTGTTAAAAGTACGTTTATGCCAACGCTTTGCCAGGTCTTTTAGAAGGCTTGTTTTTTTAACGAGTTTAAACATGAAGGAACCTGTAGGGTTAAGTCTCCAAGCCTGACGCACGAGGTTTGTAAACTCAGGTTTAGTTGTCCAAGCCAATTCAAAGCGGAAAGGTTTCCTATTTATCTGCGTCGGGGACCGCAGATCGATAGAAATTGGAGCATGGCCTGAGGTGGTGAACGGGTGGATTTTAACTCAAATGTCGTCGAAGGCTGAAATGACTTCGTTTTGAGCTAGTAAACGATCTAGCTTGGCGAAGCTATTGTTAGGCAAATCCGATTTTCTTTTTTGCCAAGTATAGCTACCGCCATGAGTTGGTACTTCAGATAATTGTAGTGAATGTTTTATATCTTGTAGTCTTTTAAATCTTGCTGGGGACGGATGGATACCTCCCAGCTTGTCTTCTGGTATTGAAATTTCATGTAGATCCCCTAAAATGTAGAAAGGAACAGTAAGGTTTGATGCATAAGTGGTAAGATTATCCCAAAATGCGTCCTTGGATTGACGATCCGGTGGTGCATAGACCACAAGAATTGCTGTCATTTTATTGACGTTCTTGTCAAGATAGTTTATGTGGATAAGTCTTTGGTTAACCGAAATGAGTGTAATCTCACCCTCTAAAATAGGAAGGTCTTTCCATAGTAGACAGATACCCCCGGAGAAGCCCCTAGCAGGATCAAAAGCAACATTTGAAAACCCACATTTCTTCCAGACGACTTCTGGGGGGTAGTTTATTAGTTTTAGTCTCAAGCAGTGCTAAGACATTTATATAGTTGTTTTTGCAGAACAGTTCTGTATGAGTCCAGAAGTTTCTCCTCCTCATCCCCCTACAGTTCCAAGAGCATATATTCATGGAAAACCTTGTTGTGCGCGTAACCGTTTGTACGTAACGTTATAGATGTCATTGAGATGCAATCTTTTTGCGGTTTTTGGCCTATTAGTCACAGTTTCATTATGAACCGGGTAAGTTTTGGTTACATTATAACGGTGTGTACTAGATTGATGATCGGCAAGAGCACTTTGGTCCAAAGTGAATGTGATGTGCTGCATCGAGGCCAACACATGATTTGTACAATTTTGATTAAAATACCCATTATTGATCAAATTTTGTAGATATAAAAGAGTAATACAATTGGAGCATGTTGTGCCTGCACAGGGGTGTGAGTATTGAGCCTTGTGAGCCACCAAACCAAGACAAGGAGATAGTCAGTCCTACGACGCCAAATTGCAGCCGAGAGTGGGGGAACCACAAGCACCCACGACACACCAAACTGCACCTATGAGGCAAACAACAGCAAGGAGAAGCCGAATAGAGACAGTAATGGTAGTTACCCAAGACAAAGTAATACGAACAATAAAGACACTCGGAGTGGCCTTGGTCTAGTAGGGGGAGCGAGTTGGTATTTTTTTTTTTTTTAAACAATAAAGAATTTAGTCGTAACCAAAGTATACTAGCCAACTTGATCAAAATAAAAAAAAAAGTATACTAGCCAAGAGTATCTTTTCGGATAATACTACAAATGACTGCATTTGTAAGGAGAGAGGAGCTAGATAAATCGATCTCGAGGTGAGATAGACGGTCAGCAGCCCGGTTGTCATCCCTAAAGATATAGGAGATCTTAAATTCATAAGACTGGCTCAGGGCGCACAGAGTGTCGGATAAGAGCATCTCTATTTCGCCAAAACTAGAAGCGCATGCGCTAAAACAATTGAAAATACTGAGATTATCACCTTCAATGCAGATACGCCTAATATTGAGTTCCACTACTTTAAGAATACCCTTCCACATAGCAAAACATTCGGATCCAATAACGGAAAAAAGATGAGAGATACTTGATTCTGAATATAGAACACTACCCAAGTTATCTCGAATGAGGAATCCATAAGTGTTGCAGTTGTCAGAGGACAGGGCTCCATCGAAAATTAATTTATACCAATTGTTTCGTGGTTTAGTCTGTTTGGATATGTGTTTTCTGGTTTTACGGGGTCCAATATTTTTATTTTGTATTTCCGGATCTGAACTTATCTCATCGATTTTAGCCTTCTCCCAGTTAGATAACTAGTCTTTTATATAGGATACTATTGTTTTAGAGTTATGATTGAGTTTATCGAAAATGATTTTTTTCTAAAGTACCAAGAGCACCACCATGCTGTAGTAAGAGAGGAAAAATCCGACTTGCCAAGGGTGGAAAACAGGGCACATAAGGCTTCATTTGTGTTGGACTTGGTGTCGTAGGTACAACGAAGAGTGTTATGGATTTTAGGGGAGAGTTGTTATATCACATGTTTTACTGTAGGGCATTGGAATAAGAAATAATCAATGTCCTCATAGTTCATACCACGGAGGGGGTAGTCAGTGGGAATGCCAGCTCCACGGGAGGCTAGTTTAACGGAGGTAGGTAGACCGTTCTTGGATACTCGGCACAAGAAGTCTTTTATTTTTGGGTTCACATATAAATTCCAAATCCAGTGAAATTCAGATGTAGAATGGTTTTTTGTTTTGTGAATAAGTTCAATCGCCGAAGCTGTTGAGAACCAACCATTTTTACTATAGGCCCAGTATAGCTGATGCGGAACGAACGTCGTTGGCACTTTCGCCCTTTATCAAATAGTAATAAAATCCAAACTCAAACACAAAATCAATATATTAGCAAATGATAGAGCATAATTAGTATTGCATAATAGATTACATTTAGCATAGTTTAGTTGTGAATATTGCACATTTTAGTTACAATTACATGTTTACTTGTGGTGTTGGAAGAGTCGGAATCTACACGTGTTTATGGTTAATTTAAGGTAAATGTGGATCCGACGAGGAATGAGGAGACTCTTGGATGAAGGAAGATTCAAGTTAAGGAAGAAAAGTGAAGAGCACGGGAGCGGAGTTGAATTTCGAGAGCCTAAGTGAAGAACAAGTCAGCAGAAATTGTCGCCAGACAAACTGAACTTGTTTCGCACTTTCTGGAGGCCTCGGTGGTTCGATTGACTATTATAACCATGCATTGGAAAGCTCTCTTCGGGATCTACAATTTTCGTGTTGACATCGAGACCAAATCCAAAACGTAAAAATTTCTGTGAACAGTATGGTCGTCCCGCGGCCCGAACCTCCGACTAGCGACTTTGCAATCGCCTGGCCACCCCGCGACCTGTGGTGGCTGCCCCGCGGCCTTCACAGAAACGCCGATTCAGGACTGGACTTTAATTAGGGTTTTTAACTATAGTCTTGGCCGACTTTCTAAAGGCTTTTAAGAGACATTTTAGGCTATTCTTTCATTCACCTTATGCACTTTATTCAATTGTTGAGAGCGCCGTTGAGCATGAGCAACTAAACTCTCGAGGTTTCGCCTACGATTTGGATATTTGATTGTTGAATTGTGAGTTTCTTAATCTAGTTCTTATTCCTATTCCAATGTTCGACTTCTTTGTGCTTAATTGCTTGAATGTGTTTTATTCTCTCTGGCCTGATCAACTAGTTAGAGTAGATTCATTCAATTGCTAGGGTTTTGTAGATTCTTCGTAGCGAACCTTAACCCAAGTGGCAATCATATCCCTTTAGGACTCGTAGGACTAATTGGATGTGTAGGAAGTTGAATACATGTTGAATATCGACTCGTAGGTTGATATTATGTGTACCTTGGTTAATTTATACTCTTAATGATATCTCTAGGTTGAATCTTAACCGTGTTAGGGTTATTTAGAGATAAGGGTTACTAGGACTCGTAGGACTAGTAATCTACCTAAGATCTGGACAAGGACATTGATAGGAAAAGACAAGAACTAGAGGCTGAAACAAGGATCGAATTCATCAATCGAAGAGATAAATTGTAGGTGAACCTATTTCTCTCCACTGCATTCAATCACTTGATAAAAGGCGGATCTTTGATAAAAGGCGGATCTTTTTCACACAAAAACCCCCCATATTCTCTATTAGCGATTAGACTTGCACTTGAATTGAGTAAATTTCCCTGTGGATCGACCTCTTGCTTACACACTATACTAGTTGTGAGTTTGAGTATTCTTTGGCAAGAACAACGACAAGTTTTCCTCTTGTCAGCAAATCAATAACTTGATCAACCAATAAATTACTAGTATAACAATTAAGTCCGATGTCAAACCCACAGGGAGAAGCGATTCACTATTTAATAACTCTTAACAAGAACTCTTATGACAATATGACTAAACAATGATTTAGGACAAATAACCAAGATGTAAAGTAACCAACTTTATGATTGCAAAATAAATATGGGATCAAGTTGTTTGCATGCTAAAAAATCCAACCTTACCAAGGATAATGTGTATCTCTCACTCTCATATGTTTAGGCTTTAAGCATACACTCACCTCAATTCTATATACAAGCATCAACTCAAATATTATTGACATTTATATCACAAAATCTCCACCGGATACGTCAATGCAAAAATAAGGACATCAAGAGGACTTTCGCTCAATCGAAACTTTCATGAAGATTCCATTCGGCGGGGTTGTAATGAGGTTTGGTAAAAAAAAAATTAAGGGCAAGGAATTGTATTTGGTCATGTAGTACTATAAATTCCGGAAAAACAAGATTTCAACAACTCCAAACATAACACGAACCAACTCAATAATAATCAAGCTCACATACACACAACATCTCATAACCATAATAACCATTTCAAAAATCCTCCATAACCAAAACTCTCAAAATATATCAATAAACTCATACTCATATCATCATCTCATCTCATCATCACATACTCATGCAATCTACAACACCCAACCAATCTAACTTTTACCCAACATAAATCCAATTCTTCCTCATTATGCAAAAATAAATTAACTTGGCTCTTTATTCTCTTTTTTTTTTCTTTTTTCAAACTGTTTTTTTTTAACTTACTTTTACCCCTAGGTGAATTTTATCCTCCTTAGGTCCAAGCTTTTGTTTGTTTTTTTTTTCATATGAGCCGAAATACATTTAAGAACAAATGCATAAAAATGAGGGAAATAATAAGTACATAACATTACATCTTCTCAAAACCATAAACCATAAACTCACACTTTAGCTTCTTTCTACTCCAAAATAAATTCCATAACCCACTCAAAATCTCAATTTCCCCAAAATGAGGGTAAGGCTCATCATAGGCTAGGAGTAATATAATTTTGTGGAGCTCTCAATAAAATAGGCTAAAGGCTCAAATTGGCTTCAATGCAAGATACAACATAAGGTAGACATTGATAAAATGTGGCTAAAAATTTGCCTCTATCATTTGAACTTATCAAGCAATGAACATGTATATAATCGGTCTTGAAATATAAAATATAGACAGAAATCGAATTAGATGTAAGCGAAAAACATGGTAAATTGAGCGCACATCAATATCGTGTCAGCCCTAGCGGTTCAATAAGGGAGGTAGATGAAAGCCCGACCCGAGGACGGGGCAAACAAAAGCGAGGAAAATTGTCGGACGTCTTCACGGTGGCGACGGAATTAACAGGGGTGATGCAGGAACCAAGGATGATATCCTTGTGTAGATGGCGATGGGAGAAGAGGCTAATTGGAATCAAAACAGGGTGTAGGTTTGAGGGACAAGACGAGTCCAATGAGGGAGGAAGAGGTGTTGAGATTAAGAACAAGGCCGAAATCAAGGAGTTCGGGTTGGATCTTTGAGGGGCCAAAGGGTTCGAAAGCTCATGGATATGCGACCGATGCGGCAATTAGAGTGAGTGCTTTTTATTTTTTGAAACCTGCAATAACTTGGGTGAGGTCAGGCCCTGCTGGACCACCATCCAAGAGCGTCCTTTCAGACGAGAACACAAAGTTCTGGATGAGACACTAATCTACCAGCATCCAGATTGACTTCTCGTAAGATGTGCTCACATGAGGTTGAAGCAAAATCCCGAAGTAATAGAAGAATGTCAGAAATGACAATCTCCACCTCCCAGGGACACTTCCAGATACCTCTAACAGAGTTGATAATGACAAAACTGTCACTTTCAATTTCAATGTGACGCATGCAAAGGGATTTTGCAGCCAAGAGACCACCAAAAAGGCCGAGAGCTTCAAACATGTGCGGAGAGACAGACCAATAAAGCACTTCTCTGGTTTTGGGGTTTGATAGGCTCTTTTTGTTCCCAATCGTATGGGGATAATGTTTTAGTGCTCTCCCAATTTTTTAAGTTGGTTTCTAACATACACTTCCCAACTCTTAATTTTCCATGGTTCTGGGTTGTCAAAAACGATTTTGTTTCTTATTATCAATATGCTCCACCACATAATAACCAGACTAGTTTTTCGCTCTTTGTTAAGTTTAGAGAAAATTTCTAATCTTAATTGTTTCACGCTCTTATTGTTTGTGTCTATTCTCCCTATTTCTTGTCCAATTTTCCCATCAATCTTCCTAATTAGTGTTAATGAGCTATCGCACTTGGTGAGTAAATGTATCGAACTTCATCCATCCGGTTGCACAGGGAACATGTTAACGGTACATCGACACCCTTCTGCGAGAGTCTAGTTTTTGTTGGTAGTCCATTCATTGTAGTTTTCCAAATAAAGTTTTTCACTTTTTGGTGGCAAACGATTTTCCAAACCCATGCAAAGTCGTTTTGTTGTGGAGCATTTTGGTTGGTAATCAAATCAAGTGCACTTGATGTTGAGAACGAACCATCCTTGCTAGTTTTCTAATATAGTTTGTCTTCAATATTATTGGTTGGAATGTACACATTTGATATTTTTCTCACGATACTCTCAGGAAGAACTTCCCTTAATTTTTCTAAATTGCAGTTTCCATTACCGAAAATATATGTGTCTACTTTCTCATTTTCAATAATAAGATAGTTAGGAGAATTCCTACTAACAAGTGGACAATCATCCAACCATTTATCTTTCCAAAGTTGGATCGTTCTCCCATTTCTCACTTAACAAATCAACCCGTTACAGAATTCTTCTTTTATGTTCATCAATTTGGGCCATTGTCAAGATGTGTTTTTTCGTTCTTCATATTCACATAGGTTGGCTTCTTTTATATATTTTTTCTTGATAAATTCCACCCAAGTGTTTTGTGGTTCTGCAAGAATCTTTCAAAGTAGTTTCATTTGCAATTTCTTATTCATATCTTTTTTTTTTGTTTAGGCCAAGTCCTCCTTGGTGTTTTGGTTTACATATTTTGTCCCAGCCAATGAGTGGTTTGTAGTTGAGATCTTTATTCCAAAACAAGCTTCTATTGGTTTGATCCAGTTCATTGTGAATGTAAGTTGGAAGCATGAAGCTCTGCATCAAGTAGTTTGGCTTTGTAGCTAGGTTTGCTTTAATTAGGACCGCTCTTCCCTGTTGAGATAGGGAGTTGGCCTTCCATTTGCTTAGTTGATCTTGAGTCCTCCCAATTGTTTCATTAAAGGTATTTTTGATAACACGTCTATTGATTATTGGGTATCCAAGGTATTTTTCGAGAGAAACTAGATTTGTGATGATCAAAATAGTTTGAATATTTTACTTTTTCTGGTCAAACACACCTCGGGTTACCTGAAATGTAGATTTATAGAAATTGACCTTTTGACCTAATATAGAGCAAAATTAGTCAATTATTTTCTTTACTTGGGTGTAGGATTCATTATTCGCTTTTAAAAAAATGGCGATATCGCTGGGAAAGGAAAGAAAATGGATTTTAGTTCCCATTCTACCAAAAGCAAAGCCAACCGAATTATGCGATTCATCACAAACCGGCTGAAGCTCCTGGGAATTGAAGTTCTTATGATTTAAGGAAACATGTTTGGATAAGTTTAACTTCATGTTAATTAAAATACTGTGTTTTGTTTGCTTGAATATGAACTTTAATAGGAATTTGTGTAAAATTACGTTTGTAACCCTTAGTAATAAAAATTATTTATTTAAATTAGGACAAATATGTAATTTGTAATTAAAAAGAAAAAGAAAATATTTTTTGAAATAAATAAAAAAAAGGTGAAATTCAACCTACTCGCCCCCTACATGGTAATTTCAATTCCTCCATTTTGAAGGAATTGATATTTCTAGCAATTCTACTTATTGGGTTTTTGAAAAACAAAATTCTAATCCAAACGCATGTATTGAAATCTATTTCCTAAGTTATTTCTACTTCTTGGGGGATTGGAGGCGGGATGTGGTCAAGACAGCCAGCGGAGGGTGAAACATCGGAGACGTGGAAGAGGATGATGTGGGCGGTGGTGTGGAAGATGCCTGATCAACCAATCCCCCAAATTAATGGGCAATCTGACAAATGATGGAGTGCAACAAAGAAGCCCCAACCCAATTTCTAGAAAAATCTACACCAGGATGGGGATTAGACCTAAGGTTCGAATGTACGTTTGAGAATTCTAGAGAGAGGGAAAGTTATTTAATAGTTTTTGTTTTACAAAAGGCCATGATCGAAATACTAAATTAAAAAGAAAAGGGAAGTGTTTATCTCATATAACAAAAAAATAACATTCATAATCCATTGAGTTAACCTAGGCTAAATTTATAGAGGACCCATAGTGACTAGATTTGTAATTGAGCTGATTTGCGAAAGATCCATAACACCGGGGGCGGAGCTAGGGATGGGCATGGGGGGTCACGTGCCTCTCTCTCTTTTGACGAACTACCTAGGTGTATTCTCTTCGTCGGTAGCTTCATTTTGTTGTATAATACGCCCTAATCTAACGTTTAAGTAAAAAGTTATGAATGTTTAAAAATTAAAGGTATATTAATCACTTTAATTTTGTTTCAATAGATCATACTTTTTTTTTTATATTTTACTTAAATTAACATTCACATACTATAATTCTTCTCGAGATCGAGCTTCGAAATGAGAGGTTATACTAATCATTTTGACAATTAGATAAGAAGTTACGCAAGTTTAAAAATTTATATCTGGTTATACATTATTGACTAGGGTTGTTATTTGAGTCATGCAAGTCTAGTATTGCTTGATTATATTTAGGGCCGAGCTCGAGTCGAACCTATATTTGAACTTGATTTCATACTCGGCTTGTTTTTTTTTTTATAAGGAAAAGATTCGAGTTCAGACATGCCTGAAACTCAAGAGGCCGACGAATCGGCAAACGAAAAACCGTCAAAATACAACCTATTACAGTAAAAAGATGCAGAGCAAACAGGCAGGACGTCCCAACACAAACGAATCCAAGCAGACCCACGACTAACAAGGAGAGGACGTAGACTACGGACGAAGCCAAGCACCATCACAAGACAGTACCGTAGGCCAGCGATACATCAGGAGACCCGGTGGGCAGCAGTGAAGACGAACCTCCAAGAAAACAATTTGTATGCGGAGTCGCCCCGTACACACCGCCACGATCCCAACCTATCCCGACTCCGATTACCAGAACCCCACTTAGGAAGCAGAACGCCAAGACACATCCAAGCAGCGCCGCACAAAGCCCGAGCAAACCGCACCAAATTATTATTACAATATTAAAAGATTACTACTCTAATATTGTATACTCAATCTTTACAGGTTAAGAATGTGGTAGAGCTTTGTTAATACCCTTTTGAGACTTTATTCAAACCCCATCGGGATTTTATTCAAACCCTTTCGGGCAATTTGTTCCACAAATATTTTCAGGTTTTCGTCAAGCCCTTCCGAAATCTAGACCCTTTCGAAATTTATCAGGAATTTGCAAAAAAATAAATAAAAATTTATCATATCCAAATAGGGTAATCATCACCCCCATCGTAAATCTCACATAGATAACTGGAACAAAACATTCGCTACCGAGGCGGAATTCGAGGAGGTTATACGCCCCCATCAGGGGGTATCTTTAAAAAAGAACAACAAACAAAAAAACATTCAGTGGCGCAAGCCTCCAAGGGGCACGTTCAAACTTAATTTCGATGGTTCCTCTCTTTCTAATGGCGACAGTTCTTCCGGTGTCGTTATTAGGGATTGGGAAGGTCGGCCAGTCTCCATTCACCACCAGCAACTTGGTAAACAGAATCCGATTACAGCAGAGGCTCTTGCTCTCAAAATGGGGGTCCATCAAGTATTACGACTCAATTTGAATAGGATCCAAATTGAAGGTGATTGTAAGATAATCATGGACCATTTAAAAGGAAAATCTAAATGCCCTTGGGAGATAGAACTAATCATTTCTGACGTTCAAGTCTTGCTATCGACTGTGAGAGAAGTAGTGTTCTCTCACGTTTCTCGCATGGGCAATAGAGTGGCGGATAAGGTTGCACACCTTTGCCACTCTGTCCGAGGAGTCGATATCGAAAGTGACCCAGGTCTCCTTAACCTCATCCGTAAGGATGCTGCCGGGTAGGGCCCGCCCACCCGAATTCTTTCCTAATCAAAAAAAAAAAAAAATCACCCCCATCGTTTCTATAAATCAGGCCGGCGGCGGCAAGGGTCGCGGCAGTGGAAACCAGGGCATGCGATCGGGACAAAGGAAAGGAGCAGAGGATGGCGGACACAGATACGCCGACGGCGGTGGGAGGGCTGAACCAAGCCGACAACAACGGCGAACATGTCGGCCAACCAAGAGGAGTCTGATTTCGATTGCACGTGAGTAGAGATCACCAAGGCCATGGATACAACTAGTTTCAAGGATGAAACGACGATTGAGGACCAAAGGAAGGGAACCGCGAAGGGACAAACCGAGACCACGGAAAAAGGCTCGACTGCACCCCCAAAGACTCAGAATCTCATATCCGAACCTAGAACAAGGAAACTGGACGATATAGGGTGATAATCCATCCGAAATTAGCCGAAAGAGAAGATGATTGAATCAGATCCGCGCGTTATCGAACGGGATCTAGGGTTTGAGCAATTTTGGACAAGATTCCCTAGTTTTCACAACGCTTTCTCTCGACATACTCAGCTTATTTAGTAAATGAACGAGCTTGAGTTGATTTTTTTTTCCAATTATTATACAACGAACCTTACTTGCTCATGATATAGCAACTTCAATTAAATTTTTAAATTTCACAAAATTTGTGCTATTTGATCGAGTTTTAATCAAGTTGAACCGAGCTTTGAATCGATCATAAAAATGTGCTCATAATCCACTCATTTCGTGAACGATGCTAGAGCTGAGATTTTATTGAGGAAAACTCAAGTCAAGCTCTACCTACTCGGCTCATATAACAAACATAATATTAACTTAATATTTATTATACGTTCCGGCTATATACACCGCAAATCTTGCACGTCCTGGTTAAAAAGCTTGCACGTCCTTAAGGACGTGCAATATTAGACAAGGACGTGCAATATTAACCTTGTGATTTGCGGTGTATATAGCAACACCCTTATTATATTATGTTTCCTATACTTATTTTATTAATTTTTTCCCGGATATTTCACTTATATATTTATATTTTTTTAAGCGCGAAAAAATTATAGCGTTTTATCATAAACCGATGACATTTTATCTGAAAATAATATCATTTATTATCGTAATATATATAATTTCTTATGTCAATTTAATTCAAAATGATTTTGCATATACTATGCTCCATCTGAAAATTTTCTGACTCGCCACTCAATAACACAAAAATCCGAAAATTATCGGACCCAAAGAAAATTACCGAATTACGAGAACCCACTCAAGGCTCTCAATCCAACCCAGTTAATCGATCTACCTGTCGCTCATTAAATTCAGCTAAACACCAGCGGCTATCGAACTTGGACAGATCGAGGATATTTTTATCCTGAAGTTTCACATAAATCAGGCGAAGTCCATTTGATCGGTTGAGGTTTGTTTTGAGTTTTGAATCTTCAAAGGAAACGCTTGAATGTTAGATGCATTGAGAAGTCCACCCAAAGAGATAGTAAGAGACCCACTGCCCCATCAATGTGAAAATGAAAGCTCCTAGTCTTGATAAGTGTCGCTAACAATCTATATCTATATATCTATCTAAAAAAAAATAAAACAAAGGCGGGCTTCTGGTATAAGTCAATTACGTGATATTTTCTGGATTAAAATAGTGTTATTTTTTTTATATATGTCATTTTTTAGATTAAAATGGTGTTATTTTGCATCTATAAACATTCAACCATGTATTTTAATTAGTTAGAAAACTTATCATTTTATACTTCATATCTAAGAAATAATATTTCCAATATAATAACTTAAATTTTTATAATTTTATTTACATGTTAATTAGAAAGATTACGTTTAATTAAAAATACATTTGTATAAAACCCAATAAAAACAACTAAATTTTATACTTCGTATTATTTTTAACTAATGATAAGACGTTTTCAATTAAAGATGAGTTTAAAATTAGATTTCATTATTAATTAATCGTCTAGGGGACAATAAAATCTTATCATCAAAATATTTATATTAAATTCTCAACCTCATATCTTAAGCAGTTGTAAAATCTATTTTTTTTTAGCACAATTACAATTATTTTACTTTAAGTTATTTTACATGATCTTATTATGATAAATATTTATCTGTTATGCATGATCATATATTCATATCATATCTTTTATATTATATATTTTAAATATTTATATCATTTAGAGTTGTTATCATTTCAAATTCAATACACTCAACGTTCTCTCTTTCATCTTTAAGAATTTTATTAGTTCAAGTCGGTTAGATGCGGTGATGCACTGTGTTGATTCAGTTCAAATGTTCAATGTATGTATATTGAGTAATATATATACTTCAAATAATTATTGTGTATAACATTTTCTAAACGATGAGAAGCTCTTTAATAAATAAATAAATTATAAATAAACAGGGTACTAAATTAATATATTTGAGATGTGTATTATATATTTATAAAAGTATATTTTCACCGTTTTTTTAAAAAAGAGAAAAAACATGATTAATCTAGACTCAAATATGTGTTTACATTCTAAAAAATTAACACAATTGGACATTATATATTTACTTAATATGGAGTATTAGTTTATATTAATTCAAAAATACTTTATATAATAAAATTTATTAAAAAATCGCACAACGGGCGAGTAATAAAATTAGTAAAATACTAAAACAAAGGTCTGAAACGGCCTCTGCTGCTATTCGTATACGTGGCATTTTCTGGATTAAAACGGAATTATGTTTACATACGTGTCATATTCTGGATTAAAATGGTGTTATCTTTTTTTTTAATCCATATAAATTAATATCGTATGTGTGTCATATTTTGGATTGATACTATATTAGGTTAGTTATTAAGATAAGAATTTTTTGATTTTTTTTTGTTTAGAAAAATTGATTCCTCCTTTTTTTTTGACGCTGGATAAAGATTAGGTCGGGTCTGCCGCAGCAGAGGCCCTCCCTAGCGCATCCTTCCGGACGAGAACATGCAGTTATGGATCATACTCACAGCTGACGTCGGCAGGGGATGCATGGGCACTACGAGCAAGGTAGTCAGCCACCGCATTAGATTCCCTGAAAATATGACGAATAGCAATATAAGAAAAGGACGAAATATCTGACAAAATATCCGCTTGTAGCATCTCGATTGTCCAGGGGCATTTCCAATCCCCCAAAAGAGCCTTTATAACTAGTAAGTTGTCCCCTTCGATCAGAAGGTTTGAAATTTGTAGCGACTTAGCACGCAGAAAACCCATTTTGAGGCCAAGGTTTTCGGCATAAACCACTGAGATGTTTGTACAAATGGACCGGCCAAGTGTGACAACCTCACCAACTGAGTCACGGATGACGTACCCGAATGATGCTGAACCACCTGGGATAACTTACCCATCAAAATTAAGCTTATAGCAATTAATAGGTGGTTTCTCCCACTTCCCAGAGCGATGGAGAGACCTGGTCGGAATAACACCAACCCTGTGATCCGAGTGGGCTGTGCTGCCAATAGCATGATGAGAGGGAATCGTATAAGAAGGATCATCCTCCAGAACCTTAGATTGTTTCCAACAATGGGTACCGGTACTGTGGAACAGAAGGATTTCGTTAATAGTTACCTTGCTCGTGTGGTTGAAAACGATTTGGTTCCTAAAGAACCACAATGCCCACCAAGCTGAGGCTAAATCAGCAAACTTAGTGCTGCCAATAGCACGTTTGATCTCATCCAGAGGAAGCACCGAGTCCTTACCGAGGTTTACATCAATATTCCTTGGGAGACGAATTCGTAAAGCTTGCAGAAGATCATTATCCATAGGACAATGAAGAAAAAGGTGGTGTACCGATTCATTAGTGTTACCACAGTAAGCACAACCTGAAGGCACTGCGACATGCGACTTTTGCAGTCTTAATTTAGTCGGAAGACCATCACGAGAGATTTTCCATAGAAAGTGTCTAAATTTAGGGGGCACGTCGAGATTCCAAATCCAACCACAATCGAAATCTGTCATCCCAACATGTGTTGATAAAAAAGAGTTCGCAGAACCGGTTGAAAACCATCCATTTTTGCTAGGGCCCCAATACAGATGATCTGTTATCGGATTGTTAGGCAAAATTAACCCCATGATATGGTCAATCTCTTCCCTTGGTAAAATATTTGTTAACGAGGCATTTAGTAAAGGCTTATTCCACTGACGTTCATTGTTAATGAAATGGGCAACCCTAATCCCCTTGAGAGAGTCAGGAATCGGACTAATTGTTTTGGAAACTAACGGTTTTGGGAAGGCCCAGTTATGGGTCCAAAAATCTATAGTTTCGCCGTTTCCGACATTCCACTAAAGAGCAGTTAGGAACTGAGGTTTAATAGACATAAGTCGCGACCACTTCCAAGAGGATTGACCCTTTTTACTATAACTGAACAGATCGTGCCCTTTAAGATATTTATCTGATACTACACGGACCCAGATGTTGTCTGGTTCATATATGATTTTCCATAGCAGTTTCATCTGAAGTGCTATGTTCATAGATTCCGCTTTATAGATTCCCAGTCCACCTTTCATTGTGTCTAAACAAATTTTGTCCCAACTGATAAGAGGAGGCGCTTTGGAGGTTTCGTTCCAAAAGAATTTTCTATATACTTTGTCTAGCTCATTAAGAATATGCGAAGGAAGTAAGAAAGCTTGCATAAGAAAAATTGGTTTGGCACGGAGATTGGCTTTGATGAGTACCCGTCGCCCTTCAGCAGAAAGGTTTGAAGCTTTCCATTTGGTTAATTGACTTTTAGTCTTAAGTACCACGTCCGCGAAAGTGTCCCTATTGGTTTTACCATTAACAACCGGACAACCTAAATATTTGTCAAAATTATTTGCCTGTGGAATACCAAGCACAACAGTTGTAGCCGTAATAGCTGTAGGAGTCGTATTAGGCGATGCTTGGAAGCTTGACTTGTAAAGATTGACTTTCTGTCTTGAGATGAGACAATATCTGTCTAAAATGGAAAGAACAGTGGTACAGGCAGACTGTGGTGCTTTACAGAAGATAAGGATATCATCTGCAAAAGCAAGGAACAAAATTTTGATGCCAGGGCGGCCGAAGGTGATGCCCAAATCCTTGTTAACCAATCCTTGATGGTGCAAAGTGTGTGCTAACACCTCAGAAGCTAAAATGAAGAGAAAAGGGGACAGTGGGTCACCTTGTCTTAAACCTCTAGTCGGTTCAATTATTGTGGTCGATTCGTCATTGACGAGGACCGAGTAGGAAACTATTGAAACACATTCCTTTATTCGGCTGATAAAGAGGTCGTCAAACCCAAATTTTGATAGCACTTGAAACAGAAAAAGCCATTCGATCCGATCGTATGCCTTCTCCATATCTAACTTGAGAGCAACCATACCGGTTTTGCCTTTCTTTAGCCGAAACGAGTGCAAAGCTACATGAGCAATGAGAATATTATCCTGGATCGATCTCTTTTAGTAAAGGCTCCCTGTAAAGGATGTATCAGCTTGTCAAATATTTTGGTTAGTCTTGCAGACATAACCTTTGCTATGATCTTATAAATTGTAGAACACAAACTGATAGGTCTGTAGTGGTTAACCGCAGTCGGATCATCAGATTTTGGTAGGAAAGTAATGAACGTATGGTTAATCTGACGCAGTAGCCTGCCACTGGTGAAGAAAGCCTTGACTGCTTTAATAACAGAAGGGCTGACCGTAGGCCAAAACTTTTGGTAAAACCCAGCTGGAAATCCATCTGGGCCAGGTGCCTTGTCCGGGCTCATTGAAAAGACTGCTGCTTTAATTTCGTTGTTGGTGACAGGAGCTGAGAGCATTGCATTATCTGCTTGTGACACTAAGGACGGGATGACTGCTAAATCTGCTGATATATCAGGACCATTGGCCGTGGAGGCCTTGAAGCGCAATTTGAAATCTCGAATAAATTCTTGTTGGATTGTATGGTAGTCAGCCGTAGTCTCCCCATTTGGAAGTAGAATAGACTTGATCATTTTTCTGCCTCGTTTGGCAATTGCAATCTTGTGGAAATAACTGGTATTTGAGTCATTTAGTTTCGCATGCTTTACTTTCGCCCGCTGGCTCCAGTAGCGGCGGTGAAAGTCTAGCATACGTTCTCTCTTATTAAGTAATTATTTAAGAATGTGGATGTCTTTGTTATTGTAATTGCTGATAAGCGGCGTCTGTAAATGTAGCAGCTTCTGGTATGTGACTTGAATTTGGTTGTGAATGTTGCGGACAGTAGTCTTGTGCCAAGTTTTAGAAAGTTTTTTAAGCACTTTGCCTTTCGAACCAGTTTGAACATGAAGGAACCTTTGGGGTTCGTGCGCCAGGCTTGCGAAACCAAGTTTCTGTAATCAGCTCTAGTGGCCCAGGCCATCTCGAATTTGAACGGTTTGTTCTTTGGCTGAATGTTATCCCGAAAGTCGGTAGAGATCGGTGCATGATCAGATCTTGTAAATGGATGAATCTGTGTACAAAGCGAGTAAAAAATTGTTAACATGTCCGTGTGGATTAGTAAACGATCAAGCTTTTCGAGACATATAACAACATCGTTAGACTTTCGTTGCCAAGTGAACTGACCACCGTAAGATGGTACGTCAAGAAGGGAGAGGTTATTCTTTAAGTCATTTAAACGCGTGAAACATGCAGGCAAAGGATAGGCTCCGCCAAGTTTGTCTGTCGCAGTGGCAATTTCATTTAAATCCCCCATAATACAGAAGGGAATAACGAGTGTTTGTATGTAAAGAGAGATAGAATCCCAGAAAACTGTTTTCCTCTGATCGTCCGGTGGGGCATAGACCACCAGGAAGGCAAAACACTGTTTTGTGACATAGTCCGAGTAATTGAAATGAATAAAACGGTGTTGAACCGAGATTAATTCGATAGAACCCTGGGAGGATGGGATATCTTTCCAAAGAAAGCAGATACCCCCAGAGAATCCAATAGCAGGATCGAAAGCCATATTTGTGAATCCGCATTTACGCCTAGAGCTTTCGCTAGGGACCTTGTCAGTTTTTGTTTCTAGTAGTGCCAGAACATTGATATTATTATTTTGACAGAAAATGTCTACATTTGTCCAGAAGTTTCGGCTCCGGATACCTCGGGAATTCCAAGTGCTTATATTCATAAAAACCTTTTTTGGCGATCTGTTTGTATTAAACTATACTTGTCCTTATCGGATTTGAATAATCGAACTTTGTAAGATGATATCCGAATAAGGTGAATAATGTGTGGGAATACAATTGTCAATTGCAGTAGCCATCGAATAAGGAGATTCGATTGTGTTGGTTGGCAAGACTGAGTAAGAATGATATGGTCTTGTAAGACCCACATATATAGTGTAATAAACCGAAGGGGAGTTACCCCAAAGTATCGATAGTTGAGCAAAGTTAGTGCAGTTAGGTTGGGTATACAAGCACAAATGGTTACAAAAGTTGTGACAAACCAAACAAAATGAACTTGGTCCATCAGACATTTATAGTTTTGGTTAGAAAACCCAAAATGTCGGTGAGTACTTGGGTGATTATCGCCAAAATCATTTTGGTTCAAAGTGAAAGTGGAAAGCTGCAACGAGGTAAACGCATGATATTTACAAAATGGAGATAGGAAAACATTATTGATCACATTTTGAGAATATAAAAGAGTAGTAAAATTGAGCAAGGCATGTGATCAACGTTTGTAAATATTTGACAAGCTTGGGAGCCATTAGGGAGAGTTGTTGTCTAATGGAATAGATTAGAAGAGCAGTAGAAAGTCGAGCAGTAGCTATACTGCGTTGGTATGGGCAGAAACCTGAAAAACGCCATTAGTAAGCACACAAGAGTGATAACCATACATACTTTATAGTTATTGGTGATAACATGACAGCCATGAAATTGGCTAATTTGAAAATAACGATTTACATTGGCCTTGTAGGGCATAATCGATCTTAAAAGATCATAAGATGGAGTTTGAGGACATGGGGTCGACGAGTGTAATGTAACCGAGAGAGCAAGACAACAATAAACAGACCAGAGCAAGCACTCGGCTAGTATAGGACACCGTAGGAAGCAGGAGCCAGCAGAGAAACCTTCCCGGACAGCCACCTTGCAACAAGGACAAAAACAAAGGCAAACCCAGCAGGTAGTCCATAGAAAGGAGAAAATGCACGAAAACTCACAAGCTATAATAGGAGAGAAAAGCCAGTACAACAGAGCCAACTGAGATTCATGAAGAGCATCCAAAAAAGACATGGAAGGATCCGTATTCGAACAAAGCAAAGGAGTAACAGAGCACAGTTGATTGAAATCGGAAATTAAAGCAGAGAGTGAACTGAACGAGGGATGATAAGCCCAATTGCACATTGTGAATGTGCTTAAATAGAGTCCGTGCTGGTGAGCAGGAAGGCCGATGATATGCGCTAAATTGGAGAGAGAAATACTTACAGAGGTGAGGAGCAAGGCAGTGAGTGAAAAACAAGTCGGCAGGCAAGACACCCAAGAGAAACGCCAGGCACGCCTAAGCAGGAAGAGACTCGCGCTGACCGGCCAGCACGAACTCACCTCAAATCTCATCAAGGCCGCAACATGCTAGTAGAAATTGTAATAGGACAAAGCTAAAACTCCATCAGGGAAGGTGAAAAAGTAGGGATAAACCCACTTAATCTCATGGTGGTGAGAAAAAAGAGAGTCACATAGTCCGATTAAGGCAATTTGGGGATTTTAAACCCAACAAATAGGAGATACAAGCTTTTTAACGCATATGTAGTTCCAAAAATTAGCACCTGCGACCCCCAAGAACAATACGGGAAGCAAATGATAACTTAGAAAGTGAAAATAAGTGGCCACCATAGCACACCATATCCCACCATTGGTAATAGGTTGTGATAAACAAAGGGAAACAAAATTAGGTTGCAACCAGACCATGAACATACTGCCATGTTTTGGCAAAACAAACAGGGGATGTGAGGGTTGTCCTCTAACCAAGCCCACTGAAGTAGGAATAGGCAGAAGAACATTAAAAGGAATTACAGTCGAACAACAAATTCGTGGTAAACAGAAATCAAGAAAACGATAATCAAATTGGAGGAACCAAGTAGGGTTTAAACAGCAATTAGGGCTACAGAATAAGTCAGAGGGTAGGGTGTAAGCCCACAAACCAGGATTACACTGTTTGGTGGTCAATTTGTTTGGGTATACGAGCCATCGCCCACCAAGAAAGAGTAGAGAACACAAAACGAACAACCATCCTTTCCACCGCCCAAAGAGGCGAACAGCGAGGACTCCAACGAGCCACCACTCAGTCCGAGCCCCACTCAATCCCATCATCTGGAGGAAATTGACCCAATTGCATCCGAGCGAACTTCTAGAGCACGAAACCGTAGCCGCAAGCACAAGATTGGCGGCCACCACTTGAGAGATTTCATTCCGCGACCTCGACGAGAGGTAACAAATTTTAATTGCAGGTGATAAGGAGGGAGCTACCTCCGAACTGATTTGCTGGAGCAGGTCTTTGATGGGAGAGGGGTGATTTTTCCGGGGGAGCAAGTGTACGGGAAGTCCTGGGCGGCGGATGAACCGCGGCGCGTGAGGCGCGTACTTGGGAGTGTTTAGGGTTTTCATTTAATTTGTACGCGTTTCCAATTCCTCCTTTATTTACTTACGTGCTTTAAGATAGGAAGTTTTTGATTTTTTTATTTGTTTAGAAAAAATGAACCACCCTTTATTTACTTAAGTGCTTCTTCTAAGATATGTTTTTAGTTTTATATGTTTTTTTAATTATTGCTTTTGAATTTTTATTCAAAAATTGAAATTTCATAACAATATTTTTCATTTATTTAGTTACGACAGTGTGTAACTGTCTTCTTCCAAGGTATGTTTTTAGTTTTGTACCAATTTTTTCTAATTATTCCTTTTGAATTTTTTATTCAAAAGATGAAATTTCATAACAATACTTTTTTAAAAAATTGGGTCGAAAATAATATTTTTTCATAACAATATTTTTAAAAAAAATTGGGTCGAAAATAATATTTTTATACAATCTACCAATTATCGGTGAGCATTTTGCACTATTGGAACCATGAAAACATATTTATATCAATTTGATCTAAAACATACCATAATGAACCAAATATTTGATAGATTATTTTATCTAAACAAAATAAGTTTTGGTTGAATATTTATAAAAATAGGTGATATTGTTAATTGAGATGGAAAATTTGTATTGTGTTATTAATGATGTGGCTCAGAAAGATAACACCATAGAAAGTTTCTACCTAATTAAGATATAAAGTTGAATATTTATAAAAATATATCAATTTCATCTAAAAAGATAGAATGAATGACAAAAATTCTACGGAACATTTAGATTGAACGATTTGATTATTTTATATAGCATTATAGATAGCTTATTTTATTATATTATATTTTTTAAATATATAAATATGTATCATGCCGTCAAGATTCTAAAATATGAAGAAGGAATATTTGGTCAATTATTCTACTTTTTAGATCAAATTGAATATAATATATTTATATATAGTTTGATTTTTGTGAGTCACGTCAATTTTGTTTTATTTTTTGTGACGCGTCAATTAATAATCTAATATAATATTTTAATATAATTAATATAATAAAATATAATTTATTAGCAAACGCGCAACCGCACGGACAACGAATACTAGTACAATAATAATTATAAGGACAACTATATAAATCATGCGTAGCGATAAAATATACACTTATTTTTTTACTTTGAAAAATTATGACTAATAATACTATAATAATTATAAGGGCAAATATATAAATGCAATATATCTTCATTGATAAGTATCACTAATAGACCTGTCAAACGGGTCATTCGAATTGGGTTCGGGTCGGGTCACTTCGGGTAAAACGGATCTCGGGTAAAACAGGTTCCGGGTTTTTCGGGTTGACTCGAACCCGAGTTTGACTGGGTTTCGGGTCATTTCGGGTTTCGGGTAAAACAGGTTCCGGGTTTTTCGGATTGACTCGAACCTGAGTTTGACCGGGTTTCGGGTCATTTCGGGTTCGTCAATTTTTTTTTTTTTAAATTAAAAAAAATCATGATTTGATAATTTTATGATAAATTTTAATTATATATAAAAAAAATTAATTATATATAATTATAAATCAACCGGGTCACCGGGTCGAAACCCAGATTACCCGAAAAATTTCGGGTTTTTCGGGTTCAGGTCGAAAAAAAAATTCGGGTCAAAATTTTCGGGTTCGAGTCGGAAATTTTTTGAGTCGTTCGGGTTGTGTTTTGACAGGTCTAATCACTAACAATACAATAATTATATAGACAAACTAGTTTAGTACCCGCACTGTGTGCGGTTTTTTAATTTAAATAAATTTGATACTAAAACCCATTTATTTAATTAATTAGTGGTAACAAAATATAAAAAAACTAATTTCTTAAATCTGAATAAATTTATACTCTATTGACAACGTATGAAAAGCTAGTATATAATAGTGGAAACAATAAAATAATATACCTATTAACCAATCAGCATGTTATTTTGAAAAACTTGCCAAAAAAAACGTAAACAAAATTATAAATAACCTGCAATAACAATACCAAAAAGAAGAAAGAAGACGTCAATATTTGTGAAATAATATTAACAATCTAAACTATATATAGGTTAAAATTTAAAAATCTATCCATAGTCATGTATATGAAAAAATCCAAAATCCAAAATTCAAAGCTGAAATTCTTCGTTTTGTCCTTATTTCTCATATTTATAATAGTTTTAGAGTCTGTTATTTTTATTTTTATTTTTTGAATCGAAAAGAATTTGAGAGGCAGCAGAGCCGTCTAATCTAGGGCATTCCGGAGGATGAAACTATGAAGGACAACATCAGTAGGGGAAAACGGGCAAGAGATGAAGTAATCCAGATGGGAGAGTCGATCAACTGTACGACTACCTTCCCTAAAGATGTGGGAAATCTCAAATTGAGAAAAAAAAAGGCAGAGAGGTAGAAGAGGGTCTGATAGGATCATCTCGATCTCACCAGAGATACTAAAATTATCGCTTTCAATGCTAAATTTTTTTATATTGAGTTCTAGGGCCTTGAGGATGCATTTCCAAAAGCTGAAGCATTCGGCACTAAGGACGGTGGAAAGAGGCGAGGTTCTAGCTTCAGAGTAGAGGGCAAAACCATTATCATCTCTAATGATGAAACCTTAGGTGTTGTTTCCAGAGGGGGAGATCGCACCGTCGAAATTGAGTTTGCACCATTCGGGTCGAGGTTTAGACGTCTATTATTTTTATTGATATTCTCAAAACACTTTATATATATATATATATATGATTTAGTAAAGATTTGGATGCGAACAAGCGTTATCCGATAGCATCCTTGCGGATGAGGTCAGCAAGACCTGGGTCAGTGTGTAGAATAGGGTTGGAGGCAACTTCAGCAAGATGTGCAACCTTATCTGCCACACAGTTGCCTTTAAGAAGAATGTGAGAAACATTTCGTAAAACCCTGTAAATAGAGTGCTAATGTCAAACATTATTAACTCAATTTCCCATGGACATTTGGTTTTAGACTTGAGGTGGTTAATGATTAATGAGTCACCCTCAATAATAAGCTTAGGAATTTTCATTTCTAGAGCTCCTAAAATCCCTGCTCTTAACGCCAAGCCTTCAGACATTAAGGGGGACTGTTAGCCAATTAGACCGCACCTTATTACCACTGATTGGCCTGTGCCATTACGAATAATATACCCTATCGAACTTACCCGTTGTGTTGATGCAGCCCCATCGAAATTTAATTTCATTTTCCCGATTGGTGGTTTCGTCCATTTCTCCATTTTCCTACTTGTGGTAATTTTCCTAGAAGTATTTAGTCGGTGATTTGGTTCATCGTTGCCTTTTATGTCATGCTTTTCTGCTTTGTTCCACTCACTTACATACGATTCCACTTTTCTTATAAAAACTTATGTGTTTGACAATTTTTGTTGTTGGAAAATTAGTTTGTTACGTACTATCCAGATGGTCCAACAGTGGAATGCCATCTTATGTTTTTGTTGAGGGGTTAGTAACCCATCAAGCTTAGTCATTATTGATTCAATATTTCTCGATGACCTGATGTAGTTTGAGACTTCCGATTTCACCTTTGATGATAGGCTTGAACAAAATAGTGAGTATTTACATTCGAAGAATAAGTGAGTGGCATCTTTCTCATGGTGATTACATATAGCGCAATATGTTGGGATTGTGATGCCTCGTTTAGATAGTCAAGCAGTTGTCGGGAGTCCATTTCGAAACACCTTATATGGTCAATCACAATCGAGTGGGTATTTTTGTTCTTTTTTCCCCATAATACGATAATAGTGATGGAGAAAATAAAAAATAATATCAATGAAAATAACAGAATCTAAATATTGATAATTATCTTTTTAGATAAGATTGTAGGAGATTCTATCATTGTACAACAAGTTCTATCTTTGTATATTTTGCTATATATATATATTCTCATGAAAATAATGAATCGAGCACAATTTAGCTTTCACAAATTCTACATGGTATCGAGCCAGACAATTCCTCTCTTCCTGTAATTTTTTTTTATATTTAAACCCTAATTTCCAAACCTACCGCCGGCCACCTTTCTCACCATGGGCCCTCACCTTCTCCTCTTCCTACTACCTTCATCCATCCGATCACCCGGTCTCACTATATGTTCGAATATTCTCACGAGTGATATGATGTCTGCATATTTAGTCTTATTTTATATCATGTTTTTATTTCATTCAAGTCCTTTTTATTAGCTTTTATGTTGGGAAAGTAAGGAAAATGTGTAGTTATGCTTAATATTGCAAGATATGGAGTCTACATAAGCTTTGGTGTGATTTTATAGGTTTTGGAGGTGATTTGGAGGAGTTTGGACGCACTTTAGAGCTTAATAAAAAATCATGAAGACAATGGAGAAGCCAAGCAAAAGGAAAAAGTGGTGCAGTTGGAGAAAAGCCTTATTTTCGCCATCCATCACTTCGATTCAAGTTCTGAAGCCTTCATGAGATTTGTAGTCTTTGAAAAGAGCTTTTCAATGCATATTCGTATGCATCAATAGGATGAACGAGGACTTGGAAAAATGCGATTGAAGACAGAGTCGAAAAGCTGGAGAAAAAACAGAGGCTATTGCGTTCGAACAGAGCCTCGGCGCCGACACCCTTGACCTGGGCGCCGATACCCTGCGCGAATCTGCGAGAGAATTTTGTGGGCTGATTTTATTACTTAATGGGGTTTTTAATTAGGGTTTTCATCTAAATCTCTTTTAGGATCTTTTAGTTAGATAGACTTGGGATATTTTATCCTTCCTTAGATAGATTATATTATTTTCCTTGGAGGTTAAGTTTAATTTCTATCTTTAAATAAATCCTATTAGAGGCTAATGATGGACACATCAACACACGGCTGAAAGGACAGCAAGGAAGAACGTGAGTTTTGGAGTTTTTGGTTGAAGGTTTTGACATTGGTTTTGAGGTGTGATTTTATGCAATTTCATATTATGTTTTATTCAATTTTCAGCATGTTTTCTATAGCTATGTGTGAGTAGTTTCCCTTCTTCTAGGGTTTGGGTGAGCCCAACAATAGCTATATATGTATGAAAGCTTGAATCTATGATGTTTTTATGAGTTTATCATCATCTATCTTGTGCTTAAATCCTTTGCGAAAGTTGAGGACAATTCCATGTTTATGATTATGAAGCGAAAGTGGATTTAATTATGAATTTGGATAGTAATTAGAGATCTTTGACGAAAGTAAAAGGGATCTATTAAGAAAAGGTAGAACGAATATGTTTTATGCGAAGACCTTTATTCTCTATTTGTGAAGTATGCGAAAGCTATCTTTTGATGATAAAAACATGATCTTTGTTCTATGATTCTTGTGTGGTATATGCATGGTTATTGTTGTGGTTATCTCTTGACCTTGGAAGTTCTTTTTATATTGTTTACATCCCTAAAATCCTTTGCTTTTTGTTCTATTTTGCTGTTGGAAAATAAACAACCACTAGATATTCATCACTTCTCCCAACCATCCCCTTGATATCGACCTCTCTAGTCGATATCGACCGCCCTTGCTAATGCTTTTTGTGTGTTGTTAGATCACATGAACTACTCTAAAAAGTGTTGTCCTCTCTCCAGTGGAACGATCCCGACTTCCGCTATCTACATAGTGGGAATTGAGGTATTTTATTTGTGGTTGATTTCCCATTGCAACATGATAACAATCAGGAATGGGTGATAAGTATGCTCGATGCTTTTCAGGGAAAGAGCAAACTCGCCTTTCTCTCTAGCAACCCTGCACAACCTGATGAGGGTCATGCTGATCTCCCTCATTGGCTTCGGGTTAATTCCATGCTTGTAGGGTGGTTGGCTTAATCGATGGAGATGTCTCTTCGCTAGATAGTCACTCTGTCGGGTATGGTTCAAGCTCTTTGGGATGAACTTCACCTTCATTTCTCTGTTAGAAATGGTCCTCAGGTTATGTAGTTGTGATCTGAGATCGCTCGCTCTACCCAAACTTGCCAATCAATTGCGACCTATTATGGTTGTCTAAATCGCCTTTGGGATGAATTTTCGGTGATCTTTCCAATACAGTGCCCATGCGGCCAGCATGATAAGGAGCAAGCAAGGAAATGGGTTCACCAATTCCTAATTGGTATTGACGATGACCCTTATGACACTCTGCGCTCCACCATCATTGCCCGGGATCCTCTCCCCACTCTCAACAGGATCTACGCTTTGGCGGTTCAATGCTCTTGCCAATGATGCCTCTTCTTCTACTCCCCGCTCTCACCAGGATCCTCTCCCCCGCGGCCAGCAAGATCTATGCCCTTGCCAATGGTGCCTTTTCTTCCACCTCTCCGCCTCTCACCGTTGATGATCGTGCTTCCATAGGTCCTACTATCACCGACGAGCAATGGTCTACTCTACAATCTATTCTGCAGGCCATACACTATAAATCTGGTAATGATAACTTAGAAGGTATTGTCCGGACTCCCTGAATTCTTGATACGAGTGCCTCATTTCATACGACTGGCGATCTTCACCTCTTGCAGGCCATTGGATATGTCTCCTCTTATTATATGAAGACCCCCAATGGCATTATTGTTACCGCCAAAAAAGCAGGGATTGTTGCTCTTTGTGAATTTCTCACTCTTTGGAATGTTCTTTATGTTCCTAGATTAACTTGTCATCTTGTCTCTTTTCGTTGTTTGATGGATGAATTATAGTGTGTTACCACTATTACTGATTGACAGTGTGTGATATAGGACCGCATTTCGAGGACGCTGATTGGAGTGGGTGAACCTAGATGGGGTCTATTGGCTTCACTGGACAACGCTGACTGATCATCCCTCCACACGTATGTCGCTGTCCTCTCCTCAAGTTTGTCATACCACTGAAGTCGATGTCTCCACCCTCTGGCATCTTCATCTTGGGCACCCTTCATTGCATCTAGTTGATTCTTTTCCTGGCATTAGGTCTACCAATATTATTAAAAATAAAATTGTCTGCGACATATGCTATAGAGCCAATTAACCTCACTTTTCTTTTTCTATTAGTCTTTCTCGTTCTATCAAACCTTTTGATTTAATACATTTGTGATATTAAGGGCCCATATCATGTGTCTTCTACTTGTGGTGCTTCTTATTTCCTTACTATTGTGGATGATTACTCTCGATCTACTTGGGTTTTCCTCATGAGCCATAAATCCCAAGTTTTGCGCCTTATCCCAAACTTTTGCATTGTGAGTCACACACAATATCATCGCAAGGTCAAACACGTTAGAAGTGACTATGGCTCCGAGTTTGTTGCCCTAAAACCTTTTTTTTTTTTTTTGCCAATCAAAGGATCTTTTTTGAGTCATCTTCTGTCACCACTCCTCAACAAAATGGTTGGACTGAAGGTAAGCATCGTCATATTTTAAATGTTGCTCGATCTCTTATGTTTCAAGCTCATCTCCCTCTAAAGTTTTGGGGTGAATGTGTTCTTACCGCGTGTCACCTAATCACCGACCCCTAACAAACTTCTACATGGGAAGACTCATTTTGAGCTTCTTAACAATCGCCCCTTCAGATTACTCTCTTCTTCGAGTCTCTGGCTGCTTGTACTATGCCTCTAGTATTCCTAGGAGCTAAATTAAATTTCAGCCCTGGGGACGAAAATGTCTTTTTCTTGGGTATCCTTTTGGCCAAAAGTGTTGGCGTCTCTTGACCTTGACTCTCATCCTATCTTTGTGTCTCGGGACATTGTATTTCATGAGTCCGTCTTTTCCTACCTCTCCTCGCCATCACCAGAGCCTCTTGCACCTGTCGTTCCTACCCCTCTCACCCATGATTATCCAGCGGTTGAGAACCCCTCTTCCACCGTCAGGGGAAGCATCCCCCAGCCAACACCTCCTCCTCCTCCCCGGCATAGTACTATACTTACCCACCCTCCTGCTCATCTCATCAACTATTTGTGCACCTCTCTCGGCAACCATGACCCTCTCTTGCAGACACCCTCTTCGGTCTCGTCCTCAGATACACACTTTCCTTTATCTAAGCATATTGGCTATGGTAAACTTTCTCTACAACATGCCTGCTTCTTAGCTTCTATTAGTGTTCAACAGTAACCTTCAACATTTCAAGAGGCCGCTCGTCATGCTCATTGGAGAAATGCTACGAGGGCAGAGATTGATGCCCTACATCGCAATGGTACATGGTAGGTCTGCCAATTACCACTTAGAAAGCATCCCATCGGCTGTAAGTGGGTGTTTCGGGTCAAATACAAAGTTGATGGTAGCATTGAACGCTACAAAGCTCGATTGGTGGCCCTTGGTAATCGCCAGATTAAGGGCATTGATTAATGGAAAACCTTTGCTCCGGTTGCCAAGATGGTCTATTTCATACTCTTTCTTGCGGTGGCTTCCATTCGTAACCGGGAGTTGCACCAGATGGATGTTCACAACACTTTTTTGCATGACGATCTTCATGATGAGGTATATATGTGTATGCCCCCTAGCTTCTATACCCTAGATAGAGGGACGGTGTGTCTTCTCTATAAGTCTCTGTATGGCCTCTGTCAGGCTCCCCGCAATTGGTTCTCCAAGCTTTCTATGGCTCTCAAGAGGTTTGGATTTACTCAATCCTATGATGATTACTCTCTGTTCTCATGCTCTAAGTTGGGTGTTGATCTGCATGTTCTGATCTATGTTGATGACTTGATTATCGGTGGCTCTAATCTCTCTTCTATTGACCGCCTTAAGAGGTACCTTCACTCTTGTTTTCATATGAAGGATTTGGGTCCTCTAAAATACTTCTTAGGCATTGAGATCTCGCATACACAGGTCGGCTTATTCCTCTCCCAAAGGAAGTATACACTCGATATTATCCACAAAACTGGTCTTCTTGGTGCTAAGCTAGTCACATTCCTTATGGAACCGAACCATCATCTCTCTCTTGATGATATTCTGCTCCTTGATCAACCTGATAAGTATCGTCGACTGGTTGGGAATCTTATCTATCTCACAATCACTCAGCCTTAATATTGTTATTCGGTCCATACATTGGCTCAGTTCATGACCAACCCTTGACAAAATCACCGGCTTGTTGCTCTTCAAGTTGGTGGCTATATGAAGGGTCTTACGTCTCAAGGTATTCTTCTCTTTAGAAACAGCTCCCTTCAGCTAACCGCCTTCTGTGACTCTGACTATGCAGTGTGTTCTCTTACTCGTTGATCTCTTACGAGTTATTTTATTATGCTTAGCAAGTCTCCGGTGTCTTGGAAGACCAAGAAACAAAGCACGACCTTGCGTTCTTCAATTGAGGGCGAATATAGAGAAATGACTACCACTACTTAGGAGCTCATTTGGCTCAAGTCCTTTCTTTGTTCCCTCGGCATTCCCCATGGTCTTCCTATGCACCTTTGGTGCGATAGTCAGATAGCTCTTCACATTTCCGACAATCCTGTCTTCTACGAGCGCACCAAACACATCAAAGTTTGTTGTCATGTTGTTCGTGATCAACTGGTAGCCGGAGTCGTCTCTCTCTCTCTCTCTCTCTCTCTCTCTCTCACTCACTCACGTCCGCTCTATGAATCAACTGGCAGACATTCTTACCAAGCCTTCCTCTTGGTCAACAACAGTTTTAGGTGCTTCTGTCCAAGTTGGGCATTCGTAATCTACATGCTCCACTGGTGGACGTCAATCGCTTAGGGAGCTCCTTGGATCTGGATGAGTTTGAGGACAGAAGACATAGGGAATGAGAGAGGAACGGATTAGGTTTGATCCAAGAAACCGGTTCAACTTATTTTTTTAAAGTACCACCCGTTGTTTGGTTTCCAAAATTTTACACTTTAATCATTTTATACCGTAAGACAATTTTACATTTTAACTCTTGTCTCTCTCTCCAATTTTACATTTTAACTCTTCTATCTATCTATCTATCTATCTATCTATATGTGTGTGTATTATTTATGAAAAAATTAATGTAATTATAATAATGATTTTAAACGAGGAAAGAATTTTTAAGAAATGGTTTACTTGTCAAACATTAATGAGACAATAATGTGGAAATTTTGATTTGTTGACCGTTGACTCCGTTATCAATATTATAATATTAAAGTCGCTGAAGCCACATGACGCCTTCTCCTTTCATGTAGGCATTTTAATTTATTTATTAATTAAGCTATTTCACAAATCTAATTCATTTAATATTTTATACGAAATCAGTTAAGATATGACAACTGCATATCGGATTGATTGGATAAATATGCAAATCTAATTAATTAAATCTAATTCAGTTAAGATTTGAATACGAAATCAGTTGAGATATTCATGATATTTTGGTTGATTAATTTAGATATTCAACGGATAAGATTAAAATAAAATCATATTTATTTTAACAAATTAATTAAATATGATTTTATTTTTTTATCTGTTTATATTTTAATTGTGTGTCTTCTTATGTACACCATCATTTATTATATAATCATCTATCATCTCACTTCCTTTCCATTTTTCTTTTTCTTATCTCTACCTCGTGTTTGTTGTATCCGTTGAAGAATAAATTCGTACAATCATACTGATTAATTAATAATTGTTGAAATTATTGGTGAGACTCAAATTGATTTCTCGCTTTCTTTTATTTTTGTATTTATTTTAATTTCAATTTCACATTCTCAATGTGAGATTTGTTTATACACATATAATACTTCTTAATTTATATTCATAATTCTATAATGTAATTTATTTAGTTGATCAATATATAAGCAAAGAACTAAAATATGAAAATTAATATTTAATTAACCTACTATAACCGATGACAGAGAATTAAAAAATATTCTTATTTAAAAACACCCGCACAACTATACTAGTTAATCTTAATCACATTGCCATATTTTGGATTGTAGGCCCTCCACGTGGGAATCAATTGGACTTTATTTTACCATGTTTTGGATTGTAGGCCCACCATTTGAGCATCAATTGGACCTTTTTTTAGATTGATATGCACTCGTTTATTATTTATACAAGTTTTTCTCTAAATGATACTCCTTCCGTCGAAAAATCCATAGGCTTTTACTATTTATGGACATTTTTTTAGGAGTTAAAAACTATATAAAATATTAACTTTTTAATTAATTTTTTTTAGAATTACAAACTTATTGATAATAAATTTGTAATTATTAAAAAAAATTAATAAAAAAGTTAATATTTTATATAGTTTTTACCTAATTAAGAAAACGTCCATGAATAATAAAGCCCATGTATTTTTGGACGGAGGTAGTACTGTATAAGATTTTTATAAAATATAAAATCTTATATTGTCGGTTTTAAGTTTTTTTGTAAAACAATTTTACACCTATGAAATAGTTAAAATAAAATTGTAAAGCACAACTTTCTTCGTCCTAGAAAAAAGAACGGATGAAATAAATACACTTATCTATAATAATAAAATACTCCCTCTGTTTCAAAATAAAAGTCGTTTGTCTTTTTCTGTACGCTTTTTAAGGAGATAAAAACACTATAAAATATTATTTTTTTGATCAATTTCTTTTAACAATTTCATACTTAGTAGTCATAAGTATAAACTTATCGAAAAAAGTTCATTAAAAAAATAATATTTTATATAGTTTTTACATCATAAAAACGCGTGTAAAAAAGTCAAACGACTTTTATTTTGAAACGGAGGGAGTACGTTTTTTCTATCTACCCAAGGAAATGGGATAAGAAATTTTATTGAAAATATTTTTCAAATTTATACTCCCTCCGTTAATTTAAACTTGTAATTTTAGAAATTTAAGAAAACAAAAAAAAAACACTTATACCCCTAATTATTACTCTACTTTTTTTACTTTCTCAAAAACTACAACTAAAAGCTACTACCTCTGATCCAAAATATATGTCGTTTGACTTTTTAACACGTATTTTAAGGAGCTAAAAACTATATGATATATTAATTACTTTTTATCATTATTTTTTTACTATCTAATATTACTAACAAAATATTAAGTTGTAAAAAAATAATTTAAAAAAAGTTGATATTTTATATAGTTTTTAGCTTCTTAAAATACGTGTTGAAAAGTCAAACGACATATATTTTGGATCGGAGGGAGTATCTAATAATTACAATGCCAATTTCGTAAAGTGGGTGGCAAAATACATAAAATGACAAGTTTTTTTTAACAAGATTTACTTCATAAAACGACAAATTTTAATTAACAAAGAGAGTAGTATTTAAGCTTTTCGTTAAATTACTGATAGAGTTGCTTTAACTTCCTACCAAAATTCAAAATATACGATGGAATTGAGCTTATTTCCACTATTTGCGGGGAATGTCAACATTCTCCCATGGTCGAAACGCTCCCAAGCGCTCAAAAACCCTCTTCCACCCTAGCCGCCTTCACCATAATGTGAACTAGATCCGGCTAATCGCTGCCGTTGTTGGCTGGCTCTCCGCCAGCCTAGACCAGCACCGCAACTCCTTCACCATCGCAACCAGCAGTCCAAAACCCTAGCCCCAAAAGCTTCCGACGCAACCCAGGCGGTTTTTCCCAACTGAGCCCAGGCGGAGCCCCTGACCGTCGTCTTGCCATCTTCCACTGCAGCTGCAAGCGCAGTCACCATGTCGGCTTCGCTGTTCAAAAAACTAGAAAACCCTCATCAGTTATGGTCGGCTTAGTTGTTCCGATCTACGGCTCGCCGGAGCCGGAACGACATAAAATATATTTTCCAATATATATATATATATATATATATATATATATATATATATATATATATATATATATATATATATATATATATTCCGATCTACGGCTTAGTTGTTCCGATCTACGGCTTAATTTTCCAATATTTTTTTCTTTTCTTTAGTTTGCTGACCCTCTGCGTAGGGTCTAACAAGTCATCTTCGGATGGCTTCAAGATCGCATGTCGATCTACTCCTTGCCTACTGTAAAATATATATATATATATACACACACGCGCGCGCGCGCGCGATGGAATAAGTAGCTACTAAAAGCAATAAAAATATTGGAAAATTCTGTTTGGTGCCCTTGAGTTTTTGACAATTTCGGTTGGTGTCCCACACATTTTTTTTTATCCGGATGGTACCCCTGAGTTTTGTCAAAAGTCCGGATCATGTCCAAAATTCATAGTTTCTTCTTTTTAATGAATAAAACCACCCTTTATTTTTATTTTTTCATAAATAAGCCCATTTATTTTTAAAATTGAACAAAACTACTTATTATTTAACTAAATTCAACACAAAATTGACAAAACCACCTTTATTTTTTAAAATTAACAAAATCACACATTATTGCCAAAGTTTTAGCAAAAAATACCCATTCTTTCCTCTTTTTTTTTTGAAGAAAATCAACCATTGTTTTTAACATTACACAAAAGATCCGTTATATATTTTTCATATTTTGTAAAAAATAAATCTCATTATTTGTCAAACATTGCATGTACATAATCACCCATTATTTACAAAATTTTGCACAAATCCACTATCTTATTATGTGAACAAAAATAGTTAACCTATCAATTATAAAAAATACTTCGTAAAACCATACTTTGTGTAAAACCACCCTTTATGCTTTAAAAACTGCACAAAACCACTTCTTGTGTAATAAAAGAAGGGGTTATTCATTTCTTTTGTTTGGAATACATAAAACCTAATAAGATAAGAATGATTGATCTTTTATTATATTTTTTATTTTACCAGAAGAAAATAAAATAAATAAATTTTACTTTTCTTTTTAAAAAAAATTATAATCGAGCATTTGGTTAAATTGATCAATCACATTTACAAATGTTTAAAGTTAGTGAGATATAAGTTAAATATTGTTTTGAAAAATAATAGGTGTTAAATATTGTTTTTGCAAATAATGAGTGTTTTTCGTTTTTGCAAAAAGTATAGAAAAATAATAGATCTTTTGTACAATTTTAAAAATCGTAGTGATTTTGTTCTTTTTTTTTAAATGATTTTGTAAAGTTTTAAAAAATAAAGTTGGTTTTGTCACTTTTTTGTTGAATTTTGTTAAGTAATATGTAGTTTTGTTCAATGTTAAAAGTAAATAGGCATATTTATGAAAAAAATAAAAATAATGGGTGGTTTTATTCATTAAAAAGAAAAAACTATGAGTTTTGGGCATGAGCCGGACTTTTGACAAAACTTAGGGGTACCATCCGGACAAAAAAAAAAATGTGAGACACCAACTGGAATTGTCGAAAACTCATGGACACCAAACGGAATTTTCCAAAAATATTTGAAACATGGGCACTATTTGACGGTGCTGCACAGCTTCACGTATAAGGCAAGAAGAGATATTTCGTACAAAATAACATTTAAACTCAAAATCCATGTTACCTTATTGTTGTTTACCATAAACACAGTTCTAATCGAAACCCCAAGGAAGTCCACCCAAAGAGATAGTAAGAGACCCACTGCCCCATCAATGTGAAAATGAAAGCTCCTAGCCTTGGTAAGTGTCACTAACAACCTATATTTATATATCTATATAAAAAAAATTAAAACAGAGGTCGGCTTCTGGTGTAATTCACCTACGTGACATTTTCTGGATTAAAATAGTATTTTTTTTATATGTGTAACTTTTTGAATTAAAATGGTGTTATTTTGCCATCTATAAATATTCAGACATGTATTTTAATTAGTTAGAGAACTTATCATTTTATACTTCATATCTAAGAAATAATATTTTCAATATAATAACTTAAATTTTTATAATTTTATTTACATCTTAATTTGAAAGATTACGTGTAATTAAAAATACATTTGTATAAAACCCAATAAAAACAACTAAATTTTATACTTCGTATTATTTTTAACTAATGATAAGACGTTTTCAATTAAAGATGAGCTTAAAATCAGATTTCATTATTAATTAATTATCTACGGAACAATAAAATCTTATCATCAAAATATTTATATTAAATTCTCAACCTCATATCTTAAGTCGTTGTAAAATCTATTATTTTTTTAGCACAATTACAATTATTTTACATGATCTTTTTATGCTAAATATTTAATTGTTATGCATGATCATATCATATCTTTTATATTATATATTTTGAATATTTATATCATTTAGAGTTGTTATCATTTCAAATTCAATACACTCAACGTTCTCTCTTTCATCTTTAAGAATTTTATTAGTTCAAGTCGGTTAGATGCGGTGATGCACTGTGTTGATTCAGTTCAAATGTTCAATGTATGTATATTGAGTAATATATATACTTCAAATAATTATTGTGTATAACATTTTCTAAACGATGAGAAGCTCTTTAATAAATAAATAAAAGTAGATTTTCACCATTTTTTAAAAAACGAGAACAAACATGATTAATCTAGAGTAGCCACATCGCCAGTGCTCTCGTGCATCAACTTGCACAGCCATGCGCCATAGGGTACACTCATAGAGCCTCACCACGCGGTCGTGCACCTTATGGGATGCACCCTTGCAGCCTCGTCATTCGTCTAGGATTATGTTATTGTAAAGGTGTCTCGATTAATGTGTCATCAAGATCCACTTAGGAAAATTCTTCAACATCGAAGTTGTATATCTTCGAGTTCTCTTTCCAACAAGGTATAGTATGACTCAATACAATCAATACAGCCTTTGAAAGACTCATTTTATCGAGACGTCACCAAGTTGAAAATCTTACTTAAAAGACACTTTTCGTGAATAAGCGTTCATCTTCATTTCTTTAATTCTTCTCTTAATATGACCTATAGAAAGCCATTTTGACAGTCATCACGTGTTATTTTACGTGCAACAATGTTGGTTAGGTTGAGACCAACCCCTTATAATTGTTTTCCAACAATGCTATTTTGGTAGTGTTTGAAGTATTCTCCCCACTCCGCAGTTTCTTTAGTTGTAGTGTGGATATTTGGTTTTGCAGTGTGTTTTTTGGTACCTTTCTCATCTCGATCGTCTCCCCAACTTGTGGGTATCTAAGAGCATATGCAACCATGGGTTACTTTTTCCCCTTTTCAATTTTTATCCTCCTATTATAATTTGTCACATCATATATATTTTTTATTAAATTATTTTCTATTTTTTCTACCTTTTCTATAGAGGTTACTCTTGCAACTATGAGGTTATCTTGTTCCCCACTTATGTGATTAAAAAATTATAAATAATAAGTAATGGCTCACTTGTGTCTTTAAAAAAAATAAAAATAAAAAGAAGAGGTTACCTCAGTAGAAAGGATAACCTCTTCCAGCCTCTCTTCCCATAAGATTTTGACTTGTAATAATGGATTTACCTTTTAATACCTATAAAATAAGGAAAACTCATAGTTTTACACATGTACCATGTGGTTGTTTATGCGTCACTTGTTAATTGACGTTTTTTCATGAGTCCATTCCTTGCCGGCCTGTTGAAGTATCGAGCTTGTCCAATAATTCGAATCATTATCTTGTAAGTTTTTTTTTTTTAAAAAAAAAAAAATCACTTTTAGTAGTCCGTGAAAATATTCAAAAACAGTTATAAAAAAAAAATTATTCAAAAACATAGAGCTTTTGTGGGCCCGGGCAATGGCAGCTATAAATGATAACGATACGCCTCCCGGATTTGCTCACTTCCCCACACCCGCCGGAAACCGAATAAAGAAAACTGAATCTCCTTCCGAATCTCTTCATCCCTCCCCCTCCCCGCCGGGTCGTCTCCAGTCTCCCACCCCCGCTTCCATATCCAACAGGTTCATCTCTCTCTCCCCCCTTCTTCTTCATATCCGCGGAAGGCGCTACTGAGATTTACAAATGTTCTTGCCGGTTCCTGTTCTCTTCTTCTTTGATTTATCGCTGTTTTAATTCGATCTCGTTCTTTTTAACCTAATCTTCACAACTTACCGTTTTGTTCGTTCGGCAAAAGCTACCTCGGTAATTTGGGCGTTTTTTTGTTCTCAATTTTGTTTTCTGTTATCGACGTGGTTTGATTTCTGCTTCTTTCCCTTTCTTTTGATATGATATGAACGCCACTGATTATTTTGAGCGGAAAAAAATTGTAACGAAGAGTTGTAGCACCTTGATTCCACTGGTTGTTGCTTTATTCTAAATATATCGAATCAGTGAATCACCTAATTCACGTTTAGCTGATTTTGCATCTTAATAACATCAAGTTAGGCTCGCACGCTTCATAATTAATTAGATAATGGAAAATGAAATGATTGACTCCGCAATAACAAAAGTGTGTGGGTCGGAGGGGTCAATTACTCATCCTTTGACAGTTTGACTGTCCACCAGTAAAGTATGATGAATGATGATATCATGATCTATACTTTGATATGTTACTTTTGCACGATTGAGAATAAATAAAAATGGTTCCCAGAATCATACAGGGACTTCCGTATCCTAATTTTCCCTGTTTGAGGGCGGATGCTTGTCTTTACACGGAATTTTGTTGAAGTCCTTTGCTGCAATTATTGACTTTAGGGAATCATATGAATGAATCTGTATGGAATATTGGATATATTAGTATGAATGCGATTATTGCTTAAAAATTTGCCAGCTAAGTCCCCGATGGCAAGTTGATTTGTTTCCGTTTTTGCCGTCAATGAATTACGAGGGGCTTTTATATATAGTTTACAGTGTTGACTCTTTAGCAAGGAGAGGTTGTGTTTTCTGGGAAACAACAGTGTGGGTTTCATTTTCATTTTTATTTCAATGGATTTCTTCTTTTTGTTTTGTTTGAATGTATGTATGTTTATATCTTCAAGTGTTTAGTCTTTATGCTGATATGGGTCATCGCCCCAGTTTTTCATACTTTGGAGACTTGCTGAATTATAGACTATAATTCAGCAATACTCCAAGGAAAAAGTCACAGAAAGGTTGTAAGTTTGTATGGAAATTGTATTTTAGTTGGATCAGCACAGTGAGTCTGCTACATGTTCGGCATTTGCTGTCTTTCTGTGTCGCAAAGTTGAAGGAAATTGAAAGGAAAGAAAACATGATTGAATCCATTTCATTCGTTTGATTTACCGTAGTTTTTGTGATATATTATTGCCTTGATATATAACGCTTTAAGTTAAAATACCTATTTGGAGCGTAGAGCATTTCATAATCTTGGACTTTGCATAAAACTCAGATACTTGGTGGTTCATTGCAGGAAGAGGTGGTCAGGCACAAGGTTGATATTTCCACTTATATGAAAATGGAAGAGGATCTTTACACCCAAGACGGCACTTTAACTGTTGATAAAAAACCTGCAAATAAGAAAAAGACTGGAAAGTGGAAGGCCTGCCCATTTATTCTTGGTACATACTCACGCTTATTTGTTACTTGCTGTGTATTAGAAGCTCAGTTTACTGGGTGTGTTGTCCAGCGTAGAGATAGCTTACACTGTAGTTTTGGTCTCTGCTCAGGAAATGAATGCTGTGAGAGGCTGGCATACTATGGAATGAGTACGAATCTCGTAAACTATCTTTTGACACGCCTTAATGAGGGAAATGTTGCTGCATCCAGAAGTGTCAACAATTGGTCAGGAACTTGTTATGTTATGCCTTTAATTGGAGCCTTTCTGGCTGATGCCTACTTGGGAAGATACTGGACGATTGCCATTTTCTCCATCATATATGTGCTTGTAAGTCTCTTATGAAAATATCTCTGTTTTTTTTGCCTCTGTTTCCCCTATAAAACCATTTTCAAGACCATCTCTCCATTTGGTGGAAGTGTGAATTGGTACTTGTACAGGTGGACCATAAACAATGTGCAAACACATGTAAGCATTTAAGAATCACTGCGCCTAGTTCGCACTTAGCTTATCATTAAGAAAGGTTAATAAAGATTATTTAGTCTCACTTGCTGCAGATGTCACTCTTGTAGAAGTTAACATTTAGCTCTCTGCTGATGTTCAGTAATAGTGCTTGTAATTTTAAGTTTTGACCTTTTGAATGGATTTGCAGACAATTTCTTGTGGGAGTGAGTGACTGATGCATTCCAGATTTATGTTTCTAATACATAGAAATATTATAGTTTGCTTTAGAACTGTATTTCTGCTCTTTTTATATGGACAAAGTTTCATGTGTTCCAGGGAATGACTCTGTTGACGCTTTCTGCTTCGTTGCCTGGACTAAAGCCAGCAGGATGTGTGCAAGATGTATGCCACCCTACATCAGGACAAGTTGCTGTCTTTTTTGTTGCTCTCTACATGATCGCCCTTGGGACTGGCGGGATCAAGCCGTGTGTCTCATCTTTTGGTGCGGACCAATTCGACGATAATGATAAAGGTGAAAGGAAAAAGAAAAGCTCCTTCTTTAACTGGTTCTACTTCTCCATCAATGTTGGTGCTCTCTTTGCCTCCTCGGTTTTGGTGTATATTCAAATGAATGTTGGCTGGGGCTGGGGCTTTGGCGTTCCTGCTGTCGCTATGGCCCTTGCGGTTTTTTTCTTCTTCTCGGGTAGTCGGCTGTACCGGCTTCAGACACCAGGAGGAAGCCCCCTAACTAGGATTATGCAGGTCATCGTTGCATCCCTTCGAAAACGAAGCATCAAAGTTCCTGGAGATGAAACCGCTTTGTATGAGACCACTGATGAGGAATGCGCCATTCAAGGAAGCCGGAAACTCAAGCATACAAACGAACTGAAGTACGTATTTTCTATATCCATGCTTCTCCCTTTGTTTACATCATTTTTTGTTTTCCTAAGAGCAGTTCTTGCCAACATCTTGTAAATTTGCAGATTCTTTGACAAAGCAGCAGTGGAAAACGAGACAGACAGGGAGTCACAAGCAAACCCATGGAGGCTCTGCACCGTAACTCAGGTAGAGGAACTCAAATCTTTAATCCGTCTACTTCCCGTATGGGCATCCGGGATTGTCTTTGCAGCAGTCTACAGCCAAATGAGCACGATGTTCGTTCTTCAAGGCAACACACTCGATCCGCACATGGGCCCCAATTTCAAGATACCTGCGGCCTCCCTCTCCATATTCGACACGATCAGCGTGATTTTCTGGGCCCCAGTCTACGACCTTTTGATCGTCCCTCAGGTGAGGAAGTTGACGGGCAAAGAGAGAGGGTTCACACAACTCGAGAGGATGGGGATCGGTCTTTTCATCTCCATCTTCTCCATGGTCACTGCTGCATTCCTGGAGATCGTGAGACTTGGGATAGTGAGAAGGCACAACTACTATGACCTCCCCACTATCCCCTTGTCCATCTTCTGGCAGGTGCCTCAGTACTTCCTCATAGGCTGCGCCGAGGTTTTCACCTTCATAGGGCAGCTAGAGTTCTTCTATGACCAGGCACCCGATGCAATGAGGAGCCTGTGCTCTGCCCTGTCTCTGACAACTGTTGCGTTAGGGAACTACCTTAGCAGCTTTCTAGTCACCATTGTCGCGGACCTGACCACCAAGAATGGAGAGCCAGGTTGGATCCCAAATGACAACCTCAACAGGGGACACTTGGACTACTTCTATTGGCTGCTCGCCGTTCTCAGCGTGATCAACTTCCTTGTGTATCTGTGGATTGCTAAGATCTACACCTACAAGAAGGTAGTGTGAGTGACCTGGTGGAGGAATCAGATCTTGGTAACAGGATTTCAGTCCAAAAGGATCATACAAGTCAGGATTAGTTGGATTTGGAATATTTCTTAGAATTCTTAGAGTTTGAGATGGTCACATGCATTTACATGTGTTTGTGCCAAGTGGTTGTTAATATTAATGTTAGGGAAAAGTGCATTAGTTCAAACTGGGATTATAAGTCATTTGAATTTTCAAATAAATAAGTTTTGGTCGTCCAAGGACATCTGTTTGCATGGAGCTTGATGGCATTATGTGCCTTGGGGATGGAAGGAACAAACTACTTGGCTTGTCAGATTATCAGTTCTACCTACGACTCTACCAGATAGTGCAGCATCAGATTATTCATCCAGCCTTATCTTTGGATTCACATACATTTTCATTGTAATATGTGAAATTTGCTGTTACTAAGGGATGATGATATCATCAGATTCTAGGACGATCATTTTGCAGTTTTTGGCAACGGGATGGAAGTAGGTGGATGGGGATGGAATTTTGGGAATGGAAGGGATGGGGATGGAATTTCGGGGTGAACCGATGGAATTTTGAATCCAGTTTAATCCCGTTCGCGTTTGGTTGTGAGTTAAAGTTTATGAAATAGAAGTCACTGAAAAAGACAATTTTGTCCCCACTAATTGATATGAAAGGACAAAATTACCCCTCCAAAATACCCCTCAATTGAAAACCCTATATTTTCACTTCTCGTTATTTTCAGAGCTTGGGAAGACAACCGAAGTCGGCGGTACTGAGGTAGGCGGTGAAGCTCCGGGCGACGGCGGCATTGGAGAGGACGTAATCCACTTCCTCTCGTCCGCCATTTCTCTATTCTATTCCTGAATCCCGACGGCGACGGGGATATGGACGGCGAACTCGGTGTAGCAGAAGGCGGAGAGGAGGGCGCAGAGGCCGGCAATGGTGTAGGAGAGGACGACGGAGGGGCCGGAGTAGAGGCAGGAGGCGCGGCCGGTGGTGACGAAGATGCCGGCGCCGACTATGCCACCGATGCCGAGGCCGACGAGGTCGTACCAGCGGGGGGGGGAGCGGAAGCGGGTAGTCTCGTCGAAGGAGGAAGGGGTGCTCTGGGAGTCTATGGCGGCGGGGGGTTTAGGGGGAACTCTCGGAGATGGTCCCCCTTGAATCAGGTGGATCTCTCACCCCCTCTCACCCCCCGCATCCCCACATTCGCATCCCGCTCCACCCCCTCGCATCCCCTGCCAAACGCGTCGGCGCACCTCCCGAAACCCACCCCCATCCCCGGCACCCCCTCCCATCCCCTGCCAAACACGGCCTAACTACTATACGAGTTAAAACCTAACTAGGCTCCAGCTTGACACCCTGTCCGTTGAGAAGCGAAACAAATACCCAAATTAGAGGGCTGAACAAGTGCATAGTGAGGATTTTGGACTATCCATTGATGATTTCCATCTTCGTACTGCCTAATTCAATCTTTTTTGTATGGAGCCTAACAATCATATTATCAAGACCTAAGAAATTGAAAGAAGTAAAGAAAGTTTCAGGCAAATAATCAAGGAACAACTTTAAAAAAATTGATTACCAAAGGCAAATTATCACAGGTGACAAAACTTATACGCTGCTAATATGGATCTGTCCTGCTAATGCAGACCATAGATTCTTAGGCAAATTATCACAGGTGACAAAACATATCCATCCCAATCCACATTTCCTCCATGATTAAACACACCCTTTCTCTATACAACAATGGACTTTGACCTTTGAGCTTGGCATGAAGGGTAATAATGTAATATGGTAATACGGAGTATATGAGCAGCTAATAGTACTTTGTTGTACAGAGATTTTAACTAATTACCCAGTTACAGCCTTTGAGCTAGTAGTACTCCAATGCTGATGCACTGAGAGGAGCTCTTTGGGGAATGCCCTTTCTTCTCTTGGGAGCCCTGAAGTTAACAGTGGCCTGGGGCGTCGACGGGCGGAAGCTCCGAGGCTTGTGCTTCAGCTGATTCTTCTCATGGCTGCTGTTGTACAAATCCTCGGATTCAGCTGATGCAGAATGCAGGCTCCTCTTGGGCTTCTTCCGAAAATCCTTCGATGTCCCGGCGCTCTACAAAAGATATTCAACAATGAATCAACAATGATCAGATGAAAACTGAGAGACCCCATTTAAGCAACTCAAGATCCCCAATTCAGATTTTGCACTTAACAAGTACTTGGGCAGTGAAAACCAAGTTTTTACATTTCACACTCCAAGAAGAGAATCAAAACTAATCTGAACAACTGAATATAACCCATATCACATTTTGACTTCTTCAACCCAAGAAGCCAAAAGTTTGACAAAAATCAAACCAAGAGAACCCATAAAGAAAAAGGATCAATTCACATTGTATCTTACTTGCAGTCATCAAGAATTAATCTAACAAGTGATTGGCCACTGAAGACCAAGTTCTTACATTTTACATCAAAATTTTAAAGCAAAAAAAGAAAAGGAAACAAATAATCTACTGTTGCATTTTTTTAATCAATTCAATTACCAAATCAAGAGTGAATCAAATCGTTTATATAGTCAAAGCAATGGCAATCAAATCTACCATCTGAAGTAAGATGTAGATGAGCACATAGTATGACTAAAGAGCAGAGAATATTAGGTAAGCTAGGTAAGTAAATGAATACTATTAATTCCCCCCATTTTCATTTGTTTCTTCTTGCAGGCAGCAAGGCTGAATGTTTGATTAGGGTACATGAGCACTGGAGGTAGGTTTATTGCTTTGTTCTTGACTTCTCTTTTAATTGAGATTTTTCACTGTAGTCTCTCTTTAGTTCATGGATTGTTGTTTTGACGTTCACAGTTCAGTAGCAAGAACGAAGCAGCAATTACATGTGCCAGAAGTGCACTAGATATTAACAGCATATTCATTCTCTACTAAAAAACACGAAACGATTCTCAATATTTCTTGTCAAGAGGATCGAAAGAGAACAAATTCCTTTGGATCAAAAAAAAAAGAGAGAGAACAATGCCTTGTGACTGAAATTTGAGAAAAGTTTTTCTAGCTAGGGTGCACTTACTGGTCACATTCTTCTTTCCATCTTAACAGTTAGAATAGAAACTCAAGGAACCATAATATTAACCAATTCAATCTACATGTGAAATTGAAAAGAAAGAAAATTTGTAATCTGAACCCCTAATATCCTGTTTCTTTTCATAAGATCCCTTATAAGCTGACCAAAATGCATTATAAGCCTCTTTTTGGTTTTGACAAAGGGCAAAGACAAACAGAAAAGTTAAGCACAACCAAGTCAAAACCCATGATCAGTTCAAAACCAAACCTGATCAATCAAAATAGTCTACTCAATTGCATTTCAACAACAACAAAAACAAAAAAACAGGACTTATGAGCCAAATGAAACCAGCAATTTAGAAACAGAACCATCCATATACTTTACTATGAGCTAATATACTTTACTGCAGCCAAGTCAATTGAAACCACAAACATGTATATGATTTTCAGGTACGCAACAGAGAGCATTAACATAGCTTGCAAATGGGGTTACAAGGGTGTGAGCTCTGGTGAGACACTATCAGGGATCAGGTAACATAAGCTCTGGTGAGACACTATCAGGTAACTGATCTAATCGAATATCAAGGGCAATGAAACTTCAAATTCGAAGGAAAGCACAAGAAACTTCAGATTCGAAAGGAAAATCGAAGTAAAAGGACAAGGAAAAGCACAACAAACTTCGGATTCGAAGGAAAGCACAGGTTCCCCTCGGATCAACGACCACAACAATGTCGATTGAAGATGAAAGCATAAAAACAGTGCAAAGTTAGGGTTCAAGACTCACCGAAAGCGATTGAAGATCGACTGCCGAAGCCAAGGAAGGGAAGAGGAGATCGGAAGAAGAGATCAATCAGAAGCTACAATCCACGGGAAGTTCCGGTGACGGGGAGATCAGATTCATCGAAAGCATAGGAACGAGACTACGAGAGTGCTGCCGCTTGTCGGGGAGAGAGACGGCTCAGAATAGACCCTGGAAAATCAGGGGTAATAAAATGGGCCGAATCATTAGAGGCCCCAAACACATTCATTCCTTTGAAGATGTGAAACAAAGGATTTTTTTTTGGGTCAAACACTAACAAAGTGTTTGGTGGGCTTTTTTCTAGTGAACCAAACGGTCCCTTAAGATGTAAGGGTTGATCCAAAGGTTTTACAGATATCGGCTCCAAGGACAAGCCCGTGAGAAATGATTTACATCTTGTAAGACGAGATGCCGCATTAATCTTTCTATCTATGATCAATAATTGTATGGCAAAATACATGAGAAAGAAAAACCAAAGAAAGAAAATGAGGCAGTGAGAAGATCATCCGACCTGAAACTCGGGGAGAGTTGCTGCGTACTGCGCACATACCCCTCAAAGAGAAGCTCATTGCGACAGTGTTTCCTCACTGCAGATCCAGCGAACAGTGAACCCAACCCTGACACCCTCACCTTACCAGTGGAGGCTGAAAGAGCAGGAACTGCAGGCTAAAATGCCTTGTGCAGAGCCAAAAAAGGAGAACCTCACATATTTCTTGGATAAGAGATTTGCTTATCTGAGCCATGGATACAGGATGCCAATGCGCAGTTAGATGCTGTTGAAGTGGCCTTTAAGAGGTCCAAAACACCACTGTGTAGGTTCGTTCAAGCTCCTCCAATCTGATAGAATTATATAGGGGGGAAAAAAAATTAGGACCCTGTTTGGTAAAGCTAAAGCTAATGTATTGTGTGCTAAATATATGTTAAATTAAAATGTTCACAAGTTAGTAAAGTGTTTGGTTACCCTGCCTAATAGGGTAGCTAATACAAACTACTACTTTCGTTCGGCAACTGACTTTTTAACAAGTTTTTTAAGGTGCTAAAAAAACATACAAATATTAATCAAAAACTTAATATTTTATATAGTTTTTAACTTCTTAAAAACTAAGTCAAAAATTCAATGACCATCTATTGGTGAACGAATGGCGTAGCTAGCAGAAGAGAAAAATACTAGATTTGTCAAAAGTTTGGAGTGAGTAGCGGTTGAAAATCCAGTTCCAAGCGTTAATTAAACTAAAATCTTATCTTTACTTCATTTAAAAATTGTACTCAATTCATTCAAAAATAAAGTATTTTGACTTTATTAAAGGGGCTAAAATCTACATAAAATATAACTTTTTGTTAATTTTTTTACGAAATTTCATAGTTATAATAAATAATAAATTTGAAATTATAAAAAAAAATAGTTGATATTTTATAACTCCATTCAGCAAAACACTTTATATAAAAAAGTTATCATTTTATATAGTTTTTATCATCCTAAAAAATGTGGGTTCATAGTAAATATGTTTCACTAAACCGAGAGAGTAGTATTCAGCTCCTTTTAAATCATGTCAAAAGGTTGAATCACTTATTTTTTAACGGAGGGAGTATAATAACAAAAATACTTGGAAATGCTACTTACATTACCAAACGGAGGCTAGGTTTGATACATTTCCGAAAGTGTTTCCTTTTATCTTCACAGTATTTAAACAGATCAAGATAATTAGGAGCAAAATGCAACATTGTGAAAATTTTAGTAAGTAAATGAAAAATGATAGGCATACACAGATTTTCGAGAGATTGAGCAGGGTAAAAGAATGAAGGCTGGTTTTTCAAGACATTGAAACAAAGAACACTAATGACGCAAGAAAAGGGGGGAAATACTACATAATAATAATAATGATGAAAAGGCAAAGAGTTGCACCACTGCACCTAAAAAGGGAGCATTTTCATTCTCCTGCCCTAGGGTGTAGTTTTGGAGGGTTTGCTTGGTGAAAGGGAAGTGGTAGAAGAAGATAATAGTGGGTCCGGTTCATAGAAGAGAAAATAATGACATGGCTAGGACTTAATGTAACATTTATTGAAGATAATGGAGAAACCTGTTAAAATAATTATAGCATCATTTAATAGACCCAAAATGGAGTTAATCTTTGGGGTTGATATCTTTTGCGTCATTTAATAAATCTTGGTGATATTTATGCAATCACTAAAAAAAATGTATATGAGGCGCAACCAGATACTTTCAGATTTAGCATCAAAATCTAGAAGTCAAAATCACCAAGGATAATGGGCTACAATATTTGAAATATATACATATAGCATCATTTAATAAACCCAAAGTTGAGCCTTATTCTTTGGGGTTGATATATCATGCCAAATATCTTTTGCGTCATTTAATAAATCTTGGTGATATTTCTGCAATCACCAAAAAACGTATCTGAGGCGCAATTAGATGCTTTTTCTTTAGCAACATAATGTATGCAACAAAAAGAACAAGAATAATGGACTACAATCTTTCAAATATATACATATAGCATCATTTAATAAACCCAAAGTTGAGCCTTATTCTTTGGGGTTGATATATCATGCCAAATATCTTTTGCGTCATTTAATAAATCTTGGTGATATTTCTGCAATCACCAAAAAATGTATCTGAGGCGCAATTAGATGCTTTTTCTTTAGCAACATTATGTATGCAACAAAAAGAACAAGAATAATGGACTACAATCTTTCAAATATATACATATAGCATCATTTAATAAACCCAAAGTTGATCCTTATTCTTTGGGGTTGATATATCATGCCAAATATATTTTGCGTCATTTAATGAATCTTGGTGATATTTCTGCAATCACCAAAAAAACGTATCTGAGGCGCAATTAGATGCTTTTTCTTTAGCAACATAATGTATGCAACAAAAAGAACAAGAATAATGGACTACAATCTTTCAAATATACAAATATAGCATCATTTAATAGACCCAAAGTGGAGCCTTATTCTTTGGGGTTGATATATCATGCCAGTTATCTGTTGCGTCATTTAATAAATATTGGCAATATTTCTGCAATCACCAAAAGAAACTTGTCTGAGGCACAATTAGATGCTTTCAGATTTAACATCATAAGATAGAAGAAAAAATGAAGTAGGATAATGGACTACAATCTTTGAAATATATATAAATATAGCATCATTTAATAGACCCAAAGTAAAGCCTTGTTCTTTGGGGTTGATATATCATGCCGGATATTTTTCGCGTCATTTAATAAATCTTGGTGACATTTCTGCAATCGCCAAAAAATCGTATCTGAGGTGCAATCAAATGCATTCGGTTTAGCATCAGTTAATAGACCCAAAGTGGAGCCTTATTCTCTGGGTTTGATATATGATGCCAGTTATATTTTGCGTCATTTAACAAATCTTGGTGATGTTTCAGCAATCACCAAAACATATCTGAAGCGCAATCAAATGCTTTCAGTAAATAAAATGAAAAATAAACAATCAGGGTAATGGTCTACAATCTTTGGTGAAACTATCATATTTAACTGACAGAATTGATGGAGAAAAAACAATGAAAACTTAGCCATAAAAGTTATTAATTCCTCAGTAGAAGTTGCACCATTTTACAAATCCTAGAAGGCTGGAAGTCTCAAATTAGGTTAAAGGATGTTTAAGCTTTCCAATTTTGAAATCCAAGGGAGGTTGCAATGGTATTCCAAGATCTAAAGGGTTGCTAGCTGATTTAAACTATTTCAACATAATTTCTGAATTCACTACTGTAACTGTGTAAGAGCACGTTGTAAAGATGAGTTGTGCGTATTGGAAAAAGTAATAATAACAAGGTAATTAGTCAAAAAATATCAGCATCGTTTAAAGACTCGTAAATCATAAAACATATAGCCAAGAAGCTCATACTGCTCAAGTGTGCATAAAAAGTAAGACTGACATACCTTTGAACTTCCTGACAGAAGTATCAAACACAATAGCATGATTGTTGACGCATGGATGGAGGGTACTTTTACAGTTGAGCCTTGAAGAAATCTATAAAATACATATCAAGAAATGAGAATACTGAAAAGGGAAAGAGAAATGGTACAAGATAGGACAACTGAACATATCAGCCTTAACAAATGGCATGTCGTCCTTGAAAAATGACAAATCACCCATAACTAAAAGTCTACTTTTGCATACTGAATTTTAAATTGACCTAGTTTTTCAAATTTTCAAAAACAGAACCTAGAGGTCCATGGATGGAAGAAACAGGGGAACTTAAAGACTTACATCGAGCATTGCTAGTAGTAGTGAATGTAGCCCTCTTATGCCGAAAGTCTGTGTCAAGTAAAGCTCTTCCATTCCATGAGAATTCTTACCCTCTTGCACCCATTGATTTGGGGAACATGCTGACAGAAATATTAGTCCTTAAAATTATTCAGGTATATTTGAGAACAGAGAAGACATTGTTAAGTTAAACATCTTTGATATGATAATAAATATTCAGTTTTGTCTGAGTGAGACTTCAACAAACTAAAGAAGCTAGAGGAGTACCTAACATCTGACTCAACTGAAACAACCTTACTAGCACAAGCTTCAACAATCACAGCTCTTACAAGGATGTTCCAAGTAACAACTGTTGGAATGATTCCGCTAGCTAAAGCTTCATCTAAGAAACCCAAGGCATCCCCCATTCTACTGACTGAGCATAACCCTTTGAAGACAATATTGTAAGAAATAATATCAGGATGCAAACCACTTTCTGAAATGAAGGTCCAAATCTCAGATGCCTTTCCACAATCTCCAACTTTAAAGAATCCTTCCATTAGAGTGTTGTGAGTCACGAGATTAGGCATGCAGTCCCTTTCCTTCATTTTAAAATATAACATCAAAGCATCCTCCACTTTTCCAGCAGAGCAAAGACCGTGAATAATGATATTGTGCATAGTTATATCAGGCTTAATGCCCTGATTTAAAGCCTGACACCACAAACTATGAGCCATTTCAGTGTTTTTGCTTTGGAAAAGGCCATCCATCAACAAGCTGTATGTAACTATATCTGGTTGAAGCTGTTTCTCTACCATTTCTTTCACAAGTTTATAAGCGTCTGTGTGCCTTTCTGCCTTGCACAACCCGTGTATGAGAGAGTTAAAGGTGAAGCAAGTTGGGGAACAACCATTACCAACCATTCTTTCTAAAATTTGAACAGCACTCTCGATCCTATAAACACTGACAAAACCATTGATCAATGCATTGAAAACATGAGAATTCGCTTTAAGCCCCTTCCCAAGCATATGATCAAGCACACTAACTGCTTCATCTAATCTTTCTTCTTTACATAATCCATTGATCAATGATGAGTATGCATAGACGTCAAGTGTACCACTGTGCTCAGCTTCTGCAAGAATGGATACTGCCATATTTAGGTATCCATGCTTACATAAACCATGAATCACCACCCCAAAAGTCGTTGAATCGGCACAGCAATCACTACGAGACAGGAGTTCCCATATCGATATTGCTTTATCCACCATTCCATTTTCAAACAACCCTCTGATGAATATATTAAAGCTTATAATACTGTAAAGGTTATCATTCATCATCTTCTTCCATAGCTCAAAAGCCTCCTGAATCCTCCGAGCTTGGCAATAACCATTAAGCATTGCATTGCACACAACCACATCTGGAGATACATTGTTCTCCACCATGGATGCATACACTTTAGAAGCCTCGTCGAGATACCCCATCCCACAAAGGCCATTTATCAAACTACTATAAGTATACAGATCCAACTTTCGCTCATTTCTCTCCATCCGTCGCCACATCTCCAAACCTTGAGCAATTTTACCACACTTGCACAATCCATTAATCATTGTATTGTACGTCACTACACTAGGATAAACTAATGGCTCTCTAACCAACCTATTCCAAACCTCGTTAGCTTTATCAACATCCCTAGCTTTGAAATACCCATCAATCAAGATATTGTAACAAATCACATCAGGTGTAACACCTCTCTCGTACATTTCATCAAACACCTCATAGGCATCAGACATTTTGCCAAACTTAACAAACCCATTTATCAAAGTCCCATAACTACAAACATCAGGACTCATCCCCTGACTCCACATCCAATCCAAAAGCATCCTTGCCCTGTCAAACTGGCCTCTCTTACACGAAAGCTTCAACAAGATATTATAAGTATCCAAATCAGGCTTCAAATCCAAGCCCTGAAAGTAGCGCAAAAAAGACTCCGCCTTTTCCCACTGCCTCGACTCCACAAAGCAATTAAGCATAGAGTTGTGCGACCTAACCCCTGGCTCGCACCCAAACACCTCCCCCATCCGCTTGAAGACGTCAAGCGCCTGATCGACCATGGAATTCCTGGAGTAAGCTTTAATGGCGGCCAAAGCTACGTCTTCGGAGCAATCGCACTTCTGAGCGCGGATAAGGTCGAGCACACGGGAGACATGGCGGACGAGGCGGGGGTCCGAGAGGCGGCGGAGGATGTGGAGGTAGACGTCGGGGGTGTGGACGTAGGCTAGGGTGGAGGTGGCGGCGTCGAAGAGGGAGAGGGCGGAATGGGAGTTCTTGTGGGATTTGAGGAGTTTGAGGAGGCGCTTGGGGGAGAGAGGGGTGGGGAGGAGAGCCATTGGAGGGGTGCGAGGGTTTCATGGTTACAGAGGTTGGAAGAGTTGAAGCTCCAACCCAGTTGAGGATTTCAAACTTGACAGTGTTGACACCATTGCCGTTTGCTTCTACAAGTCTACAGATTAATGGCTTCTCTTTTTATTTTGTTTTTGACATTGCGAGTCTCCACATTGTAACCTAATTTTTGCCTCAAATCTCTTTCATTTTCTTACTTTTTCCGACACATGTTCAATTTTTTTTATTTTTTTTGAACCGAAAATAATTTGGTTGTAAGATCAGACCCTACGAGTCAATAGTATCTATATGGATGAGATTGCAAAGCATAGAATCGTCATGTGCTAAAGAATTGTGGAAGGCAAAGTTCAGATGCGATAAGCGGCCCGCAACTTGATTTGCTTCCCTATAGACATGACGAATGTCAATGGAATCAAAGAAGCTCAGCGAGACTAGACTGTCGGGGACAATCATTTCAGAGTTCCTAGTAGGCTTCTCAAGGCCTTTCAGACCGTTTATAATGGTGAGGTTATCACCCTCAATTTCAAGTTTGGTTATGTTGAGCTCCTATGTTGTTATGATTCCTTTCCAAAGTCCCAAGCTTTCCGAGCCAACGATAGTCAAGATGGGACAAGGCCCAAAACCAAAGAAAATTGGAGTACTAGTGTGATCTCTAATTAAATCCGTAAGAACCTTTAGCCGAAGGCGAGAGAGCCCCATTAAAATTGAGTTTGTAAGTCCCTGCATTTGGAGGTTTCCATCTTGCTTATTTTATTTTCTGGGATATTGTAGATGAGAAAATTTACGTCTTCCCCAATTTAGTGATTGTCCCCCAACTCTGTCAAATTGGGCTTTTGTCCACCTAAAGTTTTTTGGACAAAATTGCCCTTCCATATATAAGGCTTTATGCTGTAAACCGCTCTCTATCTCTCTCCTCATTATGATCTTTTGGTCGCGTTTCTGAGACGATTCGCTCTCTTCTCTCCATCTTCTTCGAAGCCATTGTTACGGTTGAAACCGGCGATTCCTTTTCGATTCTGTTCCAATGGCAGAGAACAAAGTCGCCGACGACATCGAGGGACCTGCTATTGCTGCAATCGACGATAAACATTCAAACGATCCTTCAAATGGCGGTGTGTTATCTGTGTTTATAGTTTTATACTTGTTTTGAAGTTGAAACCGACGTTTCTCTTCTATTTTTGTCGAATTTCAGAGAACAAGGACTCCGATGAAATGGAGGCAGTTGATGTTGCTGTGATTGAAAGTAAAACTGGAAGCGATTCGTCAGATGACGGTTTGTTTTCTGTGTATATGGCTTTTATGCATGTTTTTCGTTTTTTCCACCTTATTAGGGTGTTTGATATCTAATGTGGCTGATTTGCAGTGAAGAAAAGTTCTTCTGAGAAGGTTCCTTCTGTTGAAGGTAGCAGTTCATCCGGTTCTTCAAGCAGAGGTGTGTTGTTATTGTTCTAAGGTTTTGTGTTCATGCTTTTCTATCAAATGTATACATGCATTTGGTTTTTTTTTCTTTGATTTTATCATAAATGCCTATTTCAGCATAATCTGTAAAAGACCTATTTCAGCAGATTTTGTTATTCATGCTGAAACTGTCGTTGTGTATTCTTTGTGTGTGTTTTTTAGATGATAATGTCTCTACAAGTGATCTTCAAGAATATAAATGTCAATTTGATGTGAGTATATTTTTTTCATACCTTATTCCCCTTTTTGTGTGTTTTTATGTTTATTCATGCTTATGAATGTGTCTTTTTAACAGAGATTGAAGTATTGCATTTCTGTAAAGGATAGATTTTGTGCAAAATCCAATGTTTACTGCGCTCAAGATGTCTGTGACGTTATAGAGGAACATCTGTCTAAATCTGATTTTGAGTTGTTGAGGCGAAGTTGCTTTGGATGAGTTTTTGTTCAGAGAAATAAGATAAAACTTAATTTTCAGCTAATTCATCAAATGACGCTTCGTATGATTAAGAGTGATAAGCTGCATGAATTGTGGTTTAAGGTTGATGGTCTTGTTGCTCGGTTCTCTTTGGTAGAGTTTCATGCAATTACAGGGCTTCCTGTTATAGATACTTCAGTTAAACCACCCGGGAAATTTGTGTGGTCGTATTTTCTTGGGAAGAATCAGTCAAAGTGTACGTACGATGAGTTGTTGGAGGAATTTAAAAGATGTAGAAAATCGTCTAAAAAGAAGCTTCAGATGGCAAAGTTGTTGATTATCGAGAAAATGTGTTAAGAAAGAGCATGTTGCTCTTGTATGCAATCCAGCGAAATGTGAACTGTATCCATGGGGGAGATTGTCTTATTCTTTGGTTGTGAAGTATTTAAAGAAGGTCCTGCTTTGTGATCGATCAGATCCGAGACCATCATATGAATTGTTTGGATATATTTATGCTTTTTAGGTAATTAATTTCATGCATATATGTTTCAGCATCTGTTTGTTTCAACATTTGTGTTTCAGCAATGTTTGTGTTTCAGCATCTGTATGTTTCAACATCTGTTTGTTTGGTTATATTTATAGGCTTGGATACTGAAGGCTTTCTCGGTGCTTTCTGATAAGTTTCTTTACGATTTCAAGATTTGTACGGGTGATCCATACTCTCTTCGTTGGGAGTGTAAGTTACGACATACTTATATTGAAGCGCAAGAGTTGTTTGATGGTGATCTGGTATTATTTTTGTCTCGGCTCTATCTTCCTACAATCTTCTTTTTTTATTAAGTTCATTTTTATAATTTCAGCTGTCTTATTGTGTGTTAATATTGTTGGTTGCATAGGCGCCCATGTTCCCAACTGAACCTGTATTTTCACAACCTGAGGCAGATAAGTTGTATGATTGTTGGAGACTTAGGAGAAAAGCATATGGGAGACGGTTCAATTGCTTTGCAGAAGGTGATTTATCATTGGATATACCTTCTGCTGAAACCCAAGGTGAAGAACAACAAGAAGTCAATGAAGAGTCAGGTGGCAATGAAAGTGGAGGTGCTGCAGGTTCGAAGAAGTGAAAGTCTACGAGTAAAGTCTTGTCATTGGTGAAGAAACAGAAGATTGAAACAAGAAAACCTACCACAACGCGGAGCGGTCGGTCTGCTGGTTTAGTTTCAGCTAAACAAGTTGATCTCATTTCCAAACCACCCTGTGAAATTAGTTCTACTAAAAAAAAGACAAGGGGTAAGAAAATTTCAGCATCAAAGAAACCACCAACCGTTGAAGATGCAATTGCGAGACCTAGATTTGTATTTCGCAAGAGAGCTAAATCTACTTCTGAAGATTCCAGTGATTTGTTTATGCCAATTGAAGTTGCATGTCCATCTTTTCATCGAGTTGCTGAAACTGGATTGAGGCCGCCCATCGAAGCTGCACCTACAAATGATTCTCTGTTATTTAAGGATGGGAATGATGATGATAATGATAGAGTAGCAGAGGGTTCTGGAGGGGATGTGGCTCAAGGAGGGGAGGATGCAATGAATGTTGAAACTCATGAATACTTAAACAATGAAGGCACTGAGAACGTTGTCAAAGATGATCACTTGGAAGGAGCGGGAAAGAATGTGGGTGGTGCTCAGACTAATGATTTCAGCAAACAAGGGGGACATCCTAGCTGGTTGAAAGAAATACAGATGAGGTTAGATAAGCTTGAAGAGTTGCCTCAAAGAGTTTCTAATTTGTCTGCGAGGGTGGAGATGCTTGAGGAACGTTTGTCAGGATGTTTAAAATTGGTGGTTGTTGTTGATGATCTGCTGAAGAAGGTAGATTCTTTAGAAAATAAGTTTACAATGCAAGAGTCAATGCAGTTTAAGACCCAGTCATCCAATGTTGCACCTTGTGACCTAGTGATTTCAAATGTTGTTAATGAGGTGTTGGATGAAATTCGGGAAGAGGTACCTACTGAGATTCTAGGTCAACCAATTGGTACAAATGTTTCAGCATCTGTGAATGAGGTTATACCTATTACACTTGTTGAAGGGCAGAAGTCATTAGATTCATCTTCAGAGTAGGTATTTGCTGTTGACTTAGGGCGCGACTCTGATGTTGATTTGAAGGGTGGGGAACAGTGCTTAGATGATGGCATTTCTGGCGGGTTGGGGAAGGTGGTGGGTGGTCCTGAAGTCAAGGTTGTTGGAACTGAAGTTGCTGAAACTAAAGTTGCTGAAACCAAGGTTAATGCAACAGAAGATGCTGAAGCCAAAGTTGATGGAATAGAAGATGCTGAAATGGTTGATGCTGAAGCTGCATCAACTCATGGCCAAGTAGTCAAAGATGGTGATGAACCTGCATGTCTTGAAAGTGAAGGTGGTGCCGATGCAACAAAAGATGTTGCAAGCAAAGATGCTGCTGGGGACTTAATGACCCCACCCCCTGGAAAAACAATACATTTAAGTGATGGCGAAGGTGATGATGACAACTTGGTGAAGAAGCCACGCACTCAGTGGGATACAACTTCCAAAGATCCTAAATGTGTGCAAGAAATTGAAGATTTCAGGCGTTCAAAGCGTCTTCCAAAAGCAAGTAGTTTTCTGTTGATTCCGGTTGGCACTGAAAAGGTAAGGATCCCGAAGCATGTTGAAAAAAAAATCATTGCTCAACAAGGTTGATCATGACTTCATGTATCAATGTGTTAAAGGCTCAAGGTATTTCCATCTTAAAATTTCATGTGTGTTTTCGAGTTCTCTAGCAATATATATATATATATATATATATATATATATATATATATATATATATATATATATATATATATATATATATATATATATATATATATATATATATATATATTCTGACCTGATTTTTTAATCTTGTAATAATATGTGCAGGGATTTTTCAGTACTTTTAATGGGAGTTAGAAAAGAGAAGTCATTTTTTAGAAACATTGTTAGGAAGGATGGTTGGCTTGATATAGATGTAAGTATGCTGAAACTGTTTTTCTTTTCAGCATCTTTTTGAGTAAATGTAACTATGTATGTATTTCTGTTAGTATGATTTGCTTTAAACAAATACCTTACACTGTTTACTGTTTCAGCACCTTAAAGCTGGACTGGCTCACATGAGGAAGAGAGTCAGTGAGGATACTAGGAGCTTTGAAGGCATTGTCGTGATGGATCATATTTTTCATCAGAAATATCTTCCAGAATGCACGTCATCTTACGAAGAAACAACCCATGTTGAACAATTCACTACTAGCTACTTTCTGGGCTTATATCCTAGCGATTGTCCCAAGAGTTGGGAGTCTGCCACGAAGGTCTACACCCCATTCAACATAAACAATGAGCACTGGGTTGCATTGGAGATAAATCTTGTTGAAAAGGTTATAAATGCATATGACTTCAACCACTACATTGTGTCTGCTGAAAAGCTTGTTGATGATCTGCGCGCGATGGCTGAGTGGTTGCCAATTCACTTGGATAAGGCTGGTGTGATCCCAAATTTTCAACCGTCTACATTCCACATTAACAAGGTCCCTGATCTAGTGCACGATGCAACTGGGTATGGAAATCTACATTTACAATGTTTTTAAAGTCATTTAGAAGCATTTTGTTGTTGTGCTTGTTATCAATATGTTTTGTTTCATTTTTTGCAGCGCATCTTGTGGGGTGTTTGTACTGAAAGCAATTGAAGCACTAGTGTTTGGGGGAGATGTCAGGAAGTTTACCAATGAAAGAATCTTTCGATACCGAGAACTCATGGTCTCAGACTTGATTCAAGATAAATGGAGCTTTAAATTCTAGTTAATAGCATCTTGTGTGTAACACCATCTATCAGATTTAGGGATTTCAAGACATTCTAATGTAGTTGTAGTTTAGATGTATTTCCGTGGAATATTCTGGACAACTGGTGTTTTTTGTAGCATTTTGGATGCATTTTCAGTGACACTCTTTGAAGCCAGTGAAATTGACATTTATCTAATGTTTTAATGTAAATTGTGTCAGTATTCCTGTTTTAGCATTGTTTTCAGCAAGTTTGTTTCAACAAATGTTTCATCAAATACTTCACCATATCTGTTTGATGAAACAGTTTATAAGTTAACCAAAAATCAAAATCATCATTATTTGTCTGTATCTATCTTGTGTTGAGCATATTAAATAAACATTTATTTAATAGTATAATGTAAATTGTTCAGTTTTCCTGTTTCAGCATTTTGTTTCAGCAAGTTATGTTTTCAGCATTCTGTTCAAGTTGACACCAACATACAATGTTAAGTTGCCATATTTTAGAGAAACACGGAAATATAATCTCCAAAGAGGGGACTTATTGCGTTTGTTAAGGTGCCATATTTTGTTCAAGTTATGTTTTCAGCATTTTGTGCCAGGAGGTTGTTTTCAGCACATTTTTCATGCTGAAATAGAGAGGATTGTCTAGATCAAAGCTTCAGCATAGCAATAAATGGTAACCATAATGAACTAAAAATAATACGATATAGTAAAGCAATGACACAGAGTACAACTGATTAAAAAAAACACAAAGCATCTTATAAAAATCATATCTGATTGATGAAACAGTGTAAAACTGAACTAAAAATTAAAATCATCATGTTTTTTCTGTAGCCAGCTGGTGTTGAGCTTTTGAATTCTTCTCGTGCTCCCTTTGAAGCCATTCCTTACTGTATTTTGCTCTTCTCACAAACTCTCCTTTGGAAATTTTCCTTTTACAAGGAGGTCGACCACATCTTTTCCTTACATTGGGGGGGGGGGGGTTAACATTTAATCTGTTTAATATATTCAGGAAGGTTTATTTCATCATCAGGGAGGACTGGATATATGGTTTCAACATGTGCCAAAATCCAAGCTTCATTTGTGTAGAAACTAGCAACAAAATGTGACACATCAAGCTTTTTAGTCACTATTGCCGACAGAGCATGTACGCATGGGATTTTTTTTAATGTCAAACACCCTACAGGTGCATTTTTTTTGTTGAAAGATCAACAACAGTCCGCGTACCTTCTCCGGTAACTTCAAAGACAGACTCATTCAAGTGCTTTACAATGTATGCACCGACATCCTTTTGCAATTCTTGGATCATTTTCATTATTGCAGGGGTGACTTTCTGTGTATTCAGTGCTGCAGACTGCCTTCTTTCTTGAGACCACTATGTGAACTTATCTCTAAAAAATTCCAACAGTGCAACAATGGGCAATTTTTTTTACCGCTCAAAACAGAGTTTAAGCTTTAAGCGTTGTTGGATGTCATCATGTTATACCGATTACCCTTTGCATGTGCTCTTGCCCACCTCTCCAACCCCGCAGATATCAAATAGTTTGCTAGGCTTGGGCATTCTTCTTTTATACGGTCAAATTGGTGGGCAAAATCACCAACAGTGTAGGTTTCAACAGCCTGTTGGAACATGTCTGCAAGACGCCTTTTCTTGAAAGTTGCATGGATGTTCTGTTTCAAATGCCACATGCATACACAATGGGTAGCATTAGGGTATATCTTTTTGATAGCCTTAGCAATGCTAGAATGCCTATCAGAAACAAACACCAAATCATCTGTAGGTTGTATAACTTTACTGAGTTGCTGAAAAAACCACTTCCAAGATGCATTATTTTCTGTGTCAACAATCCCAATAGCTAGCGGGTATAATTTCATATTTGCATCTTGGGTAACTCCTCCTAGCAATGTACCCTTATATTCCCCTGTTAAGAATGTGCCATCTACAACAACAACCTACAAATAAGACAAGAACAATTTAAATACTGAAATCCTCAAAATTTTGCTAAATTATAAATGATTATGTATATATACATACCTTTTTTAAGATGGGGAATGCTCTAATGGATTGTCCATAAGACAGGAACATCTATTCGAACCTTTCAGCACTGTCTGTTTTAATGAGAGCTACTGTTCCTAGATTTTTCTCCATAAGAATGTGACAATATGACGGCAAGGCAGCAAAATTTGATTTCGGTGACCCTTTTTCTCTCACTTGTGCTATTCGTGCTGCCTTCCATGCCTTCCAATAAGTAACTAAGATCTTATGGTCCGTTCTCATCTTATCAATAATTTGTTTTAGGTTGTATCCAATGTCGAAAACACAGAAATTAGTAAATGATTGCTAAAACAAATATGCTGAAACAGTATACACCTTGATTGTATGAGGCTGGCAATAACATTGGATGGTGCATGCTTGCAGTGTCTTGTTCTTGTATCCCATGTGCATGTGTGTATATCTCTATACAATATCACCTCATGACAAATAGCTGAAATTCTCTTTGTATGCAATTTCCAATCACAATTTCTGTCTATGCATATTGCTCTATAATATTTTGGTGTTGATTTTTTAACCTCAAATCCAAATATGTCCGTCATAGACATAATGTATAGAGCATCCTTTACTGCCTGTCTAGATTCAAATGTTTTTCCAACATACATAACCCTTGGGCATTGAGTGACACGGTTGACAATACTGTCTGTGATAGAGCTTCTAGCACCCCTTTCATCAAATGTGTTTCCTTTTCTTTTCATCATGGCATAGCGCTCATTCCAATACCCATCATTGGAGTTATCTGAAAATGATTCACTGTTTTCAGCATTAGAGGAATATGAAAATCTGTCAGCATCCATATCGTCTTGTGGCAAATCCTGAATCTCATAAAAAATAGAGGTATTTTCTATTATATCCATATTGCTGCTATATCTGTCATCAGTTTCAGCAAGCTCAGCAGTTTCAGCAAGCTCAGCAGTAAGTGTGTTTATGGCAGAAGCATCTTCGCGAATTTGAAATTCATGGACAACAATATCCAATGGCAAGGTGTTGGTGACACACAACTCTACAGCAAAATTCACTCCATCCAGCTTACTCAACAACAAGAATTCTTTTAAATCAGCATTAGAATCTACCTTAAGCGGTGCTTTCAATGTCTTGAAGGGGTGCAAATGGCTGAATTCCAATTCAACTGATTCATCAACATTGAATCTGTTGTAAACCTTGTCCCTCAAGGTTAATAAAGTGATTGAATCCTCTAGCACAAAAGCTTTTGAAGTAGTGTTTCCATCGAACAGTAATCCTGTTTCAGCAACTCTCCACTTTCCCCCATACACAACAGTTACAATGTTTGATGACATTCCTATCCCTGCAATTCATTGTTTGACAGTATTAAAGTACATGAAATATAATTTGAATGCATTTCCGCAAAAACGAACAGCGCAACAAAAAACAGAGCTGCTGAAACAATTCAAAAACAGATAACTGCGTCTGCAATCCACATGAGATCAATATTCGATAGTTTCAGCAATAAAAAACGATAGTTTCATTCCATATGATAATGTTATATATAAAATCAAAACAAATACCTGCAGAAACACTTTTAGTAGCAATAAAAAAACCGAAAATCTGTTAGTTTCAGCAAATCTGGTAGTGCAAAATCAAAATAATTTCGTAGAAACTTTGTGCCTTCACATCAATAATCATAATCAATTGATAGAAAGTATTGAACTATAAGCGATCACAACAGATCTGTTGCAACGTTACTTGTAGCAAAAAAATCGAAAATCCGTGTTTCAGCAAACCGAAAATCTGTTAGTTTCAACTAGGGGTGGAATTGGTATAATATCAGTTACTTTTCATCGTTACCACGTACCAACCAATTATAATTGGTAATGATAAATCTCGTACCATTACCAACCATATAAACCCTTGTACCAACTTAATTGGTAACCAATATAATTGGTTGGTAATGGTTGGTAATGGTAAATTACCAAGTTTTGACAATAATATACAACTCTAAAATTAAATTTCAAATTTTAAAAACAAATATTACATTTCAAAAGAAACACTTACCAAATTACATTTCAATATTAATAGTTCATATAATTTAATGATTCGCGTGGAACTCTAAATTTAAATATTTAAATGCAATATTGTAAGGATTAATTATTTAATAAGTACAATAAAAATTGATCGAAACGTTAAAGTATGTTGGTTTGGATCGAGCTAGGACTTGTGACATTTCTTCATTGATTAGAAAACATTTTGTTAAAAAAAATCCAACCAAGTAAAAAGAATGGATCTATAAACGAATATATCACATAAGCTATACATAATGCGATCAACAACAATATGTAGAATCTATTAGATAATTAACAATACGACAAACAATTTGCATGATCGAAGACAAAATTTACTAAGTGACAAGAAATCTACATAATATAGATAATAATATACTATAAATTTACACGAAGACAAAGTAACAAACAATCTACAAAACATTCAATTTTATTATTTTGTAAATTTTTCTGGTATATTATATGTAGATTAAATTAGCTATTGAATGATATTCTCGTAAAAAAAGTTTACTAAAAAAATCAAAAGCTTAGGAGTTTAACATCTTTTATTTTATTTAAGATTTTAATTAAATTTTAATTTTTTAAATATATATATACATATAATTGGTTGGTAATGGTAATACCAACTTCGGCAAACTCATTACTATTACCAACCGACTTTAAGGAATTGGTTCGGTAATACCGTACCAATATAATTGGTTACCAATTTAGTCAATACCAATTTAAATTGGTTCGGTTGGTAACGAATTGGTTGGTTTGTCTTGGTACATTTTGCCCAGCCCTAGTTTCAACGATCACAACAGAACTGTAATGAATCAATAGCATAATCAAAAGTTCAAAGAACATTGCTGAAGAATAGTCCAAAATTACAGCAAAAAACGAGCGATAATGCTTACTTTGTTGATATGCGTACGTAGTTGAAGCAATTTAGCAATATATTTTTTGATTGAGCAACAGATCGATCATTTATAGCAGATAGATTGATTGATAGGCAAAAAACGATTAATTTACAGCAGGAAGGATGAAGAGGAGGATGCTTGTGTGGCAAGTTTTTCGGTGGGTTTCGGTTTCAGCATGTTGAAAAAATCGGTGGACAAATCCCAAATATGGAGAGGTTGGAAGACATATTTCTAATATAGTCCAAAATTTTGGCCTATATGGTAAACGCCCCATTGTAGATTGATTATGTTTCATCGATTGCGAGTGGTCATTAGAGTCGTCACAATTTTTGGAGGAGTTCGACATGAAAAATTGGTCTTTAATAAAAGACAAAATACACCTAGTGTCTGGCTTTATGTTATCGAAGAAAGCTTTCTTCGAGAAGTACCAAATACTGGAGGTGGCCACGGGTTACGGGTCGACCCGTGACCCGACGGGTCGTACGGGTCAGTGACCCGGCGGGTCCGGGTCAATGGGTGGGGGCGGGTTGCGGGTTAGGGGTTTTGAACCCGATGACCCGGCGAGTCATGACCCGGCGGGTCAACTAGCCATCCCAATTGTTTTTTTTGAAAAAAATATTTTTTTATGTTTATAATAATTATTATGTATATTATTCTTATAATAATTCATAATATATAAACATAAACTAGTTTGCAATGTGCAATGTGGGTCAAAAGCACTATCACCCTTCCCTTTTTATAGCTTTGGAAGACTTCCCCCATTCTCTCAACTTTCAATGTGGGACAAGACTCTTGTCCCACATTGAAAGTTGAGAGTTATAATGAGAAGGGATGGAGGTATATATATATGTGTACCCCATCCTCCCTTAACCCTCACTCTTCACTTTAAGCTTTATTTCTTATATTGAAGTGAAGTAAAGTTTGAGAAGTTTTATATCTCTACATTTATATTGTAGTGGATGAATGAAGTTTTATAGAGATATAAAATTTCTCATGTTTTTTTCCACTTCATATTAAAATGAAATGGATATAAAAAGTGATATGTAGAAAAAGTCTTTACATATCATTTGTTTTTAATTTTTATTAGTCAAAAATATTATAATTTTTTTTTTAATTTGGGAATCCGTCGGGTCAACGAGTCGACCCGAACCCGCCAACCCGTGGAATTCTCGGGTTAGGGTTCGGGTCGCCCTTCCCCGACCCTTGACCTGACGGGCAGAACCCGTCGACCCGCCGGGTCCGCCGTGGCCACGCCTACCAAATACCCCACCATGCAAAGGCTAATTTGGCAAATCGACGAGTTCCTATATTTTCTTTAATCTATTGGATAATTTGATTTTGATCAATTCCTTATATGAAACAGTTGTTAAGTTTAACAAATAACGTCGGTTCAATCATTATTATTGTTTCACGCGTAATGGGACAGCTCCACGGAAGGTGAAATAGGTCTCCGTAACTAGAGTCATAGTGTAGGCAATTGGTGAGTATACCCATGCGGCGAGAGGCAAGTTTAAACGAAGTGGGCACACCATTTTTTGTGATTTTCCATAGTAGTGTTTTAACTTTTGGTGGTATGTCAAGGTTCCAAATCCACCTCATGTCAGATTTTTGGTGGTGTTTCATGTTGTTGATCATGACAATGGCTGATTTAGTAGAGAATCATCCATTCCTACTCAATTTTTAGTATAGTCTATCCATATGGATGTTTTTGGGTATTGACATTGTTGTTATGGAATTTATCACTTCCCTAGGTAGGATGTGTTGTACCGTGCTACATAATTTTGCAGAATCACAAGTTTTATCATCTTTTAGAAATTGGTGTACTCTGTTGCGGCCGCAGGGGGGGCGCCCCCACCCTCTGGCGATGAAACTTCGTAGTATTGTTTAAAGGAAAATAAAAAAAATATAAAAAAAATATGGTAAAAAACTAAAAAATGTTAAATAGAATACAAAACTTGTCTAGCCTAGTTGGTTAAAAGAGGGAAGGAAATTTGAGTTATCCAAGAGGTCATGGGTTCAATCTCATTCATCCCTTTTTGCATTATTTTTTATTTCTACCAAATTTTCTTACTATAAATATCATATTCAAATCAATTTTTTATATCTTTCTTTTAATATTCTCGTAAGATAATTCATTATGTTACACATATATTTTAAAAAAAATCTTCAAATTTGTATTCATATGAAATTTTTTAACTAGTAATGTCATATTTAAACTACAATTTATGAGGTTTTTTGTCATACTTTTCTAATCCTATCATTTTTTTTCATTTACCAATGACAAATTCTTTAAAAAAATTACAATTTTCTTTTAATATTAAAAAAATCTTATTCAAGTATACACATATATAAATTATTAAATTTTTGTATAAATGTTTGTGATAAAATATCAAATTTATATACCATAATTTATGGTTTTTGTCTCAATATACCATATTTATGGTTTTCTTTCAATATATTTTTTAAAAAATTCTTTATTATATATACCGAGAAAAAAAATTCTCCAACGAAAAATTCCGCCCCCCCCCCCTCCGACAATTCTTGCAGCCGCCACTATGTGTACTGTAACTTTGGTGTCAAGTTGCTAAGTACTTGATGCCATAGTTATGAGTGGGGCATTACCAATCTAGTGATCAGTCCAGAAGTTTATGTTTTTGCCATCATAAATTGACCAACAAATACCTTCCTTAAAGAGTAGAATTAATTTGATAAGCTGAGTCCACTACCAAGAGGAATCACCCCTTTTTTGATATTGTAGTATGTTATGTTGTTTGAGGTATTTTTCTTTGATTATGGTTACCCAGGGGTTGTGAGGTTCTGCTAAAATCTTCCAGAGTAATTTTAGCTGTCAAGCTTTGTTCATGTCCTTCGAGTTTCGAAGGCCTAGACCCCCATGCAAGGTTTTTAGGATCGGGATCCTAGTGTGGGATCGAGACAAGGGTGTAGGATCGGATCATAGGATCGTAAGATCCTAGAAAAAAATTAAAAATAAAATAAAAACAAACCATCCTATACAAATACCTTAATTTTAAAATAAAACTAAGCTTTTCCTCCATTAAACACATTATGTAACTAAAATAGTCCAATAATAAGCATTTAACATTCATAATTTGTCAAGAATAATGTCTGAAAAGGTGACAAACAGACAAGGATAATGTCTTAAAATATGACAAACATACAAGAGATAAATCACACGTCCAAATATCCAATAACATATCTAGTTTCAAATGTCATCATCGTAATTAACCACATCATGAACAATTTTTCAGGCGCTCAGACGTGGATTTGTCGAGTTGAGTAACGAAACAAAAGGCTTAGGGTTTCAATTCAACGTCTTCACTCTTCTGCCTTCAATTTATAAGGAGATGGGCTACCAAAAAAATAAAAAATAAAAAGGTTCATCGTATCTAGAAGGCTCAATATTCAAACAAAACAAACATAATTACACAAATATGATTTTTACTAGAATCGGATATTTTTTCTAGGTTCGATAGATCCTAGGTGGATTCTACCGATCCCACACAGTCTCATAGGATCCTAGGTGGATCCTAGCACGAAGGAGTCTATATGTCCGATCCGGATCAAAACCTTGCCTAGAATCGTAGGATCATAGAATCCGGATCGGGATCCTAATAACCATGCCCCCATGGTCTTTAGCCTTACATACCTCAAACCAGCTGATAAGTGGTTTATGTTTTGGGCCCTTATTCCATATAAAGTTCCGATTGATTTTGTCAAGTTCTGTATGTACTGATCTTGGCAGTAAGAAACATTGATTTGTGTAGTTTATGTTTATTTGCAATATATGGAGATCTACACAAGTTCTTGTTTAATTTTGCATAAATCGGACGTACTTTGGAGCTTAAAGGAAAGTCATGAAGACATTGGAGAAGCTAATGAAGAGCACATGATGGTGCAGCTGTAGAAAATGCCACTTTTCACAATTCATTATTTTGAATCAAGTTCTGTTGTATTCATGAAAGTTGTAGACTTGTAGCCCTCGAAAAGAGCTTTCAAACGCATATTCATATGCATCAATCGGACAAACGAGGACTCGGTAAAGTGTGTTTCAAGACGGAGCATAATGCTGAAAGCTAACAGAAGCACTCGACGTCGACCCAGTCTTGACGTGACGTCGACCCAAACACTCGACATCGAGTGAACTTCCACTCGACACTACATCATTGACTCAACGTCGAGTGAGGCATGACTCGAGACCATCAACATGGCTCGATGACTGGTCCTTTGACTTGATGTCGAGTGACCTACAGAAGTTGTCCGACGCGTTTTTGGAGTCCGAATCAAAGGGATATTACTTACCCACGAAGTGAAGATCTTTTATCTACTTTAATGAACATCTATCCTCTTTGGTTAAATCCATATTTACCTGGGGGGTTTTATTTCTTTTATTTATTTAATTTAGGAAAGATTTATCTTTAGATATATATATATATATATATATATATATATATATATATATATATATATATATATAGATGATAGATAGATGCTCTCCTTGGCTAGTAAGGATTGAACCCTATAAATAAAGCCCTAGAGGCTGTTTTTTTTCCATTCAATTCAAGTCAAGTCGTCTTCGGACGCAATAAGGTAGGAAGGAGAGAGGAGAGAGAGAGCCGAGTGGGAGAGGAGGAGGAAGAGATTGGAAGGTTGTGTAAGTTAAGTTTTATTTTATGATAAAGTTATTTTCTTTTATCATGTCTTGTTTCTAGTTCCCTTCTTCTAGGGTTGGGGTGATCCCAACATATATATGTGTGTTTTATTTATGAATTTATGAATTTGCATGTCTTTATCATCTTCTATCCTATATGCATAATTCTTCTACGAGGGTAGTAGATGATCCTTATTTATGATATTGAAGCGAAAGTGATCTTATTATGAATTTGGATTAATTATCAAAAAGAGATAGTAACACTTAGGGTTTATGTGATAGCCTCTATATTTCTATTTGTTTATAACAAAAGTTATTTGATATAAAGCATGCATCTTTATGTAATTTATAATCTACACATATGTTTATTGTTGCGGTGATCCCTAACCTTGGAAGTTTGCATCTTTATTTATTTTATTTCATTATTTTTATTCTGCACAGATTCTACTCAACATCAATCACCATTCCCTCTCCATCCCTCGAATCAAAACTACAAAAGATTATATGTTTTTATTTTAAAAAGTAATTTAAAAAGAAAATCAATCAGTTAAGATTTAGAAAAAGAAAAGAATTGATTAATTACTTATTTAAAAATAATTTGATTTATAATAAATAATAATTTATTGATTATACAAAAATAATTAATTGTCTAACCAACAAACCTATATTAAAGCTAAGGAGAAGTCGTCACATGGCGTAGACGACTTCTCCTTTAGTATCATTAATTGATTAATCTTATACCCAGATCATTAGATGTCGTTTATCTCTATTTTATCTTCATTTTCTTTTGATAGTTCGTTTAATTTTTATCTTTGTCATAAATTCTTCTAAATTTTCATCTTAACTCCTATTTGCTGGTTTAGCTTAATTTTTTATCTTCATTTTGTTTTGATAGTTCGTTTAATTTTTATCTTTGTCATAAATTCTTCTAAATTTTCATCTTAGCTCCTATTTGCTGGTTTAGCTTAAATAGTTTAAATTAATATCGAGCCTTCGATTCTTTGGGACGGATTGATCTCGTATACTTGCAGTAGTTTTTTAGCCTATTAATCGTTTTTGCGAATTTTTAGTAAGTAATTAGACAATGTCTAATGCGACATTGTTAACATTCAGTTGGACGTAGATTAACATCAAATATGATATTTGATAGAGCCAAAGTAATTCCATAAGATATCTAGGGGCATAATCGTCCTTACAAGGTAAACCATAATCCTCATTATATATTCGGGTGAGCTACTAGGGTTTAGAGGGGGCTTCTCTAACAGTCGACACCTTCTGAATTGAGCGTCGGAGGCTCCTCCGGGGGAACGAGCCCCGCCTCTTCCTCTTCTAATCTATGCAGGAAGATCGATCGACAAGGAGAGTTATTGAGATGCCGATTTGATGTATTACATTTGGCGCCGTCTATGGGAAATTGATCAAAAAGCCATGAGATCGGATCTCCCAATCTACAAAGTAACAAAAAATCGATTGTTGATGGTGACGGGGAACCGGCGGACGCTCAACCTTCACCTACAAACCCTAGGAGAGAGGGCGCCGACGGCTTCAGACTACAAGGCAGAGGGCGCGGCTCACTAGTGTCGTCATCTCTCCATCTCTCTCCCAGTGCTGCCGAGGAAAACACCAACCAATTCATCGGCCATGGAGATCGAGGAGCCCTACCAATCAGAGCGATCGGTGGCCATGAATGTTGGGCTCGCTACGGAGCTTTGTCGAGGGCTCAGAGGCATGCCGGACCACCACCGCTCCTAGCCCGGTTCACAAGAGATCTCCCAATCGAATCTGAAAGAGATGAAAGTGTAGAGAATGAAGCAGATCTGGTGATCTCCTCAACGATCATTCTGACATCGAAAAGTCGCCCATCCTCCACAACTCCCGCCTCCGTCTCATCATCGGCATTGCCGCATATCCATCGTCGAGCATCTTGTTTCACTGAGCATCGAAAGCGCTACCGATCGTCGGCCTTGGTTGTCGTCTCCACTGGTCAAGCGAACCGTAGAGCCAACAGTAGGCCAGCCCGCGTCTGAGACTCGCCGCACCACCGCATTGCGCCGGTTGATCGAGCCCGTGCGACTTTGATTGGACTCGGCTTAGGATTGCGCCATAGCCGCCGCCACCACCAAGGATCCCTTTCACTGAACCACAGGAACACGCCGGCATCGATGGGTAGGCCGGGGGCACCCGAATCCGGATCCTTTGCCGTCGTTGAAGATCGAGATTAGAGGCGGGACGATGGCCGAGGATGCCACTTTGAGCCCCTGCGCCGCCGCTTTCCACGAACCCTACAAATCGAAGAAGACGATGGCTTAATTTACAAATCTGGATTAATTACAAAATTAGCCTGGAGTTCTTGGAAATTGCAGCTTAGCCCTATGCATTTAAGAAGATTGCGGAAAAAGGCCCAACTTTCATAAGGCAAGATATCTCACTTGGAAGTGCAACGCATCGTGCCCGGCCAGTTCAGCATATGAGACCCAAAAGCTAAGTCCTCTATGTCTTATTTTGATGAAAAGTTTACTTTTTAGTTAATCATATTACATGGTTAATTGCATCGGTGACATATAAATTATTGAAATGCTTGTATGCGCATTTATATATAGAACAACATTATATCAAAGCCATAAAAAACAATTACAGAATCACCACTCATGGCCAACAGAATCGCCACTCATGGCCAGAGAATCGCCACTCATGGCCAACGAATCGCCACTCAAGGCCAATAGATCGCCAATCAAGGCCAAAAGATCGCCACTTATGGCCAAAGAATCGTCACTTACGATCACTTAAAGCTAATTTTAAGCCATAATAACGCTGTTAAGGGCCAGCAAAAGTCAAAATCAAGCAATACACATGTCATTTAAAGACGAACGCTCAACCCTAATGAAAACCATCGAATTGTCAATCATAAATAAAAGCAAGAATGTCGTCAACTAACACTATCTCTCATTTATGACAAAACATTCATCTAATCATTTTGAGCAGTAAATTTCAGTTGACCAGTTTATAACGCACCAACTGCATTATATTGATTTATTCGGTTGAGAATGCTAAAGCTTGCATAATACAATGAAGACAAGGGGCAAGCATTACTGGTGGTCTTCGATCATAACAAGTGAAGAGCATCGAATTATTCGTCTTCTCTCATCACTAGATCGTGATAAGGGAACCCGGGGGATAGAGTCAAAGTAATTCCATAAGATATCTATGAGCATAATCGTCCTTACAAGGTAAACCCTAATCCTCATTATATATTCAGGTAGGGTTTAGAGGGGGCTTCTCTAACTGCCGACACCTTCTGACTCGAGCGTCGGAAGCTTCTCCGGGGGAGCGAGCCCCACCTCTTCCTCTTCTAATCTATGCAGGAAGATCGATCAACAAGGATCAACAAGGAGAATGATCGAGATGCCGATTTTTTTTTTATCAAGAAATAATTCGAGGCCGGACATACCCGGAACCTCGAGAGGCCGACAAAGTCGGCAGACGGCTAACCGTCTAAACATACAACATAGAAATAGAAAATTACAAAATAGAAATAAAAAAGGTGCAGTACAAACGGGGGGAAGCACACAAATACAGTCGAACAAGCAAACCAAGCCTAACCAAGCTGGAGACAACGTAGACTACGAGCCGACGCCAAGCACCACCAAGCAGTGACACCGCTGGCCAGCGGTACATCAGGAGTCCCTGTGGGCAGTGAAGACGATCCTCCAAGGAAATTTCCGTAACGCGGAGTCGCCTCGATACACACTACCTCGACCCCAGCCAGACCCGACACCGGACGCCAGAGCTCCAACTCAGACGAAGAACGCCACAAACAGCCAGACTCGCAACCGAGAACTACCCTAGTACGACGCACCAAGAAACCCTTTCAGGATGTAATCAAGCCCATTCGGAATTTAAATATATATTAAAATAATCGATGACGCAGCAATTTGGTTTTTATACTTATTAAAAGGGATTTATTGTTTGCTTGGGCCCGGGGCACTAAGTGATTGAGCCCAAAGGAAAGAATTGGGCCCGAAGGCAAAGCCCGAAACCCAAATGACAAAGGAAGAAAAGGTCTTCAGAGTTTGCAATCGATGACGGAGACCGAGGCATCGACCAGAGTGAACCACGCAAGCATCCAAAAACAAGGAGGCAAGAGAGGGCCATGAGTGGAGAAACCCAGCGGAAACTCCGACTCCGAGCAGCCCCAAAGAGACCACGGGTCTAATTCTAAAGGCCAAACGAGGCAAAGAAACCGCATGGAAACGGTAGAACGACGGAGATGAAGCCATACTATCGGCCACAGCGCCACCACCGCCCGGAAGGAGCAGAGAGGAAAGCCACCGTAGTAAGCAAAAGTACAGGGGCACCAGAACTGGACCAGCCGGCGGCGAACCAGGCGTAACCTCCGACTACAACTTCCAGATCCGCGTAGAGCGCGAGGAAGAAGAAGCCATAAGCCGAGGCAAAATGTTTGAATTGGGTGAGATCGAGAGGAGAACCGAGTTCCACAACGAAGGATCAATCAAAGCCCCTAAAAAATTGAGCAATCTATTCAATTGCGATAGATGCAGAAGAAGAAAAATTTATACTCCAGGTCGGAGGGTTAGACGACGGAGACTGGAACCGAGGTGGTAGACCAGCAGGAGGCCGGAGCCGAGAAGAAGGGAGGCGGAGGGGGTGGGCGGGCCCGAGGGCATGGCCGACGGGTAAGGTCATCGACCTCCAAAGAGATGGTTTTAGGCCTCCGAAGAGGGGTTTGTTGGCCTCCAAAGAGGTGGTTTTAGGCCCTCCGAAGAGGGGTTTGTTGGCCTCCAAAGAGGTGATTTTAGACCTCTGATGAGGTGTTTGTTGGCCTTCTAAGAGGTGGTCGGAGGTAATGGGACACCGAGTTCATCCGCCCCAAGTTGGGGTTATTTTTCCTCCCAAAGAAGAGAGTTTTTTGGGGTTTTTTTTTTTGTCAATAAAGAGGACTAGTGTCCGTTATTATAGAAATATTATTTAAGTTACATGAGCAATCGCAGCGTCAGCTACGAGCAAGTCCTCTAAAAACGACGGAACCGTAACGAATGAAACAAAAGAACTAGCTTGACATAATGCCATATTAGCCAACTTGTCCGCTACACGGTTGGCTTGACGGGGAACGTATGTAATCCTAACCTCCCAATGCAGCCTAGCCAAGAACTTCCCGCACGCACGAATGAGGTATAGGTCGGGATGAGTGCGTGGAGCGGCTGAGGTTAAGAGCACAACCGCGACAGAAGAGTCAGATTCAATATGCATCCTTCGGAGTCCCATAATATCAGCTTGAATCAGACCCTGCCAAATAGCCATCAACTCGGCTCGCAAGGCTGTACACACACCACACGTAAGGAAGAAAGCTTGCAGAAATTCCCCACTAGCATCTCTGAAGACACCACCTCCGCTAGCTAGTCCCGGATTACCCCTCGAACAACCGTCTACGTTCAGCTTCACCCAACCCCTCTCTGGACGAACCCAAGTTCTCGCACATGGGGGCGCTGTAGAACTATGAGGTGAAAGCCCCCTACGGACCATGCTCATAGTAGCAGAAAATGCCTTGGTAGCGTCTCTCACCCACTTGATAACTACAGTAGTTGGAATAGCCTCTACTGAGAAAAATCCACCGGTTTCTGGCCTTCCATAGATACCAAAGAGTGTAACCGAAAGTAGTGGACCAATGCATTCCTTCTTTGAGGTCACTGCCCAACCAAGTCTCTAATTCACATTCATAGAACTGTCTTCGGAAAGGTCTTCGACCAAGCTCTTTCCACACATCCTGAGCAAAAGAGCAATCCCGAAGAACATGAAGACAAGTTTCATCCAGTCCAAATCTACTACATGTCGCTGAATCAGCCAGCGATCGTCGCATTCAGTTAGAATTGCAGAGGAAACAAGCATGCCCGGCAAGGAATAAGAAACAACGGGCTCTTTGCGGAATCGGCGCTCTCCAAATCAAGGACCACACACCACTAGAACTCACACCACTAGTCAACCCCACACATAGAAAATCAAGGGCCGACTTGACAGAAAACACACCGGAAAGGGTAAACCCCCAAAAGAGCTTGTCCGAATCCAACGGGTCCGACGACACCATTCGCGATGGCAAAAGCAGTCTATGCTCTACTCCTATGAAACCCTCCAACCGAGTCCAATCCCATCCATTCCGTGTCCATAGATCTGCCACTGTGCACCCAAGAAGCTCCTCCGGGGACTGCTGTAGGGCAGAATCAATCAATGGTCGAGCATCAGCCCAACAGTGATCCCAAAACAAGGTGCTCTGGCCGTTACCGATGGTCATACGGATACCCGACTGAAGGAGCGATGATCCATGTAAGAGACCCATCCAGATATGAGAACGATTCCGCAAATCTGTAAACATATCAACGTCACACCGAACATCGCAATACTTGCCTCGGAGCACCCTTGACCATAATGTCTCCGGTTCCGATAGCATACGCCATCCAAGCTTGGCTAAGGTAGCCGTGTTCGTTGAACGCATATCTCGAAGGCCAAGACCACCCTCTTTGATTGGCTTACACAGAACATCCCATGCCAACAAATGGACCTTCCGATTTTCAGCAGAGGACCCCCAAATGAACCCGCGAACCAACCTGTCAATGTCATCACACACACCCCGTGGTAGCAAAGTGGACTGTATAACATAAATCGGGAGGCTAGTAAGCACCAATTTAGATAATGTTATACGCCCCGCTAGGGAGAGTGTCTTAGCTTGCCATCCCCGCAGATGAGCCGACACCTTATCGATCAAGTACTGGTAATGCCCCCGAGTCATATGGCCGTTGACAACCGGCATGCAAGATGCTTATCAAATTGAACCGTTGCTGGGATCCCCAGTGAGTCGCTTATTTGCTGCGCCACAGCCTCATCTAACCACTTTGAAAATATGACTGTACTCTTGCCAAATCTAACTTTCTCCCCTGACTCAGCACAAAATTGATTCAAACACCCCTTAATGACTTGAGCTTGGTGCACGTTGGCCTCTCCAAATAACAAAAGGTCATCGGCAAAAAATAAATGGGATAGGTCAACACCTCCAATTCGAATCGGCTTCCACAGTCCCGCATCAACGGCTGCTTGGATCAGTTGGGATAGTCGTTCCATATAGAGGACAAATAAATAGGGAGACAAGGGATCGCCTTGGCATACTCCTCGCTCCGGACGGAATGAACCAACCGCCCCTCCATTCCACAAGACTTTTGTAGTGCCTATGGTTTGGCAATTCATGATAGTTTCCACCAATCGATCTGGTATACCAGCTGCGCCAAGGATGGTGCGGAGAAATAACCATTTGACACGATCGGAGGCTTTCTCTAGATCCACCTTGATAACCATCCATTTCGATGTAGCCCGACGAGTAGCCATAGAATGAACTACTTCCTATAACACCACATAATTATCCAAAATCTGACGTCCCGGAATAAAACTCGATTGAGTGGGCGATACAAGCTTCGGCAAGACAGGTTTCAATCGAGCGACCAACATCTTCGTGGCGATTTTGAAGACCACATTAAGCAAAGAAATAGGGTGGAACTGAGAGCACCGCTCTGGATTAGGAACCTTAGGAATAGGTACTAAAAGTGCATCTGCAAACTCGTTGTGGCTTACTCCCGAATTCACCAGAGATAGGATTATCTCTGTCACTTGATCCCTGACTAGGCCCCAATGTTTCTGGAAGAATAGCGCCGGAAAGCCATCAGGACCCGGTGCTTTATACGGGGACATCGCAGAAAGCGCAGTCCAAACATCCTTTCTCTGAAAATCTGTCTTTAAAGATTTAATATCCCTTGCCGAGAGACTCGGAAATGCAAACGGAATCTCATAGCTAGGCATAGTACTTGCTTCTACCGTGAACAAACCAGCAAAATAATTCACTGTTAATGCCTTTAAGGACTCAGGATCAGTGACTTGTGAAGAGTCTATAAGGCGATGAATAATACTCTAGAAGGGGGGGGGATGAATAGAGTATGGACGATTTTCGCAACAAAGAAATTTAGTGCAGCTTGTCAAGACCTTGATATAGGCTATCAGGACTTGACAAAGTAAAATCAAATAGGATAATGTAAATGCGGAATATAAAAGATGAACACACGAATTGTTAATGAGGTTCGACACCAACTTGCCTACGTCCCCGCCTAGGATTATCCAATCCGTAGGATTCAAACACTTCTTATTTCACTTCTCTTGAGCCTAGAACTTCCTAGAGAAACTTCCCTTTCTCTATACAAAGCATCACCGCTTCTATTCTAGCTCTCGACCTTACAAGTGAAATAAAAGCTCACACCACACACTAAGTGTGCTTTGATCGAGTATGAGAACTCTAAGTGTAAAATAAATGACTTGTACAATAAGTGCTAGTGTTTCTCTCAACTCTTAAACAATGATCACCAATTAGGATTTAGGAGAATGTAAGAGAAACTTGACGAATGCTTTAGGATGCTATGATTGCTTGAGTACTTGCTTGGTTAGTTTTCATCCTTCTTAGCCTTCTTCTTTTTATAGTCGGAACACTTGTAGAGTTTCTTGGAGGGAGAACCATTTGAATTTCAAATTCTTTCCAAGACATTTGAATTCCTTCCAAAAATAATTCTTTGTGTGCCTTCCAAGATGTTCCTTCGACTTTCTTCATGATCAAGTATGATCAACTAAGGATCAGTTCTTTCCTTGTAGAAAAACTGAAATCCTAAAAGAACATTCATAATGTATCTAGTACATAAAGTGAGTTAGATGAAAAACACACATATATAAAACGATAAGGCCCAAATCACTATAAATCGATAAGGCCCAAATCACATCTCATAGCCCAATATAAAGCCCATTATAATTTAGGCCCAAAAGGTTGGCCTCAGATTCTTTTCTGCAAGTAAGCAAGTCAAAATAGAGAAATGTATAAGTGATCAAACATTTTAGTCTGGGTTTCAAGACCTTGAAACCCAGCCTTTTGTCTTTCATCATCCTTTAGATCACCTGCACGTTAGATCTTAAGATCTTACAATCAAGGTGGAGTCTTCAACTTGTTCTCCCTTTTCTGAAGTTAACAGCTCAACTCGATTTGCCCGGCGCCGAATCACTGTTGACAGGTGAAAGAATCTCGTGTTTCGATCCCCGTCAACTAGGAATTTAGTCCGAGATTTCTGAAACCATAACAACTGCTCCTGCTCAAGAGTTAACTCCAGCTCCCTACGGAGTTTCCTCTCTAATCGGATTAAACCAGCGTGAGCTGTCGAGACAAGACGGAGACGTACACCTTCCAATCTCTTATATAGCCGCCGCTTTTGATAAAAGATATTACCATAAACTTCTCTATTCCAGCGTTGAAGGTCAGCTGCCATGGAAGAGAGAGCGTTCGGGAGCGCCACTGATTTGTTCCACTTATCACCTACAAATCGGGTGTAATCAGCATGAACCATCCAGGCTGCGTGAAATCGAAACGGGCGATCAGCCATGTCCCTTCCAATGGCCCCGTTAAACTCCACCAACAAAGGGCAATGGTTGGAATGAGCAGCGATCAAATGGCGCACCTTGGTCTCAAAGAAGCGAATGCGCCATGGCTCATTGCAGAGCCCTCTGTCTAACCTAGCAGCCTTGTAATCGACAGAATTGCCACAAGTGGACCACGTGAACAGGGATCCAACAAAACCCAAATCAATTAGTTGAAGTTTGTCTATCTATTCACCAAATAGCCTGGCTGTTTGACGAGTCCCGCGGGAATATCTAGATCTCTCATAATCTGATCTCGTGGCATTGTAATCGCCTATCAATAACCATGGGAGGTTATTAGCTCGAGCAAATTCTTCTAAACTCCGCCACAAATCTAGCCGACGGACATGAGATGGGCTACCATAAATTGCAGAGAGCACCCAAGGGTCTTCTCCAAGGCATGAAATCTCCACTGTGATATGCTGGGGCTGCAAAGAGATTGGAGTGACCCGAACTTGGTCTTTGCGCCACAACAACCAAATGCCACCCGAAAAACTGACTGCTTCGGATCGATTAACGCCATCAAACCCAATATGCATACATACCTCATCAGCTCGTAAACCACTTATCCGAGTCTCAACCAAACCGATAACTCTTGGATCATGAAGACGAATGAGCTCACGAAGAGATAACAGGAACTCAGGGCTACCCGCGCCCCTAGCATTCCAAATTAAGAAATTTAAACTAACCATAGGAAACCCAAAAATAAGATGACTACCTTGAGTTATATTAACAACGTCATTGTGAGCATTAATGGCTTGGATAGCACCAGTAAAGCGGGAGAAGGCTTCAGCAAGCCTCTCCGGGACTCTCCAAGTGCAGATCAGGGCATGTGTTGACATCTGTTCCGGGACCGGGATGAGGTCGATCATGAGTTTGTTGATCAGTCTGGGTACTATCCCCAAGAACGGTCCCCACCGGAGGTCGGATAAAACTATACTCCGCTCGTTGTACACCTGGAACTCCTTCACTGCCGGGCTGCGACATCCCCTCGAGGTCGGGTTGGATGTTGTCATGTGAACAAGCGAAAGACGGTGACTGAGTATTGATGGAAGAAGGCCTAGGTTGGGTCTGTGATCCGGTCATCCGAGGGCGTTTTGGGATCCTTTAATAGGTAATATGGTGGTTGTCATGACTTGGCGTAGTAGGGGGCTTGTAAGAGACAACCTTTGTGACACCTAGAGACGTGTTAAACAGCAACTTTGAGCTAGGTTTAGATGGCTTGCTCTTAGGGGAAGTCCTGTTTTTTATACTATCTCCAGCAAAATCAGTGTTGCAGTCCTGTGGAGGGACCTTCCTTCCCACCTCCGAACTGTTAGGCACTGGAGTCGCAGGAGGTTTGAACGATTCCATAGTCTCCGGTCTCTCCGGTGTAACTTTCCCTGGCTGCCTCAGAGTGGAGTCCTCTTCCATCGTCGATAAAATCTGAAATCTCCAGCCACTTGTTGACCCTGCCTGCTGTTGCTGATCATTGGCGCTGTCAACATTTGGGGTACCCACCTTTGCCTTCCCTTTCTCAGTAACCGAAGGGTGTGGCTTCGCTGCCCCGGGACGAGTATTACTTCTTTGTTTGGACTTATTCAATCCAGCGTTGTGAATTTGCGCCGCCGCCGTTGAGCGACTTGCTGTGGGTGGGAATTGGGAACGCCGAGTTGAGGATTTCGGGACTTGCATCCAGCCGCCATACTTCTCATGAGTTGGCTGACTTTCCTCTAGAGAGGGCTGTTTTTGTGTAGCTGAGGCAGGAGGCACCTGGACACCACAAGTGCCGGAAGCATGACCAATTCTTCCACATTTAAAACAAAGTAAGCGGATCCCTTCATACTGTATCGGCCAAACTCTCCCATCGAGCCTAAACTTGGATAACAGAGGCTTCGACAAATCCACTTCGACACTCATTCGAACAAACTGGCCACGTTCAGCAGCCTCCGTTGTCCGATCAACCCGCAGCACAGTACCCATTTTGCGTCCAATACGGTGAAGAAAACGGCTGTCAAAGTACTCGATGTTAATCCATGGGATTCGGATCCAGACAGTAAGTCTGTCAATTGTCGCCTCAGTCGCATTAAATCTCGGTACCCACTTGCGGATAGACAAATAGCTATCTCCAACCACCCAAGGGCCCTGCGTAAGGACATGATTGTAGTCATCCTAGTTCGCAAACTTGGCCACAGCCGAGGATTCCTGACCATGACTCCCCCCTTGGGATTGGGCCTCAACCTGCATTCCTTCCGGATGTGAGTCGGGTGCGGGCAATGGTGTTGAAAATGCAGTATCGTGCATACTACTATCAGTAACCACAGTCACACCATCCTGGTGCGGTGTGGGATCCCCCGTCGGAGGAGGTTGGGTGGAACCCATGGAAGGCTGACACCGACCAGAACGGTTCCAATGATCAGAGAACTGACTTTCCAATCAGTTGAAGAGCGGTTATTTTCTTAACTGCAACAGAGAGGTTGTTAGGTTTCTGAAAAAAGATATTTTGACAAGGTAAATTCTTAAATGATACTACCTCCGTTCGGAAAAACTTGACACTTTACTATTTATGTACGCTTTTTTAGGAGATAAAAACTATATAAAATATCTATTTTTTTAATAATTTTTTTTACAACTTCGTAGTTATTATTAATAAGTACAAACTTGTTAAAAAAATTTTATAAAAAAATGAATATTTTATATAGTTTTTATCGTTCTAAAAAAACGTACATGAATAGTAAACGACAAGTTTTGCCGAACGGAGGGAGTAGCATTTTGGGTTTGTTGGGTGGTTAGTTTTATTCACAGTGCACACATTGCTTTGCTCTATCGAGATGCCGATTTGATTACTTCTCGTTGCATTGAACGATCCTCTTTATAATACTAGTATTCGGTACCCGCCCGTTGTGCGGTTTTTTAATAAACAAAATAATGTTTAATTTATATATATTTTTAAAATTTAAAGGTTATAATAATTTAGTTGATATCTTTGAATCTTTTAATAACAATAAACAAAATTAAGAGAATTTTTAGTTCGGATCAATAAACAAAATTTAACTATATTGGCTTATTTATTGTTGTGACTAACAAAAATAATACCATTTTAATCTAGAAATATGACACATAAGCAAAAATAATCACATTTTGATCCAGAAAATTCCATAAGATTTTTTAAATTTTAATATAAAAAATTGAGCAAAGGTATAATATAGTTGTATTAATAAAAATACGTACAATAATTTTGTAGTAAATATCTAGGGAGTTGGGACCCATTAAAATAAAAAAAAATATAAATTATTTTAGTATGTACGTATTTATCATGTATAGATTTGATAAGATTGTTTAACTTATGACTATATTATACTCTAGGTAAATATATTAATCACATATTCTAATTAAAATATAAGCTATAAGGTTATATTGAATAGATTGTATAAAAGATAAGTTTTTAGCTAACTATATTCGTTTATTAATTGATGTGGACCAGAAATATAATACCACTTTAATCCAGAAAATACCACGCAAGTGGAAATAATCCTGTTTTAATCCATCCGTTGTGCGGTTTCTTAATAAAAAACTAATATTTAATTACATCACCAAATTTAATAACGTATTTATATTTAAATATATTATATTCAATTTGATCTAAAAGGTAAAATAATTGACTAAAATTTTACGGCATGGTATATTTTATATAGAATTATATACAAATTTATCTTCTCAAATTTTATCATCAAATTAAGATGGTGCATATTTATATTTAAATATATTAGATTCAATTTGATGTAAAATGTAGAATAATATATTGACCAAAATTTAATGGTAAAAGGTAAAATAATTGAACAAAATTGGTATATATATTTTATATAACATTAGTGTTTTTATAATTCGTATTAATTTAAATAATAAAAAAATAGATTAAAGAAGATAATATAAACATGTTGATGTTTAATTTGGATTCAAAATCGATCTTAACATTATAAATTCTGTGATATCTTAGCATTACAATGTTTTATCTTTTAAAATTTTAGCTATTTGGATATAGATCGAACGAATACGATGGTGTTAGGTTTTTTATATTGGATATATTGTTTTATATAAAATGATAAGTTTTGTAACTAATTAAGATATAAGATTGAATATTTATATAATTCAGAATATGACACATATGTAAAAATAATCCCGTTTTAATTCAGAAAATTCCATGTCTGCGAAATCGCATCAAGGTTGTTGCATATTTTCTTAGGTGGCCACGCTTGTTTATGCACCACCTCATTTTCATTTGTGTTGCACATCAAATTACTAAAACTCATATGTGATGTGTATAAATTGTTTTATTTTTCCTGAAAATTTAGAAATTTCTTGCATAATTACGATTTGTTTTTTTTTTTTCAAAACCTATATATGTTGTAGAACTTCAAAATAAGGTACTGTATATATATAATTTAGGTTATAGTTTGGTAAAGAACCTATTGTTATGTATGATTGATGTATTGAATCAAATGTATTAATCAAAATTTTCCGTTTGGAATTCAAGATCGATCAATTCGATCAAGGTATATGACGAAACTCGAAGCTTATTTTAGGAATATAAAGCTATTATACATGTAGTAGGATCTATATGATAGATTACATAGGTCTTAATATTGTATAGTGGGCTAAAAGCCCATTAAGGCCCAATACCTTTGTAACCTATATATATATGTTATATCAATGAATGGAAACCCTAAGGAGGACTTTACATCAATTCTACAATTCTACATGGTATCACAGCCTTTTCTTCCTCACGGAACCCTAGTTTGATCCTCCCGCCCCACCTCCTCTTCCCGTCGCCGGCGTCGTCTCCTCGTAATACCTTTGTAACCTATATATATATGTTATATCAATGAATGGAAACCCTAAGGAGGACTTTACATCAATTCTACAATTCTACACTATACATGATGAATAAAGTCAAAACTATACCTCTTGAAGTGACAAATCTTGATTTGCAACTATTAAAAGTTGTTTTTTTTGTACAGTAGGTAAAAAGGAGAAGGGGCTACATAAACTGTACGCCGCCTTCATGATCATCCTGGCGGATGATGGTACAAAGGTCCCTATTATAAGGGAGAGTAGACAAATTACAAATAGCACCATGCTTAGCAATATAGTCAGCGATCTTGTTTGCTTCTCTGTAGCAGTGGTGGAACTCAACATTGATGAAGTTGCTCCGTAGTAACTTGATTTCTTCCAAGTGTCTTAGAATTTCCCAGTTTGCTTTGATTTCACCCTTTATTGCTTGAATCAGCACTTGACTATCACTTTCCATGATTACTTTCCTCAGTTCTAACCTGTGGGCTTGATGCAGACCTGCACAAACAGCTGCAACCTCTGTTTGGAGAACCGTACAGTTACAGATCTCTTGATGAAATAAATCAATAATACGACCATTTGAATCTCGGATGACCCCTCCCACCTGGCAGGTGACAGTGGGCTTGACAGAGCCATCTACATTGATTTTGTAGAAAGCCCGTTTTGGTTTAGTCCATTTTGCTTTACTCCTTTTAATGATTTTGTGTTTAATAGCCTGGCCATCAATCGAATGGTTCCAGTTAGACTTATTGGCAATGATTTTCTGGATAGTTCCAGTATGGTTTTCCGGGGGTTTGTTCCTAAAGATTAGATTGTTCCGAGTTTCCCAAACGGATTGCCATAAGAAGCAAAGGTCATCAAAGTGGCTGTTGTTTTTCATATTTTGTAGGATTTCTAACATCGATAGATCCTGTCTGCCTATCGTAAAGTTTTTCTTGGTTGTTCTCTCATAGTTTGCAATAAGAGTTTTAGTGAAGTTGCAATCAAAGAAAAGGTGATAGGCGTTCTCGTCGTTGGAGTTACATAGGGAGCACTGAGAAGGGACCCTGTTTATGTACTTATTTAATCTGAGCTTGGTGGGGAGGCCATCAATGGAGAGTTTCCAAATTAGGTTCTTAATTCTGGGAGGGATGTTCAGCTTCCATATCCAGTGGTAGTCAGAAGCATTTGTATGGTAGGTGTTGATTGTTTTTTTGGCTGATCTTGCAGTAAAGTGACCGCTAGGTTCTGGAGTCCAGACTAACTTATCCAGTGCCTCCCACGTGGGGATTTGTATGTCTATAATGGCTTTGGCTACATGAGTGGGGAACAAGGAGTTCAGCAAGTTAGAGTCCCATTGTTTCCTATCAGTTATCAGTTGGCTAACTTTCATGTTTGGGTCATTGATTCCTATGTAGGGCAAGAGAGAGTAAGATTTAACCCAAGGGTCGTTCCAGACATTTATAAGCCGGCCATTTCCAACTATCCAATGAAGACCAGTGTTGAATTTCTCCCTTAAGGATAACAATCTGCCGAATTGCCATGAGGTGTTATGGCTTGTTCTTTGACTAATATTCTCCGTTTGTAGGTATTTTTCCTTTATTATGCGAACCCAAATGTTAGTATCATCTGTGTGCAGTTTCCATAGGAGTTTCATTTGTAAGCTAATGTTAAGATCCTCTGCTTTGTTGATACCAAGGCCCCCTAGTTGTTTAGGTTTGCATATATTATCCCAACTAATGAGAGGAGTGTAGCGTTTTGATTGGAGTTTGTTCCGGAAGAAATTTTTATTGATTTGATCTATTTGGTGTAGGATCCCTTTTGGAAGCAAGAAATTTTGCATTAGATAATTTGTTTTGGAATTGAGATTAGCCTGAATAAGGGTGGCTCTCCCTGCTTGAGAGAGGGCCGACGCCTTCCACTTACATAGTTGTTTTTTAAGATTCTGGATTGCTTCCTCGAACACACAATTTTTAATTCTGCCATTAACCAACGGTTTACCAAGATATTTTTCAAGAGTTTTTTACACAGGGATACCCATTTGTTGAGCAAGGGATCTGGTTAGATTTGGGTTGACATTAGTAGAACATTGGAGGGAGCTTTTGTTGTAGTTTATCGTTAGCCCAGAGAGATTTGAGAACTTGTTAATCATGTTCTGGATGGTGTTGAGACTTGTATGGGCTACTTTAGCAAAGATTATAGTGTCATCTGCAAAAGTCAGGAAAGGGATCGGAGTACCATTTTTTGTTAGTTTGATACCTATGAGTGCATCCTCTTGCAAGGCTTCCTTATGCATTTCACGAGCCAGATTTTCCATGACAAGTACAAAGATGTAGGGAGCAAGTGGGTCTCCTTGTCTGATTCCTCGGTTTGGTTTGAATTGTGGACCAGAGGAGTTATTTACTAAAACAGAGAAAGAGGTGTTGATTAAACATTTCATAACCTAGCGTATCCAAATTTGATCAAATCCAAATTTTTGGAGAATAGCTTCAATGTAAGACCAGCTGATTTTGTCGTAGGCCTTTTCCATATCTAGTTTTATAGCCATCCACCCTTTTCTACCTTTTTGTTTGTGGAAGCTATGGAAAATTTCGTGGGCAATAAGGGTGTTGTCTTGTATAGACCTACCTTCTACAAAGGCTCCTTGGAAGGGGTTGATTAGTTTTGGCAAGACAGATTTTAATCTGTTGGCTAGTATCTTGGATATAACCTTATAGGTAGTGTTACAGAGGCTAATTGGCCTGAAATGGTTGATTGTGGTAGGGTTATCTACTTTAGGTATAAGAGCAATAAAAGTTTGGTTGATTTATGAGAGTAGGCTATTAAAAGTTGTTGATCTGGCTAATGATATTGAAGGTTTCATGTTTGGTGATGACTCATAGATTAGAATATATATAGCAACTAAAATATTCTATCTTAAACCGTTAATTATTTATCTATTCAACACAAAATCTTATGAGATATATATATATATACAAATATATTCAATTTATCTAAGAAGATAAAATTTTCAACTAAGTATGATATAGGGTTGAATATTTTTTTATACACATATATTCAATTTTATCTAAAAAGATGGAATATTTGACAAAGATTGGTTATATTGAATAGATTATTGATATTTTTACTAATTATATTGGTTTATTAATTGGTGGGGCCTAGAAATATAGTACCGCTTTAATCCAGAAAATGCCACGCAGGCAAAAATAATCCCGTTTAATCCAGAAAATTCCGTGACCGTGAGGTTGCGCCAGCGGCCTCTGTTTTAGTATTTTATATAGATAGATAGATATAGATATAGATAGATAGATATAGATAGAATAGATATAGATATAGATATAGATTTAGTAGGAGGTAATAGTTTGGTAAAATAAAAATGTAACTACCCAAATATGATAACAATTTATTATATAGATTAATTAAAAATTTTAATCAAGGTGTATACATGTTAAATGACGTGGTTAAGAGATAGAATCATTAATTGAAATGGTAAAATTATATTGGTTTATACATTGATATGGGTACAAAAGATAACATCATATTAATCCAGAATATGACACGTATGCGAATTGCTTAAAAATATGACACGTATGTGAATCGTACCGAAGCCCATTTCAGATATCTGTATCTCTCTCTCTCTCTCTCTCTCTCTCTCTCTCTCTCTATATATATATATATATATATATATATATATATATATATATATGATAGAATATCTATTTATCGGTGATAAATTATGACAAAAATATAAATATTGTGATAGTATAAAAAGATAAGCTTTCTTTATTTAATTGGACCAAAATTTGATCCAAAATTTCACGGTGCAACTTGGGTACTTTGTAGATGTATAGATTTGTTAAACAATGTACGGTGCAAAATAAATGTGTAGATAAAGATTATGTTAACTAAATGATAGGTTTTATATATTTTTATAGCCACTTAATATATTGGTTTAAAAAGATAAGTTTTCTACCTAACTATATTCGTTTATTAATTGATGTGACCCAGAAATATAATACCGCTTTAATCCAGAAAATGACACGCAAGCAAAAATAATCCCGTTTAATCCAGAAAATTCCGTGGCAGCGAGGTCGCTCTAGCGGTCTCTGTTTTAGTATTTTATAATTATATAATTATATATATATAGATTCACGTTTTTTAAATAAAAAAGTGGTAGTTATTTATTTCAAAATCCGAAAAAATAAATAATGTCGCATACGAATTGTTTAATCGGGATTCTCTATCGTGTCTTTCGCTTTCTCTCTCTAAAGGGGCAGGCGTTGTCAATGAAACGCCAATCTTTTGCAACTGTCTCTCCGTGTTCAACTCGCGTTCAAGCTCCCCACCCAAACTCCACGAACCCCATTCCCAAATTTCCCAGAGAGAGAGAGAGAGAGACGATTGAGAAATGTTTTAGACAGATTCCGATACAGAGACGTAGATCGCTATTTCGGTTTCCCTCGCATCCACGTTTTTTTTTCCGAGGAGGACACACATATTTCAAATTTTTTTTTTTTGTTTTTTGACGAAAAATCTGCTTTCGAATGGGCCGAAGCGGTTAGGGTTTCCGATTTTCGAATCCGTCTCTCGTGTGTTTGTGTTGTTGATCGCGTTTGATTAGGCTTCGTCAAGAGTCCGATCTCCGGTTTTGCGGAGATTTCGAAGTTTGCTGTTGTTGATTACTTGCCGCTTCGAAGATTCAGAGAGAGGAATATGAATTTAAGTTTTTCCATTTGAAAAGCTATGTTGTTGAGGTTGACCTTACCCGTTCATCTGTGAAGTAATATGGCACTGGTTGCCTGTCTTGGAGATTGCAGAACATGTCGCTTTACATCGGTCGCGAGGCTTCTAAGGTTCACCCCCCCGGTTCATCTGAATTTCCTAGATTTTTCGTAATGCACAAGATTCAAACCTTTTTTTTTTTTAGCTTTTTAATATTGAGAGGTTAGAAGTGGATTTGGTTTGTCATTGCTGTTGTATTTCTAGGTTTCAAAAAAATTGATTTTGTTGTTTGTTTTTGGTTATGAAGCTATGGAAGAGACTTTGCGCAGAAACATCAACAGAGATCCAACTGCTCTGCGATAAATGGAAATATATCCTAGCAGGTGTTATTCTTCAGGTCTGATTTCTTGTCCTATTTTTGTTTGGTTTTCCATAAAATGACTAGTTGGTTGTGTGTCTGATTTGGCGTATGAATGAGCTTCTTCATTAGTTTATTGTTTAGTTTAGACTGCTGGGATCGAATGCAACCCTCTTTTATTTGAATAAATGGTTCATCCAATTTTGGTTTCTTTTAATAGAAGAACATCGGGTGGTATATGTATGGGATTTTGGGAGTGGTTCCTTTTTTAGCAAGTGAGAAAACGGAACCGATGATGTTTGGTTGGCATGTTAGAATTGGCTCTGGCCAGATACAGTGGCTTTTGAATGAACATGCAGTTATGGTTTTGTGGGCCTGTTTCATTGGAGCTCATACCATCCATTTGATGCTTAAGCTGTATTTAATCTTTTCGCCATTCTCTATGTCTCAAGTATGTGCTTATGCTGCTTGTATATCATCACAAAGATTCATTCTTGTATTCTTATACAGTAATATAGTTTCAAATGCAGTCCTTTCCCTCACTGGAAGTTGTACATTGTTTCATGTTCAAATTCTTAACTTTGAACCACCTCTTCCTATAGTATATTCATGGTGTGGCTGCTCGAGGAGTTCATTATATACATCGGCCAGGACCATTACTCCAGGATGCTGGCTTTTTTCTACTTCCGGTATGTCTGATAGCAGTAGCATATTACTTTGACATGCATTTCCACAAACATTTTCTGACTTCAGCTTGGTGTATTCCAGGAACTTGGACCAGACAAGGCTTACATTAGTGAATCTGTCTTCACCTGCATATTTTTGTCATTTGTTCTGGTAAGATTTGCAATTTTTTTCAATGTGCACTGGTTTTGTGGATCATGTCTTCTTTGTTTATTCTTTTCCAAAGAAAGTGGGTGATAGAAAATTAACATGAGTTGACACTGATAGTCGGGATGGCTGTCTGGAAAAAAAATATGAAAGCTATTTTGCTGTTGGGAAGCTTCCTAAACAATCCAAGAAACCCAAATCGTATGCTCTCATATTGATTGATGCACAATCATTTCTTGTGCAAAAATGAGGTATGAGCTATTAGCACAGTTTGTGACATAATGAACATGTTTTACCCTATGAATGGCCTTATCACAAAAAAGCACCATAACAGCCATAATCTGTCGTCGTAGAGATAAATGATTGATGCTACTTTATGTAGTGAAACATAATTAACTGTATGTGGCTGCATATTGCGTATGGGTGTCATCTCCCTGTATTGCTGGATATAGTTGCTACTTTATACTCTTCTCTTCTAAGGTGTATCTGTTTGGTTTTTATAGTGTTCTGTCATTATTAATCTGTCATGTTATTTGGTTTGATGTATTGCAGTGGACTTTTCATCCTTTTATCTTCAAAAGCAAAAAGATTTATACTGTGCTAATCTGGTGCCGCGTCCTTGCTTTCTTAGTGGTGAGTACTGAATGGATTCTCATCTGTATTCCCTTGTGGCTACTGGCTACTATTGAATTATGGGTTTCTAGTTTATGAATTTGATTGATACAGACTTCGCCTTATGCTATTGTTACATTCTGCACTCCAAAATTCCAAGGGTGAATATTTCCTGTGAAGGAATCAATAAATAAGTAGATGATGGATTTCTTGTCTAATTGTAAATATATGCTTTCTTAAATTTTTCTGCAGGCTTCTCAAATACTCCGGATTATTACATTCTACTCTACCCAGCTTCCTGGTCCAAATTATCATTGCCGTGTGGTAAAGCACTTGCATATTTTTATTTTGGAAAAAAATTATTCAGCCCTTACCAAAGTAAATCAAAACCTTGAAAGTGCTTTGCCTAGTTAGTGTTTTATGTTTGGATATAAAGGAGTCTGGAATGTCTTACCATTGATGAATGCTTGTTTGCTCTTGCAGGGCTCAAAAATGGCCACACTTCCTCCTCCAGAGCATATGGTGGATGTTCTTTTACTCAACTGTGAGTTTCTAGACTTCTTTTTGAGGTAGCGTATAATTTATTATTACTGGGGGCAAAAGGTTTATCTTTCCGATGAAATGTATTTGTATGCAGTACCTCGGGGAGTACTATTTGGTTGTGGGGATCTGATTTTTTCCTCTCACATGATCTTCTCGCTTGTGTTTGTGCGGACTTATCATAAATATGGCACAAAGAGGTACCGTACATCCCCTGCCTTGCATTATTCTTATATGCTTTTTTACATCACCCTCCACTAATATGTTGATTCTTCTTGAACCTCTGGCTTTTTCCTTTTCAAGTTCGAGTGATTAATTTATTGTCTGTTTAAATTCTGTACGGAGCAGAGAAGATATATTATCTTTTTCCAAAGCAATCTTCTTTTGTATGCAATGTGCAATTGTTATGGATGGGATAATGTGATAAATCTATTGTTTGCAAGTGTACTTACTGGTTTTGACTCGCAGTTACACGTATAATTAATCTAGCAGTTGCCTTAGTTTTCATAAGACATAGATATATTTTGGAAAGATTTTACCCAATTTTGTAAGATTTTGATAATAATTATATAAAAGTTTGATAATACTTTCAATATATTAAAGAGAATTAATGGTAATTTTATTTTAATTTTGTAACAATTCAATAGTGTTGAAATAAATTAATTAGCCCTCTGAACGGGTATTTATATTAGATTTATTTAAATTGTAAAAAACCGCACACGGTGCGGGTACTGAACTAGTGTATAATTAAACTAGCAGTTGCCTTGATATTTTTTTGATCAACCTTCCAGGTGCATAAAACAGTTGGGTTGGTTGATTGCTCTAATCCAGAGTTTATTGATCATAGCATCACGCAAACATTACACAGTGGATATTGTTGTAGCGTGGTATGAGTTACCTCATATAGCTATAGTTTTGAAGATCTCTCTTGATCTGCATAGAAATATACCAACCAAATTGATTCTATATCACTCATGTGGTGCAGGTATACTGTTAATCTGGTGGTGTTCTTTGTCGATAAGCAGCTTCCAGGTTTGCTTTGTCGATAAATCTATTGTTTGCAAGTGTACTTATTGGTCCACTCCAATAATCATCAATTCAATATATGTTTTGCAGAAATGCCTGATCGGTCAAATGGAGCTGCAGCACTACTACCAGTGAGCAACAAAGAGAAGGAAGGAAAGAGCAAAGAGGAGAACCACAAGCTGTTGAACGGAAATTCTGGAGAATCAGTGGATCGGGTATGCATAGATGTGCATTCTTAAATACTTCGTAGCTCTTCACTTCCATTTTTGTTTGGCTATTTCCTCTAGCTGGTTTAGGCTGATACTAATGTTGTATTACCTGATCACTGCAGAGGCTGAGAACTCAAATGAATGGCAAGAATATGGACGACACCCACACTGTCCATCCAGATTCAGCTATGAATGGCGTATAGATGCAACAAGCTAACTCTTAGTCTACCAATGCAGCTCCTGTTGTGGGGCTGGGGTGAGCTCATGCAAAGGGATCATCTTTAAATGTGTTTGTTGAAATCAAGTTCTGGGTTAGGTTCTCTTCATTTATTTTTTTTTTTAGTATAATCCCTTTTCCCTCCTGGAATGTTCTTGTTGTTGACTTACCCTTGGAATCTTCAGCGTTACAATTTCGCTATGTCTCCAGGGAAGCGAACTCAATCGTCTACTCCCTAGCTTCACTCTTTTCATTGGTTTCGATTCACTTGCTAGCCCTCCTGGGGGCCTTTTGTTTGTTACCGTGGAAGATGCTAGGGCTAGGGCTAAACCTTGCCTCACTCCGTCACTCGCTCGTAGCCCCACATGTTTCGTTTTGAGAGCTTAGCTCATCTTTTTCCTACAAAAAAAAACATGTAACCTAATTCGGTAGTGAAAGGTTCTAGGGATTTGAGAAATTCTGGATTTCATTCATTAACCTTTTCTGTAGGCAAAGCACCATATATATATACACAGATAAGAGTTCTCTTAGGGATTCTAGAAACAGAATTACACAATGTCTAAGAAGGCACTACGGGCCTTTTGTGCTGCAACCTATTGGGCTCCAAGGCTTCCACCGATGGGCTTGTAGTGCTGTCGGATGGGCTTGTGCTACTACTCCCCCTCGATCCGAGCTGCTGTAGGCACAGGGAGGATCGGTTGGAGACGAAAGCTGCGATAGACAGGGGCTTCGTAAGCATATCCGCGAGCTGATCTTTGGACGAGATGAAAGCAACTTGAAGAGACCCGTTGGCGACCCTTTCACGGACAAAGTGGCAGTCAAGAGACAGGTGCTTGATGCGGTGATGCAGGACAGGATTCACAGCAAGATAAGTAGCCCCAATATTATCACACCATAGAGTGGGAGAGTGTGGAAGGAATATGCGAAGGTCAGCCAGTAACTTTTGGAGCCAAATCGTCTCGCACGTTGCATTGGCGAGGGCACGATACTCAGCCTCCGTCGATGAGCGAGAGACGGTGGGTTGTTTCTTGGAAGACCACGAGATTAAATTCGGTCCATGGAAAACACAGTATGCGCTGATGGAACGCCGATCCTGGCGATTGCCGTCCCAGTCCGCATCGGAATAGGCGGAAAGCTTGTGATCATTATGAGCAACAAGGTGGAGTTGAAGGTCAGTCGTGGAATTAAGATATCGGATAATTCGCTTGACCGCCTGCCAATGAGCAATGGAGGGTTGATGCATAAACTGAGACACCCGGTTCACTGCAAATGCGACGTCCGGGCGAGTGAATTGAAGATATTGAAGGCTTCCCACAATACTTCGGTAAAGTTTCGGATCATCAAAGGCAGATGTTGTGGAGCTGTCATCCAAATTAGTAGCCATGGGTGTTGAGACAGGTTTGCAGGTATCCATGCCTGCCCGATGAACTAAGTCTTTAATGTGCTTTGTTTGACTTAGATGAAAACCAGAAGAATCTCGGGTAACTTCCACACTGAGGAAAAATCGAGCAGGACCCAAGTCCTTGACTGGAAACCTGTGAGACAGAGCGGTAACAAACTTGGAAGAGAGATTGTTAGAACTTGCAAAAACTAATAGATCGTCAACATAAACTAACACAAACACGGAATCGGATCCCTAGCGGTAGGAGAAGAGAGAGTGATCGGCTTGGGAGGGAGTGAAACCAAATTGATTGAGGGCATTGCTTAGCTCGGCAAACCAGGCCCGAGGAGCTTGTTTCAAGCCATAAAGGGACTTCCGAAGTTTGCAGACATGGGACGGAAATTGAGGATGGATAAAGTCGGGAGGTTGCGAGACGAACACGTCTTCTGTGAGGGTACCATGAAGGAAGGCGTTTTGAACATCGAGTTGCTGCACACACCAACCACACATTGCTGCTAGGGAGAACAAAAGGCGTATGGTGGAGGGTTTAGCCACGGGGCTGAATGTCTCTTGATAATCGATTCCCTCTTGTTGGTGATAGCCCTGGGCAACTAGTCTCGCTTTCCTCCGTTCAATTGAGCCATCAGAGTTCCTTTTGGTCTTGAAGACCCACTTGACACCGAGCACATTAAGGTTCGGATTGGAAGGGACAAGATCCCATGTATGCGTGTCAAGGAGTGCTCGAAATTCAGTTTCCATGGCCCGTCGCCATTGGAGATGTCTTGATGCTTCCGAGAACAATGTTGGCTCTTTAGGGATTAGGGTTGTGGAAGAGCATTGAGGATGAGTTGGCCAGGGGATTGTGCCGTCATGCCGAGTCCGATGCCTATGGATATTGTCCCGGGCTCTCGTTACCATTGGGTGTGTGGATTCGGAGGAGGCAGGAGGTTGGGCTTGGTTATTTGTGGCAACTTGTGGGACGGGATTAATAAAAGGAGGTTGAATTTGATTATTGGGATTTATGGGCTCGTTGGCAGGTGGAATGGGTTGGGCCAAATGGCCTGGGGAAGATGGTGAAATTTGTGGGGTACCATTTGTGGTGAGAGGCCCAGTTGGAGAAATAAAAAGTGGCAAGGAGGCCAAGTCAGAAGGGGATGTAGGAGAGGAGTTTTGTGGAGGTAAGGCAAATGGGAAGGAGCTCTCGTGAAAAATGACATCTCGTGAGATGTAAGTGCGACGACCCACCCAATCATAACAAATGTATCCCCGGTGATTAGGGCTATAACCAAGAAATATGGTAGGAGTGGATCGAAAGGCAAGTTTGTGTTTGTTGTATGGTCGGAGGTTGGGAAAACAAAGACACCCAAAGGCTTTGAGGAATTTGTTGTCGGGAGGGGTGCCGAATAGAACTTCATACGGTGAACGAGAGCCAAGAGTGGGAGTGGGTAGTCGATTAATTAAGTAGACGGCCGCGGTAAAGGCAAACTCCCAATAAGGAAGAGGAAGCGAGGCATGCTTGAGGAGAGTGAGACCGGTATCTACAATTCGTCGGTGACGAGTCTCAACACTCCCATTTTGTTGATGAGAATAGGGGCAAGTGAGGCGATGAGAAATGCCCAAGGATTGAAAGAGATGTTTAAGTGGTAGGAACTCGGAGCCGTTATCCGTTTGGATAGAGATTATATTACAGGAGAAGTAGTTTGTCACTAATTTGATGAATGTGGTAAGGATACCCGAAACTTGGGATTTAGATTGAAATGGAAATAACCAAATGAAATTGGAGAAATCATCAATTATTGAAAGATAATATTTGTTTCCATTAAGAGACTCCAAGTGGGCTGGACCCATACATCACAAAACAAAAGTTGCAATGGATATGTGGATTTGGATTGGCAGGGAGGGTGGGGTAATGCATGGGCCTTGGCCCACGAACAACTTGGACACAAAAGGCCGGACTGGGCCAAGGACTCAACTGGGCATAGACGAAACTTCTGGATTATTTGCTGGATGACGCGTCGAGATGGATGACCTAATCTCACATGCCAGATAGAAGGCGACAAAGAGGAAACAGCAGTAGCAGCAGCAGAGATGGTGGGTTGCAGCAATGGTGGGTGATGTGTGGTGGCCGGCAGAACGTACAGTCCTCCCTCAACGGTACCCCTGGGAAGTGGTGCTCGGGTCGCCGAATCCTTCACAAGAAAGTCAGAAGAATGAAATTCAAAAAATACATGGTTATCACGACAAAATTGATTAACGGAGAGAAGATTTTTGTTCAAGGCAGGGGTATGAAGCAAATTTGAAAGTTTGAAAGAGCGATGAGGAAAGTATAAGGATGAAGAACCGTGATCTTGAATCGGAATGGAGGATCCGTCGCCAAGGGAAACCGTTTCAATGCTGTGGTAGGGTGTGTTGTCGAGTCTCAAGTTTGCAAGATCTGGAGTGAAGTGGTTTGTTGCTGCTGTGTCAGGAAACCATGGTGAGTAGGTGTGATTCGCCTGAAAGGAAGGCGGAGGAGGGGCTTGAAATGCCCTGTCAAACCGATGCCAGCAATTGAAGACCGAGTGGCCAGGCTTGTTGCATAGTTGACAGATTGGACGATGATCCGGGTACCCTGTGAAAGTCATGTTGGTGCGACCTCCTCTGTTGGAACTGCGGCCGCCTCTATAACCGCCCCTGCTCTGGGTGCCTCTGCCCCCTCTTTCTCCCCGGAAATCCCCCTTGCCTCCTCTGTCACTCCTTTCTCCTCTATCGTTTATGTTGGAAGGAGTATCAGTGTTTGGGCTTGTAGTAGTGGTGTTTAGGGAGAGTTGGGTGTTGGTTTGGAGCGACGTGTTGTTTCGAGATAATCGATTCTCCTGGAGCATCATATAGTGGAGGACATTGCTTGGGGTTGCCATGGCAGGTAAAGTAGTGAGGGTAGTGACCATGGCATCATAATCGGTGTCAAGGCCGGCAAGGAGATAGATAACAAATTCGTCATCGGTAACTGGCTGATCGGCTGCTTGAAGAGAGAGGACAAGAGCTTTACCTCGATTGAAATAATCTGAAACTGATTCATTACCCTTCTTCAAGCTCGCAAGTTGGAGGCGCGTTTGGACGACTTGAGCGTGAGAGCGAGCGGCGTACAAATCATGGACTCGATCCCAGATCTCCTTGGATGTAACACACTCTAGTGTGTGAACCATGACAGCTTCAGTGAATGAAGAGGAGAGCAAGGCGATGACCAGTTGGTCCTTGGAAAGCCAGTCGGCGTGTGCAATCTCCGTTTCTGGAGTGAGAACCGGGCAGGGGAAGGAGCCATCTACAAAAGAGAAGAGCTTTTGAGCTCTGAGATAGGCAGTGACTTGCCTTACCCATATAGAAAAATTTTCTTCTGAGAGTTTGACAGTATTGAGTGTGTGAAAGCTTGGGGTAGAAGGAGAGGGGTTTGGGTTTGGATTATTGGCCATGGCGGCTTGGACTTGTGAGATAATAGTGGCTAGCTGTGTTTGATCCATGGTCTCCTTAATGACGTGGGTCAGGAGGCTCGGATACCATGAAAGGTTCTAGGGATTTGAGAAATTCCGGATTTCATTCATTAACCTTTTCTGTAGGCAAAGCACCATATATATACACAGATAAGAGAAGTTCTCTTAGGGATTCTAGAAACAGAATTACACAATGTCTAAGAAGGCACTACGGGCCTTTTGTGCTGCAACCTATTGGGCTCCAAGGCTTCCACTGATGGGCTTGTAGTGCTGTCGGATGGGCTTGTGCTACTAGGTAGTTCTTCCAGTTATGGCATCCGATTTCTCTTAAGAAGTACTACTACAAACTAAGAGTGTATCAGAAACATGTAACCTAATACGGTATATAACTTGCACCTCTTGCGAAGCAAAAGCTCTTACATCAATGCATTTGGCTGATATGGAACGGTTGGTTGGTTGGTTGGTGGTCCAAGAGTGTATCAGAAAATTCTAAATGTGGAGATTCCCTTTAATTACATGTAACGTAAGTGTCAACTAATGTAAAACAAAGAAAATACTGCAATAAGTCTCAGTTAGATCACTGTGAAATAGTTGTATAGAAATTAAGTACTGTATTTGATAATTTTGGTTCATTCATTATTTCATTATAGTAGTTTGTATTTTTTTTTCCGGTTGTAGTTGGGGTGTTTGACACGGGATGGATGGGGTGAGAATTACTTTTCGGGATACGGTTCGGTGGGTATTTGGGAGTCGATGGCCGGGGTGAGCAGAATAGGGATGGATGGGGTGGAAAATGAGAATTTTCTCCACTTTGGGGTAAGGGCATCTTTCATCAATGTATAATACTAAAGTAGGATTAATAAAACATGGTGGTTGGGTGACAAAGATGTCATCCTCAAGAGATCCACGGAGAAAAGCGTTTTGTATGTCAAGTTGTTTGATTGTCCAAGAATGTGTAGCGACAACCAATAGGAGTAATCGAATTGTCGAAGGCTTAGCAACCGGACTAAACGTGTCAGTGTAATCAAGCCCTTCAATTTGATTAAAACCTTTCGCCACCAATCTGGCTTTTCGGTGTTCAAGAGGGTTCTGCTTTGTCAAAGACTTCTGCTTTGTTTTAAAAACACACTTAATGCCAAGGACATTCTAAGAGGGCGAGGGAGGAACAAGGCTCCAGGTCCGAGTGTCAAACAAGGCTTGAAATTCGTTGGCCATGGTTGAACGTCACTCAGGGAATTTGGAAGCAATGGTGAAGCAAGAGGGTTCCTCTGGGATCACAGATGTGGTGTGGAGGGTTGGAGGCCAAGGTATAGTGTCGTCGGTGGGTTGAAGCGATTCATTTGTCCTTGATCCGATGACCATTGGGTAGATGGGGATTGGGGTGTCAACGACTGGAGGCGTTGGTGAGGAACTGGGCTCAGAAGATTGAGTTGAGGCAATGGAGGAGCGTGGACTAGGAGAGGGAGTTGAGGCTGGGCTGTAACAATTAATGTGAGATGGGCTAGGAGGTGGGCTCGGCTCCATGGCTCGGGTGTCAGATAAATTAGGTTGAGGGTTATGAAGTAGGGGAAGTTGGGCCGAGGGAGAAGAATGAATGGATGGGCTCAGTTGTGTTTGGGATAAGGGAAAAGTGTTTTCATGGAAAATAACATCCATGCATATATACATTTTGTTGATTGCCCAATCAAAGCAAAGATATTCCTTATGATTTGGACTATACCCCAAGAAAACAAAAGGTGTGGATTGGAAATTTAATTTGTGCTCGATGTAAGGATGTAAATTTGAGAAACAAAGACACATGAAGACCTTGAGGAATTTATAATCCGGATTTTGATGAAATAGCAATGAAAAGGGGGAATGATTTTGGAGAATAGAAGCTGGGAGGCGATTTTGGAGATAGACCGAGGTTCGAAAAGTATAGTCCCAATAACAAAGAGGAAGAGAGACGTGTTTGAGAAGAGTGAGTCCAAAATCAACTATCCGACGATGTCGGGACTCAATGCTACCATTTTGTTGATGAGAATATGGGCACGAAAGGCGATGCAAAGCGCCCAATTGATTAAAAAGGGTGGCAAGAGGCTTAAATTCCGTCCTGTTATCGGTTTGTATGGAAACAACATTTTGCCCAAAAAAACATGAGACCAATTTCAGAAATTGAGTGACAATTCTCATTTTTTGAGGGACTGTTCAATCGATAAGAGTCTCTAGAACTGGTTGGACTAGAAACTATATTAGGTTGGGACAAGGATATTCAAAGGAAACCTAAAAGGACGAGAGGAAGTTACAAGAGTCGTTCCAACCAAATAAAGTGGATAATTGTAGGTAGAACTATTTCTCACCATTGTCTGAATCAAATTCATTTACTTTTGCTTTCATCAATCCGCTTTGATAAAAGGCGGATCTTTTACATTCATAAAAAAACCCCTTTGGTTACTTGATATTGGCATCTTAATCACACTTGCATAGCGAATTTCCCGGTGGGATCGACCTCTTGCTTATTGCTATACTAGTTATAAGTTTGAGATATATTTTGACATGATCAATGATAGATTTTCCTTCCATCACCCTCTAATTTGGCTAAACTATTACTTGATTTATGTTTTATTGTTTTGGTTTTGACTTGGCTCTGTCGTGGCAAGTTGTACATTACTTTCGCTTTTCGTTCCACTTTCCCTAACGAATTTCGCGACTTAGACCTTAGTACATGTTAAGGGTACCCAACGACCCTATGAATGTTTTTGGGATCTAAATCCCCGCTTTAAATACTAATCTTTTAGAGGTTTGAAACCTCGACCCGTGCCTAAATTGCAAGATCCAAACGAAGGTATCCGACCTTCGAAATGAAACCCGGGTATTTATATTCGGGCTGTTACACTGCCCCACCTTGTTCTTGGGTTTACAACGTTGTATCTGCCAAAATACAACGTCCAACAGGACGATGTAGTGTAATTTACCGAATAAATTTGAATTCGACGTTGATTAAAAGGTTTTAATCCTGGATTTACGGTGGATATAAGGACACCCTTCAAAAATACTCCAAATAATGAATAAAAAAGCTAACTTAGATTATTAGCTTTTTCTTCGTAAAAAATTATAACAAAAGTTTTTTAAAAAGTTATGTCCTTATATTAAACAGACTCATGACTAGAGTTGTGTGAACAAACACATATGCACTAAAAATGTGGCATGAAAGTTTAAGGAGATTTTATTCTATCATTAACTAGCAATATGAAAAATAGTGTACCGACCTTATATAATGTTCTTTGAGTCTTTGTATAATTGATATATAATGAATATTACTAGTGCGTGCTAGAATGTCGGGTGTTCTAACACACAAAATAGTAAATCTTTACCTTTAACTAATAACGAGTATTAGCAACAACTACACGTGGATTCCACCGAGAGTGCGTGCGACTTTGGCTAGACGTAGTAAGTATGCAAGCAGGTCATAACAAAAGAAATAGTAATAAGAGAAAGGAATAGTAGTAAGAGAAATTATTGAAACAGAAGATAATAGTATGATGAGAATATAGTTCTACTTATACTCGTAACATTGGTAATTCCATGATCATCGGGTTGCTTTGTTATGATTGGTTATCTTAGTGTCGGTGTGTGGACAGAGTTGTGTAGCTTCTTGATTGGATCACTATAAACTCTCTAAACTCTTGTATGAGATTCAAGAACCAATAAGTCCCTAACTATAGAGGCACATAATTAATGTAGTTCTTGCATATTTGGATTGTCACCTGGTTGTCAACCCAGCTATCGGATCCACTAAGAATAACATTAAACTACCTGTCATTATTCTTTCATATACATGAATCCCAACCTGCTCCTCAAGATATATTTGTTACTATATCGGATTGAGGCTCACAATAGCGGATTTAGCTATAATCAGTTAGCACATTGTTTACCTATCTTAGTGGTCAATTAAGATGAATAAATAGCAAAAACATGTTGAGAAAAAGAATAATGAATAATCAAATATGCATAAACCAAATATAACTATAAAATAGTATTCAAAAAATCCTCACATGTCCCTAACAAATGCATAAAATATAAGCAAAACTATATAACAGGTAGCCGAGCATGGCTTACCGAAAACGACAGAAAAGGGAAAAGAGAGAAGTGGCATGGGAGGTGTGTTCAGCGGTATTTGAGATGTGTGGAATGGCAGAGAGGAGAGCTCTATTTATAGGCTTAGGAAACCCTAGAAGTCGGCATTATCAAGGTAGAAGCGAAGCCCAATGGGCAAGATTCAACTGAGAAAAAATCATCTAAAATCTTGCCATCGGCGGGTGTCAGTCCGATCAGCGGCGGGCGCCGATCTTGCCAATGTTGTTGTGTTCTCATCAGATGTGTGTGGGTCGGCGGGCGTCAGTCTTTAGCCGTGGGCGCCACCATTGTGTTCTTCTTCTTTCTTCTCATCTTGTCTTGCCCGCTTCTTCTTTTGTCTTCTTCCTTGGCTCTTTTTTGAGCTTCTATGGTTCCATAATGTAGTTTTCCTCTTAAAGTTTAGCTCGATTTTCAAGAATCTGTATAAATAAGCATAAAATGCGTAGATTTCAAAATTCGCAACTTTAAAGACAATGAATGTACTTTATGCTAAAGACATGTCTAAATACAACTTAATTGACTTAAAATACTTGTACAAATTATGCATTATCAATTACGTTTCACCATATTAGAAGATAGATTAAATATTTTCAATTTAGAAAGATTATATTAACCATATTAATTTATCCATTTTTTAAATATATATATTTGAAATCATTTTCAAATTCGGATGCTTAGACTGTTGTAATAATGTAGACATAATAGCCAAAGACAAATGGAGAATTAGTTTGTTAGTAGAGTAATTCTATTGGTTAATCAATAATGATCTTACAAAACAACCACAAAAATAAAATAAAATTATTTCAATCAAAACCGCTCTCTTTCTTCGCTCACATCCTTTTTATTCATTTGCATTATTTAACATTTCCTCGCAACCATAACTTTGGTTTCAACCAACAACAACAAAAATAGGAAGTCTTCCCACCTTATTAGCCGTTGGTATGAAAGTGCATGAAACCAAATATAAGGTGGCAACAAGAGAGCCATCCCCAAAGACCAACCCCCCTTTATAAAATGAAAGAAAAACCTCACAAAAAAATTTCACAATAATCTAACTTTCATCTCATTCTCTTGCATATTTTAAATCTTTAATCTCATCACATTCCCTTTCTTTTGCCTTAGCACCAAATCTAAACCCATAACCTTCTTATACACATTGTTTGTTTACTTGTTTCCTTTTCCCCTTTGTTTTTTTTTTCTTTGCAAGTGCTAAAAAACCTCTAAACAAAACCCTACCAACTTATACATCTTCATTTTTTTCATTTTTCTTGTTTACCTTTACACCTTCTAACTCCCCCTTCTTCTTATTTCCCTTTTGATTTTGGACAATGATGGGGGCTTTGTTCCAAAATTTCTTCACTGTTTCTCCGAAAGGAAATCCATCAAATCATTCAAAGTTGAGCCATCGGCGTTTCTCAAAGAGATTGTTTTTGTATTGTAGTAGCAACCATGGTGGCAACGTGACCACATCAGCTGATCATCTAAAGTTATCCTCGTCAGTGTTGTCGTCGGAGAGATCTATGCTAATAAATGGGGGGAAAAGGGCAATCAACATGCAAGCCAATGGTGGAAATAACAACCTCGTCTTAACCCCAACGAAGAAGGAAAAGACTGACCTGCCGATGAGAGATTTGGTTTCTAATGGTAATGTCTCTCTGGTTCAAGTTGAAGATGGAATTGGAATTCTAAAATTTCTCAATGGGAAGAACTTTTTTGTTACCGGTGGCACTGGTTTTCTAGCCAAAGGTAGGCATATTAGTGTCTATTTTTTTTGCCTACTTTTTACAACTCTTATGTGTTTTGATTGAATCTTCTTAGAGCATTACCATATCAAAACCTTCTTTGGATAATGCAGTTTTGATCGAAAAGCTTCTACGAACAGTTCCTGATGTGGGTAAGATTTATGTTCTAGTTAGGGCCAAGAACAAGGAGTCTGCAATCAAGAGATTGAAAAATGAAGTAATGTGATTGTTTTATTAAAATCTATTTTTCCTATGGTTTTTCTTCTTGTTAATGTTTTTTTAATTTTATTTTATTAGTATTATCACAAAAGTTGGAAGGTGTTTTTTTTCCTTTGGCATACAGATTATAAATGCTGAGATCTTTAAGTCCCTTCAACAATCTCATGGGAAATCATATGAGAGTTTCATGCTGAGTAAACTGATTCCGGTGATGGGAAGTGTGTGTGAATCAAGTCTCGGATTGGACAAGGAATTAGAGGGAATGATGGTTGAACACATAGATATTATCATCAACTCTGCTGCCAATACCAACTTTCATGAAAGGTCATCTCAAAGATTTGTTTCTTCTCCATGGTTTAATGACTTTCTTTCTCTATATTATAATATTTTAATGTCATTATATCAACTATAACATATAACTGTATATATTATTAATTTTTTTTAGATATGACATTGCCATTGACATTAACACAAAAGGGCCTGGACGAGTCATGGACTTTGCCCAAAAATGCAAGAAGCTTAAATTGTTCCTTCAAGTATCAACAGGTAACTTATTCAATCATGTCGTTGCTAAATGAGGTATATTTTAATCATGAAATGAACAAGAGAGATGCTTGTTTTCTTCACCTCACAGCTTATGTCAATGGACAAAGACAAGGAAGGATCATGGAGAAACCATTTAAGAATGGAGAAAGTATCACTTGGGAGAATCTAGTATCTGAAAAGGTGTCTACGTTTCTCCCTAGACTAAAAGTTGAAGAAGAGATAAGCTTAGCTTTGAGCTCTGTTGAGGCCAATGGGGCTCAAAAGATGAAAGATCTTGGCCTAGAGAGGTATGCTTTTCTTGTTCTTCTAACTATTTTTGAAAGTGTGAAAATGATAAGAGTAGATACTAAGTGGATTTATAGGGCGAGGAAGTATGGATGGCAAGATACATATGTATTCACCAAAGCAATGGGAGAGATGCTTCTTAGTAGCATGAGAGGAGATGTGCCGGTTGTCATACTCCGACCTAGTGTGATTGAAAGCACCTATGTAGATCCCTTCCCGGGATGGATTGAAGGAAATAGGTAATCTCATAGTTGTTATACACCGTGCTAGTTTATGATCTTGTTCTTCTTATGGGACTTACACATCCTTCGCACTCTTTTAGGATGATGGACCCAGTAGTGACATACTATGGAAAAGGACTCCTCTTGGGGTTCCCAGTGGACCCAAATGGGGTAATTGATGTGGTAAAGTATCCATCTTTCTTCATATATCTTTTGTACATTCTATGTAAACTTTTTGTATTAGTGTCATACTAAAATCTTGACATCCTCTATAACATTTTGTGGAAGGTGCCAGCTGACATGGTAGTGAACGCTACTCTAGCAGCGATAGCAAAGCATGGTAGATCAGGGAAATCAGAAATCAATGTCTACCAAGTTGCTTCATCCGTAGTAAATCCACTAGTTTACAAGGACTTGGGAAACCTCATCTACCAACACTTTGCTAGGATGCCATATTTGGACTCTAAAGGAAAGTCGATCCGAGTGGAACCTTTCAAATTCTATGCCACCATAGATGACTTCTTATCCCATGTGTGGAGGGAGATGTTGATGAAGGTTGGGTCCTCAACACCCATCACTCCAACAATCATTTCCATGAATGAAAACTTGTCTAGGAAGCACGAGAAGATATGCAAAAGATCAATGGAGCAAGCGAAGTACCTTGCAAGTGTATATGATCCTTATAGTTTCTATGGAGGGAGGTGAGTGTACTCAAATAATTTCACATAGCATGCAAAAAAAAAAATTGTGAAAAGTTCTTGCTCGTTTGGCACATAACTCTTGCATAATTATTGAAGTTCAAATCTTGTGCAGGTTTGACAACACAAGCACTCATTCACTAATTGAGAGCATGTCTGAGGATGAGCAAAAAGATTTTTATTTCGACGTTGGAAGCATAGATTGGGAAGACTACATAATGAATGTGCACATTCCTGGTTTAAGAAGGCATGTGATGAAGGAAAGAGGTAATTGATGGATTAAAAAACCATCAAACTAATGAGGCCCTTAGAGATGTTGGACTGTTTCTCCTTTTAAAATAAAAGTGTGTTTGCTTTTGTTATAAGAGAATCCCTTTTTTCTATTGTATTTGTGTGTTTAGTTTTTTTTTCTTCAAACAAAGTGGGTTTGAATGTATGCACTATCTGTTTAATTAGGGGGGGGGGGCAGGAATGTGGTTTCATATGTATTGTATGATGTAAAACCATAAGAATGCTACATATATACGGAATTATGTGATATTAAACCATGAAAATTATGAATCATACCATTTTATTTTTGGAAATTCAAACAATTGTCTACAATACTACCAAAAACGCAGGAAATATCGACGAATTTTTAGCCACGTCATAAAGTCGTTGCCACATCCGTAGTTGATAGCCACGAAGATAGCTACGACCTGACAAGTCGTAGCTATATTAGCGTCGAATGAAAATATTCGTGCAACGACCGTGGCTAGTGATGAAGACATAATTTCGTGGATTTTAGCCACGAATAATTTTTTTCCCCGTTAAATGTAGAAATTTAAAATATCACATTGCAATTTTAAAATTGAATTTTGATAACTTAGGCTTCCAAATCACCTTTTCTAACAAACCAATCCAACCGCATTTGCATGTTTGCATGATTCACCTACTTAAACAAAGGCAAAAGCTAACAAACAACAATCAAAGCAATGAAGGGTAACCCTGAATTAATCATATAGTTGTTAACACATTACTGGTACTCTTGTAGTTCTAGTCGTAATGTAATTAACAAGACCTAGAAGTAAACCTGCCAAACATAACCTGACTCCAGTCTGAACGTCCAAAAATCGTTGGATCAAGACCCATAAAATTTGAATTGATATGGTTTTTTACCTAAACCTGAACTACCTAGTAATTTAACATCTAAGTCGACCTAGCCGGGTTGGAATTATCTCTCTCTCTCTCTCTCTCTTATAGAAGTTGCAAAACGTTGTATTGTAGCGGTATTCTCCTTTTCACTGGCATTCTTTCCCCCAAAAATCATTCAAAACGTAGGAGTAGTAGGAAGAGGGGCCATTGATCCGAAAGACAGGGATGTATACCCTCAAACCTCTCCCTCCCTACTCAATATTATCGAGTCTTGACTTTAAAGAGGCGAAACTATAACGGCCCGGGATTATGATTCTCGGTTTACGTTTCGAGGGGTGAAACCCCTCGTTGGGGTTTTGCGCCCCGAGTACAGGTTGAAGGTTTCAAATTCCAAATTAGCATTTTCAAAGCAGGATTTCATACCCAAAACCGAAGGGGTCGTTGGAATCTCCGGGGAAGTCCCCTGTACCTGTCTTAAGTCTAAGCATGAAAAACCGATAATCATGCAAACAACGGAAATATAGCGTAAAAACAAGTGCTTCACGGCAGAGCCAATCCAAAACGAAGTCTAAAATATAAGTCCAAAATAGTCATAAGTCTGGTGAAGTCAGCTGTCTCGGACACTCACTCTCCGCCATGCAAAAGGACCCGCTCAAGCAGACAAGCAGCATCAATAAGTACACATATACGCTATACCTAATATCATGTTTCTTGGTGCAAGACGGAAATAGTAACACACTAGCATGCTCCTAATTCGCAAATGCATAATAATGATTAAGGCCTTAGGATAGAATACCAAATAGTATATCCCTCTTCCAAACCACCGCCCCCTTTCCCAATAGGGCGGAGGCTGGCCAGCTCGTGAATGCATTCCATTCCACTAATGGGGTCATGTCCGTATTGGTACCCAACCCCGTATTGCATGCTTATCAATTAATCATAATGAATGTGGCCTTAAAAGAGAAAATAAGAGGAATGCGGATAATAAATAGAGTGTGATAATAATTTTTTTCCATGACTCGAACAACTCAGGACGAGACCTGAGGAGACTAGGTCGTCCTATGACCCTAGCAAAGACCCTAGGTACTTCACATATAACGGTCGTTTTGTTTATACACATATACAAAAATAGGATGCTCAAGGGTCAATGCAACCTAGCATGATAGTACATGGCATGCTGATCATAAATGCCAGCACCTAGTACATCATGAACATAAGACAGGGAAGTCTCTTTGTTAATCTGAGTAGTCATATATCTCTAAGTTCATCATATTCATCATAGTTCATAAGCTATAAGGGAAACAATACATACATAACATCTCATCATGTCGTTAGTCATTCATACATGCTATTAGTCCACACAAGTCATGATATCAGTCAATCAATCATATCAACATGCTAGTCAGTCATTGATCACATAATTCCCGAGTTAGCCCCTAAACCGTTTTGAAACCATGTTACCGATTAGGACATTCGAATTTAAATGCTTATGAAATTCATTTCCCAAAACTCCAAACCAGGTCTTTAAGTCAGTCCTTGAAAACCCCAAAAGCGTTGAAAACGAATCGTGAAAACGATCATCGAAAACATCGAGAAACACACTCAAAACCATCGAACATGGGGCATCTCGCTGCGGAGAAAGTAGCTCTCGTCATCGCGAGATGTCCTAGCAAGCACCCCGTGGACAAGGGGTCCGTCGCGGCCCCAAGAGGGGCTCTTGCACCCGCGAAACCTAGGTGCCATCGAGGTTCTCAATGTCGCGAGCCTCTTGTCGTGGCGAAAGCTCGGTCGCTGCCGCGAGTTCTGGGGTCCCCTCCTAAGGCATCCCATAAACCATCTCGCTGCCGCGAAATCACCTTTTGCGGTCACGAGCAAGAACCCTAGGCCTAGTGTTCCTCCTCGCGGCCGCGAGTTCATGCTCGCGACGGCGACAATAGTGTTGCTTGATTCAAGTTCCGTTTGTGGCCTCGTTTGATGTTTTTAGTCTCTCCCCCTTTTCTCCAATTTTCTTACGACTTCCAGGCACATGTTAGTACAAAAAATCAAGGATTTGAAGAGGTTTCTCATCCAACTCTTCCTTGCTTCACTTTTCTTCTCCTAGGTGACTTGTGATGTGATTTTGAGGTCGATTCTTTTGGATCCGCTAGTTGGGTGAGATGGGGTAGTTAGTTTGAGGTTAAAAGAGGAAGCTTTGAGAGTTTGGAAGTGAAAGGAGGAGAAAAGAGCTATCTTACTCTTTCCAAGTTCGAAAACGACCAAAAGAACACCCGGGGCTCGAATCTTGGATCTCCGGGCTATGGTATGGCTCCATAAGCTTCCTTGGACTCTTTGGAAGGTTATTGTTGCTGTTGGACCTCTTGGTTCTTGAGATGGATGAGAAAGGAGGTGGTGCGGCGGTGTTTTAGGGGGGAATGCCGAGAGAGAGAAGGGAGAAGGAGGGGGGTTTTTCCCTTGGTGTTTGGTGGGGTGTTTGGGGAGAAAAGGGAGCGGCTGAGGTGGTGGTGGAGGGTGTGTGGTGGCGGCAACACAAGAGAAAGGAGACTCGGGAGAGGGAGGTTTTTTGAGTTTTTAGGTTTTGGGATTTCTCTCCTTAAAGTGAGATAAGACTTAGGGTTTCTTGTTTGGTGAAAGAGTGAGTTACTCCTATATTGAAATTCAAATCCTCTCATCTCCCTAACGCTTGAACTAGTCCGCTCTCTCGATCACGTATGAAAGAGTTGTCCTAGATCTACTAAAGATTGTTCAAGCTCCTTGACTCTCGGGTGTGTTTGGTGACTCCGAGATCTTCTAATTGAAGATGACAGGCGATTATCATCATTATTTGGCTGAGTTCAAGACCGAAGTTGAGAGGAAGAAGGCTGCCAAGATTAATATTGGTTGAGTTCACCACTATTTGCTAAGTTTAAGATTTTTGGTTGAATTATTATCACCCCTCGAAGATTTTTAAAGATTAATTGGGATCAAAGCTTTTACAGAATTAATTTGTTCAAATTTTGTATTTTTCTTTAGTTTATTGTATTGGATCTAAGTTTGCGTTGTTGGATATTGGATAGGGTTTATTTAGGTCTCGGTTTGTTTGGTAAATATTTTCTAAACTATAAAAGGATTTAGGTGGAATTTATGTACGATTGGGGCATATGATAAGACTTGTGGGTAGTACCCATAAGTCATCGGTTCGAACTCCGGAATGACCGCTCTTTATTTACCAAATTCAAGGGGCATAGGATAAGAACCTAAATTTGGAGTTTTTTAATTTTTTTAATTAGTTTAGCTTTTTTTAATTAGATTCACAGGGTCGTTTATTTTTTTTTAATTACTTAGATTTATCTCGTCAATAGTCATTTTTATGTCTTGTCTATATCCCTTATGCAATGAATAAAGTGATATATATAATATAGATATATTCTCATATTTTTGTTATTAAATAGTCCAAAATTTTTAATTCTTTTTAATAAGGCAACATGTGGGTCGACGGGTCAATCCGTGACCAAGATGACCAGGTGACATGTGGCTTTGATGGGTAGTTTTCATAGGTCCTTCGAACCCGATTATCGCTCTTTATTTTACCAAATTCATGGCATGTGGCTTTGGCGGGTCAAGGTTCCCAATCTGTAACGGATTAGACCCGTGGTCCGGTTGGTTCTACCCATCAACCCGGCATACTCCCTCCTGCTAAACCCTAAGTCCCTCACCATACCTTCTCTGTACACTATACCTCCTCCATATCATCGCCTTGCACCGCTCACGCTACCATCACCCCGCAGCGCTCTCCTCCCTCACCTCCGCATAGATTGCAGTCAAAACCCAAGTTCATGTGGTTTATATTTACAGATACTTAACAGTAGCTGGTCCGCTAACTAATTCCGAGGTTCTTCTCCGATCCTCCGATGGCAGCGGCTGATTCCGTCCAGCTATTAGATATTCTAGGTATTTGCCTCATAGCTCGTGTAATTTTCTTGATAGTATATTGTGAATTTATGATCTTATTCTTATGGATCTTGTCTTTGTTCTAGTTCGTGAACCAAATTTCTTTTCGATTTGGAATGGTCCTCCATTTGAAAATGGTCAACCTGAGATTAAATTGGAGAAGATTCCATGCAGTAGTGCAACTTTCAGTGCTGATGGCTCTAGGCTCATGGTGGTTAAGCCTGACTCCGTCATTAGCATCTACAACTGCATAAACTACGCCGAGCTTAGATCTTTCCAGATCCCAAACCTTGCTGCAACATCCTTGTCCCCTTGTGGAACTTATCTTCAGACCTTTCAGAAACCTTCCACGCCACAGGAAAAGAATGTCAACTTATGGGAGATTCAAACTGGAGCTTCTGTGCATAATCACTTCCAGAAGAACATCACAAAGGCCAATTGGTATGTGTATTATATTTTTCAAATATAGTGCGCCTTTCATTGCTTTTCTGTACATAATCATTTCCAGAAGAACATCCCAAACCTTGCTCCAAAGGCGCTTGAGGTGCGCCGACAAATGATGGCTTCTTCTTAAGAGTAGTCATATGAACCAATCACATTTTTTGAAAGAAATAATTAATATATATACAAGATAAAATTAGATATATATCTATTCAATCAATATATCTATATCTATTCAATCAAACAAATTTCCTTAAAATTTGTGAAAAAAAGCTAAATTGACATGTTTTGGCGAACGGAGGGAGTATGTTGCTTTCTCCTTTCCAGGGTATTATCTTCTTCTCTACTATTCCTTTCGTGCTCATTGATAGTTGTTTGTGAGATACACTTTCTAATAAGTTGTTTTGACTTTAGACATAACAAGTAGGTACTTATATTTTTGTATGACCAGGCCTTTAGTTGCGTTTAGCTCAGATGAAGTATTGGCTTGTCACCTTGCAACAAATGAGATACAATTTTTCGACCCAAAGGATTTCTCCAAAGGAATTGTATCTCGCCATAGAATTCCTGGAGTAGCTGCAATAGAACTCTCAAAACAGCCTGGGTCCCATGTTGCTGCCTTTGTTCCTGAATCCAAGGTTTGTAATAGCTTTTGGACAAACTTATGATCATTGTATTATGAAGTTGGATGGAATGACTTGACATGTTGCAGTTGCACTCAATAAAGTTTTTTTTTTACCGTGATCTATGTTGCTTTCACTTTGTTAATCAATGGTCTGAAAAGTGGTTGTTCATGCTAATCTAGCTGCAAAATTTGTTCTTTCCACATTCTGATTTACAGTTATCAAGTATTGGAGTCATTTATTGGGATTAGGAGTTAGTTATTTGCTTTCCACTATCAAAAGGAGGGTAGCTACAATATGGTATTCTTTAGGATTACATTTGAATGAAATGACAAAAACTTTAGCATTCCTCATTTGTCGATGTGCAAGATACTTGCTTTCGGTTTCCATTTCTTTATTTTCATTGTCAAGCTGTAACAATTTGATATGAAAATCCTTAATTCCAGCCACAATATATCTAGCCCATAGAATATCTTTAATTTCATAATGTTCAAATAGTTTTCATCTCTTTGATTTCATTCTCGAGCTATCACTTATAACATCATCCCTCATCAAGAAGAGCAACATCAAAGTTTCATTTATCTTTGTTCTGCTTTCAGTCAATCAGTACCTTACTGGTTTAATTACTTAATACATTTTTATTTAGTGTGTTTTAGTTTCACGCTTTCACCTAATATGATGTTATGGGTTTTTCGTGTTAGGCTCCTCATCCTTCCTTCTATGTTGCTTTACCAAAAACACATCATTTATATGATATCAGGTTTAGTCATTTGCATGTGAGCTTGATTTGGCCTACCGGCCTTCTGATTTATTTCTTATCTAATGTTATAATATTTCATTTAGGGGATTCCCGCCAGTGTTCAAATATTTGGGTGTGGAGAAAATAACCCCAATGAACCTCTTGCTCGAAGAAGTTTCTTCCGTTGCTCACAGGTACAATTACATTGGAACTATGGCTCTACTGGGCTTCTTGTAGTGGCCCAATCAGATGTTGACAAAACCAACCAGAGCTACTATGGGGAATCAAAGCTCCACTACTTGACAACAGATGGCACCCATTCAGGCCTTGTTTCTCTTAGTATGTCCTTTTAGTAGTTATAGTAGTTCAATTGTGAAACTCCTTTTGGATAAGATTAATTGTTTAGTTACTTACAGGTAAAGAGGGTCCAGTTCATGATGTTCAGTGGTCATCTACTGGCACAGAATTTGCTGTTGTATACGGATGTATCCACCCCTCTAGCAAGTAGCAGCATATATCGTTTATATATTTATTTGATTCCTATATCCTACTGAATTTTTAGCATACAAGATGGAACTTAAGCACAAATGTCTGGGTTATTGTTTTTAAAGAAGGAGAAAAGAAAGGAATTGGAGAGGGAGGAGAAGTGAGAGGGTCGACAAACTGATTTGTTTTCTTGACTGTAATGGTGTATACCAAAGAAGAAACTTCTATTGGAATTTGGCAGAGCAATATGTAGGGATAAATTTACAGATCACTGTCATTTGTTTTTGAGATTTTTAGTTCTTGTATGGGGTTTATAGTGAGCATCGATGCTAATAAATGAACTTGTCACGTCTCCTTTTATTATGTATTGAGTTATCAATTGAATGATTAAAGTCGTAATTTGAGAGGTTGGCAGAAAAATTATACTTTCCTTAGGTTCTGCTGATTGCTTTCATCAACAATGTTTTGATTGCATTGCACGTCTGTTGCTCCTTGACACGGTTCTTAGTTATGCCTGCAAAAGCTACGATATTTGATAAGAAGTGCAATCCTCTTCTACAGCTTGGATCTGGACCTTACAATACAATCAGATGGAATCCTAAAGGAAGATGTATCCTTCACTGAACGAATAACAATGCAGTTGTCTCTTTTGTCAATGTTCATTGACTTTTACTTTTGCTTCTCTCTCAGCTTAGACTAGACTTTCTTATACACCATCATTTGTATTTTTATCCTTACATCACTACATCAAACTGCAGTTTTGTGTTTGGCCGGTTTTGGGAATTTGCCTGGTAACATGGTACGTCTATGTTTTAACAGATTATATACTCTATGTTGAGCATCCATGTTTTATCCGGAAAGTTTTACTTTCAACTTTGATCAACAATGAAATACTCAACGATTGAACCATGATTGTTCCTATTTTTTTTACTTTATTTATTTATTTATTTATTGAAATGGGCTATATGTTCTGGATTTCATGCTGTCAAGTCTCAATGTGAGTTTTAAGATCACAATGCTGAAAGAGGGTTTGATAACTTATCTAGTAGTCTCCGAGTGCTTTTTTGGAGCAAGCATTCTTACATGTTCTTTACTTGTTTTCATCAGGTATTTTGGGACTATATAGACAAAAAACAAATTGGAAATACAAAAGCTGAGTGGTCAGTAACTAGTGAATGGTCTCCAAGTGGATGTTACTTTATGACAGCCACTACAGCTCCAAGGCTGCAAGTAGACAATGGGTAAGACTGCTCTTTATTCGGCAATTTCTTTTTGTTAATTACAGCAAGAACCAGGGAATGAAATGTTAGTCTGTGTCCATAAATGGACATGTATGCATTCTTCTGTGCTTGTGAAATATCCTGTATGGCCTAATTTCGGGAGTGACAAGGTTTTTAAGAAAGCTAGCCAAGGAGGAGGTGATAAAAACTGTATTTTCTAGTGGTAAATGCTACTGATATCTTTCTGAGTTTTTCATCCTAATTTCTCCATAAGTCTGTTTCTACTATTGATAGGTTTAATTTAACTTCTCTTAGTTCCCTTGTTCCCATAATCCCACTAGCCAATCAATAGTTAAGATAAACTTTCTCCATGCATTTCATTATTTAATCTACACTAATTATTAGGTAGTTATTTAGTCTCCTTTCCGTGGTCTGTGTTTACTTTTTTTTCATTTTGCGCACTTTTCTAAAAAATCCTTCAAGACCCGCCTAAACCCTTGAACTCGCCCTGCCGCCAAGGCCGTCAAGGTCGTCAAAACCCACCTAGATTACAAAGACCCGCCATGAAATCCGCCTAGACCCCGCCTAGACCATTTACCCTGCCCCACCGCCAAACACCCGCCAAACGTTTTTTAGAACATTGATTGTGCATGTCACTTATGGGTCCATTTGGAAACACCCTCTCCGGAGTGTCAAGGAAAGAGTGCATACACATCGACCCTCTAGGCTCTACCTTTGGGTTTGTTGTTCTGAGTTGTTTCTTTTGCATTGTAAAAAGGGGAGACTCTGCAATTTGTGTTCACTGCCGAAACATTAAATTAAATTAATGAACTGAGTTTTCTCATTTGTTGTGTGTAGGGTGGCTCAAAATGGACCCGACCCGGAAAACACGGGGTCGGGGTTGACCCGAGACCCCTAGGGGTCGGGTCTCGGGTCAAATTTCAGGAAATCCCGGGTCAACGGGCGGGTCAGGGTCAGACCCGGGGGGTCTCGGGGTTTGACCCGTTGACCCGGATTTTTAATTTTTTTTTTTTTTATATAAATATACATATGGTATATGTATGCTGTATACACCATGTATACTTTGTAAGTTTGTATATATGTTAATATGTATACAGCAAAGTATACATGTTAATATGTCAACAGTGTGCTGTACACTATACGTGTGGTATATTATATATAGTGTATATACCATGTATACTATATGTTGATATATATGTATACAGTGTGCATATAACACATATATGCACACTTAATATTATATATATACTGTATAGTATGTATAAGGAAAATAATAAAAATATTATAAAACTGTATGTATGTGTTACGTCTTTGAAAACCGTAAAATATATCGGAATTTTAAAACTCGGGTTTTCGGGTGAACCCGTCACCCGACCCGGAATTCCCGGAATTATAAATCTCGGGTTCGGGTCGGGTGGCGGGTTGCATTTTTAAAAATCCCGGGCCTTCGGGTTGACCCCCATCCGGAATGTTCGGGTCGGGTCGACCTGGATGAGCTACCCTAGTTGTGTGCAAGATTCTTGCCAATGACCCCCATCTCCTGAGTTCGAGGTTCTTCTCAGTTTGTTTGTTTTACATTTTGTGAGTTTATTGAAGTTCATTGTTCAGATTCTGCAATTTACTGCTTTGAAGTGTTGTTGTACTTTCCTTTTTTAAACCACAACTCCACCCGTTTCTATCAGAGTTCCTCTAATTTTGCAATGATGGATACCACATTCCGAATTGAATATGATCTTTGTTCTTTATAAGTAGGCTAACAACATATGAAATAATGTTAGCCTTTGTCTTGGGAAGCAATGATGAATTACTTTTTCTGATTTTTCATATTCCAGGATTAAAGTATTCCATCCCAATGGTTCATTATACTACAAGAAGATGTTTGATAAATTATACCAGGTTAATGGAGCTATCACCCTTGTATATTGCTAAGGTTTCTTGGTTTGAGATGTTTAGTAGGCTTCTATGTTTCTTGCAGGCAGATTGGAAACCAGAATCAGCAGAGAAGTTTGGTGATATTAATGAGCTAGTGAAGTCTATTGGCTCGCTAAAGGTTGCAGATGCTAAATCAGCAGGTTCAACCTATGGCCATCATTTCAAACTGTCTTAAATATTTCTTTATTTTGTTTTCATCTGTGCTATATTGAAATTTCAGCTTCAGGACAAGGGACCAAACCTAACCAGGCATCTGTCAAAGCAGCGCCAGCTAATCCTCAAAAATCTACTGCATATCGCCCACCTCATGCGAAGAATGCAGCTTCTGTTCAGATGGAGGTATCCTTGAAACAAAATTGTCTTTTATTTGTTTTCTTGTTTATTTGGGCATAGTGAAGTGCTGTTCTTGCTAGTAAATCCTTGTAGTTCTGTGGCCAAATTAATTGGTTATTGTGTATTACATGGTACTATGAGTAGTCATAGTATTAATGTTTGTTGAATCCACTGGAGCACCTTGTTGATCACCAGTTTTCCACAAACAAAAGGTTGCCAAACATTTTCTCAAATACTTGGATGTGCAAAATTTAAATAGCAAACCAAAAACTAAGTAAATCAGAGAAAAAGTGACCAAAGTAGCGCATGATTATCTATTCATTAGTGTCATACATAGCGGAGAGTTTGCTCTTTGAGCCTTCAGTCACAAGATTGTTCCAGAAACCAAAATATTTATTAAAATCTAGTTGCCAGGTGGTTATAGCTAAAGATGCGGAAAAGAGAATGAAAATGTGAAAGAGAAAATGATACCCTAGCGAACGGCCTTCATTTGTCAGGCCGTCCCCGGAAAGTTGGAAGGCATTTCCTATAATTTGGACGAACATCAGTAAATCAGTGCATATGTTTTTCGTTTGTTTGCTTATTTGAGTAAGCTCTTTTAATTATAGTTTATAATTAAATTTTTTGGGCACTCAATGAACATTAAAAAGACATTGCAAGTAAAGATCCAACTATCTGCATTTGTTTGTTACTGCTTGTATGGTCTTAAGGCAATTTGTCCACATGCACTAAATCAATTGTATAAGTACTGACTATGAAACCCTCTTTTGTCCCCTCAGCTGCTTGGAGGACGCCCTGCCCAGTAAGTGCCTAAATTCAAAGCTTGAATATAAAAACTGGCTTTGGTGCTTACAAGTTTATGCTTGACAGTTTGATATTGATTCGTCTGTTGGTACTTATTTTTTGACACATTTTCTACCACCAGAGAAATGAGCAAGAATGCCTTGAAAAACAAGAAAAAGCGGGAGAAACAAAAGGAGAAGAAAGAAACCGAGGGATCATCTGCTTGAGGTAGCACATAAATGTGAAGACCAGTTTGAGTTTTACAAGCGAAATTCAATGTTATGTGATCTCACAAGGCACAACCATCATCAGCTATCTGCACTGCCGCTTCTTCAAATTAGCTGTTTTCTGTTTTCAGTATACACTGCTACAATAGCTTAGGGTTTTATTCAACTTGAGTTTTTAGGTGTCATCAACATTTTTTTTTCTCTTTGTTCTTGCTTTTCTTATTCTCGAGAGAACCAGCTCTGTACTTGCTACAAGTAGTGGTAAAGCATTGTAGTGGAGGAGAATGTACTATTTCATTACTGATTCAAAACTGAATACAATGACGGTATTTATATTGTTGTTGGTTACATTCAGGAACCTTCCTTCCTTTGTCTGAATTAGCTGTTCAAGGGTGGTGTGTGTATTGTGTGAGAAGGATCGGATTGTTGGACATCATCTTGGGCTTCAGAATTGGACTGATGAGCCTTGCTCTTGTGGACAGCAGGCCGAGACTCTCTAGTACTCCCAGGCGCTTCAAACTGGTGGATACACAGTTTAGAGCGATTCAATTGAAATTGCTGGGTGGATAGTGGCTTGGTTAAGGCATCAGCTACTTGATCCTTAGTGGATACGAAGGCAACCCTGAGCGATTTGTTGACAACTCTCTCCCTGACAAAGTGATAATCAAGAGACAAATGCTTGATTTTGTGATGAAGAACTGGATTAGCAGCGAGATACGTGGCGTTAATGTTGTCACACCAAAGGATTGGTGGTTGAGATAAACGAACGCCGACAGAAGCAAGAACGGTTTGTATCCAAATCAGCCTCGGTAGATGATCGAGACACAGTCGGTTGTTTTTTGGAGCTCCACGAAATGAGATTCGGACCATGGAATATTCAATATGCACCGACAGAGCGACGGTCAGTGCGATCAGCCCCCCAATCAGCGTCAGAGTAGGCCGAAAGTTGATGATCAACAGTTGACGAAATATGAAACTTATAGTGACTTGTATGATTCAGATATATGAGTAGGCACTTGACAGCTTGTCAATGGATTTCTCTTGGATCATGCATAAATTGAGCAAGCTTGGTGACCGCAAACGAGATGTCTGGCCTTGTAAAGGATAAATATTGAAGACTGCCGAAGACACTTCTGTACAGAGAGCTGTCGACAACAGGAGGGGATGAAACATATCCATCAAATGTCAGCGCCATTGAAGTAAGGAGAGGTTTAGACGTCTCCATCCCTGTACGAGTGAGAATATCTTGGATGTGCTTGGATTGACACAGAAGGAAGCCAGACCTGTCTCTTGTGATTTCAATACCAAGGAAAAACTTTGCCGGACCCAGATCCTTGACAGGGAACAACCTGGATAGATGAGCAACAAACTTCACAGCCAAGGTGGAGTTAGAGGATATAACCAATAGATCGTCGACGTAAACCAAGACGAAGAGTAAGTCAGTGCCATGGCGATATGAAAATAATGAAGTGTCTGAGGAACAGGGACTAAATCCCATGGAGATTAAGGATTCACTCAATTTTGCAAACCAAGCTTGGGGAGCTTGTTTGAGACCGTAGAGAGAGCGATTAAGACGACAAATATGAGAGGGAAAGGAGGAATTTACAAAACCTGGGGGTTGTGTGACGAAGACCTCCTCAGTCAAGGTTCCATGGAGAAATGCATTTTGTATGTCTAGCTGCCCGGTGGACCAATTGTACATGGCTGCAAGGGACAATAGGAGGCGAATAGTGGAGGGTTTAGCCACAGGACTGAAGGTTTCATGGTAGTCGAGGCTGGACAATTTGTGAAAACCTTTGGCCACTAACCGAGCTTTTCTGCGCTCAATTGAACCATCACTCCTCCGTTTTGTTTTGAAGACCCACTTGACTCCCAAAACGTTGGCCTTGGGGGAAGGCGGGACAAGAGTCCATGTTTGTGTATCAATAAGAGCTTGAAATTCTGTGGCCGTTGCTTGGCGCCACTTTGCGTATTTGAAAGCTTTTGTAAAACGGGTTGGTTCCTCCGGAACACTGGTGGTCAGCGAGCACGAGGGCCAAGGGATGGTCCTGTCTGTGCGTACTTTGGGTCGAAGGGAGTGGGATTTGAATCGAGTCACCATAGGGTGTGGTGGGGGCTGATTTTGTGGTGATGATGGTGAAGGTGATGAATCAGAGGATGGGATGGAGGGTGACAGGGAAGGAGGGTTTAATAATGTGGGCTCATTTGGAATGTGAGAGGAAGGGCTTAAAATGGGCAATTGGGCTTCAACAGGGACGGGCCTTTTGTGGGTTGAGTATTTGAATGTGATGGAGCCTTGGATTCAAAGGGGAAAATGCTTTCATGGAATATCACATCACGTGAGGTGAACATTCTCCGAATCTTCCAATCATAGCATAGGTATCCGGTTGTGTTTGGGGAATATCCAAGAAAGATCGTGGGTGAGGAACGAAATGATAATTTATGACGATTGTAGGGTCTTAGGTTCGGAAAATACAAGCAACCAAATACTCAAAGAATTCGATAATCCGGTGGTTTCTTAAAAAGGGTGGAGAAGGGTGACTCGTTCTTTAGAACCGGCGTAGGAAGACGGTTCATAAGATAGGTAGCCACTTGAAAGGCAAAATCCCAATAGTGGAGAGGGAGGGAGGCATGTTTGAGGAGTGTAAGCCCAATGTTGACGATTCGACGGTGCCGAGACTCGACGGAACCATTTTGTTGGTGGGAATATGGACAAGTCAAGCGATGAACAATGCCCAAGGTTTGGAAAAGTGAGACAAGAGGCTTAAACTCGGTCCGGTTATCCGTTTGAATGGCCAAAATACTTGATTGAAAGAAATTTGTGACGTATTTGATGAATGTGGTAACAATGAAATTGACTTGGGATTTTTGTTGTAAAGGAAAGATCCAAGTGAATTTGGAAAAGTCATCAACTATAGACAAAAAGAATTTATTTCCATTGATTGAAGTGGTATGGGAAGGACCCCAAATATCCATAAACAAAAGAGATAACACTTTAGTAGACCGAGACTGACTAGGAAAATGTGGAAGGGCATGGGCTTTAGCCCAAGAACAAGAGACACAGGGAAAACAATTAAAAGTTGGGCCTGAAGATCTGGATAATTGGTGGCCCAAAATCACAACCTTCGTTATTGGACTCGAAGGATGCCCTAACCGAGCATGCCAAAGCAGAGACGTCGGAGACAAGCTGGTGGTGGTGGAGTTCAGCAGCGGCGGAGAGTTTGACGGGGAAGGGTTGGGTGGCCAGACATACAATCCATTGTCAACGGTGCCCTTGACTAGGGTGGCCTCCGTCTGGGAATCCTTCACAAGAAAATGGGATTTGTCAAAAACAAAATGAACATCATTCTCCAAACAGAATCGATTGACAGACTATAAATTTTTCGTTAAAGAAGGAGCATGTAGGAGATTTGTAATCTGAAAACGACGAGAGGGAGAGAAGAGATATGTGGAACGTTGATGGTGAATCGGGACGGAGGAACCATCGCCAAGGGACACAGACTCAGACCCTTCGTAAGGCAAACGATCGATTCTCAGATTGGCTATGTCCGGAGTGTAATGGTGAGTCGCGGCTGTGTCTGGATACCAGGAATTGGTGGAGGAGGCAGTGTAATTGGCCTGAAAATTCCTTGGAGGAGGCGACTGAAACGACTGATCAAATCGACTCCAACATCGAGCCGCTGTATGGCCTCTTTTCTCGTAGAGCTGACAGATGGGGCGCGTATCAGGAACGCCAGAGAACATTTGAGATCCTCCACGGCCGCGACCTCGTCCTCCTCGGCCGCTGGAATCTCCCCGTCCACTACCTCGGCCGGAATCTCCACGACCGCGACCCCGTCCTCTATTGGTGGTGAAATTGAGTTCAGGGGTATGATCAGTGGTCTGAGAATTGATGCCAGAAGTTGGAGGAGTAGGGAGAAGAGCGGAATTGTTGCGATTAATCCGACTCTCCTGAAGAAGCATGAATGAGAGGACATCGTGGGGCTTCGGAAACGTGGGTTGAGTCGATAGGGTTGTGAGCATGGCGTCATACTCCGTTACGAGACCCGCAAGCAAGTAAGTGACAAACTCATTGTCTGTAATCATCTAGCCGGCAGATTGGACCTGATGAACGAGAGCACTCGTTCGATTGAAAAAATCTGTTGCAAATTCATCTCCTCATTTCTTCAAACTGGCTAAGAGCAAGCGTGTCTGGACAATCTGAGCATTAGAGCGAGACGAGTAAAGATTATGAAGGCAACTCCAAACCTGTTGAGAGGTATGACAGTCCAGAATTTGAGTCATGATGGGCTCTGTGAGTGACGCCAAGAGAATTGCGAGGACCAGTTGGTCCTTTGCATTCCAGTCATCAACCGGAGTCAGGTCGCCATTAGCAGGGGAAGGGCAAGGAGACGAACCATCCACAAAACCAAGAAGACGTTGGGAGCGAAGGTAAGGTGTGATTTGCCGGAGCCAGGTCGGAAAGTTTGTGGGAGAAAGCTTTACAGTGTTTAAAGTGGAGAAATTGGGCAGAGGACCCATGGAAGAGGAGACGGATACCTGGGACATAGCCGCCTGCAGTTGGGCAAGGGCATTGGCTAGGGTTTGGTCTGCCATGGAAGGTCGGACCGTTTGAGGCGACATTTGTCGTCTATGGCTCTGATACCATGCTACAAGTAGTGGTAAAGCATTGTAGTGGAGGAGAATGTACTATTTCATTACTGATTCAAAACTGAATACAATGACGGTATTTATATTGTTGTTGGTTACATTCAGTAACCTTCCTTCCTTTGTCTGTATTAGCTATTCAAGAGTGGTGTGTGTATTGTGTGAGATGGATCGGATTGTTGGACATCATCTTGGGCTTCAGAATTGGACTGATGAGCCTTGCTCTTGTGGATAACAGGCCGAGACTCTCTAGTAGTACTCATATGGAAGAGACGCTCAGTTATTACATGTCTTGTCTCATTTTGTTTTTGGATGAAGTCTAAACAACAGGTTGAAATACCTTGTGAGCTAATTGTTGTATTTGAATGTTTTGTTTGGACATTAGCGGTAAAATGAAACCCCTTCAAGACTACTTTTGATCCTTGTTTGGTGATTACAGACTTGTACAAATTCTGAAACAGATCGGAATCTCCATAATAAATAATAGAAAAGGGAAGCCCAAAGTTTTAACCTAAAAATACTCTCTTTTTGAGAGAGAGTTTACCGCGGCCGCCATCACCATGGCTTCCCTTCACCGCCTCCCCGCCTCATCGCCAATGCTCGGCTCACCTCTCTACTCAACCCAAGGATTCCAACTCCTTCGGCTTCGCCTTACCGCTGCCGTAGCCACCGCCTCCCACCGCTGCTCCACCGATCACCTCGGTCCTCCGACTCCCACCGTCGTCCTCCTCGGCCAACAGCTTCTCCGGGGAGGCGCCTTAGCCATAGGGTGCCCCTCCTGTTGTAAGTTTTCCGCCGTTCCTCCAGCGCCATAGCCACCGCCCTAGCCATCGTATCTCAGCCATCGCCATCAGCTCCTCCGCTTGGAGCTCCATCGCTGATTCCTTCGGCTTCGGTTGTCTTCTTGCTCCTCGGTTGCCGCACTTCCACCACGTGCCCTTCAGGTGTATGCCTATTGGGCTCCTCTGCGTGTCCATGGAGCTGCTTTCTTTGCCTCCTTGCCTTTTTTTCTCATCCATGGTCCCGTTTTTGGGAATACCAAAAAAAAAAATGTTATATTTTCCGTGTTTTGGCCTCGAACCAATTTCAATATGTTTTTCCGCCTCTTTGCCTTTTGATTGTTGTTCATTTTCTCTGCCTTGGCCCGTTCCATCTGCCTCTATTTTGACTACCTAGTAGTCGCTCACGATCTTGTTATCGTCCTTGAGGGGTGGGATGGATTTTTGAGATTTTAATGGATAATGGTTTGGCTTGGAGTCGGATTTCCGGGTTGTCGTGTAGTGCTGTTTTATTTTGTGCTGCAAGCTTCTTTGAGAGATGTTTGATTTGACATGTTCGATGGCGTCGTGGATGTGCGTTGACATCTGATGGCTCATTTGAGTCCACAATCTGAGGTGTCCGCTGGTGTTCCCCTGAGTTTTCTGTGTGCGTCGTCGCTTTGATCGATCGTTTCGTTTGTCTCTTTGGTTTGTGATTTTCAATGTAGGATGGCTTGTACTTTTATTTATGTCTTTTGCTTTTGTTATTTCCTTTCTGTCTTTTGATTATGTCATTTGCTTCTGATATTTGCTTTCTGTTGTACATGATGGTTAGTCCATCCACTGGCTTATCCGGTCTCTCGGTTTCTCTAGGCTTGTCTAGTGAACCGAATTCTTATCTTGCTTAAAAAAAAACTTTTGATCCCTGTTGGCGGTGTGCTTAACGTCACATGCGAAGCCTTCATCGTCTTTTTCACATCGTTCACCATTAATTCCTTAACAGCAGTGGACGGATGAGCCCTCCAACCGAATCCTACCCTACCCACCCCAATATTCGGCCCCTTAAGTTTCCCAATCCGCTCATCCCCATCAGCGTTGATCATATACATGGTGCCATGGTCGCTGGAGAAGTGAGAGAGGACTGGAACAGGTCTACAATGGAGAGGCATTTGGAGAAACCTTCCTTGATCAGGACCGTGGCACTCTTAGCCATGTTAGGGGTGATTAGGTATTTTTTAGGAGTTGTTTTGGAGCCAGCTGAAACGTTTCGAGTCACTCCGACAAGTATTTTGATACATAAGTGATCTTCCGACACGAACTGAATATGGTAGAATTGATTGAATTAGCGAACTCAAGTTGATATGACTCACAACTTGGATTCCTCACCCAATAGACTCAAGATCCGATTTGTACCAACTCTGATATGACGCACGAAGAACACTTGAAGCTAGGGATTTGTGGAAAGTAGGTAGTTTTGAGCTTCGATATGACTTACGAAAATTTTCATTCAAGAACGAAAGAGAGGATAGAAGCAAGTGACCGTGTAGCTAAGATGAATTGCAACTCTAAATTGATCTTTATTGATGACTAGAAAAGAGTATTTATACAAGTGAAATCCCCAGGGTTAGGATGAGGCTAGCCAAGCCTGGATCAAGCAATTAAGCTAGGAGATTCCCCTTATTCTCTATCCTAAGTTATGATAGAAAATAATAAAAATAATTCTATTAGATAAACATCAAGAGAAAAGGATAAACCTGAGTGGGAGGATAAGGCTAGCTCTCTTGAAGCAAGGATTGTGCTTGGGTCATCCACCTCTTATCTCACTAAAAAGCATGAGTTTCTCGATTATTCAAGACGAATTAAGGTAATGCTATATTTGGACACTTTACATACATGTCACTACCCTAATTCACTAAGTAATATAAAAATGAGAAACTTAATTAATACACTGCTAATTTTTACTGTATATACGACTAAATTTCGTATCTCGTTGGGAGTGGGTTTCGCAACCTGTCGTGGAATGAATCAGTGGGCGTTCCAAACACGCCCTTGTCAAAATTTGAAAATACTTCGATAATGAAATACAAAAAAAAAAAAAAAGTAAACACACACACATTCAGGGTAGGGTTCGGGTGAGAACACCTCTACCAGTGAAAATTAAAGAAGTGATTTGATTGGTCCACGTGTCAAAAAAGTGAATGACAAATTAGCTCCCGTACTCCTTCCAAATTAATTATCAACACGTCAACACCCATACAAATTAATTAGTAAAACCTCCACTTGCACAAAGACACATGTCAATCACAAAACAAACTAATTAATTACACGCGTCCATACTAATTAATTAGAAAAGCTACCTACACATGTAGAAAGGTTTACATGAACTTTTAAAAAATTATTTTTTAGGCATTTTCACTTGTTAAAAAAATATAAAAATACAGTTTTGAGTGTAATTTAATTTTATCTACACACAGACACCCACTTTGTATATGTTTTATGGGAAAAAAATTAACAAGAAGTGTGTAACGAGCAGAATATAATATCCGGGTTACGTTTTGAAGGTTGGATACCTTCGTTCAGAAATAAAAAATGAAATAGCACAAAGAAAAAAAAAAGAAAAATGAAAAGAAAAGACCGGGGCCCACATGGAAAGAAGGGGAGCGGGCTGCTAGGACATGTATATAAGGTTTCCTTTGTACTTGGTACTTGGTAGGGGATTCATTCATCATCAATCAAATACAATTTACCTCCTAAACTCTCTCTTCAGCTCTCATTCTCTCTCTCTCTCGTTAGTTAGATAACAGATCAAGATTCCTAAAAAATTGGCATCAGAGCATCGATCCTCCGACCTGGATTCCGGAGTTTCGATCATAGATTTCGGTAATGGAGACAAGCAGCAATCACCGTCTGGACGTGTGACAACGACAGCAACTCGATCGATTCGAGTTGCTACTAGACCGGGGGCAACAAATTGTGTTGGATTTCGGCAAAAAGCTTCGAAGAGTGATAAAGCAGAACGACGAACGGTGGGACAAAATTGTCAAACAGATGCAAGGAAGCAGATCACAAATCGTTCCGACATCGCAAGACAGTGCACCGCCGACAAGCAAGAACGGAGGGCCGCCGACGCCGGATGTCACAAATCCTAATGAAGTGCAAGGTTGTCAAGAAAAGGATAGGGCTCTGTTTGTAACCACAAAACAGATTGAAGAAATCGACATGGGTGTCGATTTTGAAATGCCATATGATTCTTCAACGGAGGATAGTTCGAATCCGGCAACCAACAATTTCATCCAAGAAGTGTTCGACATTAGCAGAGGGCAAGAAATCGACATTGAAGTGCCCTTGGACTGTTGGAAGACGGCGCCGCAGTTAGAGGGTGAAACACAAAGGCGAGCACTCCGAAGCCAATTCGACCCTTCAAAGGTAAACCCTTGTCCTCTAGCAGTTGTAGTCTTTGAAAGACTAGGAGAAATGGATGGATTCAAGGGTATGTTAGCTGATCAAATGGAAAGAAGTGTTGGATATAAAGTGTTTGTGAAAATGCCTAAAAGAACTGGGTTTATAGCTGATGATATAGGCTTAAATTTCAGTAGGTTTAAGCCAAGAGTTGATGAGGATTTTGGCACTGAACAAGGACCCATGGCAAATTCTTGGCCATATGATAGAGGGAAATGAGTATTAATTGTCAATCCTTCAAGTTTAAATTCCTGGCCATATGATAGAGGGAAATGAGTATTAATTGTCAATCCTTCAAGTTTATTGGAGTGTGGCATGGAAGAAGTAGGTTTCAAGTTGCTTAGGAGTCGTGTTGAATCTTCACTGGTGATGATTAATGAGGGTATACACAGTGAGAAGGTGTGGAGTGTGAATCCTGTCAATATCTTTACATTTGATCCAGGAGGTACATACTCATTACTGTTGACTAAGGATGATCAATTTTTCTTGGACTTCGATAGCTTTGGGCCTAAGTCTGTTAGTTTTGGCAAGAAAATTAAGCAGAACACAAGGAATTGGCCTTATGACAGAGGTAAATTCGATATTGGTAGGAGAGAAAGGTGGACAACAATGGCCAATGCTGGTCATTCACTCTTGGATCGACACCTTGTTTTGGAGCTCGTAGATAATGGCTTGAAGTCATTGCCATTTGATAGAGGGTGGATTGTTGTTAATTGGGTTGGTGCACATGGAATTTTGAGTTGTATGATGACTTTTGATCCGGGTGGATGTGATCCAGCAATAGTGAGAATGATGAATAGGTGTGGTGCAGAAAGGATGGGTATGTATTGGCTTTCAGATTGCATCCTCACCTTTGATCCAGATGGAGTTGGCTGTCAGGAACATGAGGCAACAAATGAGAGTTGTAAATTGTTGCTGCTATAGAGGGGTAACCAAGATGTGATGAATTTTTGTTGCCAAGTGATGACTAATGCAAGTTGCAGTGTTTATAGGGATGAGTTGCTGATCTAATATGTGATGGGGAATGGCCTTGTCATCTTCAAAGTGGTAGCAATGGATAGCTTGACTGCACAAGGAAGAGACAAGGGAGTGGTCGACAATTGGCATGAACATCCACTAATCGATGTTCCTGTGTCATCTTCCAATGGAAGGGAGTGGTTGGTGATTTTAATGACAGCTTGGGGTTGCTCTTGTAAATGGCCGTACTTGCAAGTTCAAGGGGTTGATGTTATTGTCAATGGCCTGCAGGACAGTGGTTGTATCTAATTTTGGAGAACTCCTGTGATATTGTTGAAAGATAGCAAGTGGAGAGGGCAATACAAGCTACAATAGGTTTTACCAACTCCAAGGCTATGAAGTAGCTGCTACCAACCCTACAAAAGCCATGTTGTAGAGCTCATTTTTTCCCAAATGAATTAAACCTTGTGGGCAAGGTCTTTGTAAGGAGGGGAGTGATGCTAGGACATGTATATAAGGGTTTCCTTTGTACTTGGTAGGGGATTCATTCATCATCAATCAAATAGAGTTTACATCCTAAACTCTCTCGTCAGCTCTCATGCTCTCTCTCTCTCTCTCTCTCTCTCTCTCTCTCTCTCTCTCTCTCTCTCTCTCTCTCTCTCTCGTTAGTTAGATAACAGATCAAGGTTCCTAACATGGGCCCTTCGAGCCTTCCTTTTCCTCACATCTTCTTCCTCCCAAGAGTCCCCGCTCCTTCTCCTTCGCTCACTCCCGAGTCTCCCTCGCTCGCTCGGAGCTTCCCCATTCTCGCTCTCTCACGCCCACACTCTCTCATAGCCCTGCCCTCGATCTTGCCATTCCCCATATCCGATGCCCTTCGTCTAAAATCAAGCAGTAACGGGACGAACACAACTCACGATCCCTGATGCGGGATGAACTTCGTTGGCACTTTTGCCCTTTACCAAATAGTAATATTCTTCAAACTCAAACACAAAATCAATATATTAGTCAATCAATCACTTGATAACCTAAATAACTACTAGTATAACAATTAAGTCCGGAGTCGAACCCACAGGGAGAAGTGATTTCCTATTCAATAACTCTTAACAAAGACTTATGAAAAAGCAATGATTTGTAGCAAATAACCAAGATGTAAAAGTAACCAACTTTATGATTGCAGAGTAGATTGATAACAAAGTAGAAAGAACATTTCACCTGTAATTCTCTGACAATGGTTGGAATTCATGATCCTAGGATTGATCTATCAATTATTCATAAACACATGTCTACTTGACTAAAGTTGAGAGATCCGCAATGATACAATCACCTTATTCAATAACATTAAAGAATAGCATTAGGGACTCAAGTAATCAGACCAATTGATATATTGATTCAATGCAATTAAGACAAATAGGCGCAAACCATACTCGAACTAATCGACATATCCACACCATAGATCAATTCAAATCATCCACTACAAAGACAAAGAAATATCACTCCTTCAATACCTTTGTTTGCTATCAAGAACACAACAACGAATTCATAACTAAGATGCAATTCCTAATATGGTGATCAATCATAGAAAGAAACACAAATATAATCTTATTGTTATTGTAACTAATTCGTTATAGGTGTTTCGATTCTTGTAAATAATTATTTGTATCTAGTTTATATCATAACTAACCATATATGTAAGGTTTTCCTAGGTACATTGATTGTAGACACAATAATGGTTCCAATAATTATGTTTCCTGTAACCGGTTGGATAAATCATATCTTCAAGAATACCGTTTTTACAAAAGTAGGTTACAATAGTGCCCGATTTGCATAACTGCATGTTACAACAAATTAAAAGTAAGTTACAATATGTTACAATCAAAGTAGGTTACAATAGGTAACATTAAAAGTAGGTTACAATTGGTTACAACAACAGTAGGTTACAACAAAAATTAATTTCCAGTAAATGGGAGGAGAGTAATCGAATGCACTAAATGGCTGGGATGATTAATGTGGCGTTCTTAATATTCAATTTTCTATAGTAATTAAACATGTGAAACTATCAAATTTAGTTCATCTTCTATCTCATGAATCGTTGCATATGAACATTCCCATCTAATTTGGAAAAATCGCTGCAATAGAGAAATTTCAATTGTAACCTAACAAAATTGAAACTTCACTTAAAGCAAAATTGAAAGACAAAGGAAAGTTGTTATTATTGCATCACTGGAATTGGTAGGCTCAGATTTTCATCCCTTGTAACTGATCGATTCACTTGACGAATACATAAAACTTGGTGAATCAACGTTGTATAGCAATTACATGCATGCAAAGAGATATAATGATAAATGTTGTCGGACTCTGTTATAGAGTCCGGCAAGGTGGAAGTTTATATATTGCATGCATATATGCACTATTGAAGATATGATCCATATATGTTGATGCAAAAATTATCCCAACAAGCTTCGACGACAAGGCCGGGTTAAAGTAGTCGTGGCTGCTCTCGATCGCCACTTCGACAACAGACGATGGATTACGTACACACACTAGCTTGAAGCAGTACGTACGTTGCCGAGATTATGATCGATATATCTTACCAGGTTCTAACAATAACGTGTTGGTGGTATAATGCTGCTATTGCCGCTCCTAGCATTGGCCCCACCCAGAATATCCACTGCTCCATCCAATCCATCGTACAAATATCCATCAATTTCCATCTAATTATTAAATTAAGAATCAATATATGTATATATTTGAATATATATATATATATATATATATATATATATATATATATATATATATATATATATATATATATATATATATATATATATATATATATATATATATATATATATGACATACATGGTCATCCCATGCCTTGCGATGATTGTAGATGACAGCCGCCCCCAAACTACGAGCGGGGTTGATCCCAGTTCCGGTGATGGGCATCGTCGCCAAATGCACCATGAACACGGCGAATCCGATCGGAAACGGTGCCAAAATCTGTTAAGTAATTAATCATGTATGTACGTACAGATCGATCGATGATGAATTTGTGTATGTACGTGTTGATAAAATTAAAAAACTTACGACGTAGGATTCTCTGTTTTTACGCTTGGGGTCAGTGGAAGAGAAAACGCTGTAGACGAGGAAGAAAGTGCCGATGGTCTCGGCAGCAAGGCCAGTCCTCTTGCTGTATCCGGGGGCAAGATGGTTGGCACCCCCGCCGTAGGTGTCGTAATAGGCCGTTTGGACGCCCTTGACGAGGCCCGCCCCGCAGATGGCCCCCAGGCATTGAGCCACCATGTACAGGATGGCTCGCATCAACGATACCTTCCTCCCTATAAACATCCCGAATGTCACTGCTGGGTTTATGTGCCCTCCGGAGATCCCAGCGGTGCAATACACGAGAACAAAGATCATGCCACCGAAGGCCCAGGCGATGCCGATTATCCCAACACCACCACATTGTTCGCCCCCATGTTGGACATCGGACTGCCTCTTGTAGCCGATCACAGTGAGGATGGTAATGTAGAGGAAGAGTAAGGTAGAAATGAACTCGCTTATTACGGCCCTGTAGAGGGGCCACTTACCCAGCTCCTCCATACCAATCAACGGGGTGTTTATACTCGGGTCTTTCAAGTCCCTCACCGCATCCTTCAGGTCTCCCACATCCATGTCCTTGTGAAGGTGAAATGACATATCCCCAATTTCAAGGGTGGCATCGCTTGGTAGCCCTGATGGGCAAATCCTGCAAAATATACTCAATTCAAATCTCAACTACATTTATCATATCATGTTTTTTTTTATTAATTAGGAGAACAATCAACAATTCTAACCTGTTAGAAGATCGGATTTGCATTTTGCACGCTAAAACAAAAACTGTGAATCCGATGTGTAGAAACAGTGGAACTTTTGATGTTTTACTAACCTATTTCTTTACTGCATTAATTTTCTTGTCTCTCTGTGTTTTTTTTTTTTTTAATTTTAAGTTTTGTGAAGGGTAAAAAAGAAAATAGGGCTGGGAGATGGAGATGGAGATGTGCGGCGAGTCAATTAAAAGGGGATGAATGAGATGAAGGGGGAGAAAGAATAGGTTCAAAAGATTGACTGCTTTGATTGGAACGAATTGTAAATTACGATCTTATCGCGTGAAGGTTAAATCAAGTAGTTTAGTTGTATCGGGTAAAAGTTTGTTTTCATGGATGTTAACTCGGACATCCATAAAAATATTTAAATTAGTATTTAAACATTAAAAATTGCGGGATGGAGTTCAAATTCAATAATACTACCTAGCTTTTTGCAATCAAGATCTCCTACACCCTATTTCCTACCCCCCTCTCTACATCAAAAATCATTTTACATTTATTTCATTTTAAAAAAAAATAAAAAATTATATTTGTATTTGTAATATCTCTTTTTATATATTTATGAAATTTTATTTTGAAAAAACATATTTTACAAATTTTGAAATTAAAAAGGCAATATTTTACAAAATACAATTATTAAATATTTTAAGACATGATTTTTTAGAATAAAATTTTATAAATATATAAAAATAGATGTTAGGATGTAAATATAATTTTTCAAAATTTTTTAAACATTAAATAAATGAATAAAAAAAGTGGAGTAGGGAGAGTTGTAGAAGATAAATAAAGAAGACGAGTGTAATAGGGAACCGAAACGACATCAATTATTTTGTGGTATCCAAATCAATTCAAACATTAATCACACCTTGACCAGCATTAATGAGGTAATCGTTTCGATTCCTTTAATTAATGTCTTGACCATTTCTTTTAATTTATTAACTAGTATAAATAGTGATAAAGTCGGATTCATAAGGGATCGATCACTAACTTGAGCGTCGGAGGGTCCTCTTGGGGAGACTAGCCCCGCCCCGACCTCGTTCTTTATTCATTTCGCATGATTGTATCTCGCCAAGGGAGCTCAATCTTCCTCAACATCTATGGTGCAGATTTTTGCACTTACAGTTAGCGCCGTCTGTGGGAATTCGATAAAAAAGCTACGAGATCGGATCTCAAAAAAAAAAAAAGATAGAAAAACAACAACAGATCCATGGAGGGTGCAACTCTTCGGGGAAGGGTCACGACTTCGAGACCATCTCCAGTTGGAGCAATTTTCACGATCGGAATCGGATATACCTTGGAACCATCTCCAAGATCAAACAAAAGAAGCCTGAAGCACAAGGAAATCCCCGTGTCTCACCAAACCCTAATCTTCGACGGTCAAAGCGAGATACACGGTCTTCTCTTCGACAGAGTATCACGGTCGTCTCTTCCAGATCACGGGATTCGCTCATCGCTTTCGAATTTCGATGTCGATCAACCTCAACAGATCTATGCGCACATGCCTGTATCTAAGAGAAACCTTTGACGAGAGCATCAAAAGCGCCACTTTCCTTGGGGTCGAGGGAAAACCTAAACAACTTGGGCAGCGAATGCCAAGCGTCATGGATAGGTTGCTCAGGCTGACCACCGAGGCCAAAGGCATCAAGACAACAAAGGTTTTGTTCACGATCTCCACACCGGGAATCACATCGGATTCGTAAATAGATAACTCTCCTCCCTTTTTAATCTCATTTAATTTGTCATTCAATTATGCGATTCTTAAGTTACATCTACGGTGTGGTGGTCGATGAGTTAGTGCTAAGTTAATTTTTAATAACTCATGGGCATTCATACATAGAAATGACCAAGATTTTCTTTTCTGCATGTAACCGTCAATCCTAAATTTGCACACATGAATCTAGTTCTTATAATTGATTAATTGTTATATATATAATTTTTCTTGACTTGAATGAATATGGGCAAGAGCGTGATATTGGATGCTTTGTGCAACTTTGTGAAAGCTTTGATATCAATTCATTTTGCTATATAAAGGAGGTCTTATGGTTTCAATTTCATTCAGGCAACAAAGCTTTGCATATTTATTTAATCTATTTGACTACCCATTCGATCGTTTGCAGACTCCAAGCATTGATAGTAATTAGCTATGACTCTGGAATTTGGCTATGACTCTAGAATTGTTTAAATTGACATTACTCTTGATTGTAAAGCTGGAGCAATCGTGCGTCGTGGGCTCTATCAAGGTTTTGTGTGCAAGAGATGCAAGGGAGAGCTTCTCGTGACACTGCCTCCTGCGTTGACTAGCCACCACGGTTAGCATACCATACACCATTGTGGTTACCGCTTGTCCTCTTGCGATCGAAATCGTCGATCGAACATGGGGTATGGAAGTCATGCAATACCGCTCTCTTTAAACCGAAAGGAAGAAGGTGGTTGCTGATTGCATATTTGGTGTACTAATACTTGTTTAATCGAGCCCAAAGTTCTCAAAAATCACAAGGTTGGCCCAGATTTTCCAAGCAATTATTGAAAAAGGACCAAGCTTCTGGAATGGCAGCTGTTGTTGCTTTTGATTTGACTTATCATTTCTGCTAGCTCCAGGTAACCATTTTACATAACGCGTTATCATGCCGCTAATTACATATAGCCTTCTCAAGACGACAGATAGGAAAAAAAATAGTCCTACTATTCATCCTCAACAGGGGAACGAGTGCTGGATTTGAAGTGATAAGAATGTTTTGATTTAAAATAGATACAAATTGTCATTTTGTTGCTAGTTGTCTTTGAGTAGGCAGGATGCAAATACAAATTTCAAGAGCGGCATCAAAGCTACAACAATTATTCGGGAAAGTCAACAATAGCCAGTTACGGTCAACGATAGTCACTTAAGGCCAATAGCCACTTAAGGCCAATAGCCAATTACGGCCAACGATAGCCGCTTAAGGTCAATAGCCACTTAAGGCCAACGATAGATAATTAAGGCCAATAGCCAATTATGACCAACGATAGCCAATTAAGGCCAATAGCCAATTACGGCCAACGATAGCCGCTTAAGGCCAATAGCCACTTAAGGCCAACAGTCAATTAAGGCCAATAGCCAATTATGACCAACGATAGCCGCTTAAGACCAATAGCCACTTAAGGCCAACGATAGGCAATTAAGACCAATAGCCAATTACAGCCAACGATAGCCAATTAAGGCCAACATCCAATTAAGACCAACGATAGCCACTTACGGCCAACAATCAAGGCAAGAACAACCGCCTAATGCCAATGAAATAACTCTTGTCGGCTTCCCTCATCATTGATACATGATGAAGAAACCCGAGGCCCAAGGGACAATTGTAATAGGGAAAATCCGAGCTTATCTCAAATAGCGAATCGAAATGACATCAATTATTTTGTGGTATCCAAATCAATTCAAACATTAATCACACCTTGACAAGCATTAATGAGGTAACCGTTTTCCTTTAACTAATGTCTTGTCCGTTTTTTTATGAACTAGTATAAATAGCGATAAAGTCGGATTCATAAGGGATCAATCACTGACTTGAGCGTCGGAGGGTTCTCCGGGGGAGACTAGCCCTGACCTCGTTCTTTATTCATTTCGCATGATTGTATCTCGCCAAGGGAGCTCAATCTTTCTCAACATCTATGGTGCAGATTTTTGCACTTACAACAAGAAATCCATAAAAATAAAAATGAACGGTGATGAAATCACTCACATAATCACATTACAAATTCACAATTGAGCTTGAAAGGAATATCGAACCTTCGGTGGTGCCTCTGTTGAACTACCCTAATTTGAAGTATAAAGTGAAGAATTGAGTTTCGATTGAGATATGTGAAGAATCAGATTTTGGAGATATTTTACACTGCTCTAAATATAGATATTTTTTTTTCAATCATTCTCTAATTTAGATAAATGTTTGGAGGAGTTTTGGGGGCTTAAAATTGTCTATTTTCTCTAAATTTGGATATTTTCTCTATTTTGTAAGAGTTGTTGAGGTTGCTCTAAGTCTACTAGAGGCTAAGTGAAATATTTTTTACTCTTGTTAGCGGTGATGGTGATATTTTCACAAATGAATTTTTGCTCTCAAGAGCGCAAACTTCTAGCGGTGATGAGGATATTTTCACACCTAACTAGTTTATCAATAGTTTAATTTAACATATATTTTAAAAAAATTAACCATTTAGTTTCACCTATCCATTCAGCTTCGAAACACACCCTTGTTCAACTTAGGGTGTGTATGGGGGCTTTTAAAGTAGTTACCACTTTAAAATTTAAAAGCTGTACGAGGGATAGATTTTAACTAGATTTTGGTTTAAATGGGAGATTATATAAAAAGCTTCTTTTTATAGCTTTTTAGTAGATTATTGGGAGATTGTGAATTATTTTGGGTTAAAAGTACTATAATACCCATAATAACAACCAAATAAACTCCGCTTTTTACAAATAAACTGTTTTTCGCTCCATACGGAGTTTATATTTTTTCATAAATTTTTAACTACTTTTTACCAACAGTTTATAAATTTTACCATTTTTTATAATTTTAGTCAGTTTATTACCCCGTACCATACGAACCCTTACTCACAAAAATCCTCTAAGTTTTTCCGTATAAAAAAAATGAAAAAAGAAAAAAAATGGTCACCGGCTAAAAAAAACACCTGTTCAAAACGCGACGGGAGTCGGGTCACATTTGATGACACTACATACTCCGTAATAACTACGGGTGTTGGTGTTGGGTTGGCCACACCCTTAATTCCTTAATTGCATTTGCCGTTGCCTCATCACCTCCAGCAGTTTCAATAGCGATACCAAACCCCCCCAAATTCAAATCCCCTTCCTATTAATCTCTAACCCTCATCATCATCCAATTTCAGACTTCAATTCAACATTCGCCATACTCAGCCCTCATGAAGAAGCTCATCTTCCTCCTCCTCCTCCTCTCACTCTCGTCTCAGCTCACATTTGCCCGTCCGTACACGCTTTTCATCTCCCATATCCGATTCTGAATCCTGCAATTTTTTTTTTTTAAAATTTTGAAGCGTGACTCAAATGTTCTGAGCTTCAGATTTTGTCCTTTTGTAGGCGGATTCAGATCCTTGGGATCAGGCCCCCAAGTTTACGACATCGATTACAGAGGCCCGGAGACGCACTCTTTCCTCCCTCCTCCTGATCGCTTCGGAAGGAGACCTTTTATCCACCATGGGAGGGTCAAACATACTCCAATTAATGTGAGTTTTTTTTTAAAAAAAAATTATTTTCAAACAGAAAACAGATATGCTGAATTTTTGATTCTGTAATTACTCCATTTTTTTTACAGGGAAATTGAACAGTTGATTGATGATGCTCGGAGAGGATGTATTCGGACTTTAGGTTTCTGCGTCGTCTTTGATCTTGATTTCGCAGTGCTACGAGATCACGAAAAAAATTTGTTTAAATGAATATGAGGGTTCCAGAATTATGACTTTGGATCATCTATACTAACTAGATTCCGATCTAGTTAGCTCTGACGATCTTTTTTACTCAAGAATGTGTGTAGTGTTTGAATATGATGAATCGATTAGTTTGTGTTGTAATTTCTAAATCTCAATACTTTGCCAAACTTGTAATCATGAATGTTTAAGTATTTATGATTTAGGAGTGTGTGTACACACACTAGTGTAGGTTCGTTCCTGTGCACGGAACACCAAAAAATAATATAGATATAAATAAATTTAGTTCGACCTATTATACATAAATATTTTTCCTAATTTATCGTTAATTAAATCTCATGTAATGTAACAAATAGTTGTTTTTTAAAAATATCTTTTTATTAAATATGTAGTAAATATTTATTACGTTAGTTTACTAAAATATCTATAAATGAATAGATTGTAGCTATATATTATGACTACATAATGAATTAGAACAAAGGACTAAACTCGATCAAAATTACCACTCTAAAAAAGGATTAACCGAGACCCATATTGAATTGGAGTATCCATTCACACGAAAATTAAACGTAGCTACAAAATCTCAAATCAAGTGGATACCCCAAAGTAATTATTTATTAAATAACACATGTCTTAGGAATATTAGGACAAGAAACAACAATGGCTACAATCTTCTGAAACAACATGATGAAAACCACCAAAAAATTTTGATCCTATACCAACATGAAAGAAATATTCGCAGGCACAAAAAACCGGAACAAAACAATAGCTTTAAAGAAACCTATAAGAAGCTCAATCAAGCAATTCGACTCCAAAAGAGAACAGAAACCTCAAAAAGGGGAATGTGTTGGTATGGGTTGGATTACATTCTGCCTACCCGTACGGATAAAACATTATCATGATTATACGCTATTGGAACTGTCAGGGAATTGGGAAAAAAACTCTCTGGACGAATATCAATGGATGGAGCACTCTTGATCATATACAAATGCTTATCTTAGCCGAAACAAAGACGGAAAAAGAACCAAAAGAATCTTTATGGAAAAACGCAGGATTTACAAATATCTGTTGGTCCCCGGCCACGGGCCGTTCCGGGGGAATAGCTCTTTTCTGGAACGATAACTCATTCTTAAGTGAAAACATCACAGTTGTCTTTCAACCGCCAAGAATCATCGGAGTAAAATAGGGGAGCATTAAGGAAAATTTCGAATGCCTGATGATCTTTGTATATGCTCCACCCAACCCTACTGAAAAAGAGGATTTCTGGAAAAGCCTATATGAGTTGATCGCCCAAAGTGATCTTCCATGTTTAATTATGGGAGATATGAATGAAATTAGCCAACCCTCGGACAAGTGTGGTGGTGCTGAAACTCGACCGTATAGGTTCCAAAGATTGATGGAGTTTAAGGATGCTTGCTCACTAGTGGAGATCCCCTCATTCGGTAACCCTTTTACTTGGAGAAAGAAACAACATGGCCCAGATAACATATTCGAAAAACTAGACAGAGTGCTAGTCCACCATGAGATAATTAATTTATTCCCTGACTTGGCAACTAAAAATGGAGCATTCTCAAATTCTGATCACTGCCCGATTACAATTAACATCTCTAAAGATAACACCTTCAAACCACCCCCATTTAAATTTGAAAACATTTGGCTACAGAGGAAAGATTTTCGCAATATTGTCAAACAATCTTGGAGAGCCTCATGTGCATAATCAACAATGTTTCAAGTCATATACAAATCCAAAATTCTCAAACAAAAAGCTAAAAGTTGGAACAAAAAAACATTCGGCAACATATTTCGCCAACTACAAGAAGTTGATGAGGCACTAATAGAACTACAATCAACCCAACCAAATAACCATAACTGTGATTCAATCACAAGAGAACGGAACCTATTAGCAAAAAGAGAACAACTACTCCTTTTTCATAAAACTTACTGGAATCAAAGGGCAAAGTCAAAACACCTAAAACTAGCAGATACTAACTCAGCATATTTTCATCGGGTAGCCACGGGACGAAGAAATAGGAAGGTAATCAGAACAATCACTACAGCAGATGGAACCCAACTAATAGGAGAGGAGAATATTAGAAAGGAAATACAAAGAGATTTTGAAAAAAGATTTAGTCGAGAACAAATCTATACGACTCCCTAATTAGAAGAATATCTGTCAGTAATAAACCCAATGATTACAGAAAATGAAAACAAATTACTTATACAACAACCATCTAACAACGAAATCAAAAAATCAGTTTTCTCAATGGGCAACAACAAATCTCCCGGTCCTGATGGTATGACGGCGGAATTTTATAAAAAATATTGGGACATAGTTGGCTCCGATATCATCAGAGCTACAAAAGCTTTCTTCCACTCGAGAAATCTACTAAAACAAATCAATCACACCTTTATTTCCCTAATACCAAAAAACAATAACCCCGAGACGACTACACATTACAGGCCAATTAGTCTATGCTCTACACTATATAAAATCATATAAAAATAATAACAGAACGGCTAAAAAAAGTAATAGGAAAGCTAATTCATCCCCTACAAGGAGCCTTTGTCTCGGACAGAGCAATTCAAGATAATATCTTAATAGCACATGAGATATTCCATTCGTTCAGAACAAGGAAAGGTTCTAAAGGATGGACTGCAATAAAACTCGATATGGAAAAGGCATATGACAGAGTAGACTGACAATTTACAAAATCAGTTCTCAAGAAATTTGGTTTCCATCAAAAATTCGTGGATATTATTATGGAATGTGTGACAATAGTTTCCTTCTCTGTATTAGTAAACAACGGTCCGACAGACATATTCAAACCAACAAGAGGCCTAAGACAAGGGGACCCCCTCTCCCCGTTTCTATTCCTTCTTAGGGCTGAAGTCCTCGCTCGTAAACTATCAATAGAGGCAGAGAGTAATCACGACAGTGTAGGATTTAGATTTGGTCACACAGGGCCCCGCATACCGTTCCTGGCCTTTGCAGACGATATATTAATATTCTCCAAAGGTTGTAACTCCGCCTGTACAAAAGTGAAAGAAATAATTAAGGATTACTGCAGATTTTCAGGGCAAAAAGTGAACTATCATAAATCTTCATTCCAAACAACGCCGGGATTCCCTAGATCGAGAGCACGAGACCTAGAAGGACTACTTAACATACCCCTAGAACGAAATCTGGAAAAATATTTGGGTTGCCCCATCATAAATGGTAGAGTGACCAAGGAAACGTTCGGTGATATAGTATGCAAATCTAAAGATCAGTTGAGTAAATGGCGAGCAAATGCCCTCTCACAACAAGGCAGAGCAACTCTAATAGCGTCCAATCTCTCATCAAAACCATTATACTCGATGCAGAGCTTCTTGCTGCCGGCAGCGATCCATAAAGAATTAGATCAAATTAACAGAACCTTGTTCTGGAACAAAGACGCCCAGCATAGTCCGCTCATTAGTTGGGACAAAATATGTAAAAAAAAAGCGACAGGAGGATTAGGAATAAGAAAAACAAGAGACATGAACGAAGCACTCCAACTAAAACTCCTATGGAAAATCCTGGCAGAACCGGAAAATAATTGGGCCCAAATCATACAATACAAATATTTGAAAGAAAGCCACATCCTTAATTATTCTAGAAAAGGCAATTCCTCTTGGCAATGGTCAAAACTGAGTTCTTTGCTGCCGAAGTTTAAATCGGGTCTCTTTTGGCTGGCAGGGGATGGGAAATCAATAAAGTTCTGGGAAGACAATTGGGTAACAACAACCCCACTGAGAGATAGAGTAGACTCTCAACTTAACATAAATCCACAAGACACGGTAAGTGATTACATTATAGGTGGACAATGGTTGAGGGAGAAACTTTGTACTGTTCTCCCGGGCCCCGTAACAGAGGAAATAATGAAAATCCCCTTGCCAATCACCCCCTTTGCGGATAGGCTATATTGGTGGCCTGCTAAAAAGGGCTGGTTCACGACATCAAGTGCTTACAATTTAATATCACCCACATGGACAAGACCATCGGAAGAATTTTCATGGAATTGGAAACTTGATGTCCCTCCAAAAGTCAAAAACTTTATATGGAAAATAAAACAAAAAGGCCTTGCCACCGCTACCCGTTTAGCCCAAAAGGGTGTGGCAGTGCCAAACACATGTATCTTCTGTAACCAATGTGTGGAAGATGGCATTCACCTATTCATAGAATGCGCTATCAACAATTTCCAACAACAATTCCCTAGAGAAATAGATCAAAGTATCTATACTATCCTAGCTGAAAATAGAGACATGGATCAAATTCTACAAATATTAGGCTCTACTCTTCCGGTGGAAAAGAGACAACATGTAGCAATAAGATGGTGGACCATTTGGTTTATCCGGAACCAATCTATATTTAGAAATGTAAACATCCCTTCGACAGAGGGATTTAAGAAAATGGTATTGGATAATATTATGAACTGGAAAAATGCTAGCAGATGGAACGAGAATGAAGAAGCGAACTCGGTAAAACAGCACAGGGGGATAGATCTCACACAAAACAGTAAAAAATCCTACCGCTGGAAGAAGCCTCCGGTGGGCAAATACAAGTTAAACTTCGACGGATCGTTTGCTTCAACCTCCAACAGCTCAGCTGGATACATCATCAGAGACTGGCACGGTCAACCTATTTGCATCGGTGGGAATGCTATTGGCGGAAAATCCCCCCTTATGGCGGAAGCTCTCGCCCTTCGTCTGGGAGTGGAAAAATTAAGGGAATTACGGATAACAGACATAATTATAGAAGGAGACTCAAAAATCGTCACAGACTATTTACGCACACAAGTCGGATGCCCCTGGGAAATAGAAATGGTTATATCGGACAATATCCCATATTCCCCGTCTTGGTAACCGGGTAGCGGATAAGGTTGCACACCTTTGCTACTCAACCAGGGGGCCGGATTTATATCTTGATACAGGTCTTCTAGACCTCATCCGCCAGGATGCTTTCGGATAGAGTCTCCCATCCGAATTATTACCTAATAAAAAAAAAATTATGACTACATAATATTTTAATAATTTATTTTGACCTTAAAAAACAATGTATATATAAATAAATAAAATAAAAAGGGATTAGATGCGGGGGTACGCTCTCTCCTCTCTCTAGAATTCTAGGGAGAGGGAGACTCAATCTCGGCTTCGGTCAACTGACAACCCGGCTCCGGCCGTTATCAACCCGGCTCTGGCCATCTGACACTCTCCGGTGTGATTCCGATTGACAATCATGCTCGAACAATCCTAGCTCCGGTTCTGTTTTTGGTTTTTGATCCAAATCGAAAATTGATTTGGGGCTTTTGTAGATCGGTGTCTCTTACCCCCAAATCAGCTTTCGCTTGGCCTGATTTGTGCTCATCATTCCCTCTTTCTCCTCTTGGGTCGATTGTTCGGGAAGCTTTTAATCCGATTTGCCCAATCCCGCTTGCCTTCCCCTTTCTTTGGCGGCGTGGGGTTTTCTGTTGCGCCGCCTTGATGGGCTGGCTAGCGGTGGTCCTCCCCCTCCGATCCTCTCTTGGATCGTTTTACTTGGTGGCCGGATTGATGCCTTGGCGGGTCTTCCTCGGCGCGCCGCTTATATCACCGACCCCTCTTCACCCCCCTTCGTTCACCTCTTTCCGGCCTTGCAACTCCGGCCATCGCCGACCCTCTTCACCCCCTTTTCGTTCCCCTTCATGCCGGCCCTGCAACTCCGGCCATCGCCTACCATCCTAACCTTCGGCCTCCATGGCCACTGTTGACTGGTTTAGCGTTACCTGCTTCTTTTTGCCTTGGCCCGTGGGTGGCCTGTTGTTGACCCTTTTGTTGTCCTTTGGGCCCAAGGCAAAGGCCTTGGGCCCAAAGCTGCCCACAAACCAAAAACAAAAGTGTGGCTTATACAGTTATACTACCCGGTATATTTATATATATTTTTAAAAATTATCCGGAAGGACCTAAACTAAATCCCGAAAGGGTTCGATCAAATCTGGAAAGGGCTTGACTAAATTCCGATTGGCTAAATCTTTTGGCGTTTTTGCACGAGCAGTATGTGGTTCTACTTTCAGCGTTTCTATGAGGCCTTCTGCTTGGTTAGGGGCGTGAAGTTTGGAGTCGGGACTGGCTGGGGTTGAGGTGGTGCGTTCTGGGCGACTCCGTATCCGGGGAGGAGCTTCCTTGGAGTTTCGTCCCACAAGAGATAGATTCCCGCTGTACCGCTGGCCCGCGGTGCTACTATTTCAGTCGTGCTTGGCTTCGCTCTTCATTGTCGTCTGCAACGGTTGGAGGGGTTTCTTTTTAGATTCATTCTTGTTGTAGAGTTATTTTTGCTTGTTTCTTAGCGCTATTTTATGTTATTATGGTATGTTTAGGCGGTTTTCGCCTGCCGATTCGTCGGCCTCTCGAGAATTAGGCTTTCCTGATCTCGAATTCTTACATGATAAAAAAAAAATGATTAAATAATTAATTTTGATATAAATAATTTTCTCCCCCAAAAAATAATGTAGATATAAATAAAATAGCACCTATCAAATACTATATACTCCCTCCGTTAATTAAACTTGTCGTTTTAGAAAGTAAATATTGTTAATAAAAACTTGTCATTTTAAGTATTTTTTTCCCTTGTTTTTTTTTGATTAAGTAAGAATTCGAGATCAGGCAAGCCTGATGCACAAGAGACCGACGAATCGGCAGGGGAAAACCGCCTAAACATACAATGAAAACGGAAAACGACGGCGAAGAACAAGCCAAGCACCACGGAAACAGTAGCACCACGGGTCCCTCTTTTAATTAAACTTTTCGTTTTAGAAAGTAAATATTGTTAATAAAAACTTGTCATTTTAAGTATTTTTTCCCTTGTTTTTTTTTTTGATTAAGTAAGAATTCGAGATCAGCCAAGCCTGATACACGAGAGACCGACGAATCGGCAGGGGAAAACCGCCTAAACATACAATGAAAACAGAAAACGACGGCGAAGAACAAGCCAAGCACCACCGAAACAGTAGCACCATGAGTCTCTCCGTTAATTAAACTTTTCGTTTTAGAAAGTAAATATTGTTAATAAAAACTTGTCATTTTAAGTATTTTTGCCCTTATTATTTTTTATTAAGTAAGAATTCGAGATCAGCCAAGCCTGATGCATGAGAGACCGACGAATCGGCAAGCGAAAACCGCCTAAACATACAATGAAAACTGAAAACGACTGCGAAGAACAAGCCAAGCACAACCGAGACAGTAGCACCACGAGCTAGCGATACACCAGGAATCTATGATCTTCTGTGGGAAGTGGAGACAAAACTCCAAGAAAGCTCCTTCCTGGATGTGGAGTCGCCCTGAACGCACCACCTCGACCCGAGCCAGTCCCGACTCCAAACTTCACGCCCCCAACCAAGCAGAAAACCTCCTATAAACGCCGAAAGTAGAGCCATACACAGCTCATGCAAAAATACCAAAAGAACTAGCCAAACGGAATTTAGTCAAGCCCATACACGATTTAGTTTAAGCCATTTCGGGATTTCGTCATACCCTTTATGTATTTATATAAAAAGTATATATAAACAAAAGAAATATATATATATATTTTAATTGTAAACTTGGCGTGTAAGGGGAGAGAAAGTTCTTGCACGCCACAGATAAACAGAGGCCGCACATGGGAAGCCAGGCAAACCCGTCAAGGAGGAGCCCCGACAGAGGACCATCGGCGACAGTAGGAAGGCCAAAGCGCTAGCAATGAGAGACTCGCCGTAGAAGGTGCAGGGCCGACTGCATATTCGGCGGTGGGTACGGTTCCGACAGGCAACACCACTGTTAGGAGGGATTTGGAGTCTAAAATAAATATGAAATATAAATCTCAAAACGATTTCCGATGTCCACGCAAATAAATTACAAGAAACCCTCCTGCTGTAGTGGTAGGGAATTAGGATCAAATCCACGAGGAAGCATGTCAGAGCTCGCCTTAATAGTTCCAAGATCAGCCCTCGAAATCGACTTTAGAAGTTGACTCGACGTCTACCCAAACTGTCGAATTCATGTAAACCTGCATTACAGAGGACAAACGAACTCGACGTTGAGTGAAGGTCCACTCGATGTCGACTCGGTGGACTCGATGTCGAGTATGTCAGTGCAGAAAAATTGTAACTTTGCAGAAATAAAAAGTCAAAAAAGATGTCCGAAGAAATAAGGATGGATGACGAAAATATGTGAACATAAATAAACATAGATTGATTGTTTTGAATTCAATAAACTAAAAGCTTCCAAGGTCGGAGATTCATGCCACAACGATAACCATATAAGTATATGCCAAATTCAAGAAAGATTATGCCTTTTCATCAAATAACTTTCGTCATTAACAATTAAGAATATAGAGGCTTTCGCATAAACCCTAATTGTTACTACCCTTTTTGATAATTAATCCAAATTCATATTAAGATCATTTTCCCTTCAATAATACAAATAAGGATCACCTACCACTTTCGTAGAAGAATCATGCAAATATAAGGATAGAAGATGAAATCGTAATAACGATCATACCTTTGATGCATAAACTCACATGGCTATCGTCGGGCTTACCCCGACCCTATTACTACCCTTTTTGATAATTAATCCAAATTCATATTAAGATCACTTTCGCTTCAATAATACAAATAAGGATCACCTACCACTTTCGTAGAAGAATCATGCAAATAAGGATATAAGATGAAATCGTAATAAAGATCATACCTTTGATGCATAAACTCACATGGCTATCGTCGGGCTTACCCCGACCCTAACAGTAGGGTGACTACTCGCGCCTCATCACAATAGCAAACATCATAATAATCATAAAATAACTAACTTGAATTTAAATTGCTACGAAAGAGTATAAACCGAACAAAGTCAAATCGCTCTCGCTCCTAACTCCACTCAGCCTTCACTCTCTCTCTCTCTCTCTCTCTACTCTCTATACTGTTTGTGTACTCGAATGGAATGAATAAAAACTCAGCCACTAGGGCTTTATTTATAGGCTACAATCCTTGCTATCCAAGGAAGGAGCAACTCTATCTATATCTACTTTCTATTTATCTAAATCTAAGGATAAATGTTCAACAATTAAATAAATAAAAACAACTAAATCCCCCCTTGGTAAATATGAGAATTACCAAAAGGGATAGATGTCCAAATCTTGTAGATAGAAGTCCCTTTGCTTAAGGAGGAAGAATTCGAAATCGGTTCAGCATCGGATCGGGTATTGTCGGGCACTAGGCATCGAGTAAAGTCACTCAACGTCAAGTCATCTTCATGTGTCTTGATCTGTTCCGCACTCGACCTCAGCTCTTCACTCGATTTCGGCCGTAGCTCCACTCAACATCGAGTCGTTCTGTTCTGGTGCCGACGTTGCCACTCGGTCTCAGCTCTGTAGGGGTAGCTGTCGAGTGTTCACTCGATACCGAGTTAGGTGGACTCGATATCGACTCCTCCAAGTTGAGTGATGTGCTTCCTCTTTGTTTAAGTTCATCAATGTGTGGCTTCTGCTTCCACTCGACGTCGAGTCACTGGGTAGACGTCGAGTGACTCTTCAGTAGATGTCGAGTGGTTTTCCAACTTGAATTTTGCTATGAAAATACTAGTGTAGATCTCCATAATTGATGAATTATTATTAATTATTAATTGATGAATTGATTATTATTTTAACATCTACCACTTTATATTATTTACCGTAATTAATCATCAAAACTTACAAAAACAAAAACCCTTAAAAAAACAGTTATATCTACAAATCAAGTTCAATGGACTGAAAGATGTTATTAAATCACCTCTCTAGATTTAATACTTCTAATGGCTCTGATACCAGTTGGAACCCAGATTTGATAATAGTAACGATTATTTGAAAATAGGTAATACTCTCAGAAAATAACCACAAATTATAACTCTTATATAATTTTTGGAACTATTGAATACAAGCAATTTATGGTAAAATAAGAAGGACTTACAAATATTCAAACTTTTCTTCAACTTAGAACAACTTGAAAACTGAAAGAAAATATTTTTGAGAATTGAGAGGTTTTTGAGATATGGAAGAGCACTCTCTGAATTTCGATACCCCTTCTTCAATCTGTATCCTTCTTTATATAGGCGAGAGTTGATCTGCATTTGACGTCATTGCATACGTCTTTTGTAGTTCAACTGTAGGCATGTGAAGGATCTGTTCTGATGAAGTCTTCCTTCCCGCGAAAATAGCGGGAGATGCCTCTTTGGCTCTTTATGAATAATACGAGTGAATAGTAAAAGTTGAAATAGTGAATAGTGCATAGTAACTTTTGTCGTGCATAGTGACAATGAATAGTGACTTGTGAATAGTGACTGTTGTCGTCGGCTTTTCTTTCCATCAGTCTGTGGTCTTCGTCTTTCTTCTCTTGATGGCTCCAGTGGTCTAGTAGATTTATTGATTACACCACATGCGTATATAATACAATAGTTACAAATATACGCAATACTTATAATACAATACTTACAAATACTCTTACAACTCTTACAAATACTTATCAAATTTTTTTTTTTTTTTTTTTTTTTTTTTTTTCAAAAAAAAATTACATATAAAGAACATATAAACTAAAAATCATATGGGTCTTGAGCATCTTGTGAAGGATCATCTTTTATGGGCGGACTGTTTTGTGAGGTGGATGCTGCTGGTTGTACATTTTGTGATGCTAGGTATTTTTGGAAGGCCTGGAATTCTTGCCATTGCTTTAATTGATCAGCAGGGCAATTTACCGGAGACTGTTGTGGAGGTATTGGGCTATTTGTTTGTGGTATTGGGCTTTGGGGTTTTGGTTTTTTCCTGGACAGGATTTCTTGTATCTTTGGTATGGTGAGGACATTGAGATCAAACTTTTCCCACCATCTGATTTTGTATTTCCTGCATAATGTTAAGGGGAATGGTTTTGGGAGGACTTGGATGGTCTCATAGGTCCAGCAAAAAATCCATGCTAAACCGGTATCTTTGTGAAACCTAAGAGGTCTGGTAAAAGGTTTATTTAGAGAATGCTTACAATAATAATCATAAGTAACTCTTGCGAGATCTGGGTAAATATCATCAATAGCACCAAAGTGATACCACCAATGATAGAACCATACTGGAATATTGTCATTGCATCTTCTGTCAAAGAAGATGAACCAAGAATGACTATAGGGTCTTAGCAATAATGTGTAATACCAAGCATTTTTGTAGTCTATGTAAGAGTAGCCGGGAAGGGCTTGAGGAACCGTAAAGGGTTTAAGATCCCAAGGGTTACTCCAGTCGGAAACAGTGAGGACTTGAAGAATTTTTATTTTAGAGAAGTTGATCTTTTTTGTATCTGACTCACACATCCTGTGGATGATTTCAGCGGAACCAGAGTCTATGAGGATGAGTTCATAGAATCTTCTAGTTTTCTTTAAATCATCTGGAAACCATTGGAAGTCTGTGGGGAAGAGTTTGGTAATAAAAGGTTCTATTTGTGTTTGAGACAGGACTTCATGTTCCGGGGTAAGGTAGACTTCTTGTATGGGACTCTGTTTTGTAACATATCTAAAATAAGGAGTGTCTCTTTTGGGAATTGCCTTAGCAGGGGTTTTTGGACTGAAAAGGACTTCTTGGTATGAGAGAGGAGGAAATTCTGCAAGGGACTGGAACTGATTCTGAGTAAGAACAATTGCTGAACTTGTAGGAACAAGCTCATAGTCTTGAGGGGTCTGTTTTCTGCTACTTGATTCCATTAGAATGGAATACTTCGAAATCTCTTATCTGCAATTTGTAGTCTTTGGTCAATTACCAATATTAGGTCAAAATCTGGATCTCCTCTTATCATAGATAGTCTGAACATATGCCGAAGAAAGGGTATTTGCAAATCTTGCTCTATTTTTTCTCTCACTTTTTTGAAATGGGGGTTAATGAAAACGGTTTTCATCAAAATTTATCGTGAGTAAAAACAGTTATCAAAAGGGAATCTTATTTAATCTTTTCTTGGCCTCCAGCTTTAATTTTTTGAGAAAATCAATCATTTCTTGATCAGGATGGCCCTGTATAATAGAAAGGTTAATTAAATCTTGAACTGGTGGAATCCACAGATCACGTTCAATCTGCTCCTTCCAAATCTCATAGATGAATTTCATGAGGTAGTTTTTCCCTGTAAAAATTCTCTTGTAAGAAAATCAGGTAAGGAATTTTGTTCTCCTTTAATAAATTCTATTTCAAAATCAAATACTGAGACTATGGCTTGCCATCTGGCAAAAATTTGTTTAGAAACTAAATTTTGAACATCTTTTTGTAAAATCTCTTTAGCTGATTTACAATCAACTCTAAGTAAAAATTTTTTATTATAAAGATCATCTTGGAATTTAGAAATGCATAAAACTATAGAAAGAACTTCTTTTTTAACAGTACTGTAATTCTTTTGTGGTCCAGACCAAACACCAGAATAATATCTTACTAAGGTTTCTTTAGTTTGATCTTGTAGTCTTTGTTTTAATATTCCTCCGAAGCCTATTTCTGACGCATCTGTTTCAACTATCATGAAAGCAGAAGGATGAGGAATATTTGTACATGGAAGGGTTTTAACTTTTTCTTTTATTATTCATACAATTTTAGTATGTTCTTCTGTCCAAGGTTTAGGGTTTTTCTTTAATCTTTGAAATAAAAGGGTACACATTTGTCTTAGGTTAGGGAAAAAATCTGAAATATAGTTTAAACATCCTAAGAATCTTTGGAGTTGTGTTTTATCTTTTATTTCATCTGGAAATTTATTGGCGAATTCTATACTTCTATTGATTGGCCTTATTGTTTGTTGATAAATGTTATGTCCTAAGAATCTTATTTTAGTTTGGAATAATTTTATTTTCGGGGCTGAGACTGCTAGGCCATTTTTCTTAATAATATATAAAAAGGTATTTAGATGTTTAAAATGTTCTTCTATGGTTTTAGAGAATATTAAAACATCGTCAATATAGACTATTATAAATTTAGAGTATGGATTAAATATATCATTCATTATTTTTTGAAATTCTGATGGTGCATTTTTTAATCCAAATGGCATTACATTCCATTCGTAATGTCCAAAAGGAACTGTAAAGGCTGTTTTATATCTATCCTCTTCTATTATTTGTATTTGCCAAAATCCACTTTTCATATCAAATTTTGAATATATATTAGAATCAAAAAGTCTGTTAAGTAAATCTCTCTTATTTGGAATAGGATATCTTATCCATTGTAAAGCTTTATTAAGTGGTTTATAGTTTATAACTAAACGGGGTGCTCCTCTTTCCTTTTCTGCTTGATTATTAACATAAAAAGCTGCACAACTCCAAGGAGACTTTGATTCTCTAATTAATTTTTTGTTTAAAAGGGACTTTATTTCTTCTTTACAGTAATTTAATAATTCTAAATTCATTTGTATTGGTCTAGCTTTAGTAGGAATATTAATTTCTTTAAATTCTTTCTCATAAGGTAAGGATACTTGATGTCTTTTTCTTTCCCAAAAGGCTGTTGGAGAATCTGAACAAACTGATTTTATAAAGAGTTCTTCAAGTTCTTTTATTTTTAGTTGTAAACTAGGATTTACAAGTTTCTCTTCAATTTTAAGATTGTAGATTTCTTTAGTTAACGAGTTGATTAATGATGACTTTTTTGTAATAAGATTTATATTTTTTATTATAGATGAAGTTTGAAGTAAAGTAACTTCTGAATGTCTAATGGGATTAAGGAACTTAAATGTTAATTTAGTTCCCATTACTTTAGTATGAACACCATGTCTATTAACTTTAAAGGGATAGATCTGTGTTAGAAAGGGTGTTCCTAATATAACTTCTTGTGTTAAGTCTTTTACCATTATAAAAGTATTTTTAAAACAATATCCATTGTTACATACAGATGCACTAGGTATTTTATAATTAAGTTTCATTCTTGCACCATTTGCATTATGTAATTTTTCTGTAGTTTTATGATAATGTTTTGAGGGAATAATCCCTTCGCAAATACAATTGAGGTCTGCTCCACTGTCTAAAAGGGCTATAGTATTAAGTACGAAATCTTCTACTTTTATGGTTACATAAACATACCATTTTTGAAAATTTATTTGTTCAATAACGTTTATAAAAGTATCATCATTAATATTAACTTCATCTTTAGATCTGATGTTAGAAGATGAGTCTGACGAAGTTTGTTCATCTCCTTCATGTTTATTTAATTCAAGATGAGCAATTCTAGTTTCTAATTCTAAGTCTTTAGCTTCATTTAGAATGAGTTGTTCTTGTAGGGCATTAACTTCTCTTTTTAAATTGTTAACTTCAGCTTGAAGGTCTTTAGTTGTTATAGATGAAAATATACTCGAAGATGGTCTTTTACTGATCATTTTTGATAGACTAAATGGTTCTCCGGGAAGAGTTTTTTGTTCTTTGAAAATTAAATTTTTTAATTTGATAAAATATTCTTGTTTTATAGCTGGATCTTCAAGTTTATCTATAAGTTGAAATAATGCTTCATTCTCTTTTTCTTTTGTTATAACATAACAAAATTGAGTGGATCCAGAGTCATCGGAGTCTGATGATTCTTGACCTTCTTCTTCTGATGATTCTTTAATAAGTATTTTAACTAGTTTGTCTTTTAATTCTGCATCTTCTTTGCAAACTTCTGAAATCTTTTGTCTAAGATTGCATTGATTCGCTTTATGTCCAGGTTTTCCACACTTATAACAGATAATTTTCTTTTCCCTTGGTTTATCAGATTTTTTATTATTTTGTTTATTAAATCTAGATTTTCTAAAACTTTGTTTTTTATCAGATTTTTTAAATTGTTTTCTTTTACTAGGAGGATCACCAACTTTTTCTAATCCAAAGTCTTGGCAGAAATTTCCTAATTCTTTTCTTCGTGATCCCTTATCTTTACCGTATTTAGCCTGTAATTTAAGTTCTGAACATAATGCTAATCCTTCCCTTTTTACAAAAGCAGTTAACTGACCATATGTTATATCTTTCCAGGGAATTTCTTCAGATTGTAATTCTTCTTTTATTTTTTGATTAATTCTTTGGGCGAATAAGGAAGGTAGACCAGCAACGAAGTGTTCCTTCCAATATCCTTTATTACAGTCTGATCTTTTGAATACATATGAAAGGAATACATCTTTATACCATCTGTAATCACTGAGTGTTTTACACTTTAAGTTATTTAGTATTTCTCTATTAGCTTGGAGCTCTTCTTTAGGATTTCCAATAAAGTGCATACTAATTGTGTAAATTAATTGATTTACTGGTTCTTCTTCTCCTAAATCATTTTTATAGTTTAAGATTTCTTCTTTTTGTTGAAAAGTAAGAGCATTGTCCCACCAGTTTTTTAATTGTCCGGTAAATCCTGTAACAATTAAGGATACACAGACTTGGTCAGTTTTATCTGAACATTTATAGGCTATGTTAGCCATTCCCATTTCTTGTAATGTGTTTAGGATTTCTCCTTCAGATTTTCCATCTATATTCCATTCATAGATACTTTGTCCATTATAATCAGTAGATCTAAACTTGGACCTTTCTTCATATTGAATATCTGGAGGAGTAGGTCTAGAGTAAAAGTTTCTAGTATCCATATTTCTATTAATCCTTCTATGCCCTTGAAATCCTTTTCTATTTTTTCTTAACTTATTTATTTCTAAAGGTTCATTATGAAAATTAGTTTCAATATTATGAATTATCTTTTCGTCGTCTGAATTTTCTGATCCCGTAGACTCCTCAGTAGTAGGATAATCAGAGTCTGAGTCTGAAGATTTATCATTTTGCTCATTTATACATTGTATTTGTTTGTCTTTATCTAATTTTTTATTTATTTTATCAATTAGAGTTAAGGGTGAACTTAGTGAGACATTTTTTAGAGATTCTTTTGGAATTCCTTGAATCTGAAAATGAGGTTTAGAAATATTCCTAGGGAACTTAGGTTCTTCACTAGCTATTTTCTCATGCACAAGTTCTACTTGGGTGGCTATAGTATAAAGAAGCTGATTAGAATAATTATTTTGTTGAAAGATTTTTTTAACATCTTCTAAGGTAGATGTTCTATTTTCTGAAGTGCCAATCCTACCATTTTTAAATGGTTCACCTGTTATTTCTCCTTCTTCAGTTTTGATTTTTATTCCTTTTAGAGGAGGGTGAATTGAATGAACTGTTCCCTCGGGTAAAATGTTCCATGTTTTAGTAAGTCTAGTTTGTACTTCTATGGACTTATAATTAAAAGGTTGTTTTATACCATTTTTCTTAAGGTAGTGTTTGAACCAGCTAAAGAAAGGAATATTACTTTGAAATTTTTCCATTTCTGCATACCAAATTTCTCTAATTTTAATTTTATAACTTTCTTCAAAACTTAAGAACCAATTTCTCTTTTCTTTATTTTTTCTTGAATTAAAATCAGTTCTAAGGTAATCTTTGTCTATTGTAAAGACAGAGTTGATAATAACATTTATTGAAGAGTATCTATTCATTTCACTATCAGTAGGAGAAGACTGAGTTTGGTCTATAGGTTCTGTAACCTGATTAGGTATAGGACTACTGAAGTCTAGGATTACTTCTGTATTTTCTAAGTCTATGCTCTTATTTCTTCTACTATAATTATTACTTCTGGTAGTATAGAAAGAGTCTGAAAAAGAGCTTCTCGGACCTAAACTATTTCCTAGTCTTGGTAATGTTGAATAACTTCTACTAAGATTGAATTTAAGAAGAACTTTACCATCTGAACTTTCAGTTATTTCTGAAACATCTTTTTTTTCTAAATCTTCTGGGGGACAATCATGTTCTAGTTCTAAAGTAGTTGGAATAGTTATATCATCCCATTTAATAAGTTTAGGAGTAAATATTGTAGATTTTTCAGCTTCTAATTGAAGTAAAGTTGTTTCTCCTCTTGGAACAGGAGGGATTAAACATCTTGGATCTGTTAAAGAAGTTAAAAGTCTATAATGAACTCTATATATTATAGCAAAATTCTTTGATAATTGTTTAAAGTTATCTTTTAGGATTTTTACGTCTAAAGTTAACGTCTGAGTAACCCTAGGGTCTGTAAGATCAACATGAAAATTAGGTGAACAATTAAAATAGACTGGACCATTACATATATTTGTCTGAATTATAGCTATTAACGAGTCTTTGTAAGATTTAAGTCTATCACAGATGAAGCCCTCAATCCTATATGCAAAAGTCCTCTGATTCTAAAAAAGAAGGGCAAAAAAAGATGCCAAACAAATACAGTTTGTATAAATTTCAAGAAAAGAAAGAAGGGGTTTCCAGTTGGAGGCTAGTGCGTGAGACTTCGGTACCGTCAATTTCAGGTGGTACGGCGGCTGGAACGGCCGGTATTTTCAGTCTCTCCTCGTTGCGGTGGTTGGTGGCGCGACTTTTGCCAGTTCTCCTTGCCCGACGCTCCTCCGCTATCTCTTTTGGGGGCTCCGACTCTCCCTTCCGCCTTCTCTCTTGGTCTCGGCTCTCCTCCGCCACCCATGGCTGGCTCAGCTCCATCGCCGAGGCCATCAAACCACCCTTTATCTTCATATCTACACCAGAATCCTCTCAATCATCTTCAAGTTTTCAAAAACAAACTTACAAACCCAAAATCTACAACTACAAACTTTATTCCAAATGTTACTACAAATTTTTTTGCACGATCAACACATCTTTATTCGATTTCTCCCCTTTTCAGGCTCCAAATCCAACGTGCAAGGAGACCCCTCATCGCAGCATGTCTTTTTTAGGCATGTTTAAGCAAATCTCTCCCGAGGCTGCCAACGGCTTCGACATTTCAAACCCAACCATGGCTTTTTGGATGTTGGCAGTGCTTGCACTGGCCGCCCGACCCTTCGGTGGAGATAAGTCTACCCATAAACTTCTCTTCAGTTTAAGCATGAATAATTGTTACTTTAGAAAGAGATTCGAGTCTGATTTTAATATCTATATGCTTAATATGTTTGATTTAGTGAAGTTAAAATGCCCTATTTCAATTTCTAACCCCTCCTCAAATTGTACTTATAATGTTGGTTACGCCTTGACCATACCTCATTATAATGAAAATGCCCAAGATAATGTTAATGTCCATCTGTTGCTTTATGCTGTTGATAATATCAGACTCAGTACTAGTTGTAGTCTTATGGCTTGTAATGAATTCCTTAGGCTAATTAAATCTCTGAGTTATGCTCACACTTGCCTTAATATTACCTCCCAACTCTATCTCTCTAAGAACTATCTCTATGTTGGTTTTGTGATCAGTATCTTTGCCATAAGTTGTAACTGTTGGATCTACAGTCTTTTGAACCTCGGCCACTCTCAAATTTTTTCACGAGTCTTTGAGAGTTGCTACCCTTACTTTGTTTTATATGGCTTTCTTCATTCTCTGTATTACTCTTGCATGTTTTTTTGTTGTTTGTTGCTGCTGGTGCTCTTGCTTTTAGAGTTTCACTCGCCTGGCTTTGTTGTATGATGGGAGTGCTGCTATGCCCTCCTAGTTTGGTTTGGTACTCTATAACTTCTAGGTTCGTGTGCTTCATTAGAATTCAGGTATGGCTTTTCTCATCCCTTTCACTCCAAACCTTCAGCAACGTCCCACTCTCTTTTATGGAATGGTGGTGGCAAGCGACCCAAATTTTATAAAAAAACGTACCCAGCACACCCTTCTTAGAAACCTTTCTATCAAAACAAAAACAAAAAGAAACTATCAGTGCAAGGATCTTCCTCCTAACCGACACCACACCTGGATCTGCAAGACACAGATTGCTCTCAACAAGAAAAGAAACTTCAATCTGGATCCTACACGGCTATGTATAAGTACAAATTATCTTTCGGCCTTGCCTGATGGTATGATCACTCACCTATGTATATATGTAACCAAGATTCTATCATTCACTCTTAAGCATATAATGTACCTGTTGTTTTTGTATAATCAAGATTATCATTATGATTAGTGTTGGGTATTGGAATGTTAGGGGTACCAACAGACCTCTGTTATGGTATGAAATCAACCAACTACGCTTTGCAAATAACCTTGAGATTCTTGTCTTAGCAGAAACCAAGGCCACTGAACCTCCAAGTGATGATCAAATTCGAACTTCTGGCTTTCAAAAATCCCACTGCATGAAAGCTTCTGGCCTTAGAGGTGACCTTTGGATGCTTTATAAATCAAAAATCATGGATGACTGCAAAATCATTGAACAAAATAGTAGAACTATTATGCTTTGTGCTAAGATAGAAAACCATGAATTTGCTATAATATTCGTATATGCTCCTTCAATTGAGTCTCAGAAAGATTTCTTTTGGAATGAGATTTATGAGTTAGCCCATAAACATCAGCTTCCTTTCATCATAATAGGAGATCTAAATGATATTGAAAATGATACAGAAAAAGTAGGAGGCCTTATTCCCACTCCCAATAGATTCAGAAGGCTAAAACGAGTAAAGGAAGATCTCAATCTACATACTATACCCTTTAGTGGTTCTCCCTTCACCTGGAGGAAGAATAAAACAAACACAAATAATACATATGAAAGACGTACTAGATAGAGATTTAGCCCATCAACACACGATCTCTTACTTTACTAACCTCAAAACTAAACACCACTGCCCCATTATAATTGAAATTGGTAAGAATAAGTGTTGTAGGAGGAAATCGAGTTCAAAATATAATAAAATAAATCAAACCGGATTATGCCTACGCAAATGATTACAAGACTTCCTCTCGATGTAGCAGTGGGAAGTCAGGATCGATCCTCGAGGAAGCATGTCAGCGGATCCTAGGCAGCAGAAGAATCTCATAAGTGGTTGTCGACCTCAGAAGTACTCGACCTCAACTAAGGTTAGTCGACAGGGGGTCAAGCACAATCGAATTTGAGCAAGCAAAAGTCACTGAGGTTTGGTCGATCTCGAGGAAGCCAACTCGATGTCAAGGAGATTTTGGTCGTAGCCGAGGAAAATTGTCGACTTCGAGTTACCTGCAGAGACAGAAACAACGACGATCTTGCTTGATCGAGAATGATTAATCGACGTCGACCAAGTTTTGATCGAAATCGAGGAGAACAGAAACTAAACGAATGCAAATTTTGAATTTAAACTATGTATGAAAAAGAACTTCCAAGATCGGGGTTTGCAACAACGATAACCAAACATGCATAAGGCAAGATAAAGAAGAATAATCATGCAATCTCATCGAAGGAATAAGCTTTCGCCTTTTCCAGCAATTAGACAACTCTTTCAAGAAACCCTAACTGTATCTACCGATTTTATGTTTATAATCCAAGTTGTTAACATGGATCTCTATTAAATAGGTAATAAACATATAAAGGATAGTAGATGATCAAAGCACAATAAAAGTTGAATCTTTACCTCAAACACGCTTGGCTATCGTCGGGCTTACCCCAACCCTAGAAGTAGGTGGACTGCTCGCTCTTCATCGCAATCGCAGACATCATTGATGAAAAAGAAACTTGCATTAATAAACTAAACAGAGCTTACAACCGATCGAAGCCAAATTGCTCTCTCTCCTTTACTCCTCTCGGCCTCCACTCTCTCTCTCTACCTCTTCTCCTTCTCTAGAATTGAATTGATAGAAATTAGCCACATGAGCTTTATTTATAGGGCTTAATCCTTGCTAATCAAGGAAAACAAACTATATCTACTTTCTAAAGATAAAATTTAAATAAAAGGAACATTTATCTAAAAGGCAATTATCTAAAATATCTAAATATCTTCATGTGGTGGATAAATCCTTCTTCCCATAGATAGATCTTGATAGAATAGGATAGATCCGACCTTGTTTTATGTCCAAGCAAATCAGCTCGACTTCGGATTAGCCCAACAGACTCGCGGCCCAGATTCAGTTTGGTCGACTTCGACCAATTTTGGTCGACGTCGAGTTGTTTCGTCGATCTCGGCTTCGCTCCGCATCCTCGAGCAGCTTCTCTCTTCTTCTCGAACTCGGACAACTTTGGGGTTTGGTCGACATCGAGGAACTTACTCGACATCGAGTAGTTCTCGAACTCGAGTTGTTTTCTTCTTCTTTCCTCGATCGGGTTCTCTTCCTCGAGCTCGGGTGGTCTTCCTGGTCTTGGTCGACGTCGAGCAAGTATGTCGACATCGAGTTGAGTCGAGCTCGAGTTCTCTTCGTCTTCGGTTCTCGACTTGGTTTTGCTTTCAGCGACAGTCGATGTCGAGGAAGCTCCTCGAGATCGAGTAAAATGAAGCTTTCACCCTCTCCTTTTGGTTTTGTCTTGGAACAGGTCCAAATCCTACAATATTAAACCAAAACTTATGTAGACCTCTATTTCTTGCAAATAAGTATATACTACACAAATTTAGTATATTCCCAACCCGAAATATGCAAAGTATATAGAATAAAGAGCTAAAATGTATATAAAAGTATGGTCACTTTAGTGGACATCAATAAGTCAAAGATAGGAACCCCTTTTGGATTTGAAATGGCATGGACCACAAACAAAGTCTATGAAGATATAGTCCAGAAAGTTTGGAATAATAAACTTTCTGGATCCTTCGCCTACAAGTTAATGCAAAAGCAGAAACTTCTTAAGCAAAATACAAAAAATTGGTGCAAAACTCAAATGAATAATCTGTCAAAACAGTTAGTCCAAGTTGAATTACAAATAAAAAACTTTCAGCTTAAACTTCCTTGGGGAAGGATCACACCTTTTGAAGAAGCAAAATTAACTAGATTGGAACATAAGAGATCAAGATTATTAGAATATAGTCATAAATTTTGGAAACAGAGGGAAAAAACCAAGAATATGCAACTATCAAATCGTAACACGAAATATTTCCGAACGACTGCTAAAATTAAAATTTTTAGAAGGAATATGCTCTACTTTAAATCAAATCATGGACAAATTCTAACCGAATAAAAAACTATCTCTAACCAAGTTACCCTTGAAATGTCGGACAGATTCATTTCAAACCATCAAAGGAACATACATCTTCAAGACGTCTGGAACATTGAACCACAAATTACTCTTGAAGAAAGCAAAATTTTGACTGCCCAACCGAAAAATATAGAAATGAAAAATACTTTTTGGGAGATGGCAAATCTGAGGCAAATCATACCTTTATTGCACTTATCCCAAAAACGGATAATCCTACAAATATTAATCACTATAGGTCAATTAGTTTTTGTAATACAATCTATAAAGTCATTTAAAAAATTCTAGCAAAGAGACTAAAACCCATCCTCCCTAAGCTAACAACCCATATCAAGGAGCTTTTGTAGAAGGTAGATCCATTCAAGACAACACTTGCATTGCCCATGAAATTTTTCACAGCTTCAACATGAAAAAAAGGAAAAACAGGCTAGATGGCACTAAAATTGGACATGGAAAAAGCCTATGATAAAATAAATTGGAGCTATATTGAAGCATTCCTCTCCAAATTTGGATTCCATAGCTTATGGATAAGATGGATTATGAAATGTGTAACAACAACCTCCTTCTCGGTTTTGGTTAACAACACCCCGGGGAAACAATTCAAACATAACAGAGGGATTAGACAAGGTGACCCTCTAGCCCCTTACATATTTATACTAGTTATGGAAGGCATCTATAGAGAATTGCACAAAGAAGCCCTACTAGACGATGCTCTAGTGGGAATTAAATTAACTAAAAACGGCACCATCATACCCTTCCTAACCTTTGCAGACGATACTCTTATATTTGCAAATGAAGCTCATACCAGTCTTAACACTATCCAAAACATGCTAAACAACTTCTCAAATCTATCAGGATTACCTATAAACTATTCAAAAAGCTCAATTCAATGTTCTGCAAATGTTTCTCAGACTCTAGCAAGAGACCTTGCACAACATATGGGAGTTCCCATCACGAGAACATTTGAGAAGTACTTAGGTATCCCCCTTATAAATGGAAGAATAAAGAACTGTGTTTTTGACGATAGAGTTCAAAATATCAAAAAATAACTCTCTAAATGGAAAGCTTCCACTCTCTCACAAGCTGGGAGAGCGGTGCTAATCCAATCGAATCTTAGCTCCAAAACAAATTATCTTATGCAAAATTTTCTTCTACCGAAAGGAATCCTAGAACAAATTGACCAAATCAACAAAAACTTCTTTTGGAATAAACTACAATCAGAGAAATACACACCACTTATAAGTTGGGATAACATCTGCAAAAGCAAATGCCAAGAAGGCCTGGGTATTAGGAAAGTAGAAGATCTCAATACAAGCTTACAAATGAAACTCTTCTGGAAGGTCTACACAAATGAGAACAACATATGGGTTCAGGTTATAAATGAAAAGTACCTTCAGAAGAAGAATATTAGAAACAGCTCTCATCAATTTACATCATGGAAATCCAGTCGACTCCTTTCTCTAAGAAATAAATTTGAACAAGGTCTCCTATGACTAATCGGAAATGGAAATAGTATAAATGTTTGGTCTCACCCCTGGGTTCCAAAGCAAGATTTAGAACAATTTAGAGGAAACCATGGTCCGGAAATGAAAGTAAACCAACTTTTTAACTCACAAAAAAGTTGGAATACTCCACTAGTAAATAGCCTCTTTCCCCCAGAAATCGCTTGTAAGATTCTAGATATTCAAATTCCAAATTGGGATACGCCAGATAAACTTATCTGGAAACTAGACTAAAGTGGAAACTTCACTACGAAATCAGTCAAACGCATGACAAATAACGTAACTCAAGCCTCAAAAATCTTAACTGGATTTGGAAGCTAAATCTACCTCCTAGAATAAGAAGCTTTATTTGGAAAATAATGGTGGATGGTCTTCCTACCACCCAAAGACTTAATAAATACGTTAATCGAGTCCCCAGTCAGTGTAATCTTTGCAATCAAGGAGAAGAAGATACATAACACTTAATGAGAAATTGTCTCTTCACCGGGAAAATTATTGACAACTTTGAGATACAAACAGGAAAATACTTCCAACATATGAATATAAATGAATTTCACCCTTTTAATATAGATGAAATTCGACTTGGAAACAAAAATTTTAAGGAACTAGTCTTCATTTGACACACTATATGGGAAATCAGAAGTGAACTTATCTTTGGAAATAATAAGGCTATGGCCCTAATAGAAAATATCATTCGAAGAATCATTGCAAACATGAGTGATTGGATACATATTGGAAACGATAATCAGAGGAATAACACTAAAAACAAGAAAGCTAAAGCTAAATGGAGCAGACCATATAGAGCTATCTACAAAATCAATGTGGATGACTCTGTTAATCCCATAGGCGCTTGCCATCTAGGAAGGATTACTCGGGACTCCCGAGGCCATGTCATTGATATGTTTTACAAGGAAACCGTCAAAGGTTCAGTCATTCAAACTGAAGCTATTGCTATTCAGACAGGTATGGAGCACACAATTAGGAAAGGACTTCGAAGAGTAATAATAGAAGGGGACAATCTACAACTCATCAAAGCCATCACCAGTAGCAATAACGTCAGATGGGAGATTATACATCACATTGTAAAGATCAAACAGATGGAATCTGATTTTGACCTTGTTCAATACAGACACTGCTACCGCGAAGCGAATCAAGTAGCTGACTTCATAGCTCGGAAGGGTATTATTAGTAATAGCTCTACTATCCCTTTTAATAGGGAACTTTGTACCATCATCCTTGAGGATGATCAAAGAGCCATATTACAAGTTGTGTAATCGCTCCTAATTCTTGCCTACTGTAAAAAAAAAGTTCAATGGACTGAAACTACTCGGTAATTAATAAATAAAAACTAGTCCGTAATAAATAAAATAGGTAACCAAGAACAACAACAGTGGCTTGGGCATCAAGTGCAATGGACTGAAAGCGGGAGAGAACGAGGGAGATGGAGTCGTTGTGATTGGGGATGAAGTCTGCCACTTCCGCTGCATAGCTTCCGCGGTTGTCTCTCCTTCCGGTCTTCATCTCTATATGTGGTCCTCCCAACTACCATACCAAATCAAATCACAAATCCAATCCATTATCGGTCGATGTGTAAGCTAGCTAAATCAAGTACGTACCATTTCGATGCCATATCTGGATGAAAGAGAAACGATGTCAGCACAAGAGATGGTAGTAGGGCATTCTTTCTCGACATCTTCCTTTATGACTTGGATGTACTTGAAGTTCCTGAATCCGAAGTTCCTCGGCGATGTTTGTTCGCTGTTTATGCTGTTTGTTTCATCCAGCAGTAACGATTCATCGCAGGACTAAAAGTTATCATGTACATAATAATGTTAGTAAATTAATGCACCTACAGCTTGCTAGTTTGATCAGAATTAAGGGTGTGTTTGGATTCCATTGCATTTTAATTATAATGCAATTATTTTACCTCGTTTTATGTGCACGTTTGGTTCTACAAATAAAATATCATAAAAATCGAGATAAAACCGTAATTTAACTAAATAATCACATAAATTGAGATAAAATCATTGCATTATAATTAATACATCATGAAATCCAAAAACATCATAACTTCAACACCTTAAAAATTGGGTCAACCAAACACCACCTTATCGTTTTGCATTATAAATATAATACATTTGGAATCCAAACACACCCTAATTCACTTTTAATCGATCTTGGTCGGGATTAATTTGGGAGGTAGCCGCAGGAGAAAATTAATCTTTTAATTTGTGTACCTTAGAAATAGATCGAAATATGAAACGAGCGACCCACTATACTGTTGGACTAAATACACATCTAGGGGTGGAAATGGGTCGGGTGATGGATGGGTGGAGCCATTTTTTCACTCAACTCGTCACAAAAAAATATCACCCGACCCATCACCCATCCGTCTAATATTTCACCCATCACCCGATCCGTCGGGTGAATCGGGTGGGTCGAGTGGGTGATCGGGTGAAGTAAATTAAAAGAAAAAGAGTGATAAGACATACTTAGAAATCGATCATATTGGATAATTTCACAAACCACGTTAACGTAAAAATCTTATTAATTGTATAAAAGATTTATTCATACATTACATCATTATTCTCATCTTACAAAGTGTTGCTAAACTTGTAGTTAAAAAGAAAAAAGAAAAACAATTTGGTAATGCTAAGTCGTTGAAATGAGCGAAATTGCTAACATTCTAGTAGTATATGCAAAACAAATAAAATAATTTTTTTAAAAAGATGTGATGAGGGGTTAAATAAAATAACTTTATATTCTTTTAGATTTTTTTCACAAAAACAATTAGAGAATAGAGAAGCTAGAATTAGAAAAATGAAAAATATGTAGTTATGTTAGACTATATTTTTTATAAACTGGGATTTTTTTAAAAATAATCGGGTGGGTTAGCGGGTGGTTAAGCGGGTCGGATAATGGGTTGGGTGATGGGTCGGGTAATGGGTGAAAAACATATCACCCATCACCCGTTTCACCCACCCATCACCCATCCATCACCCGGTTTTTTTTCAGGTTTTCACCCGTATAACACTACTAGAATACTGCAATTAGACATCATATGATTTAAGTCTGTCATCAAATCAACAGATGTTAAATTAATTTATCACATCAATAATTTTTTTTGTGATGTTTAAAACGGTTTACACAATGGTCAAATTTTTAGACAGATGTGAGATTGTTAATTCGAAAAAAGACATAAAAGCGGGAAAGGGCGGGATTAAAAAACTTAGAAATTTGCTTCTAATTATTTGAAGGTACCCTTAAAAAAATTGGAGCCCTCTCTCTCCTCACTCCCTCTAAACACGTTCTATTCTCTCCAGAGCCGAGCCCCCAAATCCCCTACTCCTTCATCGATCATCTCTCTCCAGTTCCTCCATCTTCGATCATCTTTCTCTCCAGATCCAAGCTTTCTCTTCGGCGACCGTCCTCCTCGGTTCAGTGCTCCTCCTCGCTGTCGTCTTCCTCCCTCCAGATCTGAGATCTCCTTTTGCTAGCCGGCCACCCGCACAATCTCCTCACCTCCTCCTCGCCACCGTCTCCATCCCTCCAGATCCGAGATCTCCTCCTCCTCGCCGGCCACTGACATCATCTCTTCACATCCTTCTCGCCGGCGTGTCCCTCCCTCCAGATCTGAGATCTTCTTCTTCTGCTCGCCGGCCTCCCACACCCACTCCTCACCTCCTCCTCGACGTCGTCTTCCTCCCTCCAGATCTGAGTTCTTCTCTTCCTCGATGGACATTCACACCATCTCTTCATCTGCTCCTCGCCGCCATCTGCCTCCCTCCTCGCCACCTCCAAAGATGCTCACCAGGTTTTCCCCTTCTCCCTTTCCGCTCTACCAGTGATCAGCTAGGGTTAGATTTATTAAATGGTTTCCAATTTCTGATTTTGGATGCTAATTTTTTCGTTTTCGATTCATTTGCTAGGATATGGTTTCCAATTTCTGTTTGCAAATCCTAATGGTGAGTCTCATTCTCTCGTTCATGATATTTTACCGTTTGTCCTAATTTTTGTTTGTGCTTGACTTCTCTTGTTGAACTCTTGGAATTTATCTAAAACCCTAACTTAGTTTTCATGTTGTTTAGTGTTGATATGTTTGATTAATTTCTTCGTATGCCGATTAAATCTGGAGTTTTTGTTGTTTGATGAAATCTGTTGGATCTGGACATAGTGTAAGATGGATAAGAGCTCTTAAATGCAAACAAAATTTCTAGGTTTTATCTTCTCTTGCAGCTCATTACTTGTTCTCTTATTAACATTTTTAATTTTTCATTCCCAATTACTTCTTGCCTAGTGAGATTATTATTGATAAGCTGTTGCTTTCCTTTGATAGGCTTTCAATTACTGTTAATGAATAAAGTGTTCAATTTTTATCTTAAAAACAAAAAGCTTGTATGTGGGAAATAGCAGCTCTATTTATCATTATCAGCAAGAGATCCATGTGGGTTTGCTCAAGTTTTAGCAACTAAGGTTCTACTAGAGGTCTAACATCTAAGTGCAACTTCTTCTCGTGTTTGATAGCTTGTTTGAAGCTTGTGGTTCAACAAATACTCACTAGATAGTTCAAATGATCCATATTACATTGCATTTAAGCATAGAGGGTCACAAAAAAAATATGCAAATAAATTGTGTAATGCCTATATACTTGAATAGTGTGGTTTAACTTGTTGACGCTAGTTGTGGCAACATGCTTTTCTTGCTCAATAAGTCTATTTTTTCCTTTCGAGTAAAAGCTGCCACATGCTGCCTATCATCTTCTTATTGCTCTGTTTTGAACTTCTTATCGCTACATGTAAATCATATGTACTTAGAAAGAGTTTGAAAGAGGCAGATGCATCACAAGCAATCACAAGTGTTGCTTTCTAAGGACCGGGCCAATGCAAAGACCTTGGTTTCTCAAAGGAAGAGTTTAAGTCCCTTAAGCTTCAGGTTATGGTCTTCAACCCCAGATTCTTTCCATATGGTCTTACTCATTAACTTATATCAAAATAATATTACAGGTCAGAGAAATTAACTTCCTTCGGGAAAGCAATATTCAACTCAGAAAACTTATTCTCAGAGGAAGAGTTAAGCCCCTAGTTTCCTTCAGGCACATTCTGATATGCTTTTTATTAGAGGACAAGGCTGCTAGAATAAGTCTTCTAAACATGCTGAATAGGACTTCAAATTTTTTAATTCATTAACCTTATTGGGTGTAAGATCCAAGTTTTTTACTTCCAATCCATCATAAGCTTTTTATCTTCCCATTTTAGCTTATATTATCTTCCCATTTTACTTCCACTCCATCATAAGCTTTTTTACTTTCGATTGTTTTAGTCTATCAATCAGCCCTATGATTGAAGTTTTTATGGAAACTACTTTCTTGGAAAGTCCTAGAGTCATTTCCACCCGAATCATTTTTTCTGTCCAAAATGATGGGCGGCTATGTAGATCGTATGACCAGGCAAATGTTTATATTTCTTTTATGAATCTATGCTTGCCTTGTATCTCTCATATATAGTTCTAATAGCAAGTTGTAAATAATATCACATGTCACGAAAATATATAAATTGATCATAAACTCTTATTCACACCATAAAAGCATGATTGACAAAAACTCACTCGATACTTGAACTCTAAAAATTCTCATCCTTTCACCCCACATCTGATTCGTCACATAACTAATTAATCACTGAATTTCCATAGGTACTGATGCACTAGAGCAGCTTAGAGCTTTCTGAAGGTTGCTAGGAAATAAGCGGTGCATCATTCTGTGGAGCAAAAGAACTATTACTTCATGTGGAAAGAGTTGCACTTTTTTGTACTCATTCATCATTTCTTATTGGACTGGACACCAAAGGTCAACTGGTCAAGGCATGTATGTACTGCTATACCTTGTGTAGTTCTTATGATTGATTTAGTTGCTTAACTTTTCTGTTTGAATCTTCTAATCAACCTATTATTGATGCATTACTGGTTCTGATGTCCTTTGAGGCTTTTGAGTTTTAGGGTTTGTAGGTCTTGTTTTTGAAAATGTGCGAATTGTGAATTACTAGTCGATCTTTAGTTTTATATATGCTTAGTTAGGCATGTAGGTACTGTTGTACCTTGTGTAGTTCTTATGATTGATTTAATTGCTTTACTTTTCTGTTTGAATCTTCTAATCAGCCTATTATTGGTGCATATATTACTGGTTTTGCTGTCCTTTGAGGCGTTTGAGTTTTAGGGTTTGTAGGTCTTGTTTTTGAAAGTGTGCTAATTGCGAATTGCTAGTCAATCTTTAGTTTTATGCTTAGTTAGATTGGAGATTTGTGGACTGTTTTGCTTCTTTTGATTCTTTCAGTGATTTAGGTTTTTAACTTATGGTATTGTTTACGGATGCAGGAACTTACCCTGGGCCATTTTTTTGGTGTTGATGTGTCAATGATTGTTAAGGTATTGTTTCTCTTTTAATTTCTTCTTATAAAATTGAATGGAAGTTCAAGTTACATGAATTCGTTGCTGAAATCTTTCTGTTGATCTAGGGGCGAGCATGGAGCTAGTATCTAGAAGCCTTTAAAACTCAATTCCCCAATCTGATCCAATCTAAATTGCCCATATGAGTGTTAAGTTCAGACTAGATATAATCTCTCCTTCTGATTAGTTTTTTTTTTGATAAAGATATCATGGCTTACAACAAATATATTTATGCTAGACCAGTGACATATTGAGCTCAAGAAGATACCTTGAAATGTTCTAGGCTCATCTCCAAGCGTGCTACTTCATCCCGTAATACTATAGATTGTTGCAATCTTTTTTTATTATTCAGATAATTTATAACAATTTCCAGCTCATTTTCCATGCGTTCATTTTCCTTTTCTGAGATCTGAAACCTTCATTCTGCACCTCTTTCCATCTTTGTTAGCTAAAGCAAAGCAGTAAAGAGATTTGAAGAGTGTAACAATTACAATTTTATTAGTTTAAAACCTGAACCTTCTCATGATGGTTAAATGCTTTTTAAGATAAATCTTCCAATATTAGCAAAAAGGAGCTCCAATATTGTTTCTAAATATATGCCAAAGAATTATATGGTTGTTGTTCACTAGATAAAAACTAGAGAAGGGGTGAATGAATTATCTCTTGAAGCTAAAATGTTTCCTTTCTTTGATGATATTTTTTAAATAATTCTCAAGCTGAACATATGGGCTCACTTGAATGTATACACTAATAGAAAAAGATGATTTTTCTATGGTTGCACATTGAGATTTGATGGACTGCTATACTGTGTCTTGAGTTTTTATAGGTTGCTCACCAATTATTTCCTTGATGGACTGTTGTATGGTTTTAAAGAAACACTTCGAGAGAATAATTCTAAAATTTATATAGGTTGCTCACCGATTATTAACTTGATGGACTCTTATATAGTTTAAAATATTTTATAATTTGATCAGTCTTTGGTCTAGGGAAATGCCTTCATTTTCTATTAGCTCTCTTCAATGTGGAAGGTCAAACCGTTTGTTTTATACACTTCCAGTTTTAAAGCCTTTCTATTTAAAAATGGTATTTTTCTGTCATGTATAGATCGTGCAATATTCTTGTTCTGAATCTCTAAAGTTGAGCTCCTCATGTCCCATGGACCATTTACTTTAAAACCCCAATTTCAATCACTTATAAGTCATGTTGTTATGCAATATTCCTTTTTTGTTATTGTTTATCCCTCAACACTTTAGAATCTATCTACTAGGTACTTGAAAGGATAGGTACTTGAAAGATATATCTTCTGCTTAACAAACTTTACTTGATTAATGATCATGTGTCCAATCTTTTGTGATTTTACAGATGATTCGGTTCAGGTATTTCACTAAAGATGAGATCCGATCACTTTCAAAAAGGCCATCTGGCAATGTTGTGCCCATAGAGAAAGCATTACAATTTGGTTCATTTCCATCTTTGAAATTTAGTATCAATCTGCAACCCTCCCTTCAATTATAATTTAAACGTCCCTTTCATTTGTAAAAATGTATCTTTCAAGTACCTATCCTTTGTAAAACATTTGTAAATGCTGATTTCCCGTTTATCTACATGTTCATTTGCAAAATGTGTAGTGTCTTAATAACTATGAAATCGAACCATTACATAAAAACGAATGCTATTATCATTATAGACATCGTCCAAATAATTTAAATCAATGTGTAATATATATTTTTACATCACGATGGTAATATAAATTGATATATATTGCTAACAACATCTTTATAAAAATATAAAATGATGTCTATATCATGTTAATACATTGGTTATGCACATATTTCATGTGCTATATTATCTAAAAAAATATAAAATCACAAAATATATATATGAAATCAATATACATGTAATCAATATAACAAAAAAAGATGTCTATTTTGTTTTAATACATTGGTAATTTTTTAAAAAATTGATGTAAATGTAAAATTTAGGCTTGGTGCGGACATTTTCAAAACCTTATAAATGAAAAATAACGAGGGTTTAATAACAATTGAACATGCAATAAACAAAATTGAGGGGTTGATTTATATCTATATTCAAAATAAAATAGATGTTTTAACAAGGAAAAGACATCGGCTTAAAACAGATGTGAAAAATTTTGATCTTTTACTACACGCACATAGAGATTGGAAATTTTTTTGAAAGACATCTGTTGACAACAGATGTCTAATTGCATTTTTCTAGTAGTGTAATCGGGTCGGATGGGTCGGGTATCGACTCATCAACACATTAATTTTTAGGCCGATTTGCAGAAATACACCAAATTGGTGTTCGGTTTGCAAAAGTATACCCGTTTTATGAGAATAGCAAAAATAGGATAGGTGAGTCATTTGTGCTAAAAAATTGGTCATTTGTGCTAAAAAATAATGAATGATTTTACCTTTAAATTTAAATGTAAAAATCATTAAAAGGAGAATTATGAATTAAAAGAAAAGTAAAAAATATATAAAATAATGAAATATATATTAAAATAATGTTTTAATATTTTTTTCTCAGAAATTTAAAAATAATTAAACTAGCCGGATGAAAATCGCTGCCCTAGTAAGAGAATTAATAGTGACATGAATAAAATTTGTTATTGACAGGATATATATTCTTTATGACAAAGGTAATAATTAATAATGACAGGATGAAGTCTATAATAGGGAAGAGAATAAAGACACGATTTTATCCATATCATAACTAGAAATTAAAAGTTTGTCCAAGATGACAAAGTTAATTGTTCACAACGACAGAAGTAATGCTCATAGTGACAAGGCTGTAGGTTTACTTTGACAGGATTAAAGCTATAATCGGGGAGAGAATCGCTGAAGATACGGTAAATCATATCTTCAGGATTATTAACCATATTTATAAAAGGATTGTCAATATATATCTTGAAACCATAATATTATCACATTGACAGGATGAATATTGTCATTGACAATCCTAATATGAACATTGACAGGATATGATAAAAAATCGGCGGGAAATTGAGTAAAGAGATAGGGCTAAGGTCGGAGGGTTGGTCGGGCTGCTCTTGGGATCGAGCACGGGTTAAGACAGTAGAGGCCAACGATGGAGCCGGAGCCAGAGAATGAATGTGTCGGAGAGTGAGCGCTACGACAGAGGGTGAGGCTAGCGACGGAGCCGAAGAATTAGTGCGGGCTACGGTCAGAGCGCTTGAGACTTAGGGTTGTTCAGGCGACTCTTGTGTGTTCGGGTTAGGGATTGTGATTGGGTCGGTCGGGGGCTAACCGTTAGGGACTTGGATTGAGAATTTTTTTTTTTTTTTAATTCCAGATTTTTTTAATTTAATTATTTAATATAATTTAAAAATATAAGAAAAATTATAAATAACAAAAATATTTAACTTTTTTTTCCTGATTTTTTGGGTGGTGGGTAGTTTTGATAATTAAATAAGGTATTTTTGTAAATTTCTATATATTGATGCAATTGTTTTCAAACCTATATATTTTTGCAAACTAAATATCAAAGTGGGGTGTTTACTAGTAATTCCCCTAATTTTTATTCGAGACAACAATTCATTCTATTTTAATTAACTTGTTGACTTGCAAGAAATCCGGCCAAATCCAAATTATGCAATTCAAGATCTAATATAATCTGCTTGTTGAGATTGTGAGAATCACACATCAATATAGCAATATATTATAAATAATGAAATTGGATTGAGTAGCATATAAAGCGGGGATTGTTCACTCTTATCACTGTAGATTGATTTTGAGATCAAATCTCATTGGTTTAATGTTAGGCTTATTGGTACACATTACAATTGCTAGTTGCTACCACATAGCCATACACAAATACCTTAACCATGCAGTCATGGAAGAGACTCCTAACTCCTAAGCCATGGCACAGCGGTGTTGCCATGCTTGTAATACAACTTCCTCACTTCTTCCTTTATTATTTTCTCTGCATTTGGACAACTTGTTGAGTAGTAGCTCGTTTGCAATTGGCTTAAACGTGATTATAAAAAAATTAATGATTAAATCATATATCAAAAAATTCACAATAAATATATGTATGTATGTATTAACACTAGGGTGGCAGACTCGTGCTACGCCCGGGGCATAATTTTATATCAATTACATGACTGGTAGTATACTTGGTGAATAAATCAAAAAATTAACATGACATAAATTCTATAATAAGGTAATGATATATCAATAACTTATCTAGAAAATTTAAGCAAATTTTTTTAATTACTCATTTTTTTTATTAGGTAAAAATTCGAGTTCAGGTATATCTACCTGTAACTCGAGTTACAATTGGTAAATATTTAGATATATACACTCTCTTGAACCTATAATGTAATTAAGCATTTCAATTTGCTTCAATCGAGAAATTTCTTATATGGTTAATCTTTTATTGCAAGTATTTTCTCTGTTTTATTTAAATCTTATTATTATTTAGGAAGATATTTTTAAAAACTAATAATATTCTATCAAAATAAAAAATATCATCTTAATTTATAACCATTCAAAAAGATCAAAATGCAATATATATAATAGGTTTAATCTCAATTAAGATTAAATGTAAAATATCATAAAAATGGATTAATTAAATTTTCAAAAATAGGTTTAATCTCAATTAATTAAATTTTCAAAATAAAAAATTTGGCTACTACTTCTCCAATGAAACAAATGAGTCATATTGATATCAATTGGTTAAATAAATTTTCAAAAATAGTTATTCATATCTAAATGATGGTAATTGTATTATTTACGTGACAAATGTTCCTTGATTAACTTTACTTATAAGGAAGTTAAAGAAATTATAACATAAAAATGGATTAATTAAATTTTATTTACGTGACTTGGATGTGGCTGAAAATATAGACAAAAATGTAACTATGAGATGTATTAACAAACACAATTGTAGTTTTAGTGTGTGTGTGTGTGTGTATTATTTAAATATAATATTTAATGAAATTCTATAGAAAGCTAAAAGCAAATACTTAGCGAGGATGTGAATCATTAACTCGCAAATAAAATTACCAATTGAGTAAAAACGCAAATATAGAGAAATTACATAGTATACTTGCACGTACCATAATTTTGAACTTAGCCCAAACAAAACAAATGAAGAAATATTGTCAAATCTCCGACCTTTAACGTATCCATAGAGTATTGAACATGAATATATGGCTATGAAAAAAAATCCTGGAAAAAAAATAAATAAATAAAATTGAATCATGGGCATAATTTAAACAAATTAAAAGGTTGGGAAGGTTTTATGTAATTAACCTTCTCCAACCTAAAGCTTAACACTTGACAACACGTTCCAGCAGCTTTTTCCGGCATGGTCGATTGCAACTCCGGCAACGACGAAGGATTAGGTAGGTGGGCTAAGGCGGCGGATACGGATTCTGGGAAGCGTGACGCTCCTCCCCGGAGGTTTTAGCAGCGGTGGCGCGGCTGGAAGGTGGAGGGTGAGCGGCTCCGGTGAAGGTCCGATCGAAATTGGGGAGTTTTTATTTTGTATGCTTTTCTCAAAAAAATTTGAATGAGATTGTAGATTGAAGGTTTTAGAAGACGATGAACTACATTCAGAGCTCGGAGATTGGCCTTCCATGGTGTACCAAGTTCCCGAAAGTTGAAGGGCCTTTTATAGTTAATCTTTAAAACGCGCACGAAAGATCAAATTAAATATACCACTCTCTTCATCTCCTCTTGTTGATCGGTTTTATATATTCAATTGCAAGAAACGGTGAATAAATCAATCGAAATGACCCAACCTTTGGTTTTGGGGAAAAGTGAAATTGGACTAATTCGGAGCTTAATATATTGTTCAATCCAAAAATTGAACACGTTTTTGTGATGTGGGTGAAGAGGAGCACTTAATGGAGGCGTTTTGAAGTTGAATCGACGGAGAATTAAAAACCACCATTGAAGGAGCCTAGGAGCTTCACACGGGAAGGAGGAGGAAGAATGAAAGTTGGTTCACCCGAACCGGTTTCTATTTTTTTTTTAATTTTGTTTGGACCGGTTCAACACAATAAAATCCTTAAACTTTTTTTTTTTTGAGAAAATAAAATCCTTAACTTTAATATAGCCTAGGTTTACATATGTGTGACATACTATATAGATAAATAAATATCATAAGAAATAAATTCATGTATATATACCCTTTTTAAAAAATAGATTATGATATGTGATTTTATTTAAATAATTATTTCAAATGAAGTTTTATAAAATAGTGAGATGTGGGGATCGAACATTTAAATAAGAGATTTTGTATCATTAGAATCATAATTGCTCAAAGAATATTTACAAACACGATAGTTTATAAAAAGTAAAACCAAATGAAATCGAACATGAATCTCTCTTACATATATAGACAATAATTAAAATAATCTAGTTGAAACATGTATTTTAAATTAGTTGAAGATAAATAAAAAATTAGTTATGGTGTAACAAATGATCTCATTTTATATAGTATATAGATTATTTATAAAGACTTCTAATAAAATATGGACAAAGTGCAATTGATGGGATTTGAACTCAAGACCTTACGCATAAGAAACACATCATTTAACCATTGAGCTATAGAAGTATTTTTGATATTAGATGGAATAGAAATAAAAAAATATATACATGATGAATCATTAAATAGATGGCATTAAATTGGAGATGAACACAATTTTTTATATATATTATATATATAGAAGATAGATAGATAGATTGGAGATGTATACCAAAATGAGATTGAAGGAGGAATGAAGCTAAGATTAGAGGTAGGAGGTGAGAGACTTTGATAATTGCCATCTTCAATATATTAATGGTAGCTCTTATTGTGGAATAATTGGAGTGGCTTGTATACATATTTATAGTAGTTGTTGTAAGAAGGTGCTTTTTAATTTTTGGCTAAATTTTCGTTGCTTCTTGTTAGTTAAGATTTTGTATTTTTTTTATAGGATAGAATCTTTTGTATTTATCTCTTGTTAAGATTTTATAACTTGCTTGATAGTTTTGGTTCCTATCTGCATATGGATGACTATAGGATCTAAGTGAGGCATCTTAAGGCCGCGAGCATCCCGAGTATCAAAAACAGAGAAGCTAAGTATTGCGTGCTCAGTGGATGCTTGCTTGACGCTGGCCTCGGTCGGGGGGCGTCTGACTTCTCTTTCCTAGTTTTTCCTCTCCTGCTTACTGGTACCAGATGTCGCGGTTCCCCCTGCAATGGTATTAATGCACCCATTCGGAGAGGGATGCTTTCGATGATCTTGGTTAGAGCGATCGGGTCGGCTAGACGAAGACCTGACTTCCTGGGCATTCCTCGTGTCCCTCGGGGGAGGTCGGTACCCTCCTCCTCTATTTCCATTTCTTCCACCCCTATTCTGGGGGTAGGATCCCCTAGCTCCCCCTTCCTCTGGCTGCATATTGGGGATTGTAAGGCCTCGGCGGAGCACCAGGTGGTTTATATTGCTGAGGTGGAACCACAGGGGGATGGCATTGCTGTGGCGTTGCGACTGAAGAATTGGGGTTTGTTGGTCGGGCGCAAATATGAAGGGGTACTTCTTTTTTAGGGAGGGTTTGCGGAATCCCATAAACAGGGGTGACCCATAGTCGGGATGAGCCATCATTACAATGGCGGGGCACCGAGCGGGCCCAGTCCTGACCTTTGGTTGTACTGGACCTCCTGGACATGAGGTCACGGAGGAATGATGGGGTATTGCCAGGGAGGATTGCGGTGTTGTTGATCCCCGAAATTTTCTCTTCCTTGGCGTTTGTTAGGGGCCCGGTGGTAAGACGGTGGTCTGGCTTCAAGGGGTCGCGAGCTAGAGCTTGCAGCTTCCATGGCGTGGATCTGCTTGGTTACGAGCTCTCTCAGAACATCGTAGTTCTCTGGTTCCTTTCGGAATAAGCAGATCTTGAAATCTCCTTCGGTCAGGTTGCCCATTAGTGTTGTGCTTGCGAACTCTTGATTGAATCTCGGGATTTGTACCACCATGTTGGCGAATCTGCTGAAGAAGTTCCCTAATGACTCGGTCGCCCCTTGTTTGATGGAGTTGAGGTCCTACATGGTCCTTTTCCTTGTGCGAGCGTTGCCGAAGTGTGCGACGAACGTGCCTGATAGCTGTGTGAAGTTGTTGATGGAGGATCGAGCCAAATTGGTGAACGAGGTCAAAGTTACCCCACTTAGCGTAGACGGAAACGAGCGACAATACATAGCGTCATTGTCCTCGTTCATCCCCATTGTCGTGGTAAAAGTGTTGAAGTGATCATTGGGATCAGTATCTCCCTTATACTTAGCGATGGAGATATCCCTCCATCTCTTGGGAACAGGTGCCTCGCGTATCTCCCTGCAAAAAGCGGATGGGAAAGTTGGTTCACCTTTACGAGTGTGCCCAGGTGCACCGGGGAATTTGAACGCGATGATACGTCCTTGGCACTAAAAATGCGGGCGATCTTGTTGGCGTTTTCGTCGAGCTCTAGACCAGGATTAAGAGGGCCACCATCAGGGTTGGGGAAATGGTTGACCATTATAGGCACATAACCTTGCTGTTGATAGTAGTCACGGTGGTCGTGTTGGAATGGCACCCCGTTCGCCTGTTGGTTGAAGTATGTGCTGTGCGGATAATTCCCCCCTGAAGAGTTGATACGGGGGGTAACCGCCCCACATTCCGTAGGGAGCGAACGGAGGTGGCTGCGCGGTGTCCCAGGGAGGTTGTTGGGGGACGTTCTCGATGCCGCTGTGTAAAACTTCCTCATTGGGGGGAACGTTGAGGTTGAGACCGTTGGTTTCCTCGGCATCGTGGTGTTGGTTTCCAAACTCCTCCCCGAATAGGGTGAAGTTCATGATTTCTGCAAAATTCATTGTGTTTAAAAGGGAAAATACGTGCTATATATTAATTATTTTAGACAGGATCTCTAAAGAGAAGATGGTATAGATACAAAACAGAATGCGAGGAGGAATTGAAGGAATGTAAAGTAAAGAAAGCGTATTGCTATGCGGAACGTCTCGTCGTAAAAGGTTCCCACAGACGGCGCCAATGACGCGATCATGGAATTTCACCTGTACTTATTACCTCATCATGACGACAAAATGACTAGAAATACCTGCAAGCCTTAACCGAGAGAGGTTATGATTGGGTTATATGTTTATTGGTCCAAGCAATAGGGGCGTTATGTTTGGCTCGCGAGGATATGAGTCATTCAGTCGCGGGCTTGAGAGGGAATCAGGTGATTGTTCTTATTTCAAGAACGTTATTTTCCGATCACAAATCTTGAGAACTCAACTCTGGGGGTTTTAGGTCCGGGAGATAATCAGAGCTCTTCTACTTTCTTATCTTGAAATCGGATCCCCTATCTTTGAGGTTTGAGGGGGTATTTATAGGGAAACCAAGCGTGCATCAAGCTGACGACCTCGTGGTTCTACATAGGACACGTGTAACGCATGCGCGCCCACACGCTTAGGGGTATAGGCAATACACGTGGGGCTATTTAGAGATGAGGTGCTTGAGCCAGCGAGCTGCTTGCTAGGATCCCAGAGAGCCACAAGGTATTTGGAGGACTTAACTCTGGTTCTAACGCGGGATAATATCAAGATTTGGGTCGCGAGTAAATATGGGTCAAGGTTTTCGAGGGTGTTGGGCTTAGTCAGGACTTGTCCGAGTACTTTACTCGCGATGAATCTGGTAGTGGGGACCATATGTCTTTTTGCGTCGGGTGACCCAATTATGACGTTATACTTGTATTATTTAATAGGCCTATTTTTTATGGCATCGTCAGCCTTCACTGCTCCAGAACTCATCTTGCTTCAACAGCTCCTTCAGGAGATGTCCGTCCCCATTCCTTGCGCACCGATTCTCCTTTGTGACAACCTCAGTGCCACCTTCCTCTCGACCAATCCGGTCTTTCATGAACGGTCCAAGCACATCAAAATCGACTACCGCTTTGTACGAGAGCAAGTGGCGGCCCGTGACCTTGTTGTTCGTCATGTCCGCTCTCTTGATCAGGTCGTTGACATCTTCACTAAGGCTGTTGGGACCTCACATTTTCAGACTCTCCGTTCCAAGCTGCATGGTTCTTCCTCGACCATGAGCTTGCGGGGGCGTGTTAGTTAAGATTGTGTATTCTGTTATAAGATAGAATCTTTTGTATTTATCTCTTGTTTAAGATTTTATTCTGAGTGTAGAACTCTCCTCTATTATAATATATATACGTATAATACAGAGAAAAGTATCTCCTTCTTCATAGCTTTACACTTCTTTAAAAAGCCAATATTTAAGAATATTGGGTTGATTATGATTTTGATAATGAAAAGAGCTCACCAAACAGAATAAATGGACAAAAATGCAAACTGGACTTAGGCTATAATTAATTAAGTTGATGAATGGGAGTCTCCCAAACCTCAATTATAGATCGATCCACTAGCTAGCTGTGCTTGAGTTTGACCTTTAGGATTAAGTTAGCTGATCGTGGGCCTACTTGTAATAATATATATTTGTATCTATCCCACCTCTTATTCATCACTGCACTATTGCGGATTCCGAACCCGATCCAACCGATTGATCAAATTATTAGACATTACCCGAAACCCGACTAACCGAACACAAACCCGATCCGACCCGTCCGATTACCACCTCTAGGATTATATCGCAAACTCTTTTTGGTCTCCTCAAATTTTAGTATAAGACGATACGATCTAATGTAGCACTCAAATCCTAAAACCTCCCTTAATCTTGTTACCACAGGGCATGCATCGCTGTAGTTACTGAATAGACACATCAACATTAACATCCATTTGGTCTTTTTCTTCATTCACCGCTTCACCGTTGTTTAGAGCATACACGCCAGTTAGTCCCAAGACGACCCTTCACTTACTTTTTATCTTTTATTATTTGCATCTTCATTCATAAATCTGAATATTCAACCCTTAAATTACTTTTTTATTATTTATTTTTTTCATTTACTATGTACTGTTGTTGTTGCTACTACTACTATTGTAAAACGAAAAAAAAAAAACTTTTTATGTGGTATAAAATAATAGTATAAAGTCAATGCCCTTAGTATCCACACAGTTATAGCCTATCTCAAGTATCTATGTCTAATGACCTGGGAGCCTATGGCATGTACCACTATAAGTCAACATCTAGGGCTCTAGCAATCAAAGTAACCAAAACTCCACAACAAATATCTTCAGTGAATCATCCTAAGCAGTGCTATTTATATCTTCCTGAATATTATGCCTCTAAAATTGACATGTTGCTCGTCAATCAGAAGCTTGTAGAGAATCTGGAGCTCATGTCTCTAGACTTTATTTGTTTCATCTCTGCATAGATCAATAAAAACAAACATTACCATCGTTGGGTTCACCACAACCTTAAAAAAGACGACTACACATAGTGACTATGTTAATTAAACTGAAAATAAACTTAAATTAAAACTGGAAAAACCTTAACAAAGTGTGTCAACATCCTCGAAAAGCTTCTCCAAGTTTCGCCTAAAGAACGCCTTGAAAAGCTCTCAATATATTCTGCCCTGGAAAACCCTAAAAACGTTGTTGTCTATTCTCTGATATTTTTCTGTGTAAAAATTGGACCCTAAAACCAACCTTAAAGGGTTCTATTTATATTAGAAAACCTAATTCTATCTTAGAAAAAATTGGATGAAAAAGATCTATCTAAAACTGGGATAAAATTCGGATAAAATCTGTTCGCAGACGGCCCATACTGACCCAAGGCCCCCTCGGTACTGATCCACTAGAGGGACGGTGTGGCTTTTGCTGGTCAGATCTCGCATTTCATTCTTCCGTTCTTCGGGTCGGTACCGACCCAGATGGGTCGGTTTGGGTGCTGTTAGCCCTGTTTTTCAGCTTTCCCATCTCTGTCACTTTCCCGATTCCTCGTTTGTGAGATTGACGCATATAAATATGCGTTGAAAAACTCTTTTAGAGGACTACAACTCTCATGTAAATGTCAGAACTTGATTCAAAGGTAAAAATAGAGAAAATTGGGGTTTTCTCCTTGCTTTGACATTTTTGCTCTTCCTTAGCTCCTCCGACGACTTCATTACTTTCCGTTAAGAAAAGTGCATCAAATCTTCTCCAAAATGGCTCCAAAAACTACCAAACACCACCAAAGCTTCTGTAGAACTCTTTATCTTGCATAATACGAAAACTAACACAAACAACACACATCCTAACACAAAATCTTAGAAAAGTGACTCAATTTGACACAAAAAGACTATAAAATATGACTAAAAACATGGACATCAATCTCAAAATGCTAATTATATATTCATTTATGGAGACACGTACAATCTCATGGAAGTCAACAAAGCAGACTCTTACTGTTACATCCTCAAACCACGCTGAATCACTTTCTTTATATGATGCGAGAAGGGAGTGTGTTTGAGTGAGAATGTGAGATCTATAATTGGTTATGTACAAAAAGAAAGTAGATTGAGATCAATCTCTGGAAGCCCAACCATTATCTATGAAGACAATTCAGCATGTATCACTCAAGTGAAAGAATGATATATCAAAGGCGATCGGACAAAGCACATTTCACCAAAGCTCTTCTCAACTGATGATCTATAGAAAAAAGACATAGTGAATATACAACCGATCTGTTCAAGTGATAATCCTGTTGACTTATTCACAAAGTCACTACCCTCAAACAGGTTTAAAGAACATGTGTACAAGACCAAGATGTGTCGACTTCAAGAGGCACGTTAAATTGAGGGGGAGAAAATAGTACACACTACACTCTTTTCCCTTGCCTCAGATATATTCCATTGAGTTTTTCCTGACAAGATTTTTAATGAGGCAATACAATATGACAAAAGTGTTTTGATATATGTTTAATTATTCATATTTCCACTATACATATTTTCTTTTGTGCAACAGATCATTAGAAATGTCAAGATATATATATGATACCAGAGTTCATCTTCCTCGATGGGAAAATTCCCTTTTGGACCATTAGCTTCTTTTTTTTTTTTTTTTTTAACTATGAACGACCATTGAAGTTTACATACATGAATTTTTTTAGCCCACCTTCTCGCCACAGGGATAGGAGCAACTCACTGGGGTGAAATTTTTGTAACGGTCTGCTAAGTCTTATTACATAAGACGTTAAAGTGTTTTGGTAAAAATACATTGGGAGCTAATGAGTGCTCTAGTGAAGATTGTCCGTGTCTCACATAAAGTGTTGTCACTTCCTCACACTCATGTAGGTAACTCAATATGTCTAGTCTCAACAAAGAATATCCCCACATTGTTTATGAGATCATTAAGAGCTCTAAGGCACACTCAACCACTCATGTATCAACCGGGGATATATCAAGTCTGTCTCAAATGATCACCCAATGCTTGGGTTATAGAGTCATTATGATCGTAAGTTCAACCTTAACTCTTGCTATACACTTGTCATAGGAATGGGAGATGTGTAACTCAAATGATTCTTTCAATGGCTTTGTTCGACCAAATTAATTGTATCCACCGTAGATTCCTCATCTCGTGGACATTAGCCACATTCCCTTTGACGTTTCAAGGAATAGTCTTATGCAAAGTCAAGTAGAAGAAATAGAGAAATAGAGCTCGTAATAAAAGAATACTATCTCGGTTAGCCTAGTCTAACCCTCGTTCACCCCGATAGTCTTTCTCCATTGTCTGCAATCCCTCGTTAAACCCTCAGGTATGTGTAACAAAGTAAGATCCCGCCTAATGACCTCCTTCCGGGACTTCTTGGGTTGACCTCTGGTACTTCGTAAACGCTTGATCGGAAGAAGATCAGATCTGCATACTGAAGCTTCCGGAACTCTCCTATGCACTTGCCCAAACCATCTGAGCCTAGATTATCTCAACTTGTTCTTTATACAACAGACTTCTACTTTCCCACGGAGTATCTTGTTTCTGATTTTGTTCAGGCGAGTGGGTCCTCACATCCATCTGAACATCCTTATCTTAGCTACCATAAGATCCTGTTCCTGAATTTTCGTAGTCGTCCAACGCTATGCTACCTACAACATATATAACTTTATAAAATTTACCCTTTAATTTTAAGGGCACTTTCTAATCACATAAGACGTCTGAGGCCGCCCTCTATTTTCTGCCACCCCTCTGAATCCAGTATTTGACTTTATCGACTCTTCCATTACTCTGTAGCCTCAGTCCCAGGTACTTCAAATTGTCCTTCCTGTGAATCTGATTCCCTTGTAGTGTCAAATCCTTAACCGTTAATTATGTTCGTTGTATTCTGTTCTAAGACATTCTCAATCTAGAAGTTGCAAATCTTACCCAAAAAAAAAAATCTAGAAGTTGCAGTTCTGGCGAGGGAGGACTATTGTTCAACAAATACTTATTCAAATCACGGAATTCAACAATATCCACCCCATTACGGAGTATTTAACTACCTCAAAATTGTCAAACTAATCCGCCCAATTAATTACCTCAAATTTCAACAATATCCACCACATTATTCAACCACGAAAAACTATTTAATTACTACGTACTCTATTTATCTAGTTTTTGACCCAATTATTTTATTAAATGAATCCCTATATCCAATTTATTAGCACAATCATATGGCAATATATCCAGTCACTTTTGTGGATAAAATTCGAAGTGGAATACAACCAGAAACTCAGTCAAGAATGTCTGCTGCCTTGCGATGCTGATGCCCCCACTTTCCACTCGCCCAAGATGGTCCCTAATTCGCTTTCTTGGCCTGCTGCTATTTAAACCTAACAAGATCGATCAAGATGTTTATTAGAAACCACAACAAAAAACTAGAACACAAAATAACCAAATGGGATATTTCCAACCACTTCCTTTGCTTCTCTGCGTGCTCTTGTTGAGCCTCCAATCCTCAGCCGATGATTCCCTAGGAAACTCTTGCAATGACAACACCAATCTAACCTCGCAAACGTCTTCTAATCTAGACCGTTTGCTCACCTTGCTGGTAAAAAAAGCCGAGCATTCTGGCTTCTACGCCACCTCGTATGGTCAAGGCGCATCAAAGATTTATGGCCTGGCCCAATGCAGGGGTGATGTGAGCCGAGACAACTGCTCCATCTGCATAGAGGGCGCCGCAAGCCAGATAAGAACAGCGTGCCCAACACAATCAGATGCTAAGATATGGTTCGACTTTTGCTTCCTAAGGTACAGCCAAGACGCCTTCTTGGGGAAGGTTGATACTAGTGGCATCCTGTACAAGAATGTGGACAGTGTGAGTGATCCTAGTTCATTCAAGGAGGAGCTGGGTGACATGTTTAATCGGATTGATAAGGAGGCAGTGCAGCCGTTGAGTGGTGGGCTAGGAAAGGACCAGAAGAAGCTGTCTTCCCTGGTGACTTTGTATGCATTGGTTCAGTGCACCGAGGACCTTCCACCCTTGTATTGCTCTCAGTGTCTGGCTGTCGGCATCCAGACTTTTGATGGCTTTTGCAAGGATAGCAAGGGATGTCGCGTCTTGTATGGTAGTTGTTACATAAGGTACGAGTTGTACCCATTTTTCTTCCCAGTGGACCCAAAAACGATGCCACATAGTCCTCTCAAATTCAAGAAGTATCCATAGATAAAACTCATATTGATTTCCCTTTGTGTATTGTGTCAATTTGTACAAGGCATGCACTATGTACAAGATCATATAGCTATAAAAATGCTTGACTTTGTATGCTAAAAGCTCATATGTAGTTGATTAAATAAAGTGCATGACATGAGTTTATATATAGACGGATCATATGTACTCGCCCTTTATGGTATATCATTTACACATATCTGAACCGTTGATTTAAAGGAAAATTGATGGCCAGGATTGTACCACGCAATACCAAGTTCCATGTCAATCACATAAAAATCAGCAGGGAAAATCAAGTCATCAACCATAATTAATCAAAACATCCTCAACCACCCCCTTGGGGTGATCTGGAGAGCGATCAGCAAGTTGTATAACAACTCTAGTTTCATTCAGAGGATCCAGACCCAATTCATGATACAATTTGTATGATATCACATTAATAGATGCACCAAGATCAACCATGGCAGTTTTGAATGTAATTTCACCAATCGTACAAGGAAGAGTAAACATCCCTGGGTCTCTGCACTTTTCAGGCAATCACTTTTGAAAAACTAATGAAAGATTTTCTTGTAATTCCTTACCTTCTCTTTCCTTCCCCTGTTGCGATCTTTTGGTTGTGCAAACTTCTCGAATGAATTTGGCATAACGAGGAACGGACTCGACTAAATTAAGGAGAGAAATATTTACCCGGCGTTTGGTGAAAATATCGAATAGATCTTTTCCATTTTCCCACTTACGGTCAAGATTCAAGGCATGAGGGAAGGGTGGTACAGGTTTCGAAACCTCAGAAGACCACTCCTCCGATAATTTCCTCGAGGATTCAGCAGCATAAAAAATCGGCTCTATCACTAGAGGTGGCGGCGGGCGCCGTTATGACTAAGGTTGGCATGGTACGGTAACCACCAAAAAATGGTGATTATCACGTACCAACCACAAACTGGTGGTACGTAAATTTTCATACCGCGTACCAACCACAAGTTGTGGTTACCGCATATGTGGTAACCACGACTTGGTTACCATCGGTACATTACCATGGTTACCAGGCTGTAATTTTGTTTGTATTTTTTTTTTTGCAACCCCTTGGTTACCTTCCGGTAGTCATCAAAGGTATTGAACGAAAAAATATGGTTACAAAAAATATTATGGTTACCACCTATTAAAAGTTCAAATAAATCAAATTCACAACCTAAAGTACAAACCAATTTCAAACCAACCAAGTTCAAAGTCTTGAAACAAACCAAGTTCAATTGTTAAAACAATCAAAATGTTCCTGCAAGTTCAAACCAAAACAAGTTCTAAGTCTTTAAACATTCAAAATGTCCCTACTGTTTCTAGTAGAAAAAGTAGAAATGATCAATTTAGGTCAAAATCAAAACACAATATAAATTAAAAACTTAAAACTTAAAGGTAATAATAATAAAACATTAGATTAAAAAAAACTAATATACTAATAGGGTAACTATGGTATTCAGATTTTATTACCATTACCGTACCACCTTCACGTGGTTACCACCAAGATGGTTACCACCATGTTGGTTATCACAAGTGTGGTTACCAACATAGTTGGTTTGTGGTTGATACGTGGTTGGTATGGTAATTTCCGTACCATTTACCAGCTCTAGTTATGACAGTGTGCCTTCGATTTTTCTTTATCTACGTTTTCTTCATAAATCATCTCCATAGACCTCATTTCTAGACTTTCATTGGAAAAACCCAAATCCTTACCTCCAAGAGCCATAACCATAGAGTCTTCTCTGGACAAATTCTTTCTCCAATTTCTCAACTTGAGTTCTTGTAGATATTGGGACATATGTCGCAGCAGTTCTCCTTAATGTCTTACCATCATCTTCAAATCTCTAAAAGCACCTCCGTTGAGGATTCCAGAGCTTATACAATGTGATTCTTGAGCTTCTTGCTTCCCTTGAGCATTCGATGTCGCCATCTGAGTAGCCATTTTCATCACAACCTCTGTCAGTTTCGCAACTTTCTCCTCACAGCCCTTCACATGATCATCCAATGCAAATGGATTCCTAAATCCACTAGATCTCTTGTATTGTTGAGTTGAACTTACTAATCCATCGAAGATTTAAATAGCTTCTTCCAGCGTCTTGTCCAGTATATCACCTCCACTAGTAGCATTGATGACAGTGCGATCATGGTCAAGCAACCACTCATAAAAGGTAGAGAATAAAATCCTCTTCAGGAAATCCATGTCGTGGGCAACATGCCTTGAGTCGTTTAAATCTCTCAAGGTAGTCATAGAGGCTCTCCCCAGGGAGTTGTTCTATGCTAGTCAACTACTTCTTTACTTTTCTCAGGCGGGTAGCAGGGAAATATTTCAGCAAAAAAGCTTTCTTCAATTCCGACAAAGTAGTGATACTTCCTTTAGGCAGACAGTGTAGCCAATCAATCATTGCGTCTTTCAGGGTGAACGGAGACAACCTCATCATGAGTTGGTCATCAGTAAATCCTTGAGGTATGAGTCGGTCACAGACACTAACGAATTCAATAAGATGCTTATTTGGCTCATCTCCAATCATCCCATAGAAAACTGGAAGAATCAGTAACCAATCAGCTTTGTATCCCAATTTGGAGCCTTCAGGGAGTTCTGTTAGTGTAATCGCAAGGTGTTGCGAATTTATATCAGGTTCCCTTAAGTCTCTCAATGTCCTCTTAAGAGGGGATTCAACATTTTCAGACATCTTTGTTTAACCTTCAAAAAGACTCAACAAAGATTGATTAGTAACCAACAAGTAATCCATCAAGGTGAATTACTTAAGATAACAAATAAGAACAACAAAGGAAATAAAGTAATTCTCCTTGGCAACGACGCCAAAATTTGGTGTGGTGCAGAATGTCGTTACCTTTCTACAATACCAAAAAGAATAACCCAAACTAACAACTCAACTAGCAACCTAGCTAGTAACTAGTATAGCGGAATAGTAAGAGGTCGATCCCACAGAGAGAATACCTTTCCTGTCTATCAAATCGCTATAAAAAGGGAACAATATCAAAGAGTAATTGAATATCAAGGCAACTGAACAAGGCAAAAGTAATAATACTGAATTGGTGATAATTATGAATGAGATAGTTTTTCCTACAATTCATCAACAATGGTTATGTCTTTGATTGTTGACTCTATCCTATCTTTTTTTATTCATCTAATGGTGGATCACTCCAACCCTAAGCAATTTAACAATGCCAATAAGACAACAACCAAAGATAGAGGCGCAACTCTCGAACCTTAATCGATGCAATTGATAAAGTAGAATTGTCAATGTCCCCTACACACCCAATCGATGCTTTTAGGGGATCGATTGTTTATGTTGTGCTACTAATCCAATTAACTTATAAGGGCTAATCAAAATTTTAGCAAGAATGAAAATTCCATCAAGGTGGCCAATCAAGAGGAAATACATACAATCAATCAATAAAGAACAAAGACATTGAATCAATCAAACTTAGAATAGATAGGAATTAAGTCTCACAAATCATATAAACATGTCTCTAAATTGCAAGCGAAACAAAAGAGGTTTAGTTCTTCATGAAAAGTCTTCCTCTCAATATCTCCATTGGAGTTCCCTCTCAATTAGGTCTCTCTTCAACAACCTCTCCCCTTTGTAAAAGTTGGTGATATGCGATATATTCTATAGCACATTTAGTAGTTTTTGTCATCATTTACATGTCATTGTGAGGGATATTTGTATGAACTTGGTGATTTGGAACTTGTTGAAGAAGTTGAAGAAATCATAGGATCATGCAAGTTATAGAAGAGTTGAAGTGAAGAAATTCGGAAGCAGCTGGAATCAGGCGAGCTTGGCGCGGCCGCGCTGCTACTGACGTGCCCGCGCTGCTAGGAGGGAGTACCTGTGTCGTTGCCTCAGAGAGAAGTAGCAAGACACTCACTGACGCGTCCGCGCTGCTACATGGCGCGCCCGCGTCAGTCCCTGGAAACGGATTCTTATCCGATTTTCCCCTATCATATTAGTTGTTAATTTATATTTTTTACGGGATTTTAAAACCCTTTAATTAGTTTATATTATTTCCGAAGGGGGCAGTTTTTAGGATTCCATTAGGTTATTTTCCAGAGACGTAATTTTCTCTTTTTCATCTCACAAACCCTATGGAGAACTAACTCTCCTTTGTTACACTTGGTTCTTTGAAGCCCTCGATTGAATTGGTTGTGAGTATTCTACTCTAGTTCGTCCTTTGTTAATTGTTTCGATCTCTTGAGCTTATTGCTTGATTGCTTATTATTGGTTAATCTGGATTGATCACCTAGGTTTATCGATACTAGTCATATTGCTAGGGTTTCCAATTCCAGGTTTGGGGTTGTAGATCCATTGTAGCAAACACAATCGTCAGAAGTAGGTTGCTTGTGTCAGATTGTGAAGGAGATTCGATTACAGGCTATTTTAACGGGTTGTTATAATCGCTTGTATCTCATTATAATTCATGTTTGAATGCTATTGCTTTATTATTCGGTGAAGGTTTCCCCTTGTAATTTGGTGATAAGCGCTTTTAGGACTGGTAGGACTAAAAGCTATTACACGATCTGAATTGAGAACAATTACTGGACATTAGAACTTGAGATTTATAGAATTCGATGATAAACCATCTCAATTGTTGTGCGGATAATTACCTGGTGTAATACTTTCCATCATATATTCGCAACCTCTATTTGCAACTTGTTCTGTCACTATTGCTTACACACAAAACTCCCCCTTGCATTGGTTACTTTTGGGTAATAATACTTGCTCTTACAATTGATTCTGTTTCCCTGTGGGTTCGACCCTAACTTACCTACTATACTTGTTATAGTTTGCACCTTAGGAATTTACTTTGATTTGGCATAACGACATTAGGCCTGTCAAATTTGGCGCCGTTGCCCGGGAAACGGATTATCTTTGTTCTTGTTTGTCTTATTACCTGTTTGGGTGCGAACCTCTTGCATGGTTCGCACTCGTGCTACTGATCCCCATCTTGTTGATTTTGATTGGGAAATTGACAGGACATACCACCGCCGCCTTAGAGAACAACACCAACATTCCCAACAACCTGATCCAATGGCTGGAAATGTAAATCAGACGCTGCGACAGCTGACAGCATCAAACATCACACAGCAGGCACCTGCTGTGACAATCCCTGCTCTGGGGGATGACAACCATTTTGAGCTAAAGTCTGGGCTGATTCATCAACTGCCCAAATACCATGGATTGGCTGGAGAAGACCCCATCAAACACATGGGGAAGTTTCATAATGTGTGCATGAGCATGAAACCGGCCAATATAGATGAAGCACAGATAAAGATGAGAGCCTTTGGGTTCACGCTGGTCGATGCTGCGGATGACTGGTACTACAGTCTTCCTACAGGGAGCATCGACACTTGGCCTAAGCTCCACAAGGCCTTCCTGGAGAAATTCTTTCCTGCTAAGAAGGAGAACACCTTGAAGAAGGCGATCAGCAATATAGAGCAGGAAGATGATGAAACCCTCTACGATTACAATGAAAGGTTCAAGAAGCTTTGCGCTAATTGCCCCTTCCATGGCTACAGCACCAAGGACCTAGTCCTATACATCTATGGGGGGTTGCTGAAATCTGATAGAAGAATGATTGATGCCGCCTGCGGAGGAAACATTCTGAATGCCACGCCAGAGGGAGCCATGGAGAAGATTCAGGAAATGGCTGAGGGGACTAGAAATTTTGGGAAGTCCACCAGAAAGAAAGGAGTCAATTCGGTAGACTCTAACCAATCCAAAGATATTGCTGAATTGAAGGAAATGGTTAAGAGGCTCACTCTGCAAGGGACTCCTCAACAACTCAAGGCTTGTGGAATCTGCAATGATAACTTCCACCCAACTGATTCCTGTCTTACACTCCAAGAAGACACCGCTGAAGTAAGTGCTATAGGTGGAAATGGACCTCAGAGACCCAGACATGACCCCTACTCAAACTCCTACAACCCAGGGTGGCGGGATCACCCAAATTTCAGATGGAGGGATCCACCAAACCAACCACAACAGCAACAGCCACCTCCCTACAATCAGAGGCAGCAGGGTAACGCCCCCTCTACTGAGTCCATGCTCAATACCCTGACACAGCACTTTACTGCGCATGTTCAGACAACTGAATCGAGCATAAAAGATATACAGAAACAAATGGGGCAAATGGCTGAAGCAATCACGAGGATAGAGGCAAAGACGTCAGGGGGTCTACCATCTCAAACGGTGGTCAATCCAAGGGAGAACGTCAGTGCTATAACTCTTCAAAACGGAAAAGAGCTGAAAAGTCAGGAAGAAGAGGAGGAAAGCACGCAGGTCTCTGATGTGGCAACGCCCAACACTGCCGCGCTGGGTACTGGCGCGCCCGCGCTGGGTACTGGCGCGCCCACGTCGAGTCCTGAACCTGAGAACAAGATCTCGCCTGAATCCGAGCCCTATGTCGATACATATGTACGACCGGATTTTCCCCCTCTCGGGTCGGAGAAACCAAAACCTCTGTTCCCTGAGGCACTCAACGAGAGGAGGATAATCGATGATTCAGAGCTTTTCGAGACATTTAGCAAGTGCCAGGTGAACATCCCTCTGCTGAAAATGATAAAAACTGTGCCCAAGTACGCCAAGTTCTTGAAGGAGCTTTGCACGGTAAAGAGAAATCAGAAGCTGAAAGGTAAAAAGAAAGTGAAAGTAAGTGAACAGGTCTCCGCTATGTTTCAGAGGAGAATGCCGAAAAAGTGCACTGATCCAGGTATGGTTACTATCCCCTGTGTCATTGGAGATGTAAAATTTGATAGAGCTATGCTTGATTTGGGCGCTTCCATAAATGTGCTTCCTTACTCACTTTACAAATCGCTAGATTTAGGACCTTTGCATGAAACTGGAGTAATTGTGCAACTAGCTGACAGGTCTAATAAATACCCTAAAGGAGTAGTAGAAGACGTTTTGGTCATGGTCGATAAACTGATTTTTCCTGCAGATTTCTTTGTCCTGGATATGGAACATGATAAGCATGATGCGCCTATTTTATTAGGTAGACCTTTTATTAAAACAGCTAGGACAAAAATTGATTGTGTCTCTGAGACACTAACAATGGAATTTGATGGAGAAAAGGTTAAATTCGATTTATACAAGGCTATGAAACATCCTGTTGATGACCATTCTCTGTGCTCTATTGATGTAATTGAACCATTAGCTCAAGATCTATTTGATATTTCTAGGGAAGATGAGTTGCAGTCAATTATTGAGAATGCGATTGACAAGTCCTATACAGAGTTTTCAATTACATCTAACATGCAGGAATTAGTAGCCCAGATGGATGTAAAAGGTAAGTTCTCTACACATCTTTTGGGCATTGGCCCCAATCTACTGACTCCAAGCGAAGTGCTTGTTCCATCTGTTGTGCAGGCACCTGAAATTGAACTCAAACAACTCCCTAGTCATCTCAAGTATGCTTTCCTAGGAGTTGATGACACTTTACCAGTTATTGTGTCAAGTAAGCTTTCAACAGAGCAGGAAGAAAAGTTAGTGGAGGTTCTGAAGAAGTACAAAACTGCGCTGGGGTGGACCATCGCTGACATCAAAGGAATTAGCCCATCTACATGCATGCACAGGATTCTACTGGAGGATGGAGCTAAGCCATCACGTCAGCCACAGAGAAGGCTCAATCCTCCCATGATGGATGTGGTGAAGAAGGAAGTGCTGAAATTGCTATCCGCAGACATGATTTTCCCAATTTCTGACAGTCAATGGGTAAGTCCTACACAGGTTGTCCCTAAGAAAGGAGGTATTACAGTCGTGGAGAATCAACAAGGTGAGTTGGTCCCTACCAGAACACAAATAGGTTGGAGGGTATGCATAGACTATCGCAAGCTGAATACAGTAACCAGGAAGGATCACTTCCCCCTCCCCTTTATTGATCAGATGCTAGAACGCCTTGCTGGGCGCCCCTATTATTGCTTTTTGGATGGATATTCTGGATATTTTCAGGTGGCCATAGCGCCGAAAGACCAGGAGAAGACTACATTTACATGTCCTTTCGGTACTTTTGCATATCGCAGAATGCCATTTGGACTATGTAACGCACCCGGAACATTTCAACGATGTATGGTTAGTATCTTCTCTGAATACATTGAAAATTTCATTGAAGTATTCATGGATGATTTCACAGTACATGGGGATAGCTTTGATACTTGTTTGAGCCATTTGACACTAGTGTTAAAAAGATGTGTTGAAACTAATCTGGTTTTGAACTCTGAAAAGTGTCATTTTATGGTAGAACAGGGAATTGTTTTAGGCCACATAGTCTCTGCAAAGGGTATTGAGGTCGATAAGGCGAAGATTGATGTAATTCAGTCTTTGCCTTATCCTACTAATGTGCGCGAAGTTCGTTCTTTCCTAGGCCATGCAGGTTTTTATCGCAGGTTTATCAAGGATTTTTCGAAGGTATCCTCACCCTTATGCGAGCTTCTGAAGAAAGATGTGACCTTTGTACTCACACAAGAGTGCAAAGAGGCGTTCGACTAGCTGAAAGGACGCCTCACTACTGCACCAATCATTCAGGCACCAGATTGGTCTCGCCCATTTGAGATCATGTGTGATGCGAGCGACTATGCATTGGGAGCAGTGCTAGGCCAAAAAGAGGGAAGAGCCTCTCATGTGATCCATTATGCTTCCATGACTCTGAATGGAGCGCAGCGCAACTACTCCACCACTGAGAAAGAAATGCTAGCCGTGGTGTTTGCACTAGAGAAGTTTCGACAGTATCTGCTTGGAGTCAAAGTGTTTATCTACACAGACCATGCAGCCCTCCGCTACTTGATGACAAAGAAGGAGACAAAGCCAAGATTAATTCGATGGGTCCTGTTGCTCAGCGAATTTGATGTGGAGATTAAAGACAAGAAAGGAGCGGAGAATTTGGTGGTTGACCACTTAAGCAGATTGGTGAATGAGGAGGACAGGCCGGAGTCACAGAAACCCATCTTAGGCACGTTTCCGGATGACACATTGTGCAAAATCGAGCACAAAAGCACGTCGGAGTCTGGCGCGCCCGCGTCGATTCCTGACGTGCCCGCGCTGAGTACTGGCGCGCCCGCGTCGATCCCTGACGTGCCCACGCTATTAATGACTCCTGACTCTGATTTTTGAAAAGTAAATTCTTCCGAGCATATTCTCTCCCCATCTCAGTCCGTTCTAGGACTTCATTCTGTGAACCCTTGGTACCGGGACATTGTGAACTACTTAGTTTGTGGGGAATTTCCCCCGGATCACACCAAGGCTCAAACGGAGAAGATTCGAAGAGAAGCAAACCACTATGTTTGGGATGACCCATACCTTTGGAAACATTGTGCTGATCAGGTAATTCGTCGTTGTCTTCCAGATAATGAGGTACGATCTGTTCTTGAATTCTGTCATTCTCAAGCATGTGGGGGACATTTTGGTGCCAATAAAACTGCTAGAAAAGTGCTTGAATCTGGATTTTATTGGCCACATATTTTTAAGGATGCTTATTCCTTCTGCAAGGCATGTGATAGGTGTCAAAGAATGGGGAATATCTCTCAAAGGAATGAAATGCAACAATCATCGATGATTTTTTGCGAAATCTTTGATGTTTGGGGCATTGACTTTATGGGACCTTTTCCTAGTTCTTGTGGGAACTTGTATATTTTGCTTGCGGTGGACTACGTTTCCAAGTGGGTGGAAGCGAAGGCCACCAGAACTGATGACTCTAAAGTTGTGGTAGGGTTCTTGAAAAGCAATATTTTTGCCAGGCATGGAATTCCTATAGCGCTGATTAGTGACAGGGGTACCCATTTCTGCAACAAAACTGTGACTGCCGTGCTGAAGAAATATCATGTCACACATAGAGTTTCCACCGCATACCATCCACAGACGAATGGCCAAGCAGAGGTGTCCAATAGAGAGATCAAAGCCATTCTCGAGAAGACTGTAAATCCTAACATGAAGGATTGGAGTTTGAGACTTGATGAGGCATTGTGGGCTTATCGCACTGCTTACAAAACTCCAATTGGGATGTCTCCTTTCAGACTTGTCTATGGTAAGGCATGTCATCTTCCTGTTGAGCTGGAGCACAAGGCTTGGTGGGCAGTGAAACAATGCAATATGCAGAGTGACGGGGTTGGAGAACACAGGAAGCTACAGTTAGGCGAGCTCGAGGAGTTACGTTTGGACGCCTATGATAATGCTGCAATTTACAAGGCGAAGACCAAGGCATGGCATGACAAGCACATCCATAGGAAGGACTTTAAAGCTGGTGACAAAGTCCTACTTTTTCAGTCTCGCCTGAAACTCTTCGCTGGGAAGCTCAGGTCAAAGTGGGGGGGACCATACATTGTTGCTGAAGTTTTCCCACATGGAGCTGTAGAGTTATATGACTCAAATAGCCACAAGAAGTTTAAGGTAAATGGTCAAAGGCTTAAGACATACTATGAAGGGTTCCCAAAGGAGGCTATGGATGAGTTAGTTTTGGAGGAGCCAAATGCAGAGTTAGAATAATAAAAAAGGCTTAGTCGAGCCAGCGACATGAAACAAAGGTGCTGCTTGGGAGGCAACCCAAGGTATTGCATTCTTTCCCTTAACTCGATTTTATTCTAACTTGTAGGTAATAAAGAAGGAGTTTCTGGTGACGAATTGCATCCGCATTTCGGACCCACTGCTTCCGCAGTGTTAATTTTCTGTCCCAAAAAAAAAAAAAAAAAAAAAAAAAGACCACGGGCTGGAAAACCCGCTTCGGGCCAGCCCGCCATTTTCAAGCCCCATCATCACTCCCCCATCACCATCCCTCAAATACAACCAAAACCCTACCCTTCCCCACATCCTCTCCTCTCACACCCAATCTACCCCACACCCACACTCACTCTCACTCCCCTGCGCCACACTCACACTCACACCACCCCGCCACACTCAGCCGCTGGCGCGAGCACTGAAGACCCTCCCGGTGAATCCCGGAAGCTCCGCATCGACAACCGTTTTGGGCGATTTTCGAATCTGCAGAAACCACCGACGCGGCCGCGCCCACATGTCAGCGCGCCCGCGCTGTCAGAGTTACGAAACGAGGGAGAATTCACTGACGCGCCCGCGCTGTGTTCCTGACGCGCCCGCGTCGGCCTCCTGAGCCGAGCCTCATCTGTTCTTTGTGAGTTATTTCAGCTATCCTTATTTCGATTCGGATCTAGTCTTATTATCTGTCGAATATGAGTTCATCGGAGGAAGAGGTGAATCGATCTAATGATGAGTTAGATTTGTCTGAAGAGGAGTGAGCTATTTATAATAAGGTAAACTGTGTCAGTTCTACAAAATATTTGCATAGAGAGACCCTTCAGAGACTTCAGATGCTAGATTGTATGCAGAAGTGTCTAGCTCACGCTGGTATTGGTGGATTTTTGGAGTTGAGAGCTGTAGGATACCCCGAACTTTGCAAGCAGTTCCTTGCGACATATCAGCTGACCCTTGGGGATAACAGAATTAGAGGGGTTTCTTTCAGGTTCAATGGCACTACCTACAGGATTTCTGCAGCAAGGATGCGAGCTGCTTTGGGGATCACTAAAGCCCCAACTGAAGGATGGGTGACAGCCGCGACCGACCCAGACCTAGTTGCATTCTTTAGAGCGGTGTCTGGAGAGGAATTCTTAACCAGTAACGAGTACAACAGCAGGATTACCCATCCTGTCTTCCGTATGTTGTGCAAGATCGTCGCTGGGACATATTATGGGCTGACCACAGATACCAAGCTCTCCATGACACACCTGAGGTTTGCTTACAGCGCTGTGCCTACTGCAAATTATACGCCTGACTGGGTTAGGCTTTTCTTCGATGGGCTCGACAAGGTCAGAAGGGATCGCAGTGTCGCTGGACCAGAAATGGTCCAAGGCGGACTTATTACTCGGGTAGCCATTGCTGCAGGCGTTGAGCCAGGTGGTTTGCAAGAGTTGGAGGAGCAGGTCATAGCAAGGACCTACACAGAGGAGTATCTGCGGAGGTGTTTGATGCTTGACACTGCGCCGGATGGGGGAACCATTTGGTGTACAGGCAAGAAGAAAGAGCATCAGTTCAGGCTCCCTAAGCCCCTTCCTTGGTCTGAGACTTGGACTGATTGGTATATTGAGGCTGGTTATTTTCCGACATTAGTTCTGGGTAGACGGCATCGCCTAGAAGTGGGTAGCAGTAGTGGCACAGCTGGAGCTGCCACGATTGAGGATGCGCATGTGGCGCCGCAGGCTTTTGTTCAGACAGATACTCAGGGTTTCGCGCAGAACCCACAGCAGGAGGTACCTGCTTATCATACCCCTTCTCACGGTTGGGATTCTCACCCGACATATCAGAGCCAGCATGATTCACATCAGTGGGCCCCTTGGCCCCCACAAGCTTTTCAGGATGCTCATCAACAGCCTCAACAGTGGGGTTACCTGCTTGACCAGATTGGCCTTCTGCGCCAAGACGTAGGGAGTTTGACGACGATGGTTCAAAACCAAGGTAGAGTGCAGAACCAGATTCTCCACCAGCAGGCCGACATCCTAGAAGGCTTTGGCGAGTTCAGAGGAATGAGGGAAGAGCTTCGCCGCATGCGAGAGGATTACTCTCGCCACTATCCACCCCCTCAGTGAGTCCTTCTGTTTTCTTTCTCCCTACTTATTTCTGTCTTCTTTCACATTGAGGACAATGCTTCATTCAAGTATGGGGGAGGGAAAGGATTTACATATCTTGTACATATTTCATTTCCGCATTATTTTTGTACAGATTCTGCACTTGTTATTTAAAAAAAAAAAAAATTGAAAAGAGACAATCAAAATCCTGGGATGAGTTGAAAACCCGAAAGGGCGACTCAGGCAAAAAGCAGGTAGTCTGGCGAGCTTTAGGCTTTGGCAATATGAGACTTGAGGGAAGTGAGAATGTTTATGTGAGTACCATCTTTGAAAAAAAATGAGTGGCTTGGTGAAAACCCCAAAAGGACGCCTTGGCAAGATGAGCGTTTACTTTGAGTGTTTAGGATTGATCTCTTGGCGAAGGCGACATAAGAAGTGGAGTGATAAAGAGGTTTTCGGGTAGGCCACTGGGAGCTATAAGGTGTAGATGGTCGAGATATAATTGTAAGTCTCATTTCCTATTTTGATTGTTTTTTGTGCTGATTGTTGAGATGGTGGAAACTACTAGTACTTATTGTTCATTTTCCTTGTACTGTCTGTGAACCTTTGAGATTTATGGTGAGAGTAGGCTTAGCTTCTATGCTTACTCGGGACGAGTAAAGGTTTAAGTATGGGGGAATTTGATATGCGATATATTCTTTAGCGCATTTAGTAGTTTTTGTCATCATTTACATGTCACTGTGAGGGATATTTGTATGAACTTGGTGATTTGGAACTTGTTGAAGAAGTTGAAGAAATCATAGGATCATGCAAGTTATAGAAGAGTTGAAGTGAAGAAATTCGGAAGCAGTTGGAATCAGGCGAGCTTGGCGCGGCCGCGCTGCTACTGACGTGCCCGCGCTGCTAGGAGAGAGTACCTGCGTCGTTGCCTCAGAGAGAAGTAGCAAGACACTCACTGACGCGCCCGCGCTGCTACATGGCGCGCCTGCGTCAGTCCCTGGAGACGGATTCTTATCCGATTTTCCCCTATCATATTAGTTGTTAATTTATATTTTTTACGGGATTTTAAAACCCTTTAATTAGTTTATATTATTTCCGAAGGGGGCAGTTTTTAGGATTCCATTAGGTTATTTTCCAGAGACGTAATTTTCTCTTTTTCATCTCACAAACCCTATGGAGAACTAACTCTCCTTTGTTACACTTGGTTCTTTGAAGCCCTCGATTGAATTGGTTGTGAGTATTCTACTCTAGTTCGTCCTTTGTTAATTGTTTCGATCTCTTGAGCTTATTGCTTGATTGCTTATTATTGGTTAATCTGGATTGATCACCTAGGTTTATCGATACTAGTCATATTGCTAGGGTTTCCAATTCCAGGTTTGGGGTTGTAGATCCATTGTAGCAAACACAATCGTCAGAAGTAGGTTGCTTGTGTCAGATTGTGAAGGAGATTCGATTACAGGCTATTTTAACGGGTTGTTATAATCGCTTGTATCTCATTATAATTCATGTTTGAATGCTATTGCTTTATTATTCGGTGAAGGTTTCCCCTTGTAATTTGGTGATAAGCGCTTTTAGGACTGGTAGGACTAAAAGCTATTACACGATCTGAATTGAGAACAATTACTGGACATTAGAACTTGAGATTTATAGAATTCGATGATAAACCATCTCAATTGTTGTGCGGATAATTACCTGGTGTAATACTTTTCCATCATATATTCGCAACCTCTATTTGCAACTTGTTCTGTCACTATTGCTTACACACAAAACTCCCCCTTGCATTGGTTACTTTTGGGTAATAATACTTGCTCTTACAATTGATTCTGTTTCCCTGTGGGTTCGACCCTAACTTACCTACTATACTTGTTATAGTTTGCACCTTAGGAATTTACTTTGATTTGGCATAACGACATTAGGCCTGTCAGTTGGCCAAAACATAAATGTAAACTTAAACTAATTAGTTTCCAAAAGAACAAAATAGTAATTCCTTATCGGCACGGGTGGCGGGAGTCGTGATCCAGACGGCGGGCGCCGTGTGAGCAGTAGCCAATTTCTTCGATCAATCACTTCCTCATCCAAGATAACTTCCTCCACGCCGTTTTCTTGCCTTTTTCACATATTTCCTAACTCTCCATACCCATCCTTGGCAAGCCATAAATGCTTCATTCTAGCATCGGAACATAAATCTAAAAATAAACACAAAAGAGCGTAGATTCCAAACTTGTAAAACCAAATACTACTGACTTAAACTACTCAAATAAACATGATATAAGCTATCCTAAACGCACTTACAACTACATATAATGCCTATATAAAATATGCATTATCACCCCCCAACCCACACCATGAAACTCACCCACGAAAGGGAGCATGTCGATGAACTGGACCAGATATGGGACCAAGAAATCGGCAGCAACAACTAATGATCCGAACAGTACACCCAAAAACATTGATTTGTAATCCAAATCATGAAAATTAATTTTTGTGGGTGGAGGGAAGGATAAGGGCAAGAGGAAACAAGAAAGAGGGGGGAGACTCACTCAACCCCAAAGAGAGTTTCTCTCTCTAGAACCTCTCACTCAACATCCAAACCTTTGGCAAGGTTTCCCATTAGTACGGGGCTTGCGGACTCTTGAGTAAACTTTTGGATTTGAACAATCATGGTGGTGAACCTACTGAAGATGCTCCCTAGGGACTCGGATTGCTCCTGTTTGATGGAATTCAGGTCCAACATAGTGCGTTTTCATGTGCAGGCACTGCCAAAGTGAGCGACGAAGATGCTTGATAGTTGGGCGAAACTGATGATGGATGACCGGGTCAAATTGGTGAACCATGTTAAGGCCACTCCACTTAGGGTGGATGGAAACGATCGGCAAAACATAGCATCGTTGTTCTCGTTCATCCCAGTTGATGTTGTGAACCGGTTCATATTATCGTTGGGATTAGAATTCCCCGTATACTTCGCGATTGATACGTCTCTCCATCTTTTGGGAATGGGAGCTTCGGGTATCGCTTTATAGAAGGCGGAGGGAAATGTGGGTTCATCCTTGTAAACTAGGTCAGGTGCCTCTAAAGAATTGGATCTCAAAGAGATGTCCATGGCGCTATTGTCGCGGGCCCTTTTGTTGGTATTGTTGTCGTTGCGACTTTACTCGGGGTTTGGCGGGTCGCCAGCAGGGTTGGAGAAATGATAAAAGCGGTGCGCACTGAGCCCTGTTGTTGGTAATAACCATATGGGTCGTACTGAGGGGGTACCATATTAGTGGATTGTTCGTAGAATGGATTCTGAGGGTAGTTACCCGCGGAGTATTGAAATGGGGGATACCCCCCCCCCCCCCCATTGATAGCGCCAGAAGTCCCATGGCTCCGGACGACATTGACGACAAGATGAGAGTGCCATTCGGAGCTCCGATCACTAGAGCTCGGGCCAAGATGATTCAAGATGCAACCAATGCCCTTCTTGTTCGTCTAGGTGCTACCATGGACCAAGGGCTTCGAACTTCATGGGTCACGATGCTCAAGGTTCAACCGGCGGTTAGTCTTCGTCCCCATTCTACCTTAATGAAGGGCGAGACTTGATGATGCCCTTGTTCTTTTTAAGACATTTATTTATTTCCCTTAGTATTAGTTATTTAGGGAATAAATTGGAGGAGATATTTTATCTCCTTGCTCCTTATCTAATTTTATCTATTTTAAGCTAGTTTCTAAGATAGATAAAATTAGTAGGATTTATATTTATTTAGTTGGTTTTATTATTATTTTTAGATAAATGAGAGAACTAGGGTTCCTTTGCAAGGAGCCACTCTCATTAACCATCAAACCCTATTTAAGTTGTATTTGCCTTCTTTTATGATCACGTTGAATTGAATAGAAGAGCGCTTGGCTAAGCGTTCTCTTCTTTGTTCAACCCTAACACACTCTACTCTCTCGATCTCACGTTCTTTCATCCACACTTGTTTCTATTTTGCCGATCAAATTTAATTCGATTGCAGTGTGTGTGTGACGTAGCTCTCGAGTGCGCGCGCGTTCGGAAGGGTGGCCTACGTAATTGAATCATATTGCAAGTTACAATTGCAAATGTGAGTCAAGCCGCCATTGTTGACCGTTCATTAACAATTTGTTAATTAATGGGCTGACCCCGGGAACGAGAGGGCTGATTTAAGCGGTTGATCGAGATTCAATCGCTATCGCGCATAAACGAGTCGAGATTGGTCTTAAGGCGACGCAAGATCCGAGCAATTCGAGTCGTTGGGAATTACAACGTATCACCCATGTCCAATACTTCCCATACTTTCCAAACGGAGGAGGTGGAGCAACATTCAAGAAGGGTTGCTAGGGAATGTCCTCATCTTGCTAAGGTTCAGTCCATTGGCTTCATGGTGATGGTGATTTCCGAATTCCTCGCCGAATAGTGTGATGTTCATGTTTCCTGCAAAGGGTTAGTGTCAGGAGCAAAACCGGTATTCTCGCGAGGGATAAGAAACCATGTTTTTAAAGATTTAAAAAATCATAGGAAAGAATAAAGTGTATTTTTATGAGAAACCTCTCGTCGTGAAAGGTTCCCACAGACGGCGCCAATGAAGCGTTTCTAGAATTTCACCTATACTTATTACCTCAAGGTGACGACATGTGTCCTTTATTACCTGCAAAGCCAACTAGGGAGGGTGCTTATATAAGTTATTTGCTGGCGCTTTGAAGGTAACGTGATCTTCGCGATGACGTTTGTTCGCGTTCAATGTTTACTGTTCAATTGTCGTCTTTAGAGGAAGCTTGCCAAATGATGTTATGTTCTAGAGATGTTTTTTCCGATCAAAGGCTTCAAGAACTCAACTCCAAGGGATTTATCTCAGGGAGGTGTGCAAAGCACTTCTTTCTTTCTTTTGGATCAAATCCCTCCTCTAAGGCACTAAGGGGTTTTTTTATAGAGTTTCTAAGCGAGCAGTTGGCTGGCGACCTCGTTGTTTGACAGAGGACACGTGTAACGCATGCCCTCATGCCAGAGGTTGGAATTGTTACGCGTGGCGACGTTAGTGAAGAGGTGCTTGGCCATCGAGCTGCTTGCTCTTGTTTGTTGGATGAGATAACGCGGGCCGGGACTTTGTTCGTTTAGTATAAGTGGTATATTTGCAAGTATCAGAGCCCTGTCTGCGATCTACGTATAGTTCTATAGGGCAGTCCTTTGATAACGGTCCGAATGACAAGGGGCTCGCGATGGATGATATTTATACTCAGTATGGCTTTTTGCGTTGGGTGACTTATTTATGATGCCATAACTTTATTAATTAAGAGGGCTATTTTCCAGGACATTGTCACTTACCTAAATAAAAAAAAGGTTGTCCGTCTCCAATTCGTCGACCACTCGAGCTTCGGGCTTTTTTGAGCTCGAATTTTTACTTAAAAAAATACAGCAAATTCACACTTGTGAATCATGAGTTTGATATTTGTTTAGGTTGAACTAGTCCTATACCCGTGCTATGTACGGATTCAACAATTATACTTATTTTAAAAAAATATGTGTATAAAAATCAATATAATATTATCTTATACTATTAAAATACTAAATGTTTGAAGAAAAAAAAGTTATCCATAAAATTGTATCCTAATACGCGAAAAAATTAACTTCCTCGAAAAAACTTTGTGTTTTGGACAAAATCAAACTAGCTCAATGGGTTTTAAAATATACTTATTAAAACAAAATACATTCAATAATCATTCAAATAAATTTTATTTTTTATTTTGTTGTTATAAAGTGTGTGAATATTTAATTTCATCAGTGAAATATTATGTTTTGTGAAAAATATTACATCATTAAAAATAAAAAAGTCATGTATGAAAATGTATAAAAACAACACTTATTATTCTTTATAACTTCATTTTCAAATTCTTGTAAGAGAACTTCATAAATATGATAGAGAATAAAATTATATTTTTTGGACATTAAATATATGTAGGAAAATAAGTGTTTTGATACGAATACAATAATAAAAACAAATCAATATAAATCATAGTTTTAATTTTATAATTTTTCTAACCTAGACCTTTGGGGCATAGGTTGAATATCCATATTTAGAAATATTTTTTAAATATTAAACATTTTAAACTATTTTTAAATAGATTTTTTAGTGTTAATGCATTCGATTTAAGGAATTTTTTCCAATATGGTTTCTAACCTATATCCTTAGAGGATATGTTAAAAATATCGATGATTTTGAGCTGAGAAACAATGCATATAGTAATCTATGACTTATATTCAAAGCTTGAGAAAATACTAAATAATGTCAAAAAATTTAGTGTTTATAGTTTTTAATTTATTAAAATCACTCTTTAAAAATATACAACTAATTATTTTGAATATAATTCACCTAAGCAAATGAAGTTAATTGAAATAAATTGAAACAATAAAATTAAAACCTTTATTTGAAATAAAATAAATTTTAAAAATAACCTTACAACATTTATTTAAATATGGTATGAAATTCCCTTCAATATATATATAATTAAGACTATTACATTAGTCATAATTCCAATACTGTAATTACAACAATCTAAATGTAAAAGAAATAAATAATATATTTGGCAACTATATATATCAGGGTGGTTTTGGTACCTAGACCTAAATGAAAATCTAATTAGCTACTTAGACCCCTTAAAAAATAAATTAGGTGGGATAGACCCTTTTCCAAATAAGATATAACTAGTACAATTCCCGTGCCATGGCGCGGTTTTTTAAAACTAAAATATTAATAATATATATAAATATGTTATAAAATACTAATAAAAGTTAAGATTAAAAAAAAACTTTACCATAAATGTATCTTATAATTCTGAAATAATTTTTTTTATATCTCGTCTAAAGTATAATACATAAATGTAGATATTTTAAATCACCTAGTAATAATAATATCAATATTATTTTAACTTTTATAGAAATTTTGAACTCTGAATCATGCATTTAAATGTGAGTTAAGACTAATGGTTATATTAGATTGAATTCAATGTTTTGAATTAATCCCAATTGTTAGTAAATATGTTAAAAATAAAAGAGAATGGAGGATTAAAAAAAATTAATGGAAAAAAAAAGTGAAAAGGAGAAATAAAAAAATTAAGGAAAAAACATAATTGGTCAATATTCCTAAAACTCCTCTAAGATTGACACGTAAGCAAAGTCTTCTAAATTAAGATTATATATAGATGTTAGTAAATATGTTAAAAATAAAAGAGAATGGAGGATTAAAAAAAATTAATGGAAAAAAAAAGTGAAAAGGAGAAATAAAAAAATTAAGGAAAAATCATAATTGGTTAATATTCCTAAAACTCCTCTAAGATTGACACGTAAGCAAAGTCTTCTAAATTAAAATTATATATAGATGGTCAATGATCAACTATTTGACCACCGACTGGTCAACAGTTGACCGTTGACCGGTCAATGTTGACCAACCTATTTATTTTTTTTAGGGAATTTGGTACAATGGACCTTTTTGAGAATGTGATTAGGTATTTAACCCCTTTAAAATTTTTATTAGGTGTGCAAGACTCTTGTGAAAATTAATTAGCCCTATAGACTCCCGTTCCCTTTCCTTCTCTCCATGGCATCTGAGATTCTGAGCCCTCATCCGGCAATTTTCGACCTTCCTCTCTCTCAATCTCTCTCTCTCTCTCTCTCTCTCTCTCTCTCAATCTCCGCTCTCTATCTCTCCCGACGGCTATCCTCCTCCCAATTAAGGGCGCCAGCCCTTACCTCGGCCTCGAATGTTCTCAAATCGCCGAACAAGGAAGAACGTCTCAAGTTGGAACATCAACGATCGGGTATGGTTTTTGCTTTTTACCGTGATTCTCTCTCATCTTCGCCTGGATATCCTTCGCGAAGTCGCTGCTCCTTTGCTTGAACATATCCCCTGTCAGTCTTAGTCTCAATTTCAATCTCCCCATCCCTTCAATTTCACATTAATTCTCAATTTCCACTATTTTATGAATTCCTCCTATTTTCGTGATTGTTTGTGGTGAATGTAATTTGAGTTTGAACCTGATTCACTTCCATCAAAACATGAATGGGGCGTTTTCAGTTTACTCAGATTCTGCCACAAGTTGACCTCTTTTTGCCTTCTGGTGCTTTGTGATGACTTGAAGTTTTGCTGAATTTTGATCTCTACTGATTAATTGGATTCCCTACAATGGTATATTAAGGCTAAAAAGGCACAAAGGTTGAATTGCTGAATTTTAATCTCTACTGATTTATAGGTTAGATTTTCAGCTTCAACTTTTAGATGAATTGAGTTTCACCTAGTGATCATTCAAGAATTTACTTTAGATTCTCAAGTTCATAAGAACTTCTACTGATCAACCATTTTTTGTCGCATGGGATTGCCTTCTGGACATGAAAGAAGGTATCTATAGCTTGATTTTTGCAGCACCTCGATGCTCGGACATTCCCGAACTACCATTTCTATTGCCACTGACTCACTGTCGTTGTATGCTTTGTTTCGTTTTGATTTTAAATTGTTTGCGCGTCATTCTGTATACATACTATTTTGTTCCTCTGACTATTGTTGTCAAGGTGCCCAGACAAATTTGTTGATATGAAGTACTCTGTACTCTTATCATTGGTTGAATTCTGGATCATAGGTCAATTAGATATGTTAACAACATAGAGTGAAGTAGGTATTATACAGTGAACATTGAGTTGGAATGATAATGTGAATGAATCCTTTGAGTTGAATTGGAATCTGATTTCGGAGGGATTGTGGATGGAACTTGTAGAAATGGTAGAGGATGCAACTTGTTCATACTATCATGTTGTGGAATTTGGCAATGGACCCATGTCTTAATATGGAACTGTCATGTTGTGGATGGCTTACTCACTGTTATTGCTACTGTATTTTATGGCTTTACCTTCAATTTGTAATGGGTTATCTTTGCCTTCAATTTGTGATGAGATTTCAAATGTGTGATGCTTTATTTTCATATTTTGTGAGGTTGGCTACTGTAGTTTTTGACATTATTATCTATGATTTTAATTTCCACCTCATTTACAACTTTTTACTTGTTATGTTTGGATTTTATTTTAATTTGCACCTTATTTACAACTTTTTACTTGTATTTTAATTTGCATCTTATTTACACTTTAAGCTCTTATGTCATCAATTATATAAAATTATCACCATAAATAGTTGTGATTAATGAAGTGTAATAGCAAATGTCATTAATGAATAAAAATGTAATAAACATGTCACCACAAGTGATTGCATCAATAAAGTATAATCACAAACGTGTCATCGGTTAATAAAAGTAGAATCGATGAAAATATATCGATATACAATTGATTAAATTAAAAAGAGTGGCATCAAATGATTTGATTAAAAAAGTGGCATCAAATAGTTACATTAGAAAAATGACATCAAAACACTTCTTTGAAAAAGTTACATCACATTAAAGAAAAGAATGTCATCAAAACACTCATTTGAAAAATATATAGCATCACAGTAAAAAAAAATATTATCAAAAAAATTGACATAAAAAAGTGTCATTAGTAGTCAACAGTATCAATGGTCAACATGATATCACAGGAAACAAAAAATGTCATCAAGTTTTAAAAAAGTGGCACCAAACCATTTTATTAAAAAAGTGGCATCAAAGTTAAAATAAAATGTAATAAAAAAATGACATCAAAACGGTAAAAAATGTCATCATTTTTTTTAAAAAAAATTGGCGTCGCGGTAAAAAAAATATCATCAAAACAATTGACATAAAAAAGTGGCATCACAGGAAATAAAAAAATGTCATCAAGGTTTAAAAAACATGGCATTAAAAAAGTGTCATCCAATCATTTCATTAGAAAAGTGGCATCAAAGTAAAAATAAAATATAATAAAATTTTGGTATCAAAACGGTAAAATATGGCATTACTAAAAAAAATCCAAATGGGTTGGTCAACATTGATCGGTCAACGGTCAACGTTGACGAGTCAATGGTCAACCAGTTGACCATTAACCATTATTTGGATGAGGTCTACCAAAACTAATTAAATTAGTTTTGGGTCTAAGTACTCAATTAAACATTCAAAAAGGTATATCTACCAAAATCACCCTTTTTTTTAGTGATTTCATATTTTACCGTTTTGATGTCAAAATTTTATTTTCACTTTGATGCCACTTTTCTAATGAAATGATTGGATGCCACTTTTTTAAACCTTGATGATATTTTTTATTCAATGTGATGCCAGTTTTTTATGTCAATTTTTTTGATGATATTTTTTTTACCGTGATGCCAATTGTTTTTAAAGTAGTGTTTTGATGACATTGTTTCTTTAATGTGATGCCACTTTTTAAAGTAGTGTTTTGATGCTATTTTTCTAATGTAATGATTCAATGTCACTTTTTTAATCAAATTGTTTGATGTCACTTTTGTACTTCAGTAAATTATATATCGATATATTTTCATTCATTCTACTTTTATTCACTGATGAGTGATGACACACTTGTGATGACATTCTTTGTTGATGATATTTTTATACAATTGATGACATATGAGCTTAATACATAATTACACTTCATTGATAACATCTTTTTATTGATGACAATTTTATTGATGACTTTTATTCATTGATGAAGCATTTGCAAGTACAATTAATTGATCTCAAACATTTATGATGATATTTTTATAAAATTGGTGACATTGAAGTATGAAATGTGGAATCAAAACAGTGTCACCAAACAAAGGCAATACAATCTCTTGCAATAAAAAACTCATGAGTTAATGATGACAAGAAATTGTTTCTATTTTATTGGCCACTAAAATTTTATTCGCAAAAAGACATAGATTTTGTCGCGAAAATAGGTGAAGGATTCAAAAATAGCCTATGCGGGATTTGAACCCGCATGTACGTGCTTGAGCACAATGCTCTACCAATTTGAGCTAATAGACTTTAATTTAGCAATAATAAAACAAGTGAAAGGGTTTAGTTAGTGATGGAAGATTTTTAGTCGCGTAAACCGTATCAAAATAAAACTCAAACCTACAAACTAGTATAGCAAGTAAGTAAGAGGTCGATCCCACAGAGAATCAAGTATTTCTGAGCAATGTGTATCTATCAATTTGTGAAGGGGGGGGGGGTTAGTGATTGAAATAGAAAGAAAACAAAATAAACTATAAACAAGTTGATGTAATATAATTTAGAGAAGATCGCCCTACCTACAACTATCCACTTTATTTGGTTGAATTGATATTGTAACTTTATCTTGTCCTTTTAGTCCCTAAAGAAGGATTTAACCAAATTGATAGCTTTAAGTTCAGAAATTAACTAAGATATTTGCAGTCCTAACACTACAAAAAATAAAGAAATTTGCCACGCTACCTAGGTTCGGAAGGGACTTGCCGTAGCAATTGGTACCCTTTTCCCACCGATGGTAGCTTCGGTAAGGGTTGCCGTAGCTATTGAGTGGATTTTTTCCACGGAAATAGGCTTCCCGTAGCTAGTTTTGCTATAACGGACCAGTATTTGCGATGACACTGAGATCCCGTGGCTAACGCTATATATTTTTTATTTTTATTTTAAATCAAAAATAAAAATAAATAAGCACTTCTCTTTAGAAAAGAGCAGCAATGATACGGCTGCCAGCAGACTAGAGGAGAAGGAAGGCTCCCTACAAGCCCTAGATCTCGCGGAATTGCTGTTGTCGCCGGACTTACGCCTCCAACAGCGCCACCACGTCTTCTCCCCACCTATCTCCATTTTTTCGCCAGATTCCTAAACCGGCGCTACTATCCTCCTTGGCTCCTTACCACCAGTCACCTCAGCCAAGACCTACACCACCGCCTCTTGTCCCGGTGCTCACTCTCGAACCTCCGCCGCCGACAACACCACCACTTCGCCTCTCTCCTCCGTCAATCCCTCTGTGAGAACCACCGTCGCGCCTCCATCTCTCCCCAACCTCTGTTAGTTCTCTCCGCTCTCTCAATATCTCTCTCCGACAGAGACCACCACCGGCCCTCTTTCACCTCTCACCAGCGACCTTCCTCATTCTTTTCTCCACTGGCGCTCATCCTCACCTCAACACCATCTCAGCTTTCGCCTCCATGCCAACCTGAACCCTTTCTCATCCAAGGTTTGAGCTAAAATTTGAGCCTTTTTGATAATTTACAACCCTAATTTGTTTGGTTTGTACGTTTTGAAGTTCTTATTAGCTATGTGGAGTCCGGGGACACAGTGGCTTGTCTTCTGACCTAAGGATTGATTCACCGTAGGTGGAACTGGTAGAAGGTAAGTTTCGATTGTTGATTTATATTCGAATTTAGATTTGTATGGGTGTTGTTTGAATGGTTAGGGTTTTCTTTTACTCTCTCTCTTATGTTGCTTGATTTTGTAGATGCTTATGTCTGTTTATGATTTCTTCTTTTCATTTTCCCTTCTTAAGTGATGTTTTCCTGGGGATTATAGCTTCAGAACTCTTCAATCACGCGTAGCCAGTTGCACTATTAAATGATGTTTTTCTTACATTGCATGCTTGATCTGTTGGCCCTTTCATATTGCAAATTCTTACTTTTATTGCGGTTCTAGGAAGGGATGTAGGCAAGAGGTGAAGAATTTCAGACGATGATGAGAAATCTGGAAGAGGGAGCAATAGAAAAGATGAGAAAGAGCACGACAAGTCCCATAGGCGCTTGAAACATTATTCTGATGAAGGTACTCTTTTTGTTCTTCTTTTCATCTAATTTCTGGGTGAAATTTTAGGTTTGTGGCAATTTTTTGTGAATAAAAACGTACTTAATTAGATTTCATCTTGTCTGTTGGTGAGAATGCGTATCAATTCTGCCTCCAGCCACCTGATGCACCAGCATTTATTGGAAACACAGTATGTTCATCCTTTACCCCATACCATGTTACTAAATACTATAACTAACTATTATTTCCATTTTTTTTGGATCAGAAACTAACTATTATTTCTTAATCTCTGTTACTTGTCACATTTTGATAGATGTACAAAATCCAACAACATTGCACAGTGAATATATTTAATTTTCTTCTTTTAGTTTGAAGAAGCTATGATTGTGGCTGTTGCTTAGTGTTGTTATTTACTTGCACAATTTTATGAGCAGCCAGAGCAGCTGTTTCATCGCAAACAGCTCAATATTTCTAGTGAAGCTTTGGCTGGAACCCGTGCCAGATGTGGATCAAAAGCACTAGATCACGAAATAGAAGTGGATCTTCTCTCCAGGTTGGTATTCTTCTCAACCTACTTAATTGGTAGATTGATTATAAAAAGACCCACCTGTTACGTTTGGAAGTGACTTTATGTGATTGTTAAATTATTCAAGTCCCACCATTTATTATGAAATCGACTGCTGACATTGCACTTTCTCTAATCTTATGTTTGATTGAAGCTTCCACCTCATTTTGTGATTCCTTGAACTTACTCATCCTCTTTCCTTGTTTGAATTGTTAGCCCCAAAGAGCACTTAGAGTTTACTATAGTACGAGAAAGCATACGGAAAAAACTTCAGGTAAATTTTTTTCAAATCCCATCATGCAGCTTGATGTTTTTTAATTGGAAATATGTTGCTTGTTTGTAAGCTACTACTATCCTTCGGGTGTGGAATGTGGTAGTCAAAGCATTTCTTTTCTTTTCTTGTTTCCTTCTTTCTTTGCTTATTGATTTTGCCTCTCTTGGGTTGTGACCTTTTTAGAACGGTTTGACCGATATGCTGGCCTTGTTGGTTGGTTTGGAGGGGAAGAAACTGAATTTGCCGTTGGAATTAGGTCAGTCTTAGTAGAGAAGGTACTCACATTTCCTGATAGGCTCTACCTGTTTTTTTTTTTGAAACCCTTTGTTATACAGCTTTTATGATATATCCGTGTGTCCAGTTACTTTAAACTCGATATGAACTCTTTTCTGATACCATGAGATATAGCAATTTCTAAAGATAAGAAGAGGTAAATTCACGTATGCACCAAGAAGGTCATGATTAGATCAGTGGTTAAGCAACTATTGAGAAAGCAATTTGTTCGAGTCTTGACAATTAAATCGATTATTCATTTGGGTTCCCAAGATCTTGGTGCTTTGATCTATGCTGGAACTGGGATAGTGGAAGGAAGTAATCCATCTTTTAGCATAATTAATGTTCAGATATGTTCCTTACAGAAGCACCATTTGCTTTTTCTTGTAAATTTAATTTGTCCTAGAAAAACAATTCTTTATATGAATAGGTCGTCAAGCTTAATTTGTCCTGGTTAACCCCCCATGTTGGCTTGGAGTTTCAGATGGTTTATTGTTGACTAGTTTTGTTACTTCACTCTAGTCGAGAATTCCAACCAATATGATTGTTAAGAGTTGTGAAGATTCCCTATTTAGAACTTGAATGAATCACTTTATTTAGAACTTAAAAGACTAATCTACTTTGCAGACTAAAGCATTTATTCCTGGAGTGCAGACTCCATTAGTTGCTTGTCTTGAAAGAATATTTGAAACCAAGTATGGTGCATCTCTTATGCCGCAATATATGGTGTGTTCTTCTTCATGAACTATCTTGCCTTCCTTTGAATTTCTTTTTAATGTGTATCCTTTGTTGCTTGGCTGCCAAGGACGATTTAATGTTCAGATTAGTTTTGATACCCTAAGCAACGTTCAGAATTCTTATGAAAGACTAATCTACTTCAGTTGTTCAGTTCTATTACAATGTAAGCTTAGCAAATATTGCTAGACTTGTTTGAGAATCTCTCTAAATAATTGCCTTTGTAGTTTCTTTCTCCATTTGCTTCTCTTGTTAATATCAAAGACTTTGCTATTCTCATGCAACACTCCAACAATTACTTTTGGGAACAAGAGCAGTGATGATAAATAGGAGGATGCTCTCAAAAGAAAACATGTCACCAGGAAAATCAAGTTGAAGAAGTGTCCGACATCCATAAAGAGTCAACAAGGGAGTCGAAGGCATGTTAGGTTACTTGACGTGGTCGATATTGCTGGACAATTTTGAGTGGAGGTTAGGTTTTCATTTGAAAATCCTATAATGAAAAATCTTCCCTAAATGCAGCTTGACATTTTATTATATATATGTAAATTATGTAGTTTTGACATTTTATTATATGTATGTAATAAATTATTTAGTTTTGACATTTTATTATATAAATGTAAATTTTGTATAATTAATGAAATTTTATTATATATCTAAATTGTGAATTATATATATTTTTAAATATTGGACTTTTTAGCTCAAGTCGGAAGAATCGGGGCTAAAAAGCAGGTTTTTTTTTTTAATTTTCCATCCACCCTTTAGCTACGGCAGCATGCCGTAGCAAATATGTTGTCTTTCATAGGGGTTGCTTTGCCGTAGCTTAGCCGTCGCTAAGTGCCTTTTGCCACCCCAAAATTGCCGAAGCTACCAAAATTTGCCACCCCAAAATTCGCCACCTCCCATTTGCCGTAGCTTAGCCGAAGCTAAGTGCCTTTTGCCACCCCTTCAAGGCTTTTTGCTACGGCTTTTTGCCGAAGCGAATGTTTTTTTTTTTTTTGTAGTGAAAAGAGGGATTTAGCAACAAATTCAACTTCCTACCCATACAATTAGTTCAATCAGTCCTAAAGGGACAAGTTTGTTACTTGGATTAAGGTTTGCAATCAGGAATCTACAGAACCCTAGTAATTGAATTGATCTAACAAGTTGGCCAGACAAGAAAGAACAAAACAATCAATCAATAAGCACAAAGAAGTTGAAGCATTCAATATAGAAGATAAAGAACAAGATTCAGAAATTCACAACTTAATCCAAACAAAGCTTCAAATTGTAGATAGAACGAAGAGAGTTTAGCCGTCCATGGCGAACATCGCTCTAATCTCTAATTGTCTAATGAAAAGTATAATAGAATAGAGGTCCATGCAAAATAACTAAAATCGACCTTAAAAGGTTCAAGTCGGCCAAAACAAACCAAATAACTAGGGTTCCACTTAACAATATGCGCCGTTTCGATGACAAGAAATGCGGCGACCGCAACATAGATGCGGCGGCCGCGGAATATGGCTGCTACTTAGACATCTCTGGCTGTGGGAATGCGGCATCCGCGTCATACATGCGGCGGCCACTTCATCGGCCTTTCACGGAAAATCTGTCCCGAATTTGATCTTCTTGTCAACAAGAAAGTTGTAGTTCCCTGAAAGAGATTTCCAACGCATGGTCATAATAGTCAATCGGACAACCGAGGTCTCCAGAAAGTGCAAAATAAGTTCAGCATGTCTGGCAACAACTTTTGAAGACTTGTTCTTCGTTTAGGCTCGCTTCTTCTTCTCAACACCTCTTTAGATCTTCATTTAAGCTTCTTCGATCAACTAGACTTCCTCATCTAATGCGTCATCAACCCATGTCTCATCCTCGGATCCACAGTTACCTGAAATAATCAATAAAAGTGTGTAGATTTCAACTCCACCAACATAAAGAGCAAATATGCAAATTCTACTTAAATCATGCATGATATGAATCTTAACTAAACTAAATGCAACCTATCATGACCATCTAAATGCATGCTATCAGTTGAAAAAGACAAGTATAAACAATTCAAGTTGACTTCAAACTACTAGTGTCCGTGAATAAAGCTAGAAGCACAAATGTGACAGGAAACATGACAAGTAATAAGCAAGTTGAATCAAGTTACAAAGAATTTATATGGATGACTGTCAATAAATATATATGTGATTCCAAATCCTTAAAACTTATTTAATTGTAGAAATACTTGAATTGCTTTGGAATGCCTCCTATTCATCACGTTGGCACAATGATGACAACCATACTTTGTAGAAATACTTGAATTTGCAGGTGTCATCATTTCATCGATCTATCCACTACTGAGGGAAAACAAAAACCCTAAAGAGAACAACAATCCTATTTGCCCCATCTGCCAAATTTAGCTTAAATTGATCAGACTCAAAGTATAGCTTAAATTGAACAGACTCGGAGAACAGAAAATTGGGTACCTGAAAGCTAGTGGGGATTATAATCAAAATTGGGTACCAAAGAGAAAATAAGGGGGAACAATAATCGGATTATAATTATGCTTATAAAACAACCCCAAACATTAACCTTATAAAGCGCCATCATCCTGCAGATTCAAACCCTTTTCTAACAGCAAAAGATTCCAAAACAGAAAATCCTTATAACCCAAACCAATGAGACAATAATCTGTGAATTCAGCCCCCTTTTGAGCCAAAAAAACAGCCCCTACTGACCAAGAAAACACCCTTCAAACAACTTTACTTTGGCCAATTTCAGAGACTTCCAATTTGCCCATTTCACCAATTTCAAATACTACCAATTCAACACTCCAAAACATTAGCAATTTTGATCGAAAACAGCACTCTAAAAATCGATTGAAAATTACAAAAGATTCGATCAAAAACAACAAATATTCGATCGAAATCAACCAGTAAAACAATAGCAATTTCAATGAAGACACGCATAGGTGATCCAATACTTTCCTCTTATCCTCACAAACACAAGCACCATCGACAATCAGCCAATACTTCCCATCATCCAGTAATAGTGAGAGAGGAGGAAGGATTACTCGATTCCACCTTGACAAAGGACGGGGAAGAAGAAAGAGATGAGGGATGAGACGAGATTAACCTGCCTGCTTTGGCCTCGCCACCATCCGGTTCAAATTCATGAGGAGAGGAGTCCCACACATCTCCTCCAACTCTCTCAAAATCGATACCACTCTCCTCTCGACCACCACTGCAGACGCCGAAGATCGCCGGCCTTCATCATCTTCTTCTTCGCGAGATTCCGCGATGGAGAGGGCGATTCTAATGGAGATCTGAAAGGAGACATTGAAAGAGAAATGGAGAGCGAGAGAACGAGGAGTCAACGAACAATGAGTGAGAGGGCGATTCCCATGGAGATCTAAAAAGGACTGTACGTGGAGATGAATGAGGGTGCGGCAAGGGGATTGCCTTCATCTTCTCCTTCTTCGTGAAAATGGATGGATCTACGAACAGAGGCAAGGAGACGGTGAGATTAAGAGGGTTAGGGTTGTAGGGTACAGGGTACAGGGAGCTAATAAAAATTGAAAAGCGTATAGGAAGGCTAAAAAAATATTTAAGGGGGCTAATCATCCAACGAAATATTTCTAGGGTCTAATTCACCAAATTTCCTCACTATATCAATTTAAATTAATTACATTTTAAAGATATTAAAAGATGATTACAAATTATATAAATTTGGTAATTCAACCTATTGTCAATGACAAGTTTATATTAGTCATAATCCAAAATTAAATTAATATTGTGGCAATATATAGGGTATGCTTGGATTCCATGTATTATGTTTATAATACATGTATTTAGTTTATAATACATTTAAAAAATAAGTAGTGTTTGTAAGATACTTCCTGAAATGAATTAATTATAATAATTTTATTACCAAAGCTATTATTATTATTTGGGTTCTTCCCCACTTCAATCAAAACCAAAACAGTGAAATAAGGGAGAGAGTTTTTCATGGCTTCCATTCTCTACCCGATTGTTTTTAGATATGAATCTTGAGAGTTCATCAATGACTTCCACCCACTTTCTATGTTAATAGTGGAATTTGCACTCGGATTTTATAGATCTGGAGGTTTATGAGTGTTGATTTGTGGCTAAACATCTATTGCAGGGAGAAATTTCAGCCTTCAACAATAAGACCCGAGTACAGAAACTTGATCCGAAATCCGACGTGAGAGAGAGGTGGTGTAGCTCCGGCTTAGGGATCCGGCGAGGTGGTGGTCGGAGGAGGAGTGAGCGTCGTCTTTAGAGTTCCGACGAGGGGACTGGTTCCCGAATTAAGGTGAGGGAGGAAGGTGGAGATCGAAAGTGGACCGATACCCGACAGAGAAAGGCAAGGGCGGTGGTGGCCACGTTGGTGTCAATGGCTCTGCTACACCAGCGGTGACCGGTGAACGACAGAAGGGTGGCAAGAACTGGTGGTCGGTGAGAAAGGGCAAGGGTTAAGAGGAAGGGGAAATGTTTGATGAGAAAAGAGCTACTTGATTTCCTTATTTTTATTTTAACAAGTAAATCAAATCAAATTTTTTTTTATTAGGTAAGAATTCGGATTCGCCGAGACGCTATCCGATAACATCCTTTCGGATGAGGTCGAGAAGACCTGGATCAGTGAGTATTTCCGGGTTTTTAGTAGAACGGGCCTTAAATCAAATCAATTATATTTATAAGTTACTTATCAACTTAATACATATGTTTTACTTATAATTAAAATATATAGGGAATTCAAACGGACCCATAATTGGACAAAGGTTTTGGAGAAAAAATATTCAATATAGCTATGATATATAGCAAAACAGCTTCTATTTTATTATTGTATACAATTGGTTGTATAACTAAGAGCTGAACACCGATCAATACAGATAAAATTCACATCTATAAATCATGAGTTTGAATGTTTGATATATGTTTAGGTTGAATTGGTCATATAACGAACAATTAATTTTGGAAATTACTAGCCTCTACCGATTTCCTAAATCTTACATATGTATATATAGTACTGTATTATATATTATTGTTGTTGGTTGTACGCCAAGATTATATAATTAAAGCATACTATCAAATTTTGCCTATTTTTCAGATGTTGACCATATATTAATTATTAATGTTTAAACAATATTTGCATATAGGTAGCTTGTTAGCAAGGCAAGCCACCAGTTTCGATCATCCACCTAATCACAAGTATTAAAAATGGCCGGATATACCTAATTATATAGACCCAGACAATTGCATTTCTAATCTTGTCAGGTTACTTTCTTTAATTAATAATTAACGTGCCATTTAATTACGCGGAAGATAAATCATATGACAGGGATATTTTCAAAGCTTATACATATGCAGTATATAGGTTGGATCCGGTGTAAACACCTCTTACGGTGTAAGCTGTGAACAAACTGATTATTCATAGGAATCCCTATAATTATTTGTTTAACGTAAATTAATTATGGGAAAACTAATTAAAATACCTCCACCTTTGGAGATATGGTAAAAATATATCCTTAACTTTAAAAAATAATAAAAATATCCCGACCTTTGATAGTAGTGGTAATATATTACCACGATTTTTCTCACTAGTAAAAAATGCTGACAAGACATCCTACATTGATTTTTTACGAGAGTTGTTTTTATTAGGAAAATAATTTATATATTATTTTCCTAATATTCTTCCGCAGTTGAAGTAGAATTAGTCAAGGTTGTTAGAGTAATTCACTCAACCTCTCTCTCCACCATCTCCATCATCATCGTTGTATTTGCTCTATATATTCTCCTTTATGAATTAATGAGAGGTGTGTTCTTCTACACCAATCTTAACATGGTATCCGAGCCTTTCGCTTAATGGCTTTGATCCTCTCCAATTTCTCCAATTTCCGCCTCCGGGCAACTATCCAAATTTCGGCACAAACCAATGCTTCGGCATGTTGCGACGAAACCAATCCTACGGCTTAGGCCACCACAAAACCGCCTCCGAGCAATTTAAATTTGGCTCTGGCCATTACAAAACCGCTTCCGCTTGCCTTCCACACTAACCAAAATTTTTGGCTTTTGCCATCCAAATTTCGGCCAAAACCATGTCGGCCTTTATTCTTACTTTTCATCGGCCAAAACCCATTTTGGCCACACAAGATCGCCTTCGCGCTAATCCAATTTTTGGCTTTTGCCAACCAACTTTTGGTCAAAACCATATCGACCACACAAACCCGCCTTCGGGCGAATCCAATCTTAACATTCACACACATCTCATACCCAATCTCAGTCCGATCAGCCATGAAAGCACCTTCTTGGTCTAACAGAGAAACCGCTCCTACCCTCTCCAAACTATCAACAATGGCGGGTGGGAAGATCAGGAAGGAGAAGCCGAAAGCGTCGGCGAATCCCTTCCAAGGCGGGATCCCCTTCTTCAAGTCCAGAGGCCAGCACATCCTCAAGAACCCCATGGTTGTCGAAGCCATCGTCGGCAAGGCCAAAATCGAGGCCACCGATGTCATCCTCGAGATCAGTTCTGGTACCGGTAACCTCACCAAGAAACTCCTCGAAACCGGCAAGTCCGTCGTTGCCGTCGAAGTTGTTCATTTAAAAAAAAAAAAACTTTTATTTATGGTTTATTCTATATTTATCCAGTTTTCAGGTTCGATATCTCCTGCTTCAACTGCGGGAGAATATTAGGAAAATAATTTATATATTATTATTTTAGAATTTAATTATTTAGGTTTAGTAGAATTAGTCAAGGTTGTTAGAGTAATTCACTCAACCTCTCTCTCCACCATCTCCATCATCATCGTTGTATTTGCTCTATATAATCTCCTTTATGAATTAATGAGAGATGTGTTCTTCTACACCAATCTTAACAGTTTTGAACGGTTTCCTTAGGAAAAAAATAAAGAGTTGGACCGGGTTCATACACCACGTCTTTTCCTCCCTCCTATCTTTTTTCGTGATCGCCTCTTGAGTTATCTTCCGGTCTTCCAGGCAACTCATAGTTCCTCTTCAATGACAGTCTCCCTCCCTCGTGGTCGGCTATATTGAGTTGTCTCTCTCACATCTTCTTCCTCTTTGATTCGTTCACAAACTTAGATGAATAAGTTTTTTTTTCCCTCTTTGTTGTTGCTTTTGTTTTCGGTTTAGTTTTGTAGTTGTCGATTTGGTGTTAGGAATAGTCGTGTTGTGTTAATTTGAGGTAATTTTGACCGGATTAGTTGCTTGGTTGAATCAATTTCATTTTTTCGGGTTTAATTTTGATGTCGGTGCATTTTTTCCCTAAGGAGACCATTTAAGAACACCCGATTTTAGTACTAATTTGTAAAAAGGCTTCCACCCATGATGCCTTGTTAAAAACAAAATCAACGTAGCCTGCATTGACAACATTTTTCACCCATGAGAGAACTCGTGGTAATATGTTACCACTACCCTCAAAGGTTGGGATATTTTAATTACATTTGAAAGTTGATGATATATTTTTACCATACCCCTAAAGGTGGGAGTATTTTAATTAGTTTTCCCATTAATTATTCGTATGTGTGAATAGTTTTTTCATATGAAAATTATTCGTCTGTGGCAACATAATTATTCGTATGAGTTATGTATGAATAATCATGTTGTTTCAAACGAATAATTTTGCCCTTTAAAATCTCCATCAAATCTTAACTGCTGATCTTCCTAATTCAACGCTCCAGATTTGTTTACAAATTACACTGTAAGAGGTGTTTACAAATAATCCATTGTTCTTTTGAAGAGGTGACTTAAATTGTAGATGCTTTATCACATGCTTCCTATTTTTCAATTGAAAAAAACGCCATCTACATCGATACCTAACTCCAAAGAAAAAATTAAGCATAAATTTAGATCATATCTTAGTTACTTGTGTAAGATGCCTCTAATCTTGGAGGGGGAGGGGGGGCGATTTTTTTTCCCCAAACGTCGATGGGGTAGTCTCAAACGGGTCGGAAGAGGAGAAATAGCGGCAGGAGGTGGAATTTCTTAGTTTTCTAAAGGGAAAAAAAATCAGTATAGCCTACACAGGATAATACCAAATAGTACTTCGAAGAGATCATTTACAAGCTAGTGTGATTAGGCGTTGAGCAACTTGTGTGCACTGTGCAATTTCAACATTTTAACAAAACCCCCCACAATTAGCAAGAGACATAAAGCTTCTGACATAAAAATCCAATTATAAAAAACTAAATTAAGTACATGATAGTTTGATTTTATTAATTTTACTTTTGATTGACTTTATTTCCTCAAACCGAGTGATGAATATATAAAACTCTTCAATATATAGTCGAAAATTGATAATCTCTTGCTATGCACGAGGTAGCCAACTAGGAGTAGTAATTACTATAACAAGATCACTCATATGTCAATATGAATCAACAACAAAAAAGCACATTATGACACCAACAAACTAAACTTTTCTTGAAAACCTCCACTTGATGAAAAATAAGACCCATGCCACTTTATTGAACTATGTTTCTTATGACATGCGGTTTGAGAACTAGAAATAAAATTATTTGTAACAAATCCAAAAATAAATTCTACAACAAAAATAATTAAACAAATAATTAACGATATAAATAACTGGAATCATGCACAAAAAAAAGAGCTAAGATTAAATAATGAAGGAAACAACGAGTGGTTAGATTATTAATATTTTCCAACCTGTGATCCCGTTGGGATCGGTCTTACAAACAAAAGGTTTTACGGTTTGTATTGGTTTAATGGTAGCGCTCGGGAAATGATTGTTATGATCCTAGATCATCCATGATTATTATGGTAGATTTAGGGTTGAATTTGGGAGATTGAATAGAAAAGGGGATAGATTGAAGGCGAATTAGGGAAGAAGAAGAACATCAGGGAAGGTAGAACGAGAGTAGGAGAGAGAGAATACGGTAAAGTGGAACAATTGGATTATTCATTTCTGATACCCAATTACATTGTATAAGGGTATATTTATACCCTAAACTTCTCTAATCTAATACAATACCTAATATATGTGATCATAACAATGATCAATAAGGAATATCATAGTAGAAGGTGACAGTTCAAACAACGTTTAATGGGAGATCCTTAGGACGGTACATATAGAGGATTCACACTTTGAGAAGTAGCTTCAACTGTAGCCGGCCAATTCGACATTACTATAGAAAATCTAATCATAGTGTTGATTACATTACAAAAGTAAGTTATATTTGAAGCATGATCGATCACCCTCTCTTTTTTAATAGGGAGTTTTGTAACATCCCTATGGGATGATCGATCATGAATGATCTTTGCTTAATCGTTACCAAAAAAAAAAAAAAGATCTTTGCTAAGCCAAACACATCCTAATGTTTGCCATATATATATATATAAAAGTTATACTTGAAGCATGATCGATCACCCTCTCTCTTTGAATAGGGAGTTTTGTAACATTCCTACGGGATGGATGATTATATTCATGGATGATCTTTGCCCAATCGTTACCAAAAAAAAAAAAAAATTTGATCTTTGCTCAGCCACATCATATAGATATAACTTATATAGGTACATTCATGTGGTTGAGTAATCAAGAGATGGAACCTGTTGATGGGTCTGGCCCCTACATTTCATCCCTAACTGATCATGAATTAATACATCAATGGGGCCGGGCCGGGGCCTTGCCTAGAAAAATAATACAAAGACAATTACAGGAGGGAAAACGTACGTACCTTGATCTACTCTAAGCTAGTGTACCAAATAATACAGAGACAATCGTATCAGTCAAAGCCAGTAGGAAGAAGTTGATAGCCAACTTAATTATTTTTTTATTTTTATTTAAAAAAAAAAAGAGTAAAAGGTAGCTGGAGCGATAGATCGAAAGTAACCATCATCTCCAGCAAATACATATATATTTGACGTCAACGGTTAATTTATTATATATATGTAAGTATATATAGCTTGTTTAATAACGAAAATGATTCATTTAACTATTATATATGATCGATATGATGGGAGAATCGATTCGTTATATATTTTCCACACCGGCCCTCCTCATATTATATACCATAAATTCGCATATAAAAAGAGGTTGTATTTTCATCCAACAGGAGCTGGCATCAATGCAAATTAAGAAACACAACAGCTTTCATAAACATATATACAAGGCTGCACGTACGTTTGTGTACATCACTTGCGCTGCTTAGTTGAAGCGCGCTACGTACAGCTAGCTGTTGTTACTTCTTGAATTGGATCAGCTGTGAGAGGATATATCGGAGATCCAGGTATATATGGCGCTCGCTATGGTCTTGCTGGCCTGCGTTTGCGCGCTTCTTGCTTCAGCCGCCTTGGCTTCTGGTTCTACCGTGGAGCACACCTTCGTTGTGAGTATTCCATCTTTTAATTAGCTGACTCAAGTGCACTTATGATATCGCAATAGATATGATAGGTACGGTACGTGTACTTCAGGATCATCCTCTCCATCCCCACGGCCATCAATATCTTATATATACACTCGATCTCATAGTCATATACATATCGATCCATCATAATCATATAATATGAAACTGACATATTATGTATGTACACTATTTCAAATCGATATTGATCAATGGGTCCGTCGCCTGATCGAGATGTAAATTGGCATAGTGTATCTATCGTTACTTCTGTTGATTAGGTGATTAGTAACTAGCTATAGTAATACACTAATACTAAAGGAAGAAACAAATGCAAATACATAATTGAATACCTAGGTCCTAGGCTGTCTGTAAAAACATATGATATATGTGGATCGATTATATATACCTTAATAAACTTTGATCTCATTAATTACTCTCTCTAACCTACCATACTACAAACCCACGTACCCGCGCCGTCGATTGAACATTAAATAATACTACCCCGTTCATAAATAGATGTTATTTGACTTTTGACACGTTTTTTAATTAGCTAAAAACTATATAAAATATTAAAACTTTAAACAATTTTTTTGAATAATATGACACTTATTATTAATAAGTATTTATACTATTTTAAAATGATATTTTATGTAGTTTTTAACTCCTTAAAAAATATTTGAAAAAGTCAAACGACGTCTATTTCTAAACGGACGTAGTATCATTCTCATTAAAATAAGTCAATATCATCCAAAATTCACAAAAATCTTAATTTTGGCAATTATATGTCATGGTTTTCCCCCAATTTATAGTCGGAAAATTAAAGAATCGGGATAGTTTGTTACTACCTCCTCACATATTATGTTATTTTTCTTACTATCGAAAGGTCGGGATATTATTATATAGCTCTTCCAATGATTGAGTTATTTTAATTAGTTTTTGTTTATTTAATTTGAGTAATGAGTTAGTTAATATTTATAAATGTCTAATATATATGCGCGCGTAATTTGAATGTATAAACGTACAGGTGCAAAATTTGACCGTTACAAAGCTATGCCAATCAAGAGTAATTACCGCGGTGAATAGCAGCAGCCCGGGGCCGTTAATCCACATCCATGAAGGGGATACCCTTGTTGTACACGTCATCAACAATTCGCCTTATAATATGACTATTCATTGGTACGCCCTTAATATATCTTAGTCAATACTTTAATCTCATTTTCTCAATTATAAAGAGAGTTTTCTATCCTAAGATACTAAATGATTCTCTAAAAAAAAAAACAAAAAAAAAAAAAACTAGCGACTCTAGAAACCTAATTTAAAAAAAAAAAAAAACTAATTACAATTTAAAAAATATTTCCAAATTAGTGTTCTTATCTTATGTCCCAAGGGTCAAGGATAGAAAAATCTTTACAAAAATACGTCAGTGTATATCCATTTGTAAGTCTTTAATAATATATAGAATATGTTGTAAGCAGTATTCTAAAAATCGTGCCTAGACATCGTCTAGGCGGTAGAAGGCAGTGCGCGCATCTAGGAATTTTTATGTGTAGGCAAGTCTCTAGGCGCAAATCCGTCTAGGTGCCGCCTAGACCCAACCTAGACCTCGCCTAGTCCCGTCTAGGCACTGTCTAGGCCCGACTAAGTATCGACTAGGCCCGTCCAGGTCGTCAATTATTCAGTTTTAGCGTTTAGTCAAGTGATTAGTCGACTTAAGGTTTTTAATGGCCCGAGTCTAGAGGTATTTGCTTTTGAGTCAAACCTATTATTTTGGATTTTATAAGGTTTAGAGTCGCTATTTTGATGCATACTTTTGCGTTTATTTACTTTAATATGTGAGTTAAGCACTACAAATGTGGATTTATGAATGATATTATGAATTATTATTACATTATATGAATTACTGAGATGTGTTATACGTTCAAATATAAGAAAATAAAGTTTTTCATAACTCCGCCTAGGCACCCGCCTAGACACTAGCTAGGCGACCACCTGCCACCTAAGCAGTCGCCTAATGTCCTTTAGAACGTTGATTGTAAGAGCAACATTAATCTGTTTTTTTTTCAGAATAAAAAAGTAAAAATTAGTCTAAATTATCTTTTTCTCTAAATCTAGTCAATTACATTATTTTTATTTTGATATATATATATATATATATATATATATATATATATATATATATATATATATATATATATTAAACAAATAAAGGTTTTTTTTCAAAAATTTAAAGAATATTCTAAATTTAGGAAAAGCTTTTGTTTTTTATAATTCTTTTTCTATTTTGAAGAATGAAATAGGAAAGTTATGTACCAATTTTATCAAAAGTCTCCGAAGAGATTTGAGATAAGAAAGTCATTAAACAAAGTATATAAAACAGTCCAAAATTTAAAAAAAAAACGGTTGGATATATTATATATGCTTTAACATGCTTAACATACCTATTAAGAGTATATAATTGTATACAGTGGCGAAGCTGAGTACCCCTGGCTCGGAAAAAAAATACAAAAAAATATAATTTTTATTTGTTGGGTTCAAATCCCACCTCTTTAACTTTTTATTTGTTTTACTCTATCGTTAATTCTTTTTTAATTTCTCTTTATATTTTTTGTTTCTATCAACTATTTCATTAAAAAATGTCATATTTATGTTTAAATTATATATTAAAACATTTCTTTCATTATTTATGTTTAAATTATATCTATATTTTTTTGTTTCTCTTCTATTTTTTTTTACTCTCAACTATTTAAATACAAAAAAAAAAATCATTAAAAATAACAATTTTAGTGTTTTTTCAATATATTTTTCTTACAAAATCTTCTTATCAAGTATACACCAAATAAAATATTTCATGAAATTTTTTTAGCACCGCCTACCCGGAATCCTAACCCCGTCGCTGACTGTATAAGATATATAGATATAAACTACTACCTCCGATCCAAAATATAAGTCGTTTGATTTTTTAACACGTATTTTAAGGAGCTAAAAACTATATAATATATTAACTTTTTTATTTTTATTTTTTTATAATTTAATACTTATTACCAACAAATATTAAGTTGTAAAAAAATAATTTAAAAAAAGTTGATATTTTATATAGTTTTTAGCTTCTTAAAATACGTGTTGAAAAGTCAAACGACATATATTTTGAATCGGAGGGAGTATTTTCTTATCATCGATCGATTAATTGGTCAGCCTTTGTACGTATGTGATTATTGTCGATTAAATGGTGTATGGTATCTATTTTAAAAAGTTTCTGAAAATGATATTTTTGGAGGCATGTGTGAATTGTTTATGCTGATGCATTGTTGTGTATTACGGAGTAATTATTAGAGGCAAATTTAAAACTAATACAACAACTTAACTGATATTTTATTTGTATTTTTTATTAAAAAAATGATATGAAGACGTAGTTTGGTGTTTTTATGATCCTAATAAATTAATTGACGACACTAGATTGAGAAAAATTCATTTAACCATTTTCTTTTTTTTTTTAAATTAACCTCCATATTTTCCATCGTTGTTAACACTCTATCCACCAAATAAAAAGTCCACCACTTTCCCCACTTTTTCTTCCCTTCCTTCCTTCCAATGCTACGCAGACTTTGTTGACACCGAAGTTACTGAAACTGAAATTACTAACACCGAAATTGCTGACGATGTTGACATCAACGTTGTTGTTGTCGATGATGCTAACTTCAACGTTGTTGATATTGACATTGTTAGTAGTTACAACAAATTGCTTTCTAATTAATATTATCAAAGAAATTGCAGACATATAATTAAAATTGCCGACGTCGGAAAATTTACATTTAGGTTTAAAGTACCATAAATACAAACACTACCATCTATTGCGTTAACAAATTAATTAAAACTGATGTAAGCAAATAAATGAATGAACCAAAAAACAAAAATATTAGATTTTAGTTAATTGACATAAATATAAATAAAAAATATTTCATAGTCATACTTATCAAAAATATTAATAGATAAATAGGTAGTATTTGATAAGTGCTATTTTATTTATATCTATTTTATTTTTTGGTGAAAAAATAATTTATATTTAAATTATTATTTTACTATTTATTGGAATCTATCTAAATTATTTATAATATTGTATTAATGTATTCTCCGTATACGAGACATGATCGACCTACACTAGTTTATGATATTTTATGTGATTGGATATCAAGATTCAAACTCCTCGATCATTAATTTTTATAAGATAATCAAACTCGATCGTTTACTAAAGGTAAAACTAAAATCTATATAAAAAAAGAGGTTGAATAAAATATAATTGACTCAATTATGATAAAACAGACCTTCATTTACTAAAGGTTATCATATCATGTTTTAATTTAATTATTGATGAACAGGCATGGAGTATTTCAGATACTAAGTGCATGGGCAGACGGACCATCATACATAACCCAATGCCCAATAAGACCCGGCCAAAAGTACACCTACAAGTTTACTATCACCGATCAGGAGGGCACCCTCTGGTGGCACGCCCACGTCCAGTGGCTCCGCGCCACAGTCTACGGTGGTCTCATCATTCACCCTAGGAAGGGTCGTTCTTACCCATTCCCTAAGCCCTACCAAGAATTTCCCATCATTCTAGGTAACGTATACAAGATAATTTTTCCTATATAATTAAGTAGTTTTTTTTTTTTTTGTGAACAAAAAAAAAAAAACACTACTGTAATTTTTATTTTACAAAGCGAGCTTGTGTGTGTATTTTTTTTATCTTAATTATAACTAGTAAATTTTCGCGTCACAATACGTTATTTTTATAAATGAAATCATAACAATATAACACTTCATTTTTAATGTTTCTCTTCTAATAGCTAGATAATTATGAAGTTGTTTTGATATAACATGGAAGTTATTGATTTGGAAATAAATAAATAATGCAGGAGAGTGGTGGAATGCAAATGTGGTGGATGTTGAAAATGAAGGGCTCCGAAGTGGTGGCGCCCCTAACAACTCTGATGCCTACTTGATCAACGGCCACCCCGGCCATCTTTACAATTGCTCCAACAACGGTATCTTCTTTTTCATTTACAAATTCAACACATTATTACACAATTACTCATTTATTTTGTAGAGCTGTCCTTTACATGAATCCCTCCATCGATTAAAATGAAACCCATTAACAAAATAATTTATAAAAAAACACACTTTTTTTTTTACATAAAGTGTTAATAATATTTTTTTACATATTGTTCACTCTTGTAATTTCAACTGATTATTATAATTAACCTATTAATTTTGAATTTTTTAACAAGACTCGTACAAGATGGAGGTGATTAGGGGAAAAACGTACCTCCTCCGCATAATCAACGCTGCACTCAATAACCAACTCTTCTTCAAGGTGGCCCGCCACAAGCTAACTGTTGTCGCCATCGATGCCTCCTACACAAAGCCCTACCGAACCGACATCGTCCTCGTCGCCCCTGGTCAAACCACGGACGTCCTCCTCACCGCCAACCGAGCTGGTGGCTCCTACTACATTGCCGCAACCCCATACGCTAGCGCTCCTGGCGTACCCTTCGACAACACCACCGCCACTGGTATTATCACCTACCACGGCACCTCCGCCTCGTCCGCCCCGCACATGCCAGCGCTGCCGGCCTTCAATGACACCCCCACGGCGTACAAGTTTAGCAGCAATATAACTGGGCTTGTAAATGGGCCGTTTTGGACCGATGTCCCCTTGAAAGTGGACGAGCACATGTTCATGACAATTGGGCTGGGCCTTGTCGCATGTGGGTCCAATGCTACCTGTGGCGGCCCATTGGGCCTGAGATTAGCGGCCAGTATGAGCAACTTCTCATTCCAGCTACCCACCACCACGTCCGTGTTGGAGGCGTTCGTCGGCGACGTCACGGGGGTGTACAATGCCACCTTCCCTGACACACCGCTGATGGCGTTCGACTACACGAACGCCAGCAACGCGTTCAACACGAGTTTGGTGGTCACACAGAAGTCGACAACGGTGAAGAAGCTCAAGTTTAACACCACGGTGGAGATGGTGTTCCAGGATACTGCGCTGGTTGGGGTGGAGAACCACCCGATCCACATCCATGCATTCAACTTCCACGTTCTAGCTCAGGGGTTCGGGAACTATAACCCGTCGACGGATAGGAAGAAGTTCAATCTCGTGAATCCGCAAGTTCGGAATACCATCGGAGTTCCCGTTGGAGGATGGGCTGCCATCAGGTTCAAAGCTAATAATCCAGGTAAACTATTTATTTTCCTTATCGTACTGAATTGATTTAAGATACAAGTCAAAAGAATATTCGACAAATTAAAGAAAACTCTAAAAAAAAAAATTTAAAAATACGTTTAATTAATAAATCTAGTGATATGTTCTCCAAATTAACATACTTAATCAAAAAAACTTTTAAAATTTTTTTTTTGGTGGACAGACGGGGAGAAGCGGCTCCCCAAACCGTTAATCAGATAAATAAGAAGAAGAGTTTTACAAAACTGAAAAGCCAAAAAGCATTACACCACACAGGATCTAGTCCATGTCCTCCCTTTTTCGTCAAGCAGAAGCAGATCAGCTACCGAAGCAGGGGGTGATTGTAGCTGATGACAGCCGATCGGCATGGACAAGGCCAGCTCTGCGAGCTTGTCCGCTACCGAGTTTGTTTCGCGGTAAGAATGACGAAACTGGATGGACCAGTCTCTACGAAGAAAGCCATGGCAGGCGTCAACCAGGCTAGACAACGGATGAGAGGGAGTGACCCTACCTTCGATCAGCTTAATACACAACTCCGAATCCGACTCAATAATAATCTTCTTGCAACCCAAGTACTAGGCCAGCTCCAGGCCTTTCAAGATGCCCCAACCTTCTGCCATTAGAGGAGAGCACGAGCCAATGTTGTAAGCAAAGCCACCGATCCATTTCGCCTCCTCGCTACGGACCACTCCACCTGCAGTAGCATGAATCCCACCATGAAACAGACCCATCAGTGTTCACCTTAACCCAGCCTTGATCCGGTCTGTCCCATGTGATCTCCCTTGACACTTTCCGGATGCTCCGTGAGTCCCTACCGAGTCTCCCTTTGGCTTCTCTGTAATCCTTCATGGTCCTGCTGCACTCCAAGCTCGTCATGACACGCTGGCTTCCATCTCTGAAGACTACATCATTCCTCCGCTTCCAAAGATTCCACAACGCAATAGCGAAGAAATCGCTCCAGCTTCCTCCTTCGAAGTTCTCCTTAGACATCACATTTGCTCTAAACCACGCAGCGAACGGGAGGTCCCAACTCTGCCTCCTTGTTTTTGGATTTCGCACCTGCAGCCACAAAAATTCAGCAGCATCACATTCTTTAAATAAATGCTCCAAAGTTTCATCGAAACGTTTACATACCGGACAGTTAGCGGACGTCGCGAAGCCTCTACGAACCCGCTCCGCGTTCGTAATCACTCCACCTTTGCTTATGGTCCACATGAATGCTCGGATCCTTTCGTTCACATTCAGATTCCAAACAGCTTTGTAGAAGCCAAAATCATTGCTTTGCCAGTTGCTCCACCAACACACCGCCCTATATCCAGAGCGCATCTTATACTCCCCATCCATGGTAGCTTCCCAACTCAGGATATCTTCCCCCTCCGCGATCTCCATCGGCGCCAATCTCAGCAGGGCTTCCTCCGGAAGCATCATGCTAAGAATCTCCCAACGCCACCCCACACCTTCCTCCCACAAATCCGCAACGCTGATCTGCAGATCATCCCCCTCCTCACCCCTTCTAACTAGCTGAAGCGGCACCTCCTTAGCCCATTTATCTCTCCAAAAATCCACACTTTTCCCATCCCTAACATTCCAACGCAGACCCGGGTTGATAACTCTTTCCAGCCCCTTACGGATCCCCTTCCAAACATGCGACGCTCCCGAGGATCTCCCCAAAGCCATCCCGATATATTTCCCGGTCAAAACCTCTTTCCAAATGCTATTCTCCTCCATAATAAAGCGCCACCCAAGCTTAGCCACAAGCGCCAAGTTCAGCTCTTCCATAGTTTTAATCCCGAGGCCCCCTAAACCCTTAGGTCTAGTGATCTCCTGCCATGCGACTTTATGAACTCTTCTCCTAGCGCTAGTCGAACCCCAAAGGAAACCTCTGCAAATCTGTTCAATCTTCTTACAAATTCCTATAGGGACAATGATAGAACCCATGCAGTAAACCGAAAGAGAGCCCATCACGGCATTAACCAGAGTAATTCTGCTCGCAAAGCTCAAAGTATTCGACTTCCATCCCGACATCTTCGCTTTTCGTATTTCTGGATAATGAACTCGAAATCGGAACCCCTCATGACTCTAAATCCCTCGTCCTCTAGTTTGTCCTCCCCTCTATCTCCCAACTCCCTTCTCCTAACAAACTTCAATTAAAAAGAAAAAGGAAACAAAATTAAAATTAAAAAATAGATTAAAAAATAAAATAAAATTAAATTTTTTTTAGAGTAGACAGGAAAAAGGGGGGTAATCGGGGACGGGAAATTTCATGAGCAAAAAGATGAATAATTTATGCATACACGATAAGAGTTGTGTACATCGGAACCAACCCTCTCTCTATATAATGTTATATTATATACAAAAGATGAATTTTGTAAATGCATAAATTGTTAGTATGTACTATAAATGTTATAATTGATGATTCATGCACATATGGAAAAATACTTTCTAAGACATACATATTATGAGTATGAAATTATGTTAATATTTAAAAAAATCAAACAAATTATCGGTACTGAAATATATATATATATATATATATATATATATATATATATATATATATAGTTAAAGACATACATTATATAGTACATACTAATAATTTATGCATTTATAAAATTTTGCAAGGATTAGGGATGAAACATGTAATCTGCCCATTAACGTACTATAAAGTCATGAGTTTGAACTTGTTTAACTCCATTTTTTTGGGGGAAAAAAAAAACTAAATACATAAATACTTACTAAAATAGAATAATTCATTGAAAATGAGGACGCGTGTCCCAATTATAGTTCTTCAGATATTACACAAAAACTCTTATTTGCACCTGAAAAACCGGGGTAATTTTTATTGATAATTTTAAAATAAGTCCCGTACTAAGAAGCAACAAACCACTTGTTACAAATTGTTAAGGTACATAAGTTGCTAAATTGTTATGAATTAACAGGGGCATGGATAATGCATTGTCATCTGGATGTACATTTGGCATGGGGTCTAGCCACCGTGTTCTTGGTGGAGGACGGTGGAACTCCGTCGTCTACGCTTCCTCCACCACCCGAAGATCTGCCCAAGTGTTAAGTGTCCATTTATTAATATACGCACAAAGCCATAAAGCAAGAATAATGCATCACAGTCGCACATTGCGATTTTATATTTTTAATTTGTTGCATTGGTATATGCATGTTTCATAATGATTCTTGTATTCATCAAGTTTTGTTGTTTTGTTTCTTTATTTGAGTGAGCATAGCATAAGATTGCAGTTCATGTATGGATTAGTTTCCATTATTCATTTAGCCCCCGTTTGTTTTTTGGTAGGGGAAAGTAATGATTACCTTCATGAATATAGTCCATATTTAAGTTAAGATTCATTGATCACTATTCTAATCAATTCCCTCATTCTCTCATTTTCCATACAAATGTGTTACCCTTTTATTCCCTAATTTTGAGAGGGGTAAGTAATACCTCTAGGATGAGCTAATATTCCCCCCATCCTCTCCTTCAAGCTCACAAAAATTGGTGATCATATACATTTTATGTGTAAAATTTAATACCTTACCTTTCCTTTCCCTAGTTATCTAAACAAACGAGCCCTTAGTGTGTATATCATGTAAGTTCCATTTTTATGTCAATGTCAAAATAATATGTTGTTGTTAACTTTTGTTGCACTTGTATTAGACCTCGTGGAGGTAGCATTAGTGTTGTAGGAGGAAATCGAGTTTAAAATATAGAAATATAAATCAAACCAGATTCTGCCCACGCAAATAATTACAAGACTTCCTCCCTATGAAGTAGTGAGAAGTCAGGATCGATCCTCGAGGAAGCGTGTCAGCGGATCTCAGGTAGCTGTAAATCTCACAGACAGAAAAGCAAACAGAAAGACAGAAAGAAAGATAGATATAGCAAACAAAAGCAAAAAATAAAACGGAAGCACATAACTGCTCGATATCGACAACAATAACTCGATATCGAGTAAAACTATGTCGATCAACATAAACAGAAATCGACCAACAGACAGAAGACTCAGCAAAGACAGACGTCGAGTAAACCCCCCTCGATATCGAGTAAGATCAACTCGATATCGACAAGAACTTCCCGAGATCGAGTAAAAGACAGAAACTGTAATTGCAACCTTCGAACACAGAATCGCATATTTTTAACGAAATAAATCAATATACTAAAAGACTTCCAAGACCAGAGTATCAACACCACAACGATAACCATGCAAAATAACACATAAAGGCATAAAAGATCATGCTTTCCATCAAATAACTTTCGTTATTAACAAATAGGAAGATAGAGGCGTACGCATAAACCCTAATTGTTACTAACCCTTTTCACATAATTAACCTAAGTTGCATTAAGATCACTTTCGCTTCAATAACACAAACAAGGATCACCTTCAACTCTCGTAAAAGAATCATGCTCATAGGGATAGAAGACGAATTGCATAAAAAGATCAAACCTTTACCGCATCATCTTACATGGCTATCGTCGGGCTCACCCCGACCCTAGAAGTGGGTGGACTACTCGCTCTTCATTATCAAGAAACTCATTAATAAACAAAAGGAAATAATTTGCATTAAATAAAACTAAAAAAAGCTTACAACCAATCGAAGTCAAATCCGCTTTCGCCTTTCCAACTTCTCTCGCCACAAGCTCTCTCCTCTACTCTCTTTATGTAACTAATTGTCTCTGGATTTGAATGAATAAAACTCAGCCCCTAAGGCTTTATTTATAGGCTTCCAACCCTCTCTAATTAGGAAGGAATATCCTATCTACATCTATATCTAAATATCTACTTACTTAAAGATAAATAAATGAAATAAATAATTAAATCCAAAAAGGTAAATCCTCCATGTGTGGGTAAATCTCCTCCCCATAGATAGAACTTGATAGATCTTGGATAGAATCGGACTCATTCGGCTCTAAGTAATCCCAAACCGCGTCGGACAGCTCACCGCGTAACGCGGCTCAGGATAGATCTCCTTGATATCGAGCAAACTACTCAATATCGAGTAACATTATGTCGTCGACTTGGCTGGCTAGGCATCTCGAGTAGCTGCTGCTTGACCTGGCTCGGACATGGGCTTCATATTTTGTCGATATCGAGTAAAGTACTCGATATCGAGGACTTCAGTGCTCGGTATGGCTTCTTCTCGGCTTCTCGATCAGGGGGTGTTCCTCGACTCCAGGATGGTCTTTAGATCTTTGTCGATATCGAGTAAAGTACTCGATATCGAGTAACTTTCTGGAGTCGGGTAACTTTGCCTTCAGTTCCTCGATCAGCTCTGCTCGACCAGTGCTCTGCTCGGACTCTTTGGTCGATATCGAGTAAAGGTACTCGATATCGAGTAACTCTTGGCTACAGCTTGATTCGTATCGGTTCTGTCGTTCTTTGACCTTGGACTTCTGTAGTTCACTTCTGAGCTTTTCGTCCTTTTCTCAGAACTGCTGTAAATTTCCTCAAATTCTGCGAAGTTAAACAGAAACTGGTGAAGATTCCATAATTTGGCAAATAAACATAAACTACATAGATTTTGTACTATTCTAGCCCAAATGCATGAAATGTATGCAGAAAACGATATAAAAGTAGATGTAAAATATGGCAGATTCAGCTCACAACAAACACCCCATACTTAAGCTTGCTTGTCCTCAAGCAATACTTTTAATTGTCATTCAGGGGAAGGAATCAAAACTCTCAAGATCTTAGATTCATTCTCATATGTCCCCGCAATCAATTACCATCCTCGAAAAGGTACTAGTGTCACAAATCCATGCATGTGCAAATAAAAAGCAACATCTACTCACAAAAGGAGGGTTATGCAAAACAATTTATTCGTGACAAAGCATTAATAATCAAGAGGACTTTAATTTAAGCACAAATAAGGAGTAGTTTGGTAAAAGGCTAAAGGGGTGAGCAATGTTTGGAAATGTGGTGCTAATAATCCGGGGAAATGGAGTATTTTCCAAACTGAATTTCCACATTCCTTCTTCATAAGATTCATCACCTTTCATAATGTTTTTTTCTCAATTATAATGCTTTTACCTCTCTAACCTCAGCACTACCTTCTCGCGAGTCGCAAACATGGGTGTCATGAATGACCCCGGATACTTAGTGCTTTGGACTCCTCGCCTGTGTGTTCCATCTCACTGAACTATTATCTCAGAAAGCAGGGTCAATCTACCTTTATCTCCTGAGGTGATTGGATTTTTTTCTCACTTATTAAATTTTCCATATTTTTCAAAATTTCCTTGCCAAACTCCAAATATGATAATAACAACACAAACACCATATGATAATCTCCATAATGTGACATTATTCTCAACATAATCCCCGGATAGGAAATAAGGTAAAGAATGGGCAATTTTTAGATCATGTGGAGCACAATATGAAATAAGGCATAATATGGCTTTCGTGACGCATAAGCATAGGTAAAGGCTAGGATATAAACATATGAGCATTATATGGAAATACAAAGTCCTCCATCCTCTTATCATGCAACATGTCAAAAGCAACTTCAAATTTTGCCTCCTTTCATGGTGTTCAGGAAAAATATGCACTTCATTGTGACTTTTCTTTACTAGGCAATTTCATGCTATATCTCTAGTGAATCCAATTTTTGCATCGCCGAGTTCAATATAAACTTCCATAACATTTATCAAAATTTTCAATGGGGGTCATTTTTATAAACTTTTGGAAAACATGCATATAAGCATATAAATCAATAATGAATTCCAAAATAGCCATGTATAAGCAATTCAAGAAATAAACTTTAAACATGCACAAATAATGTCAAATAAAATCAAATATGCATAAAGTAAGCCCTTCCCCCACCCCATACTTAAACATTACAGTGTCCTCACTGTATAAAAACAAGGGTAAAGAAAGAAACTCACTAGACAGGTGTGCAGGGCTTCATAATGTCGAGTGCTATGTTCAGGGCCGAGTCCGATATAGCTTGCTTCTATCCCCATGGACCTGGAAAATATAGAAGACATATACCCACAATAGAAAATAATGTCCAAAAAAAAAAACAAACAAAAGCAACAATGTCCAAAAGTCCCAAAATAGATCGATGTCTATTTACAAGCTCTAGATTTTATAGTCGCTAGGCCGAATTTCACCATTAAGCTCAAGGCAGCATTTGCAGAATGGATCTTGTTCACCACGAAAGGTCTCATCCTCTTTTTGTTGAATTTGTTGGGAAACCAATGATCTTTTGATTTGGAAACATAGAGTTTTTCTCCAACTTCATACTCCTTAGGCTCATCATTGGAAACCCTACATAAGCGCACATACCAAGGCAAACCTCTCCCATGTATAGATAAATCTTTAATTGAAATAGGAGAAGAAAGATCCATACCTTGGCTTACCTTTGCAGAAACAGATTCGGGGACCACTGTATTTGGTCGATCTCGAGTAACAGTACTCGATATCGAGTAAGTATCTGCTTCTGGTGGCCAGCTGCTCGAGGATGCTAGCGTCGGGGAAGGTGGTGCCTAGTCGATATCGACTAAAGTTGTCGATATCGAGGAGTTTTGCCCGTCTGGTGGAATCAGCGTCGAGGAAGGCGAAGTCGAGGACGAATATGTTTGGTCGATATCGACCAACTTGGTCGATATCGAGGAGTCCTTTGCTTCCACTGGGTTGCTCGACGAGAGTGCTCGACGAAGCGGCTGCTGGTGGTGGTTTCTGAGTTTGGTCGATGTCGACTAAATTACTCGATGTCGAGGCATTTTGTCCGACTTCGACCCCATACTTGCATCCTGTCAAGGCATCCGAAAAATAGTTAGTCCAAATCGACGTACCTTGGTCTGTGTCGAGTGGATTCTCTGTTTCTTTGTTCATGATGGCCATGATCTTCTCCACCTGGGCTTCCACATCCCTTTTTTCCAGCTCTTCGGGAGTCATATTTCTTACCTTAGGCTCCCCACAAGTGATGTACCCAGCTGATATGGACTTTACCTCTTCCATTGGACCTGTATGCCTTTCAGTTTTATTAAAAGAATACTCAATTACCTCATCGCTGATGTTGAAAGTGAGTACTCCCTTCCTTACGCTTATGTTGGCATTCACCGTCGCCAAGAAAGGCCTTCCTAGAATAATTGGACAAGCAGGGTCCTCCGCCATATCAACAATTAAGAAATCAACAGGGACAAAGAACTTACCTACTTGCACTGGCACATTGTCCACCATGCCTGTTGGAATGACCACCGTGTTGTTGGCCATATAAAGTTTAGCATCCACAGGCTCTAGGGCACTTATCTTAATCTTGGACCATATCGTTAAAGGCATTATACTCACACTAGCTCCAAGATCACATAAAGCATTAATTTTATATTGACCAAATCCAATGGTTATAGCAAACTTACCTGGATCTGGCCTCTTCTCAAGTATGTCCATATGGCTGCACTCCTCTGAAATCTCATCCATTGACCTCTTCTTGCTTAGAATCTCCTTGAGGAATTTGACATAGGATGGCATTTCATTGAGAGCTTCTGTGAAGGGAATGGTAACATTAAGCTTCTGAAGCATCTTGATGAAGCGCTGAAACTTCTTCTCTGCTAGGTCCTTTGGAGATTTTTTTGGGAATGGCAGCTTCTTTTTCTGATTTGGAGCCAGAACAGATGTCGTAGGTGTTGCATTTTTCTCTAGATCGATATGATTCTCCTCGACATCGACCACATTCTTCTTGATATCGACCAGATTCTTCGATGTCGAGTTGTTGTGCTCTGCAGACGAATGATGGTCCATTCTGTCGTCGATATCGAGTTGTCCTTCCTCGATATCGAGTTGCCTGTTCTCGATATCGACCACAGTCTGGTCGATATCGAGTTGCTGTTCAGCTTCTTCGTCCTGCTGGTTTCCGACCTCTAGCTCTCGTAGTTGATGGCCGCTTCTGAGTTTTACAGCAGCGATGTGTCCAGTTTTTCCCTTGGGATTTGGTTCTGAAGATCCTGGGAGTGAACCTGATGGTCTGGGGACTCCTGCTGCTAGCTGGCCAATCTGTGTATCAATTGATTTTCTCCAGACATTAATCTCCCCAAGCCTAGAGTTGACACCTTGTATCTGAGTGTAGACTGAGTTGAAGAATTGCTTGGTGTCTGAATGATTTCTCCGTATTTCCTCTAGGACGGTCTGTAGATCATCCCTTTTCTGGTCCCTTTCTGGATGTCCTGGAGCTCTGTAGGATGGGGGGTTCCTAGGAGCAAGTCAGGTTGGCAGAGTATAAAAGTATATGTAAAACATGGCAGATTCAGTTCACAACAAACACCCCATACTTAAGCTTGCTTATCCTCAAGCAATACTTTTAATTGTCATTCAGGGGAAGGAATCAAAACTCTCAAGATCTTAGATTCATTCTCATATGTCCCCGCAATCAATTACCATCCTCGAAAAGGTACTAGTGTCACAAATCCATGCATGTGCAAATAAAAAGAAACATCTACTCACAAAAGGAGGGTTATGCAAAACAATTTATTCGTGACAAAGCATTAATAATCAAGAGGACTTTAATTTAAGCTCAAATAAGGAGTAGTTTGGTAAAAGGCTAAAGGGGTGAGCAATGTTTGGCAATGTGGTGCTAATAATCCGGGGAAATGAAGTATTTTCCAAACTGAATTTCCACATTCCTTCTTCATAAGATTCATCACCTTTCATAAAGCTTTTTCTCAATTATAATGCTTTTACCTCTCTAACCTCAGCACTACCTTCTCGCGAGTCGCAAACATGGGTGTCATGAATGGCCCCGGATACTTAGTGCTTTGGACTCCTCACATGTGTGACCCATCTAACTGAACCATTATCTCAGCAAGCAGGGTCAATCTACCTTTATCTCCTAAGGTGATTGGATTTTTTCTCACTCATTAAATTTTCCATATTTTTCAAACTTTCCTTGCCAAACTCCAAATATGATAATAACAACACAAACACCATATGATAATCTCCATAATGTGACATTATTCTCAACATAATCCCCGGATAGGAAATAAGGTAAAGAATGGGCAATTTTTAGATCATGTGGAGCACAATATGAAATAAGGCATAATATGGCTTTTGTGATGCATAAGCATAGGTAAAGGCTAGGATATAAACATATGAGCATTATATGGAAATATAAAGTCCTCCATCCTCTTATCATGCAACATGTCAAAAGCAACTTCAAATTTTGCCTCCTTTCATGGTTTTCAAGAAAAATATGCACTTCATTGTGACTTCCCTTTACTAGGCACAATTTCATGCTATATCTCTAGTGAATCCAATTTTTGCATCGTCGAGTTCAATATAAACTTCCATGACATTTATCAAATTTTTTAATGGGGGTCATTTTTATAAACTTTTGGAAAACATGCATATAAGCATATAAATCAATAATGAATTCCAAAATAGCCATGTATAAGCAATTCAAGAAATAAACTTTAAACATGCACAAATAATGTCAAATAAAATCAAATATGCATAAAGTAAGCCCTTCCCCCACCCCATACTTAAACATTACAGTGTCCTCACTGTATAAAAACAAGGGTAAAGAAAGAAACTCACTAGACAGGTGTGCAGGGCTTCATAATGTCGAGTGCTATGTTCTGGGCTGAGTCCGATATAGCTTGCTTCTATCCCCATGGACCTGAAAAATATAGAAGACATATACCCACAATAGAAAATAATGTTCAAAAGTCCCAAAATAGATGTCTATTTACAAGCTCTAGATTTTATAGTCGCTAGGCCGACTTTCTCCATTAAGCTCAAGGCGGCATTTGCAGGGCCCATGTAGCTTGGGCTTCAAATAGGACTTTATTCTTGTCCATCAGCTGCAATCCTCCAGAATGGATCTTGTTCACCACGAAAGGTCTCATCCTCTTTTTGTTGAATTTGTTGGGAAACCAATGATCTTTTGATTTGGAAACATAGAGTTTTTCTCCAACTTCATACTCCTTAGGCTCATAATTGGAAACCCTACATAAGCGCACATACCAAGGCAAACCTCTCCCATGTATAGATAAATCTTTAATTGAAATAGGAGAAGAAAGATCCATACCTTGGCTTACCTTTGCAGAAACGGATTCGGGGACCACTGTATTTGGTCGATCTCGAGTAACAGTACTCGATGTGTGATTCGATGTGTGAATTCGGGCCGAATTTTAGCAAGGTTGAGTTTTTGGAGCTCATTGTGATGGCACTAGATCTTGTTTCATGCGACTCAGACAAATCCAGAGAACAAGTTCATAAACTAATCTTCAACATGAACTGCCACTGCTTAGCTCCAATCGCCTACGTATTGCGAGTTGGAAGCACGAAATCGAGGATCGCTGCAGTGAAGCTTGTGGAGCTGAAGCAATCGCCTCCTCTGACTTGCACTCTTGTAGCTTCTAAACACACATCGCCTTGCCATATGAAAAATGACGATAATTACGGAGTTAGATTACAAAAGAACCACCAAATTAGAAATTTGGGAGATGTAGGATTGAATGATATTGAAAATTGAGGATTATATTGAGCAGTCTTGAGGTGGGATTTTGAGGAATCAATGAATTTAGGTGATTTGGGGATACTGTAAAAATTGCTCTCGCCGCTACAAGATGATGAGAATAATAATACGGAGAAACTAAATACACCCCAAATCTGCACGTCCGAATGGACGTGCAGGTTTGCTATGGGATAATTAATTAAAAAAAGTTGTTTTAAGACGATGTATCTAATAAGAGCATGAGCAACCATGGGTTTTAGCAACCTTAAGGTTGCTAAAAGGTAAGCCCATGGTTGTGACATTTACCTTAAGGTAAGAGGTGGGAAGGGGTTACCTTGGTAGAGAGAGGTAACCTCTTCCCTTTTCTAATTTTCTTTTTCTTTTTCTTTTTATGATAAAGTAGGTTGATATATTTTACATTTAGATTTATTAGTTGTAATAGGATTTAAAATGAAATAAAAATATATTTATATTTTATTATTTTTTAAAATAAAATATCCATTGGTTTAATTTTATTTTTTTATATAATTTGAGCCTAATTTTATCTTATATATAACCCCATCTTGATCTATTGTAGTTGCACATATTTTCTTAACCATGGATCACAATAATCCAAATACTCCACCCATTCCAAATAAGTCTTTTGATCCAAATCTTCTCAAAAATCCTCAATTTCAAGTGATGTTGCAAATGTTTAATAATTCTTCAACACCCGAATATCCAAATTATACCCCACATAATCCTACCAATGTGTACAATCCTCTTCTTTTTTTTTCCACACCAACAACATTTTGAGCATTCTCCGGGTGTTCAAGAGAATGCCACTCGAAGTCCAACCGAAGATGCAAGGCAAGTCCATCAAGTACAAGAGAAAGAAGAAGTTATTGTTCACAATAAAATATGTTTTTAACTTCTTTTTTTTTAATCTAGATGTAATAAAATATATTTATATTAACTACTTGCTATTTTTATTTATTTATAACATTATAAATAAAAATAACTCACAATAATATATGATGATACACATATAATAAAGGGAAAGATATAAAGGAAAAGAAAAAGTGAAAATAAATTTAAAAAGAGGTAAAAGAGGTTTCCCATGGTTGTAGAGTAAAACTTTTAGAAAGAGGTAGAAAAGTGAAAATTATTTTAAACAAAAAAATAAATGAGTTGTAAAATTGTGATGGGAAGATTGAGAAAAAAAGGTGAAAGATGTTTCCCCATGGTTGCGGATGGTCTAACACCCATAATAAAAATCTCTAATTTTTTTAATAAATTAATAATTAAAAAAAAAGATCGTGCAAATAGAGATGGATGTTTTGCACTAATATACCAAAAAAATACCAACTTTGCAAAAATGTCAATGGGGTGTAAAAATTGCAAGGGAGTGTCAAAATGTTACTTTTGCAAATTTTTCTCACCAAGTAGCAGGTCACTTGGCCAACAAAAAAACAAAAAGATTTGTGGGCGAGAGTGCAAATGAGATGGTGACAAGTGGCAAAACTTAAGTTTTAATTGTTTTAAACTAATTTTCAGCCATTTTTATTTGTTAAAATAAATAAAAAATATTTTTGAACTTAATTTAATTTTATCTATCTATAGACACCCACTTTATATATGTTTATGAAAAAAGATATTTCGAACTAAAGTTGGGCGTATATCGTATCGTGATCTCAATTTGGAGTATGGCATGGATAATCATTTGGATGGCAAAGATAACAATTTAGCTGGCACGGAAATTCACACAACTGGCAAGATAAACCAGAAAATCTGGGCAGAACCGACAATCGTTGCTCCGGAGATGAAAGGTAAAGTTGTCGACGTGGACATGAAGGAGGGGACAATGCTCATAGAGGAGAGCATGTCGTTTGGGTCCGTCAGGAGCAAGATAATGGAGACAAGCAGGTACCCGTCTCGAGGATAGTTCCTTCGCCGGAAGCGTCGGAGAACATAAGCAAGCGTGTGATGGTAAGGTGAAGAAATCGATGTCTAGTGGGATAACTCTTCTCTTGCATAGTCGAATGTAGTATTTTGTTAGTTTGCTTTTAACTCACTGACACTTTGGGGTTTTGGTGGTTTTGAATGTACATAACTAACTCTAGAAACAAACCTACATTACTCTCAAATGACATTGTCCATTGTAACATTAATGGTTTCAATCACAACACACTTCAACACATAGAAAGAAATTTACAACGATGAATAAGTATAACCCATTGCGATGTATGCTTACTAGCCAGTAAATACTATTATCTAGCCAGTGACAATGATGTCTTAGCCGATAAAAGAATAGCACCTGACATATTTTATCTATCTCGGAAACTTCCCAACCTAAGAATATCGGCCATTAAACCCCAAATGAAATGCGTTATAACGCAACATTCACAACAACCATCCATAATAAATATAAAAAAGTGTCCACAACATAACTTATCAGTCATCAAATACAAGTCATCCAAAAGGTGGAAACGATTAAATGTTTAACAAGTAAACCAAACACTACGAAGTACTAAAGTTCCCTTCCAAAGAAGCTTTGAATGTCATCTTTGTGATTCTCCTCAAAGTCCCGATTTCTTCTAGCACATTTGAGGTCGGTGACGAGGCAAAATTCCTTGATGGAAAACCGGAAGAGTCGCCCCTAGAGCTCGTACCATGTCTTACACCTCTGAAATACTTTTCCAGAGGAAGGGCTAGTGTCGGATGCACAAATATCACACAACACGACATGTTTAACGTCACCAAGACAAAAAGAAGGCCCTTAATCTGTCTGAGAAGTGATTACAGTTAATACCTTGTTGTTCGACGGCGTCGCTACTTTTTTTCTTTTCAATTTTCTCATTGTCTACTTAATCTGTCATACAGGTATTCAGATAATACCCATTTTAACAATAATCCTAGCCAGTATATACATATGTCTAGCTAGTCAAACTAATGTTTATGTCAAAACAGATAACATTACACAAATGACACAACTGCACAAATGTCACGAATACAAATGTTCACATATTCATATGTCCGGAAAATACACATGTTCAAATAATCTCAAAATGGTAACTGACACAAGTAAAGAATGAAACAAACACGGAACATACACAACTACACAATAGTGTCAACAATAAAAAAAAAACTTATGTAATACACATATGACAACCCTAGAAACAAACCTACATTACTCTCAAATGACATCGTCCAGTGTAACATTAATGGTTTCAATCACAACATACTTCAACACATAGAAACAAACTTACAACGATGTACAAGTATAACCCATTATTAGCATTATATTTTGAAGACAACTAGTCACTAAACACCGCCGATCTTGAAATCCACAAAAAGTTTCCGATATCCAAAATAATACGCACCCATTCCGTCTACCATTCACCTTCCCCTTAACACATCCAACATCATTCTATACCCATCTCAGCAGGACAACAAAACACACACGAAAAGACACAGCATCACCATTGTTGCTGGTCAAACAAAAATCCGTGCCAGTAAAGAAAAAATCTGTGCCAGTAAAGAAAAAATGCGTGACAGAAAAATGTATGACAGTAAAAAATCAGTGACGTTAACTATTTCCCCATTCCAAAATCCACCAATTAATCGAGATTTTCAGTTCGATTCACTCATGTTCAGACCTTCAATTTCAATTTCGTCTTCAGATCCCCGATGACTTCCATGTCCATTTGAAAATCACAACTTCCTCAATTTCCCCAAACCTTCCAACTCCTACAAAGTTAGGGTTTCAAAAAAATTTCAATCTGATTTGTCCCCAACCTGGCTGACTATCTACAATAGGACATTCTACAAAATTTTCGAGTTCAATAGAGGGAGGATGAGTACTTACTTGCTTTCTGCGTGGGCGGGGGATTGTTCTTCTTCAATCGCCTTCAATATTTCTCGGGGGGGTGGGGTTTCTTCTTCTTCGAAACTCCTCCAAAGCTTCTTCCTTTAATTTCTTCATTGTCTTCTCCCTTATGGAATCGCCTCCCGGGCTTCTCTCTCTGTTGGGTGGGCGGTGAGGGTGTCGGTTCGAACGGTGGTGGTTGGGTGGGCACGAACCGGGTGGGTTATGGGCTCAGTGCGTGCACCGGAGAGAGAGGGTTCGAACGCAGGTGGTTGGGTGGCCGGAGGTGGCTTGTGGAGGGCGGGGAACGACCGGAGAGAAGGCGGGGCGGTGAGGGCTCAGTTCAGCAGGAAGGGTAACCTGTGAAAGGAGGTGATGACCACCGGTTACTTTTGTCAATGTTTGGACCTATTTGCTACTTTTGCAAATTTTACAAAGGGGTGTCATTTTTACAAGAGGCCCAAAGTTTTGGTATATTCCCTATCATTTTCTCAATAGAGATACCCTTATTGTATGGATTAGTTTCCTATAGAGATTATTCATTTACTGTGTTATATACCGTTCGATTTTTATTTCGCTGTGAAAATAATATTGATCTTGATGAGAGTGTTCATTTTTGTGGATTTAAATTTTGCCTTTTATTTCGTGGAAACAAATTTCTAAATATTTCACCTTCATGCATTTTATAAAGAAAAATATGGTGATAAATCTAAATTTAAGATTTAACTCTTACAATCAATTTAATTCCCTGTGATACCTAAAATTCAACAGACAGTAACAAATACGAAACCAGTGTTATCAAATAAAAATGCATAAATTTTTTATGTTGTTTAAAAAAAATGCCTCCATAACAAAACATTTTTTGCTCAACCAAAGTCCATCATTTTTCTATAATTTTTATTTTTGAAAAAAGACCATTGCCATAAATAAATAAAAATTAACACATCTAATGCGTTGCCAGACAACAAATGGATCAGAACAGACAATAAAATTTCCCCTAATTTCCTGGAGTTGAAGAAATGAAAATGTTACAAACAGAGCTGATCATGGGCAAGAAAAATAAATCCAACCTAAAAGAATGATCTAAACCCGTGGATGAAATACAACAAATGCCAAGAACAAACCCATTTCCACCCCAATTAGATCAGCCCTAATTAAAGAGCACTAATACCATCCCAAAACACTGAGGTCTACTGAAACAATCACCTGGAAAAGAATGAACTGTACATAACAAATTAAGTATTGTACATTGTATAAGAGGGGGTGGTATTACGGGCCGATTTGTGTTCAGGAGCTTCCTGGCTGTTCTTCCGCCTTGAGAAATGCCATTCTTCGGGACCTTGAATGGCCCTGCCTATCACTCAGGATATTGATGTACGTTCGGAGCCTGTGCCGATCTGAATTGGTCAGAGAGAAGGGAGGATTTAGGAGTAATGATGGGGCTTCAACTAACAGGAACGCTAAGAGCTGCGTTGCTTTAGAATAGGACAATGTTGCGTTTTCCATGTCGCCCATGAGCTCATCAACCTGACAGGTCACAACAGACTAACAGTTTTAGAGCAAATATATAATTTTGCTAATCTGTTGTGTTGATTCTACACATGCATAAGAAACCGAGTAAAAAATACAGATTGTTGAACCAGAATATCTTTGAATATATGTAGATAATGCTAAAGAGGGGCATTTCACAAAGGCACTTACTGCACCATTTTTTCCAAGAGCAAGAGCAGCTTGATATATTGTCTCCATTGCATCAGGCATTTCAGTACTTCCTGCAAAATTATATAATTGGATTTGGCGAAGCATGTTTCAATCGGGCTAAAAAATATATCCACATTTTAAGACTCTCCAAGTTACAAGATGTACATGTTAAATGAAGCTGCGTTTACAAAGGAGATGCTTCAAATTGTTGGTTCACTTGTGAGCTTGTAAAACAGGATCAATATGGAAAACTCAAAGATGATCACTGCTATACTTGGACCAACAACAAGAGATATGTAGCAGCAAAAATATTCTGCAAGAGCAATAAAGTTGATATTTAAAGGGAAGCACTAAAAAATCTATTAGGTGATCAGATGTTCATTCAGAAAACTAAGAAAATGGGATATTTATGTTATAAACATAGTTCATGAATATAGTTTCACACTTTTCACAGGTAGATTAAGTGCAAAAGAGAAGCAGTAGGTAAGAGAAAAAGACAATACTGAAAAGCATCAAATATCGGAGGAAATAAAAGAAGAAAAGGATAGAAAAAAGAAAGAGTTTCAGGACAAGCAAAGAAGTAAAAAAGGGCAGAAGAAAGAACCACCAGGAAAAAAATGCATTTAACCAAATTGTATTTCCCATTTAACTATTCCATAAACTCCTGACTAGCTTATAACTAAAGAAGGAAGAATATGGTGTAAAAAGGAGGAAGAGGAACATATGAAATTGAGAATTCATTTACTTGCAACGGGATTTCTATATTTTAGGTACACTATTGTAAGGAAACAATACTTTGCATATTGTGTTTTTGTTTTAACCATTAAACTTGAAACAAGCAACTAAAAATAATGTCACTAGTTTGCATTAGAAAGGAATGTGAACAGGAATAATAATCACGGCCATAGCAAGGTCACGAACACATACCTGGTTCTATGCACTTGGACAGTTCTTCAGCATGCCCAACTTCTTTTAAAAATTCCCCCTTGATCTCAGATGACACATCCTCCAAATCTCCAGAGCTGCCAATATCAAGACACTCATGGCTATCAGGGGTGCCATGCTTGTTTTCAGCGCTAACTTTTAGCTTAGTGGGTCCAGCAGAGGGACTTCCTTCCATAGATGAGACAGCCTGTGCATGGCAAATATGCAGTGCCTGCTTCCAAATTGCTAGGATGACAAGCTGAATGGAGAATGCTTCTAGATGTCGGCCTCCCTCCATCTATGGAAGTAAAAAGCCCATGCCAAAAGAACACAACCAAAACCAAGTTCAGAAACTTACATACCATAGTCCAAACCATATTCTTTCTAGAGTACACAAGTGATACCTTCTCCTCAACCAATTCTTTAATAGTGGCAGCACACTTCTGGAATGACTTAATCCTTGTCAAGGGGTTAGCTGATTGCTGCTCTGAGGTGTCCATGAAGTCTGTAGACCCTTGTGAAGTTCCAGGAGGATCTGAGCATTGACTTTCCAAGCTTCCCATGGGACATGGATCTCTAGTTGATGCACCAACAATCGGCATTGGGGCACTGGCTTTTGAGTTAGAAATTGAATATCGTATACTGGTAAATTGTGGCTTACTACTAGGAGGTTGCTTTGTCACAGAAATACCACCCAAAGGAGATATCATATCCGCAATAGGTTCAGGTACCAGAACATAATCTTGATCAATCATCTCTAATGCTTCCCCAGCTGTATAACGTGAAGAAAAGATCACATGAGGAAGCTTCAAAGCTATGCAGATGATCTATGTTCTGGAAAAAAAACCATAAAATACGTTATACAAAATAAGCTGCATGTAAGGATGGAATTTCATTACCTCTTGAAAGAGGACCCATTGTTCTCTGTTCCATTTGTCCTGCAGGACTTTTAGTCTTTACGTCCACAGAACTGTTGTCTATCCTAAACCCACTCTTTTTCACATTAGCTGTCATGGTGCTAGATCTAGAGCTTATCCCAACATTTTTTGAAGCGTTAAAAATTGCCTCCCTTCTGGCTTCAGGAGAGTATCCAGAAGACTTTAGGGACGACCGCCTATAATATGATGGGCTTCCATCGGGGCCACTTGAATCATCATCTAATAGGAAGGGTAAACAGTCATCAGGAGAACTTCCTTCAATGCTCTTTGACGGATTGCATTCAGGCAGAGGAAAATGATCAATTGGCATTGACAAGTTGCTGCTACTGCAAGCAATAAAGTGTTCATCAATCTGCATAACACAAGAAAATGGGAAAACGGAGTAAACTCAATTCTATATACCTGTATGTTTCATCTGGTTGAATGTTAGAAAGAAAAGGATGATTGAAGAACTCGTCAAAAGTTAGCCGTTCCACTACAGGCACAAGAAAATAATACATATCAGAAGAGATACAATGGTACAACCATTGCACAAAAATCACATCAGTCAAGTGTGCCAATATCAGTTTGTTACAGCACCCATAGCATATAACAAATCTATATGTGCATTAGATGCAGAGAAAAACACTGAATGGTCTCATACTTCATTAATGAACATCAACAAAGACAACAAGTGCACCAACATTCCCATAAGCCACAAATAATATATCCTGAGTTGGCTTGGAAGAAACTCAATCATTGCAAGATACAAAGATGTGGCAAAGTCAATACTGATTACTGAACAATTTTAATTGTCCACCGAGGAAAGTACAGTATTACAATATCCCTGCTAAGTACAAAGTCAAGTACTGATCAAGTCCTTGATAATTGACAAATCAAAACGTTTGCAGTTTTGTGCATAAAATTTATCAGAAAACTCGAGATTCAAATGGCAACTAGTTTGATTGGCGGATTCCATGACAACATTTCCAGAACTTATTGTTGACAACCATTAGGTTGTGAACTGGGTTTACGGGTTTGCTATCCGTACTGTGGATGACTTTAGCAAGGGTTGAGGATTGTTAGTATGAACAAGGGACTAGCCACATGAATTAGGCCTCCAGAAAATCTCAGTGTAAAGGCATTTGCCTCTTGGTCAGTTTGAGTGTTCATCAGGTGGCTTAGTAAAAGTTTGGCCATGGGGTTGTTCCCACTGCCCAAGAATTATGTGGTCATGTGTCTTAAGTTTGTTTCAATCTGATACTGTGTGTGTTTACTGACTTATGCTCTTATCACCTGCTGTGAAAACCGTACAATTTCTTCTTATATACACCAACAACAGGCCAGAATACCTGGATTTCGCCGCAACAGTTTCTTGCATAAGTCCATGCATTGAGGACTCAATTCCACAATATCTGTAGGGAAACGCAACTCTGTAGATCTGATGATGTTTTGAAGCAACTGGGAGACAAAAACAGAACCAAAAATAAATTACACCTAAAGAACAATACTTTTAGCTGTTCAGACGTTAGGTAACTAAAAAGGTCTACAAGCAATTAAAAAAGGTTCTAGACTTCGGCATCAGGTTGAGAAACAAACTTCTCCCTGTTTCAGTCATATGGCACAAACTCTGTAATTTATACAAGTTTATAATATAAAATTCCGATTTACAAGGGAAGGGGAGGGGTAGACATGGCTATATCTTCCATCTGTTCAGTGAAAGTACAAATTGGGGGAGGGGGTGGGGGGAATGGAGTATAGACACAGGCATGTATGACAAGTTGAACACTCCCATCCATGGATCTACCACTTTGCATATCTGCTATTGGTTTAACCTTTTAGTACATGCAGGACTACAACAGTATGCAGAAGTTATCAATATGCTTGATTGCTTGGTGGAATAACTACTTGCAATGTAACTTTTCATTATCCGCAACACTAACAACCTAACTACTTGAATGTCAATTACGACGTCATTTTGAAAGAAGTGTTGACAAGAATTTTTAAATACAATCTGCAGTTAGATTAATGTCAGATTGGCATGCAATTGATACGCGCACTTTTCCTAAATCACCTAGCTAGTATTAATGAGGGATTACTGGCTGTAAGACATATAAGTAACAACCTAGTAAATATAAATAAGGGAATTCTAAAAGTTGTTAGGGTGTAAGGAATGTTAGTGGTTGCCCTAGCTAGTATAAATAACGGATTACACTTCTTAGTTAGGGATATCCAATTACCTAAGAAACATTAAGCATTGCCTCTTTGGCCTTGAGAGCTTTTGCTCATCAATGGTAGCTAGTGAGTTCCATCTCACTTGAGTGGCCCTTTAGGGTTTACATCCTATTGGAATTATCAATCTATACAGAGTATCCCGTTTTATTATGTGTGTTCATCCATTTTCTGCCAATTCACCTTCTTACCCTAGCATCAATCATGATACTGTATACGAAATACAGATATAAACATTCCAGCTTATGTTTACTGGTGAACAAGCCTTAAACTTTATAGTTTTCCTTGAAATTTTAAAATAAATATTATATTATATATATAGGGATGGGTTCAAGTGAGGCACAAAACGTGCACAAATACACAAAAGTGCATATTTATATACTGAAAAGTGCACTGTTAACTATGCACTATTGCAGTAAATATGCACTTTTTTATCTGAAGTATGCATAGTTAGTGCGAAAATTTTCAGTATATCATTATACACTTGTATCTATGAAATCATGCACTTTTTTACTCCACACTGAGTACCCTCCTATATATACATGTGTTTGAAGCAAATATCACCAAGTCATCCAATTTGGTGACAAAAAAAGGACCATTGAAAACTTCCATCTATTTAAAGTTGGTTTCTGCCAGCAATTCCAGAAATACTTCGTCCAGTTATACAATTTTTGGTTTCTGCCAGCAATTCCAGAAATATCTCAGCTTTGTAGAGCCCAAGGAAGTGGTAAAGGCCTTTCCAACAACAGAAATACTTAGTCCAGAGACATAACCAAAGTAAAACCTGAAATTGGCTGTTTCCTGTGAATGGAGTTATCCCAGTCACTAGCTGAAACAGAATCGCACCAACACTCCAGAGATCTGCCTGCATAATCAGTTGAGAGTAAGCAACAGCAGGCTAAAATGAGCCAATTTGTTTGGGGGGGGTGTTAAGAGAAGTTTTCACCTTTGCATCATACTTCTGCAGTTGCATGATTTCAGGAGCCATATAAAGTGGAGAACCACACATTGTTTCAGCAAGATTCCTAGGCTGGAGAGATCTAGGAGACAACATTTCAATTAAAAAAAAAAGTAAAAACAAAATAAGATTAGTCAGTGAACTGTTGGTAAATAGTTAGACTATAAATTATAATTTAAAAAGTTCTACTGGAAGGCTGGGGATCAGACAATATATATTGATTGCCAATAGTGCAGAATTTGTTTCATGGTAAACCAAAACAAATATATTAAACTTCCTCTATCTGAAAACTGGTAATTTCTACCTTCGTCAAAGAAAATGGTAATTTTACCAGGAAAGTCAATGCAAATAGACATAGTAAATTGACTATATAACAACGTTACCTGGCAAATCCAAAATCGGCAATCTTCATAACTGAATTCTCATCATTTGAGGAAAGCAGAAGATTCTGTCATAAATAGAGAAAAAATAATTAATTATAAAAAATTACACTAAATGTAAAGACAATTAAAAAAAAGGATTCCTTGATATTTAATCGAATATAATGGAAGGTGGCCAACTAAAACTAGTTCATCTAGAATATTATAACCATCAATAGTAGAGGTGGCTGAGTAAAATTAATTAATTCCAAAGACTTTAGCCATCCATAGAAAGCTGAACTCTCATTGGCAAACTTTTTCAAAATTAACTCTATGAATGATGAGACTGCCAACTAGATCATATAATATTATAGCACATCAAAGATAACTCGCCCAATGATTCTACTGCATTCAACATTCCTTATTCACACACCAGTTTATAGTTTTCACAAATTTTGTGGAGGAACTTGCAACCTAATCTTCCGACTAAACAAGACTAGTCAGAAAGTAAAGCAACCTGACGTAACCGATGATGTAGAGTGATAGGAAGTGAATTCTAGATTACAGCTCGAGGTAGGAGATTGCAGATTAAACTATATGCTTCAAAAAGAACTTAAATCATATGATATGATCAAGAACTAGCAACTACCATGTAACACCTAGTTTTGGACTTTAGCTTTCAAATACAACTACATCCCAGTGAGATCCCACCTAGGGCAGGGCCTAGGGGCCAAGATGTACATATCCATTCCCCAGTAAGGTCAGAGGTTCTGTACCCACCCACCCATTCTATCACATGGAACCTCAAAATCCAGAACCAAAAAGATGATGTGGCCATGTGGGGGTGAATAGAGCACTTAACAGGATAACCTTATGGTCCCGACACTGGCCCTTGTTCCCCTCTCAAGAATAACTGAATAAGAAGTATTAATCTGTATTTGGATTGGAGCTAATTTCGGAACTTCTGTTGCAGTTTGCAGTGGAGATTAATTTTAAGATAGATAACATATGCTATATTTCAAAATCATAATGTTAATTTCAAGATACATAAAATGTGCTAAAATAAGATAAGTTGATCACTTTAAAGAAAGTCAAAACATACCTGCGGTTTCAAGTCTCGATGAATAAGATTATTCTCACGAAGGACTTTCAAACCAGCCGCTGTTAGATAGTTATAATCAATATCATCAGGCAACTTGTAAATGGGTTGAATCTAGCTATTGGATGAAACAAAAAAATGTGAACATGTACCTAACTGTTGCATGAAGTGCTTTGCAGTAACCTCAGGAACTCTTTTCTGTCGTTGTATATACATGTATAGATCGCCACCACGGCAATACTCCAATACAAGATGGATCCTTCCAGAATCCTGCAAAGCATAACTAACAGCAAGCTATGAGAATTTGATATCAGCAACCTCAAAGGGAATGAACACAAACTAGATTGAAGAGACAATTTTACCAAGCAATTGCCAAAAACCATGGCATGAAATACTCATGTAACTAACAAATTATCAGAGTAGAAGACAGTGAAACAGCTGTAGCACGATCCTAGAAGTGCCAATCAACAATATGACCAAGAAGAAGAATGTGAACCATGGTTACAAGTACTTTCACAAATGATAATCGACTAATAATAAACAGGAAGTAAGTAGTAAATAGTATCCACAATTCCACATTCATCATCCAGAACTCATCAGTAGCCTATACAATAAAGCAGCAGAGCACAAAACATTTAAGTGAATTCCAATAGGATGTGATTTTAAGAAAGATGATGCACCAATTTAAGAATGTCTTGCCGAAACCCTCAATTAAAAACAACAGACGAGAAAATTAAGTAGTACGGAGTAGTTCTCTTCATCTCAAATAAAAGATATGGAATTTCCATCAAGCATTCAAAACATCAACCACTGCAAATTCAATTACAAGAACTAATAACTAAATTAGAAATCAAACATAAACTTCATTCTAGTTCTCAGGGCGAAATGCAGTCCAAATTGACCACTCTCTGATATTGATGTTTCCAGTCCACCATAGGTCTCCAGATAGTCATCCAGTTTCTAAACAGCAACATTATTTGTCTCTCGGCCATATTCACCCTCAAAAAACACAAAAAGAAAGCTCAATTATACATTTCCAGCCCCCATGCCCCCAACTAAACCACGAAATTCAGTTCTTGAATATCCAGATTCCACTATATTAAACCGCGTATATTATAAAGAGAGAAATTTTGAATTAAAAAAAGAAATTGAATCAAAGCGACACGAACCTCAATGATATCATGCAGTCGTATAATATTAGGATGAACAATCTGCTTAAGAATGAAAATCTCCGACCGAAGACTCTCTTGGAGCTTCTTATTCAACCGATCCATGGCAATTTCCTTTATAGCAACCTCGGTGCCATGAACTCGGTGCCTCCCATGCCAGACCACAGAGAACGAACCCGAGCCGAGTTGCCTCCCAACGGAATACTCCCCGATCACTCTACCTCCTCCTCCTCTACCCGTCGATTGCTCCATCTCCTCCGCCGATTCCGATTCCGATTCGGAAACCCTAATCACGGACGATACTTCACGGCAAGCAACTCCTCCCAAACTCCCTGTTGCAAACGAGGTGGAGGAGGAAGAAGAAGATGATGATTGCTGTTGAAGGAGACGTTAGCCGATTGGACTCAACCAAAATTCCAAGATCCGGATCAAAAATGATGATTTACTAGTTCCGTTTTATAATAAAGCATGAGGAATTTGGGATAGGAAGAACAAATAATTAAGATTAACAGTGACGCTTTCAAATTGATTGAGACAGCGTGTTGTAGAGGGAGGAGAGAGAAGGTTGGGTTGGAGGGCTAACTGGCTGAGGATGAACGTTGAAGTTGAACAACTGAACAAAGGGACTGCTTTGTCACTTGGGAAGCAATCATGTCGCAAGCAACTGCGTGGGCTAACGTGCGCCAGGATGCGCACCCTGCTGCTTTCTTGGTGCCCCTTCGGAATTCAAATCGCATCCAATTTCCATTGGGCAGTGTAGGGGTGTAGGCTGCTTTCCTAAATACTAGTACTGTATAAACTAGGGAAAATTACCTAAAATCACCCACTAAATAACCCATTTTTCAATTAACCATCCGGCATCCACTATAATAAACCCCAGTATCCATGCGGCACGCACATGATTTATAAAATATTTTATAACCTTATTATTAGGGGTGTGCATGATTCGGTCCAAACCGAATTTTTGGGCCGAACCAACACAAACCGAACCTAACTGAAGTTTTTCGGTTCGGCTTTCGGTTCAAGAATTTCTATTTTTCGGTTTCGGTTTGGTTTGTATTCGGTTTGTGTTAAACCGAATTTTTTTATACACTATATAAATACAGTGTATATATATATATTAGGGTGTTCGCTAGGGTCATAGGATTGCCCAACTTTGTTGGGTTGTTCCTCTCGATTCATGAGGTGTGTTACACTATAACTCGAAAACTGACCAAGCATAATATATGACTGGACATGAGATATATAATGAGCTAGCATGAACTCGGCCGGTGTCTTCACTATGATGAATGGGTGCAGAAGTGGGAGAGGGATGTGCCACTTGGCATATATAACTGCTAGGCATGCTTGGGTGTTAATATTCTTGTCATGCATTAGAGCATCTTTATTAGGTATAGCGTATACTATGTGATCGTAGTAGAGATTTCGGTCCCGCATGTGTGGCTTAGTCTGACCCCTTCTTCCTTCTATGTTTTAGGTATAGATGCAAAATGATATCTCATGCCTTGTTATTGTTGCTCTGTGCTGATTGTGGCGTGGGACTTTTTCCATGGATGATCTAGGGAGAAACGGACTCTTCACCACCTACTTTTGGATACTTATGCTTTGATATTGACGTTTTGACCCAACTCTGTCGTGGCGTCCTGTTGTAGTAGCTTTTATGACTATAATGCCTTGAATCAAATGGTTTTCTCGTGCTATTTAGGATGCAGGACAGGTACAAGTGTGTTGATATCGGGCTTCTAATAGGCTACATGAGAACTTTGGGTACGAAATCCCACTTTCAAAATCTGACTTTGGATTTCAAACTTCCAACCCTTACTTGGTGTGCAAGATCTGAACGAGGGATTTATCCTTTGAAACGTAACTCGGGTTTTCTAAACTCGAGCCGTTATAGTGACCACTTTTGGTAGTTCTTTTTTGGAGGTATTAGGAATGTCTTATGAGCATGTCAACTACTAAAACAATCACTTAACATTGGGTTTTAGCATCTAGACCTTTGCAAGCACCAAAACACTGAAGTTTTTTTTGAACATCAAGACTTTCTAACACGGGGGAAGGGGCAATATTTATATATCTTTGGAATAATAAATTAACAAACTTACATATAGTTCACCAATGATGAACTTAATTTAAACAATCTCAATGGAAATCAAAGTTGGGATATTTGTCATCTCAATGTGATTGTTTTATTATTTCCGACATTAGCTAATTATCTAATCCAAATCATTTGGATTGCACTGAAAGATAGAGAAAAAATGCATAACCAATTAAATATTTTACGGCTATTACTGGACAAGTTAGGCTCTAAATTTGATTGGTAAACAAATAAGAGATAAATTGTCACGAAAAGAAAGTAACAGCCTAAAAATAAACACAAAATTGAGGGGGGGGGGGGGGGAGAAACAAAATGCAAACTTCTTTAATTGTTTTAGTGGTCATTTAAAAATATCTTTTGGATTTTCTTCTTCTTTGAAAAATGATATTTTGATCACATATAGAATTTTGTTTTTCCCATTGAATGTTGCAAGAAAGAAATAAATTTGGACAAAAACAACAAGAGGAAAAAGGAGAGAAAAAATATGAAATTGTCAGAGGATTTTGAGCAAGATCGTGATCGCCAAATTGATTTTCAAACAGACGATGAATATAACGAGGCCGAAAGATCTTTGATAAAAGATAGCCAAAGTAGTGATTCTGAAACGATTTCTACTCCTTCTAGCAGAAGTGCTTCACATTTGGATGTTCCAATGGATTCTGATTCAGTTCTCTGGCCTCAAAGTTACAGGTAATACGTAAACAACAAATTTCTATTCATAACTCAAATTGGATGATGAAATCCCTAGGTATTAGCTTTTACTTTTTATTAGAAGGTAGATCTCAAACTTAATGTGCATTTGTCCATGAGTGCAAAGCTCTCCAAATTTATTAGCCCATAAGATATTGAAACATTTTATTTGATCAAATTGGATAGGGAATCAATGAATATGTATGCAATTGCTGTAACTCCTTCATTTGAGGTTGGAAAGGATACTAGTTTCCCAAGATTAAGCTTCTCCGTCTCGAAGAAACAGGCATCAAAAGATGACCCTTCTTTGACTACTACACTTTTATCCAATGTTGTTATCTCCGACAACAAAGAAGCTCCATCTTCGGCACTCCCTTCATCAACATCACTTTCATTTCTTGGAATTGAGTTAAAACCATCCCAACAATGTTCATTTTCCCAAGCAGTGCTTAATGGTAATCGAACAGAAAAAATTTCTAATCCCATTGTTGTTTCATTACATTGGTTCTAACTTGCTTATTTCTTTAGGATTGAACATTCTCTTTGGGATAGGCCTACTGGCAACACCATATGCCGTGAAACAAGGAGGATGGCTAAGCCTTTACCTACTCGCACTCTTTTATTGTATATGTTGCTACACCGGAATACTCTTGAAGCGGTGCCTAGAGAGCTCTCCTGGACTCCGAACATACCCTGATATTGGACAAGCCGCATTTGGAGCTGTTGGGCGCATTGGCATAGCAGTGAGTTAACATTACATATTCATTTTTAAGCGTCTTTTGAAATACTCCCTAATATTTCATGTGACACTTTGGCTACATCTTAAATGTAGATCATCCTTTACACAGAATTATATGTAAGTGGCCTTCCTTTTGATGTTTCAATCCCATTCTTCCTGGTTAAGTAATCATATGCAAAGTACGATCACACAACTTTTTTGTTCAATAGGCCATTTCTGTTGAATTCATTGTGATGATGGGTGACAATTTGGCGTTCATATTTCCTGATGCCTCTTGGGATATCCCAGGGGTAACTCTCGCTTCTAACAAGGTCTTTGCCATCATATCAACACTAGTTGTGCTACCAACAGTTTGGCTTCGAGATCTTAGCTTGTTGTCATACATTTCAGGTCTCTAACTATCTTATATAACTCCATAACCCATATCGTTTATTAGAAAAATTTTCCCGGTGTTATGAGGTTCACGATATTCATGAATAGGTGTTATAATCAAAGGCAAAGCGAATGGGACATGAGTGATCACATGCCCCCTTATCATCTCACATATCACCTATATGCTTTCTATTAGTCAATAACTTCATTTTGATGTACTATAAGCCTAAATTTGATGCTCAAGTTAAAAAAAATATAAACGTTTCAAATTGAACATGTATTCATCACTTTAATTTTTTTTTATATAAACCATGATACTTTTTTATTCAACTTGATAATTTGATACTATAATTTATCTAGAAAGCATCAAAATGAGATGTTATATTACTCAATTCAACAATTGTGGAAAGAAATATGCGTGTTTATATTTTTTAAAGCAGCTTGTAACAAATTGTTATATAATATATAATAGAACAAAAACGTAATTACATATTGGCTTATTATGCTTCAAAATGTCTCTTTTTAGCCAAAACAATGCCTTATAAAACAACAAACATCATCATTTTATTCATTTAAAGAGGAAAAATATACATGGAAAAATGAGATCATTTTGAACTAAAACTTCCCCATTTTAAACTAAAACAATGATATTTTAGTTCAACTAAATGGTGGCTTAATTCAAAACGATCGCATTAGATCGACAATTATCCCTCTTCCATCCCACCTCAATAAAGTTATGCTCCACCATGTGCTATAACAACACCTAAATTGCATATTTTTCCTTTTATTTCTATAGTTGCTAATATGTGTAACATTATTTGATCAGCTGGAGGAGTGATAGCTTCGTTGTTAGTATTGTTCTGCCTGTTGTGGATCAGCGTGGTTGATCACGTAGGAATTCATCCAAATGGTACAGCTTTGAACCTCCAAAAGCTTCCTATTGCAGTTGGTGTTTACTCTTTTTGCTTTAGTGGGCATTCGACTTTCCCAAGCCAATACTCGTCCATGAAAAACCCATCGCAGTTTCCTTCAGTACTTATCATCAGGTACGTAGTCAAGAAAATAGTTATCCACAATGGTTGGTTATGACCTTATAGTTAATCATATACTAAAAAATATTAGTATCACATGACACTCTCCCACTGTTGCAGCTTTTTTATATCAGGGATTCTATACATTGGAGTGGCAGCCGGTGCATTTTTTATGTTTGGAGATTTAACGAAATCCCAGTTCACATTGAATATGCCCCCTCAGTATTTGGCTACCAAGATTGCTGTTTGGACCACAGTATGTAACAATTGCTTCTGCAACATAGATTTTCAGGTTTCTTCAAAATTTTCTTATATGCATATGGATTGATTTTAGGTTGTGAGTCCAGTTACGAAATATGCCTTGATAGTAACACCTGTGGCCATGGGTCTAGAGGAGCTCCTGCCTACTTCCTATCTCAGATCATTCTTTGTGCCGCTTCTTTTAAGAACAACTTTGGTGGTTTCAACTCTCGTCGTAGCCCTTACATTTCAACACTTTGGTAATAACACATCATGATAAATCTTGATTCTTTTATCTAATTAGTGATTCTTACTATTAAATTTATTGATGAATCCAGCTTTGATCATGGCACTAATCGGAAACCTCCTTGCAACACTCATTGTAAGTTTTATCAATCAAGCTTTTACTTTTTAGGCCCTTTTCTCATCTTCTAAAAGTTCAATTGATTGGAAAAAGTATTTGTTTTGTCTTGATGCAGACCTTCATCTTCCCTTGCATATGTTTCCTTAGCATATACAGAGGTAGAGTACGAAAGATTGAGGTAAAAACTAAGCCATAACCAAGTTGAATTATTTTGATTCAAATACACTTCTTCCATAAGTTCACAATGAAATAACAGTGTTCAAGTCATATGTTTAGGTCGCACTATGCACATTTATCATAGTCATGGCCACGTTTTGTGCATGCATTGGCACATATTCAGTGTTCGCAGGAATTGGTTCGAATGCCTCTTAGACGTACGCATGACCAAGAAACGCTAGACAAGCGAGGATGTACACATAGATCTTAAGCTTAGACAACTACATGACAGGGTACAAATTGGCCTTATGTTTCTATCTTGTATTGTTCAATAGATGTTGTTTTTCAAAGTCGCCATGTAATTAGAGATTGATAAAGAAAATGTTGTGAGACATTATATAAGGCTCACGTGTACACCCAATCACAAATGCCCTCACATCACCTAACGAGTACTTTATTGGAATTTCAAAGAAAAATGGGCAGTTAGAAAGATTAACCAAAATCGCCTACTTTGGTTCTTGAATTCGAAATGACAGTTTTAATTTTCAAATGTAAGTTATATTTTTTGTTTGAATAGAATTTGTGCATATGTTTGGTGTGAAGATGAAAAGGTTTTCGATGATACTCGTAAGCTTTTGTGTCAAGAACAAGCATAGAAAGAGCAACCCTACCTTGCATACTTGCCATCGCACATAAGTGTCCTGTTTATGTGCTTGTAGTTTTATCTTTGTACGACTCTTGCTACTTTTAGTTTTGGTGAACAACATTGCTATAGGTAGACCACTTTGGTTCAATGTTCATAGAAAATTCTTCACTTTTAGTGGGACATTAATTTTCAAATCCACGCATTTTCATTGTATTTTGTGTTTGCTTTAGATGTGAGTAATATAAATGCAATTGATGTTGTGAACATGTTAGGAGGAAGAATTGATTAAACAAATATAGATATAAAAGCAAACCAATCCCTTATCCGTGTAAATAAAATTACAAGACTTCCTACCGCTGTAGTGGTAGGAGTCAGGATCGGTCCACGAGGAAGCGTGTCAACACTCGCTGATCTAGTCTCGTAAAATAGCCCTCTCATGTCGACCAGAAGCCACTCGATATCGACCGAGATCCAGTCGATGTTGAGTCAAGCAGTTGATTCCTAGTGCCAATCTGCGGAAACAAAACCAAGTAGTCGACATCGATAGAAGTGACTCGACATCGAGTTAGGCTCACTCGATATCGACTGATGTGAGTTGATGTCGAGTCAATATACAGAAACATAAAGTAAAAACATCAGAAAAGAACGTCCGAAGAGTGCAAGGATGGAAACGAAAGGTGAACAGAAATAGGCAGAAAGGTTGTTGTATATCAATAAACTAAAAGACTTCCAAGGCAAGGGAATTATCACAACGATAGCCATGCAAGTAATATGCTTGAATCATAAAACTGACGGAGGGAAAACTTGTCGTTGATCCGTCAAAGAAAACTCAAACCTATAACTAGTATAGCAATAAGTAAGAGGTCGATCCACAGGGAAATTTGTTATTCAAGTATGATTTAGATGCCAATTAAAGTAACCAAACGGGGGTTTTTAAGTGTGAAAGTTCCGTCTTTTATCAAAGCGGATTGATGAAAGCAAAGTAAATGAATTTGGTTTAAACAGTTATGAGAAGCAGTTCTACCTACAATTTTCCACTTTATTTGGTTGAAGCGATCCTTGTAACTTCTTCTCGTCCTATTAAGTTTCCTATGAATGCCCTTGTCCTGACCTAATATAGTTACTAGTTCAATCAGTCCTAGAAACCCTTATCAATCGAACAGTCCCTAAAGAAGGATTTAACCCAATAAATAGCTTTAAGTTCAGAGATTAGCCAAGGTATTTGCAGTTCCCAAAGAGGGATTTAACAACACATCCAACTTCCTACTTATCCAATTAGATCAATCAACCCTAAAAGGATAAGTTTGCTACTTAGGTTAATGTTCACAATCAGGAATCTACAAAACATTAGCAACTGAATTGATCTAACTAGTTGGCCAGATAAGATAGAACAAAACAATAAACAATCAAGCACAAAAAAGTTGAAACATTCAAATATAGGAAACAAGGAACAAGAATTAGAAACTCACAATCAACCCAAATAAAGCGTCAAACTGTAGGCAGAACAGATGAGTTTAGTTCCTCATGGAAAACATCGCTCAATCTCTAAATTGTCTGATGAACGTAGAATAGAATAGAAGTGAAAGAGAAAAAATAACTTTCGGCCTTTTTTAAGTCTAATCGGCCATGAAACAAACCAAACAACTAGGGTTTCATTAAGTAAAACACGGCGTCGCTAACGACCCATCCTACGGCCACGGCATATGATGCTCCTTCCTTGCCCGCTGCACGTCCTTTGCTGCGTCCGCGGAATAAATGATGCGGTCGCGACATGTCTCACGGTCGTGTCCTCATGTCCAAACCGAGAGCAACTCCAATTACTCCTTTCTTGTCTTCCTTCCTTGCCTCTTTCCAATGTCTTTTTGTATTTCCCTTCTAGATGTTGCAGCTCCCAAATGTGTTCAGATTCAATCTACAAAATAACAACAAATTTGCGCAGAATTCGACTTCTTCTGGAATAATCACAAGATGCAAATTAACTACATATTATGAACGAAATGCAACCTAACTAGCCTAAAGATGCCTATAATGCCTATCTAAGATATGCATTATCAAATTCCCCCACACTTAACATTTGCTTGTCCTTAAGCAATGATAGAATGAACACGAATCAATGGATCCCACAGGAAATCCCTTCAAGTCTCAACCTCATCAAAAACAACATCATAGCAAGTGCAAACATAAACCAAGTAAACAAATGTCATAGCATGTATTCCAGTGATCAAAGCTTAGAAGTAGACATCATCCAACCTCACCAGAAATATGTGTTTCATTCATGCTCTCATGTGTATAGGTTTTAAGGTACAACTCTCAACTCAAACCAACATGCACTAAACTCATAGACATTGACCACCATATCACCAAATATCCACCGAAATGCCATTACTTGCGGGACACAATAAAGAAAACTAAATAAAATGTGACATTTATTTTTGTTTATTTTTTTTTCTTTTTTCTTTCTATTTATTTTCTTGTCTTGGTGCTTTCCTTACGCAAGGGGCAAACATGGGTGTCATGAATGGCCCCGGTCTATCAACACATCAACCTACTAATATGAAGTCCACTTGAATATTTTTTGACGCAAGTTGCAAACATGGGTGTCATGAATGAACCTGGTTACTCAATGATCAAGCTTTCTTTCCTAGTGGATAGTTTTCAATACCGTTTTGCACGAATCATACACATGGGTATCATGCGTAGACCCGGTTACTAAGTGCATCAACCATTGCCACTTTATTTCACTAAGTATGCGCAAATTCAAACAAAAGACTCAAAATATGAACACAAACTCCGCAAGCAACAATCATGTGAGTCGGTCATGAAAAATAGATAATGCAGCCAATGCCAAGAGGTAGCAACACAAGGAGAGTAATTCACACAATTGAACAAAAGATTTCAAATAAGGCTAAACATTCTCACAAGGTCATGTTTTTAGGACTTCAACCATACTTTAGCTCAATCATACATGCTCAATTATATTTGCTAGCTCATGTTCCACAAAAATCAAATATAGACAAGGCCAAAACATCTAGAACTCCATGGGATTTATATGATCATGCTTGAAATTTAAATTAGAGGACAAACTAAGCCAGATGGGCATTTGAATAATACATATGGATGCAATGCATGCTTGTTTTTGGATTTTTTTTAATTATGAAAATTGATAATAATTCAAAAAAAATAATAGACTAAAATTTAGTAAACTTAAACATGGTGCAGAAATTAAATATGATCTAGGAAATGACAGTATATACAAAATTCCTCTCCCCCACACTTAAAATTTCATTGTCCTCAATGAAACAGTACAGACAACCAAAATAAATCAGATGAAATCAGCGGAATGTGCGGGTACTGCTGACGCAGGTATCTCTCGCACATTGCGATCAAAATAAGTCTGCTCCATGTTGTAGGATATCTCTCGCACATTGCGATCAATGTCGCTGAGTGTGAACTCAAAGAAGTCCTGGCGCATAAACATATGATGTAACTCTGTGAACATGTGGTCTCGCCAAGCATCATCATCAGCAGAAGAGCGAGGCCCCGCAGAAGAGCCAGCAGCGTGCTGTGCATCCCCCATGTGATAATCGGTTTGCGTAGGGGCATCCGCCTGCTCCTCCTCCTCATCATCATCATCATCATTCTTATCACACGAGAGGTAGAGGGAAACGTTGGTAGGGCCATAAGGCAAGCCCCTAGGTAGTCTCAGTCGGTGGTCTCCCTGCTTCCCCGAATTCCAGATGAAACCCGTCGCCTCAGAGCCCTCAATCAGATAAGCCCTCCTCAACTGCTCCTCTGTATAAGTGTACCCATCAGACATAGGTACACCGCACTGTGTAGGGTCAATATAGCGGCGGGCGATGAGGCTGATCATGCCTCCCAAACCAATTCTCCATTTCTTCTTACCCTGGATCCATAGACAGCTCTCAACAAATATCTCAACCCAGTCTGGCGTAACATGGGAGTAGGGAGCAAGGCTCTATAACCAAGGCAAGTCGCATGCGGGTACTTTGTTCACATCGCCCTGGCCGCTGAAAGCCATGGCCAGGACTTTGTGAACCAAACAAAGGCAAGGATGGACACCTTTATAGTTGTATTCGCCTCTATGTCCATCAAATGTAGAGCCAGTCGCCACATACAAGAAGTCCTAAAGCTGCTGATCAGACACCAGGTGAGCCCAATCCTGGGTGGGCGCCTGAGTGATCCCAAAAACCTCTCTCAGCTGGTCAGAAGTACAAGTGTGGATCTGGTCTATCAAATGGAACCGAATCCGAGAATCATCCACACGCTCCAGTGTAACTAAGAACTCCCACGCTAGTTGATAGCATGCATTTAGGTAGGCATAATAGGTTGCATTTAGCTTAGTTAAGATGCATTTCATGGATGGATTAAGCACGATTTGCATATTAGTTCTCTATGTTGTCGGAGTCGGAATCTACACGCTTTTATTGATTATTTCAGGTAATGGTGGATCCGAGGAGGAGACATGAGTTAGTGACGCATTGGATGAGAATGTCTAGTTGATCGAAGAAGCTTATATGAAGATCTCAAGAGGTATTGAGAAGAGGAAGCGAGCCTAAACGAAGAACAAGTCTGCAGAAGTTGTCCCCAGACATGCTGAACTTGTTTTGCCCTTTCCGGAGGCCTCGGTTGTCCGATCGACTATTATTACCATGCGTTGGAAAGATTTTTCAGAGAGCTACAACTTTCATGTTGAGAAGAAGAGCAAATTCGAGACAGATTTTCCGGGAAAGACCGATGCAGAGGCCGCCGCCAGGGCCGATGCAGAGGAAATGCTGATGCTGCGACCGCAACATCCATGCGGCAGCCGCCGCATTTGCCGTCAGCGATTATACGCTGCGTTTTGATTAATGAAAAACCCTAGAACCCATTTGTTTATTTTGTGGCCGACTTTGGATGTTTTAAAAGGCCAAGTTTTATGTTATTTTCATTACTTCTATTCTACTCTTTCATTCATCAGACACTTTAGAGATTTTGAGCGATGTCTTCCATGAGGAACTAAACTCATCTATTCTACCTGCAATTTGAAGCTTTATTTGGATTGATTGTGAGTTTCTAATTCTCGTTCCTTGTTTCCTATATTTGAATGCTTCAACTTCTTTGTGCTTGATTGTTTATTGTTTTATTCTATCTAGCCCGCGCAACTAGTTAGAATCAATTCAATTGCTAAGGTTTTGTAGATTTTTGATTGTGAACCATAACCTAAGTGGCAAACTTGTTCCTTTAGGGCTGATTGAACTAATTGAACAAGTAGGAAGTTGGATGTGTTGTTAAATCCCTCTTTAGGGACTGCAAATACCTTGGCTAATCTCTGAACTTAAAGCTATCAATTGGGTTAAATCCTTCTTTAGGGACTGTTCGATTGATAAGGGTTTCTAAGACTGATTGGACTAGTAACTATATTAGGTCGGGACAAGGGCATTCATAGTAAACTTAATAGGACAAGAAGAAGTTACAAGGATCGTTTCAAACCAAATAAAGTGGAAAATTGTAGGTAGAATTGCTTCTCCTAATTGTCTGAATTACAATTATTTACTCTTGCTTTCATCAATCCGCTTTGATAAAAAGCGGAACTTTCACACTCAAAATCCCCCTCTTTGGTTACTTGATTGGCATCTAAATCACACTTGAATAGCGAATTTCTCTGTGGGATCGACCTCTTACTTGTTGCTATACTAGCTATAGGTTTGAGTTTTCTTTGGCGGATCAATGACATGTTTTCCTTCCGTCACTAGCTCTGCATATGTGGGGGCACTGCAGTCTATGAATGCCCCCAAACCCCCATGAGCCAGCATCTGACGCGTGTCACCCAGCATCCCTAGCCTATGTAAAGTAGGAATATCGAAGAACTTGGTCTGCACAAACCTCTTCGGATCAAAGCTCTCATATGCCTTCCTCTGCTCTCTAGACATGTATCTCAATCGGCGCACCATTTTCAACAAATTCCAACAACAAATATTTCAACCAAAGTAGATCCAAAATCTAACCTCAAACTCAAATATACCTCAAGCAAACCAAACAAATCCAACACTTCCAATTCAACCCAAATTCAAGAACACCAAACAATTCTCAAACAACCACACCCAAACTTTCAAACCAACCACAAATCACAATAGCACCCAAACACTAGCACAACTCCAAACAAAGAAATCAAAACACCAAACAATTCAAAAATACCAACAATGGCCAAACCTTGTGGCGGGGGTACTGGCGGCGACCGCGGCACGTGGCTGCGGGCGCAGCAGCGGGTTCGGCTACTGGTTGAGTGCTTGACGCTGCAGGCGGGGCTGGCCGAGTTCCTTCGTTCCGAGCGTAGATCCGGCCAAGGGATGTAGATCTGGCCGAAGGTGGTTCGATTCCGGCGAAAAGGAGGGTGCGCGGAGGTCGGTGGAGGCGTGCTTGGGGTTGAGGGTGATGGTGAATGGCTATGGAAGAAAATGAAGAAGAGGAAGGAGAGTGGCGACAGGAAGACAAATCAGAAGGATGGTGATAGAGAAAGAGAGGTAGGGTTGAATTAGCATCCGTGATATCTGTTTCTAATTTTTTTTTAATTGGAAAATCAGAAAATGGGTCACAGCTAGGGATGCGGCGACCACTGCATAATGTTGTGGCCGCTGCAGCGGGTTATTGCTGCGGGTTGATGTGCTGCGGCCGCTGCATTTTGCGGCGGCCGCGGCATACAGTTCAGACGTAGCTTTGCTTTTTTTTTTTTCCGTTTTGTTCGTTCCCCATTTCAAATTCTAATTAATCTTAAGCAAACTAGCTATAAAACTACCTAAGATGATAATGATGATGAAAAGAAAGGAAAACTTACCTCGGGTTGCCTCCCGATAAGCGCCTTTGTTTCAAGTCGTTGGCTCAACGTAATGGCCCTTGAGTGGCCTAATTGGTTGGTTCAGCAAGCACCAACTCCTCTTCTTCGTTCCGCGGGATGTTTTCAAAGTATAGCTTAACTCTATGACCATTGACCTTAAAGAGCTCATGAGACTTAGGGTCATAGAGTTCGATTGTGCCATAAGGGAATATCCTTGAGATGGTGTAGGGTCATTCCCACCTGGATCGAAGCTTTCCTGGGAAGAGTTTCATGCGTGATTGGTATAGGAGAACTTTGTCTCCTATTGTTAGCTCTTTCCGCAGGATGTGTTTTTCATGCCAGCCTTTGTCTTCTCCTTGTAGATTATTGCATTATCATAGGCATCCAAACGCAATTCCTCCAACTCTTGCAATTGAAGCTTTCTAAACTCACCTACTTCATCCAACCTCATATTGCAATTCTTTACAGCCCAATACGCCCTATGCTGAAGTTCCACAGGGAGATGACAAGCCTTTCCAAAAAAAATTCGATAAGGGGACATACCAATGGGAGTCTTATAGGCCGTCCAATAGGCCCAAAGAGCATCATTCAGCCTTAGACTCCAATCTTTCCCGTTAGAAGCCACTGTTTTCTCCAGAATGCTCTTAATCTCCTGATTTGATATCTCTGATTGACCATTGGTCTGAGGATAATAAGCAGTGGACACCCTCTGCGTGACATGGTACTTCTTTAGCAGTGCAGTGATGGTCCTATTGCAGAAATGTGTCCCTCTGTCGCTAACTAGAGCTTTAGATACCCCAAATCTTGCAAAAATTGTGTCTTTCAGGAAATCTGCAACAACTTTGGAATCATTAGTTCTGGTGGCCTTTGCCTCCACCCACTTGGAGACATATTCCACCGCAAGAAAAATATAGATATTCCCAAAAGAACTAGGAACGGGACCCATAAAATCAATACCGCAAACATAAAAAATTTCACAGAATATGATCTTAGTTTGTGGCATTTCATTTCTAGCCGATATGTTCCCAATCCGTTAACATCTATCGCAAGATTTACATAAAGCATTAGCATCCCTAAACAAGTGAGGCCAAAAGAAACCTACTTCTAAAACTTTCCTAGCAGTCTTTTGAGGACCAAAGTGGCCTCCACATTCATAAGCATGACAAAAAGTAAGGACAGATTGTACCTGATTGCTCGGTAGACACCTCCTAATTACCTGATCAGCACAATGTTTCCAAAGGTAGGGGTCATCCAAAACGTAGAAGCGAGAGTCATGTCGAATCTTGTCCTTTTGAGCTTTGGTGAAATTTGGTGGAAATTCTCCCATGACCAAGAAATTTACCATATTGGCAAACCAAGGTCGAGGAGTGTGGACACCCATCAACAATTCAGGAGCAGAGGGACTTTATTTGTCAGAACAAAGCAAAAAGAACGGCTGGGCAGCATGCGGCGGCCGTGGCATGGAAGCTGCGGCCGCTGCCTCATTGATATGCTGCGGCCGCGACAAGGTTGCTGCGGCCACGATATCCTCCGTGGCTCCCTGCAGCTGCAAAGACGAAATGTGAGTTAAATAAAACAATGTATCATCAGGGAACACACCGTGAATGGGTCTTTGATCTTCCGACTTGTCCTCTCCTTGGACAAGTCTGCTGAGGTGGTCCGCTACTAAGTTCTCTGCACCTTTTTTGTCTTTAATTTCAATGTCAAAATCGCTCAAGAGTAAAATCCAACGAATCAATCTAGGTTTCGCTTCTTTCTTAGTCAATAAATAGTGAAGAGCAGCGTGATCAGTGAAGACAATTACCTTAGCTCCTAGGAGATAGGAGCGAAACTTCTCCGGTGCAAAGACCACGGCCAGAAGCTCTTTCTCAGTGGTTGAGTAGTTTCTTTGCGCTCCATTCAAAGTCATGGAGGCATAGTAGATGGCATGAGAGCTCCTTTCTTCCTTTTGTCCTAACACAGCACCCACATCATAATCGCTAGCATCACACATAATCTCAAAGGGTTCCATATGTGTGCTTGAATTATAGGAGCGCTAGTCAGGCGACCTTTAAGCTCATCAAAGGCTGCTCTACACCTGTCATCAAAGTCAAAAGCTACTTCCTTTTTTAGTATATAATAAAGAGGTGCAGAAATCTTAGAAAAATCCTTCATAAAACCTGCGATAGAACCCTGCATGACCTAAAAAGGAACGAATCTTGCGCACATTGGTGGGGTAAGGCAAAGACTGAATGACATCAATCTTAGCCTTGTCCACCTCAAGACCCCTACTAGACACAATATGACCCAAAACAATGCCTTGCTCAACCATAAAATGGCACTTTTCAAAGTTAAAAACTAAGTTGGTGTCTACACACCGCCTAAGCACAGGTGACAAATGGTGCAAGCAAGTATCAAAGTCATCTCCATGCACAGTAAAGTCATCCATGAATACCTCTATGAAGCGCTCTACATACTCAGAAAATATGCTTACCATACACCGTTGGAAGGTCTCAGGTGCGTTACATAACCCAAAAGGCATTCTGCGATATGCAAAAGTGCCAAAGGGGCATGTAAATGTCGTTTTCTCTTTATCCTCCGGTGCTATGGGTACTTGAAAATATCCTGAGTAGCCATCTAAGAAGCAATAAAAGGAGCGGCCGACAAGGCGCTCAAGCATTTGATCAATAAAGGGTAGGGGAAGTGGTCCTTGTGAGTAACTGCATTCAACTTACGATAATCAATACAGACCCTCCATCCAGTTTGGACCCTGCTAGGGACCAACTCACCATCCTGATTCTCAACGACAATGATACTCCCCTTCTTAGGGACAACGTGAGTAGGACTCACCCATTTGCTATCAGATATGGGAAAGATCATACCTGCTTGAAGGAGCTTCAACACCTTCTTCTTTACCACTTCCATCATTGGTGGGTTGAGTCTCCGCTGAGGTTGTCTAGATGGCTTGGAATCATCCTCCAGGAGTATTCTATGCATGCAGAGGGTAGGACTGATGCCCTTAATATCTGCGATCGTCCATCCTAACGCCTTCTTGTTTTCCTTTAGAACAGTCACCAATCGCTCCTCCTGCCCAAAAGTGAGTTTGTTAATTAGAAATAATGACAGGCAGAGTATCATTTTCACCAAGAAAAGCATATTTAAGGTGATTGGGAAGTTGTTTCAATTCAATATCAGACACTTGGATAATGAATGGAAGAAGCTTTTCAATTGGCATGGTCAGCTCGATGCGGTCTCCCCTTGGTGGCACATAGGTGGGAGATCGATGGTCTAAAGCCAATATAGCTTCCTACAAGTTAGATGACAAGACATAATCTCTAGAAAATTCATCTATAGGGGCCTGTAAAGCGATTTCCATCTCATCAACACACTCCAAATCAAAGCAATCTTGTGCCATAGTATCAATAACATCCACAAAGAAAAGAGAAGGATCATTAGATGGAAATTCATGGAATTATAAATATTATATTCAACTATTTGACCATCAAATTCCATAGTAAGAGATCCTGAATAGACATCTATCTTGGTCCTAGCAGTTTTCAGAAAATGTCTGCCCAACAGAATATGGCCTTCATTGTTACCAGGACCCATATCAATCACAAAGAAATCAAAAGGGAATATCAAGTTGTCAACCATAACCAAGACATCCTCAACAATCCCTTTCGGGTAGATAGTAGATCAATCGGCAAGTTGAATTACTAGCCGAGTATCATTCAGAGGTCCCAATGCCAAGGCTTGATAAACATGAGAAGGCAAAACATTAATAGATTCTCCTAGATCTAACATGGCTTTGTCACATTTAGTATCACCTATCACACATGGAATAGCAAACATACAAGGGTCACTACACTTCTTAGGCAAACGCTTTTGAAATACAACAGTGACATGTTCGCTTACCTTCACCTTTTGCTTACCTTTCAACTTTTGGTTCCGCTTGATAGTGCAAAGTTCCTTCAAAAATTTAGCATATCTAGGAATGCTTTTAATCAAATTAAGCAAAGGAATGTTTACCTCGCACTTACTTAACGTCTCAAAGATCTCCTTGTCGTTCTCATACCTTCGTGTATTCTTCAGGGCTTCCGAAAATGGTGGAACCGGCTTTGGAGTCTCCATAGGTAAGGAAGAAGAAGAAGGAGAAGAAGAAGAAGGAGGAAGAGGGGAAGAAGAAGAAGAAGAAGGGGAAGAAGACGAAAAAGGTGTACCTGACACCGAAGGTTCGACGGGGGCACTGGCTGCGGGCGCCACATACTGCTGCGGGCGCAACTCCGTTGATATGCCGTGGCCGCGACATGGTTGATGTGGCCGCCGCATCGTACAACGTCCGTCCTCTTCGTCTATTACCTCTATTTCTTCGTCCATGATTTCCTCGTCATTCTTTGGAGGTGTGACAATCAGTTTCTTGCCACTCCTAAGCGTTACAGCACTGACGTTTTCCTTATTAGGATTCTCGATGGTTAGCGATGGAAGCTTCCCTGAATTGTTTGCCTCCTTAGCACTTAAGATTTGAACGAGCTAACTCACTTTATTTTCCAAATTTGTCATCCGATCCGATTGCTGCTTCTCTAGATTTGCAATCCGATCTGATTATTGTTTCTCATTCTTTAAGACCAACCGTGACAGTTTCTGTAGTGGATCTTCAGTATCCTCATTCGATTGCTGCTGACCTCCCTGTCGAGGTTCATATTATTGTTGGGGCCTTGCCTGTTGCCCCCCCTGCTGATTGAAAAAGGCTTGGTAGTTCCCATAGCCCCACTGATAGCCTCTGTTATACTTGTTGTTGTTGTTGTTGTTGAAATACCCAGGATTTCCAAAATTGCCTTGCCTAGGCCTTTGTTGAGCAAAATTCCCAATGGCATTCAACTCTACGTTAGGGTCTTGCAGAAGCGGACACATGTCCATAGGATGAGTGAATTGATTGCAAAGTCCAGATGCTTTCAACTGTTGAGGAGTTCTATCAGTTACCAACTGTTTGATCATCTCCTTCACCTCTGCCATGTCGGTTTGAAGTGCAGCCACAGGGGCATCAATAGAAAGTACACCCCTAGCACGAATGCTCTTGTTGAACTGTCTAGAGCCCTCAGAGAGCTCCTTAAACACATCCCAAGCTGCATCAGACGTCTTATTCATCATGTTTCTGACGGAGGGAAAACCTGTCGTTGATCCGCCAAAGAAAACTCAAACCTATAGCAAGTATAACAATAAGCAAGAGGTCGATCCATATGGAAAGTTATAATTCAAGTTTGATTCAAGTGTCAATCAAAGTAACCAATTTGGGGGTTTTTTTATCTGTGACAGTTCCGCCTTTTATCAAAGCGGATTGAAGCAAACAAAAGTAAATGATTTTAATTCAGACAATTAGGAGAAGCAATTCTACCTACAATTTTCCACTTTATTTGGTTGAAGCGATCCTTGTAACTTCTTCTCGTTCTATTAAGTTTCCTATGAATGCCCTTGTCCCGACCTAATATAGTTATTGGTCTAATCAGTCCTATAAACCCTTATCAATCAAACATTCCCTAAAGAAGGATTTAACCCAATTGATAGCTTTAAGTTCAGAGATTAGTCAAGGTATTCGTAGTCCCTAAAGAGGGATTTAACAACACATCCAACTTCCTACTTGTTCAATTAGTTCAATCAGCCCTAAAGGAAAAAGTTTGCTACTTAGATTAAGGTTCACAATTAGGAATCTATAAAACCTTAGCGATTGAATTGATCTAACAAGTTGATCAGGCAAGATAGAACCATTCAATAAACAATCAAGCATGAAGAAGTTGAATCATTCAAATATAGGAAACAAGGAACGAGAATTAGAAACTCACAATCAATCCAAATAAAGCTTCGAATTGCAGGCAGAATAGATGAGTTTAGTTCCTTATGGAAGACATCGCTCAAATCTCTAAAGTGTCTGATGAACGGAAGAATAGAATAGAAGTTGTGAAAATAACATAAAACTCGGCCTTATAAAAGTCTAGGCGGCCACACAAAAGGAAAACACAAAACTAGGGTTTTTATTTAAAACGGCGTCGCACTGGTAACACGTGCTGTGGCCGCGGCATATGCCGCGGCCGCATCTTCTTCCATCCCCGCTGGAAATTGATTGGTCGCGGCCGCGGCATGATTGCTGCGGCCGCAGCCAGGGGCATTTCATGGAAAATTTATCCTGAACTTGCTCTTCTTGTCAACAAAAAAGTTGTAGTTCTCTAAAAGAACTTTCCAACGCATGGTTATAATAGTCAATCGGACAACCGATGCCTCCAGAAAGTGCAAAATAAGTTCAGCATGTCTCGCGACAACTTCTGCAGACTTGTTCTTCGTTTAGGTCCGCTTCTTCTTCTCAGGACCTCTTGAGATCTTCATGTAAGCTTCTCCGATCAACTAGACATTCTCATCTAATGTGTTAACAACTCCTGTCTCATCATCGGATCCACGATTACCTGAAATAATCAATAAAAGTGTGTAGATTCTGACTCCACTAACATAGAGAGCAAATATGCAAATCGTACTTAATCCATCCATGAAATCCATCTTAACTAAGCTAAATGCAACCTATTATGCCTACCTTAATGTATGCTATCAAACTCCCCCACACTTAACCTTTGCTTGTCCTCAAGCAATGATAGAATGAACATGAATCAACGCATCCCACAGGAAATCCCTTCAAGTTTCAACCTCATCAAAAAGCAACATCATAGCAAGTGAAAACATAATCCTAGTAAACAAACGTCATAGCATGTATTCCAGTGATCAAAGCTTAGAAGTAGACATCATCCAACCTCACCAGAAATATGTGTTTCACTCATGTGTTTAGGCTTTAAGGTACAACTCTCAACTTAATCCAAAATGCACTAAGCTCATAGACATTGACCACCATATCACCAAATATCTACCGAAATGTCATTACTTGCGGGACACAATAAAGACAACTAAATAAAATATGACACTTTTTTTTTTCTTTTCTTTTTTTTTCTTCTTTTTTCTTGTCTTGATGCTTTCCTTACGCGAGGCGCAAACATGGGTGTCATGAATGTCCCCAATCTATCAACACCTCAACCTACTAATATGAAGTCCACTTAAACATCTTTTGACGCAAGTTGCAAACATGGGTGTCATGAATGAACCTGGTTACGCAATAATCAAGCTTTCTTTCCTAGTGGATAGTTTTCAACACCTTTTTGCGCGAATCATACCCATGTGTGTCATGCATAGATCCGGTTAGTAAGTGCATCAACCATTGTCACCTTATTCACTAAATATGCACAAATTCAAACAAAAGACTCAAAATATAAACATAAACTCCGCAAGCAACAAACATGTGAGTCGGTCTTGAAAAACAGATACTACAGTCAATGCCAAAAGGTAGCAACACAAGGAGAGTAATTCACACAATTGAGCAAAATAATTTAAATAAGGTCAAACATTCTCACAAGGGTCATGTTCATAGGATTTCAATCATACTTTAGCTCAATCATACATGCTCAATTATATTTGCTAGCTCATGTTCCACAAAAATCCAATAAAGACAAAACCAAAACATCCAGAACTCCATGTGATTTTTATGAACATGCTTGAAATTTAAATTAGAGGACAAACTAAGCCAGATGGGTATTTGAATAACACATATGTATGCGATGCATGGTTATTTTTGGTTTTTTCGAATTTTTTTATGTATACGAAAATAAACAAAATTAATAAAAATATGACTACAGAAATTAAACATGATGCAGAAATTGAAATATGATCTCCTATATGCATCTATATACAGAATTCCTCTCCCCCACACTTAAAGTTTTCATTGTCCTCAATGAAACAGTAAAGACAACAAAAGTGAATCAAATATAATCAGGGTGAAGGAAAAGGAAAAGGAAAAGAAAGAAAAACTTACCTCGGGTTGCCTCCCGAGAAGCGCCTTTGTTTTAAATCGTTGGCTCGACGTAATGGCCCTTGATTGGCCTAGGTTCCTCCACCCGGGTCACCTACACCTGTCATTTCATTGACAAATGCGTGCACCCTTGGAAGGTGTAGCTTTCTAATCCAACATTCATCCATTACCCTTAGCTTCTCTCCTTGAGCTAGTCCTGGGTGTTGTCCTGAAATCACAAAAGGTTTTAATTTGTTAGGGGGCTCAAGTTTCCATAAACTATTTTCCTTAGGTGTTTCTAACAAATCACAAAAATTATTGTTGCGATCCATATTGTTAGCAATAGGCATATCTAAAGAATTTTCAGGAGAAAGTTTATCATGATTAAAGAGAGAGAATTCTATCTTTCTTCCATCAAACTCCATAGTCAATAAACCCTCACAACAATCAATTTTTGTTTTCGCAGTTTTCAGGAATGGTCTTCCTAGTATAATGGGTGTTTCTAGGGCTCCCTGCTCCATATCTAAAACAAAGAAATCAACAAGGAAAAATAAATCATCCACCATAACCAAAACATCTTCAACAACGCCTCTTGGCCTGATTTGTGATCGATAAGCAAGTTGAACCGTAACCCCAGTCTCAGCCAGAGCACCCAAACCCAAAGACATGTACATGTTATGAAATAACATTAATTGAGGCTCCTAGATCTATCATGGCTTGTTTGAATCTAGTATTCCCAATTGCACATGGAATTGTAAACATACCCGGGTCTCCACATTTTTCAAGCAATTTCTTTTGCAACACAGCAGAGACATTTTCATTCAAGCTTACCATTTCCTTCTTTTTCAATCTTTGCTTCTTCTTGATGGTGCATAATTCCTTCAAAAATTTAGCATATCTAGGAATGCTCTTAACTAATTTGAGTACAGGAATATTTACCTCGCATTTCCTGAACGTCTCAAAGATCTCCCTATCGTTCTCATACCTTCGTGTATCATTTAGGGCTTCCGGAAAAGGTGGAACCGGCTTTGGAGTCTCCATAGGTAAAGAAGAAGAAGGAGAAGAAGAAGAAGAAGGGGAGAAAGTCGAAGATTGTGTACCTGACACCAAAGAGTCGGTGGGGCTACTGGCGGCGGTCGTGGCCAAAGGCCACGACCGCAGCATTTGACGTATACGCGTCGTTTTGTTGACAAAAACCCTAGTTTTCTTTGTTTGGTTTTTACGGCCGACTAGACTCTTTTATAAGGCCGATTATTATGTTAGTTTACACACTTCTATTCTATTCTTGCGTTCATAGACACTTTAGAGATTTGAGCGATGTCTTCCATGAGGAACTAAACTCATCTATTCTGCCTGTAATTTGAAGCTTTATTTGGATTGATTGTGAGTTTCTAATTCTCGTTCCTCGTTTCCTATATTTGAATGCTTCAACTTCTTTGTGCTTGATTGTTTATTGTTTTTTCTACCTTGTCTGGCCAACTTGTTAGATCAATTCAATTCCTAAGGTTTTGTAGATTCCTGATTGTGAACCTTAACCTAAGTGGCAAACTTGTTCCTTTAGGACTGATTGAACTAATTGAACAAGTAGGAAGTTGGATGTGTTATTAAATCCCTCTTTAGGGACTGTAAATACCTTTGCTAATCTTTGAACTTAAAGCTATCAATTGGGTTAAATCCTTCTTTAGGAACTGTTAGATTGATAAGGGTTTCTAGGACTGATTGGACTAGTAACTATATTAGGTCGGGATAAGGGCATTCATAGGAAACTTAATAGGACGAGAAAAAGTTACAAGGATCGCTTCAACCAAATAAAGTGGAAAATTGTACGTAGAATTGCTTCTCCTAATTGTCTGAATTACAACTATTTACTTTTGTTTGCTTCAATACGCTTTGATAAAAGGCGGAACTTTCACACTCAAAACCCCCCAATTTGGTTACTTTGATTGACACTTTAATCAAACTTGAATTATAATTTTCCATGTGGATCGACCTCTTGCTTATTTCTATACTAGCTATAGGTTTGAGTTTTCTTTGGCCGATCAACGACAGGTTTTCCCTCCGTCAAATTTGGCGCCGTTGCCGGGGAAATTTATTGATTCTTGTGTGTTTTTGGTGCTGATTTTTGGTGTGGACCACTTACATGGTCCACACTCGTGCTACTAACATATGTTGAAGGTGAGGTTATTGCAGTTAGACGGAGAGAGTTTTCATCAATACTTCATCAGACTGCAGGAGTATATTAACGATATTTATTCATGGGGATATCAAGCTAGTATAAGGGAAGTGCTTCTATGCATCTTTGATGGCATGAATTCTGAGACACGAAGTCTTGCTGATCGCATGAGTGATGGAGGTTTATTAGATATGGGACTCTCGGAGATGTGAGAATTTTTCTGTTTCATGGATCATCAATGTGCGCAGAACGAGTCACTTCCTCCAGTATCTTAAATCGTTGAGACCTTTGTTGCACCTCTTGAGGTCATGGTGGAAAATCACATTGAGAAGGTAGAGGAAGACCTCACTCCATCTGACGAGATCATCCCTAGCTCCCCCATTGATGAATCTGATCTAGAGCCTATTGCCGAGGCTATACAAAGCAAGTAAAGGTTGTCTCCTGCACCAGAGAGAATATTGGCGGATACGTTGATCCATTTGACTGCTACTTTGACAAGCCACCAATAGAACTAAATTGGTGGTATTATATACCCTCTGTGGGTTGTCAAACTAATGAATACAATAAGTTGAAACGATTCTTAAATGTATTAATATTTAGTTTCAATTTATTTGTATGTAGTGCATGTTTGTTTGTTAGTTGTGCACAAGAGTTTGACAGGTAGATGAGGGCTTTGACTATGTCTGATAAGTGTCTTGAGCTTCAACATTACGTCGAGCCAACGACTTGAAACAAATGCGCTTCTCGGGAGGCAACCCGAGGTAAGTTTTTCTTTCTTTTTCCTTTTCTTTTTCCTTCACCCTGATTATATTTGATTCACTTTTGTTGTCTTTACTCTTTCATTGAGGACAATGAAAGCTCTAAGTGTGGGGGAGGGGAATTCTGTATATATAGCGCATTTAGGAGATCATATTTATAATTTCTGCATCATGTTTAATTTCTATAGTCAATTTTTATTTATTTTTTATTCATTTTTGTTTATTTTCGGATTGAAAAAAAAATCCAAAATCCAAAAAATAATCGTGCATTGCATACATATGTGTTATTCAAATACCCATCTGGCTTAGTTTGTCCTCTTATTTAAATTTCAAGCATGCTCATATAAATCCCATGGAGTTTTGGATGTTTTGGCCTTATCTAGATTTGATTTTTGTGGGACATGAGCTAGCAATTATAATTGAGCATGTATGATTGAGATAAAGTATTATTGAAGTCCTCAAAACATGACCCTGTGAGAATGTTTGGCCTTATTTGAAATCTTTTGCTCAATTGTGTGAATTACTCTCCTTGTGTTGCTACCTCTTGGCATTGACTGCAGTATCTATTTTTCAAGACAGACTCACATGTTTGTTGCTTGCAGAGTTTATGTTTATATTTTGAGTCTTTTGTTTGAATTTGTGCATATTTAGTGAATAAGGTGGCAATGGTTGATGCCCTTAGTAACCGGGTCTACGCATGACACCCATGGGTATAATTCGCGCAAAAAGGTGTTGAAAACTATCCATTAGGAAAGAAAGCTTGATCATTGAGTAATTAGGTTCATTCATGACACCCATGTTTGCAACTTGCGTCAAAAGATGTTCAAGTGGACTTCATATTAGTAGGTTGAGGTGTTGATAGACCGGGGCCATTCATCACACCCATGTTTGCGCTTCGCGTAAGGAAAGCACCAAGACAAGAAAAAAGAAAAAAAAAAGAAAAGAAAAGAAAAGAAAAGAAAAAAAAATTATCACATTTTATTTAGTTTTCTTTATTGTGTCCCACATGTAATGACATTTCAGTAGATATTTGGTGATATGGTGGTCAATGTCTATGAGCTTAATGCATTTTGGATTGAGTTGAGAGTTATACCTTAAAGCCTAAACACATGAGTGAAACACATATTTCTGGTGAGGTTGGATGGTGTCTACTTCTAAGTTTTGATCACTGGAATACATGCTATGACGTTTGTTTACTTGGCTTATGTTTTTCACTTCCTATGATGTTACTTGGCATATTTGCTCTCTATGTTAGTGGAGTCGGAATCTACACACTTTTATTGATTATTTCAGGTAATCGTGGATCCGATGATGAGACAGGAGTTGTTAATGCATTAGATGAGAATGTCTAGTTGATCGGAGAAGCTTACAAGAAGATTTCAAGAGGTCCTGAGAAGAAGAAGTGGACCTAAACGAAGAACAAGTCTGCAAAAGTTGTCGCGAGACATGCTGAACTTGTTTTGCACTTCTGGAGGTCTCGGTTGTCCAATTGACTATTATGACCATGCGTTGAAAAGCACTTTCAGAGAACTACAACTTTCCTTTAGACAAGAAGAGCAAATTCGGGATAGATTTTCCGTGAAAGGCCCCTGGCTACGGCCTCAACAACCATGCCGCGGCTGCGGCCAATCAATTTGCAGCGGGTTTGGAAGAAGCCGCGGCCGCAGCATTTGACATTTGCGCGTCGTTTTGTTGACGAAAACCCTAGTTTTCTTTGTTTGATTTTTACGGCCGACTAGACTCTTTTATAAGGCCGATTATTATGTTAGTTTACACACTTCTATTCTATTCTTACGTTCATCAGACACTTTAGAGATTTGAGCGATGTCTTCCATGAGGAACTAAACTCATCTATTCTGCCTGCAATTTGAAGCTTTATTTGGATTGATTGTGAGTTTCTAATTCTCGTTCCTCGTTTCCTATATTTGAATGCTTCAACTTCTTTGTGCTTGATTGTTTATTTTTTTTCTACCTTGTCTGGCCAACTTGTTAGATCAATTCAATTCCTAAGGTTTTGTAGATTCTTGATTGTGAACCTTAACCTAAGTGGCAAACTTGTTCCTTTAGGACTGATTGAACTAATTGAACAAGTAGGAAGTTGGATGTGTTATTAAATCCTTCTTTAGGGACTGCAAATACCTTGGTTAATCTCTGAACTTAAAGCTATCAATTGGGTTAAATCCTTCTTTAGGGACTGTTCGATTGATAAGAGTTTCTAGGACTGATTAGACTAGTAACTATATTAGGTCGGGACAAGGGCATTCATAGGAAACTAAATAGGACGAGAAGAAGTTACAAGGATCGCTTCAACCAAATAAAGTGGAAAATTGTAGGTAGAATCGCTTCTCCTAATTGTCTGAATTACAACTATTTACTTTTGTTTGCTTCAATCCGCTTTGATAAAAGGCGGAACTTTCACACTCAAAACCCCCTAATTTGGTTACTTTGATTAACACTTTAATCAAACTTGAATTATAATTTTCCCTGTGGATCGAACTCTTGCTTATTTCTATACTAGCTATAGGTTTGAGTTTTCTTTGGCGGATCAACGACAGGTTTTCCCTCCGTCAGTCGCGCTGGCAACACTTGCGGCGGCCGCGGCTTCATTCATCCCCGCTGGAAATTGATTGGCCGCGGCCGCGGCATGGTTGTTGTGGCCGCATCCAGGGGCCTTTCACGGAAAATCTATCCCAAATTTGCTCTTCGTGTCTACAAGAAAGTTGTAGTTCTCTAAAAGAGCTTTCCAACGCATGGTCATAATAGTCAATCAGAAAACCGAGGCCTCCAGAAAGTGCAAAACAAGTTCAGCATGTCTGGCGACAACTTCTGCAGACTTGTTCTTCGTTAAGGTCCGCTTCTTCTTCTTAAGACCACTTGAGATCTTCATGTAAGCTTCTCCGATCAACTAGACATTCTCATCTAATACGTTAAGAACTCCTGTCTCATCATCGGATCCACGATTACCTGAAATAATCAATAAAAGTGTGTAGATTCCGACGCCACTAACATAGAGAGCAAATATGCAAATCGTACTTAATCCATCCATGAAATGCATCTTAACTAAGCTAAATGCAACCTAGTATACCTACCTAAATGCATGCTATCAGTTTCCTCCACGAGCAGAGTTCACTGTTTTGCGCTCTACATTAGTAAACCCATTGAATAAAAAGAGAACCAGATCCTTTTGAGACTACCCATGGCATGGGTAGCTAGCGCAGAGTTTCTTGAAACGCTCAAAGTACTCATGAATAGACTCTTTCGCGTACTGCTCAATGCTGCTGATTGACCTTCTCAAGGCATTAAGCTTTGTTGCAGGGAAGTACATCTCCAAGAAGACTCTCTTCATCTCAGCCCCAGTAGTGATAGATCTAGGTGGTAGATAGAAGAACCACTCATTCGCATCATCCTTCAAAGAGAAGGGAAAAGCTCCCAGATTGATTTGATCCTCAGTAACGTTCTCAGGTTTCAACCCAACTACAACAGTATGGAACTCAGACAGATGCTTGTGGGGGTCCTCCCCACTCAATCCATGGAACTTGGGTAGAAGATGAACTACCCCAGATTTCAGCTCAAAGTTGACTCCTTCCCCTAGCGTAGGGAATTGGATTGCCAGGGGTTGTTGTGCCAAGTTAGGAGCAGAAAGCTCCTTAAGAGTGAGATTTGCTTCGTTAGCCATCTCTGCAGTGCTTTCTTCTTGATCAAAAGGGAGCTCGCGGAAGCAATTACCAGTTTCTCGCCTTAAAGAGGCAAGGGTTCTTTCAATCTCTGAATCAAATGGAAACAAAGAGGAATTAGTAGCACGAGTATGGACCATATAAAACGGTCCACACCAAAATCAACACCAAAAAAACACACAAGAATTAATAAAATTCCCCGGCAATGGCGCCAAATTCGACGGAGGGAAAACCTGTCGTTGATCCGTCAAAGAAAACTCAAACCTATAACTAGTATAACAATAAGTAAGAGGTCGATCCACATGGAAATTTGTTATTCAAGTATGATTTAGATGCCAATTAAAGTAACCAAATGGGGGTTTTTAAGTGTGAAAGTTCTGCCTTTTATCAAAGCGGATTGATGAAAGCAAAGTAAATGAATTTGGTTTAAACAATTATGAGAAGCAGTTCTACCTACAATTTTCCATTTTATTTGGTTGAAGCGATCTTTGTAACTTCTTCTCGTCCTATTAAGTTTCCTATGAATGCCCTTGTCCCGACCTAATATAGTTACTAGTCCAATTAGTCCTAGAAACCCTTATCAATCGAACAGTCCCTAAAGAAGAATTTAACCCAATTGATAGCTTTAAGTTCAGAGATTAGCCAAGGTATTTGCAGTCCCTAAAGAGGGATTTAACAACACATCCAACTTCCTTCTTATCCAATTAGATCAATCAGCCCTAAAGGGATAAGTTTGCTACTTAGGTTAAGGTTCACAATCAGGAATCTACAAAACATTAGCAATTGAATTGATCTAACTAGTTGGCCAGACAAGATAGAACAAAACAATAAACAGCCAAGCGCAAAGAAGTTGAAGTATTCAAATATTGGAAACAAGGAACGAGAATTAGAAACTCACAATCAATCCAAATAAAGCATCAAACTGTAGGTAGAACAGATTAGTTTAGTTCCTCATGGAAACTATCGCTCAATCTCTAAATTGTTTGAGGAACGTAGAATAGAATAGAAATGAAAGAGAAAAAATAACATTCGCCCTTTTTTAAGTCTAATCGGCCATGAAACAAACCAAACAACTAGGGTTTTCATTAAGTAAAACGCGGCGTCGTTGATGAATCATGCTGCGGCCGCGGCAAATGTTGCTCCTTCCTTGCCCGCTGCACGTCATTTGCTGCGGCCACGACATACATGCTACGGCGGCGGCATGTCTCGCTGTCGTGTCCTCATGTCCAAACCGAGAGCAACACCAGTTACTCCTCTCTTCTCTTTCTTCCTTGCCTCTTTCCAATGTCTTTTTGTATTTCTCTTCTAGATGTTGCATCTCCCAAATGTGTTCAGATTCAATCTGCAAAATAACAACAAATTTGCGCAGAATTCGACTTCTTCCAGAATAATCACACGATGCAAATTCACTACAGATTATGAATGAAATGCAACCTAACTAGCCTAAAGATGCCTATAATGCCTATCTAAGATATGCATTATAAAAAAGAAACATGTTTTTTCATCAAATAACTTTCGTTATTAATAAATAGGAATATAGAGGCTCTCGCATAAACCCTAAGTGTTACTATCCTTTTCATAATTAGGTACCCGAATTCATAATAAATTCACTTTCTCTTTAATATTATAAACATGGAATTTTCCCTACTCTAGTAGCGGAATTAAGCACATAGGATAGAAGATGAAAATCACATAAAAGATCATGACTTTAGAGCATACTTACATGGCTATCGTGGGGCTCATCCCGACACTAGAAGTAGGACGACTACTTGTGCTTCCTCATCGCTAACTCCATAATTGACGTGAAGAAAATAACTTGAATTGAAATAATAAAGTAAAGAGTACAACTGATACAGGACGAACGTCATTGGCACCTTCATCCTTTACCAAATAGTAATAAAATTCAAACTCAAACACAAAACCAATAGATTAGCAAATCAATATCACTTGATAACCAAGTAACTACAAGTATAGTAATTAAGTCCGGTGTCGAACCCACAGAGAGAAGCGATTTATTATAAAACAACTCTTAACAAGAACTCTTATAACCAAACAATGATTTGTGAGAAATAACCAAGATGTAAAGTAACTGATAATGCATATTTCAATAGGCATTATAGAGTAGTTTTAGTTGCATTTCATGGTTGTTTGGTTATGTTTTAGAGTTAATTTCATATTGTGTCATTTTGGCTGGAAAGTTCGGAAACTACGCTATTTCGATTGTTTTATGTAGGTTCGTAGATCCGGCTTGTGGTTAGCATGGAAGAGTTTTTAATGGAGTGAAGAAGAAGGAGAAAAGAGAGCAAGGAAAGAAAAGGCCGAGTGCAAGACACAAGAACATCTAGTTTTGTCATGTGTCATGGGCATGAGTTCCCATGTCGCGCCCGCGAGTCACCCCAGTTCACCGTGGAGAGATGCTCGTGAGAGGGTATGTTGAACACCATGAGTTGCGGCCGCGACAGACCTGTCGCGGTGGCGAGTTCGTGTAGAGAACATTAGTTCGAGAGCAAAATTCTATCTTTTCAGAAGAAGATTCGATCCAATCTTTTGAAGACTTATTCCTTAGGGTTTAAGGAAGATATTTTGAGACTTATTTGTTATTATTTTCAGTTTTAATATTTTTAGGATATTTAATACTACCTCCGTCCAAAAATACATGGGATTTTTACTATTCACGTAAGTTGTTTTAGGAGTTAAAAACTATATAAAATATTAACTTTTTATTATTTTTTTTAACAATTATAAACTTATTGGCAATAAGTTTGTAATTGCTAAAAAAACTGAATAAAAAAAGTTAATATTTTATATAGTTTTGAACTCCTAAAACAACGTGCATGAATGCTAAAAGCCCATGTATTTTTGGACGGAGGGAGTATTATTTTAGGATTATTTCCGCATTATCTTTAAGAAAAGTACCTAGGTATTCGGGGTCTCTTCTTTTCTATCAAGGGGAGGCACGAAATTAGACATTGGGGAACAACTATTCTCATACCTTGAATCATAATTTACAAAAGTTCATTCATCCATTTAAGTTTGCTTATTCTTCCATCAATTCGAAGGAGATTTAGGTACGCTATGAGTGACTAAATTCGTTATTTGTTTCACCTGTGTTTCGGAGACTTGGTTGGTGGTTTGTGAGGCTTAAATTCAGTTGTTTCCTACTGTTCTTTTGATTTCCCTTGCGATTATTTATGATATTATTGTGATTCGCGACCATAGCAGTATCTTGCTAGGTATTTGTTCTTTCGTCATTGAATGAATTTCGTAGTAGCATGCTTAGGATTGTGAGAACCTTCATTTGATCATGACTAAGTAGGGATTTCAACATATCTCTTAAACATAGGTTACCTTGCATACTTGGTGTTATTCATACGCCTAGATTCTTAGGAACTTGTGCTATCTTTATGTTAAATCTTTGTCCCTGCTTAGGTTGCATAAAGGTATTAGGGATTAATTGTGCTCTTTGTGATTAATCTATTCAAACTAAGATGGGGGGAATGTAAGTTAAAGGAATCATACAACTTGAGTTTATGTCTAGGACAAATTAAGCCAACCAATGTCGATGAAAGCGCAGTGGGACTATTTTCTCCATTAATTTGTTATCAAAACCATCATTCTTATGCTTTGACATTTCATTTGCAATCGTGATCTTTAATTCTATTTTCCATATTCACTTGTTTATTTCCCACTTTTTGGTAAAGTAGTTTTTAGATTGAATGTTAGATTTCCCCGTGGGTTCGACCCTGCACTTATCGCTATACTTAGTTATTTGTGTGGGAATTTCTTTGGCGAGGTTTACACACGACGAATCTCCTCCTTCCAAATTTTGGCGTCGTTGTCGAGGATATCTATTTGATTCATTATCTAATTGTTTTATTTGGAATATTATTTTAGATATCTTACCTACTACTGGTCGTCTAAATAGATATATAAATAGAGTTTCTTCTACTTGTTCTATTTGTAATTCTGATATAGAAGATACAAATCATTTATTGTTTAATTGTCAGATTACCAGATCCCTCATTCAAAATCTGGGTATTAAATTGAAAAAATGCTTTGCTATGCCAATTTTAACAAGTAATGTTTCATAAAATATTCTAAATAATAGGGCTCTTAATATAGATTTTACAGATCTATCCCATTTATGACATTCAATTTGGGAGCTGCGAAATAGAATTATTTTTCGCAATAACTCTGACAAGAGTATTATCAATGTGTTAACTTATACTATTGATAAGATTTCATGCTGGAGTAAAGACCAAGTGAAAACCAAATCAACAATACGTTCTAGGCCCCTGATAAAATGATTTGGAAATGTCCCCCAAATAATGTCGTCAAAATTAATGTAGATGCTTCGGTCAAATTTGATAGTCAACCACAGGTTTGGTGCATTTTTAGGAATAATTATGGTCAGGTTATTCGGATATATAAATGCAATGTTAGGATGAAAGAGTTCATCCCAGCTGAAGTGTTTGCAGTATATGCAGGTCTAAGACTCGCAATATAGCTTGTGATACGGAAAACCATAGTTGAAAGTGATTGCTTAAGCGTTATCAATGTCATTATTCAGGGGAACAACATACCATGAGAGATTGTACAAATAGTTCAAGAAATTCGCTCATTCAGTCATTGCTATAGAGAGACGAATTTTGCAGTCGATTTCCTAGCTAAATCTCAAATGAGTTGTAATGTTATTTTGAGTTCTTGTTGTGAGTTTCATAACATCATCATGTTAGATGATCATGGTTGTCGGTAAAACATCCAAATTTTTGCCTATTGAAAAAAAAAAAACAGATAGATAATGGGAAAGCGCGTAGAAGGGGCAGTGGTTCCAATGCAATGAAAGTCGAGGAAGACAGTTAGACATACCTGATGGATCTTTGATTAATTGTTGAATTGATGCATACTACTACGGAGTATTTTATTGATTGATGGATGATTCGCGAAACATGGTTGAGACTTTGCACGTGATGGAGCGACGTACGCAACGCCCATACGTACACGCCGCGCAGCAATTTCAGCGCAATTAAACGACACATGAAGCCCACCCGTTTGTCAGTTGTCTCTTGCGCGCGTCAACCCCACGCTCTTTCTACTTGGCTTCTTCAACCTTCATTCCCAATTCCCAAATCCCAGCCCCTTTTTTTGCTTTTTCCTATCCACCGAATCTCAACTTGACAGCTTTCATAGAGTTTCATCCATCATGTGACGCAGAGACACACAACCTAATAAGTATCTATATAGCTCGATCGCTTGCTTGCTTTCTCGATCCATCTCGACTCCTGCAGGTTAATTGAAGAAATGGAGGTGGATGGCGACTACCCAGATGAGATCACCAGGTTTCGCCTTCTGGGTCTTCTTTAATTTTGCTTCATTGGCCCTTGTTTTAAAATGCATATCACTAGGAAACTGTTTGCATACATAGCAAGCAAGGGACTTGATGCTTAAAATCACAGGTTTTGACTAGCTGATTAATGAAACAATTGATCGGATTTCAAATAACATTTGCTGTTTTCTTACAAGTAAATATAAATTAATCTGGATACCCTAATTTCTGTCAATAGAACTCACCTGCGGGGCTTAAAACAGTGTTTAATCAATATATGTGATGTGAGTCAGTCATACAGGTGTAGCTGTGTTGTCAAATTAAGTTCAACTGTTTTTGACTTTTACTGTTCGAATATATTTTCTTGCCTGCAGATCCGGAATTTTTATTGTGAAGAAACCATCTCTTTGGATATTTGTTTGGTATCAATAGGTACCATTTCCTAGTTGTAGTGATACTGGTTGAGAACTCATCCTGATTTAAGTTTAAGTAGTTTATGTTTGGAGATTGCCATTTGCCCATTTGTGTGTGTAAATCACGTATTTGTGACTTCAATTGATTATGGTTGCTTTTGGGTTGGAACTTCATTAGGGTATTTGTGACTTCAGTGTGGGTACGTTCCCCATTCAGCCTTGAGAGCCTTGCAGTTACAGGCAACATTTTTATACTTGGAGAAGTTCTGCGCGAGATGGCTTGATTTTAGTAGTAGACTAGCAAGTTAAATGAGCTACACTTGAATGAATACGGTGTCACTTTTGATGAAATAAGACTTGTACGTTCTACCCGCATTTGTTTGATACATTTCATTTGATGTTACTCCTCATCACATTTAATTGATCGTTAAGCCAATGGGAATCGAAAAGTGATACAATTCAATTTCGGCTGATGAATTTGTAGGTATTCGTCCTTGTTTGGAGAGCTGATTCTCGCATTTGATGTTTGTATTTCAGTTTCCGAGTTAGCGAAGCACGCAGTCATGAGCCTTTCAGCTTGAGCAAAAAAAGGAAGTTCCAGAGCGATCAAACTAAAGAGCAGCTGCTGAGTCTGCAAAAGCCAAAGTACATATGTTGTGAACACGGACCCTTTTCCAACCAATCCTTGCAAGGTGAATTCTTTTGTATGCAGTCGAGGAGAGGGAAGGCAGGATTACAAGAAGTGGACGAAGACACGCATACACGAGAAGAGTCTACGCAAGACAGCAACAGTGTAGCTGGAGAGTCATTTTCCCAGTCCTCTGACATCAAGAGTTGGTACGATGAGTCATGTTCGCAATCAGGACCAGCAGTATCCAGGGATAATTTTTGTTCCATGGATAGTACAACTGTGAATGGATCCAGTCCCAGTGATAATGCTGTCCAAGAAGACGGGATTCGTGAAGAGCAGCTTGATGAATTCGGGCATTGCTTAACGTACCTTGCCTCAGCTTGTGGCAGTGACAGCAACAAACCGGAGATAGACCAAGAGCTTGAAGACTTCTTGTACTCGAATGGGATGCTTCCGACGTCGTCTGAGGAAGGTAGTTGCCATTCCTTGTTGAATCATTTTTTCGATTCTTGCTTCATGTTACTGAAATTTGTCTGGTTCTTGTGGATGCAGAGGCTCAACTGAGCACCGGCAAAGTAACGATAGATCAAGAGTTTGAGCAGTACTTTTCGACGCTTATGCTCTGAGGATCGATCTAAAGGACACCAATCAAATCAAATCAAATGATGATTGTCGCGCGCAGTAACGTCCTCTTGCTTGTAACTATGCTCCTCCGTCTGTAACTATATATACGCGTACAAAAACCTTTGCCACCTCTAACATTCCAGTCTCCTACACTAACTGTACCTCCAATATCCAATGTAGCGCTGTGCAAAAGTTGGATCGGACCGGGATCAGACCGAAAATTACAGTCTTGAATCGAACCGAAAATATTACGGTCTGATCCGTGGTCCAAATAAAATCATATTCCAATTTTCGATCTAAACCCGAGACCAGATCGAAATGATTTTAATGAGTATACAACTAGGGTGTGTTTCATACCCCAAACTCGTCCCCGTAACATTGATTTCATAAAAAAAATATTGTCGACTCGTCCAAAAAAATTTCTTTAAAAATGGGATAGTTTGCACAGTATCCAAAACTATTGGCCAAATTAGCAAAGTATCCACCTTATTGAAATATTTGGCAAAGTGTCCATCCTCATGTGCCCTTCTTGCCCCCCTCCGCGTCAGCATTTTTTTTTTCCGCGTCAGCACTTTTTCCATGTAAACACTTTTCGTTACTGACATCGGGAATGCTGACGTTGCTGACATCAACGTTGTTGATGTGGACGTCGTTAGTGCTTACAAACAGATTATGTTCTAGTTAATATTATTAAATAATTTGTGATATAAAATAGTATATATTATATATATAGAGAATGGGTAACTTGTGCACACCCCTTACGGTATACTTTGTGCACAATTGTGGACCATTGATCTAAATTGAATGGATGGATGAGATTGTGACACATATCCCATTTTTTTAAAAATAAATAAATAAATAAAAAGGATATTTAGCATTCAATTTAGGAGCGTCGGTGCGTGATAGATGGGAAATAAAAACCTAATTCCCTCATATGCTTGTACGAGTGGAACGAGGAAGAAGAACTGGAGGCGATAGGGCAACAACGGTGATGAAGATGGCAAAATTCGACGACGGTGAAGGCTTATGTGTGGAGGCATCGGTGGCGGCCTCACCCTCTCCCTCCTCCTCGCATCCACCTCATCTTCTACTCTCGCATCCTCGTCTGCGTCTCCTCGTCGCCGACCACTCGCCCAAGAATCGGTTTCTGTGGTTTAGACGTCATGGATTCCGGCTTCGACTCCCTCAGTGTTTCTTGATGTATGCTTCTTTTCTTCCATCTCTATTTATTTCTTTGGTGATTTCTCTGGTGATTTGATTTAGCCCCGGTGATGGAAAAAAGAAGAAGCAGAAGAGCCGATCGAGAGCTCTCGGACCAAATCTTGCAATCAATTGGAATGTCTGATCGAAGCTCCGATTAGCAAAGGTCCAGGAGATATCCACCTAATTAATCAATGCCAAGACCTAATTATCAACGCTAAAGTGGGTGGGCGTATGCGGCGCCGGGGGGTGGGGTGGGGGATGGTTTGGATTTGTGTTAGGGTATTCGCGAAATCGAGCCAGTGGTCAATTATTCAGACGTATGTGTCAATTTTAATTTATTAGTGGTAATGAGTTGGTCTATTATTCGGTGAAATCGGATACATTATTCGTCATTTTGCCGAACAACATAAAAACATTTATAACTATACAATTAAACATTATTCGGTGAAATGTGAAATATTATTGGGTGAAATGTAAAACATTATTCATATGTATATATATATATATGTCGATCTGTTGATCGGTATTATTCGTTGAACTCTGAATAATTATTCAATGGAATGTGTGTATTTTGTAATTCGAAATTAATGTGATTGTGATCTGCCGATCCGAGATTGTCAATCGATATTATTCGTTGAATTCTGAATAATTATTCAATGGAATTTGTCTATTTTGTAATTCGAAATCAATGTTTGATTGAGTTTTGAGGTTTTTGATATTATTCGTTGAATTATGAATAATCATTCAACGAATATGTGTATTTTGTAATTAGAAATCGATGTTTAGGAATACCATTTTCAACATTATTCGTTAAAATGTGAAAGATAATTTAAAACTTTGATTATTTTGTAATTATTTGAAATAAATGTGTGATTGAGGTAAAAATGTGAAAGAAAATTTAAAACTTTGATTATTTTGTAATAATTTGAAATAAATGTGTGATTGAGATATGATGTTTTCAATATTATTCGGTGAATTCTAAATAATTATTCGATGAAATATGTGTATGGAAAAGAGGAGAAAGTAAAAAATTATAAATTCATCCAAATCTTAAAAAAACACAAAAAAAAAACACAAACATAAAAAAACCTACGTACAAATTCAAGGAGGTGTGATTAAAATTTGAAAGAGTAGTTTGAAGTTTGAACACACGCTCCAAGGGAAAGGGAGAGTGGGTGTTATTGACATGGGGCCCACTATTTTTTGATTAAAAAAAAATTAGAAAATCTGGATTAATCTCCGCCTTTTATTTTTCTCAATCAATGGTCTATAATTGTGCACAAGGTACACTTTAAGGAGTGTGCACAAGGTAACCACTCCATATATATATATATATATATATATATATATATATATATATATAAGTAAATGTTCAAATGAAAATGGGGCTTAAAATGAAAATCCCTCTTAAAGTGAAAATAGTCTAATTTGGATGTAAATGAGCCTAATTTAAAGGTAAATGGGCCTAATTAAATGAGTAATGAATAAATGGGCCTAATTTTGGTGTAAACGGACCTAATTTTATGAGTAAATGAGAAAATGGTTAAATGACCCTAATTATGGGGTAAATTTCACACGCCTCCCCCAAACTTTCAATTCATACGAATATTGCCCTTATTTCAATTATGAAAATTACAGATTTTAGCCCGTAATTTTTATTTGAAATAATATTGTTAGGTGCAACTATAATATTAAAAAAATACAACAAGAATGTTACATCACAATTTTTGTCTTTATTTTAAAAAGGGAAAAAGATGAGATTACAAAATATAAAGTGAACAAATAATACAATAAATGTTATTATTAATAAATGTGCATTTTCATAATGTGTCCTACCAAAAATTTTCTTTATGGACCGCTATTTTATGACAGTTTTGTACTTTAATGCAACATGTGCCATTAAAAGCCTATTAGCTCAAAAAATGGTATAGTGATGTGCCCATGCACAAAGGTTCGAGTTCAAAATCCCGTATAAGCTATTTATGGTTGCTTTTTTTGTGTTCCCGTTCATGAATAAGATTATAAAGTGCAATAATAAAATGATAATGTGCACAAATAAGATGATATAATGCATATATAACATTATATTGTGCAAATATAACTTTAAGTTGTGCAAATATAACACTATGTTTTGCAAATGTAACATTATATTGTGCATATCTAATAATATAATGTTACGTTGTGCACATATAATATTATCTTGTGCGAATATAACATTATTATGTGCAAATATAACTTTAAGTTGTGCAAATATAACACTATGTTTTGCAAATGTAACATTCTGTTGTGCATATCTAATAATATAATGTTACGTTGTGCACATATAATATTATGTTGTGCGAATAAAACATTATACTGTGCAAAATATAACTTTAAGTTGTGCAAATATAACACTATGTTTTGCAAATGTAACATTATGTTGTGCATATCTAATAATACAATTGTGCAAAAGTAAGATAGGATTGTGCAAAAGTAGGATACAATTGTGCATAACTAAGATTATAATGTGCATGATTAACAATTTGCGATTGTTGCGCTCTTGTCTATTATGTAACCTATGTGGGATTTGAACCCACATCTTTGTGTAAACGCACATTGCTCTACCAATTGAGCTAATAGGCTAAATTATGATTTTCATGCTAAAATAGAAAAACCTAATCGACCTAAAGCATATCGCAATAAAATTCTAAAATCCAATTAGTTCATGATTCACAACCAATTTGACAATGCTATGAACATAATTTGACAATGCTATGAACATGAAATTAGCTCCAAATCAACCCAAAAACACAACCATATCATCAATTTCAGTCAATTTTGCTTTTGGCAAAAAACCCCAAATTCCAAAACATATCGCAATATAAAATTCTAAAATTCAATTAGCTCATAATCCATAAACAATTTAACAATGATATGAGCATGAAATTAGCTCAAAATCAACCCAACAACACAACCATATCATCAATTTCAATCAATTTGGCTTTTGGAAAAAAGCCCCAAATTCTGCTCCTAAATCAAACCCTAGATTTTCAATCTCAACCTAAATCATTCAAACAATCTAAATAATTGTAATAAACAAGTTTAGGGTTATAAATCATACCAAATTCGAGTTGAAACAAGGAGCAAAGGACAAGCCCTTCAGAAAATCCTTTTCTCTATTTGCCTCCAATTTCGGATTCCCCATTTCAATTTTGATTTTGTCCGCAACTCCCCCGCCCGGATCGAGGCCCTGTTGCAGAGGACAAGCCCTTCAGAAAAGCCTGGAACGAGATTCCTTTTGAGGAGTTGCTTTCAATTGGTACCACCGATTTCTGCTTTCTTGTTTCTCCCCCGAATTCTGTAGCTGAATGTGTTTGTTGTTGCTGAAGGTCGATTAATCCAAGGGGAAGATGTTGTGCGCTTGTTTCGGAGAGCAGTTCAAATTCGAGGAGCCGCCGCCGAAGTCGTCGGAGTCACTGGCCGCCAGGGATTTCTCGGTGAGTGGCCACTCTCCGCGGACGCCGAGGGATTTCTCCACCGTCAGCGGCGTTTCGTCTCGCACTCCTAGGGATTTCTCTCCAAGTAGACTTATCTCGCTCTGCATCGAAGGCAACGTGGTCGCGAAGACGGTGGAGAAAGCGAGGAGATTACCTCGGAGAGGACAGCGAGCAGGACGGCAAAGACGTGGTGACGAAGACGGTGGAGAAAGCGGCGGCGATCCTCATGCCGTTCCCGCGCACTGAATCTGCTCCTGTACATGGAGGCGAGGCCGGAGTTGACCAGCGCGAGGCCTTCCTGCGCGTGGATCTCGAAGAAGCCGTCGACGTCGGGGAGGCGGATGGCCTCGGAGATGACGGAGCTCTGACGAGGTGGAGTGCGTGGATCTGGCACTTGCGAGAGACGAGGGAGGGAGGAGAAGAGGGATTACTGGATTAGGGCTCTTCGTGGGCCGGACTCCAATGTTTTATTTTAAATCTGATACATTTTCACTTTAAGGAGAATTTTCATCTTAAGCCCCTTTTTCACTTTAACCTCACCCTATATATATATATATATATATATATATATATATATATATATATATATATATATATATATATATATATATATATATATATATATATATCAGTAAATAGCATCCAATATACCAAATATTTTAGGTCTTTGCAAAAATGACATTCCCCTTCAAAATTTGCAAAAGTAGCAAATAAGCCCAAAAATTGGCAAAAATAACCGGTTCACATGACCCCCTTTCACAGGTCACCATTCCTGTTGAACAAAACCCTCACCGCCCCGCCTCCTTCTTCTCTCTGGCCGTTCCCTTCCCTCCACGAGCCACCTCCGGCCATCCAACCACCACCGTTCGAACCGCCACCCTCACCCGCACCCCCCGAGCCCAGAACCCAACCGACTAATGCCCCCTGAACCCACACCGAGCCCTCATCTCACCGGCCTCCCTCGCTGTTCGTTTTCTCGCCCTCCAATGAAGTCGCCCTCCTTGTGGAATGGATCGAATTCGGTAAGTCCGAACGTAGTTCGAACCCGCTCTCATCTATGGCGGATTGGAGTCAATGAGTGCTTCTCTCCCTCCCCTTCTCTCTCTATCTATGGCGGACCTTGGACGAGCGGGATATTAATTTTCTTGCCTCCTGTTAATTTTCTGTCAGTGTTAAAAATCGAATCTTGCCCCTTTGAGATTCAATTGTTGATTCATTTTGAGAAAGATTGGCAGTGGTTTACTTTAATTTCACCCAAATTACTCGCTTTCTTTTTTCAATTCTTAAAAAAGAAAAAGAAAGAGGGTAATTTTCTGTTTGCCTAATTAGAACTCAACTTGCAGAAATGGTGGGTTGTGGTTGTAAATGTGGTGCCTGGTGGAATGCATTAAGTATTTTGCCCAAAAATTGGTTTGCAGCTTAAAGAATGTATCTTTATTAGTTTGAGTTTTAAACCAATTGAAACTCTTACGATCTTTTTGAAGGGGACTGCACAACTGATTTCTGCCAAGAACAATCAATTGAATCTTGAATTGGGGATAATAATGGAGAAGATGTCAAATATCTTTCTTAGATTTTGTTGGCAAGATTAAGTAATGTGGATAAAAATCTGGAATTCTAATTTCCAGGATAGTTATGGAGGATTGAACACCTGTTTTAACAAGTGGTGTATCAATCTCTAGGGTGTAAATCACCATTGCCTCGCAACCCAAACTGCTTCTGCTCTCCAGCTAGTAACTAAATCACATGCTTACAGGTAAATTGGCATTTCTATCATGGCAGACATTTTTTTTTAATGGCAAGAATTATTTCAGTACTGGCTAGCTTTTATTATTTACTGTCATTGGTGTTACCAACCTCTGAACAAGTTGTTCAATGATGTCACAGGTTCACACCGAGCGGCCATGACTAGAGTTAAAGAAGGGAAGACTTTTTATTGTGTTAGGAATCAAACGTGATCTGACATTGGCAAGACAATCATGCACGTGGACTCGTATGCAACTTCATATTGTTGTATTTGTGTTGGTGATATTAATCGTGAAGTGGGATATGTGTGCGGCCGACATTAGCTTTAGAGGGAGGTCTAACCACTTCAAATATGGGCCTCCTGGATCGCATGAACCAAGCCCTCGCTGCTGCACACTGGAAGATGTTGAAGGAAAGCAGCCGACTTTAGCTTTAGTACTTCGTTGTGTTTGTTTTAGGTCTAAAACGTTTCCTCCCTTTTTGATGGTTGATCCCTTATGTTCTGGATTTATGTATGGATGGTTTTATGGCTGGTTGTTCTGAATGTTGTTCTGACTGCTTTAGTTTGTGCTTAATATTGTCTATCCTGCTGTTGGGAAGTTTCTGAGATTGACACAAGATTTGACAGGGATTAGTCTTATATTGGCTAAGACGAGATCCGGTAGGGGTTACTTCTACATTGGCTAAAACATCGTTGTCACTGGCTAGATAATAGTATCTACTGGCTAGTAATTTGCATCGCAAATATTCGGGTTTCGCGTCTTAGGCAAACAAAATAGACAACCACATACTTTACCTTGAGTTCATGCAAAACAACAAAAACCATCCTTCGCCGACTGAAAAGAAAAAGCGTCCGTACGACGAGCGACATATGATGACCTTACCATTCCACACTTACTTAGGTTTTAATTGTTTAATCGTTTCCACCTTTTGGATGACTTGTGTTTGATTAATGATAAGGTATGTTGTGGTCTCGTGGTCACTTGTTTATATGTGTTATGGATGGTTATTGTGAATTCTGCGTTATGACGCATTTCGTTTGAGTTTAATGGTCGATATACTTAGGATGAGAAGTTTATGAGATAAATAAGATGTGTCAGGGGTTATTATCTTATTGGCATAGAATTTGATTTTATTGGCTAGGGAAAATCATATATTGGCTAGTAAAAAAAAATCGCATACATTTGTCTTTTGCATCGTCGACAAACAAAACGACCAGTTATGTACATTCAAAACCACCAAAATCCCAAAGTGTCATTGAGTTACAAGCAAACTAACAAAATACTACATTCGACTACGCAAAAGAAGAGTGACCCAACTAGACATCAATTTCTTCACCTTTCCACGCCACGCTTGCTTATGTCCTCCGACGCTTCCGGCGAAGGAACTCTCCCCAAGACGGGTACCTGCTTGTCTCCATTATCTTGCTCCTGACGGACCCAAACGACATGCTCTCCTCTATGAGCATTGCCCCCTCCTCCATGTCCACGTCGGGAACTTTACCTTTCATCTCCGGAGCAACGATTGTTGGTTCTACCCATTATGTTGTTTTGTACTTAACTTGTTATGTATTGGTTAGGAACTTTAGTACTTTGTAGTTTTTGGTTTAGGTCTTAATTGTTTAATCGTTTCCACGTCGGGAGCTTTACCTTTCATCTCTGGAGCAACGATTGTCGGTTCTGCCCAGGTTTTCTGGTTTATCTTGCCAGTTGTGTAAATTTCTGTGTTAGCTGAATTGTTGTATTTGCCATCCAAATGGTTATCCATGCCATACTCCAAATTGAGATCAAGATGCGATATAGACCAAACTTTATTTCGAAATATTTTTTTCCATAAACATATACAAAGTGGGTGTCTATAGATAGATAAAATTAAATTAAGTTCAAAAATAAATTTATTTTTTAATTTTAACAAATAAAAATGCATGAAATTTAGTTTAAAACAATTAAATTGATCTCTTTCTCCCCCCCTCTCTCTCCCATCCTCTTTCCATTCGACACGTGTCCAAAATTTTCACACTCTCTTTCCTGGTTTGTGCAAAGTGTAACCGGCAACCTGTTGGGATTAATTTGCAAGAATGACAATTTGTCGTTCCTTTGCCAATTTTTTGGGTGTAGGTTATTTTTGCAAAGTGGACCAGGAAATGGTATATCCATGCAAATCAGCCTATATATATATATATACAGTGAGAGAGAGAGAGAAAGAGAGCGAATGGGTAACTTGTGCACATCTCTTAAGGTGTACTTTGTGCACAATTGTTGACCATTGATCCGATTATGATGGATGGATGAGATTAAAAGAAGTTTTTTTTTTTTTTTTTTTGAATTAATTAGTGGGACCCGCATGCAAGGTAAAACCCATCAGCTATACTCGCTTGGGCTTGGCGCGTGTGCGTTTTGATGGAAAGTGAGTTGATTTGGTGGTGGGACCCGCTCAATAATATTAAAAAAATTAAAGAGATTGATTCCACTCAACAATAAAAAAAAACAAAGAAAATTGCACCAACTTGGATCAAATTATATCCATTCCGTTTTCCCCCCTTTGAATTCACAGTATAGTTTATGCATATTAATTTAGGTCAAAATAAATATTTAGATTTATTCACAATTACTCCATATAAATGGGTTATGATGTATATTATATTAACCCATAAAAGCGTAAAAAAAAACCTTTTCTTATGCGGCCAAATGGCATTAATTGTAATTAATCTTTGTGCAAAAATTCCTTTTTTTTATTCGGTTGAATCGATCGATTTATCGCACACATTGAACAATAATTGAGAGATTATTTTTTATTCGGTTGAATTGATCGATTAATCGCGCGCATTGAACAATAATTGAGAGATTATTCAGTAGAATTATTATTTTTTTATTCGATTGAATCGATCAATTTATCGTGCACATTGAACAATAATTGAGAGATTATTCAGTGAAATTGTTATTTTTACGAGGTACACGGAAGCGATGAATAATTGCACAACCGTTGTGAATAAAAAAACTTTTGTAATTATTCGGTTAAATCAATTGATTTATCGAGCACATTGAACGATAATTGGTAAATTATTCAATAAAATTCTTATTTTTACAAGGTACCCAGAAGCGATGAATAATTGCATAACCATTTTAATTATGCGGTTGAATCGGTCGATTAACGCGTACATTGACTGATAATTGAGAGATTATTCAGTGAAATTATTATTTTTACGAAGTACACAATTATTTCAAACTACAAAATACACATTCCATTGAATAATAATATTGACAATCTCATATCTCAATTACAAAATACACATTCCATTGAATAATTATACATATATCAAAAACAATATCCACAATCTCATATCTCAATTTCAAAATAAACACGTTACATTGAATAATTAGCAAAAATTCAACAAAGTATTCAAAATTTCCGAAACAACAAATTCCAATTTCAACATACCTTTATTTACTTTAATCGAGTGCTGAACTAGAACTGTAGAACAGGAGAAGGACCAGTAGCAAGTGAGGACTAAAGGGGCCGACCTAGTCGACGTGCGAGTCGGCGCGACTAAGCGAGGGCGGCTCCGGGAGGCGGGGAGAGGGTCGGCGCGATCTGGATGACGGTGGTATGGACCTTGTGCCTCGACTTATTGCCCTGAGATCCGGATCCTGTCACCGATGTGCTCAGATCGGAATCGCAGAAGGAGGCACTGACCACCACCGGTGTTGAAGCACCACTCGGAATTGTACACCGGAGAAGAGGACTCCTCGATGTGCGCCTCTGCTTCGACGACGCTGCTCTTGTGCAACCCTTGCCGCCGCAATCGCCGCCGGTTGAGCCGGAATCCTCGTCGCTGCTACGATGATGGTGGTATGGGGTGATTTCCGATGGTGATGAAAGGAGATTTTTGACGCTTCCAAAGCATCAAGTTGAAAAACCGTGAGGAAGAAGAACATAATTTCTGCTTTTAGGGTTTTAATGGGCTTTGTTCTCACACGCGCCTGAAGATTGAGTTTTTCCTTTTTTTTTTTTAAATCACCCGTACACATGGCGGAATGTAGGCCCTTAATTTCACCACGATCAATGGATGAGATTTGCACAAAGTATATCTTAAGAGGTGTGCACAAGGGAACCACTCGCTATATATATATATATATATATATATATATATATATATATATATATATATATATATATATATATATATATATATATATATATATATAATTGTGGATATAAAAAAAATTACAAGGATATAGCAAAGTGTGCAATATTTACATTACAAAGTAGTCAAAGGTTAAATTACGGGAATATCTGTCCTATGAAATTATTCTTATAACGATTATTGACACTGAATTTGCTAACGCCGAAGTTGTTGACGTCGACGGTGCTGACGTCGATGTTGCTGACATCAACGTTGTTGACACGTTACATTACAAAGTAGTCAAATGTGTATGTTTTTTCTTTAAATAAACACCTACCGACACATTAACTTAAGCACCGGTATAAAAAAAACAAATTGCCGATATCAGTGCTTAAACACATGAAAAGAAATGAAAATAAAAATAGATGAAGATAAATTAAAAGTGCTGACACAATTTAAATATATAAACATACAATTTTTTTAGTTATTAGGGATGTCAGCAAATACCTTGAAACACCTAAAGACCTTGTTTGATGAGATAATCATCAATTTAACTTTTCATTACACCAAATCTTCATGTGCATGACAACTAATTGAATATATATACCACTACAAAAAAATTGTATTAGCCACCCGACTTTAGAAACAGCATGATTCTGCCGTAGCAAATGCAGCTTTTTTGCCACGGGTGAGTGACGACATTGACGCCATCAGTAGCTTCTGCGACTGTAAGACATCTCCGTTGCAAAATTATAAATTTTTTAAAAGGGAAAAAGAGTGAAAAAATGGCATAAACCTACCTTGCCCCTTTCTCTCTCATTCATTAGCCGCCTCCAACCCCTCAAATCTCTTAGATTTGTGCGTGCATACAGATCCTCATCTCCTCCTCCCATGGAACCTAGATCTCCATCCCCTTTCTCCCTCACTCATTCTAATTCGTCCTTTCAAAACTCCCTTCTTCTTCCTCATGGCTCTCATCTTCATCTCGAGATATCCATCTCTGTCTCACTTTTTTCATTTTTCCCCTTTCACGTCTATAAGTATGTATGTAAAATAACATACTTTTAAATTTACTGCTCAATTCATCCTCATTGGATACGTCTATAAGTTTTATTGGCTGTTCTCAATTTCTAAACCCTAATTTGAAATGAAAATTTTCATTTTATATTTTAATGCATGTTACATTTGTGGATTAAATTGATGCTTTGTTAGTTGTGTGGCAATTGACTTATGATTGTGTCAAAGTAATCTTGCAATGCACGACTTGCATCTTATCCACACTGATTTAAAGCCTGAAAATATTCTCCTTGTGTTTGAAGACTATGTGAAGGTTATAGATTACAAGGTGTGCCTTGCAGGTATAGTATTTTTTTTTGTGGTTTTATAGATGTTTATTGGAATTTCAGGCGTCTTCTCGTTCACCAAGGGAAGCCTCGTACTTCAATAGGGTGCCAAAGTCTAGTGCTATTAAAGTGATTGATTTTGGCGTTACCACTTATGAATGTCCGGACCAGAACTACATTGTATCCACTTGTCATTAGAAGTCATTCTAGATATAGTGATTAATCTCTTGTATAAAAAAAATTCAACCATGTGAATTGAAAGTTGAATTACCCTAATGATCTTTTTTCCCCTCTGTTTACATACAGGGCTTGGTTGGAGCTACCCTTATGATGTGTGGATTGTTGGGTGTATCCTTGTTGAGTTGTGCTCGGTATGTTTAGTGAATTCTTTATTAAGGAGGTACGGCTATTGCTCATTTGATCACAATTTTATACTAATGTGATTCTATAAAAATTCCAGGGGAGGCACTATTCCAAACCCATGAGAACTTGGAGCGTCTTTTAATCTACCATACCCCGGGAAAGCATGAGAGCTGTAATAAAGCTTCCTCGTCTCCAGGTGAAGCACCTTCTAATCTATACATGTTTCAAAGTTCCCCGATTTTCATACTTACGTGTTGTATAGAAATTGCCTTGGTGCATATCTAAGGATATTCGATCATTTAGTAGATACATATTGTACCTTGGGCCACAATCCAATTTAAATTGGATTGTGGCCCAAGTCAATTTATCTATATCATGTTTTATCTATATATGGTTTTATATATAGGTGGTTTATTATAGATTGTTTTTATCTATAATAGGTTCTAGATAAGGTAGGTTTTATCTATATTTAGGTTTATCTATAGGAGGTTCTACCTATAGAACTCTATTATAAATAGAGGGAGTAGGGTTGAATTATGATGTGCCCGTGTATCTATCAAAGCATCACAATAATAAGAAACCCTAGCTGCAGAGAGGTTTTTCTCTGTAGGGTGTTCTGCGCGGTTCTTGCCAGAACACGGAAATCCTTTGTGTCCTATTGTTCATTCTCCTTCTCTTTAACGGTATTCACTCGGGGATATTCACAACAATTGGTATCAGATTCAGGTTAGACGATGACATCTGATGCGAAATTGGAGGTTCCGTGTTTCGATGACATTGGAAATTTCGGTCTTTGGCAACGACGAGTGAAAGACCTGCTGACTCAGCAGGGAATGTTAAAGGCATAGAAGAAGACAAAGCCTGAGGCGGTGAAAGATGAAGACTGGGAAGAGATGCAGGAAAAGCCGGCTTCGATCATTCGACTTTGTCGGGAGGATAAAGTGATATATCACATGATTGACATGGAGTCTTTGAAGAAGATTAGGGTTCAATCAAAGAAGAGGTATATGTCAAAGTATTTGTCCAACAAGTTGTATATGCTACAAAGGCTGTCGAGATGGAAGATGGTGGAGGGTACCGGACTGGTGATGCATGCCACCAGGAAGAAGTTCAAGGAGCGCTATTTGGACTTGATCAACATCACTTGGTGATATTCAAGAGAGGAGCCACAAGGAGTGGAGCACGGGAGGACCTGGAGATAAGGTCCTAAAGATGTCTCTATTCGTTGTTATAGATAGATTATTTGTTTAGGTGGAGATTGTTGTAGTAGACAATTAATCATCCTAAGTAGATAGATAAATTATCTCCTACAACAATTTCCATATGCATGTCATATCATATTGTACCACTCCTATTCATATTTATTTGTGCTTTAATTTAATTTTCCCTTAAGGAACAAGGAAGGGGTTGGGGTTTAATTGCATCACTCGATAGCTTGTTTCTGATCCCCCTATATATATGGTTTGTTTTATGATGATTTCTAGGTAGATTTTTTATAACTTGATTCCTATGATTTCTAGGGATCGAGGATGGCCAATGGGCAGCCTGTTGTGGAAGGTGGAGAGAATATATAGAGTTGCAAGAGAGTTGCAATCGACATCCCTTGAATGTCTGAGGAGAGATTTTTGTTGACGACTTTAAGGTGGTGGGGCATCATTTGTCCTCTCTTTGGTTGCCACAGTGATGCGTCTATGAGAACTCATCCGAAGGATGATCGAAGTCTTAACACTGAGAAGCACAAATCCAGGTGGTCTTCTTCCTTGGATTTACTTCTTTATCTCGATGTGATTAACTACCCCTTTTATTTTAAGTTATTACCCATGTTTTTATGGAACTTATCCTTTCCCCATGGTAAAAGGCTTTCTGTGTTTCTTATGTGAGGTGCGAGTCTATCCATGGAAAAAGCAAGAAAAAACCATTAAAATTTAGATCGATTATAAACCTCTGGGCGTCTCTCTTTGTCTATGTCGGTTTTAGAAATTTTGGTCTTAGGTGTATATGTTTAGGTTTTGCTTTTTAGTGTCTTCTCATTGGTGGTTTTGTAAATATATTGATCACGTACCTATTAACTATTATTCAAAGGAATTGCAGATGAAGATGCCGCAAAAGATATGGATGGCTTAGCTCTCCAAGTGGCTAACAGACAGTAATCAATTGAACAAGTGAAGAAGCTTTATAAGTTCTTCTGTTATTATCAATTCACAATGTCGGAAGTAAGTCATTTTTTTAAAGATCTGATTCAAATTCTTAAAATTGTGTTATATCTTAGTATAGATTACTCTTTTTCGTAGATAAATCCATTAGCAGAAACTAAGCGACTAGTGGTTGCAATGCGAAATTGAATTACTTCCATTAGAAAGATATCTTTGCTCTTCGTAATACATTACAATATAAGAGCCTCACGAGATTAAGTATATGGTTTATTTTCGAGTTAACAAGACTAAAGTGTTGGGATTGTTCCTAGTGTGTAGCACCTTTGCTAATATAAGTAAATAAGAATTACAATGAAACTAGGAAAATGGAGTATCTAATCAAAGCATGAATTATGCTCTTCATAATACATCAACCATCTCGATGGATTTTTTTCAAAACACATGTATATTTCAGTTTTGGTTATTTCAGTTTCGGTTTGATTTTTTATTCTCCTTGCTATCCATTTGATTTTGATCAGGTAGTTTGGTTTTACCACTTAAGATTTATGTAGTCTTATAGTTATCGATCTACCTTGCTAGTTACACTTTTTATTAGATTAATTTTTTAGTAGTAAATTCGTAAATTTTATTCCCCACTAGCTGAAGGTTAGAAGTGTAGGCCGAGTTTAAGCTGAAGGAGATGAGCCATATGCTCCAGCAATAGTTGGCAGAAATAGGGCATGTGTGGCATTATTCAGTATTTTTCTTCCAATAAAAAATCTAAACAAGTGGGATATTCCAGCCATTTCAGTTAGACTTGAAGCAACAAGATGGTTCTGCCCAAAACGAAGGGTGGGTTGTTGGAGGCCGCTCTGGTGAAAGGTATGATTTTCATAATCTGTAACATTGCTTTCATAAATCACAAGTGTGATCTCTTTGTATATTTGTGTAAAACAATGTAGTGATGTGGTTGCTTTGTATTTATCTTTTCTGTACTCTTATGTGATTGAAGTTGAAAGCCTTGTTGATCAAGATGAATGAAAGGCTTGCAGGAGGCAACTCTGGTGAAAGGTATGCTTTCATAAATCACAAGGGTGGGTTGTTGGTTCCACAAGTGTGATCTTTGTATATTTATTTATTTATTGAACGAATGAACTTTTAGGGTGATTTAGACGAATGAGAGGATAGAGTTTTTCTTGTTAATTACTCCCTCCGATCGGAAATAAACGATGTTTTGACTTTATGCACGTAGTTTTAGGAGCTAAAAACTATATAAAATAAATAAGATTTTATATAGTTTTTAGCTCGTAAAACTTTGTGCCCAAAGTCAAAACATCGTTTATTTCCGATCGGAGGGAGTATAAGCTAGCATATTAGCTCAATTGGTAGAGCTTTGTGTTTAATTTACACAAAGATGTGGGTTCAAATCCCACATAGGCTACAATAAAAAATCCATTCTCATTTGGATTTTTTTTAAAACGATAAATCCATTAGCAACGGCATGTTTTCCGTCGTAAATAAGGTCATGGCGCCCTAAAAGGGAGAAAGGCGAGAAAAAAGGGCGCTAAAAAATATCAGCACATATAAAAATACGCATAAAAAATATCAGCACATATAAAAATACGCATAAAAACGATGTCAGCACTAAAAAACCAATTTTTATCATGAACTGAACAAGACACTCGATGTACGTGTTACATGGAAATCAACTTCAAAACTTCAAATGACTAACCTAGCAAAATGAGGAGACTTGCAATGATAGTGATGGTAAGGTAGATCCAATTCAAATTTCAGCCCATTACTACTAACCTACCCACCACGCCATTAAGAAATTCAAAACTATTGACCTTGAAACAATCATTCAGTTTTCAATCTTACTGATGATTTTACAGACTAGCAGCAAGCAACTCTAATTCACTGTCTATAGCCATCTGAGGAATGTCCCATAGCAGCAAGCAATGTTACAGATACCATGACTAATGACAACCCCAAAATCAAACCATGACAGACATCAAAACCTAAACAAACATGGAAGTAGAGTTTCAGAAAATTGGAAGCAAAGATTAAGAAAAGCGGTAAAAATCGAACATAACACAACACAAACTCATCGAGATTCTGCAACTATTAATATCAACTGGGGAACTGGCACAAAATCAAATTCAGAACACCTTGTCCATGAACAGATTTGTGAGAATTGAGAGCGATTCACCTAAGACGAGCACCATCCAGGAGGATGCGGAGGATTCAGGCCACCTTGGATAACTTTGCCCAGGACTAGACCACCAGCCTAGGAGGTGAGCTTGAGACCACACACGGAGTTCATGAAGACTCGACACCATCCACCATGACTCGACACACACACATGTGGGGTTGATGCCGAGCCTAGGAGGTCGATGCCGAGGGGGTCTAGGGCTGGCTGGTTTTCCTACATATTATTAGAACATTAATATTTTTATTATAGTTGTTATTTTATGCAATTAGGAAAATAAAGGTGGGAAGGAAAATATCTCTAGGGTTTTTCCTTAATCACTAAGTTAGGTTTTATCTATCTTTTATCTAGGATTAGTCTAGTTTAATTATTATTTTATCTAGCCAAAACTGTATCCTTTGTAAGGAAGAATTGACATGATTTGTTATTTAAACACATATTCTACATTCAATAAACTTAGATTTTAAAATATATTGAAGAAACCTTTTTGGCTAAAAAGGTTCTTCAATCCTCCAATCCAAACTTTTGCATTCAAATTGATTTTCTTGTTGATTCATTCATCAAAGATCCAAACCCTAATTTCGAAACACCAAGCCAAACACAAAGAGAAACCCTAAACCGGAAACCGTCATAGAATAGTAGCCCAAGTCGTCGCAGCGCACAAGAGTCCGTCGCTGTCTCGCTCACTCCCGCACAGGCGGCGACTGCTACCAGCCCTGCTGCGGCCGCAGCACGTCTGATGCAGGTCAAGATGGCCTTCTGTGGGTCAAACAATGATCTTGATCCAGGCAACGACTCGAGGACGAGTCGATTTCAAATGGAGGAGAATGATGTCATCCTCAAGAGGAAGAAGAAGGCTCCACCTTGGGAGTCGTTGAAGAAACGGGGTTAATTATTTTATTATTTATATTTCTTGTTTTTAATATATTCTATTTTTAGTAACTCCTATGTTAGTTGGAGTCTAATTATAGAATTGCTTATTTTAGTATTTCTTAGTTAGGTTAAATAAGATGGTTAGGAGAGTCTATCTTTAGGCTTTCTTAATTATCATATTTTATTATTTTATATATTAGGATTTTAGATTAAGTTTTATCTTCTAGGTTTACTTTATCTTTAGGATTAAAATTCTATCTTTAAGAAACCAAAACTCTATCTTGCATGGTAGAATTGGTTCTTAGGTTTTCTATTTAAATGTTGTAGTTCTATTGAATTAAAGCAGATTGAATTAGAATTGAGAAACCCCTTTATGGATTAAAGGGCTCTCGATTATCAATCCAAACCCGCATTCCGTTTCATACTTCTTCCGATTAAAATTACATTTGATTATCAATTTTGGGTCAAGCCGCAATTTTGGACTCAAATTGTTGAATTCTTAATTCATTCCTTTCGTTATTTCATTCGGCCGATCAATCCGAGCTACTTACATTTAGTCGGCCGCAATCGTTGACGAAGCTTTGTTGCTGCTCATCCATGTCCATGGAGGGTAGATCGAATTGAAGATTGATTAACAAACTTGTTAATTAATTTCCTCCAACGCCAACTTGTTACGAGTCTAGTTGATCAGTTGTTAATTCATCTTCAAGGAGACGAAATATAAGAGCATCGGCAAGATCACGCTTTTAGTTTAGCAATTGGCCGACCTAGCCGATTGCTATACATCAACGTCTTGCTCCGCAGCACGTCTTGCTACCAGGCGCTGCGTCACCCACAGTGTGGTCGTTACACACCCGCGCCTTTGGTCGCTGCTGCTTCTCTCCGTCGTTGTTACCTTGTTGCTTTGTGATTTATTCCAAGTGTTGTCTGTCGCTATTTATTCCTTCACTCATAATTGTTTGAACTTGTTCCAAATCCGGAGAAATCAAAGAATATTGCAAGATCGGGACAAATATACGGAGTTGTTCTTGATTCTGAGCCCACGGGCGAGGAATTGGGATTCACAACGTATCAAGTAGTATCAGATTCTCAAGTGTATGCAAGTTCTTTACTCTCTTGATTCATTATTTTGAGTGATTATTTTATGCCTATTTTTCTCACCATACCGCTGCTGAAATTTAATATCTTTCTTCAACCCTAAAAATTGGCACTTTATTTGGGTAATAATCTTGTTTGGATCTACAATTTTGAAGATATTGAGTTTTTGGTTTGCATGTTTTGATTTTTATTCCATGTTGCTACATATCATGTCTATGAATGTGATTCTTGGATTAGTATTGTCATGAACTTGCACCACTAAAGAAACCTACTTTTCCATATTGTTAGCCTATTTCCTTTAATTTCACTTACTTTTAGATCATCGTAGCTTAGTTTTTATTTTTGTTTTTTATTTTCTATTGTCTTTGCAGTCCTGCATTACAGCGACAACAGTTCAAAAAAAAAATCGAGTACAAAAAAAAAAAGCAAGCTTCTTTACATTGTTTAGAGTTAGTAACTCTTGCATCTTGTTTTTTCTTTTCTTGTCGCTACTTCGTTTGATGATCTAATTGGTTTGAAGGATCTCAAAGAACCCCTTCTTGGGTGATTTTCTCTCCGAACCGTGTTGCAACCGTCAGATAATAGTTGACGGAGTGTGTGCACTTACTAACCCAGCTTGTGATTGCTTTCATCATATTACGCTATTTCTGAAATTTCATTGCATCACATTGTATTCTTTTACTTCTTATCTTTTAACCGCTTGTTCTTACTTGCTTTTCTTTGCTATCCGAGTTGTGCCTAATTTAATTTTGCAATTTTATCATCTTTTGCTACCTTCAATATTGCATGATTATGTGTCCAGGGAAAGTTGCTTAAATACAATGCCTTGTTTTCTCGCCTATTTGATTTGTAAAATCTAATCGCTCTTAGAATCAAAAGGACTTGCATTGCTTGGTTTCCATTCCTTTGTCCCTTTTACTTTTTTCTCTCCTTTGTCCATGTTCCCCTGGTGTCATTTCTGATAGCCAAATGAAATTCGTCATTGAAGCCGCTACAGAGGCCACATTGTCTCAGATTGAGGAACGCCTGGATCCTCGAGATGCTCGTTGGGAGGCATGTTTTAACAAAACTTTGACTCAACAACGTGCTTAGGTTACCACCCAGGCCATGAACGAGGTCATACAGATCCTCGAAGAGAATAAGAGGAATTAAACTTCTCCTTCTACACCCCCACAGAGCGGTAAGGTCCCTCTTGCTAGTCAATTACATTTTAAGCTTAAATCTGCTACGCCTAACCCTTTTGCAGGAGAGACTAATGATGATCTGTTATCTTCCTTTAACGGACATCCCCGCAATCAAAAGTTGCCACCACATCGTCCCCAACAACAACGGCAACAACAGAATCACCATTCTAACCCTTTGTTTGTTGGAGGTGACTGGGAGGATAGTCGCAACGATGACGATCTACGCGACATGTCCCATCTGGAGGACGCTTACCAAGAGGTAGATCCTAATATTGATGATTTACCTAACCCTAATTTTGGTCGTCCTATACTTAATAATGAAAAGGCCATCCGACGGAGAGATGTGAAGATAAAGCTCGAAACTTTTGATGGTACTAATGATCCTGAGGCATATCTTGCTTAGGAGCATCATACTAATTATGTGCTTGATCATCTTTTCTATTCTGAAATAGAAAGGTTGGAGGTTGTTACTTTACACTTGACAGGTATGGCTCGCTCATGGTGGTTCCGCACTAGAGAAATATGTCGCCGTCAAGGTAAGCAACCAATTGAGACATGGCCACAACTGCACTACTTGCTAAAAAAGAGACATGTGCTTGAAGAGTACACATAGACGATGAGGCTGCGTTTGGCTCAACTTTGTCAGGGATCTTGCTTCCCTATGAAATACAAAGACGAGCTTGAACCCCTTGCTCATCAGGCTAATATTTATCTTACTGAATGTGCTTTATGTACTCAATTTCTTGCTGGTCTCAATACTTCTATTTGCAATCCCTTATCCATTCATAGTATTAGGGATATTAATACTTTGACTCACTAAGTGCAGCTTCTACATGAGCAACAACAGAGGGCAAGGACCGAGCAATTTACAGAGGGTCGCAGGTTTGTTCCTTTTGCTTCTTCTAGTCAATACAGAGGTTCTTCTAACCCTTCTATGCAGCAAAAAGGGAGTTTCCAACTCACCTAAACAGGTTGTTGAAGTTCAAACTAGAAGAGTTGATGCACCTCCTACCAAAGAACGCACCAAAGAGCTTTGTTGCTTCACTTTGGAGGTTTTGGACATGTTTCTCGCTATTGCCCTCAGAAGCGGAAGGTTCTCCTTAATGAATTAGAAGACCACTACTATGAGGAGGAGAATTTTGAGGAACCTATAACTTCAAGTGAAGTGGAGGAGGACACAGCTAGGGACAACAACGAGGCGATTGATCCTACAGACTTACAGGACGCTCTTTGCCTTTTCAAACGCCGAGTCCTACACATTCAGGAGTCTTTCATGGCTGATCAAAGGGAGAAAATCTTCCACACCAAGTGTGTGGTTCGCGAGGTTACCTTGAACATCATCGTTGATGGAGGAAATTGTTGCAACCTCATCAATGAAAAGGTAGTTGATTATTTGCATTTGACTACTACTCCTAGGGCTACTCATTATGGTCTTAATGGTATTACTGATGATGGTTCCGATATTATGGTTACTAAACAATGCTTAGTTTCTTTGTCTATTGGTTCCTATCATGATCAAATTTTATGTGATGTTGCTAGGAAGGATTGTAGTCACATTTTACTTGGTTGTCATTGGCTTTATGATCGCTCTGTTTTGCACGATGGTCGTGCGAATACCTATTCTTTCACTTTTGATGGGAGGAGAGTTACTCTCCTACCCTTGTCTTCTCAAGTTATTTTGAAGGAACAGGTGCGCAAGCGATAAGAACAAGACGCCCAGAAGGTAGCTGGTGCACACGACATTGATCCCGCCGCCGTGACCAAGGCAGCGGCCGCGTCACCCCATGGGGTGGCCGCCGTATCACCACCCGCGGCCGCGGTCTCCTCAACAGTGACGTCTTCTCATTCCAAACCTTCTTCCTCTTTGTCGAAGCCCTCTTCTACTTCTCTCAAGGACTTTATCGAACAACGAATGCTTGTCTCTCAACCCCAGAAGGAGAAGATTGCTAGGAATGCTCATCGACCTCATATCCTTTTGATTATGAAATAAGTTTTACTTAATGTTGTGGATTTGAGTCATATTCTTGCACCTTTCGCTACTCTTTTGTAGGATTATTTAGATGTGCTTCTCGCTGAACTACCACAAGGTTTGCCACCCATTAGAGGGATTGAGCATCAGATTGACTTTGTACCTGGCGCAGCCTTACCCAATCATGCCGCTTATATAGCTAGTCTCGAGGAAACAAATGAGTTATAACACCAAGTCACAAAGCTTATGGACAAGGGATTTGTTCGCGAGAGCCTTAGTCCCTGCGCCATCCCTGTTATCTTGGTACCAAAGAAGGATGGCTCTTGGCGCATGTGTGTTGATTGCAGGGCAATCAACCAAATAACGGTTAAGTATCGTCACCCTATTCCTCGTTTAGATGATATGCTTGATGAACTCTATGTTGCATGTATTTTTTTTCTAAAATTGATCTTAGGAGTGGCTATAATCAGATTAGGATAAAATAGGGAGATGAATGGAAAACGCCTTTTAAAACTAAGTATGGCTTATATGAATGGTTGTAATGCCTTTTGGATTAACTAGTACACCTTCTACTTTTATAAGGCTTATGAACCATGTTCTTAGAAGATACTTAGGGAAATTTATCGTTGTCTATTTCGTTGATATCTTAATCTATAGTAAGAATCTTAATGATCATCTTAGCCACATAAAATTAGTATTTATCGTTGTCTTCGCAAATAGAAACTATATGCTAATTTAAAAACGTGTTCTTTTGCTTCCGAATCTACTATCTTTCTTGGCTTTGTAGTTCATGCAACAGGTTTGAAAGTGGATGAGGAGAAGGTTCGAGCTATTCAGGAGTGGTCCCAGCCAAATACTCCTACTCATGTATGCTCATTCTTGGGCCTTGCTAGCATCTATCGATGATTCGTCAAGGACTTCAGCACCATTGCCGCCCCTACATGAGGTGACCAAGAAAGATAGTGACGTTCCGTTGGACCGACGAGCATCAGAGGGCTTTTGATGCTCTCAAGGATCGACTCACCCATGCTCTAGTGCTGCAACTACCCGACTTCTCACAAACGTTCGAGCTCGAGTGTGATGCTTCTGGCACTGACATTGGTGGGGTCCTTCTTCAGAATAGGTGCCCCATTGCCTATTTCAGTGAGAAGTTGGGCACCATTGAGCTCAACTATTCTACCTACAACAAGGAGTTGTTCGCACTCGTTTGTTGCTTGCAAACATGGCAGCACTACCTTTGACCTAAGGAGTTTGTGATTCATTCGTATCACGAAGCTTTGAAGTATCTCAAAGGTCAGACAATGCTGAGTAGACGCCTTACTCGTTGGGTAGAGTTCTTGGAGACCTTTTCCTATGTGGTTCACCACAAGAAGGGAAAGGATAACATGGTAGATGACGCTCTCTTATGCAGGTATGTCCTCTTGAACCATTGTGATGCACATATTTTGGGTTTTGCTTTGATTAAAGAACTATATGCTAGTGATAGTTTCTTTAAGAATATTTATGCTCATTGTGTGTCCAAAGGTGAATTTGATTCTAAATTCCTCAATAATGGCTATTTGTTTAAGATGGGCAAGCTTTGTATCCCATCTTCATCTATTAGGAGACTCCTTACAATAGAAGTGCATGAATCTAGAGGACATGGCGGATTATAGAAGAATTTAGCTGGTTTAAAAGAACATTACTTTTGGCCTAAAATGACTAATTATGTGCTTAGATTTGTCAAAAGTTGTGTTACATGTTCAAAGGCTAAGTCTAAAGCGAATTCTAATGGTCTATATACTCCACTATCTATTTCGAATGCTCCTTGGGAAGATGTTGATCGGTCTAAAACCAACACCCCGCAAGTGTACGGTGTCAATTGTAGTAATCGAGTGTCGAATCTCAGAGACCGTGTGAATATCAATTGCAGAACCTCAACGAGTTTACTAAGCCAAATAACGGAAGTGATTTTTGAAGGAATTGAGAAAATAAGAAGAAGAAAAATGACAAATTGTAGAGTTTTAAATATATGATGAGAAACATTCCAGAGTCGGGTTCATCACAACAATGCATCTTCGATAGACTATATAGTTTTCATGCCTGAACAAATTAAAAAGAGATATTTGAAGGTAAACTATATAAATTCATTATCACTCAGCCTACGCATCTTGCAATAACTATGTCCATTTCAATTGATTACCACTCAACTTGCGCTTGTTGCAGATTAATCAATCAAACTGGACTCTTTAAGCACTTAGACCCTAGAGATCAAATCGATCAAACAATCGTAGGCGCGATCTCCATAATCAACTCAAACCTAGGTTGTCTACGATAGTTTATTATCATCAATAGAATTAAATAGATTGCTCATAAACAATTCTCAAGTTCAATCCATGTGTTCCAATAAAATTAACAACTTTATCTATATATCCAATCTCAATTCGCAGCCGGCACATGTTGAACATCAAAAGGATTCCAATCAATCATATAATTAATCGGATTAAGCACTCATGGATCAAATCAAACAAACAATAGAATTCATTCAGGCAATATTCACGCACAGGTCTATCTCAGCATCGTTGGGATCACCCCAACCCCAGAACAAGAAAACTAGCCATACATGGATTCAGACACAATCAAAGAATTCATGATGAAAGAATATAAGACTAGATTAACAAAACGTATTCTTGAATCCAACAAAACAAACCTTCAAGAGGAAATCTCTGAAAGAGTACTCTAAAGCTTTCAATGTCTGCAGCTAGCGTTTCTGACGTGAAAAGTTGGACCCTCCCTAATCTAACCCTAATTCTCTATCTATATTCCTAAAAGGAAAATGTGAAAATAATTCTAAAAATAATAAAATATCCAAAAAGATCGTCCAACAATAGATAAAAACGGATAAAAAATCCCGAAGTCGTAACGCGGAAAGGAAAGTATCGAGTAGATATGTAGCTACTGTAAAGCAATTTGGCTCAGAATGTGAAGGTATCGAGTCGATACCTCATAGTACCGAGTCAATATGTCGTGTTTTCTGAAATTTCTAGGATTCCGGGTCTGAACCTATGAATATCGAGTCGATACATTAAAGTTCCGGGTCAGTACTTTGACTCAGCGTCAGCTTCTTGGCTCTATTTCTCCATTTTGCAGGCCGAATTTGCAAAAGTGCTCAACATAAAAGCTGTAGGTATTTGAATCAGCTTTCCAAAAAGCTATAGAACGTCTCGATCCAAATTTTGTGGAGTGCAAACGACTCATTTTACTGATATGTCACCAAACAGGATTTGTCTGAAATATGTCGGTTCGACAATGGGCTCTTCTTAGCTTGATTTCTAGCACTTGAGACCGCTATGCAAGGCTCTTTCGGCGTCCATGAACATCTCAAACTTGGATTCAATGAATCTTATTCCATCGTGATTCCAAATTAACATCGAACAAGGTCCAAATCACCTGAAAACATATGAAAGACAAGTGTAGACATCTATTCTAGAAACTAAACCAAAACTTATATAAAAGACATGCGAACCATATAAAAATGACTTCAAAATGACTATAAACTATTTTCTAAAACACTTAGAATACGATGATATCAAAATACCTCATACTTAGACATTGCTTGTCCCCAAGCAAGACTTGTTTGTCCTCAAGCAAGACTAGTCAAACGCAACCACAAGTGCAAGAAAGAACGTTTGCCTCAACTTATTCAAGCCCTTTCGATAATAATAATACAATCAAAATCTCAAGACAAGTTTCATCATAGCATGTTTCCTCATTAGCGAAGACAAAACAATCAAAAGTCCCCAAACCTCACAAGGATATTTTATGTGAATCACTCTAACTCACACGTGTTTAAGGAATGAAATTTACGCTCGATCTCAACAATTGCGCTTATCTATACTATAGGCTTGCCCAACGTTCTACATCTCCATCACTTGAGATTATGCACACAACAAAAACCATGAGGACTTTTACAAGGATTGTAATGGGGCTAAGGTAAAGGAAAATAAAGTATGGAAATATTTAGGCAATGTGGTGCAAAAATCTGGGAAAAATGGTTAGTCAACAACCGGCAAAACACCAATACCAAACACTTCACAAACCAAACAAAAATAATACTCAACTCCATTACGATTGATTTAATTTCTCCATTGAGAACTTCGAATTCAATCAACCAATAAAACATTTCATAGACTCAAAATGAAAGACTCAAACTGAAAGGCTCAAACTAAAACATTTCCATAGACTCAAAATGAAAGACTCAAACTAATTTCTCCAGTTAGCATCGTAGGCAAATATCCCATCATTGTGGTGTTTATGAAATTTTGGGATATAATCAATCAATAAAACATTTCCATAGACTCAAAATGAAAGACTCAAACTAAAACAGACATCAGACAAAGATGCAATTTTTTTTATTTTATGACATTTTTTTTCTAATTTTTCATATGCAAAGTATAAAAATAAAAGGATTGAATATGACTATACCTCATACTTAAATCCTACATTGTCCCCAATGTAGAACTCAACCAAGAGGTACTCCCCTAACTATGTGCAAATGAATAAAATAAAACAAAATAAAATAAAGAAAAGAAAAGAAATATAGAAAACTAACCTTGGGTTGCCTCCCAAGCAGCGCTTCTTTATTGGTCATTAGCTTGACCTCCACCATCTTTAAGTATTCGGATTGAGAAGGTTAGTGGTACGCCTCCCAACCGAACCAGGATCAGGATCAACAATTGGTGTTAACCTCTGTCTTAGCACTCTGAATTTGCTTGAATTCTTGTGCCATAGTTCAATTCGTCCATCCAATAAGATCTTTGTAACTCTATAAGGTCCTGACCATCTTGTGCTTTTTGGCCCTGGGAACGGATTCAGAGATAGATTTAGGAACAAATTCGGGGATGGAATCGGGATTGGCATTTGTAACCAACTTAAGGCCGTGACTATTCACCAACAAATATTGTAATGCGTGTTTATTTTGTTAATGAGTTTGCGTCGAACGCTCATTCATCCCCATATTCTTCAGTAATTAGAGAGAAATTTAGGCACATATTTCAATTTGTCTCTATATAAAGACGAAATATAAATTGGTTCCTATATTTGTTGTTATATAGAGTCAAAGATAGACACGACATTTCACCATGTTCCCATTAGGTATGGATTTAGGAACCTATTATCGGATATTGCAATTAGCAACAAAATTACTGACGCTGCGATAATTTGTTTTAAATTTAGCGTCGATTATGACATTTTGTTCCAAAACTCATCCTTAATAGGGACATAATTAGCTACAAGTGAAATCCGTCTCTAATATCTGTCCCTATATCAAACTATTTTAGTAGTGATCGGGAAATAGAGATTATAGAAATCGGGAAAGAATATGAAGGATGAGAATCATGAGCCATATATGAGGGAGATAGTGGAATCACTAATTAATATTGACATGGGCAGTTAGCCAAATAATCCAAAAATATGGACAATTAGTTAATCTGACCGAAAATTTGCTGACCTAAAAAAATTATTGTTGATAAATTAAAAAAAAAAGGTTGAGTTCTATTACATCGCAATAGAAATCACATGAAAAACATAAAACCAAAAGATAGCAACCACAACGACCATTTAAAAACCGGGATCATCAACTAATCGACTTTGCATCACATGAACAAAAACTGCAGCAATCAGCAAATGCATATTTCTGCGTGATTTGGAGGAGGAATATGAGATTAATTAGAATATATAGCACAACAACGTACGACCATGAGTTCCAGAACGACTCAACTGGTATGTGTCAATATACGTGGTTGACGGAAAATACGTTTATGAAATAAAAGCGTTGTTGGTGAAAATGAAAATATTTGTGGTGACAATATACGTAATTGAAGGAAATTGTTAAATCATGGGCAAAATTGTCATTAGTGAAAATAAAGTATAATTAACAAAACAAAATTTTAAAGGGTACATTTACCAAAAACAAAAACTGAAAATGGTGCACTTAACTAATTATCCCTAAAAAAAATTAGGGAGGCTTGTGTACCGCCTTTTCAAGACTTCCAGTTATCTGTCCTTTTATAAAAAAAAATGCTCCCTCTCACTAACATCTTCCTTCACTTTCACTCTCTTCATTTGGTCTTCAAACTTGCCCTCTCGCAGTCTTACAAAGAGCCAACCATCACCAGTCACCCCTCATCAGTCTTGCGATCTCGTGGTCGAGTCTCTCACCCATGCTAGTCGCCATAGGCCATATATATATTACGGTCCAAATTAACAGTCAGTATACTGGAAAATCCTTGGTCCATGTCTTTAGAGATTGCGGTTTATCAATCTTGGATCGGACCAGAATTTTCGGTCCAATCCGATTCGATCCAGATCGGAAGCACAACCCTAATCCAATCCTTGTATACGGTCTGCTGTGCCATCTCTTTGGCAACCTTAACTAAAGTGGTCATAAGCTGAATCAAACCTTGGTTTGCACTTAGTTTTTTGAAGCCCCAATACTTTGGAGAAAATTTTTGGACCTTCCTTAGAAGGGTTAGAACGTCTGACTAAAGTTTCCCCAATGTAGAAAAAGAAAATGGTACGAAACCATAACCAATCGCTTTGCGCTTAGTTTAATACTTGATCCGCTTACAACGACCGCCTCGGTTACCACGTGTCCTGGACCAAAATCAGTCATCCCATATTGTTTCAAAGGGGATAACCCTATCAAGTCAACACAAACATCCAGCCCTTCATCCCATGCATAAATAAGTATGTATGCCAGTCGGAGGTGTTTCCTATCTCCCCCACACATGCCAATATAAAGCTCTTTATCAATTGAGATCCCAACACAAAAACAAACATCCACCAAAGTGTCACGAATAGCACTATGTCGATGTTTAATCCCCACAATGCCAGCACATGACACAACATGATCTCCAAAAATATCTCCCTCAAATATCCTAGAGCAAGCAGAACACGGCTTCAAAATGGAAAACAAAGGGATGCAAAATCGGTATGACAACACACAATGATATATGTCCTACCATTCATAGTTTCACCGAAGCTAGAGATCAGGACAGCCTTAAGCCAATCAGTAGCATGGTCTCCACTCTGAGACCTCCACAAAGCCATCTGACGCGGTGTCAAGGCTAAAGTATTCTTTGCATCTTTTGTAATTCATGTGAAATATATGTCTACCAATTTCTTCATGAGCTTGGGGGCAACGATCTCACTTGAATTACTCTAAATATCATTCCCTACCTTTGTGTTGAAGACACACATGACGTCATTGAAGGCATATGCAGATGTTGTGACATCGGCATGTTGGAGAAGCTTAAGTTGCAAGACAACATATTGCAAACACGAAGCCAGAAATGCATAAAAGAGAGCATCACTTACAGAATAATCTCAAGACTTTTGAAGCTTTTGCAAAACCCTTTGAGATTATTCGCAATACTTCCTTCTGGCAAGCCTGAATCACAATATAGTTAAACAATTCGAATCAAGTGCGGAAATAAGGTAAAGCAGTAGATAAAGGACGCAATAAATTGTTTACGAGTTTCGGCACGAACTTGGCCTACGTCCCCTCCTAGGGTTCTTCCAAAACCCTAGGATTCAACAGGCTTTTATTTATTCACAACACTTAGGTAGACCAATCTAGAAGAGCCCCACCTCTCTCAGCTATCTAGTACAATCCTCTTACACTTAGTGAATCAATCGCCTAGTGTCCACTTCCCGAGTTACAAAACTCTCGAGTATAACACTCACTCGAAATATATCCTATAAGCTCACTGTGAAACTTTCAAATGCTTTGAAATGAAATAACATACTCTTAAGAACTAGTAGAGAGCACACGAAGAAGACAGATTTCACTTGTAGGCTTGAGTGTGAATCAGAGCTCGTGTTCGATGAATGTCTCTGTCTTCTCTTCTTCCTTTCCTTTATAAAGAACAAATCGGCGCCACCAACAAAGAAGAATCTTCTCTTCAATGGCTATACTGATCATGGCTATCTTCGTGATCTTCTATACTTGGAAACTTTGAAGCCATGATCTCCGATTGTGTCCTTCTCAACTTCAAGCTTTATGGAAGGAGATAATATTCGAAAAGCTTCCTGAAATTTTAGTATATAGAATAATATCTGGGAGCATATAATAACATATAATAATATTCGGGCATAATATAATAAAGTACAGGTTTTGTGTTTCATCAACACAGTTGTAGCTTCAAGACCTTTAACATAACCAGTTTGTCAAAGCCTTTGAAACTAATTCCGATTTTCATCAAGGGAGTGGAGTTATCAAACTCCCCCTTGATGAAAGATAAAACCTGTGCATCCCTGCAACTTAGTCAAGTAATAATATCATAAGCAAAATCGGACTAAGTACCTGCATGGGTTAGACAAATGTTGGATCATAATTTTATCATGAAAAACATTCAACTAAAAACAAAACAAGGTCTTCCAAGACCTTTGGTTCACAGCAGTTTTAAAGTTTTAAAGTCTAAACCACAGCAGATCATCTCCCTCTTTTTGTCTTTCAACAAAGGGAGGAGGTAAAACAGTCACTAAGAGTTTTAAAACATTATACAAAAACCAGCAGTGTTTCATATTCAGGGTTAGGGTAGGGTAGGGCAGGGTTCAAGATTCCTCGTCGGGAGCATCATCCGTGAGCAGTGACCTCAGACTGTGCAACAGCTTGGACATCCTGCTCATCTCCGTCATAAACTCCTTGTGCAGCTCCTTGATATCCAAGCGAATTTCCTCCAAGCCCAACTCCGGGTTGTCCATGTGCTCATCAATGGAAGAGGCAGTGGGAAGAGTCTTTGAGGGAGAGGCAAGACTCTTAGTCCCTTGGGGGGACTGAGTAATTCCAATCTTCTCAAAGCTCTTGGAGTCGAACTTATCCATATGACGTTGTTGTTCTTCATTTTTGAAATCGATTTAAGAAGCTTTGAAGATGTGGGTCAAAAGGTTGGCAAAGGGGAAGGGAATTCCTTTTCTGGCTTTTCGAGTGTGAGCCATGGATCCTAGAATGGTATTGGCCAGATTAAGATTAAGGCCATTCAAGATGCGGTATAAAAGGACCATAGCATTATCGGTTAGGAGAGAGCCAGAGTTTAAACGGGGTAAGAGGCAACGCACAATGATGTTGAAAATAATTTTTGCCTCGAGTGTAAGGGATGACTGGGTAAGCTGTTTTGAGGTGCTGTTGGATGCTTCGGGAAGTAGATATTTGGATCGGGCAAGAGCAATGCACTATTTTCTTGTGGGGTTTTCAGGAGAGGGTGGACAAGGTCTAGGTAGGCCAAGGAAATCAGTGAAGTCAATGGAGTTGAAAGAGATTCTAACTCCCTTGACGACAGATTCCAAAGACCAACCATCACCATTGTGTTTGGCTTTTAGGTTTATGTAGAATAGGCAGGTGAGTTGGGGGTAATACACAGCTTCAAGGTTCAGAAGGGTCCAGGCAGCGGTTTGTTTGAGGAGAGAGATGCAAGGTAGGTTCAAAGCTTCCAAAAACTCAAGATCTAAAAAATCAGAATAACATATCTTACGAGTTCGAAACTCATCTACCCACTTTCCAGCCATCTCAGCATTTTCAAACCAAGAAGAGGGCAAGGATTGGTTTACCTGGATAAGTGCAGGCGGATCGACATTCTTCCTACGAGCCTTTGTGGGAGCAGTCCTCTTGACAGGCGCCTCAAGGCTTCTGAGAGTGCCTTTCCTGGTACGCTTGAGAGATGGAGGCTTTGCTGGAGGGGCTTTGCGCTTCTTCGAAGACGGGGGAGGAGGAGGAGGAGAAGGAGAGGGAATAAGTTCTGGCTCCTCTTCCTCTTCATCCTCAGACCCCGAGTCCTCAGCGGACCCTTCAGCGTCATCTCCCTCAGCTTCTTCGTCGTCTGGAGTCTCGTCGTCCTCTTCTTCTTCTTCCTTTGGTTCATCCTCAATGGGAACCTCCTTCTCGGCAGCTCTTAGGGCCTCCTCCTTGGCCTCCTATCTGTCTTTCTCAACCTCCTCCTCGACTAATTTTCTTGCTTGCTCAGCCTCTTCCTCGGCATTTTTCTTTCTCTGGGCCTCTTCCTCGGCCTCCTTAGCAGCATCTCGTTTCAAAATCGCATCAAGATCCTCCTCTTCCTCCTCTTCCTCAGCGATGAGTTTCCTTTTCCCTTTTTGCTTGGCACTGAGAGATTTCTTCGTCGGGCGCTTTAGAGAACACTTGATTTCAGCAATGGTGCTCTCAGGGGCGGTGCTCTGGACAGTAGCTGGGACAATGGCGTGAGGAGTAGGTTCGGGTTGAGGGGAAGTAACAATGGCCTGGCGTCCCTTGGGGGTGGCGCCAAGACGTTTGGGTGTGGAGGTCTTCTTGGATTTGGGTGCCATGGATTCGGCTTAGGGTTTCAGAAAAAGTCGAGAGGTTGAAGAAGAAGTAGTAGAAAGGGTTTAAGTAAGTCTGGAGAGGTGCGAGAGTCGGGTAGGGTTTGTGGTTTAAATAGGGAGAGAGGGTTAAGTTGATGGGACGGGTTTATGGTTCCAATGAGGGTAATCATAACACTGCCAATTTTGAAAAATCTGGTTTCCAAAACAATTCAAATTTCAAACCATCTTGTCACAATTTATTTCAAGAGGGAAAATCCGAAAATATCTTTTCTAAAAAATAAAAAGTACTCGGATATAAGATCTATTGGAAAATAAAATGTGTACTGCATAAGTAAGGTTAAAAATCATAAAAACTATATTTTATCAAATACCTAATGTGATATTAACCAAATATATGATCCGATATATGTGCTCTACCATTCAGCTCACAATCTTTGACATAATTCTCAAAGGTCTTGACACTGAGTAGAATTTATCTTTCGTAAAGGAAAAGCTCCCCCTACGAAAGTGCATCCCTGTAAAGCATTCCAATCTCACGTCTAATGAAGGTGAACCTGTCCTCTGCCAAAGGCTTAGTAAAAATGTCAGCCCATTGATAATCAGTTGAAATAAAAGATATGGACACATCACCTTTTTCGACATGATCTCTAATGAAATGATGTCTTACATCAATATGCTTGGTCCTTGAATGCTGAACATGATTCTTTGTGATTGATATGGCACTTGTATTGTCACACTTAATGGGAATACCTTTGAGATTAATGCCAAGATCTCTCATTTGTTGAGCTATCCAAAGGATTTGGGAGCAGCATGCTCCAGCTGCTATGTATCCGGCTTCAGCAGTGGATAGAGCAACTGAGTTTTGTTTCTTTGAATGCCAACTGATCAAGGATGCCCCTAAGAATTGGCAACATCCTGACGTGCTCTTCCTATCCACCTTATAGCCTGCAAAATCTGCATCAGAATACACGATTAATGTAAAATCTTTTTGCTTTGGGTATCATAAGCCAAGCTCCTTAGTGCCATTGAGATATCAAAAGATCCCCTTCATAGCCACGAGGTGAGATTCTTTAGGGTCAGCTTGAAACCTAGCACACATGCAAACACTAAACATGATGCCAGGTCTACTAGCTGTAAGATATAGTAAAGATCCAATCATCCCTTGTTACTCCTTTTGATTGACACTCTTCCCAGTCTTGTCTTGATCTAGAGATAAGGTTGAGCTCATGAGTGTCTTGGCTGCTTTGGATTGATCCATCTTGAACTTCTTCAAGAGATCCTTAGTGTACTTGCTTTGGTTGACAAAGATCCCTTTCTTGGATTGATGAACTTGTAATCCCAAAAAAAAGTTGAGTTCACCCATCAAGCTCATCTCAAATTCACTTCACATGGAGTCAGAAAATTCCTTGCACAAAGATGTATTAGTAGCTCCAAACAGTATATCATCAACATATATTTGAATAACCAAAATGTCCTTTCCTTTGGTCTTGATAAAAAGAGTCTTGTCGATCAACTTATATTTGAATAACCGAAATTTTAAATTTTTATGTTATGCATTCATGTTTAAATTTTATACCTTTTAAATCTTTCGTCATACTTTAGTTTTGATTTTTGCATAAAAAAAATATAAAAAAAAATAGAAAACGTCGAAATAAATAAATAAAAAATATGCATGTTTAATTTTTATTGTTTCAAAGTTTTTATACCCTAACTTAGATGTCCTATGATGATGAATAATGACTGACTTGATCATATAAGTCTTATGGCGTGTTTGGAAGGTTTAGCCTAAGTCCTCAAAATGGTTTTTATGTGGATTGTGAACTTGTGATGAAATTGAGCACATGTGATCCTAAGCTAAAGGTTAAAATCCAACAAAACTTGTCCTAGTGAGAATTTTGGCCTTATAGGGAGAACATTAAAAATCCCTCTGCTTTCTTGAGTGTATTTACTCTTCCTATGCATCTCTAAATATTGTGATAGTTATTCAAAACCAATGCATTTATATGTTTATGTTGATGAGAATTAAATGATGGAGGCACCTTTTAAGCCAATTTTATCCTCTCTTTACCTACCCTGCATTATCCCTGCTTGAAGCCAGAACATTAGCCTGAGACTTCTATTGTAAACTCCACAAAATTATCCTTAGCCAAATTGAGCCTGACCCCCATTTGGGAATTAAGACTTAGAGTTGGTTGGAATGATGATTTGTGGAAAGAATGAGCTTATAAAGAAGGATCATGGAAATTATTGAGATATGGGTTGGTTTTACATTTTTATCTTGCTACGCATATTATGTAAAAGGATTTTTTGCTCACATTATAAATGCACTATTAGTATTATTTGGTTTTTATTTTCGAAAAAAAAATAAAATAAAAAATAAAATAAAATAAAATAAAGAAAAAGTACATATGTTTGTGAATAAAGTGCATGAGCCAAATTTACCTTATTTCTTTCATTATTTGCAAGATACACACTTTGGAGAGGTTGAGAAAGTTTGAAAGGTTAAATACTTCATTAGAGAGTTTGGTTGATGCATATGATTGGGAAGCTATGGTTTGGTTGTGTTGGAAGATTTAGGAGTCTTGATTCCCGAATTTTATTTAGCACCACATGGCCAAATAATTCCATACCTTATTATTTCTTATCAAGCCCCATTATAACCCCGCCGAATGGAATCTTCTTTGAAGACTTCTATTGAGCGAAGTCCTCCTGATAATTCTTGTTGCATTTTCATAATTGGTTGCGAAGTGGATTCATATTTAAATTGCAATGTTTATGAGATTGTATATGGAATTGAGTTGAGAGTTGATCTTCATAGCCTAAACACATTTGAGAGTTGAGTGTAAACACATTATCCCTGTGAGGTTGGATTTATATTGCCTATGCCTATGGATCGCTCATATATGTGTGATGACGTTAAATTCACTTGTCTTACATTGCTGCTATTTAAGATATTGCTTTTGACAAAGGCAAAGACTTGAAGGATGTGTTGTAGGTCTTGGTTATTGTTTGGTTATTGCTTGAGGACAATCAAGTCTAAGTATGGGGTGATTTGATTTCTCCAAAGTAGCCATGCCTTTATGCATATTTTAGTTCCATATTCTTTACATTTTGCATATTTCGGGTTGGGAATATGTTGAATTTATGTAGTATACGCTTATTTGTCAGAAATGGAGATCTATATAAGTTTCTGTTTAATATCGCAGAATATGGAACCATTTCGGGAGAAAACCAAGAAGCAAGAACCGGAGCACAAAGTTACTCGACATCGACTTACCCTAGTCGATCTCGACAAGACAAGCCTAGATACCAGCCAGCATCGAGGAGACTATGTCGAGAAACTGAAGACGAAGAACCCGACTCCACACCCTACTCGAGATCGAGTACGGGTACTCGAGGTTGACAAAACGTGGAGCCATGTCCGAGCATGTCGACAAGAGACTTGCCCGACCAGTCAAGCCAGACCTAGTCGACGAACATTCCTACTCGATGTCGACAAGACTGTCGTCGAGATCGAGTACACCTGTGAGCCACACCCGAGCTTGTCGAGCACCAGATAGCCGAGACGCCGAGCCACACCAGTCGACCAACACCCCTACTCGAGATTGACAAGACCTTTGTCGAGATCGAGGAGACCTCCAGAAACCGAGTGACGCGGTTTGACCAATTCTACTCGGTGTGGGATTCCTTGGGCTCGAAGTTTGCCGATTCTATCCAATCTATCAAGATACATCATGGAAGGAGAAGATCTATCCATTAAAGACATTTAGATATATTTAGATTTAATTTCCTTATTGCTTTTATTTATCCTTAAGCATTTTAGATATACTTTTAGATATAGATAGAAATTTCTATCCTTGAGTAGCAAGGATTAGAGGGCTATAAATAAAGCCCATGGGGCTGAGTTTTAGGGGATTCAATTTAAAAAGTAGAGAAGTAGTTCACAGAGACGGTTTAGGGAGTTCAGAGGTTTTAGGGTTTTGGCGTTCAACGAGAGTTGGATCGCCGGGATTGTAAAGTCTTTTGAATTTAGTTTAATGCAAGTTTCTTTTCATCAATCAATATCTGAGGTTGCAATGAAGCGCGAGTAGTCCACCCACTTCTAGGGTTGGGGCGAGCCCGACGATAGCCATGCGTGTTTGAGGTAAAGATCCGACCTTTGTCATGTTTTGAGCATCTACTACTTGTTTATGTGTTTATTACCCATCTAATGGAGATCCATGCTAACAACTTGGATTGTAAACATAAAATCAGTAGAGACAATTAGGGTTTCTTGAAAGAGTTGTCTAATTGTTGGAAAAGGCGAAAGCTTGTCCTTTGGTGCAATTCACATGATTATCTGTTTATCTCTGCCTTATGCATGCTTGGTTATCGTTTTTGCAAACCCCAATCTTGGAAGTCCTTTTACATTAAGTTTAGTTGAAACCCCAAAGCATTTGTTCTTTATTTTCTTTCGTTTCATCTTCTGTCCTTCTACTCGATCTCGAATTGCACCACTCGATATCGAGTAAACTGATCCTCGACCAAGTCGCCGTAGCTTCTCCTGTGCAGGTACTCGACAAGACAAGCCGAAGTCGACAAGGACCCTACTCGATATCGAGTACCCCCTGGTCGATATCAACGAGACCCTGTGCTTGCTGCTGCGCTGTGTTCGACTGTCCGATCTTCTGTCGACTACCCTAGTCGAGATCGAGGACCCTGTTGTCGACTTCTGATCGTGAGATTTCTCCGCTACCTAGGATCCGCTGACATGCTTCCTCGTGGATCGATCCTGACTTCCCGCTGCTGCATCAGGAGGAGGTCTTGTAATTATTTGCAAGGGACGGAATCTGGTTTGCTGTGATTTATTTCTATTTTATTTGCAAGTCTCGATTTCCTCCTATCAACATAAATACTCTAGAAGGGGGGTTGAATAGAGTATGCCGGTTTTTCGCAGATAATCTCAAGACTTTTGAATCTTTTGCAAACCCCTTTGAGACTAATCATAATACTTCATTCTGGCAAACCTGAATCACAATATAGTTAAACAATTCGAACCAAGTGCGGAAATAAGGTAAAGCAGTAGATAAAGGACGCAGTGAATTGTTCATGAGGTTCGGCACGAACTTGGCCTACGTCCCTGCCTAGGGTTCTTCCACAACCCTAGGATTCAACCGACTTTTATTGATTCACAAGACTTAGGATCCTAATAGCTCACCGAGAAGCCTCTCTCCTATACAATTGCAATCTAGTCAACTCACGTTCCCTTGGAGTCCTAGACCAATCTAGAAGAGCCCCACCTCTCTCAGCTATCTAGTACAATCCTCTTACACTTAGTGAATCAATCGCCTAGTGTCCACTTCCTAAATTACAAAACTCTCGAGTATAACACTCACTCGAAATATATCCTATAAGCTCACTGTGCAACTCTCAAATGCTTTGAAATGAAATAACATACTCTTAAGAATTAGCAGAGAGCACACGAAGAAGACAGATTTCACTTGTAGGCTTGAGTGTGAATGAGAGCTCGTGTTCGATGAATGTCTATGTCTTCTCTTCTTCCTTTCCTTTATAAAGAACAAATCGGCGCCACCAACAAAGAAGAATCTTCTCTTCAATGGCTAGACTGATCATGGCCATCTTCGTGATCTTCTATACTTGGAAACTTTGAAGCCATGATCTCCGATTGTGTCCTTCTCAACTTCAAGCTTTAAGGAAGGAGATAATATTCGAAAAGCTTCATGAAATGTTAGTATATAGAATAATATCTGGAAGCATATAATAACATATAATAATAGTCGGGCATAATATAATAAAGTACAACTTTTGTGTTTCATTAACACGGTTGTAGCTTCAAGACCTTTGACACAACCAGTCTGTCAAAGCCTTTGAAACTAATTCCGATTTTCATCAAGGGAGTGGAGTTATCAATATGTTCTAGGGAACATGGAAGAGTTAGATCAAACTTAAGTTAAGCAGACTCGAAGGCATTAGGCAGGCACGTGTACAGAGCAAAATAAAGTGTCGAGACCCCGGTACGAGCACGCAGCAACAATAACTCACATTGTGGGTCACCAATCTTAGCCACCGAATCCATACGCTCGATCGTTTTGTCCACTTTCTTCAACACAAGCTCACTACTAAACACATAATTAACACTGATCGGTCCACCAAGAAGCGTAACCCCTTGCAGTGACCTAGCAATGTTAGATGGAAAAACACCAGCCAACTTACTCCGCAGGTCCTCTCTCGGCCAAAAGACTTCATTTTTTTATCAACATTGAGGTGCATACCATAATTGGGACCATTCCCAATAATCATTTGTAGAACCTTCCCCATGACCAATATATATCCAACAATGGTGTCATCATCTAAATACCAAGCCTCAAAACACACCTGAAACGTGTTCCAGATTTCGCGTACCAACGGATGCAAAACTAAAGTAAAAAGTAAAGGGCCGAGAGGATCCCCTTGATGCACTCCCTGACAAGACTATATGGTATGATCCCTATAGTATAACCTAGCTGGATTGGAGTAGCAAAATTTTCCTCTCAACCATATTGAATTTTTTTAAAAGTCTACTAACAATATAGTAAGATCCTGATCATTACTGCGCTCCTCAACTAAGTGATTCTCAACATGGAAAATGACCTCACTCCAAACTAAAAATCATCCAAATAACTAATCATGGAGTGACCAATCAAGGAAGCACCGGATAGAGGATGTTGGTTTTTTTTTTTTTATGGGGGGGGTCGAAGATAGAGTATGTTGCTTATTAAGGGAAATTCAAGTCTTTAATTACTCATACAACATTCAATCCGAAATAAGCACAAACAAAAAAAATTGTGGGCACAATTCGGAAGTTGGAATTCTAACAATTCTATCTAAAAAAAATATGGACACGAATCCAGAATTCACAAAAGTAATTGAGGGCACCATCCGAGCGAAGTTTCTCCAAGTATTTAATGATGCAGCATATATATGTGAATGTGGATCACCGGGGACCTGTTAAATGCATAAATTAATTGCGTATCTTCAATACATAAATGAAAGTTTTTGTTTAAAAAGAAATTTATTTGATTTCGGAGTTGAACTTGAATCCCAATCACATATTTTTTCATGATTTGATCGATGAACCCAAACAGAAGATGGCGACAATGCATAATATTAAATCTACTAAAGTGTCACCCAAATGCATTTATTATGTATTTTGTTGGCATTTGGAAAACCAACTATACATATAGAATTCACATTCTCCATAGCTAATAGCTATAACTATATTGAAGGACGGAGCCACAAAATTATCGAAGGGAAACGATAGATTTCTCTATACTTTAGCGAATCAAAACTAAGATATTTTAGATTAAACGATGATATTTTAGTTTAAAACAACATTTTTTTAGTGATACAATGTTATATATTTTTAAATGATGATATTTTATTTTAAAACTGTGTCATTAGTTGTTATATAATTTTCTATATAATATAATACTTTAAAACAGAAGACATTGGCTGATGTGTCGCCCTCCCCTTAATTTTATCATTTTATCATAATTTATGAAAATTATTATCATAAAACACAATCTATCTATCTATCTATCTATATATCTACGTTTCGACTATATACACCGCAAATCCTCACGTTCTTAAGGACGTGCAAGGGTGGAAACCCCCAAAGCGTGGCTACGTGCATTGCACGTCCTTTTTTTTTAAGAAAAAGTGCATTGCACGTCCATATGAACATGCAAATTTGCACGTCCTTATCAACGTGCAAGCACGTCTTCTTAAAAACAAAAAAAAGGAGCCCCTTCGTCTTCGTCCCACCAGCAACCAGAGAGAGATAGCGACGCCGGAGAGAGATCGAGAGAGCGACGCCGGAGAGAGATCGAGAGAGAGATTGAGGCAGAGATGGAGAGAGCGGAGGCGGAGAGCTAGGCGGAGGTGCCCATGGAGGAGGAGCTGCGAGAGGGTGGTGGTGGTGGTGGGGCGGTGGCGATGGAGACCGATGAGGGTGGTGGGGCGATCGCGGTGGCTGAGATGGTGGAGGGTGGCGGAGAAGGTGGAGGGGTGATGGATGTGAAGGAGGAGACGGAGGCGGTGGCGGAGATGGTGGAGGGTGGCGGAGGAGGTGGCGGATCTAGCGGAGGAGGTGGCGGAGGAGGTGGAGGGGTGGCGCATGAGGTGGAGGAGACGACGGCGTTGGTGCCGGAGGTGGAGGAGACGGCGGCGGTGGTGCTGGAGGTGGTGGTGTCGGCGTCGGAGCTGGAGTCTGAGACCCTATTACCGCCGCGGAAGCGGCGGAATATGGAGGTCTCTCCTTTCCCGACCCCACCGGTATGTTATTTGAATTATTTATTTTATTTGATAGATTATAATATAGTTTTATAATATAATTTATAGTTTAGTTTAATAGATTATATAGTTTCATAATTTATAGTTTAGTTTGTTATATAGTTTCATAATTTATAGACAATAGATTATATAGTTTCATTATATTTTATAGTTTTATGATATTTTATAGTTTAGTATCATGATATTTTATAGTTTCAAATTTAGTTTGTACAAATATATTAAAATATATTAAAATACATTACAAAATATATTCAAAATCAAACACAATAAAAAGACATTAGTATAACATTAAAAGCCAATCGATCGGCATGGATCCATCGGTGGACCTCCCTCAGCCTCCAGTCATCCCTCCGGCGTTGGCGGCCCGCTTTCATGAGGTACAGGGCTATTTGAGTGCCCTGGCTACCGACCCTCGCATTGATCAGCTACTAGACGAGGTGACGGGTATTCTGCATGAGGCTGTCAGCAACCCGTTGGACATTGATGTACATTTATCTTTTATGTTACGGATTTTGTATCTATATACTTTCGTGTTCGCTACATTATATACTTTTGCGTTACGGCTTTGGTATCTATATACTTTCGTGTTCGCTATATACACTCCAAGAACGTCAACAACGAAAACGAATACGTCAAGAACAAAAACGAATACGTTAAGAATGACAACGTTGGAGGAGTTAGGTTTAGGGTTTAGGTTAGGGTTTAGGGTTTGGGTTAGGGTTTTAGGGTTTGGGTAGGTTTAGGTTTTGCACGTCCTTATGGACGTGCATCATATGCACGTCCTTATGGATGTGCATGTGATGCGTTCTTTTGACGCCTACCCTGCCTATTTGAAGTGGAACGGAATAGCTTGAATCCGCACATTCCACAAAACCAAACAAAGTCCCACATAGTTCGATATGGTCGAGCCGCAAAGCAATCCTCGTCTCCAAGTTTGCCAGGTACGGATACGTTTCGTATAGTGGATATATTTCGTATTCCTTCCATTTTGTTCATATTTCCACTAATGTTAATACAGTTTCGAGACTTTACGTCTGAGTTCTTGGACCCAAGGGTTTGGAATGATCGTGACGAAATGGTTACACATTTCAATGACTTGGGTCGGAGACACTGCATGATTTTAGTAATCAAGCGGTCTTGGACGGGGGCGTCGAATCGTCCAGGCGGGGTTCTCCTTGCTTGCGAGCAGTATGGGGAGTACCGACCACGCGGGAGGAAGCTCCGGAACATGCAGTCGAAGATAACCAGTTGTCCATTCTCTCTACACGGACACGAAGCTCCGCCGGGTCACTGGGTTATGATGGTAACCCACGGTGTTCATAACCACGGACTTCCCACGAGCTTGAAGGGTCACGCCATCGCCGGACAGATGACAGAGGGGGAAAAGAAGATGGCCAGGTGGATGAAGGAAATTGACACTCCTCCAAAATCCATTGGGTACGGATTGAGGCAGTTGGATGAGACCAGCGTCACGTCAAGGAAGAGCCTTACCAACACGCTCAACATGATGGTCGCCGAAGAAAGAGGTAGTCGGACGATGACCCATGATACCTTGCACCATCTGCGGGAAAGAGGGTACTACTACAACTTCAGACGACATTCGGATGATGACAGCGTCTTGAGCGACCTCTTCCTAGCGCATCCTGACGGGATATGGCTTCTCCGAATGTTCCATTACGTCATCGTAATGGACAGAACGTACAAAACAAATGTGTGCTAACGCTCCTCTTCCGCCGCCTCCGCCAGAATGGGTCGCACATCATCACCCGAGCGTCGAATGATGGATGCTCCGTTTCAAGCTCAGATTGAGAGATTTCGAGCCTTACGTGTCGAGTCCAGTCGCCCTTTACTATTTTCCTAGATTTTATTCCATCAGTTTATTAAATTTATGGATGTAAGCTTTTTTTTCCGTTCCTTATAACATTATTCGCATATTATCCTAATGAAAATCTTAACAATTATTGGTTTCCATTTAATTAGACCTTAAATACTTCAACTCCACTAGCTAAACACTTTAAGTTTTGCAATTAACAATACAAACCCTCGGAAAACCTAAACCCTAAACCCTAAACGCGAAACCCTATCTAGGGTTTGCACGTCCTTAACAACGTGCATATATTGCACGTCCTTAAGGACGTGCATGCACGTTGTTAAGGACGTGCAAAGGTCTGCTAGTGGACGTGCACAGTCCCAGACTTGCATGTCCTTAAGAACGTGCATGCACGTCCTTAAGGACGTGCAAATCCTTAATCCGGATTTGCGGTGTATATATCCACACCCTATATCTATCTATCCATGTATATATGTATCTATCTATCTACCTATCTATCTATATTTTAATTTATTGATAATAATATAACTACAAAATATTTCATAACTATACTTACCAAAAATATTAATAGATAGTAAATATTTGATAGGTGTTATTTTATTTATATAGATGTTTTGTATAATGAATTATTAATATCAAAATTAATTATTTTATATTTATTTTATTTATATCTATACTATTTTTTGGGAGAATGAATTATTTAGATTTGGATTAATTTTAATTGTATATTTCAAGATATTTTGATCGTTATTAGTTTAATTATCACACTGTAATTCATATTTATTTATTTAGTTTTTCATATTTATAATATGACTTTTTATAAATAATAGATGTAATTTTATAGTATTATATTAACATATTCCCATATATTGGAGGGTACATACACTATTCATAAATATAGATCAAATTGTTTTTCAAATAGGATTTTAATTGAGGTTGGTTTTGTTGGGATGAAAATATAACCATCCCACATTGATAGTGGGTGGTATAACAAATCAAAATACAAGGGGATGGGAAGCCCCTACACAATAGCTTAAGCTTTTGTATTAGAAGGGTAGATCCCGACCTTATAAAAAAAATAAGATAAAACCCGACACGACTCCCGTTCTCATACACCCGATTGGGGTTTCTTGGAATTTAACATGGTAACAGAGCAGGTCCGAGTCGGGTCGGTTTTTCTAACTTCGGGCATGGCTAAAAGAGATTGAGATGTCGAAACCCGTCGTAAAACAAAAAAAACATGCGAGATATAAAGAGATTGTGAGAGTCTCGACGCGAAAGAAGAGCAAAAAAAATTGTTCTGTGTCAACCCGCTCCGGGCTAGTTGCACCTGAGGAGGCATATTGAGATAAAGATATAGGCATCCCACATTGATGTGGGATGCCTATATCTTTATCCTAGCACCCCCTATGTTCAGGGTCGGCCCTGGGCATGTGCGAAGTGAGCGCTTGCACAGGGCCTCCGATTTTACGGGGCCTCATTTTAATAATTTTAGGATATATAATAAACTGTTTTGCATAATATTGAAAGTTTCATCTTGCCACACTGGTTGGGCAGGGAGTAGGGGAGCGCATGTTTGTTTGACTCCGTATGAGTTCGAATCCCACTTGCCAATTAAGAAGCAAAATTTTTAGCCATTTCTCCCCCACGTTCTCTGAATTCAACTATTGAAAGACAGTTACACCCACGTTCTTTCTCTCTCAAAATCTCTTACCAGTTCCACCAAAAGCCTTTCTAATATTCAAGAGAGAGGGAGCGAATTGAAGGAGTTGAATCGGTGGTGGGATGATCAGATATGGCCAAGATTGAGCGAGGTTTCGGATCGGAGAACACCGGCGGCGATGGCCTGGCCACCCTCCAATCGACGGCTACGCTGTCAAACTTAATTGCAGTTTTATTGAATCTACATTATGGAATTTTGGTGCTAATTGTGATTGTTCCCTTAATATTCCATGTATTTTGCTAAAATTAGGGTTTAGGGGTTATTCAAAGAAATAGGTTGACGGCGCGGGGGGGGGGGGGGGGGGGGGGTGGAATTGGAGATGGAGGTGGGCAGCGCTGCGGTGGTGATTTTAGGTTATTTTTCATAGCTACGTGGGATTGGAGATGTTTGCTTTTCTTGATTAGAATAAGCCATAATGGAGATATTGAAAACTTGTTTGCTTTTCATAGAAATATTTATGGAAAAAATCGGCAGTATGGTCAGGCAGGGGCCGATGTCAGTATGGTCGGGCAATTCGGTATCGGATGGCTTCATAAGTAGCTTATTTGTCGAGCACATATAAAAAAATGTGGATGCTTAGCCCCTGTAGTCTTTTTCGTTGCCTGTTATTGACCTTTCACTTTGATTCAGGCCGGAGATCTGGAAAGACTAAGCTAAGAAGAAAATGATCACTGCTGGTCAGTTTTTATAGTGATAAGCACACAGAGGCTTGTGACAAAGGCGATATGATATGGCATACAAGTTTCCCCCTTGAAGGGCTTCGTCTTAAAACTATAAGTTGCAAGGTATACGGCTTCATGCTTCCAAGAGAAATTATCTTGTGTTGAGAATAAAATGCCTTTTCATTTTTCTATGATGAAGCATGATCACTGAAGTTCTCGTATTCAGTGTGAATGCTAGGATGTTTGATCACTAAAGCTTCTGGCTTGTCGCATTAGTTGTGATATAATGATACATGAACAGCTTTGAGCATCTACTCAGTTGAATGACTCCTGTGTTTATAATGTGTTTCTTTTCTCTCATTGGGCTTTAATTATAGTTATGTGGAGCGCTTGCTCGATTGGATTAACAATGGAACGTAGGCTGAAGATAGGAGAACCGCTTTGACAGATCAGTCTGTTGTTGCAGAAAGTCATGGGACTCGGCTAGCATTTGGGGCAATGGGTTGGTTTCTTTTTTATTTACTGGTTGGCTTGAGTGTTATGCACTTATGCCCCTTCCTCGCTTTGCATGACTGCACCTATCTTTTTTATTTGTTACATGCTTTCCCGTTATGATAAGTGTGTTGAAAGAGGATTGCAATGATGTTCAAATGGTTAATAATCTTCTTTATTCTGTTCCTGTGCACTTTTAGCCCTTTTAGATAGTTGTTTTAGGCTTCCTAACATGGATCAAAGGTGATCATTATAGACTTTAGGATACTAAAAACTCTTTACAGTTGGTGGTAAAATTAAACTGAACAATGATTCCAGAAAAGAGAGATAGCTACTGACTACTGTCATTTAATTCCTTTGTGGCACAAATAAGAAACACAAATATCATCATGAGTGTGTTATTGCATTCGTGTTTACCAATAAAACTGCAAAATTGAATACTATAAAGACAAGTGTGTTATACCATGCTCATGTAGATCATTCTTCCAGCCAATGCTTCCCCTTCCTTGCTACTTATTAATGAAAAGGGTAGTATAGAATATTACATAGCGTCTATAATGCACATTGCATGTATTTATCACTTCAGGGGCCTAATTTCTTGCTGTTGGAAATCACAGTAGGCCATAATATTATTTCCCTTGGATTGCAGGTTCGCGGTGCTTTGGAAACACTTTTGGGTGCCTTAACACCTTTGAGTTATGCCAAAGCACCAAAAAATGATGTTCAGCCAGCCACTATGAATGCTTATTTGCTATCCAGAGAAGCAAGCATTTCTCTTTTATTGGGTTTGCTGGTGAGAATTCTTTGTTTGTTGAGATACAATACAACATCACAGAATCTGCATGCATCCCTTCATTTGAGAAACTTATTGGTTTGTCTTGACAGCCAGAAGATGATTAATTTCTGCACCCGCTATTATACTCTACAACTCTTGATAGCTCTTCTTAACAATTCACCAAGCAGGTATACTCAAGCATTTTGTTTATCTTGCTGCAAATATTTTGTAGCAGCCCTGCAAGTGCCAGCAGGTGGAGCTGATTTTTCTTTCCCCAACTATTGACCACTTCTAAAATAAATATTAAGGTAGGATTGCCTTCCTTAACACTAAATTTCTATTGAGTAATGCACTTTCCATGCTTTTGGTAGGAATCCTATTTGTTCTTTTTGTGAAGTATGTCGTAGTTAATTTTGTGTTGATGCAACTTTTTAGGAAGAGAAGATTGATAAATGATTCATCAAAGAAGGTAAGATGGGTGAAAGATAAATGGCCCATTTTTTGCTTTCTACTTTTTAGTTGAAAACTTAACCTTTCGTTTTTATTTAAGTCTATTCTCTAACTTCTTTAAACATTGGTTGTTTAACCTTTCATTCTACATTCACTTAAATCTTTCATTTTAAATTATAAAGGATTCAATTTCTTCTAAACGGACTCTTTTATAATTTCGTAGAATTTAACTTGGCTACTTCTAGAATCTTATATTGCAATCTTTATCTTAGGAATGACTTTCACATTACTATTATATTGCAATGGAAGGTCTCTGCAAAAATCAAGAGGTATCCCTCTGTATAAATTACTATTGAATCAGTAGAAATTATTAACCGAAGATTGAACATGCGATGCAAAGGTGTGTGATGCCTAAAAATCAGGTGGGAAATGTCATGAAGCGAGCTTTGGTACTGAAGAACCAATTTGGAGAAGGGAATGGAAAAGAGGAAGGCCGTCAACAGGAAAACAAGACATGAGAGATGGGGTTGTGATGGGCACCGATGCTGGACTGTTGTTGGGGGTTGGTAGCACTGATTTTGATTGCAGAAGAATGGGAGGGGAAGATGGTAAGGTCGTGGATAGAAGGAACGAGAAGGGCAGCTCTGGCTTGACAGTTAAATCTACAATTACTTCCTTGCTTATGTACAAACACCTTTAGAAAGATTTATGGAAAAAATGGTTGGTCAATTTGAAATAATTGATGTCTTCAGATGCAATATACTCAATCATTGATGTCTTTAGCTATTGCAGTTTCTAACCTCAGATGCAAGATATGTTTGTTTGTTCAGTTTTCTTGTGATTGTCAAGTGCCAATATTTCAAAAACTTGTGACTATCAAAAACATAAATTGAAACACTAATTTCTGCCAATATTGTTCAACCTTAAATTGACCCACAAAGAGCATCTTCAATGGATCATGGTCGGAGTTCAAGGTAGCAATGGAGGTTTGGAGATTGGAAAACTAATAGACGGAAGAGAGGAAAGACTGGAAACAGGAGTTGGGTAACACCGGTAAATGTTATTTTTTTTAGTTGTTCAGGTTAATTTTTGTGAACAGATAGTTACACACTTGGTCTTGGAGAGCACAATGAAAATAGACTCCATATATATAGGCAGCTATATGTTAATGATCAGATTGATTTCCAACACTAGGATGAATACCAACTTGGGTGGGTTTTTGTAGATTCAATTCCTTTGATGCATAAATCGAGAATCACTTGTGATTAACCCTCATCATATCCAACTATCCAAGTATGATTTACCTCTTAAATGTTGATCATAAAAACCGCACCCTTGAAATAGTCAAATCATGCTTACCGTTGTAAACTTTGCTCATGCATCCGAAGTCAGCAAACTCAGGGCAAAGCCGATTTCACTATCCGATCTAGGATTGAAGAACACCGCAGTCAAATGCTTATCAAAATGAATCTTAGGAAGTACCACATTAATACGAAAAGGAAAACTCATTAATATATCAAAATGAATTTCATGTTATGTGAAGTGAGAAAATTATAGCCAATATACCACTTTATCATCCCCTTTGCAAAAATGTCTCTCCCCCATAAAAAATTAGTTAAATGTCAAAAAGTACTTTTATTTGCAAAAATAACAAGTCACCCTTACCCATTATAGTGAATTAAAGTTTTTGGAGAGAGTTTGAAATTTTGGAGGTGGTTTAGGCGGGATTTATGTTAAAGCAAAGGAGGGAGAGGGAGGGAGAGAGAGATATCACAATAGCTGAACATGAGAAGGAAGAAGGGGAAGTGGAGGCCTGAGGCTGACGGCGGCGGGGTGGAGGTCGACGGTCGTGGTAACTCTTCCTCTTCTCTCTCTCTCTCTCTCTCTCTCTCTCTTTGGATTTTGTGAAAGGGGAAATGGAAATGTATGGAAGTCAGTCGGATTTGTCGAGATGGAGGGAGATTTGTGGATGAAAGGTGGTAGAGATGGATATATAGGGTTCACTCCGGCCACGACAACTCTTTGCCTCACCGGACACCAAGGTGAAGCGGATGGTTGAACAGTGGAGGGTTGAACAGGGGTTAATCTTATATTGGCTAAGAGATCGTAGTTAGTGGCTAGGGAAAAGTAGTTACTGGCTAGTAAGCGTAAATCGTAACCTTTTCTTTTTTTTGGCGGGAGTTTGAAATTTTGGAGGTGTGTTTGGGTGGGATTTAAGACAAAGCAAATGAGGGAGAGTGAGGGAGAGAGAGAGGGTTCACAACAGCCGAACAAGAGAAGGAAGAAGGGGAAGTGGAGGCCTGAGGCTGACGACGGCGGGGTGGAGGGCGGCGGTCGTGGTGGCTCTTCCTCTTTTTTTTTTTTTTGGATTTTGTGAAAGGAAAAATGGAAATGTGTGGAGGTCGGTCGGATTTGTGGAGATGGAGGGAGATTTCTAGAGGAAGGGTGGTAGAGATGGATTGAGGGGGTTCACTCCGGCCACGACAGCTCTTTGCCTCGTCGGACACCAAGGTGAAGCGGATGGTTGAACAGGGGTTACTCTTATATTGGCTAAGAGATCGTAATAAGTGGCTAGGCCACAGTAATTACTGGATATGCAACAGTTGTTACTGGCTAGTAAGCGTAAATCGTAAATTGAGATCAAGATACGATGTAGACCCCCAACTTTACTTCGAAATTATTTTTTCATACACATGTATAAAGTGGGTGTCTACAGATAGATAAAATTAAATTAAGTTCAAAAATAAATTTAATTTTTAATTTTAACAAATAAAAAGGGCCAAAAATTAGTTTAAAACAATTAAAGTGGGTCCCCCTCTCTCCTCCTCTCTCTCCTCCTTGGTTACCTTCAACCTGTTGGGAAGGTGCCCAAAATTTTTGCAAAAATGACATTTTGTCATTCTCATGCAAATAATCCACCCCATGGTTATTTTTGCAAAGTTGAGTATAAATTGGTATATTGGTGCAAATCTTCCTATGTGAAGTATCGATCATCTCAAGAAAATAAAATTTAAATAACAACGTGACAAGAAGTATGGACAATATTAGTAGAAACTTGACGTGCCAAATATTTTATTTAATACATCAAGTTCGACCAAAAATATCATGAAAAAACCCGAACAAGGTTCGGGAAAAGAACTAGTTAGTTATTAATGTTGAATCTTTAATAAATTCCCACACCAAACAAAAAAAATGTAGTCAATATTTTTTTCCGGATGTAGTAAATTACTTAAATTTTAATAAAGTTAATATAAATTTTCTAATATGAGAGATGATTAAATTAAAAATTTTATATATGAAATTTAGGGTTATTTCTCAAAAATCCCCATTTAAACGAGACTATTTTTTTTAGCAAACCGTATTTTATAAATTTTCTTTTATAAAACCATCTTATATAAGATTTTGAGATAAATTGAACCGCCTAAAATAATATTATATTTGATTTTTTTTTAAAATTTTATGTAGTTTTGATCAAAGTACATCATATCCAATTTCACAATAATTACTCAAAAGGCCTCTAATTTATATTTTTCAAAACTAAAACTCTTCTTTTCTAAAGAAAAGAAGATCAAAAATAATTTATCCAAAATAAGCATCCACAAAGTTAAAATAAATTTTTTAATAACTTAAAGTTTACTTAAAAGACAAAAAATACAATACAAACAATTTAATATGATGATATACGATGATAGCATTAATTTTAATTTTTTAAAAAATTTTCTTTAGTAAACTTATGAACTGGGCCTCCAAAATTCATTGGACGGCCCTGCCTATGTTAAATTCCGAGAAACTTCGGCCGGGTCGTATGAAATCGGATTCATATCGAGTTTTATCTTATTTTTGATAAACGGTCGGGATCTATCCTTCTAACATAAAAGTTTAAGTCATTGTGTAGGAGCTTCTCTCCCTTATATTTTGGTTTATTATACCACCCACAATCAATGTGAAATGGTTATATTTGTATCGCAACAGATTTCTTGGGTGTTTTTTTGTAAAATAAAAAATTTATCTCATTTACGGAGTATTTGACAGACGGAGACGCGCCTGTGGGATCCACGGGTCCACGCATGTCCAAGAAATAGAACTCCCACCTCACAAGTCACAACTTATAGACTATAGATAGGGCCGGGCCAGCGGGCCCAACCACCGCCCATGACGTCGACGTGGTCCATTCCGGCCGAGTTGACCTTCCACAAGCGTCCAGCGATCGGTGGATGGGGACGCAGTCAAAGAAGGCGTTGACTAGTGACTCATGGTCGAATCAGATCGCTGGATCGATGGAGCAACCCCATCTCTCCGGATATTGTTAAAACGTGAATGAGTTTAATACATTTTGTTTGGGTTTGAGTGCTGCCTTTTTGTTTCGTTGCTAAAGTCAAACCTGCATCGCAACAAATTTCTACGGAGTATTAATTTGTTCTTTGTCCTTCGATCCTTATTTTTACCATGCGTTTCCCGATCTGTCCTGTTGCTTTCATTGCCCATCAAATTAATTGGAACAAGTTCGGAATTCAACAGTTGAGACTGAAGTTACTCTTTCGACGTTGCAGCTTGCGCAACAGGAGGGCTTACACATTTTTTTTTCTTTAATAAGGAAAGATTTGGAGACTATTAGATGTTAAGTACGTAAGAATCGCTAACCAATAGCATCCTTTGATAAGATAAGAAATTGTAAAACATTATTATTGATCCGCTACTTTAATGATTTTACGGAACGCATGTGGACTGTGTACCTCCTCAAAATGTTGAAAAAGACAAGGGCAATCTGAGATGGGAATCTCGATTTCCCAAGGTGGACGATACAAGTCCGAAAGGCTATTGATCGATAACCATCAAGTAATCTTCTTCAATCAACACGTTCGTCACTCTATAATATCAATGCAATAGCGAATTCCAAGAAGAAGCGTCAAAGCCTCCACAACAACCAAAGAGACAGAACGTACTGCCTTGTGATCCATCGCTTTCTAGGACAACACCAAGATGGTTTATAATATATATAAAAAAAATCTGCAAAGGTTTCAGCATAAGCAAGCTTAGATACATCAAATAATGAAGCCGATTTCAATTCTAATATTTAAATAGGGGTTCAGTGAAGATATCTCAATGTCATAGGGACATTTCCATTCTTTGAGGGAATTAATGATGATGAGGTTGAATTGTTTATCAAATTCAATTTAATTAAATCCTAGTTCTTTCGTAACGCGAAAATCATTTAGGAGGGCAAGCACATCGGTTTGCAGGGGTGTTTGATTACCACACTTTTCATGTCCAATACGGATATTTTCGCCTGACTGATCATTTATAATAATGAGTCTTTGGTACTTTTTTCTGAATTAAGAATGGATTCGTCAAAATTTAGCTTAGCGAATCTGTTTCTTGGCTTTCTTTTTTTCTTTTTTTTTTGCTCCCGTTCTTCTATTTAATTTGTTATCCTTCTTCATCAATCGGAAACATTTTTGTTTTATCCTAATTTCGGGATGTTGTTCATACGAATCGTTTAATATTTTGGGGGTGAAGCCTGATTTTTTTTTCATAAAAAATAATTGTATTTCTAAACTATCAAATTAATGCTCCATCAAACCACTGTCAAAGTCTTCTTCTTTTTTTTTTTTCTTTTTTCTAGTCTAGTGTCAAATTCCCTATCAGATTTAATAGTGAAGAGATTAGATTTAATGTCAAAGGATCGAAGTTGAGTTTCTTTAGCCATATATTTATTAAGGATATTGGAGATACTAATAATACTATTTTTTTTTCCACTGCATTATTCTACATATCATTATTACTTTTTTTCCACTGCATTATTTTTTTTTCTACGTGAAGGAAGCTATGAGCGGAAGAGAGAGATCCCGGAGTCCTAATCGGCACTCACTGGCCGCCGGCAGTCACCCGCCTGACCCCCCTCCGCCCCCGGTGGAGGATTTTCAACAATTGAAATCAAATGAAAACTCAGAAAATTGGAACAAAACTCAACAATGGAGATATTACAGATCTAGAGTTTTCAGATCTTGGTTTGTTACAGCAAAACCTCTCAACAGAAATTGGCGCCAAGAATCCCCTTTTGTACTCTCAGCTGCACAAGTGGTTCAGCTTAGGAAATTACCAAACTACCCTTACATAAAACTATATTTGCATCACAACCTTACACTATGGTGCAATGTCATGATCAAAACTATACTATATGTTCCATAAGGATAACCAAAACAAGGCTGCTGATTAACCTGAGGGCTCTACTGTTGGTGGGACACCGCCGAATCCGGAGCAGAAGACGGATGAAGCCAAATCCCCACCAATGACGGATACCAGCAAACCTGATGAAATGTCGGCGACTACCCCGAATTACAGGAGGGCGCTAGTAGGGGGAGAATACTCCCTAGGCCAAGATGCGGGTGAGGAACAAGGCTACATGACGGATAATGATATTCTACCGGAGGAGGACGATCCTGAGTGTCCCACCATATTGTTGAACAAGGAGGAGAAAATGGAACTTCGGAGGCCATGGCTGAATACACTTTTAGTGAAATTGTTTGACAAAGGCCCAGGTTACATGCAATTGCACCGACGACTGTCACATAAGTGGGGGCTAAGTGCACCATTCTCGCTGGTTGATCTAGGCAACGACTACTATATTGCCCGATTCTCCAATCAAGCGGACTACAACCATGTGGTAATGGAGGGTCCTTGGATGGTGGGAGACAATTACATGGCAATTCGGAAGTGGGTGCCTAGGTTTAATCCTGAAGTTGAAAAGATTACGACGCTGACAGTATGGTTCGCATCCCGTGTCTGCATATTGAATATTTCGATCATCGATTTCTTAAGCGGGTGGGGAACAAGATTGGGAGAGTCTTGCGAATTTACAATACCACAGCATCAGCAGATAGAGGTCGATTTGCTCGCCTGAGCGTGGAAATTGATCTATCAAAACCATTGCTTTCGAAATCTAAGATGGATGGCAAGATATGGCCGATACAGTATGAGGGACTCAGATTAATGTGCTTTAAGTGTGGCAAAGTTGGCAATAGTATTGAAAGCTGTGGAGTGGTAGAAAAAGAAGGTGAAGTTGTGGGAGGATAGCCGGGGATTAACCAGGAGCCGACGGACAAGCATAACATCGAGGTCAGCTCCCACGGAGAGTGGATGCAAGCCAAGAAAACAAGTCGGATAAGGACTCAGCCGACGAGGAATCAGGCTGGTGGGTCGGAAGGAAATAATAAACAAGCACCGAGTGGTGCAGGGGACAAGTCAGGAAATAGCCAATCGGCGGCAGGCCACGCCGGTGAAGCGAATAATTCCGGTAGAGCAAAGGAAATCGTGATCTTCGGGAGATTCGATTCGCTAGTGGTGGAGGAAGAGATCTCGAATTCGACGGAGGGAGGTAGTTCGGAGAATCCGGAAGGAAATCTCGGGAGGGCGAATAATAAGGAGGAGAAGATTGAGGAACACGGGGAAGATAAGCACAAGAAGAGAAACGTGGACAATTCTTCAAAGGCTAAGCCTGAGTCCGATTCAGGGAAACCACACACGACCCGACCCAAGCCCAGCTATGTCAACATACCTAATCCGAAACAAGCCCAGGCTCCAAATACAGCCACTAAGCCCGATCAAATGCCACACAAAGAGCCTGAACCGATTCGTTTTTTGAATCAACAGAACATCAACCCTAATATCCAAATTCAAACCCCGTTTCCACCACCACCTTCGTTCAAAAATCCTACCCCACCCGTCATCACCACCCCAAGAAATGGAGCCGATCCCAAGGCTTCAGATGATCCACTTCGAGAGAGCTGCGAGCGTCCTCCTGTCAGACGGACGGAGCCTTTTCAAGTCATCCCGCCCCAAATAGCGAACAAAGTGCGGTGCGATTTCCTCCCGAAGATAACGAAAACAATGCCAATGCTATGCAAGATGTCGTTGCCGGCACCGGTGGACAGAGCCCTTGATTGGGTTGCTGAAGCACTTGCTGCATACTCTTTGGAGTTCCCAATGAGTCATCAGGACATCTTACGAAACATGAACAACATCATAGTTTCTATGGAGAGTGTAAGCATATTAGTTTGGAACGTTTGCGGAGCGGCAAGCAATGGTTTTTTGAACTCCATCCATGAGCTCATACGTCTGTATGCCCCAAAGGTGGTTTCTTTGGTCGAACCTCGGATCAGCGGGGATTCGGCGAAGAGAGTTTGTGCAACACTGGGCTTCGATGGAAGTAGAAGAGTGGAGGCGGAAGGGTTCTCGGGAGGGATTTGGTTACTTTGGAGAGCCTCGGAAGTGACCGTCACGATGCTTGACCTGAATCCTTAACATATCACTGTTGAAATTAAAAGAGTAGGGGAGGAATCGTGGTTGTTGTCTGCAGTGTATGTTGTGCCGGTGTCGGCTTGTCGACTGGAACTATGGCAATCGCTCGAAGAATTTGCGATGAACAATGGGAAGCCGTGGCTCCTCGCGGGTGACTTCAATGCTACAGTCAGTCCAGAGGAGAGAACGAGCTCATCGATTGGATCGAATAGGGAATCAACCAAGTTCAGGCAGCATATTGATGAACTCCAATTAGTAGATTTGGGATTCAATGGGGTTCCGTTCACTTGGAACCATGGCCGGTCTGCAGAGAATCGGAAATCTACAAGGTTAGACAGGGCCTTGTGCACGACTGAATGGAGTGAAAGGTTCCCGGATTCTAGGGTGGATCGCCTAACAGCTCCGCACTCGGATCATTGTCCCATCTTAATCCGATTGGGGTCTGATGGGGACCTGATTGGAAGCAACCGTCCATTTAGGCTCCAAGCTGCGTGGATGCTCCATGAAAATTTTAAATCCATGTTGAGTGATAAATGGCGTACTGATGTCGAGGTCTGCGATGCTTTGGTTAGCATGACAGATGAGCTTTCGAAGTGGAATAAAGAGGTATATGGCAATATATTTAAGCGGAAGCGGAATTTATGGGGGAGACTTGAAGGGATACAAAAGAAGCTTGCCCAGTGTCCTAATTCACATTATTTACGGCTGGAAAAGGAGGTCAGCGAGTCGTTGCAAGAAGTACTAGCCCAAGAACAAGCACTATGATTCCAGAAGTCAAGGGCTTCGTTCCTAATTGAGGGGGATAGGAACACTCGGTTCTATCACATTTCGACTGTAGCAAGAAGGAAAGCGAGCAGGACGTCGGCACTGCTGAATGGAGAAGGGCAATGGGTAAAGGACGCGGCGTCAGTGCGTGGGATGGTGATGGATTACTTCAAAGGTTTATACACAGCTTAACCACCTACCAGTACGCATGAAATAACTTGGTCTCGAACTGGATTCCCACCATTAGGAACTGCACAACGAGAGTGCTTGGATCGGTCGTTTGAAGCATCGGAGGTCTGGGATGCAGTTAAGAGTATGGGTCCTTACAAGGCGCCCGGTCCAGATGGGTTTCCGGCTATATTTTATCAACGGAATTGGGAAGTAGTGGGGTCTCAAGTGGTCAACATCGTCTTAGAAATGTTGAATGGGGGCGTGTTCCCGGATGGGGTGGGTGATGTGCTTCTGGTATTGCTATCGAAGGAGCAGGCTCCGACTTTCTCTTCACAGTTTCGGTATCTCTCCTAAATGTTATATTTAAACTGGGGTCCAAGGTAATTTTTAGTCGTTTGAAGCCCGTATTACCTGAGCTGATCGCGCCGACGCAAGCGAGTTTTGTGCCGGGTCGACAAAAAATCGATAATGTGGTCATTATACAAGAAGCATTGCATTCAATGTCAGAACGTAGAAGGCGGAAATGGATGATGATTAAAATTGATTTAGAGAAGGCCTACGACCGCATACGGTGGGAGTTCCTTCGAGAAACATTGAATGAGGCAGGGATCCCGACCAAGCAAAGTGAGGTCATTATGCAAGGACAAACATCAGCCTGGATTGAGCTATTATGGAATGGGGACTAGACCACGAGGTTCTCAGCAACGCGGGGAATTAGGCAGGGAGACCCATTGTCCCCCTATTTGTTCGTATTGTGCATGGAAAGGCTGTCGCATCTGATCGAGGGAGCTATTCGGGATGGGAAATGGAAGCCGGTTAAGGTGGGGGAGGTGCGCTATCGCACGTGTTTTTCACTGATGACTTAGTGCTGTTGTCGGATGCATCGGCGAAGCATGGCCGATTGATTAGACAGCTCTTGGACGAGTTTTGTGGGAAGTCGGGAGAGAAGGTAAATTATGGGAAGAGCAGTGTTCTTTTCTCTAGAAATGTTAGTGCTACTGTGAAGCCCCTAGTAAGCGCCGAATTGGGAATCCCTATTGCTGCCGAGTTTGGCAATTATCTAGGGGTTCCAACAACGTGCGGAAGGATGACAGCAGAAAGATATAACTATCTGGTGGACAAAGTCTCATCGAAGTTGAATGGTTGGAAGGCGAAGACCCTGTCATTTGCAGGACGGATCACTCTAGCCAAGACGGTGCTAACGAGTTTGCCTCTCTATCCAATGCAATCGATATTTGTGCCCCGGGACATTTGTGATGCGATTGATAGAAAAATCAGGGGTTTTGTTTGGGGATCCACAAGTGAGAGCAAAAGGATCCATCTCCTTAACCAATTAAACAGTGATTACTAGTCCGGTGGAAGAGGGTGGGCTGGGGATCCGCCCGATGCGAGCAACTAACCAGTCGGTTCTAGAAAAACTGGGTTGGCGTATGCTCCAGAACCCATCGACGCTGTGGAGTCGAGTACTTCGTGGGAAATATTGCAAGGGCAGACTCGATGTCGATATGTTCGAGAGAAGATCGGGAGCATCTAGAACATGGAGGGCGGTACTGCACGGGGTGGAGGTGCTCACACCAAACCTTTGGACATCAATTGGGAATGGAAGGTCGACCCTATTTTGGCTTCATTCGTGGTTGACTCCGGAGCCACTTATCGATGTGGCCACGACAGACATCCCGGATGAACTAGTAGGTGCTACAGTGGAGGAGCTATGGAAGGATAATTCGTGGGATTGGCCGCTACTATCAGATCGACTCCCGCCGTGAGTGTTGACACAGCTGCAGGTCGATGGTTGTCGTAGGGGATGACGAGGCAAGGGACAAGTTGTACTAGGCTCCGATGCCCTTGGGTATGTTTAGTACTAAATCTGCCCTTCAATTTATTAGGGGGAGTAATGCTACTGTCAATGAGGCGAAGATGTGGAAATGTATATGGCGGTACCTGTGCAACAAAGAGCGAGGGCATTCATGTTATAACGAGAATGATAAAGCGAAGAACAACACAGAGATTTACGTGGTTCAGCAACGGTGTGTTGCCTACGTCCACGGGCAGAGAACCAGTTTTCTTATTAGAGGAAGCGAAACAGATTAAGTTACAAGGGGTCGGCGTTCCATGAGTATATGAAGAGACTCATGGAACCCTAAACAGACAATGGACTGAAAGCCCAAAATAGACAAACGATAGGCCCGTTTACAATAAACATCGCATACCGTAAAGGCGAGGTGGCACTGCCCCCTAGCCCTCCCCCACCCCCCACCCCCGCTAGGGGCGCGTCACCCCCTGGACCCCCGACTCGCTGACCGGTCAGCGAGACCATCGTCGGGGGGCTCCGCCCCCCGGACCCCCCGATGCATCGCCGGTCAACAATGATTCAAGGCACATTAACAAATCTCCACCTTGACTTGAATCCTCTCATAAACAGATGCACCTATGACAAGTGGTCAGACGTTCTCTGCCTCAGATTGGTCCTTGACGTAGGACTCAGACTGCCCCGCAGGGCAACTCAACAGCTGGTGATATTAAGCAAGTCCAAACAATGTTAGAACTTGCTCTCTGGAACTGGCTTAGTGAACATATTAGCGGGATTATCAGCAGTTCCCACCTTCTTCACCCTGATTCTCTTCTCATTCATCAGAAAGTGGTACCTGACATCAATGTGCTTCGTCTTCTCATGATGGACTTGATCCTTGGTTAAGCATATTGCACTCAAGCTGTCGCAATACACTAAAGTCTGATCCTGATGTAGGCCTAGATCATTGACCAAGCCTTTAAGCCAGATTCCCTCCTTAGCAGCTTCTGTCAACGCCATGTACTCTGCCTCTGTGGTAGACAAAGTGACTGTAGATTGTAGAGTTGCTTTCCAACTCACCACAGAACTCCCAATAGTGAAAACATAGCCAGTCATCGATCTCCTACTGTCCACATCGCCGGCATAATCAGAGTCTGAAAACCCAGCAACCAAGCACTCTGTATCATTCCCATAGCACAGACCAACATCTGTAGTGCCTCTGAGATACCTGAAGATCCTCTTCACAGCTTGCCAGTGTTCCTTCCCAGGCTGAACCATAAAGCGGCTTACCACACTAACAGCAAATGCTAGATCTGGTCGAGTGCAGACCATAGCATACATCAGACTCCCCACTGCGCTGGCATAAGGGACCTTAGACATGTACTCCTTCTCCTCCTCAGTCTGAAGTGTGTACATTCCCAGCTTGCTGTTAGACGCCATTGGAGTATCTATAGACTTAGCCGAAGACATTCCAAATCTGCTCAATATCTTCTTAATGTACCCTTCTTGAGATAAGAAGAGTTTTCTATGCTTCCTGTCTCTATAGATCTCTACTCCCAGAATCTTTCGAGCAGCACCCAGATCTTTCATATCAAACTCTGCACTGAGACAATCCTTCGGCTTCTGGATATCTGACTTGTTCTGAGCAGCAATCAACATATCATCCACGTACAACACCAAATAAATATGTGAACCATCATCCAGACTGTTGTGGTAAACACAGCAATCATATGGACTCCTGTTGTATCCCAGTTGCACCATATAGCTATCAAATCGCTTATACCACTGCCTTGGTGACTATTTCAGCCCATACAAAGACTTCTTCAGTCTGCAAACATGGTTCTCTTTTCCAGGAACCTGAAAACCATCCGGCTGAGACATGTATATTTCCTCCTCCAACTCTCCATGTAGGAAAGTTGTCTTCACATCTAGTTGCTCAAGCTCCAAATCCTGATGTGCAACCATTGCTAGTAGCACCCTGATAGAAGTATGTCTGACCACTGGTGAGAAAATCTCATTGTAGTCTACTCCCTCTCGCTAATTGAATCCTCTTGCAACTACTCGTGCTTTGTACTTAACACCCTCAGCAGCTGATAGTCCTTCCTTTTTTCCTGAAGACCCATTTGCAAGTAATCACCTTCCTATCAGCAGGCAATTTTACAAGCTCCCAAGTCTGATTCTTATGAAGAGACTCCATCTCTTCTCCCATTGCTGCAAGCCACTATGCTGACTCGCCTCCAGAAATAGCAGCCTTGTAGGTGGACGGAGCATCATCCTCCACCTCCTCGGCCACCTGCAAGGCATATCCCACCAACTCATCAGACCTATATCTCGCAGGAGGTCTGATGTCAACCCTTCTTGGCCGATCTAGAGCAATACTGGGATGTGTCACTCCATCTGCTTCTGTGTCTAGTGGTATAGCCTCTGTCTCAGCAGTGTCTGACTCAATAGTACCTGATTGGTTTGTGACCAAATCATGTACCTGACTCTTAGATGGAGTGAAGTCCAACTCCACCTCCTCGGCAACAACCTCTTTCTCAACAGCATCACTGGTCTTCTTTCTAGAATTCAGCAAAGAACTCTCATCAAAGACTACACTTCTGCTAAGTATAATCTTGCTATTAGACCAGATCCTGTACCCTTTCACACCAGTACCATAGCCCATGAAGACTCCCTTCTTAGCTCTTGGCTCTAGCTTACCCTCATTAACATGATAATAAGCAATGCACCAAAAAACCCTCAGATTAGAGTAATCAGCAGCCTTTCCAGTCCACACCTCATAAGGTGTTTTGCAGTCGATACTTGTGTGGGCTCCGATTCACGAGATAGCAAGTTGTTGAAACTGCTTCTGCCCAGAATCTCCTATCAAGGCCTAAATTGGAAAGCATACACCTTGCTTTCGCAGAAGAGTCTGATTCATTCGTTCTGCTACACCATTCTGCTGTGGTGTCTATCTGACTGTGTGATGCCGAGCAATGCCCTCATCTCTGCAGAACCCATCAAACTCAGATGAACAGAATTCCAGACCATTATCAGTTCGCAACCTCTTGACCTTCTTTCCAGTCTGATTCTCTACTAGAGTCTTCCACTCCCTGAACTTACTGAATGCCTCACTTTTGTGCCTCATCATGAATATCCAAGTCATCCTAGAGCAATCATCAATTAGAGACAAAAAATACCTATGACCGCCCAAGGACTGAACACGTGAAGGACCCCAACAGTCTAAATGGATGTAATCTTGCGTGCCCTTTGTCTGATGAATTGCTTTAGAAAATTTGTTGCGATGTAATTTCTCAAACACACAATGTTCAAAAAACTCAAGGCTCTGGGCCTTATGGCCTCCCAGAAGATCTTCTTTCGAGAGAATTTGCATCCCCCTTTCGCTCATATGAGCCAACCTCATATGCCAAAGCCTGGTCAAATCAGCTTCCTAAACCCCAGCAGAAACAGCCGCTGCAGCACCTGTAACTGAGGAACCTTGTAGGGTGTACAAAGTTCCCTTTCCCCGCTTGACTCCCTGCAGAACCACATCAGAGCCTCTGAACACACGTAACTTTCCCCCATAACCTGTGTACCTAAGCCCCTTGTCGTCTAACACTGTTAGGGATATCAGATTCTTCGTCATGGATGGAACGTGCTTGACATCCTCCAATGTGCGAAATTTCCCATCATCTGTCCGAAACCTAACTGAGCCAGTCACAACAACCTTGCAGAGAGCATCATTCCCCATGGATACATTGCCCCCATCAACACGGCTATATGTTGCAAACAACTCCCTTTTAGGACATATATGATAGGACGCCCCATAGACAAGATACCACACATCAGCCTTGTGTGTGTGATCATCAGCTAACAGAACAATATCCTCCTCAGAAGTATTGCCACGATCAGTTACTGTTGCAGACCCATATTTCTCTTCCTCTTGCTTCTTCTTCTTCGGGCAGTCATTCTTCCAATGACCTTTCTCCTTGCAGTAGTTACAAACATCGTTTGGTTTAGGGCCTGATTTGCGATCTTGTTGATGCTTCTTCTTATTTCCCTTTCTACCATCAGATTTGCCTCCGTTTTCCACAAGCCCAAAAGCCTGATTGTCTGTAACCGACGTGGTTTCCTTCAGACGCAACTCTCTGCTGTGAAGCGACGATCTAACCTCTTCTAAAGTGATGGTATCCTTCCCAATGACGAACGACTGAACGAAGTTCTCGTATGTGGGGGGTAGGGATACCAGCAGAATTAGGGCAGCATCTTCGTCCTCCACCTTAACATCAATATTACGCAATTCAAGTAATAAAGTGTTAAGTTGATCAAGATGATCTCTGAGTTGTGTACCTTCCTGCATACGCAGCCCGAACAACCGTTGTTTCAGAAGCAACTTGTTCGTCAAAGACTTTGTCATGTACAAAGACTCCAACTTTAGCCACAACTTGCTTGCGGTTTCCTGATCAGCAAGTTCTGTTATGACATCGTCTACGAGACACAACATAATCGTCGAATGAGCCTTCTCCTCCAGAAGGCCGTACTCAGCGGTGGTTGTATCTGCCCCCTTCTTATCGGCGGCCAACGGTGTCCATAAGCCTTGCTGTTTCAGCAAAGCCCGCATCTTGATCTGCCACAGACTGAAAGAATTTCTTCCAGTAAACTTGTCGATTTTCAACACAGAACCAGACATCATTCTCGGCGGAAATCAGCAACCAAAGCTCTGATACCAGTTTGTTATAACGAGAATGATAAAGCGAAGAACAATACAGAGATTTACGTGGTTCAGCAACGGTGTGTTGCCTACGTCCACGGGTAGAGAACCAGTTTTCTTATTAGAGGAAGCGAAACAGATTAGGTTACAAGGGGTCGGCGTTCCATGAGTATATGAAGAGACTCATGGAACCCTAAACAGACAATGGACTGAAAGCCCAAAATAGATAGACGATAAACCGGTCAGCGAGACCATCGCCGGGGGGCGGAGCCCCCCGGACCCCCCGATGCGTCGCCGGTCAACAATGATTCAAGGCACATTAACAATTCACTTACTTAGCGTCCCATGACGCATTCCTTTCGAACAGTACGAGGGTCCGACGACACCTAGCTACGTCTGATGTCTGTCCCCGTTGCCCGGAAGCTGAGACGGGATTGCATTAATTTACTGGGTGACTGCTCAGTGGTGAAAGATGAGTGGTTGAAGATCATCAACGCTGATCAGGGAAGGGACTTCTTTGTTTCTTTGGATATTCGATAATGGATTGGCAAGAATACAAGACCGAGTGGAGGGGCTGATATTGCCACGTTTGCTAATATGATCTGGCAAATTTGGAAGAGTGGAAACAAGTTAATTCATGAGCACAAGGATGATTGCAAAGGAGTAGATGCAAGAGCACTTGAGCTCACTTCCCAGTATGCGGCGTCGATTGGGAGGTTGGAGCTGCCTGTAAGGCCATTGAATACAAGGAAAGAATTGAGGGAAATTTGGCCTAAACCGCCGGAAGGATGGATTAAGTTGAACGTCGATGGAGCGTCAAGAGGAAACCCGGTTCCTGCTGGTGTCGGGGGTGTATTCCGTGACCATTTGGGAGGGTTCAGGGGAGCATTTGGATTTCGATGTGGGGACTACTCTGCGATGACGGTTGAGTTGTGGGCTTTGGTTCACAGATTAAGGATGAGCAAGCGGCTACAGATCTCCCGGTTGGAAGTGGAAACAGACTCAAAGGTGATCGTTGAGCTGCTACATGGAGCGTCGCCAATAGCGCACCCGGATGCCTATCTCCTGCAAGAATGTCGTCAACTGGTGGAAGATGAGGGCCACCAGGTAAAGCTGAAGTGGGTAAGACGCTCGGCTAAATCTATGGCGAATACGCTAGCAATTTGGGCTATAGGAAGAACACCTAGCTTCGAGGAATTCCAATATCCTCCCTCTTGTATCTCTTTTGATTCTGTGGACATGGTTGTTGCTGTTTGATTATGTTATTTTGAAATAAAACCCCGGGATTTGCCCTTCTTCTGGACCAAAAAAAAATTTATTACTTTTTTCTATTTAATCAATAATATCCCTACTATCCCCAAAAACATCTTTTCCTATAATTAAATTTACGAATATATACCTCTCTTTCAATTGTTTTCAAATATACACCTCTATGAAGGTATCTGGGGAATAAGCACCGGCTATCTCTGTGCCAGCAACCGCGGTAAAACAGAGAATGCAAGCGTTATCCGGTATTTTTCATTTAATAATTACATTATTATATTCGAGTCGTCAAATATGATTACTTCCAAACATTCATTGGGACATAGAAAACATTTCAAACAATACAAAAGATATTAAACAAATCCTTGTTCTTTTGGGAAATAAACTAAGCAAATCTGGAAAACATAAACTAGCATTCATTTGGTGGACGATCTAGTTCATCAAGAATCGACTAGTTTTCAATACAGACATCGTCTTGATCAACATAGATGTAGATACGATAGCCAACATCATACAAAGACATGGGTTAAAGCATGCAATGAAGAAAGTGACTTGGAATCAGTTCCCACAAAATCATAGCAACGTAGACCCAATAAGACAAAAGGGCTTAATGAGAAGGCGAAAATGGAAGAGACCGCCCCTAGGGACTTCTAAACTAAATTTCGATGGCTCTACATTATCTAATGGGAACAGTACCATTGGATATTTTGATACACTATTAGAGAATTGAATGGTCGGCCCATAACATAGGATACAAGTCAGTGGTAAACAAACACCAGGGCCAAAGCGTTTACGGGAAGGTATTCACAAAGCAGTTGACAATGTATAAACAAACTACAAGATGAAGGAGATTCTCTTATCATTATCAACCAACTTAAAACAAATGACAGATGCCCAAGGAAAATAGAACTTCTTAGGTTATCTCCAACAGATTTTCCATTTTGAAGATTTTGGAGTTTTTAGAGAATTTTAAGGCATTTTTTCTTAACAGATTCCCCATCTTATTCTCTAAAATAGAGAAGCAACAGAAAAAAAAAAAAACTTTTCTAAATCTGCAACATTCTCCAAAAGTAAATCATTCTCCAAATCTTATAAATGGGAAAGTTGTTAGAGTTGAAGCAAAAAAAATTCAAAAAATATGTATTTTGTTTCTTCATTTTGGAGAAATTTTGAAGAAGCTGATGGGGGAGATGGTCTTATGTCCGATATTGCAACACTTCGCTCATGTGCTCTATTATGACAATAAAATGGCGAATAAGGTGGTATACCTTAGCCGCTCTACTGGGGAGCTTGATATTTACATTGATCCAGGTTTTTGAGACATTATCCTTTCGAATATTCTTGGATAAATTTTCCTACCTACAAACTTTCCATGTATACAAAAATGGATACCAGAGTTGGTATCGAAATCAACCGATGCCATACCAATTTGTTATTAAAATGTTATATTCTTCCCATCCTAGTATCGCACAATTATGCCGATAAAAGTGCTAGGTAAGCTCAATTGAAGACCCAATTCAATTCAATATATTCAAATGGAAACGAAATTTAAAAAGTCTTACGTACTTTGTTAATTTGAATTTAAAATGGTCAAACCACCAACTTGTAAGTCAACTCAACAAAGGGTAAAAAAAAAAGTCAAAATAATAATTAAAAAAAAAAGAAGAAATTATTTGGCATATGCAATAATTTGACTCATTAACCTGAGTTGTTACCGAAAAAGAGTTGCTTACTTCTGTCGAACTTGAGTAAAGAGTCGTTGGGAAAGAAATTAGTGTGTTGTGGTTTAATGTACTTAATTAGGGCAACTGCTCCATTCGATCATACCTACGTACTCCGTATACCTGTTTGGGCCATATATATTTAATTTGAATTTAAAATAACTAATGTTTTTATAATACTAATAATTTACTTGTTGTTCGAATCAAAAATTAAATAATTGACTTGTTGTATTTGTCAAATTTTGCGTTTTAATTCAATTCAAGGTGAACTTAATTAGTGGGTGACTTAAGTCACTTAATACACCATTTTATGTATATGAGTGAGGACGTCAGGTAAAACTTACAAGTGCGTATTGTTTTCCAACTCCACTAACATAATTAATGACTATATGTAAATAAGGGCATATTGTAACATATTAGGAATTATGGGGTAAATTTAGTAATTAAGGGAATAAGGGGTTGCAACTTGCAAGGTCTATATAAAAGACCTAATTTCTAACAACCCGAACTGGTTTCTTCTTCTCTATTTTCTGTAATTCTATTTGCCTTCTTGATTCAATAAATTAATAATGATCATTGCTTTTCATGGTATCAAAATGAGCAGGAAATAACAGGATAGCCTGAGAGAATCTTTAATACTATCATCACATCTTTTTAATTTGTCAGTCATCTTTATGAATTTGTCTAGATAATCATGCAATGTTAAATTAACATCTATTTTAAAAGTAAATAATATATATGCAAAGTAAGGAAATATGACTAGAAAGATATTTAGAGCGAAAAAGATCTTCTAAGCATAGACTATAAAACGTAGTCTATGCTTAACCACTTGACGGGTCACACGACTGACAAACGTAGGATTATCTCAGCATAGACTTGTTCGATCATTTCCATATTTACAACAAGAGCCTTGGGTGGTTGAGGAGGCACTAGGGAGCATCATCATCTACAATGCCCTTTCCTATCTCCTCCTTTCCTTTAGAACCACCAGAAATCTCGGTCAGAAAAAATGATGCAGCAAGGTTGGGATTAACAACTTTCCAACACTTTACTTTGATCAAGATTGACTTTATATTAATCTACCATATTACAAAGTCAATCTTGCCATCCAACGACTTGATCTTGACCGAAGACTCTATCATGGTACCTATAGATCAATACACAAAAAAGCACAAAAGTTAACGTTCTTGAATGCAAGAGTTCAAGATACCTAAACACTAATAACAAGATTTGCACAACTTAACTTATTAAGAAATCATAGAGTACAAATCACCAACTACTCAACAAGTCTACATACGTTTTACAATGGTGAAAAATATATTTTTAAAAAAACGGGTGGTACTTTAAACAAGAATACTGGCCATGGTTGCAAGACAAATACAACAGTAAACCCTAGATCTAAGACTAAACACAACCAAGACATAACCAAGGATAAGAATCAACACTGACAAAGACTAAACACAACACTGACATAACCTGCCCCTAGAGATAACTGCAGAATCTGCTCGGCGTTCCCCCATTGCAGAATCACCTCAGACCGGACTCTGATGTTCGACATGTAAATGAACAGCGTCGTAGATGCAATAATCCCCATAAAAGCAGCCGCAATGCACTCACTATCATGCTGTCAAGACACCATCCCCGAGCCTCTCCCGCATCGGTCCTATGGCCGTGAGGAGTGAACCAACACTCGGACCTCCATGGTCGTTGAAGCTCTTCTGCTGTTGCGCCTTGAACCCGTACAACTCTCCAGCTAGAGCCTTCCACTCTTCATCCGGCACCGCGAGCGAACACTCCTCCCCGTCCATCCCCAACCCAAGTATGAAATACACATCGTGCAGGGTAACGGTGATCTCTCCCTAGACAAAGTGAAAGTTGTTAGTCTCTGGATGCAGTGCTCAATGAATGCACTAATGAGACTGTGATCCAGACACTCCTACTGGAAGTCTCACAACTATCATAACCCGTTGTCCCGCACTACAGTAAACGTAATCATAACAATTGCGGTAGCTGAATCTGTATCGCATTATGGTATGTATGAAGATATTAACGAACATATGAATATTAATTCACAAATTCATAATAGCAAGCATATTAGCAGTCTTTTACTTAAAGGGATTCATTTCCACCAGATTACTTTATCTAGATCTAGTCCAGGAACCGGTTTAACAAAATGGGCCTAGAACTACAGCGATCTGATTCCTTCTTCCCGATTGGATATGTAGGCGTACAACTGGTTGTATTCGATCACAAATGGCCAAAGATTCTATTAGTAATATACCTGATCATATCCTTATTCCTACTAATACTATTAATAGATTCGATTAATCAGCTCACATTCTTCTTCCTTCAAAGAAGCCTTCTTCCTCTATTGCATTATTTCTTAGCCTGGGTCTAGGTATTTGTAGATAGACCCCCCTTGCCCTATTAGTAAGAAAAGAAGGCGATTGATTGAGCCTTAAGTTATTCATCATTTACATTCTAAAATGTGAGTACAGCAAGTCTTGAATCAGGTTTTTCCAAGGGTCGCTCCTTCCATTTGAATCTATCATATCCTAAATAACTTATTGCACTTCCCCGTGATGGCTAACCTCCTTCTGTTTTTTGGGGCTTGGCGTAGGGACAATTTACAAGCGTAGAAATTTTTCTCCGGGTATTGTTTCTGTTGCAAGCAAGGGCTTAGGCTCGAAGCAAGTAGGCTTTAGGAGCGTAGAAGCAAGAGTGGGGTAAAACGGTTGTAATATACTTTACACGAGAGGTCAAGAGGCAGTGCCCGTATGGTTAGCACCTGAAGTGGCTCTAGACTTTCCACGCAGGCATAAAAAGGGTTATTGAGAAAACCTTAACAATTAAGCTTCGCATGGGAAGTTGCCACCTGTTTGTAATAGGAACCAAGTCGCTAATAGCAGGAGTTGAATCAACATTGAGTTCTTGTAACGAAACAGAAAGATATTGACCTATTCCCTATCACTCACTCAAGCACCCGCTTTCGCTACGTTTACTTTCAATGTTACTCATTTTCCGTTTGAAAAAGAGAATTATGCTCATGTACTATCCGGGCTCGGGTACGCAACCACTCGGTTGGGCGCACGGCTATGCCAGCTATGAGTCTTCTTTTTGGAAAAGAGATTCTTCTTCTAATATTGAGGTCATGGGCCCTCTTTATATTTATTAAAAAATGTACCAGATTTGACCGCAGACTTCCTCTTTGGCTAAAGGTTGTCACTTTCTTAGTGAACTTCTCAAGTTTCGCTTTCTGAGTCGAGATTCGGTTGGGATGTACTTGAGTTAAAGATCGAAAGAACGAAATCTTCCTTTATTCTTATCCTGCTTTTTCGCATATGTTCTTTTCAAGTAGCATCGAGAAAGCTCTGGACAAAGAGTGCCTGCTAGCCGACCACCGCTAGCTCCAGATCCGTCTCTTATAGAAGAAGAAAGCTAGCACTCGAGTCAAGCAAGACGGGAATCTCCTTTCAGTAATAGAATCATTTTTTATATAAAATTTCTTTTTTTACTTGAAAGGCCCACCTCACCTCTACTGCCTCACAGTTGTCTTTTATTACCCATAAAGGCATGGGATCTGTTGCAGTCAAACCTTCATTCCCATAGCCTCGCTCATCTGTACCCCTCACTAGTGAAAGCTTATCTTCTCGTTCTTCTGATCTTTTTTCACTCCTGGCTTCCAAGGTCTAGCCTAACCTCTGCCTCGACATTCTCAATAAAAAAAGAATCTACTTTCGAGTTTTGGAACTTACTTTCTTTTCTAAGGTATGTCACATGTCTGTGCGTGTCTAAAGTATGGATCCCCCATGTTCTTCCTTTTCACTTAGTATAGGATTCCACTAGGTAAGAAGTAGAGTTAACCAGCCTTCACTTTCCAACCGCGACTATCAACCAAGCTCACTTCTCACCAAGCAGCATAGAAACATAGCTCGTATTTTATAACTTAACAAAGTGTGGACGAACTGCCTTGAATAGATCCCACCCTACGCCTTCTTCTCTCTGGTTGGCTGCTTTCGCGCCCAGTTCTGGAATTCACAACTACGAGATTCACATCCGATTTTTTTTAGCGGCATTCAGATAGCTTAGACTAAGATGGAAGAGATTCCAACTGACCTGGTTTTCTTCTCTTTCTATGGCATTTGTCCCTTCTCCTATTGCTATTTCTTTTCTTTTATCAAACCTTCCATCAGGAAAGATCCAAGTAGCGCCACTGATCTTGACTTCTAAGAAAGAGTAGACTAAGAGAGCTCTCTTACATTAAATTGATAGGACATGCAGCAAAGGACTGAGACAAGCCAAGCTAACTGAATGAAAGCTAACAATTTCATTGACTCAAAGCACCACGAGGGACATAAGAGTTGACTAGCCTCATTGTTGAACCTATTCGTGTTCAAATTCCCCTTTCTTCAGTGAGAGATGGTCATACCCGACCCGGTCTTCTCTCTCCTTTACCCCCTTCTCCTAGTAACCACGTATCCTCTCCATCAGCCTCCACCAACTCCTCAGCACGCCCCAACATATGTCCCCGTCTTTGCACATGCAAAACCCTCCCCAAGGCGTCCGCATCTCCATATACCTTCGGCAATGTATGTCGGCTAATCTCTCAACAGTGATGTGGAAGCAGGCCCCCCGCCTCAGACGGGACTAGCTTCTCCTCCCATCTCCTGATCTTAGGCAGCGCCATGCTGCACAATAGGGTCATACATATCCTGCCATCCGGCACCATCGGCTCCCCTAGCTGCCCGGAAATCGGACTGAGGCTCCGAATCAACCGTCGGCTGACTCTCGCCGTCATCATGAACCGGTGACAACCCCGAAGAATCGAAGTACTCGAGGTTTTACTTTCGCTCGCTTGTGGTCCCGTGACTAGTCACGGGACCTCCCTCCGCATGGCTAGTCCCATCCCCCCCCCCCCCCCCTATCTCCAACCAAGGGTGTCATGTCATCGTACGAGTTCAGCTGATCGCTCCCAAACAAACTCCCAAAATATGTGTCGTACACCGGGTGTTGAGTCTCAGCCAGATCTCCCAAATGCTCTGCTACCACATGCTCTGTTGGGTTCTCCGTCATCAACTCCTGCACCATCGCATCAGTCTCCTCCCGGGCAGACTCATCACTCGTCTGCACTACTTCATCTTCAGTGCGTTCCGTCATCAACTCATCCTCTAACCACACTAACACTATAGTCTGCATATTTGTTTCCGACGTATAGGGTTGTACGTCACCTGGGTCGACAACTGACTGACTAGAAGACCCAATACCCCTATCAACACCTATCGAATTATCCCTAACCATAGGATCCTCTACATCCTGCAAATGGAAAGGAATAGACTCAATCTGGGCACATGACTCTCGCAATGCCTCTCTTGCCCTAACAACGGTGCTCCGGGCGGTCCACAAAACCACCCTATAAGCTGATCCCCGCGATAATATGTTTTGTATACCACAAAAAAAAAATTCTAAATCCTATCGATTACACATATTAATCTCTAACTCACACGCACAATTCTATATCCTATTAATTAAACATAATTCTAATTACTATGTTTATTCCTTGTCTAGTTAACTAGGGGCAATTCATACCTATTATAACATTTCCCTACAAATATTTACTTATTCGATGCTATTATTTTCATATGAAATAAAGAACTATGTCTAATTGATTCGCACATACCTCACATATATGTTGAATGTCCCTCTTCCTCCAGGTCTACGACCACGGCGATGTCTCTGAATCGTCGGAGTCGGCTACAATTCATACATCAATATATTAACACTAACTTCTTCTCATTCCAAAAAAAATGAATTGAATTCAATATTCTTTAAGTTTTTACCTGCAATGGATCTCACGCACAACGGCCAGCACCACGACCCTGATCTCTGTCACGACTACTCTCCCTCACCATTGGTTGCGAGATATCATGAAAAAAAAAAGACAAAAGGCGGATAATGCGCGAGAAAAGAAGGGACAAGATGTAGAGAAAGGACGAAAGGTGGAGAAAGCACGAAAGGCGAGAAATGGAGGACAGTGTGAAATCAAAATTTGTGCCGAGAAATGGGTCCTTCGCGCCTACGGGCCCCAAACCCCACCGTCGGGGGATACGGTGGGCACCGAAATGTCTTTGTGACGTTCATATGGCCCCGTATCCCCATGCGGTGGGAATAATTTCCCTTTCAAACCCCACCACATGTGTATGCAGTGGGTTGTATCCCCTTTTTTAAACCCACCGCACACACATGCGATGATGCGGTGGGTATACCGCATACACATGAAGTGGGTTTTCAACATAACAAACCTTGTTATGTAAACATCCACCGTTGTAGGCGACGGTGGGTCCATGTATGGTTTATCACCCACCGTTGTATGCTGCGGTGGGCTCTAGAAAATGTCATTAAGACCACCGTAGATATTGACGGTGATTTGCGGTGGACGTAGTAAAATTAGCGGTGAAGATATCCGGCTCGTTCATAAATAAAGCCATTACTATATGAACACATAATATAGTAGTTTGTACTTTGTGTATACGAAGAAGAGAAAGCTTAAAGAGTTGAGGATGAATTTTTTTTCTTTTTAAAAATAGAAAGGAATTTGATTCACCGAACAAGTTCGGTGAATTGACAGCTAACCATCATGAAAATGAAACTAAAAACATAAACAAGTAATAAAGAAGAATACAATTGAAAAAAAAAACTATAGATGATAAGAAGATAGTAGCACAAGAAATCCATTTTCTACTAGAATCAATGTGAGACTTCTCTTTTAACAATTGGTAGATAGAGATGACGTATGAGATCCTTGGGAACAAATCTGAAAACCTCATATTTGGATTCAATCATGTCCACAACCCCTTGCACGGTGACAAAATATAAATTAATTGCAACAATATCAAAAGAAACCACAACCAGAATCAAATAATCAAACTCAAGAACTGACCATTCTAGGTCATTCAACCGCATCATGAACCCTTACACGGATTTAAAACTGTAAATTCTCATTCAAAAAGATACTCTTACGAATTGTTTATAGTTCTTCCTAATCTCTTTTCGTTTTTTAAAAAAAACAACTCAAGAATCATGATGGTATAAACTATTTTTGAAAGGGTGTTAATTTTTTTTTGAATTGAAAACTGAGAATAATTTATTTTCTATTTAATTTTTATATCGATTAATTTACAGCCCAAACTCTCAATTGGTGAACCTACACGTGCTAGTATAATTTTAATAAGAAATCATTATAGTATAAATAAATATAAAAATAAAAATAAAAGCCCTTAGGCTGAACAATTTATTGTGAATAATACAAGCATCACCTTCTTCATCTACTCCACAACCAGCCGCTGTCTCAGAAGCCCCACAACTCCCCAACTAACTTGATCGATTTTCAATCTGTTTCCGTTCTTTAAACCGCCCCTACAAATTCAGCCTTCCTCATTAATTCCCAATCCACATATGGATGCAGCATTCAAAACCACGTGCCCAAATGGCTCGTCACCGGAGCAAACCCCGACGGAGTCGGATGACAGATCCGATTGCAGTATAGGGACTGCAGCGCTCAACCGCCTTATCTCCACCGTCTACTCCGGCCCCACCCTCTCCGACATCCAGAACGCCCTCTTTGTCACTTCCACCGCCCCTGCAAAACCCCACTCTTCTGCCTCTCATGGCAATGGCTTCCTACCAAGGTTTTTGTTTTGTTTTGTTTCTCTAATTAACCATTTAAACTTATAATATGAATTAATTGTTAGAAATTGTTTTTGTTCTAAATTCAACTACTTTCAATTACGAACAGTTGAAGAAACACATTTATATAACAAAACTCAAAGTTTGGAGAATGTTACAAATTTCAACTACTCCTACATATCCCGCTTAATAAGTATATATGTCTAAAATATATTCAATTTTCTGAAAAGCTTAATTGTTATATATATATGTACTGATATGATTTGCATTTTTTTTTCAAGGATGAGGACGGCGACGTCGGAGAGAGAGATGAACAAAAATGAGACTAAATACAGTTTGAAGATGAAGAAGTGCAATGGGAATGGGATGACCAGTGATGGGTATAAATGGAGGAAATATGGTCAGAAATCCATCAAGAACAACCCTAATCCCAGGTACTTGATTAATTCTCAATCTTCCTCAAATCCAATTATTAAATTTCTTTTTTAAAAAATTCTCATTTATAATTCTTTACAAGGATTCCCCATTCCTATAAGTGTATAAGTCCGGAATCTAAATCTCTTATAACAAAACACTAAATTGTTATATATGTAGAGCGAACCTTCATCATCGATCTCCTATATAACCTGTATAGATCAAGATCAAACCTAACTTCCCTGTATGTTTTTTTAATTACATAACAGGAGCTACTACAAGTGCACGAACCCAAGATGCAACGCGAAGAAGCAAGTGGAAAGGTCGTTGGAGGACCCTGAGACCCTCGTTATAACATACGAGGGTCTCCATCTCCACTTCACGTTTCCTGACTTCTTCTCCGACCAAACCTACATCGATTCTCCACCGCTTAAGAAGTCTAAGAGGGAAGAACACCACCGAGACAAAACCAATCACAAGAAGCAATCAGTAGAAGAGGAGGTAAATCCTGTGGGCCTAGGTGAAGATAAAATGGGCCTGGGACATGACAGCCCCACAATATGTGGCCCAGTCTCATTGGGCCTGCTGGAAGATGTGGTTCCCATAGGCATTCTGAAGCCATCGTCGTCCACGTCATCGCACTCAGACAGTTGTAGTTCACCTCCTCCGTTCGCGGGGGCTTCGGGTTCACCGATTTCGTCTTCTTCGCTGTCGTGGTCTCCCGCTTACTCTTCGCTCTTCTTTCAATTCGATACAAATCCCGCTCTCAACTCGGATTTGTATCCGCACTGAGTCCACAAAGGATTATTTTTCGTAAGCTTCAAATAAGCGTCTCTAGACTCTCTACAGTATATGGTACCTAAGTAGATTAATCATGATCATGTATAAATCTTATAAGTTCGATGATAGTTTGCTCATTTGTTTTGGTTTAAGTCCAATTGATTAAAACTAACAAAATCCCATTAGCATGAGTTAAAATCATATTAACCTTACTTTTTTTCATAATTTTAAATTTTTTAAATTTTTTTCTATTAAAAATACCTAATTAAATAAGAAATAATTTGGCCCAAAGGCAATTACTAAATGTCCTAAGATTAGAGCATTGCTACTAAATGTCTATTATTTTTTCATAATACCAACACTACCCCTACTTCTATTTTTCCCCAAATCCTTCCCGTTTCATTTAGATCCCAGGACACAATTAAAGAAGCGAGCAAGAGAAACTGGAGAGGGAGAACGCATCAGTCGATTTCGATCGAATCTCCAAATCTGCCTCCTTCCTGGCTGCCCAACCCTCGCCCTCACAGATCTGCCTCCTCACAGTCGCAGCCACATCCGTCGTCGTCGTCTCTAGTCGCCTCCCTCCTAGCTGCTCAACCCTCGCCTTCCATCTCTTATGTTGCTGGCCATGACGAAGATTCCAGGAGCGCCGACATCTTGGTCGACGGCAACAACTGTATCGCAACCTCCTCCCTGACTGATGCCAACCCCGAATTCGTCCAGTCGAGCCCTACATCCCGTGAGTGAAGAGCGAACAACTTCGCGGATCTTCCTGCATCTATCGTCGACGAGAGCAGCCATGGGCGCTGCTGCAACCGAGGAGGTTTTCATCCGGTAGATCTATTCCTCCTCTTGTGCTCTCGCTATCCCCTGCTGCAGAACGAGAGAACACAAACTTCATATACTCCGTCGATATCCCGTTCCTCTCCATCGCCCGCTCTATCCTTATCCTCTGTAATTAGCATCTATTTTTGCCAATTCGCTTACAATCGATCTCGATTGGTGCGGCAATCAAAGTGCTTACAGGAGAGTGTTGTAAGTGTTTGGATAACTGAGTCCTTACCGGATCTCAGAGGCCTACTCCTGTATATATATATATATATATATATCAATGTGTGAAAACCCTGAGGGTACAATGGTAACTGTACACGATATGGACAATATGAATAATATATGCTAACATCCTCCCTCGGTCGCAGTTAGAGGTGAGCGAATAGCAAGACTGGAACGAAAAGAAGTAAAAAGAGGAGTAGGTAATCCTTTTGTGAAAATGTCCGCATACTGATGTGCAGAAGGGACATGAAGAACACGGACCTGGCCTAGGGCGACCTTCTCTCTGACGAAATGGATGTCAATCTCGATATTCTTCGTCCGCTGATGTTGAACCGGGTTCGACGAAAGATAAACAACGGAGACATTGTCGCAGTAGACCAAAGTAGCCGAACGAAGGGGAACTCGGAGCTCGCAGAGGAGTTTGCGGAGCCAGCATGTTTCTGCCACGGCGTTGGCAACACCACGATACTCGGCCTCGGCACTCGAGCGGGAGATGGTGGCCTGACACTTGGAGGACCACGAGACCAGGTTGTCACCAAGATATACTGCAAAGCCAGATGTGGAGCGGTGAGTTTCAGGACAACCCGCCCAGTCAACATCGGAATAGGCGGTAAGGGAGTCAAAACGGTTGCGACCAAGATGCAATCCCATGTCAGAGGTGCCCTTGATGTACCGGACTATCCGCTTGAGCGCCTGAAGATGATGTTCGTGGGGATCATGCATGTATAAGAAAATATGACGGCGAAGGCGATGTCTGGCCTAGTGAAGGCAACCCCAACGAGGATTATTCACTCTGACATGGTATCTGAGCCTCTAGGGTTTGATCTAAATTAACCCTAATTTTTTTTTTCCGATCCCTCCCCGCCTAATCCTCTACCACTGCCGACCATCCTCTTCCGAGCCGCCATCCCCACCACCGGTCATCCCTCTCCTCACCGACAGACCCCGCCCCCCCTCCTCTCCTCCTTCTTCGCAGCCCTTACCGGCCTCTTCAGTCTTCACCGCCTCTACTCCTTTACACCGCCTCTCCATCTTCCCAGATTCAATGTCTGCCTCTCCTTCATCCACCTTTCCTCTCACCTTCCATTTGCACCGTACCTCTCGCCTTCCTCGACCTATACCTCTTCATTGACCTGTATCTCTCCCAGGTTTTTAAAAAAAAAAAACAAAAAAAAAAAAAACCGAGCCTCCCCTTGCTTTTCTTGCAAAATCCGAAACCCTCCCCCTAATTTTCTTTAATTTCATATTTCACCTAGTTTTGCAACTCTAAGAATAGTGCGACTTCAAGAGAGCTCCACCGAGCCGAGTACGTATGGCCTTCTACGATCACCAACAGCCTCTCGTCGAGAGTATCGCCCCTCCAAGTCTTTTACAGAGGGGGTATTCCCCTATTGAAGCCCATCCTCAGGGCTACCCGGCCTCTCCAACGAGGCTATACCCGAGCCAGCAGGGACTCCTCGGGCCCTCTCCGCACCATCTGGATCAGGCATTAGCAGTGGGATCATCGTCATCGTCCCGACACATGCAGCCCGCCATCATAACACCTACATGCGTGTCACCTGCCGATCCGAACTGGTACATGGATAGCGGAGCCACTGCGCACATGTCGCACAACCCAGGTATACTTTCTGTCCCTACTTCTAAGAGTCTTTCTCCCTCTATTATTGTCGGCAATGGTGAACGCATTCCTACCTTGGGTCTTGGGCACACTACATTACCAACACCTACCACCGACCTAAGCCTTAACAACATCCTCGTCTCCCCTGGCTTAACAAAGAACCTTGTATCCAGGGGCGGATCCTGAACCGTCATTCAGGGGATACTTGAAGGTAAAATTTTCATCATTCCAAAAATGTTTAAGGGTAAAAAAAAAATTCTCTTATAATTTTTTTCCGGAGTTGGGGATGCTTGACGGAAAAAATGAAGAAATTAACACTAAAAAAAACAAATTTTTTTTTGGGGATGCTTGAGCATCTCCCATCATACAAATAGGTCCGCCCCTGCTTGTATCCATTTGTCGCCTCACCACAAACAATAATATCTCCATTGAGTTTGACTGCTTTGGGTTTGCTGTCAAAGATTTCACAACTTTAGCCCCGCTCATGAGATGTAATAGCACTGGAGACCTATATCCTATCACCAACAACATACATCCTGTCACCTCCCCTGGAGCAACCAATCTATCAGCAGTTGCCCTTTCGGCATCTCTCTGGCACGCCCGTCTTGGTCACCCAGGTTCCCCGGCTTTCGAGTCTCTCAAGTCCATGCTTATTCCCTGCAATAAAGCCCCTCCCTCCACTAGTTGCCCGGCGTGCCAGCTTGATAAACACACTAGATTGCCCTTTTCCACGTATTATACTCAGGTGCACGCTCCATTTGACATCATTCATGGTGATCTTTGGACATCTCCTATTATCAGTCATGATGGTTTCCGCTATGCACTTGTTCTGGTTGATGCATTCTCTCATTATTTTTGGGTGTTTCCCCTAAAGTACAAAAGTCAAAACTTTTTAACATCGGGTAATAGCCGTTGTCTGTGTATGTTATAACATCGGTTATATTTTATAATCGATGTTATAGGATAACAAAGACATCGGATTTAAAAATATAAACGATGTTATAATATACAAAGACATCGGGTTCTGGCCGATGTGAAAAACTTTTGACTTTTTACATGTCCCACATAGACATTGATTTTTTTTAAAAGACATAGGTTATTACCCGATGTTAAATAGGACATTTCTAGTAGTGGTGAGAAGGTCGCTATGGGACATGTGCGTGTTCTACATGTCCCCTCCCCGTACGAGTATGCAGACATATTCACCAAGGGATTGCCTCGCCATTTATTTCTTGATTTTAGATCCAGTCTCACTATTCGCTGCCCTCATGTTTCGAATGAGGAGATATGTTAGATAGAATATATGTATAGGCCCAATTACCCATTTGTAATTAGGGTTAACTATCTTGTTACTCCTATATATATTCTAATGATAGCGAAGGCAACCCCAACGGGGATTATTCACTCTGACATTAGGCACTCGCCTTTCGAATTACTGCTGTTGTAATCGCTATAGAATTGAATTTTACGGAAGTTCTCCAAAATCATATAAGTTCTCAAATATAGAGTGACAGTACGTCTCAGATTTTATAAGAATGAAATTTTCCCCAAAATAGGAAATGTATGATTCCCAAAAATCATTTCAATTCCAAGTTTTTATCCCATCAAACCTCAGGAATCATCCATTACAATTCCATTTTTGATTCCCAGAAAGACATACCAAACGACCCCTTACTTGTGCTCCAGTCTTTTTTTTTTATCAGATGTCATTTGATGTCGGTTATGCTCTCGTCCGAAAGCACTTGGTCCAGCCAAATAGCTGTTTTCCTGGGCTTTGCCTCCAGTGCAGGTCAACACAATGGCGACAGTTATGTCGCTGAATTTCCCAAGCAAACCCTCCTCTGCTTCTTTCATCTCTAATTCAACCCTAAAACCTACACTTGAATGTCATAAATTTCTCAAACTCCTAATCCACAGGTCTCCAATTCTCTGCAAAATTGACGAAAACCCTAACCCTACTTCTGAGGAGGAGGACGATAGCACTGGAGTTAAACTCGCTCTCTCCGTGCTCAGGTTCTACAAGAGTGAGTCTTTTCAACTTCTCTTCCTCCATTTCAAGTCCAATTTCCCAAATCCCTTCTGAGAGCATCTTCCCCGTAGGCCATAATGACTAGAGAAAATAGCCTACCAAAAAAGAATATTCTACATAATATTCTCTTTTGGCCTATTATACAGTTTTGTTTTTCCACTCGTAGGCCAATTTTGACAGGCTAAAACTTCTTATAAATTCTAATATAATCCTGAGCTTTCACATCTTATTTCACATCTTTATTCTTTCAATTTGAATCAACAATGAATTCATCTTAAATATCATCATCATCTCACTCTTCAAACGAAACTATTGAGATTTCTAATTCTATCTTTGATTCATTTGAACATGATCAAAATGTGTTATTTCGTATATGTATGTCAATAACATGAAATGATTATGAAAAAAGTAATGCGGATCTCTTATAATATTATATGTGACTATGATTCAATAATTAGTAGTTTCATTTTGTACTTGTTTTTTATTCTTTAGTACTTTAAGCAACATAATATTTATTTTTAATTATACTTTTGATTAATCTATAATTAAAAAAAATTAATGTCAATTTCTAAAAATATTATTTATCCAATAATAATTCAAACATGTCAAATATTATAGTCATATCGAAGAGCTCTTGAATATTTTTACAATACTATAACTTTTATTTTTAATTAAAAATCAAAACTATATAATATATAGATATATAATTGTTCTATTTATAGATTTACATAAATATGAAACAATTAAAAAATAAATAAATAACATTTGACCTTCCAAAAGAGGAAGCCAAATTTGGCCTTTCTTTTAGAAATAGGCCAAAAATTAAAAGGCTAAAATGGTTTTTGGCCTAGGGTGGGAGAAAAATTAGGTCAAAAACCCATTTTTTTTGGCTTACCATGGGAGATCTGAGGACGAGGCGGATAGCACTGGTTTTGAATTGTGAATTTGTGATTGCATATTCAGAGGAGATTTCGCCATTGCTGCTTAAGAGCTGCCGGTATGTCCCAACGTGCAGCGAGTACTCCATGATTGCTTACAAGAAGTATGGGTTTGTCAAAGGCAGTGTCCTCACTGCATGCCGCATTTGCCGTTGCAATCCTCTTGGTATGTTTAATTTTTCTTAGTTTAATCATCAGCTATTCCTATTTGATTGGAAATTGAAGCTTATTATTGGAAGAAAAAGCAAAGATAACCCTTTGGTTTGCTTGATTTTGCTAATCTATTCATTCTTTGTTCCCGTTTGATGGGAAAAATGGATATGATCTATTGGCTTATCACAGCTCTATGCTTAATGAATTTGTTACTTGATATTGTGTTTAGCTATAGACATTCATGGGATGATATCCTTATTACTAGTAAGGAGATGAGGGTTAGATTATTGCGTATTACTAGTAAGGAGATGAGTGTTGATTATTGCAATAACGATAGCGATCATGGTAAACTTGTTTCTGATCTTTTTATGGACCATTTGTTTGCTTATAGTAGTCGTTGTAATACCGATAGCAGTCATTGTAAACTTTCTTTCCTAGACTTGAAGAATAATTTATAGTGCTAGTTGAATTCAGTTTGTAACTTGAGCACAATACTTAAATACCAGATAAGCAATCTGTAAGATACTAAAATTTCTCATTAGTTTATATATGATTTTGCTTTCTGCTATTGTATTAGTGGTAGTAGTGTAATACCATATCATTAATGCCACCAGGTGGATCGATCAGGATTTGATCCTCCACGTTGGTTTGACGAGAAGAGCCCACTGGAGGAGTGAAAACCCTTTTCTCCACTCCAATGCTAGGTAGGCTTGTTCATTCAACCTCTATCCACTTTCAAGTACATTAAGCTTTCCTTTAGGTCTTAGATTCTGCATACCACTAGTTGTTTATGTGGAGTTCACAACTGGCACTTCAACTTGTTCTTTTGATCTATATCATTTTAAAACTGGCTTTCCTCGAGGCATTTCAACTAGTTGCATTGGTGTTGCTCTTTCATCTCTTGACAACTGAAATTGGTTTGTATGTCATAACAAGTCTACCTGATTGATGGCCTGTTTCCTCTCACCTATTAAAACATTTTGGTTGATCCAAGATGACAAAAAGCAAAATGGATTTTGGTTGCTTTCTAATGAGAGTTTAGGTGCTCGGGTCAATGTTTTGTGTGCTTTATAGTTTATATTGTTTCTTCTGTTGAATAATGCACAAAGTCATTTGTGGCTATTAAAATATATCAGAATGATGTACTGTATTAGTTAATGTGATTTCCTGCAAATGCAATCAGACTATATATTTGTGGTGTCAGTCACGTTCACACATCTGCTGATTCTAGCTGATTTTATCAATTCTTAATCATATGGATTGTAGATTGGAGTTCAATTCTTTATGATATTATAGTTTGATGTGGGTTAATGTTTAGCTGCATCTGTAAGATTCAACACAACACAACCAAGGAATATCTAACAGCCCATAAGACCGTCGAATTAAAAAAGGGCGCGCTTAATTATGGAATGTGAGGAGTATCTGGATTAAATTGGCCGATTAATAATGGTGAAATTAAAACAAATATCCTGACCTTTTCATAGGTTAGCGCAAAACTTCCTAACCTTTAATTTGAGCTATTAAGTAAATATCTTCCTCTTCCCAAACCTCTAGGGTAGGGCTTTTGCTTGGATATGAACCTCTTTGAACATCCCAAGCGAAATCTCTTACGTACCCTGAAGCCCGTTGTACTAGTACACAATCTAGGGTAGGGCTTTCAAAGATGTCTTTTGCAAAAGAAATGTTGGCAATGTTGATTTTGAAACTGGTGAGGGAGTGCCTATAGGATGAAGAAGATAAATGTGGTTTTCAGGTTGGTTGGGGAGCTAAAAGACTAAAACTGGGTAACTGACTGCCACTGTTGAGAGCTGGAACACCATGTTGCAAAAGGCCAGATTGATGACGGCTCTAAACTCTCATCCCACACAACATTGGTCAGTGCCTCGGCCCTGAGGAGACTTCGTCTGAACAAGCTAAGTACGCAATCAACTCATTCTCTCACTAAAATGCTTCAATTTTATTTCTTTTGTGAAGTGCGATTGGAGGAATTTGTTTTCTTTGTGTTAGTGATTGAAGTAGTTGATGAGCAAAGTAGTATGTAAATGTAATTGCATTTCATTGGGGTGTTCTGTTCTCAACTATGGAAAGGTAGGGATATTTTTTTTTATTTTATTTTTTATTATCGATGGCCAGACAGGCCTGACTCATCGAGAGGTCGACAGAGTCGGCAGACGGCGAACCGTCTAACATACAATATAAAGTAAACGGTGCAATACAAAAGTGACAACTAAACAACCCCAGATGAACAGACGAACCTAACCAAAAAAGAGCGGAGAACAACATGGACAAACCCCGAAGCCAAGCGCCATCAAGCGATGACACCGCTGGCCAGCGGTACATCAGGAGTCCTTCCTATGGGCGATGAAGACGAACCTCCAAGGAAATTTCCGGAATACGGAGTCGCCTCGATGCACACCGCCACGACCCCGGCCAGACCCGATACCGGACACCAGAGTCCCAACTCAGACTAGGACCGCCAAGAACACCCGGAACCATCGTCGAGAGTCGCCCTGTATATAACGCACCAAAAAACCCTTACGGGAGATTGTCAGGACCCTAATGGGTGGGTTACTCAGACCCTCTCGGGTGATTTTTTCTTTTCTCTCTTTTTTTTTGGGGGGGGGAGGGGGTCTAGCTTGGCGTGCAAGGCCAAACTAGCAACTTGCACGCCAAGGATTTGAGCAGGGGAACAACACAAGTGTGTGAGACACTCGCGTGCAAGGCACGGAAGGAGCAAAGCCTTGCCGATCCCGGAAAGCACAGAGGACAAAGTCGCCGGAGAGGACAACGACCGAGAAGGAATCTCGACGGCGGCCATCGGCGGCGCAACAAGGGGCAAGCGACCCACCACTAACGACGAACAATGGAGGTCAAAGCAGATGCGAAACCCACAGCCGCCGGAGTTCTCACAGAGGTGATATTGGGGGATTACACAATAACGCCACCGGGAGACAGGAAAATCAAATCGAAACGAGATGAAACAAATCTGACCAAACGATATCAGATCTAAACACCACGAATCGAAAACGGAACCCCAATAGAGTGGTGGTAGACTAGGGAAGAGGAGACGGTGTCGGAATCGACCAAGGCGTTGGGATGGGTGGTCTTGTGGATTTAATCAATTCACCGAGAATTGATGGTAGGCGGAGAAGAATTAGATGAATCGTGTTTGGATATGAAAGATTGAGCCAGAATTAGATTGATCAGAAGAAATTAACACAGATGAAAATGGCGTAATGGAGTTCTGGGGAGAAGGTTTACACAAAGGGAGTTTCTCTCCCCTATCAAACAGATTATAAAATAGGGATATTTGATTTAATATCCCCATCACTTGGTTCTCTAGTTTTGTTTTTTTTTTTCTTTTTTTTAAATGCCTTTTATGAATTTGTTTTGTTCAAAGGAGAAAAAGGGGGAGAAGATGGGGAAAAATGGAAAATGGTTGTTTTCTACTCCCTCCGTTCAAAAATACATTGTCTTTACTATTCACACACACTTTTTTAAAAAGGTAAAAACTATATAAAATATTAACTTTTTTATTAATTTTTTTTTAATAATTACAAACTTATTATCGGGAAAAATGGAAAATGGTTGTTTTCTACTCCCTCCGTTCAAAAATACATTGTCTTTACTATTCACACACGCTTTTTTAAAAAGGTAAAAACTATATAAAATATTAACTTTTTTATTAATTTTTTTTAATAATTACAAACTTATTGATAATCAGTTTGTAATTATTAAAAAAAAATTAATAAAAAAATTAATATTTTATATAGTTTTTACCTTTTTAAAAAGGTGTGTGAATAGTAAAGGCAAGTATTTTTGGACGGAGGTAGTATTTTCAAAATACTACCTCCGTTCAAAAATACATTGCCTTTACTATTCACGCACGCTTTTTCTCCTTTGAACAAAACAAATTCATAGTACTACTATATTCTAAGGGCGTGCTCGGCGTAGGGTTTTAGGGGATTGTTGGGGGTGTTAATTAAAAACAATAATCCAGGCCTACCGTTTGGCAGAGGCTTGAATGGGGTTGGGAACTTTGGAGATGGGGATTAATCGGGGGTTCCAATCGGCTATAATCCAACCCTTGCCATGGAGGATTGTGGGGATTGTTGTCTTCCACAACCCCGTAGATGAAATTGGTGCCCCTGCTTGGACATTGGCGAATCTACAAAGAAGGCCCCAAATTCGCAACCCTTCTCGAGTGGCCAGTGGAGGACCTTCGACGGCGATTCGTCGGACCTCCCCTGCAATAGCAGTGCTTCTGGGCTTAGAGGAGTCGGAATCGGCGAGGTTGAAGAGTGTGGAGTTGAAGAGAGAAAGGGAGACGGAAATCGCAGCAGAGGGAGGGGGAGGATGGAGCGGCAGGAGACGGTGAGGGTAACAACGACGGAGAGGAGGGGGATGGTGAAGAGAGCGCAGACGGAGGTGAAGAGAAACCCCCGGGGAGAAGGCCGTGGAGAGGCATCGGGGGAGGATAGGGCAAGGAGGGAGGGGGCTGAGATCTGAGAATTGGGGGATGTAGAAGAAGGAGGTGGGGGTAATTTCGTCACTTTGTACAAAATAAAAAAAAATAACCTTCTACCCACCAAACACCTTACCGGGATTATTTCTAAAAAAAATCTCCACCTCTTCCATCCCCATAACCCACACAATAATCTTCATCCCATATAATCCCTTAAAAATAATCTCCACCCCTTAAAAAATAACCTATTGCCAAGCACGCCCAAAAGTTCCTTTTATCGTTTTTGAGGTTTTGAGCTCCAATCCCCATTTCTTGTCGTAATTTCCTAATCCGGTTGATTGGTTCTATACATATATCCTCTTGTTCGTAATGGCTCCCTTTAATGTCGTGTTTCATTGGGAAACCTCAAGTAACTCTGTTTCATTATATTCCATCTATAACCCAAATTCCCAATGACTCGAAAAGACACTTGATTAACCTCAAAGTGACTTTATTTCATACGTCAATGACATTAAAGAGATCTTATCATTTTAGCCTCGAATTTCTCGACTGGACAGACTATATAACATAAGATTGAAAACATGATAATGACCAATTTTGTGGATAGATGATTGAGTAGGTAAAGAGAAACTTACCATTTTACCTCATTTGTGAATTGGCATGAAAAAAATTAAAATAATATTTTTTATTTTTTCTTAACATATTCTAGATTTTCTAATCAATCAATCTATCTATAATCTTCTATAACTAAGTATCTATAATCTATAACTAACTCTTTTAATGCACGCTTTTTAATGAGCTAAAAACTATATAAAATATCAATTTTTTGATTAATTTTTTTAAAATGATTCTATACTTATTAGTAATATATATGATATTATTTAAAAATATTTAATAAAATATTGATATTTTATATAGTTTTTAGCTTCTTAAGAAAACGTGCATGAATAATAAAAGACATCTATTGAAGGACGGAGGGAGTAGGCTTTTTAACCAATCAAATTAAAAAAAAAATTTATTTTTTTTAACATATTTTAAATTTTCTAATCAATTGGTTCAATTCAAAACATTAAATTGGTATATAATATATTCCTTAATATATTATACATTTTCTGATCAATTAATTGGTACAACTCAAAACAATGAGCCAATAAATTTCAAATTGTAATAGAGTTTTTCTTTATTCCTAAACATATTCTAATCAATTGAATTGGTTCTATTTAAAACATTGAATTAATATATAAATAAGAAGCATTTTTACTATGGTGTCATAACAACCTTAATTTTAAGATTATGATCAATTAACTTAATTGACATAAATTGTTAACTAATGAAATTTTTACACTTTTTTAACTTAATCTAATTATCAAATGAGAAGCATTTTTTTATGTATTATATATAGTTATTGATTATGATTTTATTTATTAAAAAAATTGTGCCATAGTGCGAGAATTGTACTAGTTCCTTGTTAGTTGTTACGTCACATTGCTCATTATCAGCATACATTTTATGAATTGAGCTACAAGTTATTTCTAAGCAATCAACACATAGCATACCTTTCGGATGTGTTTATGTCACAATCTCATACATCATAAGCTCCTTCTCAATATATATGCACTATAAGCAATCAACAACTCCTAATATTTACACCTAATATTTTCCTAATAACTCAATCACAACCCTTGAAATAATTGAATGGCCAAGATCTATTCTAAATTATTAAATGCAATATCCTAATTTCTCCCATCCAACTCCCGAAGACTCGAAGAGATGACCCTCCGAATGAAAACGGCATCCTCGACATCATCTACTTCAACCTCTGCTACATCATCTACTTCACGATTAGCTCTAAATCCACCATCGCCAGTGCCAAACTCCTTCAATCCACTGGCGGATCCAGGGGTAGGCTCGTGTGAGCGCGAGCCCACCCCGATCCCGGAAAAAAATACGAAAGGTTAAAAAATAAAAAAAATATAAATTAATTAGAAGTGAAAATGAATCACAAAGTTTACTTTACTTAGTTGGTAAAGTATAGATGTAAAATTTTTACCTCTTTATTAGAGCCCAAGGTTCAATTCCCACTTTTGACATTTTCTTCACTTATGTTTATTTTTAACTATCTTTTTATATATAAGTTCAAAGATATTTTTAAATTGAGAATAATTAATTTCAATTAGTATTGTTTGAATTCTATTAATTCATTAAGGGTTTTCTTGAATTTTTTTTAACTAATTCTAAATTTTATTCATTTATAATAATATGGATAAATAACTCTTTGATTTTTTTTACATAATTCTTCACAATTAAATTTATTTAAAGTTTTGCAAAACTGATCGTTTCATTATTACTTCATTTTTAGCCTAAATCTCGTCCACCCCTATAATACGGGCCGGCTCCGCCACTGCTTCAATCGCATCAATTTTTTTTGTTAAACGTTCCTCCATAAATTCTTTGATCGATAAAATCATCCTCAATGTTCAATCCTTCGAAGATCGAGAGTTATTTAAAGGGTAAATTACATGCTTAATTCTAGGTTAAGAGCCAAAGATGATGCAATTTACCATCAATGGAAGCAACAAAACTCTTGAATAATGCTTACTGTTTCAAGAAGGGGAAATTGGAGTAGATAACCATTTCCAGTACATTAATTTTTACTAAGAAGGGGAAATTGGAGTAGATAACCATTAACAAGCAATAATTTGATTGTGTTGAAAATTAAGGTGTTTGTAAGGAGGGCTTCCGATGGGTGACGATCGAGAAAGCGAGAGTGTGCTGAAGGATGATGACCTACCCCAATTTCTGCGGGAGGATGGTGGCAGTGGCGCGGGGCTCCCATATATATAACTTGGACAGTGAGGGTCGGCGGAGGATGTCATTCAAAGAGTAAATTGAGAGAGAAGGAGAAGATAGAAATTAAAGGGTTTTGGGGAAATACAAAAGTTTTAACAATTTAGAATAGATCTTAGCCGTTCATTTATTTGAATGGTTGTGATTAAATTATTAGGAAAAAATTAGGAAGAAAATATTTGGAGAGGATCTTAGTCCGCTGTTTTTTAGATTTTACTTCTTCATGACTTCTTTTGGCATCGGATAATACGAGACAATATACAAACAAAACGACGAGGGTACACAAGCATAGCTAAAGAGACAAACTCACAAGTTACATCTACTGTAAACGGAGAATCTTACCAGCTCAAACACTGTTGAGCAAATCCATACAAACACTTGGATTTATGGGATTATTCAGATTCCACATCTGCTAAAGTTGGTGGTCCTCCTGAGGAGCTTCAACCTACTTTTTCTATAATACAAAAAGCTGAAAGAACACAAATCATGTTCTCCAATACACGCCCTGAGATTCGCTCCTTTTTCTTCCTAAAACATACTGTACCATTTTCTGCCTGGAAGCTAATGCTATAATGTGATGCCAAAGCAGCAATCAGACAAGGACCACCTGCACACCTTTAACCAAACCTCCATTGTTGCTCAATAATGCGCAAATATTATAATTAAGTGAGAATCTGAAATGCTGAATGCAAATTAGAAAAAACGCCCAGAGATGCATATAAACTTACCAAATCTAGGTGATATGCAAATGCATCCAGCTACAACATGTTTGCCTGAATGTTCGAAATCTACATTTGGTCGCTTGATGAGCAATCCAGTGAAAGCATTTGCTGTAAACAAAAATACAACCGAAACATACTAGGATCAATCAGCAGAGTAATCCATCCAAGAGCAATTTTAGGCAAGTGTAGGGCGAAAAGTGTCACCTTTGGGCCATATTTTTCCAGTAAGATTCGGATTCGGAATACCTGAGTTGAAATGCTGATACAATAGGTAGGCAGTTTAGCCCGGTTTCCATGTGGAAAGGGCATGCATTATTCGCCCTTTCCAACCGAGCAACAGCCAGTGGCCATCTTCACCAATCGCAAAATCCTTATGGTACGCGCTAATCCTGAGCTTTGCCCTATCCTTAACCTCTGGGTCTAGGGGAAGCTGCACGAAGCCAGCCTTTAAAGTGCGAACCTGCCATTGCTTGTTTGTTTCCGGCCTCTCAACTCTCTCCCAGCCCTCACACGCAACCACATTGAGGGCCTCTCTTCCGAGCACATCTCTTTCCAGCAACATCCTCTCCTCATCCTCACGTGGGACAATAGTTTCAAGCATGTCAAAATACGACGAGAAATGAAAGAGAGCCTCCTTGAACCTGGTGACAAAGAAGGGAGCATTGTATGCCCCATTGACCACACCGTGGATGAAGACTGCAGGATTGATCTTCCTAATCAGTTTGAGCACAGTATTTCTCGAACTGTCTACCAACATGGTTTCATCAGGCAAGTTCTTCATCCTGTCGATGCAATTGACTATGACCAACTCGTCCTCATCAAGATTGAGATCTTCGAGCTGAATGGTTTCCCATCTCTTTGCTATAGGATTGAACTCAAAGGGAACCCTGAACTCTTTAGCATAATGTGCTAGCCTGCGCCCTGTTTCCTCAACCCTTTCGGCCGGTCTGAACCCTGGTTGAGGATGATCAATACCTGTAATCCGGATCTTTGGAGGGCCGCCGTTTCTCTCAGACTGGCACTGAATAAAAGTTGGCCACTGAAATCCGTAGAGGATTCCAAAATCTATAATGTGGATCCTTGCTGCACCACGAGCTAGCTTCGCAATCGTCTTGTTTGAAAAGAAATTCGAGATTTTCTTGAATGGGCATGCTGCAAGAAACAGTAGGTAAGCTTTCAACACATCAGAAGCAGATCTCTTTTTGCTAATCAGAGCTCTATAAATCTGAGATCCAGTGCCAGCTAAGCGTGCCTCGAGGCCATCAGCAAAGCAATGAGCCAATCTCTGGTTTCCGTCACCAGAAGGAGACGAATGTTGCCTGATCTTCTTGAGCAGCTCATTAGCTGTCCTGCGATCATCAGCCGCAACTGCTTGCGCGCAGCTGATGAGAAGGGTTCTAAAATCTATTACCTCCTTCCTCCCGCTTTGCCTTCTTCCACGGCCCCTTCCACCACCACCACCAGCTCCCTTTGATTGCCCCATTTTCTGCGTCTTCTTTGTAGCTTCAGTTTGCAAGGTCTCTCGTAAAGAAACTATCGCCTTGTTTTGGTCTCCGGCATGATGAAGGAGAATCTCATCGAACATATCAGAATGCACATTAGGGTCGGAATAGACAGATGCCTGCTTACGGCTCCTCTGCTCCTCATCCGAGTACAAACTATAGCCATGAAGATGCTTCTTCCCCTTGAAGCTATTATCCATTTCCCAACTCTCACCCCTCTCCTCTGTCACTTCTTGCTTGCAGCTTTGCCCCTCAATGTTCTCTGGTATCCCGCTGGCCAGTGTACTAACAATCAACTCGTCACAACTCGGAATAAACTTGCTAGCTTCTTCAACACCTTTTATAAACAAAGAAACAGACTGATTCTCGTTACTCAGATCTGGAACCTCAAGAACGCTCTCTGGAGACTCCTTCAAGCCATCCACAACGCTGCTTCCACTGATCGAGGAGCTATAAGTGGACTGTGGAGTCTGGTGAACTGGCACAGATCCAAACGAGCCATGAACCTGATAGGCATCTGCTAACACACTCTTATCATAGTCTCCACCATCAGAATACCCTAGGAAATCCTCAGGGAATCCACTATTATTCAGAAGCCCACTGTACTGACCCGAATACTCAAAGCTTCGATCAGGTGATGGAGGATACTTCTTGCCAATGGCCTCATACAAGGATTTTTCAGCCACTTGAAGCTCATATGACTCCTGAAGCATACAGTTCTTATCTTCAACATCCTCCTCCATCAGAATCTGGCTTATGTACCTCAAAATCTCGTCTGAGAAATCGTAATCCTCGTGCAAATCGTCTTCATGGATCGAATCCGAATTCGACGGCAGATCATTCCCTACATTTGCACCAGGAATCCCAGATGTGGGTGATGCCCCATTCCTAAAATTTTGACCCAGATAAACTGGAACTGGTAAGTTCCCAAATCTGACTTCATGGATCATGGCAGAAAGATTAACCCTCGGATCCATTGGGCCTATTATTACCAGACAGTTCCAATCTGAAGCCCCCCAAAGCACTTGATCCTCAACAACTGGATTCCTGTGCAAAATCTTGAACTAAGAACAAAATCACTGTTAAACCCTAGAAATCCAAACAATCTGATGTGTGTGTGTGAGAGAGAGAGAGAGAGAGAGAAATTATCAGGTAGAAACCCCATATTCAAACATTAGCAGAAGAAATGAGTATATGAGTCGTTGGTTTCAGGAGAAATTTGTAGAGATTCAGATTCAACTACCGGTTTCAACAAATTGAAGGAAACATTGACCTTCTTCTGACTAATACTCTAATACAATTGATGGATCAGACTCAAGAGTGTCATTTTAATATATTATTATTATTCAGTTTTTACAGGCGTTAATAGCTTAGTCATGGAAGATAAAAAGGTAGAGGCATCAATCAAAAGGGTGAGGAACAAGATGCAAGAAGAAGATGAAGAAGAGCGGATACCTTGAGAGAAACGGCTGGGTGGTTGAGTGCTGTAAGATTGAGACTACGAGAGGAGGAGACGGAACAACACAGGTGGTGGGAGAGGCCCAGCTAATTAAATTTAATATAGAAGCTTTACCAATGTTTTTATATTTATATTTTACGTATTTTATTATTAGTTTTTTTTTTTTTCATTTTATTTTAAAAACCTTATCACACATGACGCTTAACTACCATTACTAAAACATAACATGATAACATGGTATTCATTCTAGGAGGTGCCTTTTTAATAAAACAGCCAAAATTTAAAATAATATTAAATTAACGGCCAAACACTCGACTCGAGAGGGGAGTTAGCCCCCTCCTTGGTTTGGACTTTGGGGTTTGCGGGCAAGGAAGAGTTGTACTCCCTCCGTTCGACAAAACTTGTCGTTTTAGAGTTTTGTTTTTTTTTTGAAAAACTTATCATTTTAGTTATTTTTGCTTCTACTTTACTAAAATGTCCTTAATTTGATTGATGTGTTATGACTTGTAGTTTTTGATAAAGTAAAAAGTAGAGTAATAAATTAGGGTAAATTAGTAAAAAATGAGTGTAATTATTAGCTTTATTAAAAGTTGTGTGGAGAGTTAAAATGACAAGTTTTGCCGAACGGAGGGAGTATATTTTTAAAGTAGGCAAAATTTCAAACCTACTTTGCTAAAATCAACGATCATTTTTCAAACCTACTTCCTCCGTCTCGAAATAGATGTCATTTTAGCTCTTTAGTTTTGTATTAAAATAGATGTCGTTTTAGGTTTTCTAGGTAGCGGAAATTAATAATTTGTATTGATTTGTGTGTTGTTGACTTTTTTAAAGGTTTTAATTGGTTAAAAAATGTAGTGAGTAATAAAATTAATGAAAAAGTTAGTGGAATGATGATGTTGATTGATAAATGAGTGTTTTTATTAAAATTTGTGCATAAGACTAAAATGACATGAATTTTGAGACGGGGGGAGTATTTTTTACTCAAAATCTATTTCTTCATTATTGTACAAGTAAATATCTTTAAATCAATTAGATACTAGTGTTGATTTTGTAATGTTTACTTTATAATCTTCTCTCTCCTTCTATAAAGTACCTTGCAATCCCAATGATAGGGTGTCCTAAATTTTTCTCTTTCCTTTTCTTATTTGTCCATCTTATTTTTCACTAATTTTATTATCAACTAGTCTTATGACTTGCGATCTTTACGGCTTTTTCATAATATTTATTTATATAAAATAACTTTTAATTACTTTAGATAATTTTAAAAATATATAATTCTCACACATGTTTATTTGTGCATATATATAAATATCATATAAATGACATTTTTATAATTAAGGTATTTCAATTAAATATCTTATAAGGCTATAAAATAAGATTAGGCTAAATCTTTAATAGATAAAATTAATTAAAATAAGGTGGCTTTATAATCTATCTATTAAATTAAAGATTTAGCCTAATCTTATTTTATTGTTTTTCATAATCATAACATATATATACATACATTGTTATATGATAATTAATTGAAATACCTTAATTATATATAAAAAAATATTCCTATGATATATATATATATATATATATATATATATATATATATGCACAAATAAAAATGTGTGAGGATTATATATTTTCAAAATTATTTAGATTAATTAAAAGTTTATATATATATATATATATATATATAAGTTATGAAAAAACCGCGACGGTCCCGGTTTCTTAATAAATTATACATTATTTTATTATACTTATTATTAATAAATATGATAGTATAAATAAATAAATAAATTGATATTTTATATTATTTTTATCCCCTTAAGATACTAAATTTATTTATATATATATACTCCCTCCGTTTCAAAATACATGGGTTTTTAGTTTTCGGCACACTTTTTAAGGAGCGAAAAACTCTATAAAATATTGTTTTTAATTAATTTTTTATATAATTTGATACTTATTAGTAATAGTTATTAAATTATATAAAAAAAATTAGTTAAAAATAATATTTTATAGAGTTTTTCACTTCTTAAAAAGCGTGTCGAAAAGCAAAAATCCATATGTTTTGGAATGGAGAGAGTATATATATGTGTGTGTGTATATATATATATATAACCACATTGAATTCACGAAATAATCTCATCTTTATAAATGAAGTCCGAGTCTTTAGCGCGGCAATTAATGACGATTCAATATATTAGCCATGTCAATTAATTTTTAATATAAATATTTAACATCATATTACAAAACCAAAACCTATCATTTTTAATATTAATATTCAACTTCATATCTTAGTTATTGAGATTTTTTTTACGTAACGTGTAAACCTATAAATCTGTTTGGATAATGATTTGCATAAATTTACAGTAGGAACTGAAACTTGAAGTTAATCAATCTAAACTTTTGTTATTATAAAATAAATTGAACATAATATCGTGTGTCCTGTATATATTTTTAATTAAATGGTTTAGAGCCAATATTTTGGGCGGTTTTGCAAAATAGCCACGAAAATGGGCTAATTTTGCGAAATATCCGCGTTTTGGGACATTTTTGCAAAATGTCCTAAATAAAAGGCCTCACCGTCTCTCGACACCCGCTTTTCTCTCTCCTCCAGCTCTCCATCTTCGGACGCTCTCTCTTTCTCTCTCCCGACCTGCTCGCTGGAGATTGCTAGGATTTCCGAGAGATTACCATTCCGACATCGATCATCCAAGCGATCGATTTTGAAGTCTAATCTACAGAATCAGGTAAGTCGATTTACTAGAATTTTAAGTCGATTAGAATTTGCGTCAAAGACGCAAATTCTAAGGTGCCGAAGGCGCAAATTACTGCTTCAGTTTTGTGATTACGGATTGGAATTGTGTGATTACAAGTGTAGATTACGCCAAATTTATGTTTATCTATGCTTATATATGCTATAACAGTATGGAAATATAGTTGAACAGAATTATTACTGCTATTGAATGCATCAAAGTTTGTGCCTTTTGCGAAAACTTTGATTCATTTTTAAACATGAATTAATGTTTATGAGCATTTTTTTCTGCATATGTGTAATATTCAAGTTTCAAATCGAATCTGTGTATGTTTATGGTTATTTATGCTTGTTAATATTTTACATTGCTCAAGTCATCACTATGATTGCTTAGGATGTGATTTCACTATGATTGTTTCAACTAATCAGTAGACCTTAATCATAGAAGTTTTCCACCAGAAGTGCAAGTTTTATATAATTCTTCTCACAACAGGTGTATTGTATTCATTTTGTTGCTCATGTCATCACTACACTTGAATCTGCGCTCTATAGTGAAGTATTGATTCCTTATTAGACTTTGATTGCTAATGTCATCACTAGACTTCCTTATTCAACATTGATTAAGCCATGTCATCACTACAATGGAGTCATAATAAAATTGCACAGGGGATCCCTGTTTAGAATATTTTTCATAACAGGTGTAGTCTATTCACTTTTGGTTGCTCTTGTAAGAATTGTAAGAATTTTTTATAACAGGTGTATTGTACTCACTTTGGTTGCTCGTGTCATCGTTTTTGAACATTGACTGAGCAATGTCAGCACTATAAGTGAGTCATAGAAAAATTACACAAGGGGTGGAAATCTATTGTTGCATTTGACAATACAATGATCTATATATTCCTTATTACACTTTGAAAGTTTTAATGTCAACACTGTATTTTACTCATAAAAAATTTGCACCATAGGTGCAAATTGTGAGATTTTTTTCATAACAGGTGTATTCTACTCAATTTGGTTGATCGTGTCATCGTTTTTGAACATTGATTGAGCCATGTCAGCACTACAGTTAAGTCATAGAAAAATTGCACAGGGGGTGCCTGTTAAGAATTTTTTTCATAACAGGTGTAGTCTATTCACTTTTGGTTGCTCTTGTAAGAATTGTAAGAATTTTTTATAACAGGTGTATTGTACTCACTTTGGTTGCTCGTGTCATCGTTTTTGAACATTGACTGAGCCATGTCAGCACTATAAGTGAGTCATAGAAAATTACACAAGGGGTGCAAATCTATTGTTGCATTTGACAATACAATGATCTATAGATTCCTTATTACACTTTGAAAGTTTTAATGTCATCACTGTATTTTACTCATAAAAAATTTGCACCGTAGGTGCAAATTTTGTGAGAATTTTTTTCATAACAGGTTTATTCTACTCACTTTGGTTGGTCGTGTCATCGTTATTGAACATTGATTGAGCCATGTCAGCACTACAATTAAGTCATAGAAAAATTGCACAAGGTGTGCAAATCTATTACACAAGGGGTGCAAATCTATTGTTGCATTTGACAATAAAATGATCTATAGATTCCTTATTACACTTTGAAAGTTTTAATGTCACCACTGTATTTTACTCATAAAAAATTTGCACCGTAGGTGCAAATTTTGTAAGAATTTTTTTCATAACATGTGTATTTTACTCACTTTGGTTGATCATGTCATCGTTTTTAATCAGATTGTGTTTGTTATTACTTAAATGTATTTATCCTCTTAAATTCATACTCTGCAGATTACAATGGAAACCCACATTATTACAGTTGTATGTGGTGGGAAATGGTTGTTTGATGATTCATGCCCAACCTTTGTTGGAGACACTACTTCAAAGGTGTTTATGATTAGCGAGTCAATAACATTACAGGGTTTAACCAAAAAAGTGCACAACAGATTCAATATAGATAGTGCATTGGAATTGAAATTCTATCATTTACACCATTTCAAACTGTTGAGACCTCCGCTTCTTGTTGAATGTGATGCTGATTTGAAAGAATTTTTAAGGTTGTTCGACCTAGAGGATGTTAAATTTGCTGTGGAGTTGTGTGTCAGCATTAAATCAGATAGTGAACAACTTGAAGATCAACAGGCATCCTCAGCTGAGAGTTTACAGTTGGTGGCATGCAATCCAATTATTACCAATATTGTTATAAGGGAAAATAACATGACATTGATCGGTGACACCAGAATGAAAGGTGTATTGTTGGAAGATGTTGGAGATGACATGAATTCTCTAAACAGTGACAGTGCAAGTGATGAAGATTCTACAGATGAAATATGGAGAGCATTCTATTCTACAACACACAGGAGAGAAACTACACTAGAAGATTGGGATGCTGATAGCTCTACTGCGCCTAGTGTGAATCTCAATTCACAAAACTTGATTTGCGTAGGCAAAAGCTTTGCATCAAGGAAAGCAGTTAAGCATGCTTTGGGAATCTTGTCAATAACCGAGATATTTGATTTTCGCGTGGCAAAATCAGATACAAAGTATTATAGAGTGCATTGTGTAGATCCTGACTGCAAATGAAAAGTGCATGTCAAAACTTTTGGTCCAACTTGGCATGAGGTCATAGTGTATGTGGACATGCACACCTGCACATGGGATTTCAGGACAAAACACTGCAAACAACCTTCATCTTCTGTGATTGCAAGTATCAACGAATCAAGGTGAGAACTTTTTTTAAGAAATAGTATTTATATTTTAACTTGCTTTCTAATATATGATTTATTCTAATTTGACTATAATTACACAGTGTTGACGCTGGATACAGACCAGCACAGATAAGGGATAAAATGAGAACAGAACAAAAGATGCAAATTAGCTACTGGAGAGCATGGAAGTCATCAAAAATAGCTCATGAAATGGTTAAGGGGACACCAGAATCAAATTATGCAGATTTACCATCATTTTGCCTTATGCTCGTGGAGAGAAACAATGGGACTATAGCTTTAATTTCAAAAGACAAAGAAGATAGATTTCAGTACTTCTTTCTGTCATTTGGACAGTGCATCAGAGCATTCCCCCTCTTAAAGAAGGTATGTCTTAAACAGTGTCAGCACAAATTCTGTTGTCATCGATTTCCTTAACTTCGATAACATAAGTAATTTTATTTCTTTATATAGCAGGTTGTTGTTGTTGATGGAACATTCCTAACTGCAAATACAGAGGGACGTTGCTTGGAGCAGTTGCACAAGATGCCAATAGACAAATCTTTCCACTTGCCTTTGGTATTGTTGACTCCGAAAACAATAGCTCTTGGGAATGGTTTATGTATCAGCTGCTGCAGGTTGTGCCTCCATCAAATGACTTAGTGTTTGTCTCTGATAGACATGCTAGCATTTCAAGGGATGTATCTTTAGTTTACTCAACAGCTACACACTACATATGTATGTGGCACTTGAAACAAAACATCAAAGCGACTTTCAGGAAAAAAGAGCTGGGGAAAATGTTCACAAAAGCAGCAGAGAGTTACACTATCCAAGAGTTCAACAACTACATTGCACAAATTGAAGCAAACTGTCCAAAACTTTCAGAATATCTGGTGTCAGCAGGTTTTGATAAATGGGCCAGAGCACATTCAAAGTGTGAAAGATACAACATGATGACATCCAACAATGCTGAGAGCTTGAACTCCGTTTTCAAAGGCAAAAAGGATTATCCCATTGTGGCACTTGTGGAGTTTGCTAGAGAAAAGCTCACATCATGGTTCATGGATAGAAGAGAGAAAGCACTGGCAAACCAAGACCGAATAACTCCTGAGATCCTTAAAGTGATAAGACAATCACAAGAGCAAGTTGGAGTATGCAGAGTAGAAAGGATGAATGAATCACAATTTGAGATCAATGGTCAAGGAGTTGTAGCTATAGTTGATCTATCAGCGAGGACATGTACATGCAGAGTATTTGATGTTGAGAAAATACCTTGTGTACATGCTCTAGCTGCCATTACACACATAAACGCAAATGTGTCTGATTTTGTTGCAAAATTTTACAGCAATGACGCTTGGCGTATGGCATATGCAGAAACAATATATCCAATGTTGGATAAAGATGAAGGAAACATCCCTGATGTGATCAAATCTATCAACTATTACCCCCCAATAGTAAGAAAGAGAGCAGGAAGACCACCTACAAATAGAAAGCTTTCATTGGAAGAGTACAAGAGGAGGATGAAGCATTCAAGATAAGGCTGTCAGCACAAATTCTGTCATCAGTATTATATAAGAATAACGTTAGTAGACAATACAGTTTATAAATTTGTAAATGACATTTATTTTTGAAAATAAACATTAATTCAATAATATAGAATAAAATTTGAAATTTTACCATGTAATAATACAAATTTGTATATTCTTTTCCATCTATGTCATAAATAGATAAAAATAAGATCTTGTTGCAAACAAAGTGTTGTTTTGTGCAATATATAAACAAACGTTGAGCAAAAATAAGGTGATGCTGAGCAAGTTTTCCCCAATCATAATATGTTGTGCAATTTTATTCTATTGATGAGCAAAATTAAGACCATGTTGAGCAACAATCTATTAAGCAACTATGAAAACATTATTAGATAAAACTAAGATTTCGTTGCAAACAAAGTGTTGTTGTGCAATATATAAACAATCGTTGAGCAAAAATAAGGTGATGTTGAGCAAGTTTTCCCCATTTGTAATATGTTGTGCAGTCTTATTCTATTGATGAGCAAAAATAAGACCATGTTGAGCAATAATCTATTAAGCAACTATGAAAACATAATTAGATAAAAATAAAATGTCGTTGCAAACAAAGTGTTGTTGTGCAATATATGTACTATCGTTGAGCAAAAATAAAGTGATGTTGAGCAAGTTTTCCCCACTCGTAATATGTCGTGCAGTTTTATTCCATTGATGAGCAAAAATAATACCATGTTGAGTAATAATCTATTAAGCAACTATGAAAGCGTAAATAGATAAAAAAAAATAAGATGTTGTTGCTACCAAAGTGGTGTACTTTGGCAATACATGTACTATCGTTGAGCAAAAATAAGGTGATGTTGAGCAAGTTCTCACCGTTCGTAATATGTCATGCAATTTTATTCTATTGATGAGCAAAAATTTATTAAGCAACTATCAAACCATATATAAAGAAGGTAAGAACATGGTTCTAACAAATTCACAAGGGTCAAGCGTTGTGCAAATCTAAACTATTGTTGAGCAAGAATAATACGATGTTGAGCGAATCTAAGGTATGGAATTATATGTAAAATAATAAGAAATAAATAAAGTCTCACAAAATTGCCGATTTTTGGCAAACAAAAAAAAAGGGAAAACGGTTTTCCTAAAAAAATATATAAAGCAAACATGTGTAAATGCCCAAAACGCTTTTCAAGTTCGAGAAGTTCTCCATCACCTTCTTTTAGTTTCTTTCACCAGCTAAATCTACTATCTCCATTTCTCTGCGAGATTTCCTGAGGCTTGATTGTAGGCTTGTAAGAAGGAGATCTATCATATACATCAACATGTCTTCAGATCCGAAAGGTTTGATTTCGTGTTTTCTGTGTATTAAAGTTTAAATTAGAACGAGTACTGTTTAGGGCTTAGTTTTCCATGAAAATTAGGAAAAATCGCACTTATTCAAGCGAATTTAATGTTTATAATCAAGCAGTTATCCAGCCTTACAAGACCTACCATTGCTATTTCAATTACTTTCGCATAATAAATTGAAGTTAATGTGATTAATTTGGAGGCTGAATTTGGGAATTTGATAATTTGGGAATTTGATAATTTGGGAATTTGGGAATTTGTTCGGCATAAACTACAGTCTCTTACAATGTCATCTCTTCAATTATATTTGTAGAAATTGATTGTAAGTATTCATTCTATAGGTAAACGTCCACAGAGTGTAAGTGATTCACCTGTTCTAGACAGTCAAAATAGAAATTCGAAGAGATCAAAATGATCTGGAGTTAAACTTCCAGTAGTTGATTTATCTAGAGATTCACCTCCCTTCAAGGATGAACTGTCTGTTGATACTGAGACTGGTAAATCCTTCGAAGTAGGGGAGGGTTGTAGATCACTTGAATCCAAAGATTCGCAACCGCTTGTAAGAAAAAACAGTAAGAGAGAAGTGCACCCTGGGATTGATCTTCCTGTTAGCACTGTTGTTGTGGAGAACATTGACATTGCAAGGCTGGAAAACCATTCACCTAATGAGACAGTTGTTCAACATGTAAACCCAACTGTGCATATCATAACATCTGATGAGCAAAAAGATACCACAGACATACAACCTATCGCAGAAAACAGGCAGCTGGTTGTGAGGAATGAGAGAAACACTAGACAAAAAAATCTCCCATCATTGAAATCACGATCAAGCCCACGCTTGCTGGTGTCATCCTTGAAAAAAATGAATGCCAAGCAAAGGAAATTGATTGAGGATATTGGCTTTGGATTTTTGTTCAACTTGGATATTGTTACCCTACCACTGCTTCTTTCATATTGGTTAATGGATCAGTTTGACCCTAACAAGTGTTGCTTGGTGTTGGCTAATGGAGGCGAACTTGAAATTGCAGAAATAGGCGTGCATATCACAATGGGATTCCCAATGGGGAAAGTTTTAGTTGGAAGAAAATCAGCTAAAGAGAATTTCAGTCTTGTGCAAGAGTGGAAAACCACATTTGATGTCCAGGACAATATAACAACAGCTATGGTTATGGAAAAATTGATAGCTGACACTGACTGTGGTGATCAATTCCTTCTGAACTTTATTGTTATACTGGACTCTATCTTGGTTGATACACTAGGAAACGGATATGCCAACCATAGTTTAATAAGAGTAGTTCCTGAATTGGGTGACCTGAAAGACTTAAATTGGTGTGCTCTTGTGTTGGAAAGTTTGGTCGATGCAAAGAGAAGCTGGGAAAAGAACAAGAATGGCCATTTCAGAGGGCCTCTATTATTCTTGGTTGTAAGTATTTTTTTCAAACCTTTGCTCTGATGTTAACTTAATTTCTTTACCATGTCGGTAGTACAAATGTCACCCCCTACTTTTATCTACATGTCTACATTATTCTTTATGTCAGCATTCCCTGCTCCATCGTTATACTGATATATGTTTATCCCCTTGGTGTGCCAGTTGTTTTACATGGATAGGGTGAAATTATTCACAAGCACAACACTAAGAAGAATGACTCGTTCTTTCCCGGTTTTCGTTGGCATAAATTACAAAATCTTGTGCCAACAAGAAACTGATGATATAAGTACTAGAGGCTTTGGCGTATGCTTAGTCCAGGCTCGCCAAGTTTTTCCTCACCATCAAGACGTACCATCTACAACTTGTACACACCCTACTGCACAAAACGATGAAGGCACCAGTCACCCTGCTGATCCAGAAAAACAGCCGCCCCCAGTTGAGGTCTATATGAATTATTTAAACCAATTCAATGTAATATTAGTACAGTATAGCAATGTTCTGATATTTACTGATGACTTTTTATTCTTATTTTTTATGTGATGTTATCTTCTAGAGTTGGATAAAGTTGTTTGCTCAAAAGACTTCTGCATTTGCATCTGCTATTTCGGATTTTGCTGAGTGGTCTACGAAAGTCCCGATTGAACTACAACATGATGACAAGGTGAAAAGACTTCTACATGGATCAAACCAGCTTTTAGGGATGGAAAATGTCAATTATGAGGCTCCTACGGCTACGGATGCTGCTGACATGTCAAATATGAATGACCTTGTAAGCCCATATTTTACCGAATCCCAAGAGAAATTCTGGGCAGACCCTGTTTTATTATATTGCATTACTCAGATCGAAATGGCATATCAGAAAAAGCAAAAAATGAAATCAAATATCAAAGTGGACGGGGAATTCTCCTTTGATATATTTCTAGATGATCCTGCTTTTAAGAAAGATGAAGGGACATCATTGAACACATCGGTTGAAATGAAGAATGCTAGTGAAGCAACCCAGTGTCCCCCAGACAGCCATGGCCAGTCTCCAATACAACAAGGTGTTGAAGCTACTCCTAATCCCCTGCCCACTCAATTTAAAGCTGGCACTCCACCAGTGAACCCTTTCGGAGATACAATAAAATGCATTCCCCCTTCTGCCTTGCCACCAAGGAGGTCGCCACGGATCAACATAGTTGATGGAAATGCTGCAAACCAACTTAATAACATGAAGAGAGATGAAGCTACAAGGAGAGCACATAAACCTTTTGCATCTTTGAGAAGCCCATATTACTCGCGTGTTGTTGACATTACAGATCCTATCTCTGAAATTGAGCGCACCGTTTCAGCCTATTTAGCAATGAAAACACCTCACAACATGTAAGTTAATTCTAAACTTAATTTTCTTAATGTATGTTCAGTTACAAGTAAAAGATTATTTTCATATAATCCATTTTCAAAATGGTTGACATTGCAGAGAAATTTTATTTAAGCACAAGTCTGTTGAAATTGTTAGAACAGACATGGCTACACTTGAGGATGAAACCCACTTGTCTAGTGTCATTATTGATGCATGGACAACTATCCTCAACCACAAGGAACAATATAAAAGTGCTCAATCACCAGCAAGACTATTTGTCAATATCAACAAAACTGTAATATTTTTACAATTTTATCTTTCAATTACACTCCATTGTTAGCCGTTATTACAATTCGTCTGTTTTTTTTACTAATTTCTATTCTTAATTCAGTTTAATGTAGAGAGTGTATCATTAGGAGCTTGTGATGAACAGTTCAAGAGGTTTAACCTCCACATTGATATTGTATTGTCATTGTCACCACACCTTTCTTTGAAAGATATAGACATGGTACGCCCTTGCAATTAAATAAATAAAGTTCACAAGACCAATTACTAATGTTTATTTGTTTTTTATTATGTTGATTAGATTGTATTTGGGGTTGAACGAACAACAGACTATGTCATGGTTGTCTTCAACTTTAAAAACAAAGTGGTCCAAATTGTTGATGTCACCCTATCTTGCGCTGATCCAATTAGCCCCTTCCCATCACACTTTGAATGTTTGGTAAGTTTTACTACTGAAATCTAATATTTCTTTCCTTGTCTTAATTTCATTTAAATATCAACTCATTTTATAATTAAAATTAAATAAATTGTAATCCAATTCATGCAGGGAGATATGCTGATTGCTTATCTAACAGATAAGGGACTCCGAGCAAAGGCATAAATAGTGTCAACTGCACCATCATCAAAAGTCCCCATCACATGGGCTGGAGAGGAGAAAGTTCAACATTCTGGGGTATGCCTCATGCGCCACATGGAGACCTTCTTTGGGACAGAGAGAGGATACAAGTGTGGATTGGAAAAGGGCAATTTCAAGAATATTCCCAAGTTAGGGGTGAAGTATCTGGCAGATATAGTATGTTCAGAGTTGAATGAAGTGAACGCAGATGTTATGAAGGCAGCAAAATCCCATGCAAGAATGACTTCAAAAGGAATTCAGGGACAAAAACTAAATCTTGGTTGAACAACCACAATACAACTTCGTGTTTTATTTGCAAACTTTGGAATGTATTTTGCTGTACACAGTTATGTACTCTGCTTATGAACAGTTTTCTCGTACCAATTAAGACAGTTGTTTTCCCTGTGGTCAGTTTTCTCGTACCCGTTAAGACATTTGTTGTCCCTGTGCTTTTTTGATGGATAGTATTTGTCAAGATGCATACAACTATAACTGCTTCTAAACAGTTGTGTTTGTTCTTCAACGTGTCAGCACAATTCTCTGCCCCAGTAATCAAGTGGTCTATGTTATTCAAACTGTTTATTTAGTGATATCGAGTCGTTTGTTGTGCAGTTATAAACTATTGTTTAGAAAAACTAAGTTGATGTTGAGCAAATTACCAGTAACATAAAAACTTAGTTAAACAGTGTCAGCACTACTGTTACCAAAACAATCCACAAACTAATCAAATGTGTACGCAGTATCACAGGAGATAGACGTAAAACTTCAGTAACACTTTATAATTTGAAATATGAGGAAGGAAATTACAAAATAATTATATGATTGTTATGATATTAATATGTTGCATCATATCATTAGGATGGAACACAAAGAAACTAAAATAACAAAAAAAAAATACATTCAACATATAAATAAGTACCAATGTTATCACTTATTAATATAGTAGAACTACAGTCCTAAGAAGTCATCAATCTTCTTCCTCCTTTCCATTTCGGCATCTAAAACCTCTTTAACACACCCATTTAGATTGTCCTTTGCGTCTTCAAAAAACTGTCTTTGATTGGCCAGTTCTCTTTCCATCTGTATAAAAGATAAAATACAAGACTCAATCACAGTATGGAAAAAAGATTTATGGATAAAACTTCAAATATCACCTTTGATAATGCTTCACCGTCTTCATCTTTGGACGCAATTCGAATGTGATGTTCAGTTGCTATTATGTATATTTGGGATTCCTCATATAATGTGTAATGAACCATGACGGCTTCCAACAACTCGGCCCTGCGAGCCTCTTTGTTAGTCTCGCATGCTTCATCAACTAGATTCATATGATAACCACAGTAAACAACACCATCCAGCATGTCCATCAATTGATGGAAACTCGTGCAAAACCCAACAGTGTTACCATAGTTCATCTTTTTAGAGAGGGATGTGTTAGCAGTGTGGTTAAAGGGTCTGGTATACTTATTTCTGTTAAAACCAGTTGTCAGACGCCAATGGATAACAAAGAATGATAAATGGATATATATATAGGCAACAATTAGACAATTTTCATCTTGTAATAGTTATTTGTGACAGTTCATTACAGAGTAACTATAAAAAAAAACTGTCAAAAGTGTAAAACTATAAACTGAAAACGGATTACAGTTATTTGAGTTACAGTTATCGTTGGTGGACATTAACTAACTTGTGTCAGCACTACTTTTGGCCTTATCCACCTAGTGTCATCACAAAAAATTCAAAAACAAAAAACAGCCAAAATTATGAGAATAGTGTCACCAATAGATCCAACTACTCTAACCAACAATGTAAACAATGTAACAAAAGACTTTGAACACTTGCCAATTCGTGCAACAGCATACACTTGAAAATCACAAAAAGAATACAAGCCCAGGGTCTCAAGTAAATGTACCTAATATCAGTGTCAACGCTACTTTAGGACTTACCCAACTAGTATCACACACATAAGCTTCAATATCAGAAAATGTCAAGCCATACACTTCAATAGCAGAAACCACAAATATGATAACCTAGTGTCACACCAAATGTCCTACTTAAATATCAAAGATTACTATAATTTGAATAGAAATCAGAAAGAAATGTGATCAAGGACAAATTATATTCTTAAATGTATTTTTAGGTTACATCAGTACCGTACAAAATTACATACTACACTTATATCATATACAGCTAGAGTTCTGCTCGGCAAAGAGGACAGTTGTTTTGAACTAAAAGCCAAGATCGTAAACCATTTGGATGAAAGTGATGTTGGCATGGTGTTTGAAGAACAGGATCTGACTCCAACATTGGAAGCATGCATATTGTACATTCTTCATCATCAAGATCAAGGTGATATATCTCCCTTAATCCGTCAACATCCATAGGCTCTGGAGGTGCTGGATGATTTGCTTGGTCAACCTCCATATGAATGTCATCGTTTATGTCGGACTCATAGCTTGAATCAGATGAAGAGTCGTCATAAAAATGTACATTGATGGTGATGTTGGGGCAAAGACCATACTCAACAAGATCAGCATCGGCGTCAAACCAACTTCTAGTGTAATCCATTAGAAGCCGATTGGCTACCTGGTTTCTAACCTCAACAGTTACTCCTGCATCCTGTAGCACTTCGTTGCAGCGGGCTAGACTCATAGCCATACCATTCCAAGTAGACGTATGATAGAATGTTAAGGGAATGCTGTCAGAGTGGATGGACACAACAAGTAGACTCGGTCCATACCAGTATGACTCAAATGATGATACTTCAACTTCATAAGTACCAACAATGTAATCGTAATCTAGTTCAGTATAGGTTGGGAATGCCATTGAAAGAGAGAAAACCTACACAGACAAAATCAAAATATACTCATATATTAGACATCCACTTAAAAATAAAACATTACATCGATATTAATAAGAAATAAACATTTCAGAAAGACAAAAGAGAAAAAAATGTCTGAAAAACTGGAAAAACCCTAACTGATGACTTTTAATGACAGTAAGAATCACACAACACCCACAAAGTATAATGCAATACGAAAAAAGCAAGACAAACACCGATATATGAATATTAATAGACTAAAAACCAAGGGGAAGTTCAACGAAAATCGGAGAATACAACAATAAGGAATTTGTTTAAACAATACATCAAAATAACGGATAACGTTTTTTTTAAAGGAAGAAAACAGAAAGGAGTACATACCACAACCGGAATCGGACCTTGAGAAGAAGAAATCTTACTGAGAACGAGAGAGGATGAAGATGAACAAGAAGAAGGAGATGAAACGACTTGCAGACAATCTGAACAACGTTTAAGCACCGTATAAATAAGCGGGAAATGGGTCGGGCATCTCTAAACTAAGCCCAACAGCTATGTTGAAGGCAATATAAAAAATTTAAAGATTTGTGCAAAATTAATCTGTTGATAAACAAAAATAAGATCATGTTTAGCAAATTTTCACCAATAGTCGATGTTGTGAAATTTTAATCTGATGATGAGCAACAATAATAACATGATGCAAAAACAAAATTATTGGAAAATTTTAAAATTATATTGACAAAAAATATAATCATTATGAGAATATTTCAAAAGGATCGATTGTTGTGCAACTATAAACTACTATTGAGCAAAAATAAGGTGATGTTGAGCAAAATTACACCAATCACCGCACACATTGTGCAACTTTATTTTATCATTGAGAAGATTAAGACCACGTTGTGTAACACTCCATTAAGAAACTATAAAATTATATTGACAAATAAAATTGAATCATAATGGACAAAATTTCACAAGTCTCAAGTGTGATGCAAAATAATCTATTGTTGAGCAAATATAAATTACACAACATACACTCCCAAAATCATAGAATACAAGACTGGTATCACCACTAGTTGTAACTAATACAAGTCTGGTGTAATACTATGTGCATTAAACACCTCTAGCAACCACATACACTTCAAAATCAAAATATACAAGTGTAGGGTTACCACTATTTGTAACTATTATCAGTGTCAGCACTACTTTGGATCTAAAACACCTAGTGTCACCACATGAAATTCAATATCAAAAAACGATCAAACTGGTGACACCACAAATTCAAACTAATATAACACACAATATCAACAATAATATGGGCATTAAACACCTCTTTCACCCCGTACACTTAAAAATAAAAAAATACAACACTCGTGTCATCACTACTTGTAATATAATATGAGTGACACCAATACTTTGCATCTCAAACACATAGTGCCCACCGCATACACTATAAAAAGAAAAAAAATACAAATACATACACTTCAAAAATCATAGAATACAAGACTTCAATATCGGGGGGGGGGGGGGGGAACACAGTGTCACCACTAATTGTAACTGATATCACTGTTAGCACTACTTGGGACACCAAACACCTAGTGTCACCACACATAATGCAAAATCAAAAAATAGGAGTATGGTGTCGCCATTACTTTAAACTAATCAGACACAAGAAATGTCAACAATTCTTTGGGCATTAAAAACCTCTTCACAAAATATACACTTCAACAACAAAAAACACTAGGCCATTGTCACCACACATAATATATAAGCATATTCATCAAAGTTCAGGTGGTCTTTCTTCCTCAAATAAAACACAGTATCATACAAAACAAATTTAATAGTGCACGAATTTCATTAAGATTATACATTTACAAACACCAGTTATGACAAATAGTTACAAAATACATTGGTATGATTGGAATGGAAATCAGATACAAAAAGGTGCCAGACACCAACTTCCATTCATACCATACATTCCATTAGCTTAACTACCACAAAATAGGTGCAACTACAATGTCTTTTCCAAGCACATATACATTACAAATATGCCTAAAAGGTTGATCGGCATAGTGGACAAATGGGTTGATACGACGCCCACTCTAGAAGACACCCTGTGTGGAAGGTATGATCACACAGTGTCCGAAGGCTCGGCGTTGATGGCAGCATCCGATTAAGACATATTGAGCACTAGTCCCAATCCTGTTCTGGTTGAGGTGGCTCTTGTAAATTGCAATTTTGGTCTGCATTTTCTGGAGAAGCTGGGGGATCCACATCCTCTTCAGAATCGATGCTCATCTCATATTGAGAGCTTGAATTAGAGCTCATGTCATTTTCAGAGTCGTCAATGTAACGTACATCGATAACGAGATCTGGGCAGAGACCATATTCAACGAACTCAGCATCGCCTGAAAACCACCTGTGAGTATAATCCATTAACATCAGGTTGGCTACTTGAGTTCGAACCACAGCAGTGACCCCTGCTTCATGTAACACCTGATCACATTGTTCATAAGTCATCGGCAACCCATTCCACTCAGTGAAATGGTCCAGGAACAGCTCAGGGATTCTTTCAGAATTAATAGCCACGTGCAGTGTGCTAGAGCCATACACAGGCGTCTGCCTAGGTGTGATTACCACTTCAAAAGAGCCGACAGTGTAATGGTAACCAATTTGAGTTGTAGTTGGAAGTGACATCTAAGGATACAAAACATACACAACACAAAATAAATATACACTCATATAAATTGCTGAAATCAAAACCCTAACCGACTGAAAGATGATGAAAAACTCTTCTAAAAATCAGGAAAAAACAAAATAAAACTTGTTGGAAAAATGTAAAAACCCTAACCGATTGTATAAAGTTTACAGGAGAACGAAAGGGAGAGAAATACATAAGAAAGGGCGCACCTTGTGAAGAAAACTCCGGAAAGAGGAGGAGCGTGTGGAGGACGACGAAAAGACTTGGAGAGAGGGAAATGGGGAAGAGAGTGGAAAGGGTTTGAATGACGTTGGACTCTTGAAGAAACAATGAAGAACACCGCCTTAATTAAAGTTACTGAATTGGGCCAACTACTTTGATCAGGAAATGGGCCACGGTCTCCTGTCTTGAGGGTTAAAATAACCCAACCACCAATTTCGTCCAAATACTATTGTTGTGCAAAATTTAACCTATTGGTCAGCAAAAATAAGATCATGTTGAGCAAATTTCCACAAATCGACCATGGTGTGCAATTTAATTCTAATTATGGCCAAAAAAAGGACAACATCATGAAAAAAAAAATTGAAAATTCAAAAATTATATTAAGGAAAAATAATATCATATTGGGAACAAATTCACAAAGATCAATTGTTGTAAAAAAATTTAACCTATTGTTCAACAAAAATATGATCATGTTGAGCAAATTTTCACTAATCGACCATGATATGCAATTTCATTCTAACGATGACCAAAAAAAAGGCAGCATCGTAAAAAAATATATATTTAAAGATTCAAAAATTATATTAAGGAAAAATAAGATGATATTGGGCACAAATTCACAAAGATCAATTGTTTTGCAAAATTTAACTTATTGTTCAGCAGAAATATGATCATGTTGAGCAAATTTTTGCCAATCGACCATGGTATGAAATTTAATTCGAACGATGACCAAAAATAAGACAGCAGCGTAAGAAAATATATATTTAAAAGTTCAAAAATTATATTAAGAAAAAATAGGATCATAATGAGCAAAAATTCACAAAAATCAATTTTTGTGCAAAATTTAACCTATTGTTAAGCAAAATACAACAACAGTCTCAACATTGCTTGAAACTAACATCAGTGTCACCGCTATTTTCGTACTTAGGCACCTGGTGTCAGCCCATAATGTTCTCTTATCTATTTTGAGCACTTAATTTGTCAGATTACATCCAAACTTCCCCACTTACACAAAAACAACATATCTAACTACTGGTTCTAAAATTTAAAACTCCAAGTTTCTTTGATCAGATCTGCACACATGAGTTCTCGGAAATGAAAGATCTTTTCGTTCTTGAATTTTTTAACATCTCCCCCAAATACAGAAGCTTCAATCGCTTTTAATGTAAATACACCACATGAAGCCCTGTAGACAAAGAAAGAAACAATGTAATGTAAGAACATAAATAACAAGTATCTAAACGTAACCAAAGAACAAAACAAGATAACAAATACATACCCAGTAGAATCATGCATTAAACCAGGAACCATGTATAGCTGGAAAGGAGAGGAATCGAAGTTTTCAAATAGCCCAGCCTTTGCTAAATGAATTGGGAGCCAAATAGCAAACGGTTGCAATTGTTCTTCAAGAACACCTTCCCTAACAGCAGGGACATTGCAATCGAACACGCTGATTACCCTATCCTCAATTTTAATCTCCAACGCCACCCAGTGCTTGTTTATCACGTTGAAAATTGTGTAGATTTTCTTTACAGATGCCCATGGCTTCCCATAATCAGCAGGGCACGTACCGACAAAATAATCCTCGGTGCTGGATTCAAGATCTATGTCTTCCCGATAACATGAAGCATAGTCAGGAAGGTACTTCAGATAAAATAGCCAATCAAGAACAAAAACATCTCGATACTTGACAGGGTCCTCATGAATGCGCTTCCTAATGTGAATCAAACCTGCTTCTAGATGCTAAACAAAGTAATAAAAAAGTGAATTCAACAATCAACTAATACAATAAAAAGTAATCCACAAATATATATATATATATATATATATATATATATATATATATATATATATATATATATATATATAATGCAGAAATAAAACCAGTTATTACCTGACAATCAAACCACATATTCTTCAATAAAATCCGCTGGAAAAACTTTCTATCAACCCTTGAGATTGGACCAGCAACGGAAAAATTCCTGCCAAAGATTACACAAAGCAAAAAAAAATATATATAGCATGAGATGCTGTAACTAATACAATAACAACAACATTTCATACAAAATACTAAACATAAAAATAAACCATACCTTTGCTTCTTTACGAGTCCATAAATAAATTCATGATCTTCCGAGCTGATCAGTGATTTCTTAGGGGCATGCTTTGGCATCCTCACTTTCTTCACTTCCTCAACTGGACCATACAAGAATGTACTGTTTGATGGGATAAGATTGGAAGCCTTTAGTTGGTCAACTTCGATTTGGATTGCAGGATCCTTGGCGACCGAATCCCAATCAACGCCTGCACCCTTGTCATCATCATTGTCGGACAGACAAATGTACTTTTCTAGGGATGGGTCAACCGTAACTCCAGCAACTTTACCACCAGCGCCTTCACCTTCACACTTTGTAAATTGAGGCACTTCAGCTGAAGTTGCTGGGATCCCACCCTCATCTCCAAGAACCTTAAATTCGGTGTCAGCAACAACAGGTGGAGACTCCTTACCAACTCCTGGAACCTCAGTACTTACTGATGGCAAAGACACGGGCACAACATCACCAGAAGCGGGAGATGATTTCAACATTAACTCCTCGTCAGGGAAAGACTGCTGAAGATCAGACACAACATCATTCAAAATTTTGTTCACATCTTCAACAACAGCTTTCACAGGTGTGCCCTGGGGTTCACCACCACTGACACGTCCATCATCACCTCTCGCAGGAGTGCCGTCAGGCTTGCCAGGAACGTGCTTATCATCAGCATTCACAGATGTGTCCTGGGACTTATCACCCCTGACATGTTTACCATCAACTATCGCAGGAGAGCTCGCAGACTTACCAGCAATGTGCTTATCATCAGCCTTCACAGGTGTGCCTTGGCACTTACCACCACTGGCGCTTTCATCATCAACTACCGCAGGAGAGCTCGCAGACTTACCAGCAATGTGCTTATCATGAGCCTTCACAGGTGTGTCTTGACACTTAGCACCACTAACACTTTTGTCATCAACTTTCGCATAAGTGTCCTTAACATCAGGCTTGACAGGGTTTGACTGCAACCTCTCAAACAAAGCCTCATAATTAGCATCCCTAACCTCAAGCTCATCGTACCTCTTCGCCATCTCACCAAACACTTGAAGACTCTCATTCAACTCAACAATCTTTGTTTCAATTGCATCAACCCTCGCAGACAACAGATGCATGATTTTAGGGACCTCTTCAAGCTTCTCAATCCTCTTATAAATCTCCTTCACCCAGTCAGGATGAGATGGGAGAGATGAAGCAAAAGCATCACCATGCGTTTTGGGAGGCAACTCACAAGTTGAATCATCGTTAGCATCCATTTGAGGAGAAACATCTTCAATATCTTCCACTTTCTCTGATGACACTGCTATTTTGTCAGCTTCATGACTTGAAATGCGAACATCTTCATTTTCACAAGCAGCATATGTTTGCCCAAGCACAGACTGCCCATCAACGAAATCATGTGCTTCAACACTCCCCAGGGGTGACCTCTGAACATAAGGGGTCGGCACATCACCCTCTCCATCACTGTCACCAGAAGGTGTCTCAACTCCTTCAACGGTGTCACCATAATCAATGCCATCTGCAAGCTCGGCCAAAACATATAGCCTCGCAGTTTGACAAGCATCCAATTTATCGGATTTAGGGGAATGGGTGTCAGCGGCCAAAACATCAACCTTGTCGTCGCAAACAGGAACTTCACCACAAGATTTGGAAGAATGGGTATCGGCAGTAAAATCTTCACCCTTGTAATCACCAACACTAACTTCACAATCAGATGTAGAGATTGCAACATGAATATCTACGGGCTCCACTCCATGGGAACCCTCGGTATCAACAATAGGAACTGAAGGAATAACAAAAGACCTGTCAACAGTACTATCATATACTGGCCTACTACTACCCACACCACCATTCTTCCTCACCTTATACCTTCGCTGATACACAATATTCAGCGGGACATCATCTTCTAATACATCACATGAATCACTACCCAACCGACATCTCTTGGAAGGTGAAGCAACCACATCAACCTCCTTATGCAAATCTGTGTCAACAGTAACTCTCTTCACGTCCTTAGAAGGAATAACTCTACCACCTGTCCTCACTATTGAAGCCTTCTGTCGAGGTGTCTTTACATCACTCTTGACAGATTTTTTACGGTCTAAAGCAATGTATGGATTGAATAGAACACGACTTGCAAAACGACCCCTCCTCAGGAAAACCCGTTCCTTAGAGGTATCGCTGGACTCCACCTTCTATTTCTTTTTACCACCCATCCCTCCAGTGTAAGATTTCATCTTCTTTGAGGTCCCTACATCTTCTTTATCCCCCTCAGGGAAAACTTCAAAAGCAGTTTGAAAGGACTTACCATCATGTTTCTTTCTAGCAGCCTTGCCTCTCTTCACAGGTGTCTTCTTCTTTGAGGTCTCGCCTTCATCATGTTTCTGCAAGACATTAGCTTCTTCCTCCTCAACCTGGAAAGCCCTATTTGTAAACTTAGCTTCATATGCCCTTCTACGAACACGACGACTCTCATACAAAGTCGCATCAACAGGTCCAGAAACTATTTCTTCAACTGATGCATCAACTACTGCATCAACTACAACATCAGCTTTTTCACCAGCAAACGCCATTCTTTCGGTGCGTGCAAACTCCCCATAAATAGGGAACAACGAAGCCTGGACAAAACGCATGTATCAGAATAAAAACCCATAGATGCATCAAATAAAAATGTTATTTCAGAGAGAAAATATAAAAATATTACCAAATCGCCATGAAAGAACTTCTCAGCTTCAGCATATACTTGGATATAATCACATTGCCAGTGCAACAAGTATGGATCTAGTTCAGGCATCTTAAAGTTACAGTCAAAATTAACGGAGATAGCTGGGAACGCTTCTAATATCCAAGCCTGTTACAAAATAAAACTCGTTATGACACTACAAAACAATATTTAAATAATGCTCACATAAGCATTAAAGTTGTGCTGACACAGACAAAAAAATGATGACATAAGACATGCAATAACTAAAGCACAATACTTGGAATGCAAGGCAATACCCATACATTTGATAAGAACCCCTAACCCCATTCCGATCTGCAACAGAAGAACTCTTCAATGACTTCAACAAACGGGTATATGACTCTCTACCCCAAGGATATAGTTCAAACTCCTTCTTATTGCATGCAAGAGATAAGAATTGTGCACTTATAACTTCTAACCTCCTATAAACAATTAACCTCTCAATCAGCAACAACTTTGTCATAATCAACTTCTTCTTAGACATCTTTTTCTCAGATATGAAACGATCAAGTAACTCATCATGAGTCATTTTCTTCTGCCCAAAAAATTCAAATATTGACACTTTCTTTGGGATATTACAAACACGGTCTTCACAAGGAAGGCATGTAATAACATGAAACTCAGCAATTGAAAAACGTGCAAGATGTCCACCAACTCTAAACCACAACTCATTCTCTTTTTGTGTTTGTACTTGACGGAGCACCATTTGATGCATAAGCTGAAAATTCGTAACCATTTTGGTGCCTTGCGTCAGCACCCATCCAACGCAACTTTGTTGCAGAGTATTGTAGTGAGAAGGACACAAATGCTCCTTGATCAGATCACAGACAGAAGGATATGAATATATGTTGGATCTACAACGAAATCGCTCAAAAACAGGAATGCAATATTCCAAACCCTGATCAATAACAGACAATTAAGCACAAAAACAACCATCAGATTAAGAAAAAACTACAACTTTCTTATCAAACTAAAAAATAACTTACATCAGAACCAGAATAAGAGGTGGATGAATCAGAAGATTGAGTTCCTGCAAGCAACAACATACAGAACAATGTAAATATACAGTAACAGAGTCTGTGATGACACAAACAACAACAAACAATAACAATATAATGTTACAAAGACATAGTAAAATAACATAAAAATCACAAAACACAACACACAATACCAAATCCAAACACAGACATTGTTGGAACTACAATAAACTAACACAAAAACATACAGTGTCAGCCCCATACACATGAACATAGCAGCAGATAAGTACAGTATCATCAACACAAACAATCGAAAGCATGGAAAACAGATTCACATACACGAAGAACACTAAAAAGGCACTTACAAAGTGCCATACCGCAAAATTGACGAAAAGAAACAGTTCAAATCAACGAATTTACATATGCAACTTCCATAAACTACGGAAACTAGTAAAAACGCACACATAAGTATGCATATAAAGCATCGATTTAACCATAGATTGTCAATATTATAATGAACAAACAATAAAATCAACATAAACGAACTTAATCCAAAACCCTAGCACGACAAATTTCGCAAAAATCCCCCAAATTTATACCTGAGCTGCTGGATGACGACATTGAAGTAAACGATGCAAACTCCGAACTTTACCGAAGCAAGGAAGAACAATCGAGCGAATCAAGCCGGAAAAAGCACCAAGCCGGAAAACGAACAACGAACCAAGCAAGGTTGTTAAAATCTAGATCCGGATCGTGGGATCTTACGATTCTACGATCCAAAGTGGCCCAATCGATCTGGATCGCACATACAGAGTCGCATGCCGCAGGATCGCAGCAGGATCGTACAGAATCGTAGCAGGATCGTACAGGATCGTAGGATCGTAGTAGAATCGGGAATAGGATCTAGATCCTACCGCATGAACTAATATGTTGATTTTTTAAATATATTTTTTTGGTAATTTGATTTTTTAAATATTTTTTAGGTAATTTGAATTAATATGTTGATTGATATAGTTATATTGATTTTTTAAAATAATGTTTTGATCCACTCTCTATTTAGGGATATAAAAAATCTAGAATTATGACTTACTGCTCGAATTTTTTGGGTTGTTATATACACATGTGTGGATTTTTTATATATGGATAGACAAATAAAGTGGTTATAGCTATTGAACATTGATTTAACTTTACATATAAGTGATATGCAATATTTTGTAATTAGTTTATCAAAAAATTTAAACATGCAGTAGGATCTTACGATTCGATCCTACGATCCGATTCTACTGCACCCCATCGATCCGATCTAGAATCTCGATCCTAACAACATTGGAACCAAGCCAAGGAACGCAAGATGAAAAACTTCGAGCAAAGAGAGAGTTGGAAAGAGGAGGAAATCGATTTTCTCGGAAACAGGAAAAAATGTCCGTACAAAGCGAAATTAGGTGTATATAGGGGCCATTTTGCAAAATTGTCCAAATACGCGACCATTTTGCAAAAACGTCCAAATAATGTGCCTATTTCGCAAATTTTTTCCAATATTTTTATGAAATCGTTTTTGATCAAATATTTATAAAAAGATAATGTATCAATATTTATAACAAAAAGAATTTATATATATTTTCATGCCATATATATTTACATGACCTTAATTAAATAAAGTACCGTTTATAGTTAGGTACAGTATCGTTAGTCGGCTTCCAGTTGCTCGGAATTGCAATGCTACCCCCTATTATCAAAGTTGGCAAACAACGATATAAAAACTAAAAAAAAAAACCTAAGATAAAAAAAAAAATTATGTAGATTTTTAAGATTATATATGTAGATTTTTTTAGCTAAAATATTTATAAAATAAGTTAAGGTAAAATGGTAGGTTTTGTAAACACATCAGATATAAAAATTAATTGTAACAACTCATATTGATAAGTTTAATAATCTAAATGATAGAATTTATAACCACTTAAGAAAATTAATTATAATAATCAATTAAGGTAGACACATAGGACGACACGTGTATAAATAGATGATTTAATTGTCTGACGTGGCTTAAATATATTGGATTATCATTAATTGACGTGTCAAAGACCCGTTCCAGATTGCACCAGAGTACGACACGTAAGCGAATCGCACGAGAACTCACCACATAGGATTTTAGCGTCTCTGTTTTAGTATTATACTAGTCTAGTACCCGTGCGTAACGCACGAGATTTGTAAAGTATATTATATTTTATAGAAGATACTACCATACCTTATTTACATTATTTATTAGATGTATTATACTATTATAATAATATGAAAACGACATGGCTATTTATTATTTTGTTGTTATCTACCTTGTTAATATATTCTTATTAGTTTTTTTTTTTTGATAAGTAAATTTAGAGATGCGAGAATATGAGAAAAATTTGTAGATATTTCCTATAAAATATTTAATTAATAATATTAATAACAAAATATAAAAATAGTGTATTGTAAGGCATAAGAATATAGCAAATTGTCATTAAATATACTGTAATTATTTAAAATAATCAAACTATAATGTACTTATTTGAAATAATTCATATTATGTGAAGTTTATTGTCAAACTATATGAATATATTAGAGGGAATGATAGTAACTAACCAATATATTATCTAGTGTTTTGGATATGAATTTCGAGTCTTTTGTGAAGTTTATCGTCATATGACTCCGCACTTAATGTTGTTTTCTATCTTAACAAAGTTAAGAATGGAATCTTAAAAAAAAGAAATACTTCATATTATATAGACTATTATAATATAAAGTATGTAAATGGAGTAAATATCATTTATATCAATTATTTATAATGAAACATTGTAAAATAATGGATTAAAAATATTTTTTCATAATAAATAAAGATTTACCCTCTCAGCAATAATTAGCTAGTAAAAAAAATCAAAACGGCGTCGTTTTGAGAAAAACCCTAAAAATCAAACACCCGTTTACTACTCTCGTCCTAACTCCCTTCGCAGCACCATCGCCCGCTCCTTCGGCCTCCATTTGCTCAATCACCTCACCGTCGACCTCCAGTCTAGCCCAGACCTCGGCTGCTCTGCTTGCTCCCTCTCGTCGTCACCGGCGACTTCGGCGAGCCCAGGCGCCACTCCCTGCTCAAGTAGCCCAGGCAACTGTCGAAGTGTCGTTGTCGTGTTTGTTGCCGAGCAGAAACATACCATCTTCGTCGTCGGCTCATTGCCTATGTCCGGCCTCCTTGTTGTTGTCGCCGCGCCGTCTTCTGTTCGGCCTCCTTTCTCAGGTACCACTCCCAAGTCCCAACTCCCCTGTCCCAATCGATTGTCCATAATCTCATTTCAATTTTTGCCGGTTTGGTTTAACAAATAACAATGATCTAGGGTTGATTTATTTGGATTGGAATGTTGAAATCGAATTGGGGGTTTTATGCAATGGGATTGGAATTTTGGATTCGAATAACAATGAGATTCGAATTGGGGGTTTTGTGTAGTGGGAATGTTGAAATCGATTTTGGATTGGAATTTTGTGCAATGGGATTGGAATAACAGTGGTTGTTGAATAACAATGGGATTTGAATTGGGGGGGTTTTGTGCAATGGGAATGTCGAAATCGAATTTGGATTGGTGTTTTGTGCAATGAGATTATTTATGTGGGTGTGCATTGTTTGCTAAATTGAATTATCTTATTAATATTGGATTATTTATGTAGAATTGTATTTTATTTCTAATATCGAATACATTATGGTTAGTATGGCTCCTTTCGCTGTATTAAGTTAGGAGAGATAATAGAATAATAATATAAATAGATAGATAGATATGAATAAACATTTTAAATCATTTTTTAGACGATAGATTTGTAATCTTTTGGTTAAAAAACAGATAAACATTGATGAATTTCCTGTTTTTATATGAGTTTTTACGTCTGCAGCACCTGAATTTATTTTTATTTTCTGTTTTTTCTAGAAGATTTATAGTAGATATCAAATCTTTTAGTTTGGAATGAGAAATGAGATATAGATTATTGTTGACTATTAAGTTAGGATCGATATGAACCTGTGCAGCAATTATGAACCGTCTAAATCCCTTTTTAGAGGATAGATTTGTAATCTTTTGGTTAGAAATGAGATAAACATTGATGAATTTATTTAGGTTTTTTATGTTGGTTGTATAGACTATTGAATTCCAGATGAGAGGACTGCCCCATGACCGGTGGAAGAGGAAGGAGGAGAAGTGAGTTCTCTATTATATTCGATTCTGATTATATATAGAGTAGTGTTGCCAGTTAGGTTAGGGTGAATGAGAGTAAAACGGTAAAACAAATCACTGCAGATATGAAATTAATAGCGGATAGAACTTAAAAAATAAAGTAATATCGATTGGTTCTTAATAATTTAAAAAATCTCTCCATATTTGAAATTAGGATAAATGTGTAATTTTTTGGTTAAATAAAAGAGATAAACATTGGTTAATTGGTTAATTGAAGTAATAACAGATTGAAGTTAATAAAAAGTAACAGAATGGTTTGTAATTGGTTAAAAATCCCTGCAGATCTGAAAGTTTTAATTATTTTAACAAAAAAGTAATATAATGTTTTGTAATTGGTTTAAAAATCTCTGTAGATTTGTAAATTTTAATTATTTTAATTAAAACGGTTTAAACTAAATTTAAAAAATTTCTGCAGATCTGAAATTAGGATAAATGTGTAAATTTAAATGTGTAAATTGTGTAATCTTTTGGTTAAATAAAAGAGATAAACATTGGTTAATTGGGTAATTGAAGTAATAACAGATGGAACTTTAAAAAAAAGTAATAGAAATGAAACAGCTACTGGAAATGCTTATATTATATCGTTTTAATATTATTTAACTCAATCTGGAGGTTCGAGTTAGTGTTCTCCAAATCAAACAACTACTGAAAATGCAAAAGAAGTCAATTAACCAACTCTATGACCAATGAACTTAGAAAATAGATCTCATTATTCATCAACCAAGTTAGATTTAATCATCTATTAACAAAATTCTAAAAAAAATGTTACATTTTGTAGCAATAAGAGTAAAATTGGAGCGGAACTTGGTCATAAACTTAAAAAGATTTATTGGATCAATGATTTGGATACCGTGTAAATTAAAAACAAATATGAAATAGGGATGTGAAGCCAATCAAGCAGTTAAATAAGGCCCAAAATCAAATATCTGCAGATCTGAAATTTGTATGTTTTTATTTTTATTTATGGTTGAATTTATGGAGGAGGGTATTTAATAGCAGGATAAATATCTGTATATTTGAATTTGTGATTTTTTTTTATTTAGGGTGTTTTATTTAGTGTTTTATGTACAACAACTGATTTTGTTAGACGAAGCGTTGTGTCCTTCAGGTTTTGAGATCCACGGGATGTTCCTCGATGATGAAATCAATGGAAACGAGCGGACACTATGAATGGGAGGATCATCCCACACCATGAGCCAAATGGAAAAGAAGCATATGGGGATAAGTTATCACCTTAGGTGACTGTCAAGATAGCCAAGAGGCTTTCATTGACTGCCCACACACCCAGGAAACGTTCATGGACTGCATACACGACTAGGAAAGGTTGAAGGAGAACCTGTGAGAGATTCCATATTTGTATTTTTAGTGTTTGTAGTGTGCAACAGGAAAATTGTAAATTATAAGTGTCATGTGAACATTTTGTGCACGTAAATGCATTTCAGGCGCATTGATGGCGTTTCAAATTGGATAGAATGAACCTGTGAGAGCGGGAAACCATTGTTGTAGTTGATCATTCATTCAATTTTAGTATCGATCATGATCAATTGGATTCAGGTGCAATGTCGAGATGGAGCTCTGCAAAAAAGAAAAAAAAAACTGTAAACGTTATAAATAAAAGAAGAGTTTTAAAAAATTGGAGAATCAATTGGGGATTTATCCTAAATTTCGATTTTTAAACAATTGGAGAAGCAATTGGGGATTTATTCTAAATTTTGATTTTTAAACAATTCGAGAAGTAATTGGGGATTTATCATAAATTTCCAACTTTAAATGTGTGGCCGTCACGTGTCCCATTTTGCAAGTGTTTTAGTATTATATTAGATATATTGATTCTCTTCGATTCATTTCCTATTCCCACTTTCATAAAAAATTTCTCACCCCCACAGTGGTCGAATTTCTCTATAATCTATCTCATCATTTTTTCCATATCATTCTATTTCTATATTTTCTCTATAATTTCAAATATTAAAATAATTTGATTGATTTAGCAATTAAAAAATAATTAATTTCTTTTTAATTATATTTTATAATTAATTTTAATAATTTAAAATCTTTTAATGAAATTGTTAATAAGTTCGACAATTTAAAATTATCAATTTAGTACTTTCTATCACAAATTTATTCGATATCTCAAAAATCATATACTAATTTAAACTAGTATTTCACACACGAGTGATATTAAATATTATAAAAATTACATTAAACATCAACAATGAAAAAAAAATTAAAACCAATTTATTTAAATTTGAAAAAAAAAAAAGGCTGCAAGATTACAAAAAAAAATTGGTTTATTGAGGGGGCACATGGCCATTGGTTTCGGATTTGGGAAGATTCCCTATATATTGAGGTATTCCAAAAATCAAGAGGTTATCCAAAATGGTCGGTTTGTCCAAATTGGTTGAAAAAGTAGAATGGGGAGGTACCCTCCTCACCATTGTGGGTGCTCTAATGGTTGTAGGAAAAACCTTAACATTAAGGAAAGAGATGGATCTTTGGTGTGGAGAGATATAGACATATAGTTGAATCATATGCAAAATCAATGTTTTGTTTATTTTTATATTTTTTTATTAAGCAAATGATATTATGATTGATGAAAACTTTATAGGCGATATAACAAATGATATTATGGTTGATGAAAACTATAATGGCGATATATGTTAATGTGAAAAAGATGGATGAGATAAACTCGTTGTTTTAAAGAAAAAATATAAAAATCATCAATCTATATCTAATATAATACTAAAACAGATGTTAATTATGACACTTGGCAAACTCTCCTTAATTATAGACCTAAAGATCCCATGTGGCGAATTTTTATATCTCTTGGACCCACCTTCAATAATTAATTAACTTAATTATTAATTACTCCAATATTGTAGTTTAAATAAAAATTTGTTATTCAAATATATGAGATTTTATATGGGTCATCTACCCGATTTTAAAAAAGGGGAATTACTAGTAAATACCCCACTTTGATATTTAGTTTGCAAAAATACCTAGGTTTGAAAACAATTGCATCAATATATGGAAATTTGCAAAAATACTTTATTTAATTATCAAAACTACCCACCACCCCAAAAAATCAGGAAAAAAAAAGTTAAATATTTTTGGTATTTATAATTTTTCTTATATTTTTAAATTATATTAAATAATTAATTAAAAAAATCCGGAATTAAAAAAAATTAAATTTCCAATCCCAATCCCTAACTGTTAGCCCCCGACCGACCCAATCTCAATCCCTAACCCGAACACACAAGAGCCGCCTGATCAACCCTAAGTCTCGGGCGCTCTGACCTTAGCCCGCACTAATTCTCCGGCTCCGTCGTTGTCCTCACCCTTCGCTGCATCGCTCACTCTCTGACGCAATCATTCTCTGGTTCCGGCTCCATCGTTGGCCTCTACTGTCTTAACCCGTGCTCGACCCCAAGAGCAGCCCGACCAACCCTCCGACCTTAGCCCTATCTCTTTACTCAATCTCCCGCCGATTTTTTTTATCATATATATCCTGTCAATGTTCATATTTGGATTGTCAATGACAATATTCATCCTGTCAATGTGATAATATTATGGTTTCAAGATATATATTGACAATCCTTTTATAAATATGGTTAATAATCCTGAATATATGATTTACCGTATCTTCAGCGATTTTCTCCCCGATTATAGTTTCAAACCTGTCAAAGTAAACCTACAGCCTTGTCACTATAAACATTACTCCTGTCGTTGTGAACAAATAACTTGTCATCTTGGACATACCTTTAATTTCTAGTTATGATATGGATAAAATCGTGTCTTTATTCTCTTCCCTATTATAGACTTCGTCATGTCATTATTAATTATTAACTTTGTCATAAAGAACCTATATCCTGTCAATAACAAATTTTATTCCTGTCACTATTAATTCTCTTACTAGGACAGAGATTTTCATCCGGCTAGTTTAATTATTTTTAAATTTCTGAGGAAAAAAATATTAAAACATTATTTTAATATATATTTCATTATTTTATATATTTTTTACTTTTCTTTTAATTCATTATTTTTTAGCACAAATGACCCGTTTTTTAGGACAAATGACCCACCTATCCTATTTTTGCTATTCTCAGAAAACGGGTATACTTTTGCAAACCGAATACCAATTTGGTGTATTTCTGCAAATCCGCCAAAATATAAAAATCATCAATCTATATCTAATATAATACTAAAACAGATGTTAATTATGACACTTGGCAAACTCTCCTTAATTATAGACCTAAAGATCCCATGTGGCGAATTTTTATATCTCTTGGACCCACCTTCAATAATTAATTAACTTAATTATTAATTACTCCAATATTGTAGTTTAAATAAAAATTTGTTATTCAAATATATGAGATTTTATATGGGTCCTCTACCCGATTTTAAAAAATTGATATTTAACCGAGAATGGTTATCAATGTTTATCTAAATCCATTGAAGATGTTTTTCTAATAGTTTATGGATATTTTTTAAAATTTGGTTACCAATGCTAATACAATATTTTGATCTTATATTTTATTTCAGTTTTTTAACTTTATTTACTTAAGTTCACTACTAGAATTGTCTTCATAGACATCGGATCTTTTATATCGGTCAGAAAAACGTCTGATGTTAAAAATAGTTTTAACATCGTTTTAAAAATTATCGATGTTATTGAGATTTGATACGTCCGTTATACTTTTTGGACAATGTTAAAATTTCGTTTTAAATTTTTTTGAAAACGCGCGTATAACACTTAGTCAAAATTTAAGCCGGTAAAAGAGGCATCTCCAAGCGTGTGAGACTGTCAGTCAGATCCCAATACTTGAAAAAAAAAGTGTATCCCCTCTATAAAATTTCCAATTACTGATTCCCTCCAACACTTGAAAATTTCACCCATAAACTCAAATTTCCCCCAAATTAAAATTTTAAATCCCTAGTTCATCCTATAGTACTCTGTATTGTCCATTCTTCATATTCAGGCGGTCTCTCTCATCATCAACCTTCTCTCAATCCTAAAACTCCTATCCTCAGCCATGGAGAATCCTGACCCTATGGTCTCCTTCCTCTCCTCCCCTCATTATTTACCCTTGTCTATGTAACGGCCCAGAATTATGATTTCCGAGTTACGTTTCAAGGGATAAAACCCCTTGTTCGGATCTTGCAATCCAGGTACGGGTCGAGGTTTCAAACTCATTTAAGATTAGTAGAAAGAGGGATTTCAAACCCTAAAAACCTCGAAGGGCCATTGGGTACCCTTTACCTGTCCTAAGACTATATCGAAAAATCCAATTCAACCGAAAGTAAAGCGGAAGCAAAACTAGGATACAAATGCCACGGCAAAGCCGGGTCAAACCAAATCATAAGCAAGTGATTACCATTTTACCAAGTTAGAATATTAGCTAGGTTCTTCGATTCGCCAAAGGGTTTCCCGTCACAGAAGCAAGGAGCAAACAAGATCCGCAGAAAATACCTTTAAAAAAGAACGGGGAAAGGAGTCAGATCGAGCCACTCATGCGGGAGCGGCAGTCCTCGCTGAGGCCACATAGTATGTGTAAAGGCCCGGATTTTTAAATAATAAATTTCAACAAATAATATAAAATGGACTTAAGTCGGAAAATAATAATAATAATTCGAATATTTTTTAAGGGAAAACTCGTTAAATCGAATGTTAAAATTCATGGAACGAATTTCTAACCTAAAATAAAATTTTGAAAGCAGGTTTCGGTATTTATTCTCGAATAAATTTAAAATTTCATCTTAGACCCCTTTTTCTCTACCATTCGGTCTACCCACAGCCATTCCTATGTTTTCTTCCAATCCATTGGCAAGCTTTGCTGCAGTGGCCAGAAAACAAAAGAAACAAAAATAAAAATGAAGAGCCCCTGTTCAGACTTGCAAAAGAATCCTCCACCTCTGCACGTTTTTCCCCTTTCACACATATAATACAAAGTCTCTCAAGGTCCCTTTTTGACTTTGAACAGCTTCTTTCAACACACATACAGTACATCCAAACCCATTTCACCATTCTCACTCCCCCTCTCTTTTAATCAGCACATCTCACCACCCTTCCGCCACCACCTCACTCCCCTGACCACCAGTCTCCGCCGCCACCAGTCACTCACCTCCGCCTCTCCTTCCCCTCCTTGGAACGCCGACCACCACCAGGCGCAGCCCTGAGCACCTCCTGAGCGCAGACTGAGCACCACCACTCCTCCATCTCTCTACTTCCTCCCAGTAGCAGCAACGTTTCCCTGCCTTCCTCGACGCATCCGAGCAGTAGCAGCACACCGACGAGCCCGGCCGCTGCCTCCCCCCCCCGCATCTCCTTCACTTCCGTCCGAGCAGCAGTCCTCAGACGTTCCCGGGTTGAGCACAAGCGGTTGCCCAGGAGATCCCGGTGCCAGTCGTCGCCGGAGCAGCCGCGAGCCACCGCATTCGTCCTCCATCTCCTCTGCTTTCCTTTTCTTCGGTAAGCCCCATCTCCTCACCTTTCGACCCAAATCGATGTAAAGATCCGCCCTTTTGACCTCCTATTGTCGTCCTAGGCCGAGATCTCCCCTTTTCCGACTCCGACGAAGCCAAACCGAGTCACCGGCGAAGCCGAATCGAGCCCTCGACGGATCCTCCGGTGAAGAGTTCGACCTCGGTGAGAATCCCTTCTCTCTCTTCCTTCTTGTCCGATTCCGTGCCTGTGGTGCCGGTTTGAATGGCCGGAGCAACCAGCCACCGCCGACCGCCCTTGCCCTCTCTCTTCCTTCTTCCAGATTTTTCACTCGGCATTTGGGGAGACAATTGAACAGTGCCGGATTGGGTTCGGTTTTATTTGTTTTATTTTCATGGTCCGGTTTAGGGTTTTGTTTGACTAAACCGGTCCGGTTCTTTTAAAAAAATCAGATTGGGTTGGGTTTTGTTTGGGCTGGGCTCGTTTTTCTTTTAAAAGAGTTTTGGGGCCTTTGTTGGGCCTTTTCTTCAAAAATCTGAATTTGGGGTTAAATGGAATCCGGATTTTAATAGGTCTTGGGCCTAATCTTTGGACATGAATGTTGAGTTTTAAAATAGATTTTAAAACCATAGGCACATTTTATGTAAATATTAAATAAATGGGGTGTAATATATTATGTAGTATTATTGTTGTGATCTAGAAATGGTAAAGTAATTTAGTAATGTTGTTATAAATATGGGTTAATAAAGATGGATTTCTTTTGAAAATGTTTATCAGTGTCTTAAATTACTTGAAATATTAAAGTCAAGGTTTTGAAATAAAATGTCGGAAATATTTCTATGGTATGATTTTGAGAGATTGGTTTTAAGGTCTAAATGGTTAATGCCGGGATTCTGTCTTGTCTTGATGATGTTGGGTTTGAGAAGAAAGTTTGGAGGAATGACTTTGGTTGATGTTGATCAAATCGGAAAGGTTTTGGAAAACGGTTTTACTATCGTTTGGTTTTGAGTATGTTCAGAACTTGGAGTTCGTGTGTATGAATGATGGACCGGTAGCTTATGGAAATGGTTTGATGATAGGTGTGTATAGCTTTTGGATTGCCTTGGACTTGCATTTGGGCCCTTGCACGTAATTAAGTCAAGCTAACATATTCCATCATAACCTTAGCAGATAAACAATTTAGGTTCTCAGCATTTGCAGTTCATACTTTTATAGGCACAAGAATTTAGAAGATGCTTAACAAATCAGAATATCAACACATCAAGGCAACATAACACATTAGAACTATAAGGCATCGAATCATATCATCATAGACAACAAACAATCAGGAAACAGTCATCACCAAGTCAGCATATCAACACAAAAATCTCATCGTCAGGTCAGTGCAATATCATCATCAACAATTTTAGAAGGATTAGCAATTCGAACGAAGAACACTCCCACCTACAAGTTATATCGTACTCGGTAACCGCAATCCATAAAATGTGCTCGTCCTGCCGACATTGTTGATCCTGAGGTCCGTGGGTTATAGGCCCACGCTTCCTTTGCGCTCTCCATCGCTATCTAACTTCCCGTTCCCTTTTTCCATACGGTCGCTCGTTCGATGTATCGCGTAAGAGTTCAAGTTAGCGGAGATAGGGGAGTGACAATGGCGGACATCCAATGTTCCTTTCGGAACCAAACACGGACCAAGGCTACAACGACAAGACTAGAAACAAGACTACGACCAGTGAATACAACGATGCCCTTATGAAAGTCTATTAGGTTACAATTGTGACGAGCAAAATGAATTCATCATGGAGCATATCAGTCACATTAACCCACACTAACATGTACCTATCTCAAGGAGAACGACATGCATATTCAATCCAAAATACATAATCGAAATCTACACGGATGCATGTGAGATAAGCTAATAGCCTTTTATTCCATGGAAGCAGATATGTATAGCAATTTCAAGTAAGATATGCGGAGCCAGTAATGGTCATGTAGGGCTTAACGAGGATGACAAACATCATGTATATGAACAATGCACGAGCATGGCAACAGATGAGGCCAAATATAGCATGACGAGGTACGTCACAAAAATCAAACTAAGCGTCATATGAGGGTACATAAGAGCGGCATGACAATTATCACATCTAGCAACAAGGATCATAAAATGGGTTGAGAACGACATGTAATCATAGGACGAGATACATTTAAAAGCATAAGTAATACATGGTTCTAGCGATACATGATAAGACATAGGCATAGTCAAGAGTGATTTAAATGAATTCAACATAATGTTCATGAAGGATGAGGCATCCTTACAAGGTAACAAAGAGAACATCATCGTGATAGATTCTAAGCATGCTAGAAAGGAATAGTCATTGAGGCACATAAAGTAGTACAATAATTATCACATTACAGGACAAGAATGTTCACGTAATAAACAAGCATGATAAGTCACCATTGAGCGGGTCATTTTAAAAAAAATCATAAGCTCTATAGGATATTAACAACACATATTGAACAGGAATACAATCAAAGATACTTCGACTAGGTCCATTCTAACATTCATGTGTCATGCGTATGTTAAATTATGATATAGCGCGGCGTGTGATCATACGAGGTGTCAAGTCATACATTAATGCAAGCATGAGGATATGGCACAGAATAATAGGGAAATACCACCAAGCGATAACAGGTAAGCATGCTAGGATTAACCACCACGGGAAGCAAGTCGATCATCAAGTTCAACATTAATCTAATCAGGACAGCAAAACATCTTAAGAGGGTAGGAAGAGGGAAGAATCACACTATCAGGGACCTGACTCAAGGGAGAAATTCAACGATAATGTCGGCAAGATATAAATGCGTACAAGTCACAACTAAGGGTCCTACATGATGCTAAAGACTCATCATGACGTACGATACATCCATGCAACTAATCATGACGACGCATAAGAGATCACTCACTCACATTCCCACGATATAGAAGTATGAGAAAAGTTTAACACAAGTCCAAAATAATGGGCAATATGACTAGAATACGAGGACATGAGATTAACCCAACACATACTAGGATAACATGCATTCATCAAGACTCAATTATACCACATATTCTCCATTCAACACAAGCAATCACACAACAGTATCAACTTGCAAAATCATCAACAGTCAATTTGACTAATACAAAACAGATGAGCATGCTATAGATTCTTGTCACAACAGAAATAATAGTATCGACACATCATCATCCAGCATGTTAAGACAATCATCTACAAGTATTCATACAAAATGGAGTTGATCACATTATCATGAACCTAATCCAGGAGAAAATAACGATCATGTAGGTTCATACCATATGGTTCATGTTTCCAATCCATCATACGATTAATAGGCCAAGTAAACATGCTATAACAACATATAATCATGATAGAAGGCAAGACACAACACGAGACTTGAGAAATGTAACTAACCACATTATGAGCTTAACAATAAAATCATGACAGAAAGCAAGGCATAACATGAGCAACTTTTACTAATGATCATTTGCAAGCTACATGCGGAAGATTACAAGATTATGTCATGCAAATTCAGAAAGAGTCACCATTACAACTGGACAGAAATTCCTAAGGGCATCCACGGACTTTTCCCAACCGACTCATCACCCCTCTTTTCTGTGGGACTCTAGTACAACTCTTTGTAGCAAGTAGACATTGGCTGATCGTAACAAGAATCGAGAAAGACAGCCCCAGAAACACCCTACTCTCTAACTCGGAATTTCATCAAGAGTCATCTTCCAGTACTCTTTCAAACAACCCTCATATCCAGCCATGATTCCCGAGAACAATGTGTTTACCAACCTGATTTCCCATTGAGGAGACCGAAATTCAAGAGAAAGACTCGATAAGGCCATCAAGGGGTTAACATAGTAGAAGGGGTCGTTCAACACAAGCTGGGCTTGACCACACGGAAATAAGGGTACTCCCACTATCCCATTTGCACAGATCAGTCAATACACAACTCATTGTTAGGCATACCAAATCAGATCTCTAGCATAGCAAGCACTCAGCACAGGATCAGTTAATAACACTCATAACGATCTCCTTGGAGTCTCCCAACCCATCTGTAAAGAACAAGCTGATATTTTGCCTACCAATCCCAACTACACCCAATAAGGGTGGTCTAGCGCCTTTCTACCCACTCGGTCCCTCTTTAGTCGGTTTTCCTCTTTTATTACAAGTCAAGTTCATTACTTAGTCCAATTTCGGTTAGGCATCTTAAGTTCATTTTGCCCTTCTTAAAATACTTTCAAATCCTTGAAATTCATGGGCGGTTTTTCAAAACATACACTCGACCCTTGCGTACCCAAATTGCACAACCTGGCTCTGATACCATCTTTGTAACGACCCAGAAATATGATTTCCGGGTTACGTTTCAAGGGATAAAACCCCTTGTTCGGATTTTGCAATCCAGGTACGGGTCGAGGTTTCAAACTCATTTAAGATTAGCAGAAAGAGGGATTTCAAACCCTAAAAACCTCGAAGGGCCATTGGGTACCCTTAACCTGTCCTAAGACTATGTCGCGAAATTCAGTTCAAATGAAAGTAAAGCGGAAACAAAGTTAAGATACAAAGTGTCATGGTAGAGCCGGGTCAAAACCAAAACGTAAGCGAATGATTACCATTTATACTAAGTTAGAGAATTAGCCAGGTTCTTCAATTCGCCAAAGGAAACCCCGTCATATAGACATCGAGCACTCAAAATCTGCACAAAATACCTTAAAAAAAGAACGGGGAAAGGAGTCAGATCGAGCCACTCATGCGGGACCGGCAGTCCTCGCTGAGGCCACATAGTATGTGCTATACCTAATAAAGATGCTCTAATGCAGTACGAAAGTCAAACACACTAGCATGCACCTAGGTATAATAATGTGCAGAAATACTGTAAAGGGCCCAAGACAATGCCAAATGGCATATCCCTCTCCTACCTCCACCCCCTTCCGATAGGGCGGAGACTGGCCAGCTCGTGAATGCATTCCATCATAATCGGGCGGCACGCATGCCTAACCCGCTCCACAATAAAGCCCGCAGGCATCTCATAATATAAGGAAGTTCATGACTCGATTGACTCAGAGTACCCGATGAGGCTGGGCTACCCTATGACCCTAGCAAAGACTCTAGGACTATCACAGATAACGGCCGTTCTGTTTCAAACGCATTAAGTAAGCAGATGCTCATTCAATTAGTGCAACCTAAACAGGATACTACATGGCATGCTTTTATGCATATGCAACACCTAACATAAAATGCAACAACAGGCACGAATGTCCAACCTGAGTAAGCCCCCTAGGGAACTTACCTGAAGATGCAGAACAGCAGGATAATACAAGCAAGGGCCCAATGCAAGTCCAAAGCAGTCCAAACGCAATACACACCTATCATCAAGCCATTTCCATAAGCTACTGAACCAACATTCTCACACACACGAACCCGAGTTCTCAATATCCTTAAAACCAATTGACGGTAAACCATTTTTCAAAACCTTTCTTATACGATCAACATCAACTAAAATCATTTTTCTAATTCCCTTCTCAAACCAACATCATCAAACTAAGACAAGGAATCCCAACATTAAACATTTAAACCTTAAAACCAATACCTCAAAATCATGTTATAGAAATAATTCCGGCGTTTTGAATTTCCAACAATAAAACCTTAAAAGGTATTTCCGAACTTAAGATCTCTTTTTAAATGGTTTGTCAAACAAGGCTTAACTAATTAAATATCAAATTGAATCCTTTTCACAATTTATAAATCCAAGCTAGTAAATCACTTTATCATTCCTAAAATTTCCTATTTAAATCATCATCAAAACATATGTCCTAATAATATCACTTTTAAAAATAATATATTTTATAAACTCAGAATTAATATAACCATAATAATAATAATCTAAGAAACTAACAATAATATAAAACAGGACATATAATCATAACATAACTCCACAATCTTATAACATTCCCAACAAGCCCAAAGGAAATCGCAGCCCAAAACCCTTTTAAAAGAAAAGGAGCCCAGAAGAAAGCCTGACCCGGATCCAAATCCGAGCCTCATCAGAAGAGAAAGAGGGATCCGGTTGCAAAATGATATAACCCGGATAGAAGAAAACGGGTTGGCCCAGAAATTAGGCCCAACAAGGAAAGAAAGAGGATCCTCGTCTCCCTCCCTTGAACTGGCAGAGCTCTGCTCATACCGTCGGGAAAAGAACGGAGGAGAGGGAGGAAGAAAACTCAGGCCTGCCGGCGGCCTTTGGCTCGAGATTTTACCCAGGGATTCGGGATAGAAACCCGACCACACCCGTCACAGAAGGAAGGAAACGCGAGCAACGGAGGAAGGATAAAAGAGGGCTTACAGTAGCGACTCCGAGGGCGACTCCGGGGCTCGACGGCGGCGCTCCGGCTGCAATGGCGGATTCCGACGGAAATTAACGGGGAAGGAGCTTCGTCCGATGCCTAGGAGAGCATAAAGGATGAATACGAGTTTGATTGAAGGGGATTTGGATCTAAAACGACATAAAAGGCGAGATCGAACCTCGAACAAAAAAGAAGGGGAAAGGAGGTTCGCGTACGGCACCGACAGCCTCTCCGGCAGCTCCTGGGTGTTATTGATGCTTCTGGGTTTGGCTCGGCTTCTGAGGATTTGCTGGTGGCTCTTTCGTGGCGGTCGGGGCTCGGTTTCTCTCCCTCCTTGCGGTAGAACAGGGCAGCGCTGCTTCTCGGTTGGATGACGACGACGACGATGGAGAACAAGGCTGCTAGTGGCTGGAACCAAGCAGGAACGGAGGTGGTGGCTCAGAGAGTGTCCGGACAGTGGTGACGCAGCAAAAGAAGGGAGATGGGAGGTACGGTGTGGTGGGGAATCAGTAAAAGAGGAGGGAGTGGGGGCTTTCTTCCTGGGTTGTTTTTCTGGGGAGAAAGTGAGGTTGCAGATCCTGTAATTGAGGTTGGGAAGCCAAAAGAAATGAGAGGAGAGCCTGTTGCTACTGATCTATCGGACAAAAGAGGGGAAGAGGAGCTTGCATCTTAGCCACATACAGGTGAGGCAAAACCATGAGGGAGGAGGAGGGTAAGGTGTGGTTTAGCCTTAAATGGAAAGAAGAAGACCAAGGTGGCATGTGAATCTGCAGCTTTGGGTTTGAAGTAGGGAGGGAGGAGGAAAGAAGTAAGAATGGTCCCCAAAAATCGAATAACGATAACAAACAAAATAAACCCCAAATCCGATATCTCGATCTTATCCCGACGCGTTTAAAATACTCCTCAATTTTCCCAATCCGAATTTAATAAATGAAATCCGAGCATTATTTTCAAATTTTCGGTATATAAAAGCAGAGTATAACGTATTTTAAATTTCCAATTAATTAATGCCGGAATTTGTTTCGAAAGATTTAAAATAAACCCAATAGCTCACGGACAGAAATTTCAATTCTCCTGAATATTAGAAATCGGAATGATTATAAATCACTATTTTAATAATTTAATATTCTAAAATTTCCCGGTCTTTACATGTGGCCTGTTTGACGTCCGCCTCTTCTTCTCCTCTGCAGACTTGCTCTTGTTCTTCTTCGAACTCCTTCCTCTTCTTCCTTCCGTTTTTTATTTTCTGAGAGAGAGAGAGAGAGAGAGATGGAGCAACTGTCGACAGTTGAGTTGACAGGTTTTTAAAAAACCTGTCAATTAACTCCCCCCACACGTCTCACTCTCTCTCCTCCATAACTGCAGTCGGTCTCTCCTTCAATTGTAATCGGTTGGGATGCAATTTTTTACGGGTTAGGGTTAACTTTTTGCAAGTAATATGGATAGGGGATAGGGGGTGCAACCAAACCGGGTTTTTGGGTTAGTTTTGCAAATGACCCTTTATTTAAATTGTGTAACAATGCAAAAGTGTTGAAATGAATTAATTAGCTCTCTAAATTGGTATTTATATTAAATTTATTTAAATTGTAAAAAAATTGCACACGATGCGGGTACTGAACTAGTATTAAATAAAGAAGTTGAGAAATTCAAATATTATTTAGAAAACAAATAAAGTGGGTCGAACATCAACACGGATCACCTGTTACACTTTTTGTGTTGCATGCTCTATTACACTTTTTAAATTGATCAAAATTATGAAGTAAATTATGATACGACATCTTAGGTTTAAATTTATATATAAATCCTAAGTGGTTAACCCATAAAAAAAAATATTTTGTATGTGTATATTTTAATGTATTAGCTTCTTAGGGTTTACGCATCTAGTCCTAGGGTATCTTTTTATAAGAGGTTAAAACATTATATAAATATACATTAAATATCAAAAAAAATATATATGATTTAGCTTCTAGGGTTTATAGATTTAAATGTAGAGTATTTTTTTCTCAATTTTATTTGTAATTCACATAAATTTAAGAGATGTAACATGAAAGGTAACACGAAAAATGTAATAGATGATCCGAATTGGTCAAACATTGCATTTTGGACTAATTTTTCGCCCATAGTAAGTTTTTTTCCTTAGAGCATCTGCTTTGTAGGCACTTACATTTATTTTTCTAATCTAGTTTGAGACAATAGTCATGCAACAAAGATAAATTTTATTTGGGTATACTTGAGTAATTATATTGACAGCGTAATTGTTGAAATCAATGCATTAATGTATTCATTAAACATATTGTATCTTTGTCGTTCTCTAAATCAGATTTGTGAATAGATTTATTAATATAAAAAGAAAAATGATGAAAATGAAAATAAAGTTAGGAAAACATTGGGTGAATAATTGTTGAAAAAACCCAGTGGGAGATAAAACGCTCTCTCGAAGGGCTCGGAAAAATCCCTTTTTAGGGTCGGAAAACACCGTCGCCGATCACCTCTTCGGAGGTTGATAATCCTGTTGTGCGGTTGCAAACAAATTCTACCACCACCGGCACCGCCCTCCCCATCTCCGGTGTCTTCCGTGGCTTCCACCGCCGTATTCCGGCTTCGACCACCTTAACTCGACTCTGGTCGTCCCCATGCCGTCCATCTCCGATGAGGCTTGTATTCCGTGAAAACCTAGATCCGTAATAACCCCTTATTTTAAGCAAGCTTGATTAAAATAATAAGCTTTGATAAACTTGATAAATGCTTTTTGTGACAGGAAGGAAGGAGGTCTTTAATTTGGTGGTGTTACATACTCCGTACTATATAGGCTTTATGTAACTTCCCATTCCCAACAATAAAAAGATCTAAAGACAACAAGAAATAAGAGAATAAAATACAGGGATTGCCCACTTTGAGATGATCGATCATCAGATCAAATCCCTAGCTAGACCTGTGGACAATCTTCATTCAAATTACAACTGGACAACCAAAATTTTTGCAAAACCTCAAAAAGCTAAGATTACAAGGGCCCTTTACAAACCCAGTTCAGGAGCGTCTATAACTGACACTTCAACCACAAACCAGACACAGAAATTTACTCATAGTCATAGGAGAAACAAATACAAGGGCCCTGTACAAGGAGTAAACAATAAGCAGCTACAGCACGAGTTTTTCGAAACCCTAGCTCTGTTTTTGTGACGTAATCCCCTTTTCAAAATATGTATCAATCTCTATGTATGTATGACTATGATTCGGTAGGAGGAAAAGGTGTTACCATCATAAGAGACGAAGTATTCTTTCTAGAAGAAGCTTCTTTAGGATTTAGTTCGTCAGCAGTATGAGAAACTCGTCTTGCTTGGCTTCCACTTCGGTTTCTTCTTAGAGAACGTTGTGGAGCTTGGAGTGATTCGAGCTCTTTCACTACAGCAGCCATGTCAGGTCTCGACTTGGGATCGTGAGAGAGACATTTTAGAGCAAGAATGCATGCTCTTAGAGCGTGTTCCATGGAGTACTGCCCTGATATACGCGGGTCTAGAACACGGAAGATCCTCCTCTTGTTGCTCAGGTATGGTATAGCCCATTCAACGAGCTTCTGCTCACCAGGTGGCCGGTTCTTGTCTATGGCTCGCTTCCCGCAGATGATCTCCAAGAGGACTACCCCGAAACTGTAAACGTCGCTCTTGGGGGTCAAATGACCTGATTAACAATAGCGAGATTGTAGGTGAATGGTATGAATGTCCAAACAAGAGAGAGTTCATACAAGGGAATCATGAATGCATTAACATAAACATGCTTTTCATCCAATTGTGGAGCCAGGAATTTCATGAGGGGGTCTATTAAAAAATTGGGGAGACGTTCTTTCCCATGTATACGATGAAGAAACTTTTTTTTTAAAGTATTGAAATAAAGCTCTAAAATTGTGGTTTAAATGCGTAATTTTTTTTTAAAAAAAATTCATAGTAACAAAAATTTCTCCGAAATGGGGATAGGGAAGTTTGAACTCAGGAATCATGACCTCAATGTTAAAACTCGTCTTGCTAAAGCTGTGTTACTGCTATCAAAATCCATGATAAAAGTAGTCGAGAGAGTGCATCTATGATTTGCTAAAGCTGTGTTTTTTATATCCAAAATGATAATGAGTGGCTTTAAAGAAGTATAAACAGAATGACGATCATACCTGTGGCAAGGTACTCTGGTGCAGCATAACCATGCGTTCCCATCACTCTGGTTGACACGTAGCTTTGATCACCAGTGGGTCCATCCCTTGCTAATCCGAAATCAGACAGCTTTGCATTGTAATTCTGGCAATTCAAACACAATATGCAGGCTGTTAGTAAGTGATCAAATTATTACTATACTGAGTTCAATAGTTTCTGAGAAATTCCTAAAATTCAGGGGCATTTTACCAAGTCAAGTAAGATATTTGATGTTTTGAAATCTCTATATATAACTTTGACTTCATCACTGTGGAGAAAAGCAAGCCCCTTTGCAGAGTCAAGGACCACCTTCATTCGGAGGGACCAAGAAAGAGGCTGGAAGTGAGAGCTCCCTGTGAAGCAAATGGCAAAAAATAAAAATTAGTGATTTAATTTCTAACAAAACATGACATGATGCTTGGATATCGCTGAAATCATTCAAGACTCACTTCTGAAAAGATGATTATCCATACTGCCACGATTCATAAACTCGTACACTAGTAGACGGTGCTCATCTTCTAAGCAGTAACCAATCAATTTCACAAGGTTTGGATGATGCAGCTGCCCGAGATAGTTTATTTCTGTCTGTCAATTCATCATCATGTCAAAAGATTGAACCAACATTTAAGAATATAATCATGATTCATGGAAGTATAAGCTTAGCTAATCATGATTAAAATTTACAAAATCAAACTGGACTAAAATCACACCAGGTTGACAAGTGCAAAGAAGTATGATATTTACTTGACTTACCAGCCATTCTTTATGGCCCTGAATGCCTTCTTGATTAAGCCTCTTCACTGCAATCACCATGCCAGTTCCAGGCTTTGCAGGTGTAAGTGAGTGCTCATCAATCCAACCCTTGAAGACAGCACCAAATCCACCTTCTCCCACCACACTGTCAGGACGGAAATTTCTGGTAGCATTTCTAAGCTCGCTGAAGCAAAAACCCTTCAACTTGGAAGACTGCAAAATCTCACCCTCGCTTCGAGGAGTTGAAGGTGTTGAAATTTTGGAGCTGAACTCTGCATAAATGGAAAGGAACCGAATGCAAATGAAAAAAACAATCATATTTTTGGAAAGAAGTCATCAAGAATTCACTGAAAATATCATGCTAAGCATGGAGGTTCGAGTCCTCTTCAAGGTATAGAGAAGGCTCATCGAATCAAATAGGTATTTTAGATATTAAGGCAAGAAATTCAAGGAAATGGTCAACAAAAGAAGAGTACAAAGTCGGAGAGAGAGAAAATGAAGAGCACACTGAAACACAAAGCACACAAGAGTACAAGACAGCTAGAATCTGGTTTAAAGAATCCAACAAAGGACGAAACATGAGGTTAATCAAGACATTGATGAGTAAATGTCAAACACAAAAGGTAATAACGGACCAAAAAGGCATAGTGAGAGAGATGAACACCAAACAAATTCTTGAAATGGTATTTTTACAAAACCATCGGAAATTATCCATACAGGCATACAGCCAATTTAACACATTCCACCAACGACTGATATTGCACAAGAGATATTTGCAACATATTTATCAAATACACATGCAGCTAAGTTGACAATGATGAATAACAAATAACATGTGTAGAGCAAAGATAGAAGGTCAGATGCAGCAACAGCTTGAAGAAACAATTAGCTAAGCTAGCAATATAAATGGTAAGAAAAATCCCTAATCTGACCTGTATGAAGAGGACTCTCAGCCTTGATCCGGCTACTGAAACAAGCACCCATTGCAGATTTGGAGTGAAAAACAGAAACCCCAAAAACCTAAATACTCTTTTCCAGACACAAAGCAATGAAATATATAAGACAATTGCAGAAGAGGCCTCCAGAAAAGCAAGAAGCAATTAAGCATAACACCCAAGTTGACAGCAACAGGTGCAAACCCACTAACACCGCAGCAGCAATTGAGATTGATTATTCATACTGATTCAATGAATTGAAAATCCATAATCCACCCAATAAAAGGGGTCACGCAGATCTGGTGCTAAATCACCCGGATTCCTGATTCATCCTTTTCCAATAAAGTTAGGCACCCCCAATCTCAATCTCTATCCATTAAACAGCATTCACATGATCATTACCACCAAACAATGTATAAACACGATCAAATCACGGATTAAAAAAAAAGGGCACCTTTTTCATACTTACCCTTTACCCTTTTCGTCTGCTGATTCACAAAATGATGATTAATCAAGGGAAATTAAACCCTTTATCAACCAGCTTTTCCCTTTTGGGCTCTTCCTCGGAGCTTCGGAACAGTGAATTGATAAGGGGGATTGTTTTTTCCTTGTGTGGAAGTGGGTAAGTGCAAAGAGGCTTAGGGTTGCTGGTAATGGGTTATGGTGGCGACCTTTTTGGGGGATTGGTATTTGGTGATGGTAATTGGCAAGTGTCAAGGTGTGACTTTTCGTTTCCACACAGGAAGGTGTTGATTGGAATTCGATCATTTTGGACCATTGGGATGGAAACACATACACGGGACCTCCTCCCTCCTACTTTTTACACTTCTATCTATCTAATCTATATCCTTTAGCAATATGAGATTTACTGTTCATTATAAACTTGTTGTATTAGCCGTTGGATCTACTCAAGGGGATGGGTTCAACGGCTGACATCTCCCTTGACGTATAATGTCTTTTGCCCTTCTAACATTGAATTTAAAATTGTTTATTTTTTTTTTGTTACAATACACTTTTTCATCTTTTCATATAATTCTGAAATTCTCTCTCTGTGCTTTTTTGGTTCACCGCCATCCGTTTGCTTTCTTCCTCCCAAGGGTCGTTGATCGGTTCTCTGGTTGTCTCACGCTTCTTCTTTACCTCCAGCGGCTGTCCTAGCCACCTCCGATGTTTTTCATCCATCACCAATGTAGTCACCGTCTTCGGCGCGGATTCATCCTGTTAGTCTCCGACGTTTATCCTGCAATCTCCTGTCATCGCCGATATTCATTTTGTGTGTCCTATTTGTAGAATGATAGAAAGGGTTTCATTCATTGATCAATCATATATATAGGTTACAAGGTATTGGGCCTTTGGACTCACTATACAATATGAGACCTATGTAATCTATCAAACCCCCGCATTCGAAAGTGGAGGGTCCCGTACTATGAGACTGGACCGAAAATCGAGGAACAACTGCCGAGGTAAACCCTTGATGAAGATATCAGCGTACTGATAGGAGGACGGGACATGAAGAACACGAACATGTCCAAGAGAAACCTTGTCCCGAACGAAGTGTAGATCGAGCTCAATGTGCTTTGTTCGCTGATGCTGGACTGGGTTGCTGGCCAGATAGACGGCGGAGACGTTGTCGATGTAGACCAGGGTGACCTTCTAAAGAGGGCAGCGGAGCTCAAGAAGGAGATTGCGCAGCCAAGAGCACTTGGAGACAACGTTGGCGACACCTCTGTACTCTGCCTCGGCGCTAGAGCGAGACACCACAGACTGTCGCTTCGCGGACCACGACACAAGGGTGTCGTTGAGGAAGACACAGTAGCCAAACGTGGAGCGACGTGTGTCAGGACAACCACCCCAATCCGCATTAGTGTAAGCGACGAGGTCAAGCCGAGAGGAAGGGGTGACTGTGGTGCCCAGCTCGAGGGTACCGCTGATGTATCGGATGATTCGCTTCAAGGCCTGAAAGTGCGGTTTCCTGGGCGCATGCATGAACAGGCAGATCTACTGAATGGCATAATTGATGTCTGGCCTAGTGAACGTAAGATACTGCAATGCACCGGCGAGGCTCCGGTACAACGTCAGATCATCAAACAGAGGACCAGAGTGAGCACTGAGCTTGTTGGAAGTATCCACATGGGTGGCAACTGGCTTGCAGTTACTCATCTTGGCTCGAGCAATAATCTCGGCAGCATACTTACTCTGAGATAGAAACAGCCGAGACGCATGACGCTGCACGGCGACTCCCAAGAAGTAAGACAACGGACCCAGATCTGGCATGGCGAACTCGGCACTCAACTGGGAAATAATAGACGTCCGAAGAGCATTAGAAAAGGCGGTGAGGATGATGTCGTCGACATATAGTAACAAAAAGGCCATGTCGGTGCCTCTGCGATAGATAAACAGAGACGTATCTGAGCGACTGCCAACGAAGCCCAAGCGTAGCAGATGAGAAGCAAAGCGCTGGAACCAGGCCCGCGGAGCCTGTTTCATACCATAAAGAGAGCGTTTCAGGAGACAAACGTGCTTGGGACGATCAGGATCAGCGAACCCCGGCGGCTGAAACATGTAAACTGTCTCATTTAGATGACCATGCAGAAAGGCGTTCTTGACATCCAACTGATGAATAGCCCAATGTCGCGATAACGCTAAGCTCAACACCACTCGGATAGTGGCAGGCTTGACCACGGGGCTGAATGTCTCATCACAATCAATACCTGCCTGCTGAGATCGACCGTTAACCACCAGACGAGCTTTGTAGCGCTCCAACGACCCATCAGCGCGGAACTTGTGGCGGAAGAGCCACATGCAGCGAATGACGTTCGCCTCAGGAGGGCGAGGAACTAGAACCAATATGTATCATTCCTTGTCAGGGCTCTCTTGTTCTTCTTGATTACCTTCTTCAATTTCGACGAGAACGAAGCCACCAGTTTGGAATTAGGCAATATAGCAGTGATAATACCTGATTGAGGAAGAACAAAAAGGTCCGCACTGTTTTTTTAAGCATGTTTGGCACGACGTCCAGAGTATTCCACAACCGGGTGCGGACTTAACTCCGCAAGAAGTTGCGGATATTAGCGGTGTATGCAGTAAAAATTAGCAGTGTATTTAACAACCCAAAAAAAATCTAATTTAAGTATTTATTTTATGTAAATAATGTAATTAATTTTTTAAATCGGATGAAGTATTAACTATGAGATAGTAAAACACAACTCTTAAATATACTTAATCAATGCATTGAATATAAGCAAAACTATATAAAAGGTTTAGCCGAGCATGACTTACCGAAAACTCCTAAAATGATGAAAGAAAGAGAGAAGTGTTGTTAATGAATTGTGTTGTGTGAGATGTGGTGGAATATGGTTGAATGAGAGCCCTATTTTTTTTAGTGGTTAGAAACCTTAGAAATCGTCCTCTTTAGTGTATAAGCAAAGTCCAATGAGATGACAGAGTCCTCGTGCAGAATCTGCTGAGATACAAGGGCTCTGACTCCAGCGAGTGTTGAAGCCCATTCGTGGGTACGTGTTGAGGATCGGTGGGCGCTGCTAGGTAGCCGCAGGCGCCACACCTATATAACTCTGTTTCTCTTTTTTTTTCTCTTGTCTTGGCTTCGCTTCTCCTCTTGATTGTTGACTTCTTCTAGGCTCTTCATAGTTTTAGAGTGTAGTGTCACTCTTCTCTTTATGCCTGGTTCCGAGAATTTGCATTGATAGACATAAAACGCGTAGATTTCAAACTTTGCAAGTAAAAGATAATGAATCTGATTAAAATATGTAAATATGCAACCTAAACTACTCTCAAACCGCCTAAATTGTCTATGTAAAACATGCATTATCAAATATAAATTTATATATGGGATAAATTATCCACGCTTATGAAAAAACATTCAAAGTAAGAGCTAGAAAATCAGAAAATGCTCTCAAGGTCTTGGTTTTTTTTTAATGCAGGGAAAGTCTTGCTAATTTCAAATAGTTGGCGCATACATTTATAATCTATGAGATATCCTTAGCTCATTTATCATTTGTTATTTCACAACGCTAGAGAAACATAATATTTATATTCAAGATTCAAGATTCTAGGTATGAATTTGTGATTATATATGATTAACACTGAACTCAAAACCAAATTATTTTTTCTTTGAGAAAAAAAAGAGTGGTTAATTAATCCCACACTAAATTATATAAATTTCATAAAAGATTAAGAAGAATTAGTTGATAATAATTAATGCTTATACATCATAGATGATGAAGGATATGTAAGTACTACATAAGAACTAAAGAACGCATTGATTCTCATAACATTTTTCAGAAATTGTCCAAGATGTTACTACATAAGAACTAAAGAATATATAGACTATCAAATTGAATAATAACTTTCATTTTTATAATATCTATTTATAAGAAATAAAGAACATAGTTGAGCATGTTATATATTAGGTAAAAGCATGGATACTAGTAGGGTTGTGCATCGGCCCAAAACCTAACCGAGCCGGACCGAACCGAATCGAAAATCTCAAATTTTCAAAACCGAAAGTTGAATCGAAAGAATTAGGTTCGGTTCGGGTATTTGCCGGTTCGGTTTTAACATAGTTGAACCGAATTTCTATATAAAAAAAAATTCTTTAAAAAAATTCGATTTAACACAAATCGAACAAAAAAAAAATACTACCTCTGTCCCACAATGGCTGTCTTTGGACATATACACGCTTTTTAAGAAGCTAAATACTCTATCAAATATCCATTTTTAATTAATTTTTTAATACTTATGAGTAATATGTATGATATTATTTACAAATATTTAATAAAATGTTGATATTTTATATAGTTTTTAACTTCTTAAGAAAACGTGCATGAATAGTTAAAGACAACCATTGTGGGACGGAGGGAGTATGTATTAGTGTATATATGTGTGTGTGTATACACTGTGTATATATGTGTATATATACACACTACACACAAAAAAAATATTGTGTATTAGTGTATATATGTGTATATATAAAGTATACAATTATATATATATATATATATATATATATATATATATATATATATATATATATATTATATAGAGGATGGTTTAGGGGTACTCAAGGTTTATTGTGTATCATGTGAACACATCTGGGCCGCTGATTAGATGAAATAGATGGATGAGATCGATTAAAAGGAAATTTTAGCTTTTTTTTATTAAAAATTAGCGGGACCCACGTTTTTTTCTAGCCCACTTGCTGAATTGGGAGCGTGTGTGATGCACTCTCTTGAAATTATTCGATGTTATATCTGGATTATTCGATCTTATCGACGGATTATGCAATGGTATCGACGGATTATGCGATGGTATCTGGATTTTTTTTGTTAACCTTTACAAATGGTTGGTTATTCGGTCGTCTATGATGATTATTCGGTGGTATCTAGAGGATTATGCGCTCGTATATGAGTGATTATCGCTAGATTATTCGATGGTATCGATGAGTTATTCGATAGTGCTACAATATTATTCGGTTACCTATGTCATTTAACCAAATAACTAAAATTTATTCTATTCTATCGGCGGATTATTTGATGATATCGTTTGATTATTCGATAATATCACTTGATTATTGACATCTTTAAATTCACACATAAACAAAAACCCACCAAATTATCTTGTATACATACGAATAAAGTTATACATACAAACGAATAAGCCTAACTTACACTATCATTGAAATCTTTAAATTCACCACCACCACAATCAAAATAATCGATGCAAAAAGGACACAATTTTGATCAAATCAGGTCAAACAAAACTCCAATTGAATAATCCAAAATCAATTCAAGACCAATCAATTGAAAATAAATCGAAAGAGGGGTGTTCCAAGAAAAATCAAATTGAAACAAAGCTCCACAGCCACACCTCATGAAAAAGGGGTGTTCCAAGAAAAATTTAATTGAAACAATCGAAACCGCCTCCGATCTCCCCTTCTGAAACTTGCTGGAAGTCGCTTGCCTACGATCTCTCCTTTAGGCTCCGATCTCCCCTAAATTTGTTCAATTAAATTTTTCTTGGAACACCCCTTTTTCATGAGGTGTGGCTACGGAGCTTTGTTTCAATTTGATTTTTCTTGGAACACCCCTCTTTCGATTTATTTTCAATTGATTGGTCTTGAATTGATTTTGGATTATTCAATTGGAGTTTTGTTTGACCTGATTTGATCAAAATTGTGTCCTTTTTGCATCGATTATTTTGATTGTGGTGGTGGTGAATTTAAAGATTTCAATGATAGTGTAAGTTGGGCTTATTCGTTTGTATATATAACTTTATTCGTATGCATACAAGATAATTTGGTGGGTTTTTGTTTATGTGTGAATTTAAAGATGTCAGTAATCAAGTGATATTATCGAATAATCAAACGATACCATCAAATAATCCGCCGATTGAATCGAATAAATTTTAGTTATTTGGTAAAATGACATAGGTAACCGAATAATATTGTAGCACCATCGAATAACTCATCGATACCATCGAATAATCTAGCGATAATCACTCATATACGAGCGCATAATCCTCTAGATACCACCGAATAATCATCATAGACGACCGAATAACCAACCATTTGTAAAGGTTAACAAAAAAAATCCAGATACCATCGCATAATCCGTCGATACCATTGCATAATCCGTCGATACGATCGAATAATCCAGATATAACATCGAATAATTTCAAGAGAGTGCATCACACACGCTCCCAATTCAGCAAGTGGGTTAGAAAAAAACGTGGGTCCCACTAATTTTTAATAAAAAAAAGCTAAAATTTCCTTTTAATCTCATCCATCCATTTCATCTAATCAACGGCCCAGATGTGTTCACATGATACACAATAAGCCTTGAGTACCCCTGAACCATCCTCTATATATATATATATATATATATATATATATATATATATATATATATTATTTATGTAGTGTATAAAAAGTATTTTATATATATGGTGGAATATTAAAAAAATTCGGTTTAAACACAAACCGGACCAAAACCGAACACAAACCGAAAAATGAAAATTCTCGGATCGAAAGCCGAACCGAAAAACTTCGGTTAGGTACGGTTTGTGTTGGTTCGGCCCAAAAATTCGGTTTGGACCGAATCATGCACAACCCTAATGGATAGTTAGTTAATTTTATTTTATTTTATTAGGAAAGAATTCGGGTGAGAGGGACTCTACCCGATAGCATCCTTGTGGATGAGGTCAAGAAGACCAGATTCGTTTGAGATATCGATGCCCTGAGCAGAGTGGCAAAGGTGTGTAACCTTATCAGCTACTCTATTGTCTAATCGAGGCACGTGAAAGAAGAAGACTTCTTTCACACTTGATAGTAGGATTTTAATATCAGCCATAATCATTTTCAATTTCCCAGAGACATGAATGTTTGCCTAGCAAGTGGTTAATTATGATGAGAGAGTCTGCTTCAATATGTATTTTTTTGAGGCATAGCTGCAAGATTTCCATAACGCCTTGTTTCAAGGCTAAAGCTTCAGCTTTGAGAGGGGATTGTCTACCCAGCATTTGGTAGCCAATGTGTATAGGTTTTCCATTCCAGTCCTGAATAATAGTTAATTCCAGAGGAGCTTTTATTATTTGCAAGGCTAGATCCATCAAAGTTGAGTTTGAACGTACCCGTTGGGGGTTCGCACCAAGAGATCTGATTTTTGATTTTGTGTTTACCATGTTGATTAGAAGTGTGCACATAGTAGGAGGGCACCGAGCTAAGATCCTCCTCTAACCAAGCAGTTTTCTTCCAGTTTGTAATGTGAGCATTAGTAATATGTCTTATTGTATTGATACTAGGGATTGACACTTGTTTGAATAGATGTTGGTTTCTTGAAGACCATATTGTCCACCATGAAAAAGCTAGATTTTCCCTATCAGTTTTTGAGAAAGTAGAACCTATGAATTCAAAGATAGGTTTTATTTCACGTGATTGAGCAATGAGGGTGGATATCTTATGTCGATTGTAAGACGAGAAGGAATGGAGTATGTTCAAATACGGACATTCAATTAAAAAGGTGTCATCTTCAAATGCGTTATTACACAGACAGTAAGTGGACGACATGCCTACACCACTCCGATGGTGAATCTATTTCTCCAATAACTCTTGTCCAATTTATTCCAATATGTGTCATGTCGTCTTGCTTTGGGTGTCCAGTTAAAACTAACTGCTTACACATCAACCTACAAATAAACCCCAACCCACTTGCTTTTTCTTTGATGGTTTTTCTCTGAAACTTAAGATTTAATTCAAATTATATTAACGCTCCCTTACCGTCACTCTTCCTCCCTCTATCTCTCTCTGTCTTATCCTCTCTGTCCTATCTCATTTGCGATTTTACTTTTGTTTTTTCACTCCTCTCCCCCCCCCCCCATTTAATGCACTAATTCCCCTTTCTCTTTTTACCATCTGTGCTTTGGGGGGAGGGCGACACTAGAACCAGGGAAACACTGAACAACACGCAAGACAGGAAGCAAGCATAGAGTGTCCAGTAGGAAATCATTGGGTGTTTAGTAGAGTACCAAGGGTGTCCAATAAGAAACCATAGAGTGTAAAGTTGATATATTGTTCATTCATCAATTAAAAAAATAAAGCAGTTCACCAAGCCTCTGCGAGGGCTCCTCCATTTCGATTCCACCTCCTCTATTCCAAATCCGGCCTCCACTCGCCTCGAATTGACCTAGAAAAGCCATCACAACGAAGGTGAAGGACGAAGGCACTAAAACGGTGCTCCGACGGCAATTCACACCAGCGGCGCATGCCGAATTCTAGCTCCCATGGAGATCACGTCACCCTCGAAGGCAGAGCGATAGAAGACAGAGAAATCAAATAATAAATAAGCTCTTCAATGGAGCTCTTCAATGGAGAGAGGTGGAGAGAGGCATAGAGAGGAAGGGTTTTGGATGGGTGACAATGATGGGTAATAAATGCCCCGTTGCTTCTCTCTCTCTCTCTCTCTCTCTCCACTGATTGCAGCAAGTGAGGTACGTAACGGGAGATTTTTAGGGGGGGAGGGGTGGATAGGGGGTGCAAAAAGGTCTGGGTTTTTGAGTTAGTTTAGCAAATTGCCCTATGATATAATTGGTTTTTCTAACATGCAATCTTGTGAAATACTTTTTATAAATTTTGAATTCAGAAAATATTATATGATATTAAGTAATTTAGTATTTTTAGGCAATCTATTTTCATATCTAGATTATTAACCATAATTGTTTCGATTAATGTTGTCATTCTCATTCCCTTCTTAATTTTCATCATCCTCTTTATCACTTCCATATTTTATTCCATATTTTATTTAATATGTGCAGAGTATTATATTTCCTTTATAATCCTCTTTTACTCTTTATCCCCCTCTTCCTTAACTTATTTAGTTAAATAATTCTCATTAGCTTCACCACACACCAAACCCTGCATGTTTGCCTTCTACAAGCTTGTAATAGTATATTAAATGTGATTGCCTTCTACATGCTTTTTAAATTAATTCATAAGTTCAAAGTTTTTTGTTTCAAAAAAAATAAACATTATTGTTTTATTTTTATATGCAAAGATTGTTTCAATTTTTTTTAATTATCTTCTAATTTTATAATCTTTAGAGTTTGTTAGTTCTTCATTGTAATAAAGGTACTCATTCATTATTGATTATATGTAAAAAAACAATTACTCTATATAAAACAACATTAGTAAAATGAAAGAAGAAAATAAAGATATATTGATACATGTAGAGAAAATGAAAAGAAAATTTTATGAAATTGGAAGTGCAAACATGATAGAAGTAACATGTTTATTGTATACATATATACATGTAAATGTTTTGAGTTATTTACAAAAATTGAAAAAGTTATAGTTTGTTATTATTTGATTAATGGTAAATTAAAAGTGATCAATCTAGAGAATTCAATCACTATCAAATGAGATGATTGTAAGAAATTAGTTTACATATTAACACATCATAATTAGGATTTTAATTAATTTTATTTTGGGTATGTATTTGTTAAGATCAAAATTGCACAAATGAAATAAACATGCATATGTACAAATAAATTTGATGAACATGTTTCAAAACTAAAATGGATGGGTGTGCACATGCGTGCGTGTTCAGATTAAACATAAATTTAGGTGGTAAAATCAAATTTTGAATTATAACTTTAAAAAAATTAAAAAGAAATTATTAAATACTATAACTAAATAATTATCCTTGAAATATAACGAATAAAATTAATAATCCAAATATATTGGAGTACCAGCTGACCAAATAAAGAAGTTCATGAAATTGATGAACATGTTTCAAAACTAAAATGGATGGGTGTGCACGTGCGTGTTCAGATTAAACATAAATTTAGGTGGTAAAATCAAAATTTGAATTATAACTTTAAAAAAAAATTAAAAAGAAATTATTAAATATTATAACTAAATAATTATTCTTGAAATATAACGAATAAAATTAATAATCCAAATATATCGGAGTACCAGCGGACCAAATAAAGAAGTTCATGAAATCTCTTGATTTTCTCATTTTGTTAAATTTATGGTTTTTAAAATAATTGTAAATGATTAATTCTCATTACTTCGTACTTATTTAAATCAAACCGGATTAATTGAACTCAATAAAATCAAATCAAGCATCAAATCAAGCATGAGTTTTTTTTTTTTTTTGGATCTTAGTCTAGTTTCACTTCGAATCGACATATGGATAATTTATTGTATGCCCTATTTAAGTTGTGTCAATTAAACCTCTATTATTACTTAAAATTTATAATTACACCGAAGGTAATTGATTGACCAAATTTTTATGACGGGTTGCGAATGATGTTTTAGCTGGCTTAGTACATCTCTCATGAGTCATAGGGCGCAGTCGATTGACGAATGGTTACGGTTTTTTGACAGTGGAAACAATTGAGCATTGAGTTATGTTACCAGCGACGTTGTTAGGGTTTATTATCCCCTAATTTCCTTTACTTGGAAATCAGATAGCATGTAGTAACTATCTGTACTTCCTAATTAAATATAATAATAATAATAATAATAATAATAATAATAATAATTGGTTTTTGTATATAACAGAGCTTCCAAATAAGCACAAGTTGAACTTCATATTTATCATGCATCATAACTTCTACAAATTAACTTTGACAAGGGAAGCAGCTCAAGAACAAAATCTTGTTTAGGGTAATAGTTTTTTTATTTGAATAGCTGCCATGAACGGAACACAAGCAAGAAATAATAAAAGAATAATGGCAAATAAACCTCCAGCTCCAGAGTCACTGGCAACTACAAAAAGAAACTGAAGAGCGGAGGAAATAACGTCCAAGATACGAACAGATGAAAGACGAGCATCAGCGTGCATACGTCCAAATATCTCTGGTTTGCAATTAGAAACACTTCCTGTGGACAATCGATGGGCCAGACTCATCATACTCTGCCTTGGCAATCCACATCTGCAATTATTAGACAACAAGTGAATTTCGAATGTAAGAGACGAGAAATTTCACATAACTCTCCTTGTGCAAGAGGAATGGGACATACCTGCTGGAAAGTACTCAGAGATGCCAGGATGGAACCTCCAATCCAGACACTATACTTCCTCTCAGGAGGAGCAACCACCTTAATTTTCATGCTGCTCGGGGCCAAGGCTGTGATTTCCTTGCTCATTCTATCAGCAATACCAGCAAACATGGTAGTTCCACCACTGAGCACGATGTTTCCATACAAATCCTTCCTAATGTCCACATCACACTTCATTATGGAATTGTAGGTGGTCTCGTGGATCCCAGCAGCTTCCATTCCTATCATAGAAGGTTGGAAGAGGACCTCAGGGCATCGGAAACGCTCAGACCCAATGGTGATTACCTGTCCATCAGGCATTTCATAGTTCTTTTCAACAGAAGAGCTTGTCTTGGATGTTTCCAGTTCTTGCTCATAGTCCAGGGCTATGTATGACAGCTTCTCCTTGATATCCCTAACAATTTCACGCTCTGCTGAAGTGGTCAGTGAGTACCCACGCTCAGTCAAGATCTTCATCAGATGCTCAGTCAGATCACGCCCTGCAAGATCAAGACGGAGAATGGCATGTGGAAGGGCATAACCTTCATAGATGGGGACAGTGTGGCTGACACCATCCCCAGAATCCATAACAATACCTGTCAAACAATGAAGTAACAAGTTAGACATACACCGGCTTCCAATTATGTTCGTGAGAATATTTATTAATATATAGTAATATGAAATTTCTATGGGTACAACCATAAGTGACAAAGAAATTTGAAAGAGCTAACCTGTAGTACGACCACTAGCATAGAGGGAGAGAACAGCCTGAATGGCAACATACATAGCTGGAGCATTAAATGTCTCAAACATGATCTGTGTCATCTTCTCCCGATTGGCCTTGGGGTTAAGAGGCGCCTCAGTCAAGAGAACTGGGTGCTCTTCAGGAGCCACACGAAGCTCGTTGTAGAATGTGTGATGCCAAATCTTCTCCATGTCATCCCAGTTGCTGACAATACCATGCTCAATAGGATATTTCAGTGTTAAGATACCTCGTTTTGATTGAGCCTCATCCCCAACATAGGCATCCTTTTGGCCCATGCCAACCATGACACCAGTGTGACGTGGACGGCCAACAATGCTAGGGAACACGGCTCTGGGGGCATCATCTCCAGCAAATCCAGCCTGTAGAAAGATTCAATCAAGGAGAAAATAATTACACATTGATTCATCAAAAGCTTCCCATTGAAACCTGTGCCTCCGATAAAAATGTAAGCCTTTTGTATACAATACCTTGACCATTCCAGTTCCGTTGTCACAGACGAGTGGCTGGATATCCTCACCATCTGCCATTTTCTAGTTTCTGCAACCAGTTCAAAATTTTTAATCCGTGTACGTTCTTTCACCATTCCATAATCATACATTCATACATTGCCTAGGTTCCAACGGAAAAAGTAAATCAACCAAGCAAGAAGTTCCAAAGAGTGTACATTTCAACTCAGCAGGAAAAATTAAACTAGGCACCGTATACCAGCTTTGCTGTATCTAAATACAAAAATAGGATGGAATTTGTTATCTTCATCAAAAGGGACCACATTCCAGAAATGGATGCATCACAAGTTTGGCAAATTCTAATTTAAAGGAATAAAATCTCACAGACATGACCATATAAAAGAATATAATATGTATAATGCATCCGTAAAAGGGGGAATAACATACACCATGGGATAGTCAAATCAATTGTTGGAGATAAATAAAAACGGCCAAACACTGTGATGATGAAATGCGACCGAGCGCATCGGGGAAAATTTTCAGAAACAACCAAATCTCGTGCGAATAATACACAAAATCCATGGCGCATATCAGCTAAGAATATTTTGAAAATGCAGCAATGTGCGATCCCCAAACTCTAGAGGACGCGATCTAGATCAATCTCGGGATTGACTTTACTCAAATTCGTTGAATGATGCAACCAATGTGATGAAGGCAATGAATCAGATTGGCATCTTCAAACGTAATTGATAGAGGAGGTGAGGATCTTACCTTGTTGTATCGTGAGATCGTCGGAGTGGAAGATAGAGAGGGGAGAGAGGAGGCAGAGAGAGATAGGAAATAGGCTTTTTGAGAAATGGAGGGGATGAATCGTAATTTAATAGAGGCGAGAGAGAGATGAAGTCAAATTCTCCTCTCCTAACTTTAAGATTCTTAACTTAAAATAAAAAAAGAAATTTTCTAATTCTCTATTTTAGGAGAGTTTTCACGATTTTTAAATTTTTATTTTTAGCCTATTATGATGTCGAAAATCTTTCTTTTTTCTAAAAAACGAAATAAATAATTAATTATTCTCGACAAACCAGGGGTTTCTCACCAATTAAGATGACTTTCACTTTTATTTTCTTTTCTTTTTCTTAAAAAAAAAAAGAAGAGATTCTGTATCGAAAAAAACCTAACAAAATGATTCATCTTTTCCAATCGATTTAAATCACTCTCTGACTCTATTGTGACTCATGTAATTATAAATTGAATTATAAATATAAACTCATGAATTGTATTTATTAAGATAATTTTTAATATATTTAAAATAACATAATCATATAAAATATTATAATAAATTGAATTAATTTTATAATATAATTATAAATATTAAGCAAAATATAATTTACAATAAGTTAAATTCATATTAATATACTCTCTCCGTCCAAAAATTCATATCCTTTTACTTTTTGACACGTTTTTTAGGAGATAAAAATTATATAAAAAATTAATTTTTAAAAATTTCTTAAATAATTACAAACTTATTATTAACAAGTTTATAATTATTAAAAAAATAATAAAAAAAAATTTGTGATAAAAAATAAAAAACATGTATTTCCAATCCTATCGAGCGAACTAAAACATTACGGAGTAATAAAATTGGTAAGGCACATCACTCGTTTTTCTATTTTTCATTATTAAGGTAATAATACAAAATCCTACCTGAAGAGTCTATAAGGTGATAAATAATACTCTAGAAGGGGAGATGAATAGAGTATGCACGATTTTCGCAAGATAAGAAAACTTAAGACAATTTGCAAAACAGTTTGTCAAGACTTTGATAATGCTACCAAATCTTGACTAAGCAAAATCAAATAATATAAAGTAAATGCGGAATGTAAATAACGAACACATGAATTGTTAATGAGGTTCGACACGAACTTGACATACGTCCCCGCCTAGGGTTATCCAACCCGTAGGATTCAAACCTCTTTATTTCACTTTCCTTGAGCTTGGAACTTCCTAGGAGAACTTCCCTTCCCATATACAAAGCCTCACCGCTTTTATTCTAGATCTCAACCTTACAAGTAAAATAGAGGATCACACTACACACCAAGGTGTGCTAGTACGAGTATGAAACTCAAAAAGTGAGTCAAATGACTTGTACAATAAAGAATGTGTTTCTCTCACTACTAAAAAATCAACCACACTATCCATCCAAAACCGAAAAAACCAAACCAGCAAAAACAATCAACCAAATCATTCTCCCCCTTTTTGTCTTCCAACAAAAGGGTAGAGAGCAGGAGTTATTAGAGACAGACCAAAGTATTTTTAGAAAACAGATAATAGTTTTTCAAAACGGACAGAGAGACAGAGAGGGTGAAGCTGTATTAAGGCCATGAGGAGGAGGCACCACTAGTGGACTTCTTCTTCTTCCTGGAGTAGGACTTGATGGGCTTAGCTGATGGAGAGGGCTCTGCAGTGGATGGAGCGGTTGATGTAGAGGGTCCAGTTGTAGAAGGTTCACCCTGCTTTGGAGTTGCTTTAGCTGGTCCTTCTTTCTACCAATCCCCAAAGGTTGGGTACTGCTTGTTCGGCCCAATGTATTTCCTTCTGACCTTGTCTCTGCACTTCTTTCTCCATCTGTCCATGGAATCTTTCGTGATCTTATCCTTTTCCATTTGAGCCAGGATCTTCTGCCTTTCCACGTCCATGTACTTCTTCACAACCCCATATTCTTCAATAGTCAAAATTGTGGGCTCTGGATGAATTAGACGCAGGATGGGTTTCTTCTTCACAAGCCTCTCACAGTGAAGGATGACATTGCCCACTTTCTCCCTAACATGATATGCAGTCTCTTCATCTAATGGCATGATAGAGCCAGTGGATGTGAATGTGAGAGCATTCAAAAGCATCATCTGATCAAGCTTACAGTTGACGATAGAGAGCAGTTCATGTGTGTTGTCTTGCCTTGACACAATATCAGTCCACATCCTCCCCATGTCCATTCTAAGGTCTTGAAAATCAGTATCCAAAGCAACAATCATGTCTTCTGAAATTCCAGGAGTAGGAGCAGGAGATCATTTGCCTTCCTTCTTCAACACCCACTGGCCCCTTAAATTTCGAGCAATCCCAAGTCGTTCAAGGCAAGCCTCTAATGAAGTGATGTCTCACATCAATGTGCTTTGTTCTTGAGTGTTGCACATGGTTCTTAGTGATAGAAATGGCACTTGTATTATCACATTTGATAGGAATACCTTTTAGATCTATGCCAAGGTCTCGGAGTTGTTGTGCTATTCATGGAATTTGTGAGCAACAGGCTCCTGCAGCTATGTATTCGGCCTTAGTAATGGACAATGCAAATGAGTTCTGTTTCTTTGAATGCCAGCTAATCAAAGATGAGCCGAGGAGTTGACAACATCCAGATGTGCTTTTCCTGTCCACCTTATAACCTGCAAAGTCTGCATCTAAATAGCATGTTAAATGAAAGTTGCTCTGTTTGGGATACTAGAGACCAAGGTCTTGAGATCCATTCAAATATCTAAAGATCCTCTTTACAACGATAAGATGTGATTCTGTAGGATCAGCTTGAAACCGAGCACACATACACACACTGAACATAATATCAGGTCTACTAGTAGTAAGGTAGAGTAGTGAACCAATCATACCTCTGTACTCCTTTTGGTTCACATTCTTACCATTCTTGTCTTGATCAAGGGAGAGAGTTGAACTCATGGGAGTCTTTTCTACTTTGGATTGATCCATTTTGTATTTCTTGAGCAAATCCCTAGTGTACTTCCCTTGATTTAGAAAGATGCCCTTATTTGTCCGATGAACTTGTAGACCAAGGAAGAAATTTAGTTCTCCCATGAGGCTCATTTTAAATTCTCTGCACATTATCTCAGAGAAATCCTTGCAAAGAGAGTTGTTAGTAGCACCAAACAATATATCATCAACATAAATTTGAACTACCAAAAGATCATTTCCACGGGTCTTGATGAAGAGAGTTTTGTCAATCAAACCTCTTTGAAAACCATTTTCAAGAAGATACTTGGACAATCTCTCATACCAAGCTCTAGGGGCTTGCTTAAGACCATATAGAGCTTTGTCCAGTTTATAAACATGATTAGGAAATTCATCACTTTCAAAACCAGAAGGTTGAGCAACATAAACTTCTTCTTCTAAGACCCCATTTAGAAATGCACATTTGACGTCCATTTGAAATAGCTTAATTCCCATAAAGGATGCAAATGCAAGTAATGTGCGTATAGCTTCTAACCTTGATACGGGAGCAAAAGTATCCTCATAGTCTATACCTTCTTCTTGATTGTAACCTTGAGCAACAAGCCTTGCTTTGTTTCGAATGATCTTTCCTGCTTCATCCAACTTATTTTTGAACACCTTATTCCTTTCAAACTCATTTAGCTCACTTTGCATAGCCATGATCCAATCCGAATCCTTGAGTGCTTCAGCAGGAGTTTTTGGTTCTACAAGAGAGACAAAGGCATAGAAAGCACATATATTTTTTTAATCTAGATCGAGTTTGTATACCAGAGGATGGATCTGAGATGATATCTTGAGCTGAGTGTGATGAGGCGTGTTTAAACTTTCGTTGCTTTGGGCCTTGATCATTTAAAACAGCAGCTGTTCTTTCTTCAAGGTCTTGAGTGGTGGTTTGAGAATTGGGTTCTTCATTGCTTGTGTCAACCACATCTAGGTTATGTATATGCTTCTCAAGGTCTCGAGATAACTCATTTGTGTCTTGGATTTGCTCTTGCATGTTGCGTTCTTCGTCGTTCTTGTTCTCAAATTTATCCTCTTCTTCTCCATTAGAATCATGATGATTTAAATTGAGATCTGCAAAACTTTCACTCAGCACACCATTATTGCTTTCGTCGAATACCACATGGGTACTCTCAACCTTTTTGGGTTTGAATGAGCTTCTTGTTTGTTTACCTCTTGTGCAAGCGTTGCATAGTTCCTCGCTTTTGAAGTTTAGGTCAGGTAGACCTCGTACTAGGTCTCTTGATTTTAGCTTATTGAGGGTGTGCATGCTGACATGCCCTAACCTTCTGTGCCAGAGACTCGGTTCTTCTGTCAAGACCTTGAGAGACTTGAGATTTGTACCTGCAAATTGGTTAGCATTTACCGCATACGTATTGTTGTGCCTGTGAGCAGTAAGGATCAGATCTCTAGTTTCCTCATTTCTGACTTCACATTTGTGCCTGTCAAATCCAACCTTATTTCCCTTGTCACATAGCTGAGAAACACTTAAGAGATTATACTTTAATCCATGAACAAGATATACGTCCTTGATGCAGCTGTTAGAATTACCAACATTACCAATACCAATGATATTACACTTCCTTTTGTCACCATGAGTAATTGTTCCAGTAGTTTGCTCTTTAAGGTTTTGAAATAGAGATTTCTTCCCACTCATATGTCGAGAGCATCCACTGTCCATGATCCATTTTGGCTCCTTATTCTTGGTGATATCCTCCTGCAAGACAAACATCATCCTTTCCGTTTGAACCAATAAACAGATTTGGATTCATTATGAGGATAGACCATGTTGGATAGTCTAGTCCCTTTTGGAACCCAAACTTGTCTAATTAGTTCGTTTAATCGAACTGGAAATGTATTTCTAATGATATGAGGTTCCTTCCATCTTTACGGACAGGTTTCCTTCACATGGCCTTTCTTACAACAATAGAAACAAGTAGGTGACCGCCAATTTCCTTTTGCTTTAACGAAAGTGGTACTAGGTTTTTTAGGAAAAAAATTATTGGAGCCAATACCACTTCTATTAATTGACAATTGTTGTTCACCCAACATCTTATCAAGATTGGCCTTGGATCTCGTGAATTGTATGAGTGATGTCTGCTGGTCTTGACACTTATCAATCAGCTTAACCTTCTCTGTCTCTAGAACCTTATTTCAAAGTTTCAGAGAAGAGAGTTTTTGCTTGAGATTAGAATTCTCTGATGTCAATGTCTTGACTTTAATGTCAAGTGTTGACTGAGAGGCTTCAAGATTTTTCATTTCCAGTGACATTTCACTTATGCACTTCTGTTGATCCTTCAGCTTTTCTTGTAGGATGTTAATCTCATTGTTGCAAGCTTCCTCATTAGAAATCATATTCTTTAAAACTTCTGAAAGAACATCGGGAGGACCAGACATTAAGTTTCTTACCACTTCCTCAAGATCTTGACTTCGAGATCCCTCATGTTCGACCATAAGACATTGATTTCCCTGATCTCTTTCAGAATCTGAGTCATCTAAGGAATCTGAGTCACTCCAGGTAGCTAGCATAGCTTTCTTCCTTTGATCATTTCTCCTGAATTTGTTCCTCTTCTTCATAGGACATTCCTTCACGAGATGATCTGTTTCGCCACACTCAAAGCACGTTAGTACCTTTGGTTTCTTCGAGGAGTTATATGACTTACCTCTGAATTTAGATTATCCAGCATTTTCTCTGTTGGAGAATTGCTTTTTCATCTTCAGAATTCGTGCCAATCCTCGTGTGATAAGAGCAAAGGGATCGTCCTCGTCATCACTTTCGTGACCATCAGATTGTGTTTGTTCTTTCTTTGCTTTGAGGGCAAGATTTTTTGTTGTTGGAGGAACTTCTCCATCTTCCTCGTTCAATATAATCTCATGGGTAATAAGTTTTCCAAGAAGATCATCCAATGGCAGTGTGGTAAGATCTTGAGGTTCCTCAATTGTAGTAACCTTGGGACCCCACTTGGCTTTTGGGAGGCTCCTAAGAACCTTCCTAACTTTCTCTGGGTTAAAGAAAGTTTTCCCAAGCGAGTCGAGGTTATTCACAATTTGAGTGAATCTCGTAAACATCTCCTTCACTAATTCATCAGGATTCGTCTTGAAAAGCTCGTATTGTCTGAGAAAGATATTGATCTTGCTCTCTTTGACTTGACTAGTGCCTTCGTAGGTAACTACAAGTTTGTCCAAGATTTCTTTGGCACTCTTTCAAGAGGAAACACGGTTAAATTCATTAGCATCAAGAGCGCAATATAATAGGTTCATGTCTTTGAAGTTTTTAGCGACGTTTTCCAAGTCTGTCTGAGTATATTCAGCTTCAGATTTCTCAACTTCTTTCCCATCAACAGTCTTTGTTGGAATGTGTGGTCCTTTCTTGACTAGGTCCCATAGCTCTAGATCTTGATCAATGATGAACATCTGCATAAAAGATCTCCAGTGAACAAAGTTATTGTCACAGAACAGGGGAGGTCTGTTGGTTGATCTCCTTTGGGCAAATCCTCCATCACCTGTGGTAGACATACTGAAACTCACAAGATTGTTGGATCAAAAACAGTGAGCCAAGCTCTGATACCAATTGACGAGTCTATAAGGTGATAAATAATACTCTAGAAGGGGGGATGAATAAAGTATGCACGATTTTCGCAAGATAAGAAAACTTAAGACAGATTGCAAAACAGCTTGTCAAGACCTTGATACTGCAACCAAATCTTGACTGAGCAAAATCGAATAATATAAAGTAAATGCGGAATGTAAATAATGAACATACGAATTGTTAATGAGGTTCGACACGAACTTGGCCTACGTCCCCGCCTAGGGTTATCCAACCCGTAGGATTCAAACCTCTTTATTTCACTTTCCTTGAGCCTAGAACTTCCTTGGAGAACTTCCCTTCCCCTATACAAAGTCTCACCGCTTCTATTCTAGCTCTCAACCTTACAAGTGAAATAGAGGATCACACTACACACCAAGGTGTACTATTAGAGTATGAAACTCAAAGAGTGAGTCAAATAACTTGTACAATAAAGACTGTGTTTCTCTCAACACTAAAAAACCAACCACACTCAGGGGTGGAAATGGGTCGGGTGATGGATGGGTGGACCCATTTTTTCACCCGACCCGTCACAAAAAAAATTCACCCGACCCATCACCCACCCATTTAATGTTTCACCCATCACCCGACCCGTCGGGTGAATCGGATGGGTCGGGTGGTTAATCGGGTGAAGGAATTAAATAAAAATGAGTCACAAGACATACCTAAAAATCATTTATATTCGATAATTTTATAAACCATGTCAACGTATAATCTTACTAAATTAATAAAAGACTTATTCATACATTATATCACTATCCTTAACTTACAAAATTAGTACTAGAAGTTTAATATCAAACTGAATGAGATTAATTTAACTCGGTTACTAGACTCAATATAAAAAAATGGTATAGAAAAACTATGCCTTGGATTATTGTTACGAATCTCATGACAAATTGGGAAAATATGATTTGGTTAATCATGTATTAATACAGTAAATGCTAACAAAGTTGTTGGAAAGATCCAAATTGCATACACTATATCGGTATATGCAAAACAAATAAAAGACATTTTGTTATTTTAAAAAGACATGGAGTTAAATAATGCAAGTTTTTTAGACCTTTTTAACAAGAACACTTGGAAAATGGAGAAAGTAGAGGTAGAAAAGAAGAAATATGTTAGTTATGTTAAATTATACGTAGTATTATTTATATACTAGCCTTTTTTTTTTATAATAATCGGGTGGGCTAACGGGTGGTTAAGCGGGTCGGGTAATGGGTCGGGTGATGGGTCGGGTAATGGGTGGAAAATATATCACCCATCACCCGACCCATCACCCATTTCACCCGACCCATCACCCATCCGTCACCCGGATTTTTTCGGGTTTTCACCCTAATAATCGGGTCGGGTGGGTCGGGTGATTCGGTCACCCACGGGTGATTTCCAGCCCTAACCACACTAAGCTCAACGAGTATGCGAGAGAATGCTTTGCTGCTATAACGGAGGGAAAACCTGTTGTTGATCTGTCAAAGTAAACTCAAACCTATAACTAGTAAAGCAATAAATACGAGGTCGATCCACAGGGAGATTTGTTGCTCAAATGTGATTTCAGTGCCGATTAAAGTAACCAAATGGGGGGTTTTTGTGAGTGTAAAAGATCCGCCTTTTATCAAAGCGGATTGATGAAAGTAAGAGTAAATGGTCGTGATTCAAACAATTAAGAGAAGCAGTTCTACCTACAATTTTCCACTTTATTTGGTTGAAACGATCCTTGTAACTTCTTCTCGTCCTATTAAGTTCCCTATGAATGCCCTTGTCCCGACCTAATATAGTTACTAGTCCAATCAGTCCTAGAAACCCTTATCAATCGAACAATCCCTAAAGAAGGATTTAACCAAATTGATAGCTTTAAGTTCATAGATTAGACAAGGTATTCGCAGTCCCTAAAGAGGGATTTAACAACACATCCAACTTCCTACCTATCCAATTAGTTCAATCAACCCTAAAGGGACAAGTTTGCTACTTAGGTTAAGGTTCACAATCAGGAATCTACAAAACCTTAGCAATTGAATTGATCTAATTAGTTGGCCAGACAAGATAGAACAAAACAATAAACAATTAAGCACAAAGAAGTTGAAGCATTCAAATATAGGAAACAATGAACGAGAATTAGAAACTCACAATCAATCCAAAAAAAGCTTCAAACTGTAGGCAGAACAGATGAGTTTAGTTCCTCATGGAAAACATCGCTCGATCTCTAATTGTCTGATAGAATGCGGAATAGAATAGAAGTGAATGAAAAATAACAATAATCGGCCTTTTCAATAAGTCTAAGTCGGCCACAACACGAAATAATAAACTAGGGTTCCAATTAAAATAAAACGACGCGGCGCTGACGACCAATGCGGCGGCCGCTGCATATGCTGCGGTCGCGGCACGCGACTTCTTTCAATGCCCGCTGCAAATATCCCTTGTTGTGGCCGCGACACGCATGTTGCGGCCGCGACAGTCTCGCTGTCGTATCCTCTTGTCAAATCCGAGAGCAGCTCCAATTACTCCTTTCTTCTCTTCCTTCCTTGCTTTTTTCCAATGTCTTTTGTATTTCTCTCCAAGATATTGCATCTCCCAATTGTATTCAGATTCACTCTGCAAAATAACCACAAATTCGCGCAGAATCCGAATTCCTCCAAAATAATTACGAGATGCAATTTAACTACAAATTATGAACTAAATGCAACCTAACTATCCTAAAAATGCCTATAATGCTTATCTAAGATATGCATTATCAAATTCCCCCACACTTAACCTTTGCTTGTCCTCAATCAATGCATCCCACAAGAAATCCCTTCAATTCTCGACCTCATCAAAAAGCAACATCATATCACGTGCAAACATAAACCAAGCAAACACACGTCATAGCATGCATTCCAGTTATCAAAGCTTAGATAATCCAACCTCACTAGAATTATGTGTTTCACTCATGCTCTCATGTGTTTAGGCTTTGAAGTACAACTCTCAACTCAATCCAACATGCACTAAGCTCATAGACATTGACCACCATATCACCAAATCTTCACAGAAATGTCATTACTTGCGGGACACAATAAAGAAAAATAAATAAAATGTGACTCTTTTTTTCTTTGTTTCTTTTCTTCTTCTTTCTTTCTTTTTTCTTTTCTATTTTATGTCTTGGTGCTTTCTTTATGCGAGACGCAAACATGGGTGTCATGAATGACCCCGGTCTATCAACGCCTCAACCTACTAATCTGAAGTCCACTTGAACATCTTTTGACGCAAGTTGCAAACATGTGTGTCATGAATGAACCTGGTTACTCAATGATCAAGCTTTCTTACCCAGGGGATAGTTTTCAACACCGTTTTGCGCGAATCATACCCATGGGTGTCATGCGTAGACCCGGTTAATAAGTGCATCAACCATTGCCACCTTATTTTACTAAATATGCACACATTCAACCAAAAGACTCAAAATATAAACAGAAACTCCGCAAGCAACAAACATGTGCGTCGGTCTTGAAAAATAGATATTGCAGTCAATGCCAATAGGTAGCAACACAAGGAGAGTAATTCACACAATTGAGAAAAAGAATTATAAATGATTCTAATAAGGCTAAAACATTCTCAAAAGGGCCATGTTCATAGGATTTCAATCATACTTTAGCTCAATCACACATACTCAATTATATTTGCTAGCTTATGCTTCACAAAAACAAATACAGACAAGGCCAAAACATCCAGAACTCCATGGAACTTATATGATCATGCTGAAATTTAAATTAGAGGAAAAACTAAGCCAGATGGGTATTTGAATAACACATATGGATGCAATGCATGATTGTTTTTGGATTTTTGGATTTTTTTAATTACGAAAAATAGACAGCTCCTTAAAATTTTAATAAACTTAAACATGGTGCAGAAAATTAAATATGATCTACTAAATGACAATATATACAAAATTCTTCTCCCCCACACTTAAAGGTTTCAGTGTCCTCAATGAAACAGCGGAAGACAACAAAAATAAATCAGATGAAATCAGGGTGAAGGAGAAAGAAACTGACCACTCACTGGGGCGGAGGCTGGTAAGGTGGAATGTGCGGGTACTGCTGGCGAAGGTAATAAGTCTGCTCTCTCCGCATCTCCTCCATGTTGTAGGATATCTCCTGGACATTGCGATCAACGTCTCTAAGTGTGAACTCGAAGGAGTCCTGGCGCATCGACACTTGATGCATGTGTGTGAACATATGGTCTCGCAAGGCATCATCATCAGCAGAAGAGCTAGGCCCCGCAGAAGCGCCAGCAGCATACCGTGCACCACCCATGTGATAATCAGCCTGCTCAGGGGCATCCTCCTGGTCCTCCACCTCAGCATCCCCATCATCCTCATCGGCCAAAAGATAGAGGGAATCATCAGACGGGCCATAAGGCAAGACCCTAGGTAGCCTCAATTTGTGGGCTCCTCCAGATCCTGACTTCCAGATAAAACCCGTCGCCTCAGTTCCCTCAAGCAAATAGGCTCTCCGCAGCTGCTCCTCTATGTAAGTGTACCCTCCAGACATAAGAACATCACTCTGTATAGGATCAATGAAGCGGTGGGCGATGAGACTGATCATGCCTCCCAGGCCAATTCTACCTTTCTTCTTCCCCTGGATCCGCAGACAGCTATCCACAAATATCTCAACCTAGTCTGGAGTAACATAGAACTAGGGAGCAAGGCTCCATAACCATGGTAAGTCGTCGGCGGGTACCTTGTTCACATCGCCCTAGCCGCTGAAAGCCATTTTCAGGACCTTGTGAACCAATCTAAGGCATGGATGGACAAATTTGTAGTTGTACTCTCCTCAATGTCCATCGAAAGCATCGCCCGTCGCCGCAAACCAAAAATCATGAATCTGCTGATCCGACACAAGGTTAGACCAATCTTGGTTGGGCGCCTGAGTAATCCCAAAGGCCTCCCTCAACTGGGCAAAAGTACAAGTGTGGATATGGTCCAACAGATGGAACCGAATCCGAGAAGCATCAACAAGCTCCAGTGTAACTATGAACTCACATGCCAGCTTAGCATATGTGGGGGCACTACAATCTATGAACGCACCCAAGCCCCCATGAGTGAGCATCCGCCGAGTGACCCCTAGCATCACCAGCCTTTGTAAAGTCGGAATGTCGAAGAACATTGTTTGCACAAACCTGATCGCATCAAAACTCTCATAAACCTTCCTCTTATTTCTAGATAGGGATCCCAATTGACGCACCATTTTCACGAAATTTCAGCAGCAATTTATCAACCAAAGTAGATCCAAACCCAACCACAAAACTTAAATCCACCACAAGCAAATCAACAAAATCAAATCCTTCAATCAACCACCCAATACAAATCCTCCAAACACAAGGCTCAAGAACACAAATCACCACCCCTCAAACAAGCAACCACACACTAACACAATGATAATCAAGAAACCAAAACACCACACAACTTCCAAAAAGAAAATCTAGCAATGTTCGAACCTAGCGGCGGGGACGAAGCGGCGGCCGCGGCAGGTAGCTGCGGGCGCAGCAGCAGGTTCGGCGGCGGGTGGGGGCTTCGGTGCAGCAGTAGTCACGAACCTCCTCGAATTGCGAAGGCGGCACACTGGGGTCCGTGGGTGGCGAAGGAGGCTCTGTGTGAGAACAGATCTGGTGTGGGAACAAATCCGGTGTGAGAACAGATCCGACGAGAGAGGGAGGCGAGGGTGATGGCAATGGTGATTTTTGAGAGATTAAAGGAGGGTGATGGCAATGGTGAGTTTGAGAGAGAGGCGGCAGGGATAGAGAAAGAAAAGATGGTGGTAGGGTTAGAAAAATGTGGTCCTCGGAATTACTTCTTAATTTTTTTTATTTTAGAAACTCAGAAAAAGGGACACGGACAGGTATGCGGCGACCGTATCATAGTATTGCGGCCGCTGCATGTGCATGAAGCTGCGGGTGGGTAAAGCGGCGACCGCAACATAAAGCTGCGGCCGCGACATACGATTCAGTAGCAGCTCTGTTCTTTCGTTTTGTTCGTTCCCAATTTCATATTCCAATCAACCAAAAGCAAACTAGCTATAAAAACTACCTAAGATGATGATGATGATGATGAAAAAGAAAGAAAAACTTACCTCGGGTTGCCTTCCGAGAAACGCCTTTGTTTCATGTCGCTGGCTCGACGTAATGGCCCTTGACTGACCTAATTGGTTGGTTCAACAAGCACCAACTCCTCTTCTTTGTTATTCGGGATGTTCTCAAAGTATGGCTTAACTCTATGACCATTGACCTTAAAGAGCTCATGAGACTTAGGGTCATAGAGTTCGATTGCTCCATGAGGAAATATCCTTGAGATGGTGTAGGGTCCTTTCCCACCTTGATCTAAGCTTTCCAGGGAAGAGTTTCATGCGTGATTGATATAGGAGAACCTTGTCTCCGATCTTGAGTTCCTTCCGCATGATATGTTTGTCATGCCATGCCCTTGTCTTCTCCTTATAGATTAGTGCATTGTCGTAGGCATCCAAGTGCAATTCCTCTAGCTCTTGCAATTGAAGCTTCCTGAACTCACCCACTTCATTCATCGTCATATTGCAATTATGTACAACCCAGTATGCCTTATGCTGAAGTTCCACAGGAAGATGACAAGCATTTCCAAAAACAATTCGATAAGGGGACATATCAATGAGAGTCTTATAGGCCGTCCGATAGGCCCACTGAGCATCATTCAGCCTTAGACTCCAATCTTTTCTGTTAGGAGCCACTGTTTTCTCCAGAATGGTCTTAATCTCTCGATTTGATACCTCTGCTTGACCATTGGTGTGAGGATAATAAGCAGTGGACACTCTCTGCGTGACATGGTACTTCTTTAGCAGGGCAGTGATGGTCCTATTGCAGAAATGTGTCCCTCTGTCGCTAATTAGAGCCTTAGGCACCCCAAATCTTGCGAAAATTGTGTCTTTCAGGAAATCTGCAACAACTTTGGAATCATCAGTTCTGGTGGCTTTTGCCTCCACCCACTTGGAGACATAGTCCACCGCAAGCAAAATATAGACATTCCCAAAAGAACTAGGAAAGGGACCCATAAAATCAATACCCCAAAAATCAAAATTTCACAGGATATGATCTTAGCTTGTGGCATCAGTGAAGACAATTACCTTAGCTCCTAAGAGATAGGAGCGGAACTTCTCCAGTGCAAAGACCACAGCCAGAAGCTCTTTCTCAATGGTTGAGTAGTTCCTTTGCGCTCCATTCAGAGTCACGGAGGCGTAGTAGATGACATGAGAGCTCATTCCTTCTTTCTGTCCCAACACAGCACCCACATCATAGTCTCTAGCATCACACATAATCTCAAAGGCTTGAGACCATATGGGTTCCTGAATTATAGGAGCGCTAGTCAGGCGACCTTTTAGCTCATCAAAGGCTGCTCTACACCTGTCATCAAAGTCAAAAGCTACTTCCTTTTTGAGTAAATCACAAAGAGGTGCAGAAATCTTAGAAAAATCCTTAATAAACCTGTGATAGAACCCTGCATGGCCTAAAAAGGAACGAATCTCGCGCACATTGGTGGGGTAAGGCAGAGACTGAATGACATCAGTCTTAGCCTTGTCCGCCTCAAGACCCCTGCTAGACACAATATGACCCAAAACAATGCCTTGCTCAACCATAAAATGACACTTTTCAGAATTAAGAACTAAGTTGGTGTCTACACACCGCTTAAGCACAAGTGACAAATGGTGCAAGCAAGTATCAAAGTCATCTTCATGCACAGTAAAGTCATCCATGAATACCTCTATGAAGTGCTCTACATACTCAGAAAATATGCTTACCATACACCGTTGGAAGGTCCCAGGTGCGTTACATAACCCAAAAGGCATTATGCGATATGCAAAAGTGCCAAAAGGGCATGTGAATGCCGTTTTCTCTTGATCCTCCGGTGCTATAGGTACCTGAAAATATCCTGAGTAGCCATCTAAGAGGCAATAAAAAGAGCGACCGGCAAGGCGCTCAAGCATTTGATCAATAAAGGGTAGCGGAAAGTGGTCTTTGCGAGTTATCGCATTCAGCTTACGATAATCAATATAGACCCTCCATCCAGTTTGGACCCTGCTAGGGACCAACTCACCATCCCGATTCTCAACGACAATGATACCCCCCTTCTTAGGGACAACCTGAATAGGACTCACCCACTTGCTATCAGATATGGGAAAGATCATACCTGCTTGAAGGAGCTTCAGCACCTCTTTCTTTACCACCTCCATCATCGGCGGGTTGAGTCTCCACTGAGGTTGTCTAGATGGCTTGGCATCATCCTCCAGAAGTATTATGTGCATGCAGAGGGTAGGACTAATGCCCTTAATGCCTGCGATCGTCCATCCTAACGCCTCCTTGTTCTCCTTCAGAACAGTCACCAATCGCTCCTCTTGCGCAAAAGTGAGTTTGTTAGAAATAATGACATGCAATGTATCATTCTCACCAAGAAAAGCATATTTAAGTTGATTAGGAAGTTTTTTCAATTCAACATCAGACGCTTGGACAATGGATGGAAAAAGCTTTTCAGTTGGCATGGTCAGCTCGATTCGTTCTCCCCTTGGTGGCACATAGGTGGGAGATCGATGGACTAAAGCCAATATAGCCTCATGCAAATTAGATGAAAAGACATAATCTCTAAAAAATTCATCTATAGGGGCCTGTAAACCGACCTCCATCTCATCAACACACTCCAAATCAAAGCAATCTTGTGCCATAGTATCAATAACATACATAAAGAACAAAGAAGGATCATCAGATTGAAATTTCATGGAATCATAAATATTATATTTAACTCTTTGACTATCAAATTCCATAGTAAGAGACCATGAATAGACATCTATCTTTGTCCTAGTAGTTTTCAGAAAGGATTTGCCCAACAGAATAGGGCCTTCATTGTTACCAGGACCCATATCAATCACAAAGAAGTCAGCAGGGAATATCAAGTTGTCAACCATAATCAAGACATCCTCAACAATCCCTTTCGGGTAGATAGTAGATCGATCAACAAGTTGAATTACTACCCGAGTATCATTCAGAGGTCCCAATCCCAAGGTATGATAAACATGAGAAGGCAAGACATTAATAGATGCTCCTAGATCTAACATGGCTTTGTCAAATTTAGTATCACCTATCACACATGAAATTGAAAACATACCAGGATCACTACACTTCTCAGGCAAACGTTTTTGAAATACAGCAGTGACATGTTCACTTACCTTTACCTTTTGCTTACCTTTCAGCTTCTGGTTCCGCTTGATAGTGCAAAGTTCCTTAAAAATTTTAGCATATCTAGGAATGCTTTTAATCAAATTAAGCAAAGGAATGTTTACCTCGCACTTACTGAACGTCTCAAAGATCTCCTTATCGTTCTCATACCTTCTTCTATCCTTTAGGGCTTCCGGAAACGGTGGAACCGGCTTTGGAGTTTTCAGAGGTAAGGAAGAAGAAGAAGGAGGAAGAGGAGAAGAAGAATAAAGAGGGGAAGGAGGCAAAGAATTCGGCGTACCTTGCACTGTGGGTTCGGCATAGGCCTCTGCTGCAGGCGCGACATTATGCTGCGACCGCTGCTCCCCTGATGTGTCGCGGCCGCGACATGGTTGCTGCAGCCGCCGCACCGTACAACTTCCATCATCCTCTTCCAAGATCTCTATTTCCTCGTCCATGATTTCCTCGTCGTCCTTTGGAGGTGTGGCAATCAGTTCTTTGTCACTCCTAAGCGTTACAGCACTGATATTCTCCTTAGGATTCGAAACCGTTTGCGATGGAAGCTTCCCTGAATCGCTTGCCTCCTTCACACTTAAGGCTTGAATGAGCTAACTCAATTGATTCTCCAGATTTGTGATTCGGTCTGATTGTTGTTTCTCAACCTTCAGGACCAACCGTGACAATTTCTGTAATGGATCCTCAGGAGCCTCATTCGATTGTGGTTGGCCTCCCTGTCGAGGTTCAAACTATTGCTGTGGCCTTCCATGTTGCCCCCTTGCTGATTGAAAGGGGATTGGTAGTTCCCATAGCCCTGCTGATAGCCTTTGTTGTAATTGTTGTTGTTGAAGTACCCAAGATTTCCAAAATTGCCTTGTCTAGGCCTTTGTAGAGCGAAATTCCCAATGACATTCAACTCTACGTTAGGATCTTGCAGAAGCGGACACATGTTCATAGGATGGGTAAACTCATTGCAAAGTCCACATGCTTTCAACTATTGAGGAGTACGTTCTATCAGTTACCAATTGTTTGATCATCTCCTCCACCTCTGCCATATCGGTCTGAAGTGCAGCCACAGGGGCATCAATAGAAAGTACACCCCTAGCACGAGTGCTCTTGTTGAACTGCCTAGAGCCCTTCGAGAGCTCCTTAAACACATCCCAAGCTGCAGCAAGCGTCATATTCAGCATGTTTCCCCCACAACACGAATTCACTGTCTTGCGCTCATCATCAGTAAGTCCATTGAAGAGAAATAAGACCAAATCCTTCTAAGCGAAACCATGGCATGGGCAGCTAGCGCAAAACTTCTTAAATCGCTCAAAGTACTCATGAATCAACTCTGTAGAGTACTGCTCAATGCTGCAGATTGACCTTTTCAAGGCATTAAGTTTTGTTGTAGGAAAGTACTTCTCCAGAAAGACTCTTTTTATCTCAGCCCATGTTGATATAGTCCCAGGAGGTAGATAGAAGAACCATTCATCCGTCTCATCCTTCAAAGAAAAGGGAAAGGCTCTCAGCTTGATTTGATCCTCAGTAATGTTCTCAGGTTTCATCCCAACTACCACAATATGGAACTCAGATAGATGCTTTTGAGGGTCCTCCCCACTCAACCCATGGAACTTGGGTAGAAGATGAATTACCCCATATTTCAGCTCAAAGCTGACCCCTTCCCCTAGCGCAGGGAATTGGATTGTCAGGGGTTGCTGTGCCAAGTCAGAGAGCTCCTTAAGAGTGCGGTTTGCTTCGTTAGCCATCTCTGCAGTGCTTTCCCCTTGATCGAAAGCCTTAAAGAGGCAAGGGTCCTTTCAATCTTTAAATCAAACGGCAACAAAGAAGAATTAGTAGCACGGGTATGGACCATATAAAACAGTCCACACCAAAATCAACACAAAAACACACAAGAATCAATAAAAGTCCCCGACAACGGTGCCAAATTTGACGGAGGGAAAACCTATCGTTAATCTGTCAAAGTAAACTCAAACCTATAACTAGTAAAGCAATAAGTACGAGGTCGATCCACAGGGAGATTTGTTGCTCAAATGTGATTTCAGTGCCGATTAAAGTAACCAAATCGGGGGGTTTTGTGAGTGTAAAAGATCCGCCTTTTATCAAAGCGGATTGATGAAAGTAAAAGTAAATGGTCGTGATTCAAACACTTAAGAGAAGCAGTTCTACCTACAATTTTCCACTTTATTTGGTTGAAACGACCCTCGTAGCTTCTTCTTGTCCTATTAAGTTCCCTATGAATGCCCTTGTCCCGACCTAATATAGTTACTAGTCCAATCAGTCATAGAAACCCTTATCAATCGAACAGTCCCTAAAGAAGAATTTAACCCAATTGATAGCTTTAAGTCCAGAGATTAGCCAAGGTATTTACAGTCCCTAAAGAGGGATTTAACAACACATCCAACTTCATATCTATCCAATTAGTTCAATCAGCCCTAAAGGGACAAGTTTGCTACTTAGGTTAAGGTTCACAATCAGGAATCTAAAAAAACCTTAGCAATTGAATTGATCTAACTAGTTGGCCAAACAAGATAGAAAAAAAAAAAAACAATCAAGCACAAAGAAGTTGAAGCATTCAAATATAGGAAACAAGGAACGATAATTAGAAACTCACAATCAATCCAAATAAAGCTTCAAACTATAGGCAGAACAGATGAGTTTAGTTCCTCATGGAAAACATCGCTCGATCTCTAATTGTCTGATAGAACGCGGAATAGAATAGAAGTGAATGAAAAATAACTATAATCGGTCTTTTCAATAAGTCTAAGTCGGCCACAACACTAAATAATAAACTAGGGTTCCAATTAAAACAAAACGACGCGGCGCTGACGACCAATGCGGCGACCGCTGCATATGCTGCGGCCGCGGAACGCGGCTTCTTTCAATGCCCTCTGCACATATCCCTTGTTGCGGCCGCGGCATGTCTCGCTGTCGTATCCTCTTGTCAAATCCGAGAGCAGCTCCAATTACTCCTTTCTTCTCTTCCTTCCTTGCTTCTTTCAAATGTCTTTTGTATTTCTCTCCAAGATATTGCATTTCCCAATTGTATTCAAATTCACTCTGCAAAATAAACACAAATTCGCGCAGAATCCGAATTCCTCTAAAATAATCACGAGATGCAATTTAACTACATATTATGATTTAAATGCAACCTAACTATCCTAAAAATGCCTATAATGCTTACCTAAGATATGCATTATCAAATTTCAACACCGTTTTGCGCGAATCACACCCATGGGTGTCATGCGTAGACCCGGTTACTAGGTGCATCAACCATTGCCACCTTATTTTATTAAATATGCACACATTCAACCAAAAGACTCAAAATATAAACAGAAACTCCACAAGCAACAAACATGTGCATCGGTCTTGAAAAATAGATATTGCAGTCAATGCCAAGAGGTAGCAACACAAAGAGAGTAATTCACACAATTGAGCAAAAGAATTATAAATTATTCTAATAAGGCTAAAACATTCTCACAAGGGTCATGTTCATAGGATTTGAATCATACTTTAGCTCAATCATACATGCTCAATTATATTTGCTAGCTTATGTTTCACAAAAACAAATACAGACAAGGCCAAAACATTCAAAACTCCATGGGATTTATATGATCAGGCTGAAATTTAAATTAGAGGACAAACTAAGCCAGATGGGTATTTGAATAACACATATGGATGCAATGCATGATTGTTTTTGGATTTTTCGAATTTTTTTTTAATTACGAAAATAGATAGCTCCTCAAAATTTTAATAAATAAAAATTTAATAAACTTAAACATGGTGCAAAAAATTAAATATGATCTACTAAATGACAATATATACAAAATTCTTCTCCCCCACACTTAAAGGTTTCAATGTCCTCAATGAAACAGCGGAAGACAACAAAAATAAATCAAATGAAATCAGGGTGAAGGAGAAAGAAACTGAGCACTCACTAGGGCGGAGGCTGGTAAAGTGGAATGTGCGGGTACTGCTGGCGAAGGTAATAAGTCTGCTCTCTCCGCATCTCCTCCATGTTGTAGGATATCTCCCGGACATTGCGATCAACGTCGCTAAGTGTGAACTCGAAGGAGTCCTGGCGCATTGACATCTGATGCATGTGTGTGAACATATGGTCTCACCAGGCATCATCATCAGCAGAAGAGTTAGGCCCCGCAGAAGCGCCAGCAGCATACCGTGCACCACCCATGTGATAATCAGCCTGCTCAGGGGCATCCTCCTGGTCCTCCTCCTCAACATCCCCATCATCCTCATCGGCCAAAAGATAGAGGGAATCATCAGACGGGCCATAAGGCAAGACCCTAGGTAGCCTCAATCTGTGGGCTCATCCAGATCCTGACTTCCAGATAAAACCCGTCGCCTCAGTGCCCTCAAGCAAATAGGCTCTCCGCAGCTGCTCCTCTATGTAAGTGTACCCTCCAGACATAGGAACACCGCTATGTGTAGGATCAATGAAGCGGCGGGCGATGAGACTGATCATGCCTCCCAGGCCAATTCTATTTTTCTTCTTCCCCTGGATCCACAGACAGCTATTCACGAATATCTCAACCCAGTCTGGAGTAACATAGGACTGGGAGCAAGGCTCCATAACCATGGTAAGTCGTCGGCGGGTACCTTGTTCACATCGCCCTGACCGCTGAAAGCCATTGCCAGGACCTTGTGAACCAATCTAAGGCATGGATGGACAAATTTTTAGTTGTACTCTCCTCGGTGTCCATCGAAAGCATCGCCCGTAGCCGCAAACCGAAAATCATGAATTTACTGATCCGACACAAGGTTAGCCCAATCTTGGGTGGGCGCTTGAATAATCCCAAAGGCCTCCCTCAACTGGGCAAAAGTACAAGTGTGGATATGGTTTAATAGATGGAACCGAATCCGAGAAGCATCAACAAGCTCCAGTGTAACTATGAACTCCCAAGCCAGCTCAGCATATGTGGGGGCACTACAATCTATGAACGCACCCAAGCCCCCATGAGTGAGCATCCGCCGAGTAACCCCTAGCATCACGAGCCTCTGTAAAGTCGGAATGTCGAAGAAATTTGTTTGCATAAACCTGATCGCATCAAAACTCTCATAAACCTTCCTCTTATTTCTAGATAGGGATCCCAATTGACGCACCATTTTCACGAAATTTCAGCAGCAATTTATCAACCAAAGTAGATCCAAACCCAACCACAAAACTTAAATCCACCACAAGCAAATCAACAAAATCAAATCCTTCAATCAACCACCCAATACAAATCCTCCAAACACAAGGCTCAAAGAGGGTCCACACTCCACACCGCTGGTGGCGAAGTATGAGGCAGTGATTTGATGGGCTGTTGTTAGGGCGTGAAAAGGGGCCGCAAAAGGTGATTGTTGAGTCGGAATGTGCACAACTAATACAATAGCTGCAAGGGAGAGTGATGGCCAAAGAGACGGAGGGGGTGTTCATGGGCAAGGCAAAGAGCTTGGCAAGGGAGTTTGAGGAATGTAGATGGAATGTCGTACGGCGTACAAGAAACAAAGCAGCATACTTCCTTGCTCATATTTGGCCTCGGACACCATATTTTTGCTTTTCAGAGTTCGATTTACCTTAATCGTTATTTAATATTGTATTCGAAGATGTTATAATTTCGGATTAGAAGTTTCCTAATATTTATATAAAAAAAATGTGTTTGTTTAGGATCTAAACTTAAATTGTTGACAGTTTATGAAGAAAATAAATAAACGGTTTTTCTATCCTATACCCTTGGGGCATAAGATATGAGGCTACAAATACAAAGATTTTTCAAATTTAAATAATTGTAGCCATTTTTCATAATGTTTTCCTGAGGTCTATGAATCAAAATATAGAAAATCTTTTCCAATATGGGTTGTTTATCCTATGCCCTTGGGGCATAGGATAGAATAACCGATAAACTCTTTCTAATTTTGCCCTTGAAATACCACCAACAAGAGCTCTATGATTCTCAACCAATTGTTTCAGTCCTTTTTGTTTTCATAATTTGAAGTATAAATGAAAATATATTAGATGGATACAGTGGCGGATCTAAAAAATTTTCATAAGGGAACACGTTTGTACATGCACGATATCGTTTTAGATTAAATCAACATAAATAATTCCATATAATACGACAATAAATGATATTATTTCCTTACCAAAAAATTAATGTTATTTTAAGATAATATATCATCGGTTTATGATAGAATGTTATCATTCTTTTCGCGTTTAAAAAAGAAATATAAATAAATAAATGAAATATACAGAAAAAAATAACTAAATAATGATATGAAACACAATATAATAAACATTAAGTTAATACTAGGGTTTAGGCGTGGCCACGGGTCAGACCCAGCGGGTCGACGGGTTTGACCCGCCGGGTCAAGGGTCGGGGAAGGGCGACCCGAATCCTAACCCGGGAATTCCACGGGTTGGCGGGTTCGGGTCACCCAGTGGGTCAAAGAGTCGACGGGTCGACCCGACGAGTTGGACCCGGGTTGGACGGGTTTGCACTAGTTCGGACTTCGGAATCTGAATTGTCGGATCGGATTTGTCGAGAAAGGGAACGGGAATTGAACGCCTATATGTTTGACAAATATCCTTTCGTGTTCACAAATCATAACTTGACTCTTTAGTATTTACGTACAAAATACAATATGTAATATTACATCTTATAATTTTCAAAACTAAAAAGTCTACAACTTATAACTCTATAAGTTTTACAAATTACAAAAAAGTTGTACAATTTTTGTATTAGGGAGTGTTGGGGGGGGGGGGGGGGGGGAGGAAGAAGGGCTTGAATCGATTTCCCGACTGCCTACGTATCCTCCCGGGGGTGAGGAATCAAAGCCCACGTAGTTCTTTTACCTGTATGTCTGAACCCCGGCCCGGTTACCTCCTCTTCTAGTCTTCTTGATCATCGGATCCTCCACCTCCTGAGCCATCTGTGACCGCGCCATCAATGGAGCTCCCAACGAACTCTGTCTCTATTCCGTCATCATCCTCGGAATCAGTCCCCAAGTTGTTCTTCTGCATCCGCATCTCCGCCTTCTTCCAATCTGCAAGGCAAACTTGGCCTTCGAGGTTCTCAGGAAGCAACCTTGATCTCTTCTCCGAAAGAATCTGACCTCCGCGACTGAAAAGCTGCTCGACGGCTACGGTGGAGCAAGGTGCCCCAAGTATTTGTCGGGCGATTACCTGCAACGTTGAGAATCTTTGTCTTTCGGGACGGCTCCACCACTCAAGGACATCGAAATCTTCCTCTTCATCGCTGAGAAAATCAAAGTTAGTGGACAAATATTCGCCAAGCTCCGAGTGGGGGCTCGACGAAGATCTGGACCTCTTTGACCCAAAGATATCTCGGGCAAGTGCCTTAGTTCTAGCGGTGATGCTGGTTCGTGACCCGCTTACACTGGAAGGCACGGGAGGACGACCGGAGGGCGCTCTATCGCCCGTCGAATATTCAGTATATAATTGTTCTAACAATCCTCTAACTCTAGCAACAATAATTGTAACATTGCAATCAGGATCATCCACAATTCCTAAAGTCAGATAATAGTTTTCTAAAAACAATTGAACTCCGTTTAATTTATATCTAGGGTCAAAACAACACGCTACGAGGAAAACGTCGGGTATAACTTTGTAATATGCGATCCATTTCTATCGCATCTCCATAGTCGCTTGGGAAATGGAACGCGTGTTAATCCCGTCTTGAAGGGCTATTGCTACGTTCATTGCAATAAAACAAAAAATGTTTGATGTAGGCATGTAAACGTGGGAAAACATCCGAGTTGCGTCGTAAAAAACTTTGAAAACCTCCACAACGTCCCAGGCCTAAGTCCAAACATCGGCAAATATGTGTGAGTCCGGGATGTTTTGTGTTGCAAAACCGGAAAGAAGTTCCTTGTAAGTGATTGAATCATAAATCATTGTGTAAGTGGAGTTCCACCGAGTGCAAACGTCCTTGGGGAACGTTTTTGGGCGGGTTTGGTGAGCACGACAATAAGCACGCCATTGCTGGCGAAGCTGTTTGCTTCGCCAAAGTGCCCGCAAAACAAATCGAATTGGTTCAACAACACCTTGTAAATATGTTAAACCATCTTGAACACATAAGTTTAAAATGTGAGGGGCGTAACGGATGTGGCCGGAAAAACTTGCCGCCTATCCCAGGCTGACAGTTTTGAATTAAATCTGGGATAGATGCGGTGTTGGCAGAAGCGTTGTCAAAACCGATACTAAAAACTCTTTTAGTTAATCTATATTCTTGTAAAACCGTTAAAAGGACACGTGCTATGTTTCGTGTCGTGTGTGCTTCATCGAAAACTCGAAAAGCTAAAACACGTTTGTGCAATTGAAAATGTTAATCAACCCAATGGCAAGTAACACCCATGTATGAGTGATGTTGCCAATGGTCGGTCCAAATGTCACTACAAATCGAAACGTGTAAATCATGGTTTTTTTGAAAATATTCGATTAATTCATTTTTACGGGTGTTATACCATCTAAGTATTTTCCTCTTAACCGTGTTTCGACTAATACCTTGTCATGCAGGTTGAACATTTTGCGTAATAAATTCATTGAAACATAAACGTTGTGAAAAACTATAAGCTAAACCCTCGACAGCTATCATTTCCGCATATTGATCATGACAACTACGATAATCATAAGACCATAAACCAGGGGGTTGAGAGGAAGAAGATGCGTACCCGGTTAGTTGAGTTTGCCCTTTGGCGAGGAAGAAGATGCTTCGAACGGATATGGCGACCGTAGTTCCCATATCCGCCTCCCTTCTTGTGCTTGTAGACCGTGGAGCAGAAGTTGCACTTGGCGGCGCAACTCGATTCCTCCCAAGTCGGCTCCCTAGGACCTTCGTGAACCAATACTTGAAAGTAGCGGCTCGAACTTCCGTCGTAGTAATAGTGTCGCCATCGGCCGGAGTTCCTTGGCTCCCTTCGGCGGGGAACCCGGACTCTTGGGTCGGAATCGTCGGAGTTCCGGCTTGGGGGGTCCCATCGGCCTCGAGCTCGGCCTCCTCCTCCTCCATGATCTCGTCAACGTGGTCGGCGAGTAGAGCATCATCTCGACGACGTCGGGATCCGCTCGCCGCCGAGACCGATGCACTTCGATGAAGACTTGGTGCCGCCGCCGGGTTCGAGCCGCCTCCTCTGACACTCGGGGTCGATGAAGATGGGGCCTCACTAACACTCTTGCGACCCCTAGTAACTCGGTTGAAGATACCCGACATGTTGAATTTAAGAGATTTAGGAGATTTAAGAGAGAGACTACGAAACCGGGATTACGAGAGACAAGATCGAGCGATTAGAGAGCGATTATAGAGATGAAGATGAGATTAGAGGAGATGAGTGAGGTGTGGGTTGGAATTGGGAGGGAAAGGGGCTATTTATAGAGCCAAACCGATCCCTTTCCCTCCAATCCGACCGTTGGGCAACGGTCGACCCGCCGGGTCCAACGTTGGATATAGCCGTTGCCCTGGCCGATTCAAATTTTTTTTTTGGGTGGTGTTTGGCTACTAGTTTACTAGCTTAACTTTTAATTAAATTTATATGTTAAGTTTCCAATTTATTTTATGTAGTTTTTTATTTTTTGAACATTTTAAATGTAATATATAATGTTTAGGTAATTTTTTCTAAGTTGTTAGGTAATTAGTACAAATATTATCTTATAAAACACTATTCTTTGAATCATTCAAACACAAGTTTATTGTAAACCGAAAGACGAATACACGTTTACAAATCACGACTCACATTCACCGATTCACATAACATAACATAAAAAATTAAAAACATAAAACATAAACTTACTACATTACTACAATACTCACTACTTAGGATTAAGACTTAGGACATAGGAATAATAGACTAGTTTTTACCACCACTCGTCCCACTCGAGCCCGAAGCGCCATCGTTCTTAATCTTCTCGGGCTGCTTGTATGTGATGTGAAGCTTCAAATTACCATGTCCAAGGTTATTTTTCATCTTGTACATTTTAGCACAATGACGATAAACGGCTACGAATGATCGATCGGCTTGCACATCCGCCTTCTCGTAATGATCTCGAAACAACGCCTCTTTGAGGTTGTCACCGAACATGATTACAACTTACGAGCTTATGAAAATCAAATTGATAGGTGATTTATGGATTGGATGGGATTTGTGATAGGAGGAGTCGGGTATTTATAGCCCCGAGCACTCAACTAGCCGTTACAAGAGTCTAACGGCTACATTTTTTTTTAAAAAAAACCCTCCGACCTATGGGCCCCACGACAAACGGCTAGTTTTTTAAAATAGGGCGACCCGGCGGGTCACGGGTCACGGATTCCCCGACCCTAACCCTAACCCGTTACCCGTCCCTACCCGCCAACCCGCCAACCCGGACTCAGCGGGTCACGGGTTGACCCGTAACCCATGGCACGCCTACTAGGGTTGTTATATAAGCCGAGTAGCTAAAGCTTGGCTCGAGTTTTGCCCAGCAAAAGCTCGGTGATGTGTCCCAACCTCCCTCATTGATGATCCAAGAAGAGGAGGAGGCCATGAGTGTCGCTTCTGACGGACCAATGACTAGAGCGAGAGCCAAGGCGATCGCTAGAGCCACCGTGTCCATTATCACTCGAAGCTTCGCTTCTAAACCGGAACATCCACCATCGTTGAGCTTATTAGTCTCTATCGCCGACACTCCCGGTGATGCGTCTCAGCCTCCGTCGGATACTTTTCCGACGTCATTTGCATAAACAATTTATTATATAGACTTATTACTATTTTTAGTATTATTTATTAATAATGGTGTGGACTTACTTTACGCAGTAAGTCCAGCTCGTTAGTTAATTAGGTCCATTAATAATTAGGGTTTTATTACGTTCTCTTTAAACACTTTAACTAGGTCAATTTGTCAGTCAAATTTAGAGGAATTGAAGAGCATTGAGTTGAAACTCACCATTTTCCTCCCTATCGTTCTCTTGCTAATGATTGTTGCTGAATTCAATCGAGTTCTTCAATCAAAGGTTCTCGTTGGATGGAATTGATTGAAGAATGAGATCTCGTCCTTGCTTGGAAGAGATTCATCGTGTTCACATCACTATCGCCATCACCTCCTCGCTCTTCGCCACCGATCACCACCACATCGACCACCACTGCCGCTCCACTAGCCCGCCGGTGTCCCCACCACCATACCACCGCCATCGAACCACCAAGGACATCCCCTGCTGCTATCGCACCATCCCCGTGAGCCACGACCCGGTCTCCCCACTGTCAAACCAATTCGCTCGCGAAGAGGGAGATTTCGTTGATTGTTGGCCGCCCCATTATATTTCTATGACTATTATTATTTTTGTCACTATTTTGTCATCTAATATATATTATTTTAATTTTTTATAATAATATATTATTAATAATTATTATATTATATTTTTATTACTATGATTAATTTTATCACTAGTTTATTATTTAACATATATTTTTTTAATTGTTGTTGTGGTTGTTGTTAGCATATTAAACAACCAACTAATTTCACCCCTATGGACAAGGAAATAAAAAAACTCCCCTGGGAGCCTCAAGAACGCGCCTCTCACACGCCCCTAAATCCCTCCGCATACCTTCCCTTCCAAACCTAATTTTGATTTCTTCTTCCTCGAATCGTCTTCTCCTTACTACTAATTGGCCCGGTTCCTGCAAATTTTGGACTCCCGTACTCCGTTCTCCCTTAATCTCCCTTCAATTGGGGTTCATCGTAGTTGTCTTGGCCACCGCTGGGTCGGGGAGAGTGATGTCGCTTCTTCTGGCCTCGTTCAATCTGTTGTGTGTCTAAGCCCTATTCCATAAATAAACTACTGAATTCGTGTTCACCTCTTTCAACCCATCTGCTTCGACGCTCAATTCAGGATCTTCTTTGCCTCCCTGGCCTTCGTGGTGTCGAGGATGTGGCGTCGTGGGGCTCTTTTGTTTGGAAGGATACAAGTTTGGATCTCTACTGGTGTGGTTGTTGGATCCAGAAAGCTTGTCAAGCTAGTTGTGTCAAAAGATTTTAAAAAGAGAAAGAAAGCGCTCTCCGGTGTGGGCGGGGGCTCCATGGTCTTCTAGCTTTCCTATGGCGCTTGGTCGGGCCTCGAGGTTGTGCCTTTTCGACTTGCTGGTGGGGTGTGGCTGATGCACCTCAGTTCGAACTTTCTTTGTGTTGTGCTAGATGGGTTCTTGTCTCCTGGTGCGTTATTGGTCGGATTGCTTACCTATAGGTTCGTTCCTACACATCCGGCTTTGTTCGCCTTTCTCAGCTTTATAAAACCTTCGATAAGTTTCTTAATTCTAACAAATGACATGGTTAATATGATGTCTTTGATTAAAAAAACACCGTTTCTCGGTGTGTCAACTAACCTGTGAAGGAGTCATGTGCTTCTTCACCCTCTACCCCCCGAAAGGGTTCTCAGAAATTGTCAGCAGTTTCCCTGCGGTTTGTGAGATTGCTGCCCGTTCGTGCTCGGATGGGGCGGTCTCAGGGCCTATTGTTTATTTGGCTTCTCATTTGATGGGTTTCAATGAAGCACCTCAAACCCAAGTATCATGTTAATTTACATCTTGAACCAATCTTTATTAAAAAAAATTCGTAATTTAATCATCTGCCGGACAACATTAATGAAATCGATCTACTCATCTTATGTTTGGTTGGGCTAAATTGTTGCTTATATAGTTCTGATAATCCATATTTTATATAGGAATTATAGGTAGTTGTTAGTGCATTTAGGATAGCTTATATCATGCTTATTTGAGTAGTTCACGTCATTAGTAGTTGGTTTTGCAAGTAGGGAATCTATGCTCCTTTTGTGATTATTTGCATATTATGTTCTAACGCTGGAAGGATGCATTTATGGCTTTCCAAGGATGAGTATGGAGACCTAGGAACCTGATGAAACACGTGAAGAAGGCAAGAAAGAGGCGTAGAGGGAGTTAGCTTGGATTCAGAAGTGATTGATAGAAGAAGTTCGCTACTGTTGTCACAGTGCCCACCGCCTGGACCACGGCGCCCACCACCCGTGCCTAGACGGAGTTATGATTTCGTTCTTTTGGAAACTAATTAGGTTAAAGTTATATTGGTTTATTTTTGGCCGACTTTGTGAAGAGAGGAGAGACCTAATTGAGAGAGAACTCCAATGGAGAATTTAAGAGAAAGCATTTCCATGAGGAACTAAACCTCTTTTGTTTCACCTACAATTTAGAGACATGGTTATATGATTTGTGAGACTAAATTTCTATCTATTCTAAGTTTGATTGATTCAATGTCTTTGTTCTGTATTGATTTATTGCAGGTATTCCCTCTTGATTGGCCACCTTGACGGAATTTGCTTTCTTGCTAAAGGTTTGATTAGCCCTTATAAGTTAATTGGATTAGTAGCACAGCATAGCCAATCGATCCCATGAAAGTATCGATTGGGTGTGTAGGGGATATTGACAATTCTACTTTATCAATTGCGTCAATTGGGGTTAGAGAGTTGCCCCTCTCTATCTTTGATTGTTTATGTTATTGACATTGTTAAATTGCTTAGGGTTGGAGTGATCTACAATTAGATGAATCAAACAAGGAAAGATAGGATAGAGTCGAGGATCAAAGACATAACCATTATTGATGAACAATGGTTATGGCTTTGATCCTTGACTCTATCCTATACTTCCTTGTTTGATTCATCTAATGGTGGATCACTCCAACCCTAAGCAATTTAATAATGTCAATAACATAAACAATCAAAGGTAGAGACGCAACTCTCTAACCCTAATCGAAGCAATTGATAAAGTAGAATTGTCAATATCCCCTACACACCCAATCGATGCTTTCAGGGGAGTGATTGCCTATATTGTGCTACTAATCCAATTAACTTATAAGGGCTAATAAAACCTTTTGCAAGAAAGCAAATTCCGTCAAGGTGGCCAATCAAGAGGGAATACATGCAATCAATCAATTAAGAACAAAGATATTGAATCAATTAAACTTAAAATAGATAGAAATTAAGTCTAACAAATCATATAACCATGTCTCTGAATTGCAGGCGAAACAAAAGAGGTTTAGTTCCTCATGGAAGGTTTTCCTCTCAAAATCTCCATTGGAGTCTTTTCCATTAGGTTTCTCCACTCTTCGGCAAAAGTCGGCCAAAAACAAATATAAACTTAACCTAATTAGTTTCCAAAAGAAAGGAATCGTAATCACGTATCGGCACGGGCGGCGAGTGCCGGCAGTAGGCGGTTGCGCCCGTGCCGCCGTACAAAGGTATTACAGGATCAACCCTCCCGACCAATTTCAGTCGTTTCATCTAAACTGTCCTCACTTTTAGAGCTCTCGGAAGCATCAACGGCTAGCTCCTCCGTGGAAAGTCCCCAATCTTCAAGCTTCATTCAAGGCTCAAATTTCTCCAAAGGGATCCTAGGATTGGCGGTCACACGTGTCACCCTTTGGTTGATGCCAGTATTCATCCCTTTCCTAAAGTTGTTAATGCATTTATCCTTTAAAATATCATCACCCTTTGAAGTACGGAGACATGCCTCAAAAACAAATGAGAGGAAGGATTGACCCGCTTCTGTATGCAACCAATCAGCAGCTAGATAGTTTAGACCTTCAGGAGACTCGAACCATTGGAGAGCAAAGGACTGGTCAGACCGAGAGCGAGTCTCGTCCAAATTACTCTTCAAGAGAGTTTTGTCCTCATGAAGAATCGAATTCTCCTCCTGAAGACTTTGTATGGTATCCATATTGGCCTGAACTTTAGCGCCCGAGGACTCGATCGACGCCTTGAGTTCAATCTCCTGAGCTTGGAAAGCATCCGACTCTAAAACGGCTGAATCTCACTCTTTGGTTACCGAACCCAGCTCTGCTACAACCGAATCACGCTCTTTAGTGACCACCTCCAGCCGCCCCTGGGTTTCTTGCAGCTTTTTGTGAAATTATACAACATGCTTCTTGAATTTCTCCACTGAAGCAGGATACCCTTGCTAGGAACATCAGAACGACCTGAAAAAGCTACCTGGCCGTTTTTCTTCTTTTTCTTTTTAGGTCGGGTTGGGGTCTACTGAGTGGGAACGTTTTCCTCGAGAAGCTTCAGCAACTCTAGACGCATCAATATCCATTTGTGCCCCTCTGTCGATGTCCGACTCAGGGGTAACATGCGGAGCCGGGGGAAGAGAGCTCTCGGGGGCGGAAGGGGGTGTCTTCTTTTTCTTCTTCCCAATACTTTTTTACTGGTGACGTGAAAGTAGGGATCCTAAATCCATTTGATCTACAACAAAATAAAAGAGACAGTTAATAACTTAAATCAATGAATACACGGTAACTAAGACGAAGGGATAATACTGAAAGAATACTTAAACGTAGATGAGGTAAACTTAGCTCGGACATCTCTATCCATAAGGCAGAGACCATTGAGTTCCAAGGAGCCTTAGGCTCGCGAACAAAAGAATCCTTGATCCTATCAAAACTCGCATGTGTCGTCTTCTTCACGGGGCAAAACTAACCCGAAACGGTTCTAAAATTCAGGAAGGCTCCAGCCTTGTCGTGCACCAGAAACCACTTATACTTGCACTAAGGTTTGCTAGAGAGCCTCTCCACGTAACTGCAACTGGATTGGCATTGGTAAAAATTATTGTCTTGGGGGTGTCGCGTTTCAAAGAAAGAATATGAAACATTAGTTCGTTGGTGGGAGGCACCTATCTCGAAGCATCGCATAATGAAACTCGTCAAAAACATCTAGCAGTTAGAACCAGCTTAACAAGACTCAAACCATGTTTGTTTAAAAATTCCGCGAAGAAATGATGGAGAGGAAGATGGAAGCCCTGCGATAAATTCTCCACAGATACAACCAAATAGTTCTCATAAGCGTCAAGAGAACCCTCATGCTTAGAAGGGAGACAAAGTTCCAAACCCTCGGGCCAAGGAAAGATCTGATAAATGATTTCGACGTCGGATAATTCTATTAAGCTAACCCTACCACGAATAACTTCGTTTGGAGAACGTCTTGGGGGAATCCTTTCTCGAAGAACAATAGGAAGAGGTTGGGGGTCGCGAACAGCAAAGTATCCGCGGAAAGAACAAGAATGAAGGTCTTCTAGAGAATACAAGGGCACGTGCAGATCACTTAAAGTCTTCTTTGAGCGACACTTAGCAAGAATATCTGTCGCGCCCACTAGGGAAGCCACATAGGGTATCCAGGACTCCTTGAACCCTTGATCATCAATGGATGGACGCGAAGAAGATGGGATATTCACACCAGACGGTGAAGAAAGGAGGTCCACATCTCCTTCCGTCGAAGAAGTATCTCCTCCTTTGCCATCCTTAGAAGAAGAAGAAGAAAAAGGGTGAGGTGAAGAATAGTAAGCAAGGTCAGAACATTTCCGAGCCCTTCTCACCTTGATACGCGACCAATTAAATCCTCTCTCGAGGAGCTGAAATCTTCGGAAGAAGACTCACACGAACTCGAAGAAGATACTAAGTTCTCCAGGGATAAACACGGATGAGAAGTAGAAGGCGGGTTCAACTCCTCTCGAACTCATCCAAACCGTCGGAGTTCTCCCTAGAGTTATACATCTTCAAAAAAGACTAAGCTAGATATCCACAGACAATCCTATACACGCGGATCAAAATCATCAAAAGAACACAAAGAGGATCAAAAAAAGACAGGCAGTCCAACTCGATCTATAAACTCAAAGAAAGAGAAATTTGAAGACAAACCTCAAGATCATAAAAAAACACAAGAACTGTTGAACATGAAGAACAAGGGAAGAAAACTACCTACAAAGAGCGATGGTTGAACGGAAAAATCAACCGGAAAGCAAAAATATCAGGGCGGCCGAGAGCGCTAAAACGAATACGGAGAACAGATAATCAAGACAAATCAAGGTGAAAAAGTGAAAGTGAGTGAGGAGTAAAAACGAAACGGGCCGATTTATAAAGAAATTTACCGACATTTCAACTTCTCTACCCTTGGGCTGGATCCAGGCCCATTGGGCCGAAAACCAGTCCAAAAATGCCCCGAAAACCGAAAAGGCCCAATAGGACCTGACAACACCATATCATTTCTCTAGGGAATTTCAATTCCTATCAAGTTCAAAGGACTCAACCCAAACTGAGGAGCTGTGACAAAAACAGGACGAAAACCGGTGTAATCAGCTGCGTCCAAAAACAATCAGGATCGAACAACTTTCAACAAATCACTCCATCCACGGACGAAAGATTAGAAGGTATGATAGACACATGTCTCACATGCCCACATCCCACGATTACCTTAAACCGATACACGTGTCAAGATTAGTTAGCCACATGTCACGACTTCATCCGTACAGTCCGCTTGCTATAAAGGGGGAATGAAGACAAAGAAATAGGGACTTTGGGGAATTCAGAAAAAAGATAAGTAGAGAGAGATAAAAATTGACCTAAAATCGAGTTCTTTGAGTCCGCCAGTTTGATCACGCGACTGTGAACCTAAGAAGCGCCGCGGAAGCATCATCAATTACTTCAGAGTTCATCCTATAAAATGATTTAGGAAGGCCCTTGTGGGAAGTAGGTAAATATTATCCGTGGCGATTTGATAATTCAATCTCCGCTCGCGTCATATGTATGTACTTTCAACCCTACAAGTCTAAGGCGTTGCTCTCCAAGGTGAATAGGGTAAAGACCCTACACATTCGCGTCATCACGACACAGGTTAGGTCGCGTGAATATACAACACTCGGGTCAAGTAAGTCCATGTTGACCGCAAGGGTCCCCTCCGGGTCCACCCAGATCCCACTAAAAACAGGATTTTAAGGGAAAGTGTCGTCAGTGGCATCAAAGACTAACTATGTGCCATAAAAGAGTGGGCCTCTATCCACCTTAGTCCAAACATACGTGCCAGATAAAATTTACATACCAGTTATTATGTTTTACGTGCCACCAACAGCTAAACTTTTGCCATAAAATTGAATTATCATGTGAATGATGTTTCGATGCCTACAACCAACATCAAAGTGCAGTCCTAAAAACAACAAAAGCGAGCAAAGTCCAAATAGAACAATCAAGGCCAAATCTTTATCAGCCCTAAAATCAACTAAAGCCAACATACTCTTACAGTTATAAAAACAACAATAAGGAGTTTCTTACGAGTCCTAAAATCATCAAAAGCGAGCAAATGTACGAGTCCTAACACAACAAAAAACCTACAGACTTAAAACAAACAACAAACAAGCACATTCCCCCAAGGAGGCTATCTAGGAGCCTCTTCTAAGCTACAGTGGCAAGGGCGTCGTCCATATATCGAAGGAGCACCATCTTGGAAAAATGGTTGGCCCTCCCAATCTTGGAGAAATGGTTGGTCCTTCCAATCTTGCTCGACGTCGTCGTCACGACCTTCCCTCCTTTAGTTCTAACCATTTGTCACTTGTTCTTATACCTGAGATACAAGTGTATACACTAAAGGTTACATGTTGCTAAAACAAGCGCCAGTAACTACAAAATATGTTGCAGTAAAGAAAAAATCTGTGCCAGTAAAGAAAAAATACGTGACAAAAAAAATGCATGACAGTAAAAGGTGCGTGACAGTAACAATTCCCCCATTCCAAAATCCACCAATTAACCGAGATTTTTAGTTCGATTCACACACGTTCAGACCTTAAATCTCAACTTCGTCTTCCCATCCCTTATAACTTTCATGACCATTTGCACATCGTAACTTCCTCAATTCCCCAATAGTTACTTCCCCTAAACCTTCCAACTCCCACAAAGTTAGGGTTTAAAAAAAAGTTCAACCCGATCTCTCCCTAACTTGGCTCACTATCTATAATGGGACAATCTACAACGTTTTCGGGTTCAAGAGAGGAGGGTGAGTACTTACTTACTTTCTGCATGGGTGGAGGATTGTTCTTCTTCAAACACCACCAATATCTCTTCCTTCGTCGTCTTCTTCATTTTGAAACTCCTCCTACGTCTCTCTCTCTCTCTTTCACTCTCTCATAGTCGAAAGGGGGTTTAGATACTTCTTCTCTCTCAATCCTCTTCAATCCATCTCTATTGCGTGAACTTCCTTGCAAAATTACCTAGTTTTGCAAAATTACCCAGTTTTTAAAAAAAAATCTTTTATTAATTATTTTTAATTCTAATTCTAATTTATTTTTATTTTTAATTAGAATGTTGTGAGGGGGACAGGGGAGGGGGACAAAGGATATGGCTCCACCTGTTACTCCCGCCATTTTTTGGGCCTAGTTTTGCCAAACTTGAGGGGAATTAGTTTTGTAAACTCATTTGTAAACTCATTTTTTCACCCCAACAACTTCTCTAAAATAGGAAAAAAAAAGTGAAAGTTTTAGAGAAAAAATGCATTTTTTCACCCCAATCGCTTTTGTAAACTCATTTGTAAAATAGAGAAATGGAAGGAGAGATGAAAAAATCTCTAAATTTGGAGGAAGATAAGTAATCTCTACAATTTAATGTTTCACTCATTTCTATATGTAAATTTAATGTTTACCCTTCACTTTGGCACTCCTATTTTACATGAATCATCCCTTCTATCTTTTTTTAATCATTAATTGTCTATATATGATAAATTTCTGTATTGATTATAATGTATAATAAATGTAAAAATCTGAAAAATAGAGAAGCTGTTGGATTTGGGGTGCATTTTTTTTTAGAGATTTTGACATTTTAATTTCTATTTTAGAGATTTTTTACAATAGCGGTTAGGATTCTCTTTTTTTTTTTTTTGATTCGAAGCTGTTAGGATTCTCTAAACAGGCTAACTTTTTGGTAAAATGGAAATGAAAATATGTTAGAAAAGATATTGAGTTAAACGTGATTATAATATTATTGATGAATAAAGAAGAATAATAGTAGTAGGATGTGGGATGCCGACGTGAAGACATGTACACTCCCATTTCAAGCCGTTGAAGTCTTCCTTCACCAAAATTAAACTCCACCAACTGTCAACCCTCCTCCTTGATTATCTCCCTCCCTCTCTCCCCCCACCAATTTGCTTGCATTTGCAGAATCCAATCAACAATCCCCAGATTCGACCCCCTTTCATGCCTAATTCAATCAATCATCAACTCACTCGAAATTGATCGATATTGAGATCTCTCGATTAAATGAGAATTAGTGACAATGGCTGCCGACACGGCGAAGCGGACAATAACCATGACCTGGGACGGTCTCCTCCCCCACGATGACTCCGACGACTCCGACGACCTCTTCTTCGAGTCCCACAACCGCATCTCCTCCGCACAGGCCTCCCTCCTCGACTTCTCCGATGACGACGATGATGACGACTTCGACGACTCCCGCCTCTCCTTCGCCTCTGCCGTCTCCTCCGCCTCCGCCTTCCTCCGCCCTCCCCCGCAATCCCAACCCCCTCCCCAGCCCCAACCCCAACCCCAGCCTCACCCACACCCCCCTCCTCCCACGGACAACTACGACGTCTGGATGGCCGCCCCGGGCTCCATCAAGGAGCGCCGCAAGCGCCTCCTCCAAGGCATGGGCCTCAACAGCACCAAGGACTTCTTCCGCCTCACCACCATGCGCCTCGCCTCCAAGAAATTCCACGAATTCACCGCCGGCGGTAAACCCTCGACCTCTCCCGCCAAATCGCCCGAGCGCCCCAAGCAACTGCCGCCGAGGCCTCCAGCGGCCGCAGCCTCCCCGTCGAGGTCGCCTCATCCGGTGCTGTACCGCTCCCGATCCGACGGCGACTTGGAGCTCAACTCGTTCTACACCAAGAGCCGGCGGGAGGAGATCATCGGCTCCAACGCGTCCAAGCAACGCCTGATCAGGACGGCGTCGACGCTGGCGCCGTTTTATAAGACCGGCCGGATGGACGTCGATAGGATGAGGATCTTGAGGAAGGATGATCAGGAGGCCGAGGGCGGAGACGAGGCGGTGGACGGAAGCGCCAGGGACCGGAAAGGCGATGTAGGGGAAAGTCTGGTCCCACCTTCTTCCGGCGGGAATCAGCTCACGGCGTTCTTCTTGATCAAGAATTTGGATACCGGGAAGGAGTTCGTTGTGAAGGAGTTCGACCAGCACGGGATGTGGAATAGGCTCCGTGACCTTCAAACGGGGAAGCAATTGACAATGGAGGAGTTCGAGAAGACGGTGGGGCATTCGCCTGTCGTCCAGGAGCTCATGAGACGGCAGAATGCCAGCCATGGAGGAGATGCCGAGGGCAATCGGAAGCTCACCTCCCTCTCTAAAAGGTTTAGGTATGAATCTTTTCCTATAGATCTTATCTTGTATGTGTTTTTCGCAAATGTACACTGGATTGATTGGAACTTTAATTTCAGGCATAGCAAGAAAAGGGGCGCATCGTTCTTGAAGAACATCAAGAGTTCGGTAACATCTGGGAAATACGCGGAGAAGGAAATTGATGCGCTGCTGCAGCAGCACCAAAAGTCAGGTCCTGCACTTTCGACCTCTCCTTCGAGAGGCAGTAGTAATCCTTCTACAGATTGGATTAAGGTTCGGCAGCAGGGGAAGACGATGAAGGAGCTGACGGCATTGAGGTTCTGCCAGGAGATTCAGGCTCATGAAGGGTCTATTTGGACAATGAAGTTCAATTGGGATGGAAGATACCTGGCTAGTGCGGGGGAAGACAAGGTTATCCATGTTTGGGAGGTACAGGAATGCGAGATCGCGTCTTCAAAGCCGCCCCTTGAGGACGGGTCTTGCTCTTCTCCTGAACGGAATCCGATCACTGATTTCACCTCGGGGCCTTTGGATAAAAAGAAGAAGTGGAAGTTGGCTAGTAAGAAGGGTATGATTCCAGATTATGTGCAGTTACCTGATACCGTCTTTGCCCTGTCCGAGAAACCCTATTGCACTTTGACTGGTCATCTCAACGATGTCTTGGACCTTTCTTGGTCCAGATCCGGGGTAAGAATACACAACTAGCTGCTAAGCTTCTTGCTTTGCTTGCTTGATTCGCGTCTAAGAAATTAACAAACTATTCATGTACTGCTTGTAGTTTCAATTGTTATCGTCTTCCATGGACAAGACGGTAAGGCTATGGGACTTGGAAACAAAGACCTGCCAGAGGCTCTTTTCCCACAATGATTACGGTGAGCCATTTAATTCGGAGCTCGCTTGATCTAGCTGTGTCGTACATCGATCATATATCCTCTTTGGTTTAAATTAATTACTACAGAAAACTACTCACTGATGGAGCATATCTCATTTTCGTTGATTCTTTAAGTGACTTGCATACAATTCAACCCCGTGGACGATGACTACTTCATCAGTGGCTCACTTGATGCCAAACTTCCGATATGGAATGTCCCTGGATGTCGTGTCGTTCACTGGGATGATCTCCATGAGATGGTCACAGCTGCTTGTTTTAGCCCTGATGGCCAGGTTGGTTCCTAGCTAGCTTTGTTGTACATGTTCTTCCCTCTTTGTCTAATTCGCATCTTACTCATTCTTGGTTTTGGTTTGTTTTTGTGACGGAAGACCGCTGTAGTTGGTTCACATAAAGGAACTTGTCGAATGTACAGCACTACAGGTATATACATATAAGCCTAACACAATTTGATCGTAACAGCAAACGCTGACTTACAACTGCCGAATGCAGATGGGAAACTAACCCAAATAAGCCAATTTGATCTTCCCAAAATAAAGAAAAACACAGCCAAGATAACCGGGTTAGAGGTAACTTGAATTGCTCTTATTGAATGAAATAGACATATGAATCATATCTGATAGGGTTTGATGATGACACCTGAATTACATATATTGAACCAGTTCAAACCCGACAATTCATCCGAAGTTCTCATAACCTCAGCGGATTCGAGAATAAGGCTCTACAACGGAACAGAGTTGGTGCACAAATTCATGGGTAATTAGTTACAACATACTCGAATTGAAGGAAGCATTTGGAAACAATTACATTACATTACATTACATGGTATATATACGAATGTTTGACAACCTTAGTTTTTCAGGGTTTCGGAACACGAGCAGCCAGATCGCAGCGTCGTTTAGCCCGTGCGGGAAGCACGTAGTGTGCGCGAGCGAGGACTCGAACGTGTACGTGTGGAAGCGAGAGGACAACCGACACAGCAGCGGAGCAAGCAACGTTCCCAAGGGCGGCAAAACGTACGTAAGCTGCCAGTCCTACGAGCACTTCCCCTGCAAGGACGTGTCGGTGGCGATCACGTGGCCGGGGAGCGCCAAGCTCGACGCTCCCGCGGTGCCGCTCCACCCGAAGAAGGGGTCCAAGCGGTACTCCAACCCGCTAAGCGTGGCGGGTTCCCCGACGAAGCCGCAGCCGCCGCAGCTGCCTCCACTGCCGAGGAAAGGGAGGAGGAACAGTGTGGCGGAGCAAGAGCACGAAGGGGGGAGCCCGGAGGACGGGGCGAGGATAACGAGGACGGATTCGGTGGTGAGTGGTGGAGGGGACAACGCGTCGTCGTACGGGGGGTCGGCGAGGGAAGGGGACTCCCCGTCGATGATGTCGGTGTGGTCGGGGACGTGGGCGTGGGGGGAGGGAGGGAGCCACGGGGGAGGGGAGACGGCGTCGACTATGCATGCGACGGCGTGGGGGATGGTGGTTGTAACGGCGGGCCAAGGCGGGGAGATCAGGGCTTACCAGAATTTTGGGTTGCCCGTTAGAGTTGGGCGTCTTATGTAACAATCCACGGTACAAGAACAAGAAGATGTTCTTTGTTTTCTTTTGGAGGGGAAAGTTAATTTGGAAATTGATTTACAGTTGATTTAAACTCTCTGAATTTCACCCAATCATCGATCGATCCATAGTTACCCTGAAATTGCTAAATTCATTTGTTCCAACTATCATGAATACACCAACTAGCAATCCATTCAACTAGTCGAGGGCGAAAAAAAATTCTTTATTTTAATTTTAAGGAAAGGATTTGAGACGTGACTTGTGAGACAATGGTAAGTTATAAGGTCGATCGACATACGGACAATCCATTTTCATAAAATACACACACACAAATCAAACAAGGACAAAGGATAAACTCGACACCATATAAAAAGTCGTAGTCAGTGAAGAAGTCGAGGAAGACCCATAGCAAACTACAAATGTCGAGAACACAAAAGAATGTGAAAACTCACATGGGGAAGTGCAGAGTATTGTACGTGGATGATATGTTGATTGCTTTTAGACGTCATTGGAGTGTATATAGACTTAGCTGAATACATTCCAAACTTGCTCAATATCTTTATGATGTACCCTTCTTGTGACAAGAAGAGTTTTCTTTACTTCATGTCTCTATAAATCTCTACTCCCAAAATTTTTCGAGCAACACCCATATCTTTCATATCAAACTCTGAACTGAGACAATACCTTTAGCTTCTGGATATCTGACTTGTTTTGAGCAGCAATCAACATATCATCCACGTACAATACTAGATAAATACATGAACCATCATCCAGAGTTTTGTGGTAAACACAACAATCATATGGACTCTTGTTGTAACCAAGTTGCACCATTGGCGAGAAAATCTTGTTGTAGTTTACTCCCTCTCGCTGATTGAATCATCTTGCAACTACTCGTGCTTTGTACTTAACACCCTCAGCAGTTGATAGTCGTTCCTTTTTCTTGAAGACCCACTTGCAGGTAATCACCTTCCTATCAGCAAGCAATTTGACAAGCTCCCAAGTCTGATTCTTCTGAAGAGACTCCATCTCTTCTCCCATAAGCTACTGTGCTGACTCATCTCCGAAAACAACAGCCATATAGGTGGGCGGAGCATCATCCTCCACCTCGTCGGCCACTTGCAAGGCATATCGCACCAATTTATCATACTTATATCTCGCAGGAGGCCTAATGTCAGCCCTTCTTGGCCGATCTAGAGCAATACTTCGATGTGTCGCTCTATCTACTCCCATGTCTAGTTTAAAAGAAACTAGATACGGGAGTAGTTAACAACCCGTAGCTATTTTTTGCAAGAAACTAACAACAAAGTTTTATGACAGTAGTAGCATACGTGCTAACTGACAGCAATAACATACGGTCAACGAAAAACTTATGTGGAATTCGAACCCACGTCTTTGTGCATGAGCACATTGCTCTCCTATTTGATCTAATAGACTAAAATCATTTGATGACTAAAGATAAGCCTATATTTTCTCATCAATGAATAAAATTTAGCACTTTATTTGAACAAGTTTTCTAAGAAAATGTCAAAACGATAAAGAAGCATGTTCTGATTGTACTGGCAGCTGATTCAACTACAAATAATCACTAGAATACTGTCATTCACATCAACGTCGTCGGACCCCAATTTAGAAGAACCCTAATTCAAATTAATCCCAATTTGAATTAGCAAACTACACAAATTTCAATCAGCAAACCCACTTCTGTTCCTATTGCAACATCATCAGCTAGTGCACTTGCCTTGATATCCTATTCCTCATCAAGATAAGGAGGGCAGATGTTCATATTTTGTGTATGGGAATTTTAAATCATAAGGATTCATCACTGAAAGAGAGAAAATTTCTGCACTAGTGTGATCTAATGCGGGACCATCTTCTACGGCTCCAGACACACCCATCATTCTTGGAGAAGGACCAATGACTCGAGCTAGAGCTAAGAAGCTTCAGAGAGACTCATTCAACTTTGTGAGTCATGCTTTGTTCTCGAGCAAGGTTCAACTCCCCGATCCTACATTGAAGACCTACATGTGCATAGGAGTTGCTGATGGTATCGATGCCAACACCAGAGGTATCGACGCCAACGTCTAAACACATGTTTGAGTACTGAGGCTCTCGGCGCCTATACCCAGCCCTCGGCGCCGACACCAGAACACTTAGAATCTACATGGGCCGAAATTGGGCTTTTCTAGTTATTATTTTTAGAGACCTTATTTACTTATGTCTTTAGGTGTTATTTTAATAAGCCCATTAAGTTGTTAGTTTATTTTTATTATTATTATTTTCGGCCAGAACAGCCCTAGACCTCTATATATTTTTGATTCATGCATTGTAAACATTCAGATTTCATTGAATAGAATTAGTTCTCTCAAAGTTGTGTGAAACACTTGAGTGCATGTTGGCCGAACTAGAGCAGCGCTCGTTGGTCATCGAATTGATATCGTCTCCGCTTGGTTTGCTTTGTGTTCATCAACTTCGCAAGACTTGGTGATCCTGGTATCCACAAGCCTCCTCCTTGTGCCTCCAAGTTGTCCGCTTGGTTGTGTAGGGTTGCAGATGCGGATTATATAGTCATTGGTATTGGTTCCTACCTTCTACGGAAGCATGGGGTCTCTATCTTGTTCTATATAGATCGTTTCAATCCTTATCAGGTCGAGTCTTTCAATTCTTGTTATTAAATTTCGAGTCTTGCATTGTTTCTTGTTCATCGAGTCCTGTTGTTGCTTTGTCGATCTCGAGTACATTCTGTTCTTGAGATTCTTGTCGAGTCTTTCATAAATCTTGCGTCTTTCTTGCTGCGTTCTTGCTTTCTTGATTCGTTTCTTGAAGCTTTCATTGCCGCGTCTTTAGTTCTTGCTTATTTCTTTATTTTCTTGCTTGTTGTCGAAGATCGGACCATCTCATGCACGGCTAACTCCGTATCATGATCAAATTTAGGTATGCCTCTAACGATTGCATCAGCTGCAATGCCCATACAGAACTAACTCCACAAATACAAGAACTTGCGCAAGGAGTAAATATGGTTTACATCTCAAATGAAGAAAATAGCATCGCTAACACCACACCAAAATATTGCATTGTATACTCATAATGAATGAACTGGTAAACATCTATATCCTAAACTTTGTATCTCAAATATACACTTTTCATTGCTCCAACTATTCCCTGATCTTAGAAAGTTAATCCATTCAAGGTGACCAAACTCCACAAAGCAGGTCTGGTTTCAAACACCCTTGTGTTTGCTTACAATCTTTCTCCGAAACTTCTTTGTGAGTTTTGCTCTTCCAATTCCAGACTCAAAACTAAAAATTTCAAATTCACCAACTCAAATTGCAGTCCATCCATCTATATATCTATATATCTAAATTATAGACTCAAATTCAAATTCAAAATCACAAATTCAAACTCAAAATCTTCAAATCAAAATCGAAAATCCCCAATTTATACTCAAATTCACAAATTCAAACCGAAAATCCCCAATTTACAAACTCAAATTCACAATTTTAAACCGAAATCCCCAATTTACAAACTCAAATGCAAATTTTCAAACTGAAAATCCCTAATTTGCAAACTCAAACAAAAAATTCCGAAATCGACACCCTAATTTCAAAATTTTTCACAATCGACTTACCTTCTCTTCCCCACTTAGACTCCAGTGTTGCTTTCGGTGCCACTCAGTGTCGCCAGACTCCGATTTCACCAGTCCGATGTCTCCTCTCCTTCTTTGTGTCACCGATCTCCAATCGAGTCTTCTCTTTCTCTCCTTCTCAGTCGCCTGCGTTATCGCCTCTTTTTTTACGAGGTTAGTTTTGTTGTAGTTTTATCACTTTTTTTTCTAAAAAAAATCAAACGGAGTAAGCAGTTCAAGGGTGCGAGGCGAAATTAACATAAATCTTGAGAAATTTCCTTTTAAAAAAAAAAAAAAAAAAACCGAGTCGGACTCGGGAAACCTCTCCCATTGACGGCGTTGGGGTCCTCTCTCTCCCCAAACCAGGGAAAAAGGTCGTCCTCTGAGTTCTTCGCCTCTCAAAGAGAGGTGAGGTGAAGACGATCTCCATCTCCCCCCTCCTTTCTGTTTCTCTCTCTCCATCCATCTCTTCATACGCTCAATTCCAATACCTAATTCCGATTCCTGATCATTCCGCCACCAGCGCCGCGCCAAACACCTCCAATCCCTTCCAATTCCGATCCGATCTCGTCTCCTTCCCCTCCTATGGCGGGGGCGTCAAGGCGTCTAAGGGACCTCCAATCCCAACCCGGCAACAAGATCTGCGTGGACTGCTCCCAGAAGAATCCGCAATGGGCGTCCGTATCCTACGGCATCTTCATGTGCCTTGAGTGCTCCGGCAAGCACCGCGGCCTCGGCGTTCACATCAGCTTCGTCCGATCCGTCACCATGGACTCCTGGTCCGACCTCCAACTCAAGAAGATGGAGTCCGGTGCAGGCAACGACAGCCTTAATCGCTTCCTCTCCCAGTACGGCATCCCCAAGGAGACCGACATCGTCGCCAAGTACAATTCTCACGCCGCCTCCGTCTACCGCGACCGCGTCCAGGCCCTCGCCGAAGGCCGCCCCTGGCGCGATCCTCCGGTCGTCAAGGAATCGCTTTCCCCCGGCAGCGCTAGGAAGCCTCCGTTGAGTGGGAGAAGCGGTGGCGGCGATGGCTGGGATAGCTGGGACAGTGACGATTCTTCGTTTCGATCTGGAAGCGATATTAGGAGGAATCAGTCGGCTGGAGAGGTTAGGCATAATGGCGGGGGTAATGGCGGTGGGGGACCGTTGAGGTCGAAATCGACGGAGGATATGAACACCAGATCACATATGGAGGCATCTGCAGCTAACAAGGAGAGCTTCTTCGCTAGAAAGATGATGGAAAACGAAAGCAAGCCAGAGGGGCTTCCCCCTTCCCAGGGCGGAAAGTATGTTGGCTTTGGGTCAAGTCCGAACCCTGTGCCAAGGAACGGCGACTCTGAGGCTGATGTGTTTTCGGTCGTTTCTATGGTGAGCTTCAGTTGACTTGGCTGGAATTTTGTAGGGATACTGATAGGTTACTTTTGATTGATTGATTGGATGTTTTTCAAAGATATCTTGTGATGATGTTGTTGTGGCAGGGTCTTGGAAAGCTTTCTTTTGTTGCTCAATCAGCTGCTAATGTCGTTCAGGCCGGAACAAAAGAAATTACTTCCAAGGTACTGTTCTTTTTCATTGATGATGAACTGTGGAAATGGTGATTTGTTTTTGCTTAAGTGTGTCTCTTTGTTGATGACCTTCGTTGTTTAGTTTTGGATTCTTAAGTTAAGGTTATATGATAGCAAGACTTTTGTAACGCATCCCCTAAGATTCCAAATTTGGCAACCATATCTGTTGGCTTCAACATCTCCAAATAAATAAATAAATGCCTTTCTTTAGTCCATTTTAGATTCAATATCTTTATCATATTCGGATTCTTATTTGGTATAGGTTAGAAAGACTGAAATCGTAATCTAGGGCATGATATTCAATAATTGTTTTTATTTTTATTGTGGTTTTGAGTTAAGCAAACATTTGTGAGGATTTGGTGTGTTTCAACAAATAAATGCGTACAACTTCTTTCTTTTCGATTGTTGATGCTCCTTGCATTCTGTTAATCAATTAGAGTATTACGTTATCCCGCATCACAGTACACATCATCATTTCAATCTTGCCGTTTTCGGATGTGCTGGATCTGTCCTTTAATTCATAAAGAAGCTTGGAAATTGTGGAGGAGTTGATGATAGATTATACTGCATGGGCTCATGTACACCAAGTTATCATATTTTAGGCCGTTTAGCATCATTTGCTTCATTTCTTTATTCAATAAGGAGTATGTTTTCGAATAAAAAAAAAAAAAAAGGAGTATGTTTGAAGCTATTTGACTTACTCCACTTACGGTTGAGTGGTTAACTATACCTATCATGTTCAAGTGCTTTATAGCAAAGGTGACTTCATTAACAAAGCTTGATTATGCTGACATTTTTTCCAAAGAAATTACAAAACATTCAAATCATTGGTTGGAAATCTTTTAGTGAAAACTGAAAAGATTGTTTCTTGATGTTCCAAAAACAATCGCCAAATTTCTTTTGTGAATTTGAACAACATAAAGCAAGGCAAAATGCCACCAGTCATGCATCATTTCCTGCCACCACCTCTACTTCCATGCTGTAGATTCAAATCCAAATTTTAGTTTTTAGTATACATTTTTATTCTTCCAGAGTTTGTCATATTATTTTTGGTCTGTAATAAGTTTTTAGGATATTCCTTATTCTATTCAACTCAAATTTTAACTAGAAAAATAACCTTATTATTGTTTATAAATGGTTTATATTATTTTTGGTAATTTATGAAGTTCATAATTATATTCGGTATAAAATTCAATATTTTTTTGCTAGTAACTACAGCTCGAATCATGTCCAATAGTTTGTCATATTTTTAGCTATTTTCCCATTTTAGTGGGGTTTTAGTTTTGCTTTTTTCGTTTGTTTGTTTTTTGTGTGATTTATTTATTTTCCTCATTTAGGCATTTAATATAGGGGGTAAATTACATCAATCCACCCTTAATTTAGCCCACTTTTTCACCTAACCACCCGTGTAAACTGCAATTACACATAACCACTCGTATGCATCCTTCTTATCAATGAACCACCCTCAATGACTATTCCGCTCAATGGCCATCCATTTATATTTGAATGACCTGGTTGCCCCTTCACCGTTACTAAATTACCAAATGATGTGAAGGCGTGAAGCAGGAGAAAGGGTATTGGAGGTCGACATGGAAGTACCAATTGGGGCTACCGAAAAATCTTGTCCACCTTCACAACTTAGGTCCAGCACTATTGAGTACGTGAGCGAGGCCATAGTGGTGGTGTATGTTCATGTTTTGCATTTTGGATTGTGATTTGACTTAAGATGAGAGGGTTTTCCCCTGGATTCCGATTAAATGCACAAATTGCTTACCTTCAATCAGTTAATTTACAATATTGAAGATTTAAGTTCATGTAGTCACTTCTTTCTTTGCCTAATTTTGATTTGGGTGTTTGTTTAGACTTTAGAACCTAAGTTTTGGGATGTGTGTGCGCGCTCGACTTTTACCAAATTTGAAGCTCTTCATTATAATACGGAAATCAAATTTTCAGATATGGTTCTTCCTTCCCCTATTTCAGAAATCAAAGTCATTTTAAAAGTCTTTCTTCATCCTCAACCCAAGCAGAGAAATGGCTTCTCTTCTTCTTCGTCGTCTGATTTGTCTTCTTCTTCAGGGAGGAACTCAAAATCAACTTGGCAATGGTGTTAGTCAAGGGGAAAACATGTTTTTTTTCAACTTAAAATAGATGCATTTTAATATGAAAAGTTCAGGGGTGGTTCTTTGATGATAGAGGATGTATAGGGATGGCCTGGCCATGCTACTTGTGTTATAGTTTTAGGGGTGAATAATTGTTTGGTAAACTTTTTATGTTGATTCTCTGGTGTCCTGTGGATATGTATTTTCTAATGAAGTTCCACATACTTTCCAACTCCTTCATAACTTCCCATTTTTCCTTCTGTTCATAATGTGTTTGCCATCCGAACTTAATGCTACACTTGTATGTCCTGCAGAAGATATCCCCTTGAATGTTTACCTTTTGAATTTAATATGGAACTGTCTTCAAGTTGAGGGATGTCATATCCATCCTGCTAGTTTTATATTTCCTTTCCATCAACCTATGATGTGAGATTTTTCATGTTTTTGGGGGTTGACCAAGGGAAAGAGGGTTAAAAAAATTCAATGTCGGTATTTGGGACACTTCCAAAACATTTATGATGACAATATCAGAGCAAAGACTACGAAACCATAACATTGACCCTATGTTGGCATCTTCACTTTATGGTATTCCCTCAGCTTTCACCAAGGATGTTACTAGAAGAGAAGCTCTGGGTGATCAGCTTAACCTCTTGGAGGCTGAAGCTATGGATGTTGGTTCCAACAAGGGAGATTGACATTTGACAGATCCTCCGAGAGTGTCAATGAATTCGGGTTGCTGAGATCAAGTATTCTGAGATGGCGGAAGATCAGTGGTTTGCTTGATTGCCTTGGCTTGGGCACCACTGGATCATCCAAGATATGAGAATCTCTGAATAGTTATGATTTACAAGCTGTCAAGAAAAATGATTGGTCAGAGGTTCTAATGGAGATCAATTTTCCCTTGCTATGGCGTCTTACATAATCCGGTGGCGGTGGTGCCCAAACCCAAGGCAATCAAGCAAACTATTAATCAGTTCTACTGGCATGGAGCGTGGGAATACTTGAATAGATTGACGCTCTCGAAGGATATGTCAACCTCCCTTGCTGGAACAGCCTCCATAGCTTGAGCCTTCAAGAGCTTAAGCTGATCACCTAGAGCTTTTCTTCTAGTAACTTCCTTGGTGAAGGCGGGTTCCTCTTCTTCGAGTTCATCAATTGCTGGAAGTGGGAGAATGATTTGGGATGGGTGAGTTTTAATTTATTAAGGGTTGACAATGATCTGGCTCATCATTATGTACAAAACCAGTTGAAAAAAAATCGAAAACCAGATTATAATGGCTTAACCCAACACCGGTGAGGGAAAATGGGGCATTTGTCCCTTGGAGCACTTTTTATTTACCAAATTTGTCCCCGGTTATTCCTGGGTTTTGCATTCCGTATGTGTTCTTCACCACCAAATGTTCTATGTTTTTTGTGTGATGTTTTTGCTAAGTTTGCTAACACTAGACCTTAAAGTTGATTCATAAGTTCTGGGCGAATTTTGAAGTGCTTAATTTTGTATTTTTCATCTAAAATGGCGTGACAATTCGTATCCATTATTCCATATTCCTGTCACTTGACTGATGCTATTGATTTCCTTGTTAATATGCTTTATATCTTGTACGTAAGTACTCCAGATTTCTTTCAGTTTAAGTTCTATTTTTACCACCTCACTTTGCTGCATATTTTTTCTTAAGTACCTTTTATGTTGCTTAGATGCCTCCATTAATTATGTGACAGGTTAGAGAAGGAGGCTATGATTACAAGGTAAATGAAACTGTCAATGTTGTCACTGCAAAGACGACTGAAATCGGCCAAAGAACATGGGGGATTATGAAGGGGGTCATGGCATTAGCAACCCAGAAGGTTGAAGAGTTTGCCAAGGAAGCTAGCGAAGAAGGTTATGGAAATTCCACCTCAAACAACTTTCATCCTAATGACAACAATGCAAATGGATACCATCAGGATTACCGACACGAGTCCAAGGGGTGGAGCTCACCAGGGGGAGGGCAGTCCTCATCTGGCCGGCAACCTAATCCAGTTAGCTCGGGCTCTTGGGATGATTGGGACGAAAAGGATGATAGGAAGGAAGTTTCTACGAAAAGGACCGGTTTGAATGGTGGTGATGAATGGGCTGGTTGGGATGACGACAAGGATGCTGGGTTTGCCAGCTTTCCTGACCAGAGTGTCTCCCATAAGAAATCCACTGGTCAGAACGGGAATTCAGACTCCACATGGACCGAGGGAGGCTTTCTCTAATGCTTTAGCTCCAGATTGAGACTCCGGGTTTGCATTTATTCGCGTTTTCTTTTGCAAAGGCATCATGTTTTCTGGGACATTTGTGGATCGTAGATGCAAAATTTGCATCGGCATCAAGGGGGGTTTTGTTGTCGTCAAGTGTCAGCAGCCACAGCGATGGTTCCAATTTTCAAACATACACTGTCTCCATTACAGGACCTGAACAAATACTCTCCTGCCATGAATCTTTTGGCCTTTGCTATTCTTTTAACATTATGAGAGGAGATGACTCTAACTCGATTCTTCAATTGACTATCAGGTTTTTCAATTTTGTAATGGTTATGATACTTTTGTTTTTTAGAGGAGGAGGGGGAGTAAATTTTCCATTCTAATAAAGTGATAGATAGCATGAACTGATTCTTAACACACTTAACCATATAAATTTGTAGAATAATATTTGTTTCACCTTCTGATTTCATTTTGGAATGGTTGATGAGGTATGATGGAGATTTCCGTGGCTAAAGGTTGATCATTTAGCTCGGGCGCTGTCGGTCCACAATCTCATTCTTATCCAGTTCCAAAAGGATGAGGAGGTTGATGGGAAACCGTTGGGTCCACGCCCATTCAGGTGTGGGGGGGGGGGGGGGGGGATTTCAAGAGAGAGTTGAGAAAGGTTAGGGGAGAAAATAGATGATGGACAAACATTTGAGTATGATCAACTTTGTAAGCCTACTTGGGAATTGAGCATTGATTTGGAAGAACAGATAAAACATTAGATGATGGACAAGAGATAAAACATTAGAGAACATAAAGATCGCTAGTTGTTAGGAAATAGCTCAGCCACAAGCATTTTCTTGATCATCTCATCCTCTGGTGTAAGCTCTGATTTCGCCAATAGTTGTATTAACGCTTGAAAGGTAAATATATAGACGAGGTGAGAACACCTAAGTACAAAAGATGATACCAAACAAAGGGTCTCATGTAAAAGGGAACCATATATTCAAGCTGGCCCCTCTATACCCTCCAAGAAACATCCCAAAAAGCCTCCAACTCAACATACACCATACGCTCCTACCTATATCTGTAATCACAGTGTTCTACCCAGAATGCTGCGTTTCCATCTAGTATCCGCAAGTGATTTGCACTTCCACTTCGCGGATATCCTAGTCTTACAACTCTCAATGATAAGTTGGGCACAAATTCTAGAATCAAAGCTTTCATTACAAAGAATTACTTTGTTCCTAGCCATCCAAGTGATGTAGATAACTGCAGTGAACAACAGTAGCTTCGCTTGGAACAAAGGGGATCTCTGTCTTGCTTCTGGCTCGCAGGCGAACCAAATCAGCCAATCAGCTATGGTGTTGAACCTGTGTCCAATGCCCACCCATCTCATAACAAGCTCGTGGACTTTTGTAACAGTTGGGCAGCCGAACCAGAGATGGGTCTCACTCTCCTCTTCTCTTCTGCATAGAACACATTGAGCTGCATCCATTCCCTTCCAATGCTTCACCTTTCTGCCCGTCTGTAGGTGATTTCTGGCGGTTAGCCAGACTATAAAGGCCCACTTCCTTCATTGCAATCTCTTCCACAACAAGTTACCCCATGGTATCTCTTGTCCCTTGATTCTGATCAGCTCATAGACTTTTGCACAAGAGATTCAACCACGGGCGTTCAGTACCAGATCAAACTGAGGTGAAGAAGAGCCAACTGGAAACAAGTACAGTTTCAGCTCGTCCCTTGATTCTAGGATGCTTTCCCACACCCAACATAATAGTTGTATTAACACACTCATATTGGTTGCACGCGAATAGTCAGCTGCAATCTTTTACTGTCTCTCAATACCCTCTCTCTTTTTAATAGCTCGTGCATCCCTTTTTTCCAATAGCTTAGTGTATGCTTCTTTGACTTCATGGATTGGGCCAGTGGAGGTTTTAACAACCTTCTTCCCCTTCTTCACTACATTCTTTGCAACCTTTTGCCCAATAGATCTAGCTTGAGCCCTAAATCTCCTCCGGGAGCCTCAAATCCTCTCCTACGGAGCCTCCAACCCGCTTCCTTCGGGAGCGCTTGTAACCACCGACACGCCACCACCACGGTGGCCCTCGTCGGTCCACGACCGCCCTCTCTTCCCTCTTTCTTGAGTGAGTAGTAGAAACCTTCTATTTAAAACCCATGTAAACGCTAGCCACAATATGTCTTTGGCTTTCATTCAACCCAGAATTTAATTTGGGGCTTTTTATAGATTTGAGTCTCTGCTCCCAAATCTTACAATTGTTTGACCTGTTTTGTGCAAATCCATCATTCTTTCTTCCATTTGGGTCATTTGGTCGGGTGGTTTTCATTCCAGTCTGCCCATTCCCACCGGCCTGCCTTTCTCCCTTTGGTGGTGGTGGTGGTGGTGTGGTGCTTGGCCCTCTCTTCTCATCGCCGACGGTTCCGGGCGGTGGCGTTTCTCGTACCCAGTTTCCGTATTCTAGACATCGTTACCCATAATCTGCCCTTCGCTATCTTGTTTGGCCAGGGTGCTACATCCCATGCTTGGGCTACTTGGGACCATCGTCGTCTCTCTCGGTTGGCCTCTCCGGCTGGCTTCGGCAGTTCAGTCCTTGTTCTGGAATCCATTGAAGCACCTCTGTCTGGCCCTTTCGTGGGTGTGCTTGAGGCCCGATAATTGTGCTTTGGGCCCAAGGTTTGTCCTTGATCCCGAAGTAACCCAAACATATAAAAAATAAAAATAAAAACATAAAAAAAATTCAAATATTTCGGGTGGTTTTAGGTTCATTCTCAAAGTCAATCTCAACATTCTCAACTCAAGATAACAACATATCAAGATATTAGCATATCACATACTCATAGAGGTTGCACATAACTACCTATCAGATAAGCACAATCAAGCATTGGTATAATCACAGAGTCAACAATGATAACACACATCTCCAATCACAAGGAATCGGTCAAGACTCACCAACTAGCCCACGAAGTCAGGGAAATGTCCACGCTATGTTCAACATAAGACGCAAGCAGCTCGTCTAACACTCCCTCATAACTGGCCCGGATACTCTCCTCGGTCTCCCAGATAGCCTCCTCATGACCTCGCTTAGACCACTAAACCAAAAGCAAAGGAACTTCCATGTTCCTGAGCTTCTTGACACAACGGTCAAGGATCCTAACAAGGTGCTCTATAAAGGTATGGTCAGGCTCAACATGGAGGTTAGAATGATCAAGGACATGGCTAGGGTCGGGCACATATCTATGGAGCTGAGACACGTGGAACACATCATGAACTCCAGCTAAAGATGGGGGTAGGGCTAATCTGTAGGCCACCTCACCCACTCGCTCTAGGATCTCAAAAGGTCCAATATACCTAGGGCTCAGTGATGTACATGTTTTACACCATGTTTCTGTACTCATTTTAGCTCCTTATTATATCATTTTATATATTTTGGGTTGAGAATATGGTGAATTTATGTAGTTTATGCTTATTTGCGAGAAATAGAGGTCTACACGAGTTTTTGTTTAATATTGCAGAATTTGAAGCTAATTCAGAGCAAAACAAAGAAGCGTTGGAAATGCACTTGTTGTCTACTGAAGGACTCAACATCGACTGAAGAGAGCCTGACATCGAGCATAGTTGAGCACAATAGATGGAGCTGCAGATGAGTCGATATCGATCCAACTCGGTTGATACCGACTGAAGACCGATCGATATTTGCCCACTGACTTGACACAAGACAGACTCGGAGCCGGAAGGAAGATGACTCGATATCGACCTTGCCTAGTCAATATCGAGTGAGAGCCACTTGAAATGCCCTACAGAGCCGACCTCGAGTGGAAGATGAACACGGAACCGACGAAGTTGACTCGATATCGACCCATGTCAGTCGATATCGAGTGGGCCTCCAGATCGAGCCGGCACTAAATTTGAGTCCAATTCTGAGTAGAAGTTACTTGCACATGAAGATTTGAGATGTTTTATCTTTTCATCTATTTTCTATCCTAAGGGTTGAACAATTAATTACCCTATAAGATTATCTATTTTACTATGTTAGATTTATTTGTCTTTTATCTGAGAATTATATCTTTTAGCTAGACAAAGATAGAGATAGATATTCCCTTCCCTTGGTAGCAAGGACTTGAGTCTATAAATAAAGCCCTAGGGGCTAGTTGTTAGGCATTCAATTTCAGAGCAAACACTTCTCATACATTTTTAGGTTTTCAAAGGTTTTAGGATTTTGACGCTTTTGCGAAAGTTGGAATGCCGGGATTGTAATGACTTTGAATTTAGATTTATGCAAGTTTCTTTTATATCAATTATGTCTTCTATTGTGATGAGCGAGTAGTCGCCTTACTTCTAGCCCGACGATAGCCATGCGCGCTTGAGGTAAGTTTTGATACTTATTATGTTTTGATCATCCACTATCTTTTATATGTTCATTCCCTACTCGAAAGAATAGATGACCTTGCTGAGGGACTCCTTTGGTGTGTAGGAAACGGCGCCGATACCCGAATGTGGGAAGATAAGTGGAGCCTGCGACCGAAGAGCTTTAAGGTCATGAAGAATTTTTTTGGAGGGGGCTCAGATATGCGCGTAATCGACTTGATCAACTGGGATCAAAGTAAGTGGGATAAGGGGAAACTTCAGAGGTTCTTAGTGGCATGTGACATTGAGGAGATCTGACAAATCAGACTTGCAGGTTCTTAGTGGCATGTGACATCGAGGAGATCTGATAAATCAGACTTGCAGACCCCTAATCGAAGGATCAACTCACAATGAGATCGGCTTATTCTCTCCTCGAAAAGGCCATTAGGAAGGAGGGTGCGGCAGGAACGTCGGATGCAATCCCTACTGAGCGAATGTGGAAGGCTCTGTGGAAAATTAAGGCATTGCCAAAGGTAAAATCATTTGTGTGGCAAGCTGCAACGGATATTTTACCTTGCAAATCAAATTTGTTTCGCAAGCTGAGAAATGGGTGCCAGGGAGAGGCTCACTAACATCATCTCGAAGACCAAGGCACTGGAGAACTCTTTCGAAGCGGTAGATTGGTACCATGTAAGGCGAGAGGGTAACAAGGCTGCACATAGTGTGGCTGCTATTAGGCCTATCTGTCATGCTTTGTTTTTCAGTTTACATTGGCTACCAGACAATATGGTATGTACTGTGTTGAAATATATGTGTGTAGATCTAAGACCCTTAGAATAGGATCCAAGATCTCGAATCGGTAACTTGTACAGAAACTAAAACCAAACAAAGAACATAAAGGCTTTTTTACGCGGTTCGGGTTAAACCCTACATTCGCAGAGTCTCAGGTTCGGGGAGACTCAGGCCCAAGTTCACTATGTTCTTCTTATCGATTACAAGAGATAGGGTTGCAGTTTCTACACAAGCATACAGATCCAACCAGGAAACAACCAAGAAAGCAAGTACAAGAGAGGACTAGAAGTAGGAAAGAAGAACTCCCTCAAATCTGGTCTCGGAAGAACAAATCTTCGCCGGAGAAGCTTGTACGAGCCAGAAACTCGCCGCTAAGGAAGCTCTGGAGCTTCTTCTTCTTCGCAAACCTCAGATCTAGGGTCCAGTAGATGGATGCACCCTAGATCCGAGAACTTCGTCGTCGATCGGAGTCGGGAAGGGCACCAGAGAGGAAACTCTACATATCTCTCTCTTCTCTCTCTCTCTCTATCTCTATCTCTCTCTTTCTCTGGAGCGGCTTACTTGAAAACATCGAATGAGGAACCCTAACTAATAGGAGGTTCCTTTTATAGAGCTCCCAATGTGTCAACCCCTAGAAGTGAATGGGCCAACAACTTCTGGAGCTACTGGGCTTGGAGCTTCGTAATGGGCTTTCAACATATGGGTCGGTAAGAAGTAACAATGCCAAAAGGCAATATAATATAACACACATATAATATAAAGTCTAGTGCATAGTTGGGATATAAGTGTAACACATTAACTTATATTTATATATAGTGTGAGTATATGACCCGGAGCCCTATGTTTTCGGATTTATATATAGTTATAGGGGATAGTACTACTTATAAGCTAGACATAGATCTCTAGTGCCGGAAATGTACCTAATAAGGCATTTCATAGCATGCTAGTGGTCCATACCGGGATTAGACATGAATCGGCTAAGGACACTAATGGAGAAGGCTAAGTCTGGACGGGTGCAGAGCATGGCGTACATAACGGAACCTACGGCAACATTATAAGGAACCTTAGACATGTCCTGGATCTTAGAGGGTTTGGTAGGGCAGCTTTTCTTAGTTAACTCAAGATGCCCTCCTCTTAAGAACCTTGTTGAACCATGTTGAACCTCTTAAGAACCTTTAAGACATAATCATCCTGAGTAAGCCAAATACTGTTTTTGGAACGGTTTGTAAAGATGTTGACCCCTAGGATTTTCTTAGCTTGGCCAAGATCCATCATGTCGAAATACTTTTTGAGATCAGTTTTTACTCCAGAGATTAGAATCAAGGAGTTACTGATCAATAATATGTCATCAACATAAAGGAGAACGTAGATGGCATTCCTAGAAGCTGGATACTTAAAATAAAGACAACTATCATAAGAACTTCTATGGAAGCCTAGTTTCTTGATAACGGCATCAAACTTAAGATTCCATTGGCGGGGTGATTGCTTAAGACCATAGATGGACCTTTTAAGAAGACATACATGGTTAGGGTATCTCTTATCTACGAAACCCTTAGGCTGACACATGTAAATAGTCTCATCTAAGTCCCCATGGAGGAAGGCGGTCTTAACATCCATTTGTTCTAGTTCCCAATCGAACACAACAACCATAGACAGGAGTAACCTCATAGTTTTATATTTGACTACAGGTGAGAATATATCGTTATAGTCTAAACCTCACGCTGAGTAAAACCTTTGGCTACTAGACGGGCTTTAAACCTAGGAGGATCGGTTGGGTTTAAGCCTTCTTTAAGCTTGAATATCCACTTAGAGTCTTTAAGCCTAGCTTTTTCAGGTTTAGGTATAAGGGACCAGGTTTTGTTCTGATGCATAGAGTCTATCTCATCCTGCATAGCTCTAAACCAATACTTGGAGTGGGGATTGGAGTTAACTTTTTCGAAGGAACTAGGAGTAGTAGGGTGCCTTATAGTTTCAGCTATTATGATCGAGGGCATACTCTACTAAGTAATTGGTATACTTCCTGTTAGGTATACTAACCCTAGGCTCCCTGTCTCTAACTAACTGATAATCATTCACATTATTATGCACAGATAAATCAGAAAAAGGGGGAGAGGAGAAACCAGAGTTATTAGACAGGTCGGGTACAGAACCAGAAGAGAGGGGAAAAGAAGGTAAAGCATGTATTAAAACTTGTTCTTCTGCTTCAGGAGGTTCTTCATCTGCATTGTTAGCCTCTGCTTCAGGGGTTTCTGCTTCACCAGCATTTTCCTCTTCACATTTGTGTTCCCCCCGTGATGTGGATGGTTGGGGTAGCTTAGGTGATGCTCCAATATCGAACTCCATATCCTCTAGCTCAGCATCAGTGGCTGCAGGGCCAAATTGAGCATCAGAGTTCCACTTGTTCTGCTGAGTGGTACTTGCCTCTTGTGCTAAAGATGTCAGTGTGGTCTTAAAGTGATAATCATGCTCATTAAACTTTACATTTCTAGCAGATATAACTTTGTAACCCCCAGGTTGTATCAATAAGATTCTATACCCCTTAACCCCTTCTGGATAACCTAACAATATTCCTTTCACGACTTGAGGTTGTAACTTCCCTTGTGAAACATAAGCATAAACAGTACAACCAAAAGGCCGAAGGTAAGTCAGATTAGGGGGTTTACTAGTCCATTTTTCTTGTGGAGTTTTAAATCCTATGGCACTAGAGGGTGATCTATTGATTAAGTAGGCAGCCGTGATAACAACATCACCCCACAAACTGGGTTTCAGACCAGCACTTATAAGCATACATCTTGTTTCTTCTAGAAGAGTTCTATTCATCCTTTATGCAGTACCATTTTGTTGTGGTGTTCCAGGGACAGTCAGATGTCTTTTTATACCATTAGCATTACAGAAATTATCAAACTCTTTGTTACAATATTCCAGGCCATTGTCGGTTTTTAAGCATTTCAATTTATATCCAGATTGAGACTCAACCATAACTTTCCAACCCTTGAAAGCAGTAAAAGCATGATCTTTAGATTTAAGCAAAGTCAGCCAGACCTTCCTAGAGAAATGATCTATGAAAGTAATAAAATATTTCATTTTATTGACAAAGTCAACCTGGGCAGGGCCCCAAAGATCAGAATGCACATACTCAAGAGGAGAGGAAGCAACATAAGCAGATTTAGGAAACTGTAACTTAGCATATTTGCCTAGCACACAATTCTCACAAAAATCCAAAGTTGCAGGTTTCTTAGGGAGCAATCCAGACTTATACAATTGAAACAAACCTTTGTTACCAATGTGGCCTGTTCTGTTATGCCAAGTTCTGGTTTCAGATTCAGTCATCACAGGCAAAGACATAGTGTTTATTTCAGCAGTTTTAGCAATAACATAATAAAGCCTTTTAATTCTTTTTGCTTTCAAAATAGCTCTATTTATTATTCATAAGCACAGTTCTCATGCCATTAGAAGAAGATATATCACAACCAATTTCTTCAAGAGATGACTCAGACATCAAACTTCTTCTCAGATTAGGAACATATTTAACATTTGTAAAAGTTCTAACCACATCATCATGCATAACAAGAGAAACAGTACCAACACCTTTTATATCCAAAGTGGTGTCATCTCCTAGCATAACATCACCAGCAATAGACTCATCAAGAGTTTTAAACATGTTTTTATTAGGAGTTGCATGCATGGTACAACCAGAATCGAGAATCCATGTATCAGCATTAATAGGAAATTTATCACAGCTAACAGTATGTAAAGGCTCGGATTTTTAAATCTTTTTTTCGGAAAAAGTGAATTAAAAATGAAATTAAAATCGATTTTAAAACTCGTTTAGCGGGATTCGGGAAAACTAACATTTGGAAACTAATTTCGGGATTCAAAATTCGCGTATTCGGGATTTATTTCCGGGTATTGGTTAACCAATTTCACACTCAACCTCTCACCCACTCCCCCCTACCTTGTCCTGCAACCCGAGCCCATTCCCCTGCCTATATCACCCCGTCCCTTCCCCTGTTTCCACCATCACCCACGCCCTCCCTCGCCATCACTCTCTTCCCACCCTCCTCCTTGCTTCCTCCTTCCTCAAGAGCTGTAGCAACAGCATCTGTTCCCACTCCTCGAGAGCACAGCAGCAGCAGCTGGACGCCATCACCGAACCTCCACCGTCACCTTCACTCCCGCTGCGCCACCACCGATCTCCATCGCCACCTCCATCCTCCATTTTCGTTGAAGCCAGCAGCAAGGTGGACCCCTTCACACCCTCCCCGATGTCCAAAGACGCAGCCAGCTGCCTGGAGCAGCCATCTCGAGTCGTCGCCAAGTCCATTCGCGAGCTTCTTCCCCTGATTCCGCCCTTCCGAGGTCGGTAAGCTTCGACCTCTCGTTCTATTCGAAATTCCATTAAAGAACCCTCCTTTAACCTTCCTTTACTCTCCTAGGTCGAATCTGAGGTTCCTTTTTCTCCGACGCACCGAATTGAGCCTCCGGCGAGCTCAGACGAAGCTCTGACGTCCGCGAACACCTCGGTGAGCCTCGTTCGTTCTTTCCTTTAGCTTCAATCCATGTGCGTGTGTTTTTGGTGGTTGGGATTGAGGGTCTGTGAGGATGAGAGGGTCGGAAATGGAAGGAGAGCCAAGCTCCACCAAGAAGGGTCGAATCAGTCCGACGCAGAGGAAGAAGACAAGTTGCTGCGGGCGCTGCAATTTGCTGCGGGCGCCGCAAATTGCCGCGGCCGCAGCACTGTTTGTCCGGGTGGGTTTAGTTGCGTTTTGGCGGGCCGGTTTGTTCATTTGAATTATTTGTTTAAATAATTAATATTATTTGGGGATTAAGGTATAAAAATATTATTTTTTTTAGAGATTTTATAAAAGGTTAAAAAGTGATTTAATAAATAAATTGAAAAGGGAATTTAGCGAGTATTTTCAAGGGGTTAGAACTCTTAACTGTTTAATTCGGATTTGAAATGGTTTTGAAGCTAACTTGGGAATAAGACGATGACTAATAGCGTGATATTGTGGTGAATTTCACAAGAGATTAAATGTTCGATATTTATGATGATGATATATATGGAAAGTATAAGTATGATATATATAGGGAGTATATTTTTTTAAACTGATAAGTTGACAAGTGATGATGAATGGTATGAGATAAAAGATGGTTGATCGTGATAAATTGAAAGTATGATTGATGCAAGCTTACTTATCTATCTGCTAATTTGAGTGAGTAATATATGTGTTCAGAAAGGCTATAGAAGTATACTTAGTATATTCTCGTTATGTGATTAGGTGATATTCTGTGATCGTGACTACTGTGTGCTGGATTCTTCTTTTGCTGATCTTCTAGCGAGGTAAGTACCTCCGGGGCTTACTCAGTAACCAGTACCTCCTGCCTGATGTGTCATATAGTATGTAGGTGCTGCATATGCATAAGAGCATATCATGTAGTGTCATGCTTAGGAATTGCATTTACAAATGAGCATCCTTATTCTGTATGTGTTTGAATACAGAACGGCCGTTATCTGTGAGTCCTAGAGTCCTTGCTAGGGTCATAGGGCAGCCCTGCTTCATCGGGTGTTGTCCTCCTCGAGTCATTTATATATATCACGAGATACGAGATGGGCATGAGATATGATATGATGATGAGATATGATATGATGATGAGATTTGATATGGTTATAGCATCGAACTGGCCAGTCTCCACCTTGTCTGGAAGAGGGGTGGTGGTAAAAGAGGGATATACCGCTTGGTATTCTTTGTTAAGGCCTTCCTCAATATTCTGCACATATGAATTAGGAGCATGATAGTGTGGTTTTATTTCAGTACTGCATGAAGGCATCCTTTATTCTAGGTATAGGCGTATTATATGTCCTCAGCGCGGTCAGAGGACCCGCAGGCGGACTCTTGGCCTGACTTGGTGGTATAGTTTCAGGTACCCGATCTACTACTTGATTTTGTGCTGATATGACGGGGTCCATTCATATGGCGGAGAGTGAGTGTATGAACCTTGACTTCACCAAACTCATGCTTTTTGGATTTCTTCCTACTATACTCCGTTTTGACCCGGCTCTGCCGTGGCACTGGTTGTATCGTTTTCAGAACTTTTGCCCTTTGCATGATAAAGGTTTTCGCACGTTGTAGACTTAGGACAGGTACAGGGGTTTACCCTAGGGGCCTCCAACGGACATTCCGGGTTTGGGTGCGAAATCCCACTTTAAACTGCGCATCTTCGATTTCAAACCTTCAACCTGTACTCGGGGCGCAAGATCCCAACGAGGGGTTTCATCCCTCGAAACGTAACTCGGGAATCATAATCCTGGGCCGTTACAAAGGTGGTATCAGAGCTGAGGTTTTGCAATCCGAGTACAACAGGTTGAAGATGGTTTTGAAAATCGCCCAATGTTTTCAAATGGGTTTGAGAAATGCTTTCAAAAGGGCAAAATGAATTTAATTGGAATTAAAACGTAAAATGAATAAAGGGGAAACAATCTCGTGGGTAGAGACCAAAGCGATAGACCTCCCTTATGGATGTAGAACTCGGGGAACGGTAGGCAAAATAGTAGCTTTGATTTATAGATGGGCCTAGATAACTCCAAGGAACACCATGGAGGTTGGAGTGTCGAGTTAGGTGACCGTGAGGTTTTGCCCCTCCGGTCAGCCGTCCCTCGAAGGGTGGCATAGATCGTCTCTATGCTTAATTTATACATATATGCAATTATGCCTGAGGGCGATCCTCCTTGAAGGGGATCAAATTAATCGTCGAGTGCTTCTGTGCTGAGTATTTAAATTAACCGTTCATGTAGTACTCATGGTCGATACTAGACGCGGTTTTGTTGGGCGTGGGGGTAGGGCACATCGTGGTCGGGGACGCCCCCGTCGGATTGCTGTTGAGAGCGTCGAGGAGCGCGCTGCTGACGATCACGTTGAGGAGCGAGCTTCACCTCCGCCGGCCGACGACCAGATTCCGATTCCCACAGAGACTAGACTTGGACAGCTAGAGGCGGCACTTCACGACATTCTGAGCGAGTTACGGGGAGGAGCCCGATCTACAGCACCGACGCCCGAGGATCCTGTTCAGCCAGCCGAGCCCGTAGCCGATGCACGCCCTGAGAAGCGCGTCGACTGGGTCAAGACATTAGCTCAGTGCTGTCCTCTGACTTTTACTGGAGAGGTTGGGGGGGATATTGAGAGATGGTTCCGTGAGATGAATGGGTTGTTCGACCATGTTGCTGTCCCCGCTTCCGAGAGACAGAGACTTGCCGCAGGCCGTCTACAGGGAGACGCTTTTGACCGCTGGTCTTTATTTAAGATAGATCAGGCTGAGTGGACCTACGAGGAGTTTAGGGATCTGATGCTGAGAGAGTACCACCCTCCTGGGATTGAGATAGCCCGACAGGTATCCTTTATGCGAGGCTACTACGACTGATCAGCTTCTGTCTCTACCATCGTTCGCCGGTTCAAGAAGGAACCGGTCTACTGTGCTCACTTGTGCCCTTCCGATGAGAGCCGGATTCGCATGTTATCGATGAGACTGCCGCCTCCAGTACTTCTGCATGCCTCTAGCTTGGGAGCTGTCAGCTTTGATCGATTCTTGGAGGTCATCCTCCTGTACAACCAGCAGCGGATCTTGTCCGAGACTGCATACACCACTTCTCGCCCTGAGGCGAAGAGAGCGAGACCAGCGGATGGTCGCGGAGACGACATATCCAGGAGAGGAGGCTATGGAGAAGGATTTAGAGGGGGATATCACGGAGTTACACCGAGGGCACCCCAGCCGCCCGGTCCAGCTATTTATGGTGGAGATGCACGAGTGAGGAGTGTCACTTGCCATGGATGCTTCGAGAGAGGTCATTATGTCGCTTCCTGCCCAGATCGTTCGATTGTCTGCTTCACTTGCGGCACCATGGGGCACAGAGCTGCCCGTTGTCCCCAGGACGGTAGAGCCCCGCCGACTGCACAGCCACCGAGACTTCCTGCGGCTCCTCAGCCGCCACTGCTGACTTATCCCCAGGGTCAGGGGCGAGGAGATGCTTCTGGTAGAGGTCGAGGAGGAGGTAGAGGAGGTAGAGGTTACGATCGTGGAGGCAGAGGGCCGTCAGGGCCAGGTCAGGGTAGAGGTTCGTCATCTGCAGGACCATCTGGGTCCGGGTATAATCGTGGCCAGAGTTCCGGAGGCCGAGGATCAGCATTACCCCCACCGCCCCGCGTGTTCCAGATGAGAGCTGATGACCGTACTACCCCTACTTCCGCAGGTACTATACATTTCCATAATGCGTACTTGTCTATATTGTTTGACACTGGTGCTACTCACTGCTTCATAGCAGAGGCGTGCGTTGCTAGGCTGAGCCTGAGCTGCACGAGTGGTTTACCCCTTACTATTGGTCTAGCGGACGGGGCAAAGGTTAGGACGAGTCGGGAGATTTTAGGTTGCCCCATCCATATAGGTGAGCGTGAGTGGCCAACCGACCTTATTGTCATGCCATTGAGGATGGATGATCTCATTCTGGGTATGGATTTCATGGACCACTATGGAGCGATCATCAATCTGAGGACGAGGACGGTGTCTATCTTGGCAGATGATGGGACTGAGCACCAGGTTTGGGGGAGCAACCCCAAGAGGAACGGAGCGCTCATTAGCGCAGTCAGAGCCGCCAGACTTCTAGACCAGGGATGCATTGGGTATTGGTGTTACGCTTTAGAGGTGGATCGCACACATCCCAGCTTGTCAAATGTCCCTGTTGTCAGAGACTTCGCAGATGTGTTTCCAGATGAGCTACCGGGACTTCCCCCACCGAGAGAGGTTGACTTTGGGATCGAGCTAGACCCAAGCACCAGACCTATTTCATGAGTCCCTTACCGCATGGCACCGACGGAGATGGCGGAGCTGAAGGCTCAGTTGGAGGAGCTAGCCGAGAAGGGTTACATCAGGCCTAGTGCATCACCTTGGGGAGCACCAGTGTTGTTCGTCAAGAAGAAGGACGAGTCATTAAGGCTATGCATCGATTATAGGGAGCTGAACCGTGCGACGGTGAAGAACCGTTATCCCCTTCCCAGGATTGATGACCTGTTGGATCAGCTGCAGGGCGCCGTTGTCTTCTCGAAGATTGATTTGAGGTCCGGTTATCACCAGCTGAGAGTAAAGCCAGAGGATGTCCAGAAGACCGCTTTTAGGACCCGCTATGGTCACTACGAGTTCGTGGTCATGCCGTTTGGGCTGACCAATGCACCAGCTGCTTTCATGGAGCTCATGAACCACGTGTTCATTGACTACTTGGACAGATTCGTTGTCGTGTTCATAGATGACATTTTAGTCTACTCGAGGAGTAGAGAGGAGCACGAGGAGCATTTGAGGATTGTCCTCGAGACGCTAAGGAAGCATCAGCTGTATGGGAAATACAGCAAGTGCGAGTTCTGGCTCACAAAGGTGGCTTTCTTAGGCCATGTGATTTCAGCTGAGGGAGTCGTCGTGGATCCGGCGAAGATTGATGCTATCGTTGCTTGGGAGGTGCCCAAGAACGTCAAGGACATCCGCTCGTTTCTAGGATTGGCCAGTTACTACAGGAGATTCGTCCAGGGTTTCTCGAGCATTGCTAGGCCGATGACGCAGCTGCTGAAGAAGGATGTTCCTTTTGAGTGGAGTGTGGAATGTCAGGCCAGCTTCGAGCTTCTGAAGGGGAAGCTGACGACCGCCCCAGTGCTAGCGTTGCCAGAAGGGACAGAGGACTTCGTCGTCTACACAGACGCTTCGCGTTCCGGCTTGGGATGTGTTCTGCATCAGAGAGGTCGAGTCATCGCTTATGCTTCGCGCTAGTTGAAGCTTGCAGAGGTGTCCTATCCTGTTCATGACTTCGAGTTGGCAATTGTAGTTCATGCTCTGAAGATTTGTAGGCATTACCTGTACGGCACTTCATGCAAGGTAATGACAGATCACAAGAGCTTGAAGTATATTTTCACTCAGAAGGAGCTCAACATGCGACAGAGACGGTGGCTAGAGCTTCTAAAGGACTATGACTTGGACATAGTTTATCACCCAGGAAAGGCCAATGTGGTGGCAGATGCGCTCAATAGGAAGACTCACCAGGAGGCATCAGTTGCGAGGCTTACAGCTCAGAGGGATTTGTAGACAGATTTGATGAGGTGTTGCTTCGAGGTGTAGGTTCAGCGGGAGAATGGACAGTTATCATTCTTGGAGGTTCAGGCTGAGTTGACCGAGGAGATTTGACGAGGTCAGGCAGACTGTCCAGAGATTGCAGTTCTGAGTGATCGGATGGCCCAGGGTCGATTTAGAGAGCTTGTAGAGAGAGGAGATGGGATGCTGACCTTTCAGGGCAGAGTTGTAGTTCCGTCGACGTCAGGTCTGAGGCAGAGGATCATGCAGGAGGCTCACTCCACTCCTTATTCTGTCCATCCAGGGACGAATAAGATGTATCAGGATTTGAGGAGATATTATTGGTGGCAGAGGATGCGAGCAGACATCACAGACTTTGTAGCCAGATGTCAGGTTTGCCAGCAGGTTCGGATTGAGCACCAGAGACCGGGAGGACTTGTCAGGTCGCTTCCAGTTCCCGCGTGGAAGTGGACAGATATCTCGAGGGACTTCGTCACCGGGCTGAGGCGGGATGTCAGAGGATTCGACGCCATTTGGGTCGTGGTCGATAGGTTGACCAAGTCGGCTCACTTCATTCCGATTCAGGAGATATGGCCAGCATCGCGGTTAGCTGAGGAGTTCATTTGCCTGATCGTGAGACTTCATGGAGTACCTGAGAGGATCATATCTGACAGAGATGGACGTTTTACCTCGAGGTTTTGGCACCAGGTTCAGGAGAGCCTAGGTACTAGACTGCATTTCAGTACAGCTTTTCATCCTCAGACAGATGGCCAGAGTGAGAGGACGATTCAGACCTTGGAGGATATGCTGCGATCATGTGTTTTGGAGTGGGGAGACCGTTGGGTTAGACACCTACCATTGGTGGAGTTTTCATACAACAACAGCTACCATGCGTCGATCGAGATGGCTCTATATGAGGCTCTGTATGGAAGGTGATGCAAGTCGCCAGTTTGTTGGGATGAGCCTGCGGACACGGTTTCATCTTTACCGGACCTAGTTAGAGAGACCATTGATAAGGTGGGATGCATCCGTGAGCACATGAGAGTCGCTCAGGATCGCCAGAAGAAGTATGCAGATAGGCGGAGGATAGAGATTGAGTTCGAGGTAGGTTCGCATGTGTGGCTTCGAGTTTCGCCTACCAGAGGAGTCCGACGGTTTGGGATCAAAGGAAAGTTGAGTCCGAGGTATATTGGCCCGTTTGAGATTTTGGATAGAGTTGGCGAGGTGGCCTATCGCTTAGCATTGCCCCCATCCTTGGCCGGTGTTCATGACGTCTTTCACGTCTCACAGCTTCGCCAGTATATCCCTGACCCTAGCCATGTCCTAGACTATTCAGACCTTCAGGTTGAGCCTGACCATACCTTTGTAGAGCGTCCTGTGAGAGTTCTTGACCGTCGAGTCAAGAGGCTTAGGAACAGGGAGGTTCCTTTGCTTCTAGTTCAGTGGTCTAGGAGGAGCCCTGAGGAGGCCACGTGGGAGACTGAGGAGAGTATTCGGGCTAGTTATGGGGATGTCCTAGACGAGTTGCTCGCATCCTATGTCGAGCCGAGCGTAGATATTTCCCTGACCTCGCGAGTGCGGTGAGTTGTCTAGTTGGATTGGGGTTGGTTGGTAGTATCTCTTTGCTTGTGTACTTATGATTGGTAGTTGTGTGCAGATCCTTGGTGATATGATATGATGAGTTGTGATGATGTGATGACGTGCTAGATATTTTATGGTATGCGACTATACTTGACGTGTTTAGGTCATGCTATTAATATGTGATATGAGTGTCACTCTATATATATATGAGGCTTGATGATAGAAATGATGGAAGTTGAAGTATTGGAATTTGATCTTAACATGGAACCTGGGAAGAGAATGTGGGGTTAGCCCTTAGAGGTGGATGGTAAGATGAACTGAGAAGGTAGAAATGAACTTCACTAACGTCGAACATGAAATTTTGAATCGTGTTTCAAAAGAGACTAACTTGGATAATAATAATAATAATAATAATAATAATAATAAAAAACACTAGACCTCATTATAACGCCCCACGAAGTGGATAAGTATTTGAGTTATGATATGGCCAAGGAGTCGGAGTAAGGATGTGGTAAGGGCCCATATTACATCCTTACTACGGTCTATTTGGGGATATTACGATCACGGCAACGGTACAGTGAGGACCTCATAGGGGCACTTATAAGATGTTTACGGGATCAATGGCGTGATTCATGGACTCACCGATTTCAAACTTCATCCCCTGTTTTAAAAATGATTTTAGTCTCGAGGACGAGACTTGTTTTTAGAGGTGGATGATGTAAAGGCTCAGATTTTTAAATCTTTTTTTCGGAAAAAGTGAATTAAAAATGAAATTAAAATCGATTTTAAAACTCGTTTAGCGGGATTCGGGAAAACTAACATTTGAAAACTAATTTCGGGATTCAAAATTCGCGTATTCGGGATTTATTTCCGGGTATTGGTTAACCAATTTCACACTCAACCTCTCACCCACTCCCCCTACCTTGTCCTGCAACCCGAGCCCATTCCCCTACCTATATCACCCCGTCCTTTCCCCTGTTTCCACCATCACCCACGCCCTCCCTCGCCATCACTCTCTTCCCACCCTCCTCCTTGCTTTCTCCTTCCTCAAGAGCTGTAGCAACAGCATCTGTTCCCACTCCTCGAGAGCACAGCAGCAGCAGCTGGACGCCATCACCGAACCTCCACCGTCACCTTCACTCCCGCTGCGCCACCACCGATCTCCATCGCCACCTCCATCCTCCATTTTCGTTGAAGCCAGCAGCAAGGTGGACCCCTTCACACCCTCCCCGACGTCCAAAGACGCATCCAGCCGCCTGGAGCAGCCATCTCGAGCCGTCGCCAAGTCCATTCGCGAGCTTCTTCCCCTGATTCCGCCCTTCCGAGGTCGGTAAGCTTCGACCTCTCGTTCTATTCGAAATCCCATTAAAGAACCCTCCTTTAACCTTCCTTTACTCTCCTAGGTCGAATCTGAGGTTCCTTTCTCTCCGACGCACCGAATCGAGCCTCCGGCGAGCTCCGACGAAGCTCCGACGTCCGCGAACACCTCGGTGAGCCTCGTTCATTCTTTCCTTTAGCTTCAATCCATGTGCGTGTGTTTTTGGTGGTTGGGATTGAGGGTCTGTGAGGATGAAAGGGGTCGGAAATGGAAGGAGAGCCAAGCTCCACCAAGAAGGGTCGAACCAGTCCGACGCAGAGGAAGAAGACGATTTGCTGCGGGCGCCGCATTTGCTGCGGGCGCCGAAAATTGCCGCGGTCGCAGCACTGTTTGTCCGGGTGGGTTTATTTGCGTTTTGGCGGGCCGGTTTGGTCATTTGAATTATTTGTTTAAATAATTAATATTATTTGGGGATTAAGGTATAAAAATATTATTTTTTTTAGAGATTTTATAAAAGGTTAAAAAGTGATTTAATAAATAAATTGAAAAGGGAATTTAACGAGTATTTTCAAGGGGTCAGAACTCTTAACTGTTTAATTCGGATTTGAAATGGTTTTGAAGCTAACTTGGGAATAAGACGATGACTAATAGCGTGATATTGTGGTGAATTTCACAAGAGATTAAACGTTCGATATTTATGATGATGATATATATGGAAAGTATAAGTATGATATATATAGGGAGTATATTTTTTTAAACTGATAAGTTGACAAGTGATGATGAATGGTATGAGATAAGAGATGGTTGATCGTGATAAATTGAAAGTATGATTGATGCAAGCTTACTTATCTATCTGCTAATTTGAGTGAGTAATATATGTGTTCAGAAAGGCTATAGAAGTATACTTAGTATATTCTCGTTATGTGATTAGGTGATATTCTGTGATCGTGACTACTGTGTGCTGGATTCTTCTTTTGCTGATCTTCTAGCGAGGTAAGTACCTCCGGTGCTTACTCAGTAACCAGTACCTCCTGCCTGATGTGTCATATAATATGTAGGTGCTGCATATGCATAAGAGCATATCATGTAGTATCATGCTTAGGAATTGCATTTACAAATGAGCATCCTTATTCTGTATGTGTTTGAATACAGAACGGCCGTTATCTGTGAGTCCTAGAGTCCTTGCTAGGGTCATAGGGCAGCCCAGCTTCAACGGGTGTTGTCCTCCTCGAGTCATTTATATATATCACGAGATACGAGATGGGCATGAGATATGATATGATGATGAGATATGATATGATGATGAGATTTGATATGGTTATAGCATCGAACTGGCCAGTCTCCACCTTGTCTGGAAGAGGGGTGGTGGTAAAAGAGGGATATACCGCTTGGTATTCTTTGTTAAGGCCTTCCTCAATATTCTGCACATATGAATTAGGAGCATGATAGTGTGGTTTTATTTCAGTACTGCATGAAGGCATCCTTTATTCTAGGTATAGGCGTATTATATGTCCTCAGCGCGGTCAGAGGACCCGCAGCCGAACTCTTGGCCTGACTTGGTGGTATAGTTTCAGGTACCCGATCTACTACTTGATTTTGTGCTGATATGACGGGGTCCATTCATATGGCGGAGAGTGAGTGTATGAACCCTGACTTCACCAAACTCATGCTTTTTGGATTTCTTCCTACTATACTCCGTTTTGACCCGGCTCTGCCGTGACACTGGTTGTATCGTTTTCAGAACTTTCGCCCTTTGCATGATAAAGGTTTTCGCACGTTGTAGACTTAGGACAGGTACAGGGGTTTACCCTAGGGGCCTCCAACGGACATTCCGGGTTTGGGTGCGAAATCCCACTTTAAACTGCGCATCTTCGATTTCAAACCTTCAACCTGTACTCGGGGCGCAAGATCCCAACGAGGCGTTTCATCCCTCGAAACGTAACTCGGGAATCATAATCCTGGGCCGTTACACAGTACACATGAATAACTCTGCGGGATAAGAACTCATAGACTCAAGCACAGAAGCAGATAATTCAGTCTTATTTTTCTGAGCCAATTGCTCAGCCCTTTTCTTTTTTTTCTATAGTCCTTAACCCAATGACCCAAATTCCCACAATAATTGCATTTAGAGTTGGGATCACCCTTATCAGGTTTTTCAGAAGATGAAGGTTGATCCTTTTTATTCTTCTTATACTTGTTACCCTTCTTATCTTTTCCTTTTGTAAAAAGAACCTCAGTTTTTTCAGATTTGTCAGTTTTTGCTGGGTGTCCTTTTATCTTAAAGACTTTCATCAGGTCATTGTTTTCAGTAATAGATTCAATGATTTTATCTTTAGATAACTCAGAACTACTAAACTGAATCACATCTTTGAAGTTGTCAAACTGAGCAAGTAAAGCATTTAGAAGAAGGATAGCATGATGAGTATCTTTAATCACATCTTTACATCTTTCAAGTTCTTGGGTCATTTTAAGGAACTTATCAAGATTGTCGTCTAAAGTAAGAGCAGTGTCCATTTTAAATGTGAACAATCTATAGAGCAAAGATATCCTGGAGGGCAGTGATTTAGTTAAGAAAAGCTCCTTCAAGGCTTTCCAGAGTGAGGAGGCGGAAGAGAATCTTACCACCTGACGGGCTATGCCGTCAGATAACCTCAAGATAATCTCCGAATGGGCTTTGAGATCCATCTCGAGCTCCAGGTCAGTTGGCGCTACCTTCTTCCCTTTGTCATCCACTTCTTCTTTGGATGAGGATGAGGATGAGGCTGGGGTCTCCACTGGATGTGAGATAGCTTTCCAACAACCTTCTTTGATCAAGATGGCGCGCATCTTGACTTGCCACATGGCGAAGTCGATGACGACATCGAAAGGTTTTATGCGGTATGTGTTGTCCATGTTAGGGTACCTAAGATCAACACAAAAAACGAAACAGTCAGTATACTTGGTTGAGTTTTCGAAAGCAAGATAGAAACTAAAGAAAACACCAAGGTTTAGAAGCAGAAGCGATAGTAAGAGCAAATCAGAGGCTCTGATAACAATCTGTAGATCTAAGACCCTTAGAATAGGATCCAAGATCTCGAATCGGTAACTTGTACAGAAACTAAAAACCAAACAAAGAACACAAAGGCTTGTTTACGCGGTTCCGGTTAAACCCTACATCCGCGGAGTCTCAGGTTTGGGGAGACTCAGGCCCAAGTTCACTATGTTCTTCTTATCGATTACAAGAGATAGGATTGCAGTTTCTACACAAGCATACAGATCCAACCAGGAAACAACCAAGAAAGCAAGTACAAGAGAAGACTAGAAGTAAGAAAGAAGAACTCCCTCAGATCTGGTCTCGGAAGAACTGATCTTCGTCGGAGAAGCTTGTACGAGCCAGAAACTCGCCGCCAAGAAAGCTGTGGAGCTTCTTCTTCTTCGCAAACCTCAGATCTAGGGTCCAGTAGTTGGATGCGCCCTAGATCCGAGAACTTCATCGTCGATCGGAGCCGGGAAGGGCACCAGAGAGGAAAACCTAGCTCTCTCTCTTCTCTCTTTCTCTGGAGCGGCTTACTTGAAAACATCGAATGAGGAACCCTAACTGACAGGAGGTTCCTTTTATAGAGCTCCCAATGTGTCAACCCTAGAAGTGAATGGGCCAACCGCTTCTGGAGCTACTGGGCTTGGAGCTTCGTAATGGGCTTTCAACATATGGGCCGGTAAGAAGTAACAATGCCAAAAGACAATATAACATAACACATATATAATATAAAGTCTAGTGCATAGTTGGGATATAAGTGTAACACTTTAGCTTATATTTATATATAGTGTGAGTATATGACCCGGAGCCCTATGTTTCCGGATTAATACTTCGAACACTTAATATAAATATTACCATAAGTGCTTCCTTAATATCAAACATATAATTGTATAGTATCTGTCTTCCGACTATATCTTATGCGTGATTATACTCAGATTAAGATAGACTTTACAATGCGAAATGAAAAGGCTTGGTTTTCCTAAAAAAAAAAAAAAAAAAAAAAATCAAACATGGACAGCACAGTATAAAATATCATAACAAAAATCAATTTAGCCCTCTCTCACTGAAACTTTTCTTGCCTGCAAAACCCTATTTTCACCGTCTTTTCTCCCCCACCCTCTTCGCAACCTCAGATCTAGTTTTAGCGAAGATGTCGAACGCCATGGATATGACTCTCGACGACCTCATCAAGAAGAACAAAGAGTCCAAATCCTCCAGAGGCCGTGCTGGCCGCACCGGTCGACCTTCCTCCTCCGCTCCCGGTGGCCCCACCCGCCGCGACTTCAAGCGCCGCGCAAATCGCCCCGCTCCCTACGCCGCTGCTCAGGTTCCCCACGAAAAACAATCCTTCTAAATCTTCCGTTTTGTCGCTCTCTTTTTCTGGATCGAGCCCGCCGGATCTGTCTCTGCAAGATTTTTCTTCTTGTCCGGCGACTTTACGAATTGACGATTTGCGATCTTTGTTTGGCGTGATGGAAAGTGAAAGTTTAGGAGGTTTGCGAAATTCGCAGGTACAGGCTCCCGATGGCACGTGGGGGCACGATATGTTCGCAGATCACTCCGCCGCTTATCCCGCCCAGTCAGCGTCGGGGCGGCCTGCCGGTATTGAGACCGGCACGAAGCTCTATATCTCCAATTTGGAGTATGGTGTCTCGAACGAAGATATAAAGGTGTCTACTTTTGTAACCCTTGTTTTTGTTGTTCAGATGTGATTTGATTTTGAATGCTTTATCCATTCCTTGTGATTTTGTTAACTAGGATTGGGTTGGGTATTGGATTTCTTTTTGGTTCATACATTAGGAGGATAATACTCGTATGATGATTATCTATTCTGTTGAGACAGTGATGGATGAATCCGAGGTATTTCTCTCTTGCCCTCGTTTGGTATTCATATACTCATATGTATGAGATATCGATATCAGATATGTGGGTATCAAATCCGATATCTCATATCCTGATATCCTGTTTGGTATTGGAGATATGGGTATCAATCTAAACCTAATTCCCCTTTCTCCCTCCCCGCTCCCCATTTTCTTCAATCTCAACCACTGAAAATCCCCTCCCATGGCGGACTAGGGTTTCCGGGAGCAGTAGCAGGGCCTCCCCACCGCTTCTGTCGCCGCCCCTACTGGTGGCACCTCAAACCGCTGAAACCTCCTACCTCTGGAGAGCGAAATCGACTAGAGAGACCTCCATTGAACTGTTGAAGATCCCTTCCAGCCTCAATGGCTTTGGGGGAGTTCAGAGCAACGTCTTTGCCCTCGTTGGGGGACTTGCGAGAGAAATTGACATCCAGATCTCCTCCCATGGATTGAGAAGAAGAGAGGAAGAAAAGGGAAGAAGAAGCGGTCGGATAGAAAACCCATATCTCAATTTTTTGGGTATATGGAAGTGAGAATATTTACAAAGGGATGAGTGAATGGGTATATGAGAGTATATCAAGTTGATACTCATATACCCATATACCAAACACGGATATAGATATGAGTGATATCCATACCGATACCTTATATTTGTATCCATACCCATATCTGATATGCACTCATATCCATATCAGGATATGGACACAAACAGGGGCTTAATGTGTCAATGACGCTTCATAATAAGGCCATTCTTGAAGAGCTGGGGATTATTTGTATCTGTTTTGTCAGTTAGAAGTTATCAGGATTGAATTTTATGCATGAATTGTGATTAGTTGCTCTGTTTGCATTGTTGTGTTGTAATTTGTAACCAGGTCTTATGGATGTATATGTTTGCAAGGTATTTGTCTTATTGTAATTCTTATACGTTCAGGAACTATTTGCGGAAGTTGGTGACCTGAAGAGATATGGTGTTCACTATGATAGAAGCGGAAGGTCGAAGGTACCTTTCTTATCTGCTGTCTGTAGTCTTTTACTTCTTTTTGACATACCGTTGGAAAAATATGTTATCCTTTTTTTTTTCTCTCACAGGGAACCGCAGATGTAGTGTATGCACGGAGATCTGATGCTTTGGCTGCTGTGAAGAGATATAATAATGTTCAACTTGATGGGAAACCAATGAAAATTGAGATTGTTGGAACAAACATGCCAACTCCTGCTGCTGCTGTTCCAGCTCCTCTTGGCGTGATTGGAAATCAAAATGGTGCTCCGAGAAGAAGGTATGTCCTAGAGTATGCATACATAAGTATTGCTTATGGCAAAAGGTGCTCTTGGTGCATTAAGTCTTACATGGCATTTTTTGTTAGCTTTCAATATATTAGATTGTACATCAGTTCGCATGATATTTGAAATGCTACAGCATTCATACATGAACGCCTTTGTTGAAAGAGAATTTAAAGGAGCAAGTATGAAATTATGTTCTATTTATAGGACTAGGTATGGGATTTTGTACTATTTAAGGGTAAAGTTAGAATCTACAAGATCAAGAATTATGCACATATGGCTATTAGTTACATTGTTTCTAGAGCAATATTTATACAGAGCAACATTAAAACCAACAATCAAACTTGGGGGAATTGAGAGCAGACCCTTGCCTTAATACTTTGTTTTGTGAGCCCAAAAGTGCGTAAATATTTACTGAATTGAACTTTGACTATTGGAATTTTATAAAGAGTTTTCTTTTTATGAATTCGTACTGTTATCTGGAGGAAATAACACTGCTTCTAGTTCTGTAGCAGACCACTTTTCTCCCCTAGTATTTTGTACCTTGCAGCTTCTTTGGGATTGCAACTTGCAAATGCATTCAGTTCCGTTTTCGTGTGACCTAGTTGGATTGATAAATAATATCCTATGTTATACATAATTATTTTCCCTTGACAACAACAACCCACCCAAATATCATGCTCAAAGTAGGGTACGAGGGGTCAAGGTGTACGCACCATTTCTCTTTGTACTCTGATTTTGTTTGCTGATAATTGAGGTTTTGGGGTTTGTTCATCTGTTGTAACTAGCAAAAGATTTTGGTTAGTAATAGAATTTTTGTTGTCTTTTAGTTTGTCTGGGTTTGCAACCTTTCTGGAGGGGTGACATTCTCTTTCTCCATCTATAACTTAGCTAGTGGAGATCAATGAGGGTTTAATTTGTTAGTGGAATATTTTCTCATACTAACCGGATAAACTTGCTTTTTAATATTTTATTGAGAAGCATCCATTGCTTCATTTAAAAATTTTGTCTTGAGTAATGAATATGCTGGACTGAGAAGATGCAAGACTACAGTTGGTTGTGAAACCAATGGAACCAGCTTGAGACAATATCTGTTAGATTTTTAAACTAACACCTAGCTATTAACATGCTCGATAATGCTTTCTCTTTCCTCACGTATCCATATAGTACGAATAGATGAGTGGGTGTGTTATTATGCATCTTTGTAGTAAATTATTTGCAGTGAGATTGTGGTCTTCAAGCATTATTAAGATCTTTAAATTGTGGTCTCTGCCTTTTAAGTATTATTAAGTTCATGAAAATATATTCTCCCTTTTATGATATATTATGGATCCTGGTTTCATTTTGGTTGAGGATCAAAAAGGATAAGCTGACATTTCTCATGATTAATTATATGGGATATTTATGGTTTGACCATATTTAGCAATCTCTGATGCTTAGTATGTTATTTTACAGTGGGCAAGGAAGGGGGCGAGCTCGGGGGATGGGCCGTGGTGACAGGAGAGGTCGTGGGCGTGGTGGTGGCGGCGGCCGCGGCCAAGGAGGGCGTGGTGAAAAGGTTTCTCTCGAGGATCTTGATGCTGATTTGGACAAGTACCATTCTGAAGCAATGCAAACCAATTGAAGGCATGTCTAACTCAGCCACAATCATACCATATACATTCAGGAGCTTTGCATGTATCTGCAGTTTACATCACTTGAGGTTTAAAGTAATTTGTCTCTGCTTTGTGCTTTGCTTCAATGCTTGTTCTCAAAGATGGAGGGCTTGATAGATTTCTTGTATTTAAGATTGGGCCTTGATATCACTGTTGAATTACTGCTGGTCTATCAATCGACTATGTATGGATTGTTCTATGTGGATCTCCCCTACCACACCGTCGTATTGCTTTCATGTTCGCATCTCACTTCTTCATGCAAGCTACATCTGGGACAACCGGTTCAATGATCAACGGCAAGAGTTCTTGTTTGGCCTGCCTATAGCGGTGGAACTGGGCTCAGGCCAATGTGCTTTTAGTGAAATTTTCACAAAGCCTTTGAGGTGACCTTTGGGAATGAAAGAGCCCTTCACTTGTAACACTAGTAATGCTTAATTTCTGTTTTATAGATTCCTTGTAGGGGTTGAGTAATTTTCTTGTGCTCTAGTAGTTAGTACCAATCTTTCATGTCCTGTAACATTTTGTGTTTTCTTCTTTGATTTCTTCATAATTGAGTTCCCCTTCTATATGTCACATTGGAAAGCCAAGATGACAAAATGTCAGTGATTAAAAAAGAGAAAAAAAAAGACATTGGTCATTGGTTTTGTTCTGTTGATTTGCCAATAGTTAGTGAAATGGAATTCATAGACTGTATTGAAATTTGCCAATGGATTAGGTGTTTCTTTTCCTAGGATCTTATTTGCCAGTTCTGAATAGAAAGACATCATACATCGAGTACATGTGTTTGCAAAATGAGCTGATCTGGCAGTTGAAGTTAGTTGGGTTGTAGCTTGTTGGAATGAACTTTTAGTTAGGTTATTGGATACCTGCTTAATACGGAGTACATTGAAAACAACCAAAATGGGTGTATGGGATTTATTGGGTGTCATGTTATTGTGCGTTAGAGCATTTGTAGTGTTTAAGCTGTGTTTGACGTTAGATTGAGATTCTGTAGATTAATGGGATTTCTGTAGATTTTAGGAAATAGAGATTATTTTGGTAGATTAATGAGATTTTGTGGATTGAGATTATTTATAACGGAAATCTCCAAAAACCGTTTGGTGGGTAAAAGATTGTGGTGTATTTTAAAGGTTGAGAATGACTATTGTGCCCCTAAAATTAACCCCCTCATCTTTCTCCTGCCCCCTCCCTCTTGAGTCTTGACCCTGTTGCTCCTCTCTCCCATCCTCAACCACCGACCTCATCTATCTATTAATATTACTAATTCTACTAGCATTTTGCTGACGTGTCACGCTCACAATTAAAGTTGAATTTTTATTCAAATGAGTTTTTCTTATTGGTCAATATTATTATAGAAATTTTAAAATATTTGTTTCCTATTTTAAATATGATTTGAATCCGTTCCTTTTTTTTATTTTCGGTTATATTGTTGTAAATATTGAGACATGTTTCCAATTGTTTTTCCGATTGCAATATATCTATCTATCTATCTATTAATATTAATAATTCTGCTAGCATTTTTTAATCAAAAGTTTCATTTCTTATTAATCGATGTTATTAAGGGAAGTTTAAATATTTGTTTCCTATATTATATTCATCACAATCATATTAAAAATATCTAGACAATTAATTCAAATGTCAAAATAAAAATCTATTAATTAATAATAATAATACTAATTCTGCTAGCATTTTGCTGACATGTCACGCCCACAATTAAACTTAATTTTTTTATTCAAATGGTATTTTCTTATTGGTCAATATTATTGCTGAAATTTTAAAATACACGTTTCATATTTTGAACATATCTATTAATATTACTAATTCTGCTAGCATTTTGCTGACGTGTCACGCTTACAATTAAAGTTGAATTTTTTATTCAAATGAACTTTTCTTATTGGTCAATATTATTATGGAAACTTTAAAATATTTGTTTCCTATTTTAAATATGATTTGAATCCGTTCTTTTTTTTTTTTATTTTCGGTTATATTGTCGTAAATATTGAGACATGTTTCCATTTTTTTTTCCGATTGCAATATATATATATATATATATATATATATATATATATATATATATATATATATATATATATATATATATATATATATTACTAATTCTGCTAGCATTTTGCTAACGTGTCGCTCTGTAAATTAAAGTTGAATTTTTTAATCAAAAGTTTCATTTCTTATTAATCGATGTTATTAAGGGAAGTTTAAATATTTGTTTCCTATATTATATTCATCACAATCATATTAAAAATATCTAGACAATTAATTCAAATGTCAAAATAAAAATCTATTAATTAATAATATCTATCTATTAATATTACTAATTTTGCTAGCATTTTGCTGACGTGTCGCTCTGTAAATTAAAGTTGAATTTTGTAATCAAAAGTTTCATTTCTTATTAATCGATGTTATTAAGGGAAGTTTAAATATTTGTTTCCTATATTATATTCATCACAATCATATTAAAAATATCTAGACAATTAATTCAAATGTCAAAATAAAAATCTATTATTTAATAATCTATATAATATATTAAAACAGAAGCATTTTTGCCACGTGTCACAACCTTAGAACAAGTTATTTATAGAAGTTAAACTATTACAAAATCAATTTATTATAGTCAGCTATCCTTTAATATATCCATGTATCATCTTAATTATGTCAACTTATTATTATTATTATTATTATTATTATTATTATTATTATTATTATTATTATTATCTATATAATCTATATAATATATTAAAACAGAAGCATTTTTGCCACGTGTCACAACCTTAGAACAAGTTATTTATAGAAGTTAAACTATTACAAAATCAATCTATATCTAATATCTAATCTAATATAATACTAAAACAGATGTTGTAGATGCCACATGGCAGCAATTCCTTAAAAATAGGATATGTGGCATCTTTAAATTTAACATGGCCCCACTTTTGTTTAAATGATAAATTAATTATTTCTTTTCCCTAATTGTCAAATATTCTTATTGGTTTATTTATGGGTTTGTTTAAATTAATCAATTATCGATAATTGTTAAACATTAAAAAAATTTAAAAATTTCATTTCATTCTAATATGTGTTAAATTTGTTAATCTTCCCTATGAAGCTTTTCATCCAAATAGTTATTCTTACATTTTTTTAATCAAATAATTTATTTTATGAGTGTATTTGAAAAAAAAAATTGACGTTATGTGAGGGTGTCTTTGGATTCCAATATATTTTAATTATAATGCATAAATGTTTGAATAGTGTTTGGTTAACAATTTTTACAATTTTTAAAATAATGTAAACTTTAAATTAAATGCATAGTAAATTATGTTTATATAATGTAATTAAAAAATTTACACAATAGTGGTTGCTTATTGACACAGTTTAGAAGGTATTTTATTTAAAAGGTATATCATTTTAAGTACATTATAAAATTTGTTAAGCAAATACTACTCAAGTGTTTATATTTATAAGTACATTTTAATCATTGGAAATTGGAATCCTACCATACCCTGATTATCACTTATTTATATGACCAATATCAATTCCTCAATTATTTTTTAATGTTGTTAAAATATCATTTAAATCTAAACATATTTTGAATATATATTAAGATCCTTATAAAATATACTTTCAGCAAATACATTCCGTTGAATATATCTTCTAATTTAATAAAGGACTTGATATATATAAAAAAAAGGAAATTTTACATTTGTATCTTTAACAAAAATTTAGCATTCCCTAAAGACATAGCTTACTTTTTATTTTATTTTTTAATTGTGAAAACATTTAAAGTCAAATAAATGAAATATTAAAATGAATCGTGTATAGGTGAATCTTTAAAAATTTCCTTCTTGAATCTCCTTCGTAACTTTAAGTTATTTGAACACTTTTCAACTCTTTTTCTTCCATATTTAAAAAATATATATTTTAGAGCTTTAATCTTGGTTCTTTAATATGCATGTTATTGTTTTCTTTCGAATTGTTTCCATTTAGTAATCAATTTTTAAAAAAAATTGTGACACCATTAAGATTTGGGTAAACCATACTAAAAAAGAAGGGAGTATATGTGAAGCTTTAACTCTTTTTTTTTTTTGTACCGTGGGGGGTTCCGAGATTGTTGACTAATCCCCCACAAGCTCGAGAACTAGCCTGCAAAGGACTTAAATCGGTAAGCCCAACGAGAATCCATTGGACAGGCTCATCCAAGCCAAAGAAGGCTTGAGCATCCACTAATTACACAAAGTGTAAGTGGTGAGATTTGAACCCTTGACCTTTTGCAAGAGCCACCTCTCCTTTACCATTAAAGCAAGGGGTCATTGGTTCGAAGCTTTTAACTCTTTGTCTTGAATCTCCCTCATATATAACTTTTGGTTATTTTCTCACTTTGAACTCTTTTTTTCCATATGTTTTTTTATTTTTATTTATTTTAAAGGTACAATCTTGATTATTTAATGCATGTTATTGTTTTCTTTCGAAGTGTTTTTCGTAACTAATCAATTATTGTCATAAGCAATTAATTTGGTTGATGAGGCGCCTTTGTATCAATATGCATCATCAGCCGTACCAAGGGTGGTTTAGGTAAGTAGTTTTGAATTCCATGTTGATCATATATAATGATCAAAATTTATCATTTATCCAGATGTTTGTAGAGAGGTTGCACCTGACCTCATAATGATATACTTATGTTATATTTGATAGGAATGTAGTTTTGCATAATATATGTCGAAATAGGTGATAATAGATTAAACTAGACTTTTTTTAAAATCATATGAAGTAAAAGATATTACAGAAAATATAAAAAAGTTCAAATACAAATACGAATGAATTCAAAGCTAAAGATAAAAATAATTTTTAGTACTTTAACATATTATAATAGAATATTCATCTAATTAAATTTTAACATTTATACCATGCCTTGAAGGCACGAGAATTAAAATTTGAATCTAAGATCAAGATTTTCATTATCAATAGGTTATGAACTCGATTCCCAATCTCCATTTTGTTTAATGGTTTATCTTCTTCTTCTTCTCCTTACAAATGAATTGAAAGTACAAGCTTGAGATCCAAAAGATTTTCATTCTTTTTTTTTATGTGTCATATGTTTTATGACACTAAGCTAACTATCCATGTTTTTTCCTAATATATAATAATAAAGGTTCTATTTAGAAATTACAAATCATATAACATGCTCAAATAAAACTAATAAAAAATAATATTTGATATAGTTTTTAGCTTCTTAAAAAACATATCAAAAAATAAAATGACCTATATTTTGAGACGGATGAAGCATTTTTTGTACTTTTAAGTGCATTACAAGAATATTTCTTCTCTCATTTTTATGTGATTTCCATCCAAAAGTTCTTAAAATTCCATTCACCTATAGTTTGTGTAATATGTAGTCGAACTACCAAATTATGTGGTCTTACCTTCCAATCCATTAACACAACTAAAAATAATAGTAGAGGGCGACACATTTTTATATCCTGCCTCAGACATTTCAAATCTCAAACCCGACTCTGCTAGGAAGGTGAAACATTGACGTTTTGCCACATATATTATATATTGATATAATTTAAGCATTATTTTTTATCCAATTTTTTTTTATTTTGTTATATCATTTTCTTATTATGATAATAGTATAATACATCTAATATATAATAATATAAATAAATTATGGTAATATCTTATATAAAATATAATATACTTTACAAATCCCGTGCGTTACGCACAGGTACTACGCTAGTATAATACTAAAACAGATGCTAGAAGATGCCACATGGCAGCACATCCTTAAACCAGGCTTACGTGGCAAGTTTTCCTTTAATGTGGCCCCACCTAAATAATTAGATCAATTTACTCAATTATTAATTAAAATAAATCTCATTACTTTTTTTTTTTTCGAATTAAAGTGATTTAAAAAATTTTAAATACCAAATAATTATTTTTCTATGATAAATTGAATTTATTTTTTCTCATTTATTTTGAATTAAAACTCAATATATTTTTTTGTTACCACATTTTACCCAAAAATTAGTTTTATTTATTTATTTTGTAATTCTTTCACAATGATTGAAATATCTAATCTAATATCTAATACTACGTATAATACTAAAACACATGTTGGAGATGCCACATGACGGATTCTTCTTCAATCATCCTATGTGGCATGATGTACTTGAAGATGGGTCTACAATTGATTTAAAAAACATTTTCTCAAATTAAACTTTTATTTATCAAACTAATTCATCCAATATTTATAACCACTATCTATTTCTCGAATCCCTCAAAATGAGGGATGTTTATCTCTTTACTAACCAAAATATTTCAATATCTAATACAATTACACACTTGATAATTCAGATTGTAGAGAAGTGATTTTAGTAACAAATGAGATTTAATAAGATTTTCCAATCTGACCCAATAAAATTTTGTGATTTAAAAAAAAAAATCGGATGCTTATCACTTTTTATTTAAAAGATTGCATATTTATCTAATTAATTGCTAACTTAATTTTCTAATTACTCTCGAGCATATCTTTAATTTTTAAAACAAAAAATGATTTGTTTAACTTACCATACAATTTACGTTGACATAGATTTAACATTTTCTCATTAACCCAAATTAAAAAAGAATAATTTTTTAAAACAAAATTAAGGCTCGACCATCTTCATAACAAACATGAAATAATTAGAATGAATATTTTTAACTGTGTCATCTATTTCACTTATCATACATGTAACGGCCCAGGATTATGATTCCCAGGTTACGTTTCGAGGGATAAAACCCCTCGTAAGGACCTTGCGCCCCGAGTACAGGTTGAAGGTTTCAAACTTACTTTAACGTTTTCAAAGGGGGATTTCATACCCAAAATCGAAGGGATCGTTGGAATCCCCGGGGAAGTCCCCTGTACCTGTCGTAAGTCTAAGCGTGGAAATCGGAAATAGTGTGACTAGCGGAAATAAGCGTAATACAAGAGGGTGCCACGGCAGAGCCGGGTCAAAACGGAGTCAAGTATAAATCCAAAATATAATCAGAGTCTAGTGAAGTCTATACTCCAACGCTCACTCTCCGCCGACAAAATGACCCGTGCAAATAGGCAAACAGCACCGATAGGATGAACATAGATAATACCTAAAAAAATTGATATGGGGCGGGATCAGATCGATGCCCACTTTTCTGCATCCCAACCATAAGCACACATATACGCTATTCCTAATAAAGATGCTTCTAGATGCATGGCGGAATAGTAACACACTAACATGCTCCTAGGATCAAGTGCATAATAATAGTAAGGCCTTAGCATAGAATACCAAGTGGTATATCCCTCTCCTACCTCCACCCCTTCCGATAGGTGGAGACTGGCCAGCTCGTGAATGCATTCATTCATAATTGGGCGGCACGCATGCCTAACCCGCTCCACAATAAAGCCCGCAGGCATATAATAAAAGGAAGTGCATGACTCGATTGACTCAGGGTACCCGATGAAGCTGGGCTACCCTATGACCCTAGCAATGACTCTAGTTACTTCACAGATAACGGCCGTTCTGTTTACATACGCACAAAGAAATAGAATGCTCAACGATCGATGCAACCTAGCATGGTACTACATGGCATGCTGATCATGAATGCAACACCTAGTATATCATGCACCTATAGCAGGGAATCACTCTATTCAATCTGAGTAAGCTCCGAAGAGACTTACCTGGTATCGCAGAACAGCAAAAGGCAATCAACCAGGCAATATGAATCCAACACGTCACAGATGATCACCTAACAAGTAATAGTACATGAATGAGTCTATCTTCTAAGGCACACAAAGCATAGAATTATCACACATATAACTTCACAACTTAACATAACAACCGTCACATCATCATTTCCATATTATCAATCTTTTCTCGAAATCTATCATCTCAACATCTCACAACCATACTCAATATAATTCTCCAATTCATCAACTCAAGATAATTCCCATTTCATACTTAACTAATTTGCATGCTATCATCTCACAATCTTACTTAGCATATAATTGCACATCTTCAACATAATCATATATCATTTTAACCACAAATAATAAATCACCACAATATCACATTTTAAATCTCAAACAACATCTTATATTTTAAATCCCAATAATTTACATACTACCTCTAACATCACTTTATTTTAGCATCTTTATAAAATATTTATAAAATCCCAACAATATTTATTTAATCAAAACATCCCTTTTTAATTTACCAAACCAAACCCTTATTTTATTTTAAATCACCAAAACCACCCTCTTATTTTATAAAACCCAAAACCGGCCCCTTTAAAATAGGCCCAACTAGTTGTGCCTAAAACCCAAAACCCGGGCCAACAAAAACAGGCCCAACAACCCAACCCTCTATTCCTCCTTTTTAAAACAAAACCGGGTTTAGGGGAAATAAAAAGGGGAGGGGGACCCAGTGATGATGTGTAAAAAAAAGGGCGGGGCCCAGGTGAGGTGTGAGCCGACGTGGCCACGGGGAGGGCCCAACCACTTTCTTCTTCCTCCCTTGGCCGAACAAGGGAAACCCGCAGGGCTTTTGCCCAGAAAAAAATGGCGGAGGAGGAAAGAGAGGGAGGAGGGGTGCTCCGGCGGCGGCGGAGCCGAGCTCCGGCCACCTGGTCTTGTCGGTCACCCCGACGCACCACCCTCGGACAAGAAAGGAAGGAAGAAGGGGGAAGAAGGGTTCACCGAGGTGTTTCGAGGTCTCGTCGGAGGAGCTCGGAGCTCGACTGAGCTCGCCGGCGACGTGGGGAAGCTCCTCGGATCTGGATCAGAGGTATTCGGTCACAAAAGGTGGCCCCTTTAAGCGAGGTTGAGAGCGAGAGGGAGTGAGCTTGCCGAACTTGACGGGAAACAGGGGACGCGGAGGAGACGAGGAGGCGCTCGGCGGCGGTGGTGGTTGCTGGCGGCGACGGCGGAGCTCCGGGGAGGTGACGGTGGTGAGGCGTGATGGTGGAGGTGGTGAGGTGCGGCGGTGGTGGAGATGCGAGGTGGGAGCTCAAGGGAGCAAGCTTGCCCCTTTTTTTTTTTGTTTGACAGTGAAATGTCGAGAGAAATGGAGAGAGGGGAGCTGGTGGCGGCGGCAGTGCTCCGGGGAGGTGTGGCGGCGTGGTGGAGGTGTGGTGATGGTGGTGTGGTGGCGGCGGAAATGAGGAGGAGGGAAGAAGAGTGTACCGAGAGAGAGAGGAGGGATGGACAGCAATGGGTTTGTGGGTTCTAACCCAAAAATCTGATTTCAAAGGTCAATTGCAACACGTCTGATTTTTTTTTGGAAGAGGAGTTTTGTTTGTTTGTTAAATTAAGTAACATTAGGTAGAGAGGGAGGTGAGGTGAGGTGAGGATAAGATTTTACCTCAATTAGGAGGTGATGAGTCGGATTAGGATAAGGATTCGGAAATGTGACGGAATCGAGAGCTCGGGTCGGGAATTTAAATTTCCGCTGATTGATCGTTCAAAACCTGAAATGAAAGACGGAATTGATTTTTAGGTCGGAGAATTTGGGTCGGAATTTTATTTTAAATTCATTTTGATTTTCTTTTTCCGAAATTAATATTTTAAAAAACCGAGCCTTTACATCATCCACCTCTAAAAACAAGTCTCGTCCCCGAGACTAAAACCATTCTAAAGTGGGAATGAAGTTGGAATCGGTGAGTCCAAGGATCACGTCATCGATCCCGTAAGTACCTCACAAGTGCCCCCATGAGATCTCACAGTACCGTCGTCATGATCATAATACTCCCAATCGGTCGTAGTAAGGATGTGGTAGGGGCCCCTACCACACCCCACTCCGACTCCTCAGGCATACCATAACTCAAAAACCATTATGACATCTCCGCTAGGTCTTAGCAAGCGATCTACAGGTGCCCCCATACATGCTTGTATCCACTTCGTGGGGCGTCATAATGAAAGCTCGGGTGGGAATAGTGTTCTCAAAATCTATGTTTCCTTTTAAATCACCACTTGATATTCTTTAAATTCGACATTAAACAAGGCATTCCCAAATTTCCCAATTTCCCAATCATTCTACATCCACCTCTAAAGGCTAATCCCATATTCTCTTCCTAGGTTCCGAGTCAAATCATAATTCCACAATTCAATCTCTAGCATTCCTAACATTTGGTATCGTGGATATAGCAGAATTATCATATTCTCAAGATAAGCAGGGGATTATAGCACGTCAAAGACAGTCACATACCATAATATCTAGCACATCATCATATCATCGAGGCTCATCACATCATATCACCAAGGATCTGCACATAACTACCACGTATAAGCACACAAATCAAGGAGTTACTACCAACCAATCCCAACCAACTAACTAGGCATACTCACCGCACTCGAGAGGTCAAGGTAATGTCTACGCTCAGCTCAACATAGGACGCAAGTAGCTCATCTAAGACATCTCCATAGCTAGCCCGAATGCTCTCCTCGGTCTCCCATGTGGCCTCCTCAGGGCTCCTCCTAGACCACTGAACCAGAAGCAAAGGAACCTCCCTGTTCCTAAGCTTCTTGACACGACGATCAAGGACCCTCACCGGACGCTCTACAAAGGTATGGTCAGGCTCAATGTGAAGGTCTGAGTGGTCAAGGACATGACTAGGGTCGGGAATATACTGACGGAGCTGGGAGACATGAAAGACGTCATGGACGCCGGCCAAGGATGGAGGTAAGGCTAAACGGTAGGCTACCACACCGACTCTCTCTAGGATCTCAAATGGGCCAATGAACCTCGGACTCAACTTCCCTTTGATGTCGAACCGTCGAACTCCCCTGGTGGGCGAAACTCGAAGCCATACATGCGAGCCTACCTCAAACTCAAGCTCGGTCCTCCGTCTGTCCGCATACTTCTTCTGTCGATCCTGGGCTACCCTCATATGCTCTCGGATGCGACCAACCTTGTCAACTGTCTCTCTGACCATCTCGGGCAACGACAGAACTATATCTGCAGGCTCGTCCCAGCAAACCGGCGACTTGCATCGCCTCCCATACAAGGCCTCATATGGGGCCATCTCGATCGACGCGTGATAGCTGTTGTTGTAAGAAAACTCCACTAGCGGTAGATGCTTGACCCAATGGTCACCCCAATCCAAGACGCACGATCGCAACATGTCCTCCAAGGTCTGAATCGTCCTCTCGCTCTGGCCATCTGTCTGCGGGTGATAAGCCGTACTGAAATGCAATCTGGAGCCCAGACTCTCCTGAACCTGCTGCCAAAACCTCGAGGTGAAGCGCCCATCTCGATCAGATACGATCCTCTCTGGTACTCCATGAAGCCTCACGATCTGGCGAATGAACTCGTCTGCTAACTTCGAAGCCGGCCATGTCTCCTGAATAGCTATGAAATGGGCCGACTTGGTCAACCTGTCGACCACGACCCAAATAGCGTCAAATCCTCTGACGTCTCGCCTCAACCCAGTGACGAAATCCATGGAGATATCCGTCCACTTCCACTCGGGAACTGGAAGTGACTGGACGGGTCCTCCCGGCCTCTGGTGATCAATCCGAACCTGCTGGCAAACCTGACATCTGGCCACGAACTCTGTGATGTCTGCTCTCATCCTCTGCCACCAATAACTCCTCCTCATATCCTGATACATCTTATTCGTCCCTGGATGGACAGAATAAGGGGTGGAGTGAGCCTCCTGCATGATCCTCTGCCTCAAATCTGACGTCGATGGAACTACAACTCTGCCCTGGAAGGTCAGCATCCCGTCTGCTCTCTCTGCAAGCTCTCTGAATCTGCCCTGAGCCATCCGCTCTCTCAGAACTGCAATCTCTGGACAATCTGCCTGACCCTGCCGAATCTCTGCTGTCAATTCTGCCTGCACCTCTAAGAACGACAACTGCCCGCGGTCTCGCTGAATCCACACCTCAAAGCAGCATCTCGACAGATCTCTCTGCAAATCTCGCTGAGCTGTAAGCCTCTCAACTGCCACCTCATGATGAGTCTTCCTACTCAACGCATCTGCCACTACATTGGCCTTCCCTGGATGATAGACTATGTCCAAGTCATAGTCCTTCAGAAGCTCCAACCATCGTCTCTGACGCATGTTGAGCTCCTTCTGCGTGAAAATGTACTTCAAGCTCTTGTGATCCGTCATCACCTTGCAAGAAGTACCATACAGATAATGTCTCCAGATCTTCAGAGCGTGAACCACAGCTGCCAACTCCAAATCATGGATGGGGTAAGACACCTCTGGAGGCTTCAACTGACGCGAAGCATAAGCGATGACCCGATCTCTCTGATGCAGAACACAACCCAAGCCAGAATGCGAAGCATCTGTGTAGATAACGAAGTCCTCTGTCCCATCTGGCAGAGCCAACACCGGAGCAGTCGTCAACTTCTGCTTCAGAAGCTCAAAGCTGGCCTGACAATCTGAACTCCACTCGAAGGGGACGTCCTTCTTCAGCAGCTGTGTCATCGGTCTAGCAATACTCGAGAAACCCTGGACGAACCTCCTGTAGTAACTAGCCAATCCCAGGAATGAGCGGATATCTCTAACGTTCTTGGGCACCTCCCAAGCAACAATGGCATCAATCTTTGCCGGATCCACGGCAACTCCCTCAGCTGAAATAACGTGGCCTAAGAAAGCCACCTCTGTGAGCCAGAACTCACACTTGCTGTACTTCCCATACAACTGATGCTTCCTCAGCGTCTCCAGCACAATCCTCAAATGCTCCTCGTGCTCCTCTCTACTCCTCGAGTAGACTAAGATGTCATCGATGAAGACGACGACGAACTTGTCCAAGAAGTCGATGAACACTCGGTTCATGAGCTCCATGAACGCGGCTGGTGCATTCGTAAGCCCAAACGGCATGACCACGAACTCGTAGTGACCATAGCGGGTCCGAAAAGCGGTCTTCGAAACATCCTCTGGCTTCACCCTCAGCTGATGATAGCCCGACCTCAAGTCGATCTTCGAGAAAACCACGGCGCCCTGCAGCTGGTCCATCAGATCGTCAATCCGGGGAAGAGGATAACGGTTCTTCACCGTCGCCCGGTTCAGCTCCCGATAATCAATGCACAGTCTCAACGACCCATCCTTCTTCTTGACGAATAGCACTGGCGCTCCCCAAGGTGATGCACTAGGCCGAATGTAGCCCTTCTCAGCTAGCTCCTCTAGCTGAGCCTTCAGCTCGGCCATCTCCGTCGGTGCCATGCGGTAAGGAACTCGCGAGATAGGCCTGGTGCCTGGCTCCAACTCAATCGCAAAGTCGACCTCTCTCGGCGGGGGAAGTCCTGGTAGCTCCTCTGGAAACACATCTGCGAAGTCTCTGACAACGGGAACATCTGATACACTGGGGTGCGTGCGATCCACCTCTAAAGCATAACACCAATACCCGACGCAACCCTGGTCTAAAAGTCTGGCGGCTCTGACTACGCTGATGAGTGATCCATTCCTCTTGGGGTCGCTCCCCCAAACCTGGTGCTCGGTCCCGTCGGATGCCAAAATCGACACTGTCCTCGTCCGCAAGTTGATAATAGCCCCGTAGTGGTCCATGAAGTCCATACCCAAGATGAGATCGTCCATCCTCAAAGGCATAACTATAAGGTCGGTAGGCCACTCTCGCTCACCTATCCGAATGGGGCACCCTAAAATCTCACGACTCGTCCTAACCTTGGCCCCATCCGCCAGACCAATAGTAAGGGGTGAACCACTCGTGCAGCTCAGGCTCAGCCTGGCCACGCACGCCTCTGCTATGAAGCAGTGAGTCGCACCAGTGTCAAACAGGATAGATAGGCACTCATCATGGAAGAATATCGTACCTGCGGAAGTCGGGGCTGAGCGGTCATCAGCATGCATCTGAAATACACGGGGCGGTGGGGGTAATCCTGGTCCTCGACCTCCTGAACTCTGGCCACGATCATACCCTGACCCTGACGGTCCTGCAGAAGATGATCCACGACCCTGACCTGACCCAGATGGTCCCCTACGTCCTCGTCCAGAACCTCTACCTCCTCTACCTCCGCCTCGGCCTCTGCCGGAAGGGTCACCTCGTCCCTGGCCCTGACCCTGGCCCTGGGGATATGTCAGCAGTGGTGGCTGAGGAGCCACAGGAAGTCTCGGTGGTTGTGCAGTAGCTGGAGCTCCACGACTCTGAGGGCATGTAGCAGCTCGGTGCCCCATAGTACCACAGGTAAAGCAGACAGTCGAACGGTCTGGGCAAGAAGCAATGAAGTGGCCCCTCCCGAAACATCCATGGCAGGTCCTCACTCTGGCATCTCCTCCATAAGCAGTCTGAACTGGGGGTGCTCTCTGTGCAGCTCCGTAATATCCTCCTCTAAACGCTCCTCTCCTAGATCTGTCGTCTCCACGGGTGTCGGCTGGACGCGCCCTCTTCGCATCAGGGCGAACAGTAGAGTAGGAGGTCTCACACAGAATCCTCTGCTGATCGTACATAAGGATGACCTCCAGAAATCGCTCAAAGCTGACAGCTCCCAAGCTGGACGCATGCAGAAGTACAGGGGGCGGCAATCTCATAGACAGCATACGGATCCGACTCTCGTCTGATGGACATAGATGATCACAGTATATCAGCTCGCTCTTGAACTGGCGAACGATAGCAGCTACAGAAGCCGACCGGTCACAGATGCCGCGCATAAAAGATACCTCCCTAGCCAACTGTATCCCTGGTGGACGGTACTCTCTCAGCATCAGGGATCTGAAGTCGTCGTAAGTCCACTCGGTCCGCTCCTTCTTGGAGCCAAACCATCTGGCATTCGCGTCCTCCCGTAAAAGTCCAGCAGCAAGTCTCTGTCTCTCAGAGTCAGGTACAGCAACATGGTCAAATAACCCCTCTATATCACGCAGCCATCTCTCAACGTCATCTCCAACGCCTCCCGCGAAAGCCGGCGGGCTACACTGAGAAAAACCTCTTGACCCAATCGATGCGCTTCTCAGGGCACGCATCGACCACAGGCTCGGCTGGCTGCTGAACTGGAACCTCTGGCGTCGGCGCCGTAGATCGAGCCCCTCCACGTAGCTCGCTCAGAATATCATGAAGCGCTGCCTCTAGCTGCCCAATCCTAGTCTCTGGAGAAGCTGGCACCCGGTCATCAGCTCGCGGTGGCGAAACTCGCTCCTCAGCACCCTCGGCGACAACTCGACGAGGGCGTCCCCTGCCGCGACGCGCCCTACCCCCACGCCCATCTAAGCCACGTCTAGTGTCGACCATACTTGCTACATAACAATAATTATATCACTCAGCACAGAAGCACTCAACGATTCAATATGACCCTCTTCAAGGAGGATCGCCCTCAGGCCCAATTGAATTTAAGACATACAAGCACAGAGACGATCTATGTCGCCCTTCGGGGGACGACTAACCGGAGGGGCAAATACCTCACGGCCTCCTAACCCATTGTACTCCAACCCTCGAGTTCCTTGGAGTCTTCATAACCCATCTGTAAAAGAAAGCTAGTATTTTGCCTACCTTCCCCGAATTCTACATCCATAAGGGATGCCTATCGCATAGTCTCTACCCCACGAGATTGCCATTCATAATTGATTAATTTATAGTTATGTCCAATTAAATTCATTTTGCCCCTTGAAAACAATTTGAAAACCACTTGAAAACCATTTGAAAACCTTGGGCCATTCTCAAAACCACTTCAACCTATCATACTCGGATTGCAAAACCTCGGCTCTGATACCCCTTTGTAACGGCCCAGGATTATGATTCCCAGGTTACGTTTCGAGGGATAAAACCCCTCGTAAGGACCTTGCGCCCCGAGTACAGGTTGAAGGTTTCAAACTTACTTTAACGTTTTCAAAGGGGGATTTCATACCCAAAATCGAAGGGATCGTTGGAATCCCCGGGGAAGTCCCCTGTACCTGTCGTAAGTCTAAGCGTGGAAATCGGAAATAGTGTGACTAGCGGAAATAAGCGTAATACAAGAGGGTGCCACGGCAGAGCCGGGTCAAAACGGAGTCAAGTATAAATCCAAAATATAATCAGAGTCTAGTGAAGTCTATACTCCAACGCTCACTCTCCGCCGACAAAATGACCCGTGCAAATAGGCAAACAGCACCGATAGGATGAACATAGATAATACCTAAAAAAATTGATATGGGGCGGGATCAGATCGATGCCCACTTTTCTGCATCCCAACCATAAGCACACATATACGCTATTCCTAATAAAGATGCTTCTAGATGCATGGCGGAATAGTAACACACTAACATGCTCCTAGGATCAAGTGCATAATAATAGTAAGGCCTTAGCATAGAATACCAAGTGGTATATCCCTCTCCTACCTCCACCCCTTCCGATAGGTGGAGACTGGCCAGCTCGTGAATGCATTCATTCATAATTGGGCGGCACGCATGCCTAACCCGCTCCACAATAAAGCCCGCAGGCATATAATAAAAGGAAGTGCATGACTCGATTGACTCAGGGTACCCGATGAAGCTGGGCTACCCTATGACCCTAGCAATGACTCTAGTTACTTCACAGATAACGGCCGTTCTGTTTACATACGCACAAAGAAATAGAATGCTCAACGATCGATGCAACCTAGCATGGTACTACATGGCATGCTGATCATGAATGCAACACCTAGTATATCATGCACCTATAGCAGGGAATCACTCTATTCAATCTGAGTAAGCTCCGAAGAGACTTACCTGGTATCGCAGAACAGCAAAAGGCAATCAACCAGGCAATATGAATCCAACACGTCACAGATGATCACCTAACAAGTAATAGTACATGAATGAGTCTATCTTCTAAGGCACACAAAGCATAGAATTATCACACATATAACTTCACAACTTAACATAACAACCGTCACATCATCATTTCCATATTATCAATCTTTTCTCGAAATCTATCATCTCAACATCTCACAACCATACTCAATATAATTCTCCAATTCATCAACTCAAGATAATTCCCATTTCATACTTAACTAATTTGCATGCTATCATCTCACAATCTTACTTAGCATATAATTGCACATCTTCAACATAATCATATATCATTTTAACCACAAATAATAAATCACCACAATATCACATTTTAAATCTCAAACAACATCTTATATTTTAAATCCCAATAATTTACATACTACCTCTAACATCACTTTATTTTAGCATCTTTATAAAATATTTATAAAATCCCAACAATATTTATTTAATCAAAACATCCCTTTTTAATTTACCAAACCAAACCCTTATTTTATTTTAAATCACCAAAACCACCCTCTTATTTTATAAAACCCAAAACCGGCCCCTTTAAAATAGGCCCAACTAGTTGTGCCTAAAACCCAAAACCCGGGCCAACAAAAACAGGCCCAACAACCCAACCCTCTATTCCTCCTTTTTAAAACAAAACCGGGTTTAGGGGAAATAAAAAGGGGAGGGGGACCCAGTGATGATGTGTAAAAAAAAGGGCGGGGCCCAGGTGAGGTGTGAGCCGACGTGGCCACGGGGAGGGCCCAACCACTTTCTTCTTCCTCCCTTGGCCGAACAAGGGAAACCCGCAGGGCTTTTGCCCAGAAAAAAATGGCGGAGGAGGAAAGAGAGGGAGGAGGGGTGCTCCGGCGGCGGCGGAGCCGAGCTCCGGCCACCTGGTCTTGTCGGTCACCCCGACGCACCACCCTCGGACAAGAAAGGAAGGAAGAAGGGGGAAGAAGGGCTCACCGAGGTGTTTCGAGGTCTCGTCGGAGGAGCTCGGAGCTCGACTGAGCTCGCCGGCGACGTGGGGAAGCTCCTCGGATCTGGATCAGAGGTATTCGGTCACAAAAGGTGGCCCCTTTAAGCGAGGTTGAGAGCGAGAGGGAGTGAGCTTGCCGAACTTGACGGGAAACAGGGGACGCGGAGGAGACGAGGAGGCGCTCGGCGGCGGTGGTGGTTGCTGGCGGCGACGGCGGAGCTCCGGGGAGGTGACGGTGGTGAGGCGTGATGGTGGAGGTGGTGAGGTGCGGCGGTGGTGGAGATGCGAGGTGGGAGCTCAAGGGAGCAAGCTTGCCCCTTTTTTTTTTTGTTTGACAGTGAAATGTCGAGAGAAATGGAGAGAGGGGAGCTGGTGGCGGCGGCAGTGCTCCGGGGAGGTGTGGCGGCGTGGTGGAGGTGTGGTGATGGTGGTGTGGTGGCGGCGGAAATGAGGAGGAGGGAAGAAGAGTGTACCGAGAGAGAGAGGAGGGATGGACAGCAATGGGTTTGTGGGTTCTAACCCAAAAATCTGATTTCAAAGGTCAATTGCAACACGTCTGATTTTTTTTTGGAAGAGGAGTTTTGTTTGTTTGTTAAATTAAGTAACATTAGGTAGAGAGGGAGGTGAGGTGAGGTGAGGATAAGATTTTACCTCAATTAGGAGGTGATGAGTCGGATTAGGATAAGGATTCGGAAATGTGACGGAATCGAGAGCTCGGGTCGGGAATTTAAATTTCCGCTGATTGATCGTTCAAAACCTGAAATGAAAGACGGAATTGATTTTTAGGTCGGAGAATTTGGGTCGGAATTTTATTTTAAATTCATTTTGATTTTCTTTTTCCGAAATTAATATTTTAAAAAACCGAGCCTTTACAATACAATCTACTCTACTTAGCTCATATTTTCGATTTTTGTTCTCTATACCCAAATCAAACAACAATATTTTTTAATCCGCTTTTTTCCAACAAATTAAGGCACCTACCTTCATAACAAACCTGAAATTAATAATTAAACATATTTTTTTTTATTATAGACTGATTTAAAATAAAATGATTTGTCTTAAAATTTTAATTATTATTTAATTAGTTGAATTTTTAATTATATATTATTTAATGATTTTAATTATGATTTGGTTTTAACAAATATTTGCAATAAAGATGATGAACTTGATGAGTACAAATGTAAACGATGTTCGATTCCATAGTTAAATTATTCAAATATTTGTACATATATTTTTTCAATTATATGTACAAGTATTAGTCAAACATTATAATGAAAATGGTATCATTACTTTTTTAGTATTCTGTATATGTTATAATTAATATGAAAGACGAAGGATATTTCAATTATATACTTGGATTTGAAAAAGATATATGCTCAATGTTAAAAATAATATGCTTAGTTAATTACATGAATTAATTTTTTTTAAAGTTGTAAAATATATGGGATATCAAACATTTCTTTTTGAAAAATAGGATTAAGTTTAAAAAAATGAGAATATGAAATAAATGAACAGATCGAATACAATATATGAAAGTTTCAAAAAAATATTATAAATAATTTTTTTTAATAAATTATGTTATAAAATTTGGATAATTTTTTAAAAATTAAATATTTTTCTATGTATAAATTTTTTTAAAATTTTTTAAAAATTTTTTTTTTAATAAATTATGTTATAAAATTTGGATAAGTTTCAAAAAAAGAAGTTGCTATTATATATGGTTATCAAAATTTAGGTTGAGATAACTTAAAATTATTATCTTTTACTATATAATTCATACTTATATTTTAATTAAATAATTAATAGTTCAAATTTTGTATTATATGTAGCACGTTGCACGCACTACATGTAATGAAACCAATTTTATATCAATACTCGCACAAGGTGTGGATACCAAAATAGCTTCTTAAGATAATACATGATAGTCATACGTTAAAAACGTCACATCACAACCGAAGACTTACACCACATCCCCCATAGAGTTCTATAATTTCATTGGTTTATAATTACTGGTGGGTCCCTCTTTATTTTGATAAATCTAATTTTATCAATTAACATATATAATCCAACTTTAGATTTTCAGATTTTTTACTTTAATTGATATAGTTAACTACTTTAAAAAAAACTTAATTATTTGAAATGTTGAACGGTAAAAAAAAGCTTACTTTCTTAATAATTTTAGATGGCTTATTAGGGTTAAATCTTACACAAATCACTTTTGCTAATTTTAGATTTTTTTTAGCAATTTAAAATTAGTAATCAATCAAATATCAAATTAAGACTAATGAATAATACAATTATGATACTCCGTACCCACACCTTAAATAACTCATAATTAATAAATAGTTAGAATATATGAATGTTTGACTTAAAAAAAATTAAAGATGTTTGCGTTAAAGGTATTGATATGAGAGTGGTAATTCAACCATTTTTATTTCATGTAATTTCAACTAATAAAATTGCACAATTCAAATAGCTTCACGTACGCTCCATTTTCGGCTAACCATATATAATAGCAACTTCTTTGTCAATCTTAAGCTTTAATCCCTAAGTTATTAATTAATTTATATTAAGGTATGAGTGTATGCGCGCGCGTGTCTTAGATACAATTATTGGAATAATTGTGAAAGTTTTACTTGAATAAACTTCGTCTCTTTAGGCTTCTTTTATAATCCCAAATATATTGACGTTAAAATGATACAACAAATATTTAGAAAACTATATACATGCTTTTATAGCTTAAGTTAAAGTAGAGTTGTGTAACAACTATATGGGCAGAGTTGAAAAAAATTATAACCGGTACAAACAATTGAATGATTTACTTTTTAGCAGTCATTAATTTTATTTTAGCTTTTCTAGGGTTCACTATTTTCTATTAGGGTAATAGATAAATTGTATATCTAGATTATCTTAATAGAGCAAGATTAGCACTATATAGTTTTTCTTTTTGGTATAAATTAAAAGTCTTCCGTATACCAATACATTTTTTTTTTGGTTTAGGCAATGATTCGGGAGGGATGACCTACCCGATAGCATCCTATCCGGTTTCGTATACCAATACATATTCATTGTTGACATGAGTACATCTGAAATAGTAAGCCCGTGCCTTAGGCACGGGTACTGTACTAGTAATATATTAAAACAGAAGCATTTTTGTCACGTGTCACAACCTTAGAACAAGTTATTTATAGAAGTTAAACTATTACAAAATCAATTTATTATAGTCAGCTATCCTTTAATATATCCATGTATCATCTTAATTATGTCAACTTATTATTATTATTATTATTATTATTATTATTATTATTATTATTATTATTATTATTATTATTATTATCTATATAATATATTAAAACATAAGCATTTTTGCCACGTGTCACAACCTTAGAACAAGTTATTTATAGAAGTTAAACTATTACAAAATCAATTTATTTTAGTCAACTATCCTTTAATATATCCATGTATCATCTTAATTATGTCAACTTATTATTATTATTATTATTATTATTATTATTATTATTATTATTATTATTATTATTATTATTATTATTATGTATATACTTTATATAAGAATATTGTCTTCTTATATAATTTTATTACAATTTATCTATATATTGGTATATCTACATAATATGATAAACTACTTCTTATGTTTTAAGCATCTATCTATATAATCTATTAAAACAGAAGCATTTTTGCCACGTGTCACAACCTTAGAACAAGTTATTTATAGAAGTTAAACTATTACAAAATCAATTTATTTTAGTCAGCTATCCTTTAATATATCCATGTATCATCTTAATTATGTCAACTTATTATTATTATTATTATTATTATTATTATTATTATTATTATTATTATTATTATTATTATTATTATCTATATAATCTATATATCTATATAATATATTAAAACATAAGCATTTTTGCCACGTATCACAACCTTAGAACAAGTTATTTATAGAAGTTAAACTATTACAAAATCAATTTATTTTAGTCAACTATCCTTTAATATATCCATGTATCATCTTAATTATGTCAACTTATTATTATTATTATTATTATTATTATACTTTATATAAGAATATTGTCTTCTTATATAATTTTATTACAATTTATCTATATATTGGTATATCTACATAATATGGTAAACTACTTCTTATGTTTTAAGCATCTATATCTAATATAATACTAAAACAGATGCGAACGATACACGTGGCGACCTCACGTTAAAAGTGCCATGTGGCAGCCATTCGCTTAAGATACATCCCCATATGCTTCTCCAATTTATTTTAATTATTCTCTTCTGAAAAATCATCAATGCATATCAGTTCTGCATTATAAAAGTTTACAGCTGAAAATCATCAATGCATATCAATTCTGCATTATAAAAGTTTACAGGCCTAGTGCCCCATACACTTACAAATTCATCCCCATATGCTTCAAGAATTTATTTTAATTATTCTCTTCTGAAATCATCTGTAACGGCCCAGAATTATAATTTCCGGGTTACGTTTCAAGGGATAAAACCCCTTGTTCGGATCTTGCAATCCAGGTACGGGTCGAGGTTTCAACTCATTTTAAGATTAGTAGAAAGAGGGATTTCAAACCCAAAAAACCTCGAAGGGCCGTTGGGTACCCTTAATCTGTCCTAAGACTATGTCGCGGAATCCATTTCAACCGGAAGTAAGGCGAAAGCAAGGTAAAGATACAAGTGTCACGGCAGAGCCGGTCAAAACCAATTCATGAGTGTGTAATTACCATTTTACTAAATTAGGATATTAGCCAGATTCTTCGATTCGCCAAAAGGGAACCCCGTCATATAGACATCGAGCAATCAAAATCTGCAGAAAATACCTTTAAAAAAAAGAACGGGGAAAAGAATCAGATCGAGCCACTCATGCGGGACCGACAGTCCTCGCTGAGGCCACATAGTATGTGCTATACCTAATAAAGATGCTCTAATGCAGTACGAAGTCAAACACACTAGCATGCTCCTAGTTATAATAATGTGCAGAAATACTGTAAAGGGCCCAAGACAATGCCAAATGGCATATCCCTCTCCTACCTCCACCCCCTTCCGATAGGGCGGAGACTGGCCAGCTCGTGAATGCATTCCATCATAATCGGGGGGCACGCATGCCTAACCCGCTCCACAATAAAGCCCGCAGGCATCTCATAATATAAGGAAGTTCATGACTCGATTGACTCAGGGTACCCGATGAGGCTGGGCTACCCTATGACCCTAGCAAAGACTCTAAGACTATCACAGATAACGGCCGTTCTGTTTCAAACGCATTAAGTAAGCAGATGCTCATTCAATTAGTGCAACCTAAACAGGATACTACATGGCATGCTTTTATGCACATGCAACACCTAACATAAAATGCAACAACAGGCACGAATGTCCAACCTGAGTAAGCCCCCTAGGGAACTTACCTGAAGATGCAGAACAGCAAGATAATACAAGCAAGGGCCCAAATGCAAGTCCAAAGCAATCCAAAAGCAATATACACCTATCATTAAGTCATTTCCATAAGCTATCGGTCCATCATTCACACACACGAACTTCAAGTTCTCAACATACTCAAAACTGATCGATAGTAAAACCATTTCCAAAACCTTTCCGATACGATCAACATCGACCAAAATCGTTCTTCCCAAAACTTCCAACTCTTAAATCTCAAGTTAAATTGACTTAGAAAATCAACAGTTCCTTTAAAGTCATACTTAATTAAATCCTGACATTAAACATTTAAACCTTAAAACCAATCTCTCAAAATCATATTATAGAATAATTTCGGCATTTTATTTCAAAACCTTTATATAATTAAATTATGATATTAAATCACCAAAACAATTCTAATTTAACAACCATATTTATAAATCAAAACCCATAGTTCATTTCAATTTCCTAAATTCATAATTTAAAACAACACTAAATAAATAAAATAATTTCAGAACTTTATTTTCATAAAATCGGAATTATAATGAATAATAATACTAATAATAATAACCAACAATTAAAATCTAACCATATACTTTAACATATAATAAAAACAACTAATAACAACAACAATTAAATAACCCAAACCCATCAGCCCAAAATCAAGTTCAGAAGCAAGGAAGGGCCAAAGTACAACATGGCCCAAAGAAAAGAAGAAACCCAGCCCCAAACCCGGATAGAAGGAAAATAGGCCCAAGGGAGAGCCCAACCCGGACTGATGTCTGAACCAAGAGGAAAGGATCCGACCCGGACATTATAACCCGACCCAAGCCGAAATAGAAAGGAGGAGGATAGGACCCGGATGTGAGCCCAGAACCCGGAAAAATTAGGCCCACGACCCGCCAAATGAAAAGAAAGAAAAGCCGGAGTCCGCCTTCTTCAACAACGAACCGGCTCCTTCAATTGACGACTGAAATCGGAAGAAAGGAGAAGGGAACCAGGCCTCCGGCGGCCGTTTCACCCTTCCGAATCCGACTCACTCCCAACCTAACAGACTCCCTTCCCCGACCACCGTTTACCCAACAAGATTCAAACGCAGTCAAAGGAAGAGGGAAACGAAGACTCACCGGTGGGTCGAAATGTCTTGCCGGAAAACGCTCGTCAGATTCGCCTGGCCTTATCAGAGTTAGATCGACGCCGGAATCAACCTAGGAAGCACCTGGGGTATTAAAGGCCGACCTTTACGGGGTTAAAGAGTGAAAGGAAGAGGAAGAAAGGTTTACCGACCCTGAATACCAAGGACAGGGGAGGGAGGGTCGCGTACGGCGCCGGCGGATTCTCCGGCAGCTCCTGGGCATTCGTCGATGCTTCTGGTCGCTGCTGCTACTGCTTTCGTGGGATCCGAGGAGGTGGGGAGACGCTGCTGGGCGCGGCTCGCAGAGGAAGGAGGAGTCGGCTTGGCGAGACTCAAGAAAGGGGGAAACAGAGGCGGCGGGGAGTCGGCTTGGAAGTTCGGAATGACAGAGGCAGGGGGTGGTGGTGCTCAACGGCTACAATCAGAGGGAGAGGGAGCCTTCTTTGTGGTCGGAAACTGAAACCGACAGGAAGGGTTATGGGGCGGAATGGGTGATGGTGGTGACGACGTTGGTGGTCTGAAACAGGGATCGGTGGAGGTCCTCGCTGCAAATCGGAGGGGAAAGCAGGGGTGGGGCTAAGAAATCAGGAGAAAGGAAGGTATTTTGTGGATTGTTGCTGCACAGGATAGATGAAGCGAGAGGAAGGAATTAGACTGTGGGTTGTCTCATTTGTGGAAGAAACCATAAGACAATGAGGGGTACTGCACCCCTACTGCACTCCTACTACTGGGAAAATCGGAGGGGAGAAAAGAAACAAGGAAGTGGTCCCAAGTTTGGTCAAAAAATACCCGGAATACAAATCCCAAAACCCGCTCTCTCGACCTTATCCGATCCAACCCAAAACGATTTCCAAATTTTCAATTCCGAAATAAATAATGAACACCAAATATTATGTTAAATTTTCGCATAAACAAGCGGGATAAAACATATTTTAAATTTTCAACTAAATAATACCGGAACTCGTTTTAAAATATTTAGAATAAAACCAATAACTCAGGGATGGAAATTCCAACCTCCTAAATCTTAGAAATCGGGATGATCATAAATCACTATTTTAATAACTTAATATTATAAAATTTCCCGGTCTTTACATCATCAATGCATATTCATTCTCTATAACAAAAGTTTACAGGAGTGGACATATTCTCTAGACTCGGATGCTTCATCTAATGGAGTGTTTGAACTTTTTCGGGGTGTTCCATCACAATCAACTCGGATGTGTCATCTGACGCATGCCTTGAACTTTTCTTGGGTGTTCCATCATAATAATTATCTATACAATCAATTACAGTAGATCACATTCATATCCATGTATTTTTCTCTGCATTTATTAACAAAAAGAAACGTGAAAGATGAGTATGAACCATTTGGAAACTTGATAACTTTGTTGCAAAACAATTCTATCATAACCAATAGCTTACCGCAAAAGCTTCTCTGCTCTATGTCTAAATGTATCAACCACCAAAGCTTTGCAATTGTGTCTGCTCCAACACATCCTCCAAATCTTCCATACAAGATACTAAGAACTCACAAGACCTTTCTTTTGAGATATATGTAGCTGCAAAACAGCTTTGGAAGACACTAATAAAAAAAACAAATTTAGATGTTGCACCAACACATTCTCCATAAATTCAGCTGTCGTGCATTAAAAACTCATATAAAAAAACAAAATTAATCAGTCGATCTTTATCTTTTTTTTTCTAATCAAAAGATTACAAATCTATCCTCTAAAAAAATCAGCTGATGGGGCATTAAAAACTCATATAAAAACAGAAAATTATTCAATATTTATCTCTTCTTTAACTAAAAGATTAACCAAAAGATTTCATATCTACTATAAATCTACTATAAAACACTTGATAAAAAAAGAAATTCAACTGCTGGGCCATTAAAAAAATCATATAAAAACATAAAATTAATCATTGATTATCTCTTTTTAGCCAAAAGATTACAAATCTACCCTAACTTAATAGTCAAAAGTACTCTATATCTCTTTCTCAACTAACATATTTCGTATCTGCTATAAATCTACTATATCTACTATAAAACACTAAATAAAAATGAAATTCAGCTGTTGTGGCATTTAAAACTCAAATAATAATAGAAAATTAATCGATGCTTATCTCTTTTTTAACCAACAGATTACAAATCTATCCTATAAAAAAATATTTAAACAGCTTTATTATTCTATTGCACCGGTACATATATATCCTATAAATTTTTTCGTTGTTCTTCTTATTGCTTTCTCAGATCGAAGTTGTATCAAAGGTATCTTTTGTTGCAGAGAAAGGAATTTGTGATGGCAGAGATTCTAATTAAAAGAAAAACAACTTGAAAATAAAATTGCTTTTTATCTTTTTTACTCATACAGTGCACAAGTTCTGAATTTTGGATTTTTAGGGCTAAATAAATCTTCTCACTGCATTACAATTTACAACTGCCCACTAATATAACTCTGTCCAATGTGAGATAACTTTACGATTGATAACTGAATGACAGCATATGAATGGGGTTTGGTAACAATTTAAAACCATTGTTCAAGGTAAATGGTTTGCCCATAGTTCAAATATCACAACTGCTGTAAAAATTAAGATGCATGCCTAAAGCATGTCATTGTATAGATAAGTAAGTTCTTCAAAATTATTTCTTAAACTCCTTAAATTGAGCACAATCAATCACAAAAAAAATACCCAACGACTTATATATATTGAGCACAATCCTGTAAAATGAAGCACAAATTAAACTCCTAATTGAACAAATTAAATCTCAGACATCACACGGTACAATGAAGCACAAATTAAACTCCTAATTGAACAAATCAAAGACTTCACATTCAAGCACAAATTGGCAGCCGAAACCCTAACTGTACACAAGTTGCAAATCCATCTTTCCTGAAAACCCTAATTTTTGGAATTGGTAGAAAAAAAAATCTCAAATTACACACAAAATTGGTACACATAACACATACCATGAGCATCGTCATCTTCGCTTCCCTCTTTCACCTAATCACCTTCGTCTTCTCCCTTCGTTTTTGCCTCCCCTTATCAGCTTCAATTCAATCTTCGTCTTCGCCACCCTTCGCTCTTTACCATCGACCAGCGCATATCGACCTTGGATTTGGATTCACCCACCGTCCATCGACCCTTCGTCTTCGCCCCATCCTAGACCTGCAGCCTTCATCATTTGTTGTCTTCATCCCTTGCCTTTCGTCTTCATCTTCGCCCCCCTCTCTCTCTCTTTTCTAATTTCTATGGCTTTTAATTTTGTAACGTAAATGATTTTTTTTAATATTTTAAACACCATACGGGTAGGGATGGCAATGTGTCGGGTGGTGGGTGGATGGACCCCTATTTCACCCGACCCATCATGGGACCAGTGACCCATTTTCCCACCCATCACCCCATCCATATCCAATTCACCCATATCCATCGGGTGATCGGGTGAAATGGGTGAGATATGGGTGAAATGTGGGGGATTTTTCCTAAATATATGTAATTGAATTCCAATTAATTTGGTACACAAAACACCGTATAAAATATGATTATCTTACACATTTAAGTCTTAAATAAGTCTTAAACACATACAATAAGTCTTAAACAACACATGCCACAAGTCTTAAACACATATCATAAGTCTAAAACATAAGAAAAATAAGTAGTCCGACTTCACCCACATCCACTTTCCACCCGCTTTTTTATATAAAATATATATATTTCCACCCGCTTTTTTATAAAATAAGTAGTCCGACTTCACCCATAAGGAAAATAAGTATAATATATATATATTTTATATAAAAAATATATATTTTTATACGGGTCGGGTCGGGTGGCGGGTGGTGGGTCGGGTGGTGGATCGGGTGCGGGTGGAGAAAAACTTCACCCCACCCCACCCACCACCCATATCCACTTCACCCACATCCACTTTCCACCCGCTTTTTTTTCGGGTTTTCACCCACTTTTTCGGGTCGGGTGATTCGGGTTCGGGTCGGATGCGGGTGAAATTGTCATCCCTACATACGGGAAAACACAAACAAAAAAGGGTAAAAGGGGTAAATTTAAGGAGGTGGGCACGACATAAAATGGATCATTAACTCGGATTACCACGTGAAACATGATAAAATTTATTTTTCTACTCCCTCCGTTCGGTTTTAAATGACGTTTTGGGGGTTGGACACATAGATTAAGGAGTAAATTAATTTGAACCTGTTCAATATCAATTGTATTGAGTAATTAATTAAAGCAATGGAATTGTACTAAGCACATCAGAATCTCAGACCCTCTCTCTCCTCTTCTACCAATTAAAAATGAAGGAACACCTGGGAAGTGGGAACTTGGACAAATTAAATCTACTCTGATAATCTATCTCCTTAAACAAATTAAGATAAAAAAAAAAGCTGAGATAAGTGGGTTTTGAAAATCACAAAGCGTCAATTAATTAAAGAAACACAAAGAAACCTCAAAGCGTCAGTTCATATCATCGTAATATTATTATTATATATGTAATGTAGATAAATTATGATAATATCTTTTAAAATAACATAATATATTTTACAAATCTCGTGTGTCACGCACGGGTACTGTGCTAGTAATAATACTAATTCTGCTAGCATTTTGTTGACATGTCACGCCCACAATTAAACTTAATTTTTTTATTCAAATGGTATTTTCTTATTGGTCAATATTATTGCTGAAATTTTAAAATACACGTTTCATATTTTGAACATATCTATTAATATTACTAATTCTACTAGCATTTTGCTGACGTGTCACGCTTACAATTATAGTTGAATTTTTTTATTCAAATGAGCTTTTCTTATTGGTCAATATTATTATGGAAACTTTAAAATATTTGTTTCCTATTTTAAATATGATTTGAATCCGTTCTTTTTTTTTCGGTTATATTGTCGTAAATATTGAGACATGTTTCCATTTTTTTTCCGATTGCAATATATATATATATATATATATATATATATATATATATATATATATATATATATATATATATATATATATATATATATATATATATATATTAATATTACTAATTCTGCTAGCATTTTGCTGACGTGTCGCTCTGTAAATTAAAGTTGAATTTTTTAATCAAAAGTTTCATTTCTTATTAATCGATGTTATTAAGGGAAGTTTAAATATTTGTTTCCTATATTATATTCATCACAATCATATTAAAAATATCTAGACAATTAATTCAAATGTCAAAATAAAAATCTATTAATTAATAATATCTATCTATTAATATTACTAATTTTGCTAGCATTTTGCTGACATGTCGCTCTGTAAATTAAAGTTGAATTTTTTAATCAAAAGTTTCATTTCTTATTAATCGATGTTATTAAGGGAAGTTTAAATATTTGTTTCCTATATTATATTCATCACAATCATATTAAAAATATCTAGACAATTAATTCAAATGTCAAAATAAAAATCTATTAATTAATAATAATAATACTAATTCTGCTAGCATTTTGATGACATGTCACGCGCACAATTAAACTTAATTTTTTTATTCAAATGGTATTTTCTTATTGGTCAATATTATTGCTGAAATTTTAAAATACACGTTTCATATTTTGAACATATTTGTTTCCTATTTTTATACTAATCAAAAGTTTCTTTTCTTATTAATCGATATTAATAAGGGATGTTATTTTTCTTACAATTTACTTATTTTACTTATTTTTGAAAAGTTTTTTTCTTACAATTTACTTATTTTAGACATCTTAAATGACTATCGAAAAATAAATAATATTTTAAGACTTACAAGCATTACTAATGATTATTTTACATCTTAGGCGAGGCTTCTTAGATTACTTTTCTACCTTTTAGGATCTTTTTATTTTTACCATCTTACCTTTATTTTCACTATTAATTTCCCTCTCTTTCTAGCCATCTTTCTAATGAAAATAATGAATAAGTTATGTATATCTACATAACTTCAAAAGTATTCGCACAATCATGTGCTTATGACAATAATTATATACGGAGTATTTATTTCAATTATATTAGGTGATGTGTTTGAGTATTATTACTACTTTACCTTATTAAATCATTTTAAAATTTTGTATTGTATCTCTTTCCAACTAATTTATAAATTACAAAAAAAAAAACTTTATACGTACATATTTTTGTTATAAACAAGTATATATTAATATAGTACTATTATAGATATAGATATATAAAATGATGTTCAAATTAAAATGGATCAAACTCCCGTGCCTTCAAGGCACGGGTATTACACTAGTTTTCTATAAATCGAACATATGCTAGGCAAGAAATGGGGAGATAAATCTGAACACTTCCAAGTCTGACAAAGACAGCTAAAGAACTCAGCAAATCGACAACTTCAATTTTCCAAATTCGAAGGGAAATGGTGCCTCCATGCTTGAATGGGCGCTTCAGGAGGTGAAAGTGAAATTGGGACGACCCAAGCGTGTCCGAGCACTTCGGGCGCACTGGTAAACGTTGGCAGATCGGTTACCACATCTCTGAGATCTTCCTCCGCCGGTGAACACAAACCCTATCAATGGCGGCCCGGATCTTCCACATGGGGGTTCACATTCACCGACCTTCGCATCCCTTGTAATCCCTAATTTCGGTCCGACTATTCAAGTTTGGCGTACCCTAGGCCGATATCGACTCCCATTCCACTGTTACCGGCCGACGACCCCAAACTCCGATCGACAGACCGACGCTAGGAGAGTAGATGAGAGGGGAGGAGAGAAGCGTTCCTTCACAGGGTTGAAGATGGTGAAGCTTCTCAGCTCATTCGAAAGGGATGCTCTCCAGATCGGAAAAAAGTGGGAGTCGAGGGGCAAATTTATGCAATTTGAAGTGAAATCTACCCAAAATCCCCATAATCTTGGGTGGGGAAGATTTTGAAAAAATCTGATGAAAGCTGGATAATCTCCATCTCCTAATCTGTTGAAATACCCCGCTGAACACCAACCCGAGGAGATTGTGTTTTGACATAATCTGCAGAATCTCCTAAAATCCCTATAATCTAGGCTGCCGAACACAACCTTAGTGTATAGGTGTTTAGCGTTTCAACTAGAAGATGAAGTAGTGTGTTGTCAATTGTCATCACTATCTATGAAGTGATTTGGAACCCTACAGTAGAGAGGTTAAGCATGCCTTGACGAATAACTTGAGGTGCCATCATACTCTTTTCTTTTCTAACCTTCCTCTTGTAGCTGCACACAAACATGAGAACTTGAAGGGTTGACGACCTGCCGGATCAAGGACACGAAGGACCAAGGGTCTATACGGGTTTGGATTATGGTTGTGTTGATTTTGAGCCACGGCCCCGGCGGGTCAAATCTAAAAAGTCGACCAATAAGGTTAACTCATCGGGTCATCTTAAAAAATGGATTGAATATACCATGCTTCACCTACACCGTGGGGGAGATGAAGCTTATATGTTTGCAATATTATTGAATTGTGTTATTGCTTATAATTTTCCTTGTTGCCTTTTGTTTTAATCATTGATATAAAATGATTAGTTTACAAAAGCTTTTAGAAAATATTTTCCTGTAGTAAGTATAGAAGATGATCCTATGCATAAACAATGTTCATACTATACTTTATAAGACTACGCCTTTGGTTGAAGAATTATATGATCAATATACTAGATATGTTCAACCATCTCAACCACTCCTGCTCCTTTGATCTCCTCGCGCAATAATTGCGCATTAGCATTACTGAGCAAACTAGGGCTCTTGCTATATATATAGGCGAGGGTTCAAGTGAGAAGTAATGAGTCCGCTAAGAAGGAAAGAAGTGACCTCATTGGTCCATTCGCTTCCTCTCTTGTGCGTGTTTCATCCTTCCACGGGCCTCTGGATCTCGCGCGCCTCCTACCCACGCCCTTCTCCTCTCCCCTTCCCATAATCCAATAGCCTCCCTCAAGCCCTCCTGCGCTTCGCTCGCGCCGGCGACCTTCAACCTCCACACCCTGGAAATCGACGGTTCTCCCCTTCCCTCTCCACCGCCACCTCCGGCGTATCGGAACCCCCGACCCCCTCCCCGAATCATATCTGGCTCCCTTCTTTCTCTTCCTTGTCATCAAGACTTCTAAAAATCTCCTCGTCAATTTTCCCGACTATTGTTGAAAATTACAATGGGTGTGTCTTTAAAGCTTGGATCCAAATCCGACGTTCAATGGCCGCACCTGAGTTCTACGTCGCCGTCATTGATGGCTCGATTGATGGGGCTGGAGTACCTGCTACGTGGATTCGGCCCCTAGGACACCGAAATCCAGGGTGGAAGCTGCTCGGGGCGCTGGAGAAGTGCGATGGTGACTTGCAAATGCTTAAGAGGATAATTGAGCCCGTACGGTCGAAGGATTACTCAGACACGCCCCTGCCATTGGTGAGTGTTGCTGAAGGCAGAGGTGTAATGGTGACGAAGTAGATGAGCGGTAGCGTCGAGCAAGAGCAGTCGAGTCCGTGCTTGAAGACTTTACTGAATCTCCTGTGCAGTGTGCATCTTTATCTTACACCACCTTTTTTTTACAGTAGGCAAGAAATAAGAGTGATTACACAAGTTGTAATCTAGCTCCTTGATCATCCTTAAGGATGATGGTATAAAGCTCCCTATTGTAGGGGATAGTAGCAGTGTTACAGTTGATACCTTTCCTGGCTATAAAGTTTGCAACTTGGTTTGCTTCACGATAACAGTGCCTATATTAGATAAAATAAAAACCAGCTTCTAGTTGCTTGATACTCTCAATGCGCCGTGTAACTTCCCATTTAGCTTTACTCTTGGCGGTGAGGTCCTTGATGAGTTGTAAGTTGTCCCCCTCTATGATTACTCTTAGGAGTCCTATTCTGAGTGCTTGCTCCAAACCTCTTTGTATGACAATTGCTTTGGTTTGAATGACTGAGCATTTAATAGTTTCCTGATGGAACATATCAATAACATGGCCTCGGGAGTCCCGAGTAACCCCTCCCACCGAGCAAGAGCCCGTGGGTTTAGCAGAACCATTCACATTAATTTTGTAGATAGCTTCAGAAGGTCTTCTTCATTTAGCTTTCTATCTCCTATTTGTAGATTTATTTGAGGTTTTTTCTAAGTTACTTTGGGACCAATCGTAAATATTAGAAGTGATTCTTCTGATTATATTTTCTGCCTGTATTGGGAGGTTTATTTCTAAAGATAAGATCATTTCTAATTTCGCAAACAGTGTTCAAATTGAAAACTAAGTCCTCAATGTTCTTGTTTCCCAGTTTGATTTCTTCAATGTCACATGTATTTGTTTCATATAGATTTTGGAAACATTTCCCAGTGTGGATTTCAAATTGGCTAATTATATTTCTAGTGAAAGGGCAGGTCTGTATGAGATATTCAGTATCTTCTTCTGCTTGAGACCATAGACAACATTGGCTTGGCACGTGATTAATTTATTTATTGAGCACTAATTTCCATAAGAAAGTCTTAATTCTAGGGGGTAGATTCAACTGCCATATCCATTTATAGTTTCTAGATGGTTGAGTTTGATTGTTTGCCATGCACTTTGTTGATTTGGTGGGGAAGATACCACTCGGATCAAATCGCTATATGAGTTTATCCGGGGTGTCCCAGCTGGGGATTTGTAAATCTAAAATCTTCGAAGAGATTTCAGGTGGGAAGATTTGATTAACTAGAGTAGTATTCCAACATTTTTCCAAAGTGAAGAGCTGATTAACTTTCATGTCTTGGTTGTACATTCCTTGAAATTGTGCTAGACTTATGTGAGGAACCCAAGGATCTGACCAGATATTTATTTCATCACCATTTCCTATGATCCGAAAGAGACCTTGTTTGAATTTTTTCCTTAAAGAGAGAAACCGCACAAATTGCCATGAGGTAAGGTGATTTGAACAGGATCTAATATTATCTTTTTGAAGATATTTTTCCTTTACAATCTGGACCCAGATATTGTTTTCATTGCTATAGAGTTCCCAAAGGAGCTTCATTTGTAGGCTTATATTGATATCATCAGCTTTTCTAATGCCCATTCCCTCGAGGGTCTTGCTTGTACAAATGTTATACTAGGTGATCAGAGGAATGTATCTTTCAAAATGGAGTTTATTCCATAAGAAGTTCTTATTAATTTGATCTATCTGTTGTAGGATTTCTTTTGGGAGTAGGAAGTTTTGCATTAAGTAATTTGTTTTAGAAATCATATTTGATTGGATGAGCACCGCTCGTCCTGCTTGTGAAAAGGATGGAAGCATTCCATTTAGAAAGTTGTTTATTTAGATTTTGGATAGCGTCCTCAAAGACACAATTCTTAATTCGACTATTTATAGATTTTTGGTGTAGTGTTGAACTTTTAGGATATCCCAAGTTTTATTTTGGGAAATAAATTGATTTATTTTAATTTGGGTGTCAATTGAGGTGGCATTCAAGCAAGGTATTAGGTGATCCAAGATACTTTGTATCTCTCAATACCAAGATAATCTCTTTCTTCACCATGGGCTTAATTAAAGTAATAAAAACCGTCGATGTGCAGGTTCTTAGTTGAAAAAAAACAAGTAAAATAAACGAAATTTTCATGAACGAGTTCTCGACCGCCCTCAGGCATAAGTGCCTGTTTTCCTGTCATTTTTTAATGGGTAGAGGGGTTGGATGGGGTGGGGGTGGAGGATGTGTGCTCCATTTGGCTCGGGATGGAGAGAGTGGGTGTTGTGGAGGGAAACTAGTTATCAAAATAAATATAAAATATATAATCAAACCAACTCTCTTTCTAAGCAAATAAAATTACAAGAATCCCTCCCGCTGTAGTGGTAGGGTATTCAGGATCGTAGTATGAGGAAGCGTGCCATCGCTCGCCTTTTAAGTTCCAAATTCCTCTCGAAATCAACCAAAAGCTACTCGTCGTCGAGTAAAGTACTCGATGTCGACTAAAGCAGTCGATCTCACCGACCTGCAAACTGCACAACAAAAGACAAAATAGAATCGACGTTGAGCAGAAAGTACTCGATATCGACTAGGTTGTAGTCGATGTCGAGTGTTAGTGCATTGAAAAACCGCAACCTTGCAATGAAATAAAACGCAGAAATAAACATGAAACTGATGGATTCAATTCAATAAACTAAAATCTCCTAAGACCGGGGTATCAACGCCACAACGATAATCATGTAAGAATCATGTCGAGTGTCAGTGCAGTGAAAAACCGTAACCTTGCAATGAAATAAAACACAGAAATAAACACGAAACTGATGGATTCAATTCAATAAACTAAAAGCTCCTAAGACTGGGGTATCAACGCCACAACGATAATCATGTAAGAATCATGTCGAGTGTTAGTGCAGTGAAAAACCGTAACCTTGCAATGAAATAAAACGCAAAAATAAACACGAAACTAATGGATTCAATTCAATAAACTAAAAGCTCCTAAGACCGGGGTATCAACGCCACAACGATAATCATGTAAAAATCATGCCAAAGATATAAAAGTTCACACCTTTTCATCAAATAACTTCCGTCATTAACAATTAAGAAGATAGAGACTTTCGCATAAACCCTAATTGTTACTACCCTTTTAACATAATTAATCCAAATTTGCATTAAGATCACTTTCGCTTCAATAACACAAATAAGGATCACTTGCTACTGTCGTAGAAGAATCATGTAATTAGGGATAGAAGATGAAATCACAATAAAGATTGTACCTTTGGTGCATTACCTTACATGGCTACCGTCAGGCTCACCCCGACCATAGAAGTTGGGTGACTACTGACTCTTCATCATAACATACATCAATAATATAAAAGAAATAACTAATTGCATTAAATCAAATAAAAGCTTACAACCGTTCGAAGCCAAATCACTTCCGCTCTTACAACTCCAATCGGCCAAAGCTCTCTCTAACTCCTTCCTTCGAATATATTAAAGTGTGTGTAAATTGGGATGCCTAAAAACCAGCCCATATGACATTATTTATAGTGTTCAATCCTCGCTATTCAAGGAAAGAACAATCTATCTCTATCTAAATTTATCTATCTAAAATCTTAATGATAAATGTTTAACAATTCAGTAAAGTAAAATAATTAAAAATTCCCCTAAGTAAAAGTGGGAATTATTAATGCGGATAAGTCTTCAACTCTTGATAGAAGATGCGTGCCTTGGTAGGTAAGTAAACTCCTTCTCGGATTCGTCCTCGATCTCGACTCGGATTGGGCGTTGGGAGGTACTCGACATCGACTACACAATTCCTGCATTATCCTAACCTCGAAATATGAAATGGAGACAGAAATCGATATGGATGTAAGCGAAAACCATGGTTAATTGAGCACACATCAGTGGGGGTGGTGGCTGATCTGGGGGTGGAGGTGGCAGGATTTTCCACCTTAGGGGGGGGGGCAAGATGGAGGGGGTGGAAGGTATTTCTCCACCCCTTGTATCCCAAATTACTCCTGTGTAATGAGCTCCTCCTGTGCGCCTTGAAGGGTGCCAACACGAGCTTCGATTTGCTGCCTGGTGTGGCAGAGATTGGGTCACCGGCAGCCTGATCACCCCATTGGGCCTCCATACCTACATCGGGTTGTATTGACTCTGTACTAAATTTGGCCGATGAAGGTTTCAAAAACAGTCGACGTTCGAATTTCGAACTTGAGAGGATTTTTGTGAAAAATCTGACTACGGGATTGGGATTGGGGAAGAAAAGGGGACTGGAATTGTGTCAATTTGTATACCTTCAAAGGAGTCGATGGAAGAGGAGAGAGTGGGAAAGGTGGTGGCGTGGGCAGTGATGGTAGGAGCGAGGGTCGGCCAAATAGTCGCCGAGGGTAGAGTCGTAGAGAGGGCGCGACCATCGACTCCGTGGCTTCCCCGGAGGTTGCGGCAAAGCACAGGCGGCTCTCCGGATCTGGGTTGCGGTGGACGGTCGGTCATCGGCCTTTTGGATGAACTGGGGATGTATAGTGTATATTATAGATAATTGGGGAGAAGGATAGTTTTTTAATTTCTTGTCAAGGGTAATTTGGGTATTTGACATGATTTCCACCTCCAATAAACCCCAATCAACCAAACACCGTACGAGATACGTTGTGAAATATATCTCCACCCTTTTCATCCCGTAAAATATATCTCTACCCATTCTATCCCTTAAAAACAATCTCCACCCCTAAAAAAACATCGCGCGAGAAAACACAACCTAAGTAATCTAAACCGTCGCTGAGCATCATCCAACGACACATAGCTCTATCTAGAACCCAAAATAAAGAATACTCTCTCCGTTCACAAATATAAGTCGTTTGACTTTTCTGTAACGTTTTTTAAGGAGCTAAAAATTATACTACTCCCTCCGTCCAAAAATACATGGACTTTTACTATTAATGCACGCTTTTTAGGAGTTAAAAACTATATAAAATATTAACTTTTTTATTAATTTTTTTAATAATTACAAACTTATTGATAATAAGTTTGTAATTATTAAAAAAATTAATAAAAAAGTTAATATTTTATATAGTTTTTACCTTTTTTAAAAAGCTTGCGTGAATAGTAAATACAGTGTAATTTTTTTTTTTTTTTTGATTAGGTAAAAATTCGAGTTCAGACATGCCTGAAACTCGATAGGCAGACGAATCGGCAGATGGACTAACCGTCAACGTACAGCAAACAACATAATATACACACAAAAATCACAGATGAAAGAAACAACTCTAAGAACCCATATAAGCCAAAGACAGTGTATATTTGGACGGAGGTAATATAAAATATTAATTTTTTAATTAAAATTTTAAAACAATATTATATTTATTAAGGAGTGAGTAAATAAATAAATAAAAAAAGAAGTATTGAGCAAAACCCTAGTTGCCTGCCCCCACCATAAAGCCCCTTGGAACGTTCAGTTTCTCTCCTCTTTCGTTCGCTCCTCGAAGCTACACACCCTCTTCCCGCGCTCTCTCTCTTTCCTATCGAGCTATAAGCGCGGGCAACAATGGCAGGCAAGGGAGAGGGCCCGGCAATCGGCATCGATCTTGGTACCACTTATTCGTGTGTTGGAGTCTGGCAACACGACCGCGTTGAGATCATCGCCAATGACCAGGGTAACAGAACAACGCCGTCGTATGTTGGCTTCACCGACAGCGAGAGGCTCATCGGTGATGCCGCCAAGAACCAGGTCGCCATGAACCCCATCAACACTGTATTCGGTGAGTACTCTTTAAAAATCTTTTGTGAATTCGTATTTTTCTGACCGCATTTGTAATATTTTCGTATTGCTTGATTGTTGTTTTGTTTGGCATTGTCTAGATCTGAATATTACAAGCGTTTTCTGAAATTAGGATTGAGTGGATTTGTTCTGGCTTGATATAGATTACGATGTAATTATACTGTTGTTTTGAAATTAGCCAGAAATTCAGTCCACTAAGCGGTTTTTTTTGTAATAAAATAAGAGGTTTATGGTTGACTGGATACTTATTAATCCAATCCTTACCTTTCTTTTAAATAAAAGCATTGGAATGGATTGTTGGTTAATTTGTAGAGTCTTTTAGGGTCCACTCTGGGTTGCTGGGATGGAAATTTGTCCTGTAGCCTTGTTTGAGACTGGCCTGTTGCTGCCTCTATAGTTTGTCCTTTTAACAAATCTGACCTGTGTGCCAACTAACTATGAATTTGCAACTATTTTAACTATTTTACTAGCTTGTGCAAGCTAACGTAATCTAAGCATCTTTATTGTTTAGTTATGTTGCTTTCAAAGTTTTATTTCAAATGTTCCAATATGTTAAGGAACCGTATGTCCTTGTATAAATCTGTAATGAAGTTTTGGCTTCTCAGATCTTTGCTTGTATTTCTTATTTGTGAACTGCATTAGCTAGCTGCATCTAGAAAAAAAGGGATGCATGTATGATGTAATTAATTGTGTGACAGGTTTCATGTTAAGAGTTTTGTTGTAGTTCTTGTTGCATTTTCTTCTTATACAGTTTGTTAACGGGTGTTAATTACAGATGCTAAGAGATTGATCGGTAGGAGGTTTAGCGATGCAACTGTGCAGAGTGATATCAAGTTGTGGCCATACAAGGTTATCCCTGGCCCTGGTGACAAGCCCATGATTTGCGTCAACCACAAAGGCGAGGAGAAGCAGTTTGCTGCTGAGGAGATTTCTTCTATGGTCCTCATTAAGATGCGTGAGATTGCTGAGGCTTATCTTGGATCTTCAATCAAGAATGCAGTGGTCACAGTCCCTGCATATTTCAATGACTCTCAACGTCAGGCAACAAAGGATGCTGGTGTCATTGCTGGTCTAAATGTCATGCGTATCATCAACGAGCCTACAGCCGCTGCTATTGCTTATGGTCTCGACAAGAAGGCCACAAGTGTTGGAGAGAAAAACGTGTTGATCTTTGATCTTGGAGGTGGTACATTTGATGTCTCTCTTCTCACCATTGAGGAGGGCATCTTTGAGGTGAAGGCCACTGCTGGAGACACCCATCTTGGAGGAGAAGATTTTGACAATAGAATGGTGAACCACTTTGTCCAGGAATTCAAGAGAAAAAACAAGAAGGACATCACCGGCAACCCTAGAGCTCTCAGGAGGCTGAGAACTGCCTGTGAGAGGGCAAAGAGAACTCTATCATCCACTGCCCAGACCACAATTGAGATTGATTCATTGTTTGAGGGTATTGACTTCTACTCCACCATCACCCGTGCTCGTTTTGAGGAGCTCAACATGGACCTCTTCAGGAAGTGTATGGAGCCTGTTGAGAAGTGTTTGAGAGATGCCAAGATGGACAAGAATTCCGTTCATGATGTCGTGCTTGTTGGTGGTTCCACCAGAATACCAAAGGTCCAGCAACTCCTGCAGGACTTCTTCAATGGTAAGGAGCTCTGCAAGAGCATCAATCCTGATGAGGCTGTGGCCTATGGTGCTGCTGTTCAAGCTGCTATCTTGAGTGGTTAGGGCAACGAGAAGGTGCAGGATCTGCTTCTGTTGGATGTCACACCTCTCTCCCTTGGTCTGGAGACTGCCGGTGGTGTCATGACTGTCCTGATCCCAAGGAACACCACAATCCCCACCAAGAAGGAGCAAGTTTTCTCCACATACTCCGACAATCAGCCCGGTGTGCTGATTCAGGTGTATGAAGGTGAGAGAGCAAGGACCAAGGACAACAACCTGTTGGGCAAATTTGAGCTCTCTGGCATTCCTCCAGCCCCGCGTGGTGTTCCTCAGATCACTGTGTGTTTTGACATTGATGCCAATGGTATCCTGAACGTCTCTGCTGAGGACAAGACCACTGGCCAGAAGAACAAGATCACCATCACCAACGACAAGGGTAGGCTGTCCAAGGACGAGATTGAGAGAATGGTTCAGGAGGCGGAGAAGTACAAGTCTGAGGATGAGGAGCACAAGAAAAAGGTTGAGGCCAAGAATGCCCTTGAGAACTATGCTTACAACATGAGAAACACTATCAAGGATGAGAAGATAGGCGGGAAGCTCAGCCCTGACGACAAGAAGAAGATCGAGGATGCTGTTGACTCTTCTATCCAGTGGCTCGACAACAACCAGCTGGCTGAGGCCGATGAGTTCGAAGACAAGATGAAGGAACTAGAGAGCATCTGCAACCCAATCATTGCCAAGATGTACCAAGGTGCTGGTGGTGGCATGGATGGCCCTGCCATGGATGACGATGCTCCCCTGCTGGCAGTAGCGGTGCTGGCCCTAAGATCGAGGAGGTTGACTAAGCAAGTAGCAGTTGGTAGTTCATTCTCTCTACTCTCTCTCTTATCTACTTCTATGTATTTGTGATTTCAGTTGGAATGTTTGCATGTTGGGGGTACTTGATTATTGTTTTGTATGGCTAGCAAGTGCTAGCTGACATGGATTGATTTCTCCTACTTGATTCTCTTATTTTTCTCAATTTGCTCTGATAAAAATAATGACTGCATCAGCAAAAACCCAAATCATTGCCCAAATTCAGCCAAATGGTTGTCATTGTGGGATACAATTTATAGTGGAATTTGATTGTCTCTAAAGGTTGAGAATCGGACGTTTGTGGGAGCCTCCTCCGGGCCTTGGTTGCTCTTAGTGACTGGCCTGTACTCTGCAATAGAGCTCCTTGTTGACAGTCATCATGGGACAGATGCCTCTTTTAAGTCGGAGATCTGAAGTTATGCCTCTTTCGAGTTGAAGATCTGAAGTTGTGCATTGACTCTCTTTTGAAATTCAATCATGGCGTTCAATTCAAGATGGGATTTGGGGTTCACAACGTTGCTAGAGATAGTAGGTGTAGTTCGATCATTGTTTTTTTTTTTTGGGTCTACACTCGACTTACAGAGTAGGAACCAACTATGGTGAAAGTATAGCTTCTTGGCTTTCCCGGTTTTAATTCAAGTGAATTAGTCAAGAAATTACCCGTTATCATTATAAAAAAAAAACACTATAAACAAAGGATAGGGATAAAATATTATTCCATTCCCCTTCCAAAAACACTCTTTTGTTTTCTTCTTTCCGAGGGAGCACCACCCCTGCTCAGAGAGCCTAAACCCTCCCTAGGGGTCCTGTAAGCTCTCCTTGCCTCTATCGTCGTCGGTGTGCGGGTTGCCACCAGACATATCTTGTAAAGGCTCGAATTTTCAAATTTAGATTTCGGATAAAAAAAATTAAAAAGCGGTTTTAATTCGGATATTTCAAGGAAAAGTCATCAATTTAATAAATCGAACTCAAAACCCTTAAGGCGAATTCCGGCCCAATTTGTCCGCTTGGTTGTGTAAGGTTGTAGAGGCGGGTTTTATAGTCGTTGGTATTTGGTTCCTATCCTCTTAGGAGGCCTGAGGTCTTTGCCTCGTTCTATTTTAGTTCGATTCAGTCCTTATCGGTTGAGTCTTGTTTTCAATTTTGTGTCTTTCTCGTTATTAATTTGATCGAGTTTAGTGACTTTGTCCGTAGTCGACTTTGAGTCTTTCTATTTGTTGTTCAAGTCACACGTCCTGTGCCTTTAGTTGATTCCGAATTGGGTTGACCAATTCCAGTGGCTGCGTCATTCAATTCTTAAGCTAATATCAAGTCATTGTTTGTCGTTTTGAGTCTTTGCTTCCGTTACTCTCCTCTAATGTAATATTTATACGTATGATCAATATAAAGCATCTCCTTCTTCACATCTTTACATGATTCATTCAATTACGGTATCAGTTCTCTTCTTCCATCTTCATCCTCTCTCTAAATCTACTCTTATTCACTGATTCAACAAATCACATGGCCCCTAAGGCCCGGTGGTGATTTCCAGTGTGGAGGACTGAACCCCAATTGGAGTCTGCTTCACAGTTGATACAAAATGGGACCAAAAACTTACCAAAATAAATCAGTAACACAAAAAAGAAAAATTGCCTAAAAAAAAATAAAGGAGGAGGAGAAAGGAACAACAGCATACCATGGCAAGGGGAAAAAGCTACATTTGGTCGGGATACTGCTACAGAGTACACTGCCCCCACCGGATAAAGCACCCAACACTCACCTTTTCTATACAAATTCCAAAGTTTATACTAGTTTTTATAAATTCCAAATCCATAAAAATACAAAATAAATAATTGCATTCAATTCAAAGCTAGATGGAATAACATATACTACTACTACTATACTTTTGTTAATAGTAATTATTATTATTATTACTATTATTAAGTGATGTGCTGCATAAAAAGTGTACACTCTATAGCTCTGTAGAAGGAGGGGGGGTCATGACTGAACACAGTAGTTGCCTTGAACATCCAGACTAAGGAAGAAGACCACTTTTTTTTTTTTTTTTTTGAAGGAAAGGGCCCCATTTTGTTGCCTTTTTGTCATAAACAGCACACACTCCAGAGATTGAGAGATCTTATACAGCCAAGTGAGGAATCAAAGAAAGCTTATACACTAAGAAACTAATTAGTAAAACATCCACATATCATATCATCCATCAGTTATCTATCTCTCTCAAGTCTCAATGTATCTATACCTCACAAATGGGAAAACCCTAATTAATTGGAAATGGCGGGGTCTGAAATATAAAGTGGAACAACTGAATTTTGTTATATGGTGTATACGGAGGGGAGGGAGAAAGGGAAATTAAGTATCTATGCAGGAGATACCATATACGTACTGTATATAGATATGGATGATGGATCTATCAATCAAGTTGTCTGATCCGATCTGGGTGCGGAGAATTTACAAGTTGGTGAAAACATTAATTAATTTGGTGTTGGAGCTTACCAATTGAACAAAGTTTATTTCATGCATTCTTTAAAATAGGATTTTTTTTTTATAAAAAAAATTAGGTCAAGTTAATTATGTTATTGGTATTGTTTAGATGTCTCGATCGAGTTTGAGCTCTATACATAAATCGATCGATCAGTTTTAAAATATCTTATTAAATATGTGAGAGACTAACCTTTATACTACATCTGTTCAAAAATAGATGTCGGTTTGATTTTTTGACACGTTTTTTAATGAGCTAAAAACTATATAAAATATTAACTTTTAAAACAATTTTTTCAATAATATGATACTTATTATTAATAAGTATTTATATTATATAAAAAAATTACTAAAAAATTGATATTTTATACTCCCTCCGTTTGGAAATAAACGATGCTTTGACTTTAAGCATGTAGTTTTAGGAGCTAAAAACTATATAAAATCTTGTTTATTTTAATTATTTTTTTCATAATGTAATACTTATTTTAATTATTTTTTTCATAATGTAATACTTATAAGTATTACATTATGAAAAAGATAATTAAAATAAACAAGATTTTATATAGTTTTTAGCTCCTAAAACTACGTGCCCAAAGTCAAAGCATCGTTTATTTCCAAACGGAGGGAATATAGTTTTTAGCTACTTAAAAAACGTATTAAAAAGTCAAACGACATCTATTTCTGAACGGAGGTAGTATAAATTAACCAAACACCAAATGACATATATGCAAGTGGTGATCTTTTCTTGGTTTTGAAAGTAATGCTAAGATTTTTCAAAGATAAAATCATTTTAGAGTAGCTAGCTATAGGTTTTTTATATATAGGGCAAAGTTATGTACGTTAAGGTTGGAGTTTTGAAGTTCGAAATTCGAAAATTAAATATCTTTAAATTAAATTATCCTACGAGTTTTTAAAAAAAAAATCTTTTTACTGATCTACAATATGAAATTTACTATTTTTTTTAATATTTGAAAAATAAAATAAAAATACAGGATCCTAATTAATTCTAAAGTATTTGTAATACATATATATAGTGGGTCACATAGTGACATATGTTTAAAATTCAATTTGCATATATAAATGAGTAAAGGTAGCAAAGGTCTTTTAATTTGTATTCTCTTCATATATATCCGTCCTCCCCACTCCGCTCCCTTTTGCTTTCTCCCTTTTTCTCATCTCATCCCATCACTCCTTTAACCCCAAAAACCCATATTTAAAATAAAATAAAAACCCATCTTGCTGATATTATAGAGTTGCTGCTTGCTGATGGTGTTAATATTCTCCATCTCCTCCTCCACCACCACCCATTGAACCTTTTCCAAAAGACAAACCGTACCCCTTCAGGGCTTCCTCAACTCACCAACATTATCAAAACTGCCTTCAAATCCCTTCTAATTTAAACAAATTTCCAGGTTCAAACAATTTTTTATATTAAAAAAATGGTGTTTTCTTCCATCCCTGGGTATCTTGATCCTTCCAACTGGCAACAGCAGCATCAACAACACCATCTCCAGGTTAGACCTAGCTTCTTCAATTCAACATCTTTTTATTTTTAGTTTTTAGGTTACTTTGTTAGTTCAATTTCCATGCCATGCTAGCTTCCAAGCTTATTCTTTCTAACAAAAAAACAAAAGATCAGAAAGAAAGAAAGATAATTATTATTCTCTCTCTCTTTTTTTTTTTTTTTGTGGGTGTGGTAACCTTTGATTGAATATACCCAAGTTTTTATTCTTCTTTAATGTATATATATGCCTTTTAATTAACTCCCTATGATATATATGAGTTTGATCTTTTCTGATTCCCAACTCCAAAATCTCTATTCACCTCTATGTGCAGCAAAATCATCAAAGTGGGCTTCAGCATGGAATTAATATTAGCAGCATCAACCCTTCAAGCCTCACTAACCCTAACCCTCTCCTCCCACCGCCACCGCTGCCGCCGCCGCAGCAGCCTCGGGCCCAGCTACCACCACACACTGGCCCCATGTCGGCGTCCGGCTCGCTCATAAGGCCTGGTTCGATGGCGGAGAGGGCCCGCATGGCCAACATACCGATGCCGGAGGTGGCGCTCAAGTGCCCTAGGTGTGAGTCCACCAACACCAAGTTCTGCTACTTCAACAACTACAGCCTCTCCCAGCCCCGGCACTTCTGCAAGACCTGCCGCCGCTACTGGACACGTGGCGGTGCCCTCCGCAGTGTCCCGGTGGGTGGCGGCTGCCGCCGCAACAAGCGCTCCAAGTCCAACTCCTCTAACTCCAAGTCATCCGCCACCAGTGGCGGAGACCGAGAGCGCTCCTCGTCAGCAGCTGCTGCCACATCGTCCGCCAGCTCAGCCGGTGGGAGTGTATCCCACTCCCACTCCAGCATGGCGGAGATGATGGGCCTCACGTCACCGCCATCGCAGCTGCTCTCATCCCTAAGATTCATGACTCCACTGCACCACCTAACAGACTTGGGAGATCAGCTAGGGCTGAGCAGCTATGGTGCCGGAGACTCCGGGTTCCACCTAGGGGGCATCGGATCCGGAGGGGCCGAGCAGTGGAGGATTCCGAACCCTCCGGGACCGACCCAGTTCCCGTTTCTTGGAGGGATGGATATTGGGTCAAGCTTGTATGGGCACCATCCATTCGAAGGGGTGGAGTTCTCGAACTTGGCGATCGGAGGAAGCGGCGGGGCATTGAGGGCCTCAAAGGCGGAGGAAGCTCCGGCGGCGGAGATGGTGAAGGTGGAGGAGAGAGGGAATGAAGAGATGAGGTTAGTGAGAGGGTTTAACATGGGGATGAACAACAACAACAACAACAACGTTAATCATCAGGAAAATGGGGAAGAACAGTACAACAATTGGGGAGGTAATGGAAGTAATAGCAGTGGCAATGGATGGACTGATCTATCTGCACTCAACAACTCATCGTGTTCAACCACCAGTGCCTTGTAAGAAGTACTTAATTTGATGCTTTTGATCATGATGAATTAAAGCTAGCTGCTGCTGCTGATGATGATCGATCGATGATAGATGATCATCTCACATCAGATCTTCCACTTGATTATGATCATATCGATCACCATTTCAGTTTCTTGAGATTTTTATGGATAAAATATTAATTTGTGGGTTTTTCTTTTGGGGTTTAAATTACCTGATGTCAAGTTAAGTTGCTGGTGATTCTCTCCTATATGTTGTAATGGATTGAAGCCCTAGAAAGAAACTACTAGGTTCTTTTTGCTTTATAATTTCCAACTTTTTAGTTAATTTGTAGGGTTTAAATATTGCTTCGGTTTTTAATCAAGGTGGGATGTTTCTTTTAAAACAGTTAATGAAACCTTTGTTGCTTGCAATCTTCTGGCTAGCAATTAAGTTATAGTGTAATGTGCATCAACGGAAATGTTTTTAATTAATACTCCGTATAATATATATACTAAAAAGGATGGGTTATAAGAAAGGTGAAACTCTACACAAAAGTTTAAATTTATATGTCTCTCGATCTATATCACATTTTAATTATTTGCATTAAATTTATATGTCTCTCTCGCTCTCTATATGTGTGAGGTGATGATGTATTGGTAATTAATTTATTTCAATTAATTACTTATTTTCAACTTATTCTAATTATTAATTATTTATCAATGTCAATTAAGTTGATTTGGCAACGGCTACTAAGCATTGGTGATCAGTAGCTATATATAGCTCAGATGTGTACATGCACAAAATGCTACAATGTGAGCAATACAAATTAACTTCTTATTGATCGATCAATCATGATTTATCACTATATATGGATAAATGACGCTCCGGCCTTACTGTCAGGAAACGAAACGATGTACATTTCATGCACATTTTCCACAAAAATGATCCTGTATATATCCTTAATGACCTAAAATGTGAAGCCAAATTCTCTGTCCTTCTTTCTTGACCCCCTCTCCCGTCCCCCCTCACATACTCCCGATTAAAAATAAAAGCAAATTAAATTAAATACTAAAAAAAAAGGAATATAAAAAAGATGTGAGGAAGAACAGGGTAAGGAGACAAATTCGATGACGGAGGATTTGCACCCCTAAAATGTGTATCATTTTTTTTGTCACGTGCATTTAATTACGTACTTTTGTTAAAATGTATGTGCAAACTGCAAAGTTCTCAGTATTTTTGACTTGGGACTCGTGACCAGGGTCGTGTGCACACGTGCGCTCATACGCTAGTAGTCTAGCATAAGCCGAGTGAGATTTCATCCTAAAACTAATTGACTTAGCTAGGAGGAGTAGCTCACTAGCTTATATGCTAACACTTGCCTGGGAACAAATCCTAATCAATGGATCATATAAAACAAATGGCTGAGATTAATGGAAAAAAATATGTTAGAAATTAGAATGTTAGGGGTTGTAAATGTAATTACTAGTATAAGTGGGCTAGTAATTAATTATATTTATCACCCCTAGCTAATATTCTATTTTCTAACCGTTATTTTACAGTGATAAACGATGAATTGAAGCAGTTTTTTTTTTTTAACTCCAGATGGTCAATAATAAAGGCTAAATTTGTCATCTTAACCCTCCTCACACATATCAATATATATAAAATAACTGTTATTCCTCCACTGTATGAACAAGCAGTTTTTCATATGTCATCAAAAGTATATATTTAAGTATTGTTATCTTTCAAATTTTATTGACATATGTATTTATTATTCAAAAGGAGAGATAACAATACTAGAATTAATGGTACGCATAAAGGATGAATCCGATCTTATAATAAAAAACAAATATAATTAAACTCGATAGGACTCTCGTTTCGATCATGTGGTCTGATCGATTACATGCAAATGCAATGGTTGCAGGAATGGCAGCTGATCGATCATATATAAGTTGTATGGAAATTCCTAAATAGCCAATATATTATTATTCCCTCTTTACTTGTCAAAAAGTGATTGACAAACTCAATCAAACAATGCTTAGAAAGTAAATATAATATGATTCAAACACTTCACTCCAAAAAACAGTTTAATTTATGTAAGAGTTTTGCACAATACTATCTGCTTTCTGACCTTCCCTTGACCGACGTATGTCGATCACCTGCAAACATATATATATATATATATATATATATATATATATATATATATAATGACTCAAAATTAAATTGCAAATGACCTCAAAGACTAAAGAGTAGGTAGCTAGCCCAATGCCAGCAATCCCCTTAACTGGGATTCCTATAATTCCACTTCATATGATTGATGTACTTATAAAAAGCTTAAAGGTTCATCATCTTCCAACAAGGGAAAAGCTTTAAAATCTAATATTACTACAAAACCACATATTATTTAGGGTACCATCGTCAATGTATATTCTAAAAGTTAACAAATATAATGTTGGTTTTCATTTTTTTTTTTTGATTAGGAAATAATTCGAGATCAGATATACCTGAATCTCGATAGCCGACAAGTCGGCAACGGAAACCCGTCAATACATACAAACGAAAACGAAAATGAAACCGAAAAGCGGAGCAATACAACAAGTGGAGACACACCCTACAAGAAAACAAGTCTAGGAAAACTAAACCCGTCAATAATGTTGGTTTTCATGCTTTAACACAACTTACATATATTCATATTTGCTCCTTTTTTTTTTACCCAAATACCGACATATATACTCCCTTTGTTCAGAAATAATTGTTATTTGACTTTTTAGCACATTTTTTAATGAGCTAAAAACTTTATAAAATATTAACTTTTAACTACCTTCTTAAAATAATTTTAAACTTATAACTAATAAGTATAAAATTATATAAAAAATTTGCAGAATTTTCATCAAATGCCCCTGAGGTTAAGGCTAATTCGCGTGGTGTACGAAAATTTAACATATTTCACCAGATACCCCTGAGGTTTCCATTTCTTTTCGTCAAATACCTCTGAGGTTTACATTTGTTTTGGCCAAATGCCCCTATGTGGAATTCGTTAACATTTTTTATTGAAAATAAAAGAAAAGAAAATATTAATTACACGATATCATTTCATTCTATTTTTTAAACAATGGGATTAATTCAATTTTTTTTTTAAAAATACATAGTTCCAAATATACAAATTTTTTTTTTCCAGAGCAACCGATCTCTCTATTTGTGAGTGTATATATATATAATGAAAACTATTTTTATATATAATAATCTTAATTTTTGGAATTTCACCCAATCAACCTAATCTACATAGATTTTCAAATAATAAAATTTTTAAACATTTTTTAACCAATGAGATTTATCTATTCTAATTATTAAATGAGAAATATTTTTGCTTAGATGACATAATCATTTTAATTTTACAATTTCCTTCCAATCAACTAAATCTAGAAAAAAAAATCAAACTAATGAAATTTGTACACGTTTCTTTAATCAATCTAGCTATATCTAATTATTAAATAATAAATTTTTTTTATTAGGTGTTACAACCACATTTATTTTAGGATTTTAACCCAATCAACATATCCTACTTAAATATTAAACTCGTGTAATTTTTACACATTTTCACAAATGTTTTTATTATTTTCTACTTAATTATCAAATCTTTTTTGTATGTTAAAGTTTGATAATAGTTTATTTAAATTTATCGTAGTAATTTTTTACACTTACAAAACTTTATTTTTATTGTCTAAAAAGGAAAAATATGTGGCATGTTGCGGGAATCGTACTAATTTTCAACCAAAATGGTAACAAATTCGACAAAGGGACATTTGGAAAAAAAATAAAAACCTCAGGGGCATTTGGAGAAAAAAATAAAAACCTCAGGGGCATCTGACGAAATATGTCAAACTTTCTTACACCACGCGAATTAGCCTTAACCTCAGGTGCATTTGGCGAAAAATCCGAAAAATTTAATTAAAATTTTGATATTTTATACTCCCTCTGTTCGAAAATACATGTCCTTTTAGGTCTATGCACGAGAATTAAGAAATCTTATACTAGTGGCAATGAATTAAAATTAAAAAAGTTTTTTTTTTTTTTCAATTTGTAAGGAAGAGAGTAGAGATGATGTAAAAATTAGAGTAATTATTAGATCTAAAAAATAGGTTAAATGTAATGATTAAATCTAAAAAAACATATATTTTTAACAAAATTACATGGGGCTAAAAGACATGTACTGGCGAACGGAAGAAGTATAGTTTTTAACTTTTTAAAAAATGTGTCAAAAAGTAAAACGCTACTTCTTTTTTTTTTTAATGGAGGTAGTATCCAATATTGTAATTATTAAAAGAATTAAAAAAAAAAAAAAAATTGCCCCCAAGAGATCTTCTCCGGCATTATAAAACTTACTCTTTAACGGGTCTTTTTATGTAGGAAGAAAAAAGAAAGGAAAGAAAGCAAAACAAAGCAGTAAGAGCGAGAAGCTAGAAAGTGCAGAAAAGAATGACCAAACAACTAAAGAGTATCTTCATCATCAGACCATAAGGCACTATATGCATATATAATCAATTAAAATTAGATTTTTATTTTATTTTTGTAATTAACGTCGAGTTTTTACGAATATTCTACCAGAGTGATATCCATGCTCTGGGTTAACCGCAGCCCCGTAATAGTGTTTTTCTTAGTTTTTGGTGATTAATAACTTATTTAGAATTAAAAAAAACTGAGGTATGCATGGTGCATATATATATAAAAGAAGAAGAAAAAGAAAGCGCGGTATATATGAAGAATGAAAATTTGGGAATAGCAGCAAAGGTGTCTCGTTTTCAGGTGATGATCAGTTTGTGCACAGTACATCTCTGTGCTGTGTGATTTGCTTTTAATCCCTTTAATTTCCCCTTTTAGCTGTGCAACCCCAAACTGGCTTATTTTTTGACCAAACCTATACATACATACATACATTATACATATATATAATGATGATGGCAGCTTGCTGATATATATAATGAGGTTGAAGGGGGGATTTGAATGGGTTCCTTTTGAGTCTGTTTAGTTTCCTCTTTTGAGGAGTTCCTCTCAAGCTGCTTATGATTGTTTCTTATTGAAATTCCAATCCAATGATTTTGGTGACACAGATAGAGAGAGAGGGGAGAATGAACTGCTTTTTAGAAGACCACATTTGCTGGTTTTTGTATCTTTTAAAAGGCGCGCTGATGCTTCAGTTTCACCGTTGAATCTGTTTATGTAAGTATATATTGTTCCAACCTCTTACCTCTTTTTTGAAGAATAAGTATTTCTGCTTTAAAAGGGATCCTATATAGTTTGCTGTTATATTTTTTCACCATAGCTACCCCTGTAAGGTAAACTGCACCAAATCCTTGTAATTTAATTAGGTCATTTATGTCATTAAAAAAATGTAAAAGGTTCAAATTAAATATTTCCATCAATGTCAGTTATCACTTATCAATTCACAAAAGCAGATTATCAATCCTTAGTAGACTCGGGCAAACGCGGGCGCAAGCTGTCGGCCTTTACTCGAGATTTTGTCTCGTTGTTGTGGGCACATGTAGGACTAAACCCGCTTAACGGGTTGGAAGTCGTGTCCAAACCCGTCCGCGAATGCGGGTGCGGATAGCTCGCGAGTACCCGAAAACCTAATCAAAATTTCTTATTGAAGCTATACTAAGCCTATTGTAATCAATTTATATATATAGTGTATGGATCATTTGTGCACAAGCCTAGCCTTAGGGTGTGCACTGTGCACAAGTATTATTCGGTGAAATGTGAAACATTATTCGGTGAAATTTAAAGCATTATTAGGTGAAATGTGAGTATTGTTTAGAGGAATGTGAAACATTTTTTGGTGAAATTTGAAACATTTCGTATAAATTGTAAGTATTGTTTAGGAAATTGAGGTTTCTTTTATATATTTGAAATGGATGAATAAAAAAACTAAACATTATTCGGTAGAATATGTTACAAATTATTCAGTGGAATTGGGACGTCTTCATCTGAACTGAACGGAAAAAAAACATAACAATATTTGGTTGAATGTTTCACATTTCACCGAATAATGCTTCAAATTTCACCGAATAATGTTTCACATTTCAACGAATAATATTTGTGCACAGTGCACAACCGAACCACACCCTATATATATATATATATATATATAAATGAATACATATATAGTTAATGTTTTTATTTTTTTAAACGAATAATTAACGATAAATATTAAAATGAATACATACATATATATATATTACATATATAGTTACTGTTTTTTTTCCACAAAATTTTCCACACACACACACAGAGACACAGATATATATATATATTAATTAAAGTTTGTCTAATACTCCCACGTGCGATCTGTTCGGTTTCTTTCCTTATTCAGTTTAGCGGTTTCTCTGCCTACGTCTCTCTTCTATCTGGCGATCGTTCCTTCCCGACGGTTCTTCTCCGTCGTGCTCTTCGACTTGCTCTCCTCTTCGATTCTACACTTTTCTGCTGTTCATTTCGTTTCTCTGATTATCTTCTTCTAATGACTTCATCAGGTACTTTCTTCGACTCTACTGCTTCAATGTTCTTGACATCAACCTCGCATGTTGTTTTCTTTGTATTGTGGGAGATCTACTTGCATTTCCTGCAGTTTATGCCTATTTTGGTTTATTTTTCATTATTTTAGCCCTTTCCTCCCGTTTTAGGGTTTGTTTTTTAGTTCAGTTATTGTCTAATAGCTATCAGTTTGTGCTATGGTTTATGTTTTTTAGTTCAGTTATTGTCTAATAGCTATCAGTTTGTGCTATGGTTTATGTCTCTTCTTCTAATTTCGTTTCTATTTCTGAATGTTTCTCTTTGTTTTTGATGGTTGGTTACAGTCTGGGGATAGGGTTACAGTTTATTACTTCTTTTGCTGGTTGGTTACAATATTGTGATAGGGTTACAATTAATTTATTACTTGTTTTGATGGTTGGTTACAGTATGGTGACAGGGTTACAATTGATTCATGGTTACAGTTTGTTACTTATTTGGTGACAGGGTTTCATATGGCATTCTCCTTGTTGTGTGTTTGTAGTGTTTGGTGTGGTGACAATATTAGTTTATGTGGTTGTTCAATTTGTTGTTTGTTGTTTTTGGTGACAATATCTTCTTTGTTGTGAAACCTAATGTTTACATTATTTCTATGCTATTTAGGTAAAGAAATTGTTGTCTATCAAGAAATTCTTAATGTGGATCCACTATCTATTATTCAACCTACTTCCTTCGAGTTTGTTGTTTCCCAAGAACAACGTTTTAGTGGGCACATTAATGTGTATTCAATGCCTGCATTGATCAGAGTTCTTAAGAATGGTATGTCTCCTGCCGACTGGGCTTCTCTTATAGATGGTTGTTTAGGTCCAATTGTTCGGGCCGGTGATCGTCTTTATTTTTATCATCAACTTGTGCATCAAATGCTCCTACATGTAGTTGAAACTTCTAAAGTTCATGAGATGTGGCTCCAAGTTGGACAACATTTCTTGAGGTTTTCTCTAGCCGAATTATGTTGTGTAACCGGTTTGAATTGGGAAGAACCTGATGATGACATGTCTCCTTCTTCTCATCTGGATATGTAGGAGTTTTGGGATTATTGGAATGCAAATTTAATGGTCTTCTCCAAATTTTCCTCAAGGAGTCAACTCAGTCTCCCAAGAAACTTTCCATGGCGTACTTGTTACTGATTGAGGGAAGTGTTCGAAAGCTCTTGTACATCAATCTTTTGTAGACCTTGTTTGTGATTTTGATCATTTAAATCTGTAACCTTTTGTTCGTGTTGTGTTTCTAGAAACACTTGGTTTTTTTGAAGAAATCTATGAGGTTTGAGCTATCCAAAGAGGGACCAAGGTTTGGTTATAATTTGCTCGGATATCTCGTAGCATTCTAGGTATTTTCCTTTCCTTTCCTTTTATGTTCCAATGCTTTTTTCTTCTTATTATTATTCTTTACTTCTATTTTTGTTCTTAATATTGCTTTGTTCTCAAGTTTGGATTTTAGAGGCAATCCCTAAGATTGTTGGCATCTCAAATTGTCACTTTGCATTCTGTAATTGATACAGGGTTAGCCGTAGGATGGCCCGATCTTCGACAATCAAACAAGAAATAATAAGAACGGAAGCAAAAGACTCAAGAACTCCTAACTAAGACTCGATATCGACCAAAAGAACAAAGGAAGCAAGACTTGAAATTGAAAGCAACTATAGACTCGACAAAATAATGAAAAGACCGATAGATTGGGTGATTCGAACTAAGATAGAACGAGATAAAGACCTCGGGCCTCCTAAGAGGGTAGGAACCAAATATCAACGACTATAAAGCCCGCCTCTACAACCTTACACAACCAAGCGGACAACTTGCAGGAACAAGGAGGAGACTTGTGATTACCAGGATCATCAAGCTCTCACGAGGTTGATGAACTCAAAGCAAACCAAGCAAGATCAATTACCAATTTGCAATCGATGAGCAACGCTTCGAATCGATTGATTTTCTCACACTCGTGTTTCACACTAAGACTGAATTTCTCATAAAAATTATACGTGTGTTCTACAATGGAAGAGACGGCCTTCTTATAACCCTAAAAGGCCGATTTCTAATAAAAATAATAAATAAAATGAATTAAAATAATACCCTTAAATAATTAAAATAACATAATTAATCAAGGTCTCTAAAATAACACCATAAGAAAGCCCAAATTCGACACATATGAAATCGGTGCCCAGCGTCCAACAACATGGGGCTGCACGCCCGCGCGCTTGAGCCGCACGCCTGCGCGCCCGTGCACTTGGACTACACGCCCATCAAAACAGGGACAGCTTGCAAAGATGGTGATTTTTGGTCAAGCTCTAGATCGAATCTGGAAAACTCTTCAACAGAAAAGTTGTAGATCTCTTCGTCCTCGTTCCGAAAAGATATGGCACGATCCAATCCGATTAATATTGACTCCGTACGACTCATTTTACTGAGACGTCGAAAAGCTGTCAAATTGCTGAACGATTCTAAAAACGTCTCATTCAAGCTTGCACCTTTGGACCTTCTCCCATGGTGGAGACTTCTTCTTCCTCTTGAGGATGACATCATTCTCACGAGCTCGAATCATAGGTGTGTCTGGAGGGTCTTGGATGGTCCCGCATCATTCTCCCTTTTTTGAAAAGGATCCGACCTCGAATCTAAGGTTACATAAGATCTTGCAAATGCACCCACACGAGCTCGTGGATCGAATACCTTTATCTTGGCTACGTCAACTTGTAGACCATTAGAGCTTACTACAAAACCAAGAAAAGAAACTTGATTAGTGCATAATTCATATTTCACATCTTCTTCATTATATTCTAACTTAATATGCACTTTAGCTTGTTCATTTATCTCTAAATTTTCATCCAATGCTAGCAAGTGTTCTTCCTTTTTCAAGGCTGGACTTTCAATCATTTCAAGGCTAGCAATATTAGAACAAATTTCACCATCAATGATCATATTACAAATTTCACCCTTTTCTAAGCATATAGTATGAAACAAATCTTCTCTTTGATTATCATCACAAGGCATAGGTTGAACATTTAAACTTTACTATCAATCAAAGAATCATCATGCTCATATTCAATGCAAACATTATCATCACAAGCAAGTAAATTAAGATCTTGATCATTTTCAACATTCTCTGTAATTTCATCAACAAGCTGAATATCTATGCTAAGAGAAACATTAAGTGGATTAGAAATATGATGAGTTTCTTCCCATTCATGTGGTGGCACGTCATCTTTAGGTGGTACTCCTTGTTCGGGCACCGTGTTAGAGCCAAAACAAGAACTAAACACGGGGTAAGAACAATCAATACGTTGTACCGGTAAGCCGTACCGAAGCTTTTGTGCCCTCAATCTTTTATCTATCTTAGCCAAGGTCTCCATCATGGTTTTCATGTTGTTGAACGACTCAGCTTCAGTAATCGTGTTGTTGCCCTGTTTAGACATCACAAATAAACAAACAAAGAACTATGTGAAAGGGTTAGTAGAAAAATATAAACAACTCACTAGTGTTTCGCTTACACTCCCTCTCTAATTGGTATGTCACGCTTGTTGTTTCAATCCGCCTTGGGCAAATCAACACTCAAGCCAAAACCTAGCAATTCAAGGTAAGAGATCAAGAGAGAAGACAAAACTGCACTCGACAATGGCACAAAAAGCACTCGACAAAGGTGTAGAGTACTCAACACAAGCAAAACTACTCGACAATGGAAGTAGGAGCACTCGACAAGGGTCAAGAACACTCGACACAACCAACAACAGCACTCGATGTGGAGAAGAGTACTTGACAACACCAAATCCACTCGACAATGGCAAATAACAAAGGAAAAATAAAAGAAAATAAGATAAAGCTTGGCAATTTACCTCTTTTGTTTGAACCCTTAGTAAGGATGTTGTAGTTGCAAGGGTAGGGTTTCAAGATTGTGTTTAGGAGGAAATGTGTTTGAGATTTTCGACTAAGGCTATAGAATTTCACCAAAATTGGTCCTTGAAGTTTCTTGCACTAGACTCGACAATCCTTTTTTTTTTGAAGCTACTTTTGCCCCTAGCGAATTTTATCCTCCTAGGTCAAAGCTTGAATGTATTTTTTTTTTACTTTTTCGGACTGTTTTTTTTTTTGACTTTTTTCGGACTGTTTTTTTTTTTACTAATGCAAGAAAACTAACAACAATAATGAGAAGGACTCGAAACTATAGGTTAATGGTGAAAGAAAATAAAATTCAGCCCTTTATAAAGGTTTGTCTACTTTGGTAAGTAGATCTATCTAAGGCCTTTATAATTTATGATAGATACTATGGAATATATCTACCACAAAAATATGAAATTTAATAAGGCAACTATAGATAAAATAAGATAGATCAAAAGATAGAACAACAAACTAGGGTTTGTGAAAAGTAGGAGGCCGAAATCGACTAGGGAGATCCCCTTTGGTGCCGTCGGCTATGCTGCTGCACAAGGGATGCGAGCACAAGGAGATGTTGGCCTCAATGGTCTCGCCTTAGGCTACGTTTTTAGGGCTAGCAACACAATCACAAACAAAGATTAGTAGCAATCAAATCAAGAATTCAAGAAGTAAAAAACCAAGAACAAAGAAATACTCTATTTTTTTTGCAGGTTTTGTGTTTATGAATAATAAAAGACACAACTTGATGTTGGAAACCAAAGCTCTGATGCCAATTTGATACGGGGTTAGCCGTAGGATGACCCGATCTTCGACAATCAAACCAGAAATAACAAGAAATGAAGCAAAAGACTCAAGAACTCCAAACTAAGACTCGATATCGACCAAAAGAACAAAGGAAGCAAGACTCGAAATTGAAAGCAACTATAGACTCGACAAAATAATGAAAAGACCGAGAGATTGGGTGATTCGAACTAAGATAGAATGAGATAAAGACCTCAGGCCTCCTAAGAGGGTAGGAACCAAATATCAACGACTATAAAGCCCGCCTCTACAACCTTACACAACCAAGCGGACAAATTGGAGGCACAAGGAGGGGACTTGTGATTACCAGGATCACCAAGCTCTCGCGAAGTTGATGAACTCAAAGCAAACCAAGCAAGATCAATTACCAATTTTCAATCGATGCGCAACGCTTTGAATCGATTGACTTTGTCACACTTGTGTTTCACACAAAGACTAAATTTCTCATAAAAATTATATGTGTGTTCTACAATGGAAGAGACGGCCTTCTTATAACCCTAAAAGGCTGATTTCTAATAAAAAAAATAAATAAAAGGAATTAATTAAAATACCCTTAAATAATTAAAATAACATAATTAATCAAGGTCTCTAAAATAACACCATAAGAAAGCCCAAATTCGGCACATATGAAATCGGTGCCCAGCGTCCAACAGCATGGGGTTGCACGCCCGCGCACCTGAGCCGCACGCCTGCGCACTTGGACTGCATGCCCGTCAAAACAGGGACAACTTGCAAAGATGGTGATTTTGGGCCAAGCTCTAGATCGAATCTGGAAAAACCTTCAACAACAAAGTTGTAGATCTCTTCGTTCTCGTTCTGACAGGGTATGTCACGATCCAATCCGATTAATATTGACTCTGTACAACTCATTTTACTGAGACGTCAAAAAACTGTCAAATTGCTGAAAGATTCTAAAAACGTCCCATTCAAGCTTGCAACTTTGGACCTTCTCCCATGGTGGAGCCTTCTTCTTCCTCTTTAGGATGACATCATTCTCACGAGCTCGAATAATAGGTGTGTCCGGAGGTGTCTTGGATGGTCCCGCATCAATAATGGATTACCAGCATATCTTGTCTAGTATACTAGTGAACGTGATTACAACATTACATATGATAAGTGTTTTGAAATTTTCTCTAAAGATTTGGTAAGCATTCTTTCTTGTCTCATCTTTTATTATTCCGATCTCAGTTTCCCTCTTTCATGTTATATATTTGTTGTCCTTTAATTGTATTTTTTGTTCTCTTGCTAGGGGACTATCTACTCTTTGTATGCCTCGTTTATGGATTTCTCTGGCCTCTCATTTTCTGATGAAGTTGCTGATGACAGTGTAGATTCTTTTGTTTTCTGTTTTGTTGGTATGGATGCTCATGCCAGTGATGCAGTGTCTCCAAGGAATTTATGCATCCAAGCGTATCATCTCAGGCAATTAGGTGGCCGTCTTCTTGATGGTGGTGTGGAACCTAATATCCCTTCTATGAATATTCCTACTAGGATGAAGGAAATAGTTAGAACCCCAACTTTGAGAAAAAAGGGGGTGGTGAGACCACCTGTCATCACTGATGGTAGTTTTGACTTTGAGAGTCCTGTCTATCCCAGGAAGAGGTTGGTTACACGGTCAATGAGCAGTGGTGACAGTCCTCTTCCTATGAAGAAGGGTAAAGTATTGAGACATACTCTTGCTGCTGATGATTCTGTCAAGAAGAAGAGAATGTTGAGAATATCTGCCACTCTAGATCAGCCTATTAAGAAGAAGACAAAGGTGGTACCATCTTAGAAATCGTCAAAGAGTGAGGCTCCCGCTAAGGGTGAAGAAGAAGCACCGTGTAGTGACAAAGGTTTAGATCATGGTGACAAGCCCAGGAGGTCTAAGTTTAAGATCTCTAAATCTATTCCTCCCAAAGGTGATGAGCTTTTTACAAGTGATGATGCTCCTGGGTTGGTGACGGAGGGGAAACGTCGTTTGATTTCACCTCGTCAAAGAAATAACCCAAACAAATAAACTAAACTGGTAAACTAGTATAGCGGATAAGTAAGGATTCGAACCCACCGAGAACCAAGTACTTAAATGCAATATGTGTCTATCAATTATGACATTAACAATAGAATAGGAATACGAATGAAGAAAGACAACACAAATAAACTAAGACAAAGATATGGATATGGAAAAAGAGAAGACAAAAGGTAAGAGTGTGGTTTGCCTACAATTCGTAACATTGGTGGATTTATTGATCATTTAGGTGATTGCAATATTATTCCTAAGCCTATGTCTACTTGACTAAAGTTGAGAGATCCGCAGAGATACAATCACCTTATTCAATATCACTAAAGAATAGCATATATTAAGAACTCAAGTACTTAGACCAATTGGCACATTGATTCAATGCAATTAAGACAGATAGGCGCAAACCGAACTCAGCTCTAATCGAATCTACACAACATATATCAATTGATATCATCCACTACAAAGGCATAGAAATATCACTAAATCAATGTCTTCGCTTGCTATCGAGAAACTAACAACAGATTCATAGCATAGATGTGAACTCTAACTAGATGCACGGTCATAGAAAGAATCACAAATATAAACAATAAAGATCAAGATGATGAATAAACTCATGAATAATATAGAAATCAAGTCTCACAATCAATCATACAAGTCTTGAATCATAGAAAAACCACAAGAATTCTAGGCAAGCATAACAAACCTTGAATCCCTAAACTTCAATCCTCTCGTTGTAATGAGTTTATGGGGAATATAACTGAATGAACTGAACTGAAAACGACCTAATATATGCATCCTTTCGTCGGCCAAACCCTAGAATAAGTGAAGATAAAAGTTCCCATAAAGATGGATTGGGCCACTTATCGCAAATCCGGGATCTGACGAGGCGGCAGGCGCCGTGGAAATGGCGACGGGCACCGTTCCTACAGTGCTGACGACAGCGTTGGCAAACTGAACTTGTAACGCACTTTTCGGAGTCATCCTTTGTCTGATTGATGCATATGAATATGCGTTGGAAAGCTCTTTTCAAGTACTACGATTCTCATGAAGACCTCGGAAGCTAATTCCAACTTCTCAGAACCTTAAAGATGGAATTTCTCCATGTTCTCCATTTTCGCTCTTCTTCCTTAGCTCTTCTTTGTCCATTTTGCTCCATTGTTTCTCCACCTTTCGAGGCCGGATCTTATAACCTACAAATAAACAATAGAAACCGTAGATTCCGCACTTCGAATACCAAATGACCAATAATATGAATAAGCTTATTAAAGACGCAATACGACTCTCTAATGTACCTAAGACCACCTATAAATAACCATATAAAATATGCATTATCAGTTGGCAAAAGATTTTGTTAGTAAAGCTGTTTTTGAAGAAGTTGTTAGTTCTCTTAAGGCATCATTTGAGTCTTTTGAAGCTCAATTGAAAGAATGTATTTCTAGGATTCTTGCCCTTGAGGAGAAAGTGCATAACCTTGAAGCACGTGTCTTACATCCCAATGATGACAGTGAGGCTGCTCTGAAAAGGGAACGTCAGGCATTGGATGATTCTATCAAGGATGTGATTGCTGGGATTAGGGATGACTGCTCTCAGTTGTCTGACTATGGGCATTATTTTGAGGGTTTGAATAAAGATGATGACACCGATTCTTCCAATGATTCCCTAACTCCATAGTATGTTGTTGTTAGGTCAACTAAGGAGTCAACTTCAATAGATGTTGATGTTGTTTGCACTGATGTTGACACTGGGCCTGTGGGTTCAAATGAAACACTTGATGACAGTATTCTCCCTTCTTTTGGCTGTACTTCTCCTTCTCCCAAGATTGATGACATTGTTGTTGCTCCTACTAAAGTCCTTGTATCACAGGATGTAACTATTAACAGTGATATCGATCCCTCTTACTGAAGTTGTTCCCTCATATCAAGGAATTCACAATTCTAGTGCAACCTCTTTTGAAAAAGTTGTTGAGACTTGTTCTGCTGCTCCTACTGAAGTCCTTTCTTCGAACGGTGCAATTGTTGATTTGAGTGTTGCTCCAACTGAAGTAATTGGTTCAGGTGACCCTGTTTTTGCTAGCTCAGTTGCTCCTACTAAAGTCCTTGATTCACATCAACTAGTGAGGACATGATTGCTTCCAAAGAGGTGCCTAGTGACAGTGTTGTTCCCACTTCTGTTCTTCCTTGTTCTTTTGATTCCCGTGATGACAGTGGTGTTGTTGCAACTCTTGTGCTTCCTTGCTTGACTGATGCACCTATCACAGTGGTGTTGTTGGTCCCAAAGTTGTGGCTGCAACTGATTTGAATGATGCAAGTAGTTTCCCTACTCCTGAAGTTCTTGTTGGAAAAGTTGATCATGGTATTGGCATCATACTTGGATACAGTGATAATGTCCCAAAGGATGTGCCTACTGACAATGGTGCTGCAACTGGCGATATTGATGATAAATGCAGTCTATTTCATAACATCATTGATCTTGGCTACCTTATTTCTTCAGATGCTGAAAATGAGGATGAAGATGAAGTTCTGCTAAGGCGTTCTTATAGGACGTTGAAATCCGGACCTGCAGCCCATACTCCTTACACCAATCCTTGTAAACCGAAGAAACCTCGACTTTCTAAAGTACCTAAACATTCCTTTCTTAGCCCTGATGAGCGTGTTGAATTTTATACCACTTTTCGAGATCTTGGGTAATTATCCACTTTTGATATGTGTTTTCTTTTTCGTACTACCAGTTCTTATAATAAGTTCATTTAACTTGTTATCTTACTTTGTAGGCGTGATGAAAAAATCAGTGGATGTGAGGTTGATAAGAACAAGGTGTTTTTCAGTGATCTATCGGGGAAGACAAAATGGCTTCGTGATGTTGTATGTTCATATTTACATGTCTTTTTCTTGTTGCTTATATTTGGTGTCATCAGTTTGCTGACAGTTAGGAATTATTTTGTTTTCTTTCACATCACCTAGACAAAGCACTTTATCATTTTAGAAAGCGTCATGATGATTGTCCTGATCAAAATCCCACCAGTGTTGTATTAGATACTGTTTTTTTTCCAAGATTGCGAACTGTAATGCTAATGTCATTAAAAATTGTGATGCAATTCTAGAGGAATTCTTCAGTTACTTCCTTGGTCTTTATCCTGGTAATTATGGGAAGACTTGGGAAGGTGCTAAGAAGGTTTACGCTTCGTTCAATATTGACAACATGCACTGAGTAGCCCTTGAAATTGAGCTGGACTCGAAGATTATTTTTGTTTATGACTTCCAGTGTAGTTTCACTAAAAATAAAGATCTGCTTAAGAAGTTTTCTCAAACATGTGGAGTGATTTCCCGAAATGGATGACACTCCCTTTGAAGTGGATAGAGTAGATGACTTGCCTCAAAATAAAGACGGGTACCTTATGTTTTCCATCTAGTCGTATTTTGTTTTGTGACATTTTATCTGTTCAATTTTTTCTCTTGTGTTTATTTTGTGCTAGAATGGTGCGGGAATACAATGTCGCGATGAAGAAATTGGGGTCAAAGAAGAGGGTTGTCTAAGAAATTCGTTGGGAGAGACCGGGGTCAGAATGGATCAAGGTGAATATGGATGGAGCAACGCATGAGGAAACTCGTGCAGCGACAGGAGGAGTGATCCGGAACGACAATGTGGAGTGGTTGGGAGGTTTAGCGTTCAACATTGGCTCATGCTTTACGTTAATGTCTGAGGGCTGGGGTGTCATGAAGGGCATGGAGTTGGCATGGGGGATGGAGTTCAATAAAGTATTAATTGAAACCGATTCTGAAGTCTTCTATAAGCTCGTTGTGAGAAGGGTTAAGCCCTCGCACCCCATGTTCAGCCTGGTGGATAGTTGCCATAGCTTCCTAAGTAGATATTGGATTGTCCAATGTCGTCATATATAATTTTCCGTCAGGCAAACTCGGTTGCGGACGAGTTCGCTTTTTTTGCTTTCTCATTACCTCTTGGTTTTCATTTTCTACCAAGTCTTCCGGCTAGTGCCGAGGTCTTTTTGTTGTAAGATGTAGGGGTGTTTAAGCTTAGATCATGCCATGTGTAGTTAGTGGCGGAGCCAGAAATTTTTTGGAGGGGGGCACAATCTCACACATGTACGATATAGTTTTGGATTAAATTAACATAAAGAGTTATATATAATACGATAATAAATGATGTTATTTTGATAAAATGTTATCGGTTTATGATAAAAAGATGTCATTTTTTCGCACCTAAAAAAAAAGAAATATAACTATATAAATGAAATATTCAAAAAAAAAATTAACTAAATAAGTATAGAAAACACAATATAATAAGCATTAAGTTAAGATTATGGTTGTTATATGAGCTAAGTAGTTAGAGCTTGACTCGAGTTTTGCTCAATAAAAGCTCAGCTCGAGCATAATTTACAAAATGAGTTGATTATGAGCACATTTTTATACTTGATTCATAGCTCGACTCATGTCGATTGAAACTCAAATAACATATGAATTTTGTAAAATTTACAAATTTTCTTTTAAGTTACTATGTCTTAAGCAAGTAAAGTTGCATAATACTTGGAAAAAAACCCAGCTCCAGCTCCTTCATTTACTAAACAAATTGAGTATGAACTTAAGTTCAAATATAGGTTCGACTCGAGCTTGAGTTGTTTCTAAATGAGCTAAATATAATCAAATAATATTAGACTTGTTTGACTCAAATAACAACCTTAGTTAATGTATATATAACTTGTTGCACTCATAACATATAATAATGTATAACCAGATATAAAAAATTTAAACTTGCGTAACTTCTTATCTAATTGTTGAAACGATCAGTATAACCTCTCATTTCGAAGCTCTCGAGATGAATTATAGTATGTGAATGTTAATTTAAGTAAAATATAAAAGCATTATATTCTATTGAAACAAAATTAAAGTGATTAATATACCTTAAATTTTTAAACATTCATAACTTTTTACTCATAAGTCGGATTAAGATATATTATATATCCAAACGAAGCTATCGACGAGGAGAATACACCTAGGTAGTTCGTCACATGAGAGGAGGGGTACGTGACCCCCTAGCCTCCTAGCCCTGCCCCTATGTGTAGTCTTTATTGTACTCTCGTTTTTGTTGTTTGGGTATTTTATTTAGAGTATGAGCAACCATAAGGTAATCTCTTTCCCTTTCAAATTTTTATACACCTATCATCATTTGACACTTCATTTATTTTTTTCTTTAAATAATTTTGTACTTTTTCTACCTCTTCCTAAGAGGTTTACCTTACAATCATGGGGTAACCTTGTTCCATCACTTTTTCCATCTCATTAGTTTTCTTTATAAATAAAAATAAAAAGTACTTGATATTAATATTTTTTTATTACATTAGATAAAAAATAAAAAATAACATTATATTATAAGCAAATAACAAAAATAATTAGATTAGTGAATGGAATACGAAAAAGAAGTACAAACAGTATAATAGGTCAAGATGAGTATATATAGGAAAAAATTATACTCAAATTACGGAGAAAAATAAAATAAAACTAATGACATAATTATTATTTAAAAATAATAATAATAAATATATATTATAAATACATTTGAATAATTAATATATCAAATAAATATAGTAATAAAATGGTGAGAGTCACTTGTAGTGGAACAGACTAATTTGGTAGAGAGATAACCCCTTCCAACCTCCTACTTTAAGGTTTTGGTTGTAACCATAGACTTATCTTATAAAGCTTTTAGAGCATCCCCAAATTTTCTTTAAAATGGAGAATCAAACCTCAACTTCCCTAAAAAAAATTTGTGCCAATTCCAACCGTTTCTCCATTTTGGAGAATTGTAAATTAATTTTTTAATTTTAATCTTTCCCTTTTTTGGCAAATTTGGAAGAAAAAAAAATTCAAAGACTTTCAAAGGAAATACTCAAATACAGCTTGAGTGTGTAGCATAATGTTTGTTTCAATGATGGAGAAGTTGACATTTACATTCACTTGCATTTAAAAAGAAAAACAAAGTAACATGTGGAATAGAGGAAGTTAACAAAATCACATTCACATGTTAAAATGTACACCTGAATTGCACTTGCATTGAAAACTCAACGATGGCTCTGAACTTAACTCATGCTGGCTTGAACTCAAGCCCTTCAACAATGAGCCCTCTCTTTCCGTGCAAGGCCTTCACCTCCCTGACAGACAAATCCACATCATCGTCTTCCTCCCCCGGATAGGTGAAGAATTCTCCTATCTTCAGTTCCCGCCACCCATCCATTATGGGCTTTGAGACTTGATCAACCATTGCCTCTAGCTGTGGCTTCAACCTTCTCCCCATTATCCCCCATGCGTGCTCAAAAGTGCGCGTATTCGTCTCCAATATATACTGTCCGTGTTATTTCACCTCTGGCAGTCGACACTGAAGCCTCGGAAGCACTTTCTAACCCATGTAGGCATCCTCTTTTGTGTTGAATATCAAATATGCAGAGCATATTATGTGCCAGGGCAAAACATGGAGTTCGGATTCCTCCCGTGCACATCAAGTCAGGCAACGTTGAGGAGTTCAGCTACTTGTGGAAACATATTCACCAAAACAAAAATGAGCACTGATCAAAATTTTAAAAGCATACTAGCTTTATTGAACATTAAATGATGAGGAATTAGGAAGGGTTGTTGGGAGGCCTAAGACAATTTTACAAACAGATGGTGTGCACTAGGGACAAGAAGCAGCATTTGCAATGGATCAAGTTCATAATTCAGTCTACGATGCTTCTTCATTCTTTCTCCATTCTTTCTCCTTTCACATCAAGTAAACCATACAAAGCAATCCGAATCTAATGACTAATTTATAGAGTAACTGCTGAAAATTGTTTCTTTGCACGAGTTCACAAATTCAGGATTCAGATGAACAATTCTACTTGTGCAAATCTTAGATAAATATCCCAATTGAATACCTTGATTGCGACTAATTGAATTGATAACACAACATCGATTAAACGTTTGACCTAACTGAAATCACACTCAGCTATTCCCTGCTGAAGGACAATGACTTCATTCAAGCCATACCTCTCTGCCTTTATCTAACAATCTATTCACTAATCAAAGCCAGAATTCGGAGGATCGTACCTTGGAAGCTTGCGATACGCCATTCCCTGCTGCTGAACCAGACGCTTGAATGCTTGTTGGAGATGGAGAAATAGTGGAGGAAAAGAGCGCGGTGGAGTCGGCACGTTTGTGGCTAGAAGAAAAGTAGTCGCCAAAATTTTTGGCGATTGCTGCAAAGATAGGGAAGAGACCCTATTTTTCACCCTCCATCTCCATTTTGGGGAAGGGGTTAGAGAAGCTGTTGGGTTAAAAATTAGCCCAATATTCTTCAAAAGCCCAAAATTCTCCAAAATGGAGAAACTGTTGGGCATGCTCTTATAAAGCTTTTAAGGTAAGTAAAACTCAGGATTGCGTAGTAGTTTGGTGCAGACCCGGTTCGCTCAACGTCTGATCAATGACAGCGGGTCCCATTTTTAGGTCTAAACCGGATTGTGAGGTTCAACCACTAATCCCAGATTCCCAGATTCTCATAATCTCGTCCCATCCGCTCTGTACCGCAATCGCAAATTCGCAATCGATACGATTCTACGAATTCCAGAGAACTTAAAAAAGAATAAAAATAAATTAAAAGAAGAAAAATTCCATCTCCATTCTCTGTCTCTCCCTCATACTCTCTTCTCATCCTCTGCTTCCATTGGTAGATCTGTTGCACTCCCACCGGGATCCTCTCATCTCCGCTTCCGACTACTACTCCAACCATGGTAACTTTTCTGTTTCTCTTTACAATTTCCGTTTCTGCTTCTATTTCTAGGTTTTTTCATTTCACTCTGCTGATTTTTCTACAATTTTTTCTTCATCTGTTGTCGATCTCTTCGATGTTTCTGTGCCTGTTTGCTTCTTTTTTTTTCTTTGTGAGGTCGTCCTTTAGTAACAGTTTGCTCTCTTTCAGTGTCCTCTCGCCATACGGTGTCTGCTGAGTCGTAATTTTTAGGAGTTTTTGTTTGATTGAGGATAGGAATGGATCTGTTGTGTTCAATTTAACGTTTGAGGCTGTTGATTGCTATCCATTTAAGTTATCATCTGTCGAGCACTCCGATCGTGAGTCAGAAACTACAACTTTGTTCAATAAAAATGAAAAAACAATTCCTGCTGTTTGTGAGTTTGTGTATTATGAAGATTGAAGCTGCTTTGCTTGAATCATTTAAGAAGTTAGGGTTGTCATCTAGTGTTAGTGTTTACTAAACTTATTTACATTAAGCTTAGATGGTGCATCAAGCATGGCAATTGTTTTATTTGAGTGCACCATAAGTAGATTAGAATATCTGGACAGTGTTATCCATTATTTCTAGTATGTGATGATGTGACTTAACAACTGCATTTTTGTTGATGCTGCTTGCTTCTTGCTGGTTGTTGATGTTAAGTAATTCTCAAAATAACATTAATCACATACATTGCTGTTTTCTGCTGTTCAAGGATACGAACTCACTCAAACATATTATGGACTGTAAAATGGGGATTCAACTTTTAGGCCTTTTAATTGTTGATGTCTCAGATATTTAGTGCTCATAAATCAGGTTTGATAAATGTTTGTGTTTGCGTGTGATGCTAGACACTTGATATGCTGTCATCTAGGTGGGCAGGTCCCCCTCATTTAGAATATGAGGTTCTTTTATTTTTTCCATTGACATGTTTTCAATCAGAAATGCATTTTAAACTCAATTAATTTTGTACCTTTTTAAGAATGGGTGGTACTCGAAGAGGTCCGTCGCATGATGAATACTTTTTTGAAAATTATTAAAAGAAAATAATTATAATTTTATAAAAAAAAATATGCCATTTGTAAATAGTGAAAAATCGATAGGATTGAAAAGTGTGGCAAAAAAACCATAAATTGTGGTTTAAAATTTAAACCACAAAAATTAGAAGAATTTTTACCATCAATGTTATATTTAAACTTTAAATATAACATTGATAGTAAAAAAAAAGTTGATAGAACAAAAATTAGAAGAATTTTTAACAATATGTGTAGCATAATGAATACTCTCATGAAAAATATTAATAGAAAACTATAAAATTTGATTTAATATGACATTTATAATAGGGGAAATTTGGTAGAAATAAAAAATATTGTAAAAAAATAAACAATGAGGTATAAACCATCACCTCTTGCATTACTTGTGTTTCCTTTTTCTTAATTTACCAACTTAGATAGACAACATTTGTGTTCTTTTTTACATTTTTTATTTTATTTTTAAAACTACGTTTTTCCGTCGTCGGAGGGGCGGCTGCCCCCCTGCACCCCCTTTAGCTGCTACAGAATCATTTAACTATTGTCCAAATGCCCACTCTCATCTATAAGTGCTCCATACAGGCTAATGCTGCATCAGGGATGGCTGTGCATGATGAATGCAAACTCAAGTTCTTGGAATTGAAAGCAAAAAGAACGTTCCGTTTTATTGTTTTCAAGATAGAGGAGAAGCAAAAGCAGGTGATTGTTGAAAAGTTGGGTGAGCCAGCCCAAACATACAAAGACTTCACTGCAAACCTTCCTTCTGATGAATGTCGTTATGCTGTGTATGATTTTGATTTTGTGACAGAAGAGAACTGCCAGAAAAGCAAGATTTTCTTCATTGCGTGGTATGTTTGTACCTTATGTGCTGTTTTCTCCAGAATGAGTTGATTCTTTCTTTCTTGCTTTAATCAATATTCTGTAGCGACTTATTTCCCTTTTCTCATTGTTCACATTGCCTTTTTGAAGGTCTCCTGATACAGCAAGGGTCAGAAGCAAGATGATCTATGCCAGCTCCAAGGACCGATTCAAGAGAGAACTTGATGGCATACAGGTTGAGTTGCAGGCAACTGATCCAACTGAGATGGGACTTGATGTGATTAGAAGCCGAGCCTTCTAAGCATTGGTGGCTTATCATTTTGACCTATCTCTTTGATCCTTATTGCCACAGAGTGCAATATTTTTAGTTTGCAGACATGGTTCAACGTTGATACATCCGATATTCATGGCCAAGAAAATTAATATGCCCATCTATTCATACTGGAACTTGAATCGTTCCTTTTAGTTCAATATCTACAAGCTAAAACAGGTTGGTTGACTGTTTCCGGCTTTTATGGGTTCCTCTTCTGGTCATACTCTGGAGTCTGGAATACATTGCTTGTTCATGCTCCTCTGACTTTGCATTGGTGGATTACTATGTTCTAAAAGGGTTACTGGTATTGCATTTAGGGCCTGTTTGGTTGGAATTGGAATTGTTGACAACTGAGTTTGATATGGATTAAGCTTTTGAAATGGGTGTTCCATAGGATTTTGGTGCCAAACTAGGGTTTTGCAGTTTACACTCAATCATACCGGACCTGCATCTACATCATTCTTTCTGCCGCGAATACCTGCCCACCACCCCTTTCACCATCAGATTTCTTTCCTCCAGTTGCAAACCCAGACCAACTTATCATGAACCAAATCTTCCAACTCCTGCATCCAAATGCAGTCATTTCTTGCTTCTTCGTTTGACTCATACGGAGCGGTATGAGGCATTCCTCATGGCGGTACCCATACTGTCAATACCGATTCCATCTGGTAAATCCAGGGAAACCTGCTCATGTTGAGGGAAACCTACTCTTATTGTTGTCCGGCCCGATCCTAATGTAATAGAGGTCGGGGCGAAAAAAAAAATTAAAGGCCCTAAAAAAATTAAAATATCTAACTATCAATAACACATTTATATAACTTAAAATCCATATATTTCTAAAATAAAATAAGAATTTCCTAAAGTATACTTACTTTATCACTATATTAATAGTTTGTGTCGTGATGAGAGGAGTTCGATTCTCATGCTCAACCGATCAAATATATTTATACTTGAAATCCCTCTATAGTATAGTGGAATTAAGGTCGATTAAAGGGAGCTGGTTAGCGGTTCTATCCTGGTTGTTCAATAGATTGAAAGTAGGGGAAATGGATGGGTGTAGGTATCGATGGGTGAGGTTGCACTTCACAAATAACGGTTGGAAAATAAGAGATGATCAATATAAAGATGAAATCTTCCCAGGTCCGAACACAACAACAATAAACACATGCGATGATTAATGAATCATATAAAGAATCATGCTTTTATCGATTAAACAAGCAAATCAATCAACTTTCGTATAGAAGACCTACTTGTTTCTACCTTTTCTTAACTAGGATCTTATAACTCGTGTTAGAAAACACTAATTACTATCCAGGTTCACAACTTAATTTCTTAAGTAAATTGCAACATAGAATTCCTTAGATTCCCATCCAAGGTTAAGCGCATAGGTAGAAGAAGATAAAAATATCACATAATCATATATTCATCCATCACACAAATGTCTATCGTTGGGCTCACTCCAACCCTAGAAGATAAGATAACTACTCACTCATTGCAACAACAAACATAATTGAAGTATAAGAAAACATAAACTGAAATTGAAATTGAATAAAACTTGAAAATAGTTCAACAAACACCAAAGTTCTCGCCTTAACGTACGCTTCAAACAAAACCCTAAAATTTTCTTCCCCTTGTGCTGACAGTTTAGTCGTGTCTTGATGGCTAAAATCAGCCCTATTAGGCTTTATTTATAGATAAAAACTACTGGTAAGACTTAATCCCCCAAGGAAAGAGATTTTGTCGGAGGAAAATATAATTCTATCTAATATCTATCCAAAGAAGATATACTATATCTAAGTCTATATAACTTTTATCCATATCTAAAAAGATTCTAAAAGAAACTACATAAAAACCTAATTTAAAAGGCCAAAAAAAAGTCCATATGCTGATTCACATTAGCCTCACATCGACACCCAGGGGTGTCGGTACCGATAGGATCAGGTGTCGATGCTCCTCAAAATCACTTTCAAACTTTCTGCACTTGAATAGGTGTGTCGATACCGATATGTAGGGTGTCGGTGCTGATACGCTATTTACACATGCAGTAACTTTCTCTCTTCTCCAGGTGTCGACGTCGATAGGGCAGTTCCAGCTCCATCTTGAAGCGTACATTCCGAAGTCCTCGTTCATCCGATTGAAGCATATGAATATGCGCTGGAAAAATCTTTTTGAGGACTACAAGTCTCATGAAGGCTTTAGAACTTGATTCGAAGTGATAAATGGTGAAAATAGGAGTTTTCTCCATCCTTCTCCCGTTTGCTCTTTCTTAGCTTCTCCAATGGCTTCATAGTTTTCCGTTAAGCTCTAAAGTGCCTCCAAACTCTCTAAATCAACTCCAAAACCTATAAAACACCACCAAAGCTTGTATAGACACCTATATCTCGAACAATAAGAAAACTAGCACAAACAAAACTTTCGCAACACAAAAGCTAATAAAAAGACTCAAACTAACTCAAAACATGATGCAAAACAAGACTAAAAATGCAGACATCAGTTTGTCACTAAATTAAGAGCCCTATTTTTTTTTGAAAGGCCCTAATGACTTGCCGCCTGCAACATCACAACCATATAATTAGATTTTGATATAAAAAAAAAATCATTCTTTTGTACATTGTACTTTTCAACCAATTTTTTTATTGTTTTTTTTCCTTTAGATAAGAAAACGGGTTAATTCTTTTTGAAAGTAAATGGGCTAATTATTCCCATATAAATATACCAAAATATTTTACTATTGGGCCCCAAAGTATTATGGGCCCAGGGCAAGTGCCCAATCTGCCATTGCCTCTGGGACGAGCCTGATTGTTGCTAGCAATGCCGAAAATCAAGGTAGGAGCAAGCTGTGCACAAGCACAACACTGAATTTTCCAACCCGAGTCTTCCCGGGTTTGATCTCTGGCTCCTACTGACAGTTCATGCTAGCATGTTTGCTGATGGGAGTGGTGGCCAACCATGCCCCAATTTTTTTCTCTTCACCTATTCATTTGGTGTATATATGTTAAAAAATCTATATATGTATCTATCCATCTTTATATTCTATCTATATCTATATCTAATATTTAATCTATATCGATATAATATAGTAAAACAGATACATAAAATATCGTCCGATGCAATTCCCATATCTGTAGTTGTTTGGTGCGATCTGACCTGATTTTTTTTGACATGTCAATTAATGATGATTTATATTTAAGTAGGTTAGACAATACTCTCGCTAGATCTGGCCCCTCTCCTTGATGCCAACGGATCTCAAGCTTGATTCGAAGGTGGAAGCCAACACTACTCAACTGAACTGATGTTGACGTCACGTCCAGTGCAATCAATGGCGACATCATGTCTTAGCAGAGGTTAGATCTAAACGCCGAAGCTCCCGTTGCTCACCGACTCTGATAAGCATACCAAGGGGGACGTCGAAACACGAGCAGAAAGAGAAAGCGAGAAGAGGCAATGGTGAGACAAAGGAAGAAGAGATTGGGTTTTACCTCACAAACACAAACCGGCCCACCTACAATATTTAATACACAATTCATATCTAATACACAATCGAACTCCTGACATGTTCTTGTTCGGTGAGACAATCAGCAAATTTTTTAGCAGAAGAAACATGAGACAAGGATATGAGCCCTTCCAGGAGCTTTTCTTAAACAAAGTAGCAATCCTGTTCAATGTGTTTCGTAACCTCGTGGTAGACATGATTGATGGTGATGCAAAAATCAGTCTCGTTCTCAAATCGGGCAGTAACTTGGGAGTGATCCATGTCACTTCCAACTCATGGAAGAGGCAACTCAACCATGCTAATTCTGTGAAAACTCTACAAATAGAGTGATACTTTGCCTCTGCAGAGGATAGAGAAACAAATTGTTGTTTCTTATATTTTCATGAGATCAGGCTCGAACCCAAGAACACAATGTAACCACTAACAGGCAGATGGGAAAATGGGCAGTTGGCCCAATCTGCGTCACAGAATGCTTACAATTAATCTAAGAGAAGATGAATAAGATAACAACCTTTTAGAAATAGTTCCCTTTAGATACCGAAGAACGTGGAACGCAGCATCCAATGGATTTCTTGTGTTTTGGCAAGGGAAATACCTCCCAAGTTTCATTGAGATGAAGGCCTTTAAATTCCTCTACCATGGCTTGCTGTCAAACCGTATATTGGCTAGCTTCCGCAATGTTAAAGGTTCATGCTCAGGCTGTAGAGTCGTGGCTGAATCAACACTAGGGAAAGAAACTGTGGAGGTGATGTTGTGGTAGCAGAACACTTCATGGGTACATAAAGATGAGCAAACATAATCGGATAATTAGGCAGGGAGGTAATGATCCCAAGCAAACCTTGTGAGGTGAAAAGAAGAGGCGTCTTCAGGCCTGAAAGAAGATGAAGAAGGCATTGTGGAGCAAATCAGTGCAAGAATGCGATGCATTTAAAAATGATAGGAACCACTAGGAGCAAGGATCTCACTCCTAGGAAAACCAATCAAGCAAGAATCTCGCAAGAGGACATTGGTGGAGAATCTCCAAATATGTATTCAATTCAATAATTCAAGTCCCCTTACATAGACTCTAGTAATGACTTTATATAGGCCTAGAAGATTAATGGGATAATGGAAGATAATCCTAGAATAAGGAAACTGTAGACAATATGATAAACTACCCTAGAATACAAGGATTTATTGCCTAAAATACAAGATAATAGAAAATATTAATTTTTAAGATAATAAACTAATTTGGGGATCGTATCAATGTATCCTCCAAGAAAAATCGCCTTGCCCTCAAGGCGAAACTTTAGCCACTTCCTTCCAGCCTACGTGATCGCACCTATTGCATCTCCTTTTGGGCCAAGGGGTGATTTTATTGGATGCTCAGTGACTTTCGACATGGTCAACATCGGGATGTTGCAAATCTGCTCAGGGCTTCTATCTTGCTACAGGCTGCCGTTTGGGGGGCTGGAGATGAGAATTTGGGTTCACAGACAGGGAAGGTTCGTGTGTGGTTGATGGACAATACAAGGAGAATGACGTCTAGATGGGTATGAGTGGGTTAATGAGTTTGATGGATTTTTGGACATTTTTAGGTTTTTTGTTTGGGCTAATTCTGTAGTCAATTAAAAAACCGCAATTTCCTTGTCTATAACACCTTTTTCAACTTCTTCTGCAGCCTCCTCAACTTCTTCTTCCTCTATCACTGAAACAGCGTGGCAGGGCTCTGTTGCGGCCTCACTTCCTCTTTTGCAGGTGCTGCAGTAGGCTCCATCTGCTCTCCTTCTGCTGCACTACTCATAAGTTCTTCTGTCTGAGCCATAGGCTTTGACGGTTGGACAATCAGCCCTTCCAAAATCTTCTCCAATTGAGAAAATATGGAAACCATTTTTAGGGACCTAATGTCGGGACAAGTGTATGTAGGTTGGTGGGTATGATGGGTAGTTGTGGTGGTGGAATGAAGGATAACGGTTTGACACCATCACCCCGTTGGATCAACCTGACTCTGATACCAAATGATAGGAACCACTAGAAGCAAGGATCTCACTCCTAGGAAAACCACTCAAGCAAGAATCTCGCAAGAGGACATTGGTGGAGAATCTCCAAATATGTATTCAATTCAATAATTCAAGTCCCCCTACATAGACTCTAGTAATGACTTTATATAGGCTTAGAAGATTAATGGGATAAGAGAAGATAATCCTAGAATAAGGAAACCGTAGACAATATGATAAACTACCCTAGAATACAAGGATTTATTGCCTAAAATACAAGATAATAGAAAATATTCATTTTCAAGATAATAAACAAATTTGGGGATCGTATCAATTTATCAGTAGGAAATGAGTAAGCTATGGGAGGTGTATGTGACAGAGGAAAAGCCTTGAATTGGAATACGGTCTCGTGGAACACCACGTCTTAAAGTAAATGATACTCCCACTTTCTATATCCAGCATCTTGTAAGCCTTTTGACCAAATGGATATCCAAGCATGACATAAGCCTTTTCTCTATCAGAGAACTTGTCCCTTCCTTGCTGCAATGTAGACACATATCCAAGACAACCAATACATCTTAAATGTGCATACAAAGATGCAATCCCATTAAGCCTCTCAAAAGGTGTCTTAGACTTGATCAATTTACTAGGGAGCCTGTTGGTAATATAAGTAGTTGTCAAGACACTATCACACGCACCAGTACTTCACAGGTACTTTTGACTTAAAAATCAAGGCTCTTGCCACCTCTAATAAGTGTCAATGCTTGCGTTCAACTACCCCGTTCTGCTGAGGAGTAGCTGTGCAAGATGACTGATGAGGAATTGTATGTCTTTATGGACTTCACTTTGCAATTATATTGCCTTTCTACCATAGCAAAGTATTGTTGCATAGCTACAAAGGCAACTCTCTTTGTTGGAAACATTTTTATCCAAGTGAATCTTGAATAATCATCTACAATGGTTAAGAAAAATATATTTCCATCATAAGTACTAGTACGATATGGCCCCCAAAGATCCAAATGAACTAAATCCAAAGCTGCTTTGGTCTTTATAGAACTCAAAGGAAAAGGAATACGAGTCTGTCTTGCCCTTACACATACATCAAAGGGCTTTAATGCACATTCATCTGTGTTCTCAAAGTTAACAAAATGAAATGGTTTAAGTATATAAGGAGTTAGGTGTCCTAACCTCTTATGCCACACCTCTATTGCAAAAGTGGTAGTCCTATTATTTGCTGAAAAACCTTCTGTTAAACCAGCTCAAGTTAGTTAAAGAAGAGCTGTGTTGCTGTTGTTCTGTTGTAACAGAATGTGACGTGGACAACACCTATGTGTGCTTCTCCTTTCAATGTTCTATAAATACAGCTATCAATGTACATTGCAACCTGTTTTTTAATGTAATAAAATCTCTGATTTTTTAGAGTTCAGTTTTACTTCTCTTCATTTCATTCTGAGTGTTCTTGTGTGTTAGATTAGGTTGATTGATTCATAGCTGAAGAATCAATATGGTATCAGAGCTTGAGGATGCAAAGTTCTGATTGATCTTCGCTTCCGCAGACATTGATCCAGCAAAAATCTGCAGGCGCTTCTGTAGTGGTGTGCGATCTCAACTCTTGAATCGCAATCATCCATGGCAGCTGTAACTGACGATCTTGGATCTCAATCAACAGAAAGACGACGACGAGGTGATCTAATATTAGCTATGGATCTGCAGAATCCCTTATTCATCCATCCATCAGATAATTCAGGTATCACTCACTACGATTCAATTGACTGGAGAGAATTTTAGGAGATGGAAGAAGGCAATGATGAAAGGGCTTTCTGTGAAAAACAAAGTAGGATTCGTAGAAGGAACTGTGATTGAAAATTATGAAAACTCGGCTTTGTGGAATAGATGCGACGACATGGAGTGTTCATGGATCTTGAACACAGTGTCGAAAGAAATCTATGCCACTTTGGATGAATTCAATACTGCAAAGCAGATGTGGGATGATCTACATGAAAGTTATGGCCTGAAAAATGGACCTTTGTTGTTTCAGATAAAGAAGGAGTTACAAGAATGCGAGCAAAAGAATCTGGGAATCACTGAGTACTTCACAAAGTTGAAGGGAGCCTGACAGCAATTGACTGGTCCGTGTCCTCCAATTAGATGCAATTGTGGAAACTGTGATTGCAATGTCAATAGTCGTATTGAAGTAGCTGAGAATGAAGAAAAGCTGATGAAGTTCTTGATGGGATTGAATGACCACTATGGAGCTGCTCGGCGACAGTTCTTATTGTGTTCACCTCTTCCAACTGCAAGCTATGTGTATTCACTGCTGATTCAAGATGAGACTAGCAACAACAAGAGAGGAACAGACAAGGCCTCTACATCTGCTGATGTAACTGCCATGTATAGCAAGAAAGATGGAAAAAAGGCTAAAGATGGTGAACATCAAGGAAAGAAAAAGAAGTGCAGCCACTGTGAGGGGTATCATCCATCTGAGAAATGCTGGGAGGTGATAGGCTACCCAAGTTGTCACTCTAAAAGCAAGTACAAGCCACAGATGCAAAGGAACAGCACTGAGCCCTCCAAGAAAAATGGAAATGGAAGTTACAGAGCAAATGCTGTCACAGACAAAGCTCCAGAAGAGCAAGGAAACCTGATGCAAGGCCTGACTGCAGATCAACAGAAAATGATGGTGTCTCTTCTCAACATCATGAGCCAAGCACAACAATCAAATGATGTGATCATTGCAGGTACCTTATTCTGTGGTGTAGTGTCTCCTCTTACAGATTCTTGGCTTTTAGATAGTGGTGCAAATTATCACATGGCTTGTGATTTGAAATACCTTACAAATATTGTCCCTATGATCTCTCCTTCTAAAATACATTTTCCAGATGGTCATACAAGCAGCATTACTCACTCTGGTAATGTATGCTTAACACCCTCACTAACTCTTACAGATGTCTTATACATTCCAGATTTTAAATTGAACTTAGTGTCTCTAACAACTATTGTAAAGACACTGCATTACCATGTTAATCTCAGACCCATCATGTGTCTTATCCAGGACCCTGTAAGGAGGAAACCTGTGGAAGCTGGTAGAGATATTGATGGGCTGTATCACTTAGTTCCTGAACCAGAGATTCCCCTTCTCATACATGAGTCACAGGAGATTGAAAAAACACAAGGCACATTCTGTGCTAACACACCTGTAATTCCTATGTTTCTTCCTCACTCAAATTGTAAGTCTGATTTTAATGCTCTTTGGCATCTCAGACTAGGTCATGCACCTCTAGACAAACTACTACATGTACCTTCAATTTCTCTTGATATGAATAAAAATTCAGACCTTGCTTGTTCTGTTTGTCCCATTGCAAAGCAAACTAGAAATGTCTTTCACAAAAGCACATCTCATGCTAAAAACATTTTTAAACTTGTCCATTGTGATCTTTGGGGACCATATGAAACACCCACACACAATGGAAAAAGGTATTTTCTGACTATTGTAGATGATAAAAGTAGGAGTGTTTGGGCATATCTCTTAGCTCATAAATCTGGCACTGCTACTGTTTTAAAGGATTTCTTTGCAAAAGTGAAAAATCAGTTTGCCACCACTGTTAAAACCTTAAGAACTGATCAAGGGACTGAATTCTTCAACAATGACTTAAAAACTTTTCTATCTGATAAGGGCATTGTACATGAGAGCTCGTGCACATCCACTCCCCAAAAAAATGGAAGAGTGGAAAGAAAACACAGATATATTTTGGAAATAGCTAGAGCTCTAAGATTTCACTCTTCTTTGTGTAAAGATCGGGAAATTTTAGAATATTAAATTATTAAAATAGTAATTTATAATCATTCCGATTTCTAAGATTTGGGAGGTTTGGAATTTTCGTCCTTGAGCTATTGGTTTTATTCTAAATATTTCAAAACGAGTTCCGGCATTATTTAGTTGAAAATATAAAATATGTTTTACCCCGCTTCCATATGTGAAATTTTAAAATAATACTTGGAGCTCTTTATTAAACTCGGAACTGGAAATTTGAAAATGTTTTGAGTTGGGTCGGATGATAAGGCCGAGAGAGCGGATTTCGAGATATTTTCGTTCGGGTATTCAAAATATTTATTAGGGACCACATATATATTCCTTTATTTTTCTTTTTCTTCCTTTCTCCTCTCTCTCTCTCTCTCTCTCTCTTAGAGAATGTTGACCAGATTCCCCTCCTTGTCTTGCACAGCTCAGGTCCTTGTCCTTTGCAATTTTCCATTACAGACATCCTCTCTTGTATAGGATAGCTCTCTCCCCTCTGAAATTTCCCATCCACCAACACGCCAAATCCCACAAAGGAGCACCTATTCCACTCTCTCCCACTGTCTGCAATTCACAAAGAGAAAAACCCAGTAACCCATCAGCAATCCCTCTTGATATGAACAAACACCAGCACCAACACTCAGCGCCTCCACCTCCCTCCGTTTTGATTTTGAGAGCTCCGTCGAGCCACCACCATCGACCATCGTTTCCCTTCTCTGCGACATTCCAGGCAAACCAAGCCTTCCCGGAGCTTCCAGCCGACGATGCCCAGTCGAGCACCACCAAAGCTGCTCTTCTTCTCCTCCTTCCTCCTTCTGTCCGAGCAGCAGCAGCTGTCCCCTGATGGCCGAGCACGAGTCGGAGCCACCCAGAAACACCCCCGAGCCACCAACGCCGCCACCAACCCTCTCGCACTCACCGGAGCTCTCGAAGGTCGATTTCGTTTTCTTATCCAATTCCGGTTCTAATCTCGTCAAAATCTGTCTTTGCTCATCCCTTACCCCTTCCTAGGATTGAGCCAAGCTGTCTTCCCCGTCGATTGTAGCCGGAGTCGCAGTCGGCGCACCCTCGGCGTCGGAGATTCGCAGAAACGGTAATCCCTCTTTCTCCCTCTCCTTCACTCGCGCTCACCTCTCTTTGCTTGGGTTGGGGTCGGAACTGGAAGTCGATCAGATTGAGCGAATCTTAGGTCGGAAACAATGGTCGTCGGCGGCCTGGTTTTCCTCTTCTTTCCCCGTTTTCCGTTCTACTGGGCAGCGTTTTGCTTGGGTTGGGGTCGGAACTGGAAGTCGATCAGATTGAGCGAATCTTAGGTCAGAAACAATGGTCGCCGGCGGCCTGGTTTTCCTCTTCTTTCCCCGTTTTCCGTTCTACTGGGCAGCGTTTTGTTCTGAGGGAAGGTTGAAGAAGGGTTCTGATTGGGAGTCTTGAGTGTTGGGCCTATTTTCTGGGCTTCCTTCTTTCTTCAGCTTCCGGGTCGGGCCTTCCTTCTTTTCTATTGGATTCGGGTCCTCCATTTCAGGATAAGGGTTTGGGCTCGGGTTGGGCTCAAAAATCCGGGTAAGGGACTGGGCTTGTGGGATGGTTTTATCTCTCTTTCATTGTCTTGGTTATATTGTGTTTTATAATGACAAGAATATGTTATGTTGAATGATGGCATTACTTCATATGATTATTATTAATTTTATTTTTGTGATAAAAATCTGATTTTACGAGAATAAAGTCTGAAACTATTTTATAGTATGAAATTATTTCAAAAGTGTTATTATATGGGATATGTATTTGGGATGAGTTAAATATGTAAGTTGGGAATTTTGGAAAGGACTCGTGTGTTTTGGATTTAAATAGGGATTTTGTAATTAGATTTAATTTAAGGCGTTATGTTAATTATATATTGTTGGTAACGTATTATTTAGGAGGGTTTTCAAGTTTCCGGAAATATCTCTTAAATGATTTATTCTTTTTGAAACCAAAATGCCGAAATTAATTCTATGATATGATTTGAGGTATTGGTTTTAAGGTTTAAATGTTTAATGTCGGGATTCTTTGTCTTGGTTTTGAGAAGGAAGTTTGGAAATATTGTTGGTATGTTATCAATGGGTTGATTTGAAAGAATGATTTTTGTTGATGTTGATCGTACTGGAAAGGTTTTGGAAATGGTTTCACTATCGGTTGGTTTTGGAGTATGTTGAGAACTTGAGTTTTGTGTGTATGAATGTTGGTTTGGTAGCTTATGGAAATGGCTTGATGATAGGTGTGTATTGCTTTTGGATTGCTTTGGACTTGCAATTGGGCCATTGCGTGTTATCTTGCATGTTGTTGCATTTGCTTACTTTATGCCTGTTGTTGCATTTTATGTTAGGTGTTGCATATGCATAAAAGCATGCCATGTAGTATCCTGTTTAGGTTGCACTAATTGAATGAGCATCTGCTTACTTTATGCGTTTGAAACAGAACGGCCGTTATCTGTAATAGTCCTAGAGTCTTTGCTAGGGTCATAGGGTTGCCCAGCCTCATCGGGTACCCTGAGTCAATCGAGTCATGAACTTCCTTATATTATGAGATGCCTGCGGGCTTTATTGTGGAGCGGGTTAGGCATGCGTGCCGCCCGATTATGATGGAATGCATTCACGAGCTGGCCAGTCTCCGCCCTATCGGAAGGGGGTGGAGGTAGGAGAGGGATATGCCACTTGGCATTGTCTTGGGCCCTTTACAGTAGTTTACACATTATTATAACTAGGAGGATGCTAGTGTGTTTGACTTTCGTACTGCATTAGAGCATCTTTATTAGGTATAGCACATACTATGTGGCCTCAGCGAGGACTGCCAGTCCCGCATGAGTGGCTCGATCTGACTCCTTTCCTCGTTCTTTTTTTAAGGTATTTTCTGTAGATTTTGATTGCTCGATGTCTATATGACGGGGTTCCCTTTTTGCGAATCAAAGAACCTGGCTAAATCTCTAACTCATTATAAATGGTAATCATCCACTTATGTTTTGGTTTTGACCTGGCTCTGTCGTGGCGCTTTGTATCTTAATTTTGCTTCCGTCTTGCTTTCGTTTGAAATGAATTTCGTGAGTTAGTCCCTAGGACAGGTTAAGGGTACCCAACGGCCCTACGATATTTTCAGGGTTCGAAATCCCTCTTTATTACTGACCATAAAAAATGAGTTTGAAACCTCGACCCGTACCTGGATTGCAAGATCTGAACAAGGGGTTTCATCCCTTGAAACGTAACCCGGAAATCATAATTTCGGGCCGTTACAAAGATGGTGTCAGAGCTGAGGTTGTGCAATTCGGGTACGCAAGGGTCGAGTGTATGTTTTGAAAAACCGCCCATGGTTTTCAAAGGATTTGAAGATGTTTTGAAGGGGCAAAATGAACTTAAGACGTCTAACCCCAAATTGGACTAAGTAATGAACTCGACTTGTAATAAATGAGAAAAACCAACCAAACGGGGACGCGAGTGGGTATTAAAGGCGCTAGACCACCCCTATTGGGTGTAGTATGGAACGGTAGGCAAAGTATCAGCTTGCTCTTTACAGTTGGGTTGGGAGACTCCAAGGAGATCATTATGTGTGTTATTAACTGATTCTGTGCTGAATGTTTGCTATGTTAGAGATCTGATTTGGATGCCTTAACTATGAAATGTGCATTGACTTACCTATGAAAACGGGATAGCGGGAGTGCATTTGTTTCTACATTGTCAAACCCAGCTTGTGTGAAACAACCCCTTCCACTATGTTTGTTAACCCCTCGACGATGCTATCGAGTCTTTCTCCCGGATGTCAGTGTCTCCCACGGGGAATCGGGTTGGTAAACACGTTGTGTCGGAATCATGTATAGATATGAAGGTTCTCTGAGTGAGTATTGGAAGGTGGTTCTTGATGGCATTTTGAGTCAAAAGTAAGGTGTCATGGGGCTCTCTTTCTTTATCCTTATGATGATCAGCAGTGTTTTCTTACCACAAAGAGTCGTACCAAAGTCCCACGGGAAAGAGGGGTGATGAGTTAGTTGGGGAAGGTCAATGGTTGCCCTTAGGGATCTCTGTCCAGTTGTAATGGAGACTCTCTCTGAATTGAATGACATGATTTTGTAATCTTCCGCATAGACCTTGTAAATGATCATTAGTAAGAAGCTGCTCATGTTATGCCTTCCTTTCTGTCGTAATTTTATTGTGTAAGATCATGTTGTGGTTAGTTACATTGCTCAAGTTTCGTGCTATGTCTTGCCTTCTATCATGACTGTATGTTGTTATAGCATGTTTACTTGGCTTATTGATCATATGAATGACTAGAAGCATGGACCATATGATATGAACCTGCATGATCGTTATTTCCTCTTGGATTAGGTTCATGATAGTGTGATCAACTCCTCTTTGCAGGAATGCTTGTAGATTATCGCTTTAGCATGTTGGATGACGACATGTCGGTGCTTATTATCCTTTTTGTGACAAGAGTCCATATCATGTCCATCTATTTTGTATTTGCCAGATTAGCTATTGCTGATTATTTTGCACATAATATTGTTGTGTGTTACTTGTGTCGAATGGAGAATATGAGGTTTAATTGAGTCTTGGTGAATGCATGTTTCATCTTAGTATGTGCTAATTTGAACTCATTTTCCCGTATTCTAGTCATATTGCTCAACACTTAGACTCGTGTTATACATCGTAAAAACCTTCCTCATGCTTCTGTATTGTTGGAATGTGATTGAATTGATTTCTTGCGTGTCATCATGATTAGTGCATACATGCATCGTATGGTATGTTGAGCCTTTGGTATCATGTAGGATCCTTGGTTGTGACTCGTGTGAATTATATCTTGCCTGCATTATTGCTGATTCTCTCTCGAGCTAGGTTCCTGATAGTGTGGTTCTTCCCTCTTTCTATTACCATAACATGTCTTACTTATGCAAGATAATTGATGTTGAGTTCGATGATTGATTTGCTTTTCGTAATGATTAATCATAGCATGCTCACATGTTGTTGCTCAGTAGTGTCCTCTAGGGCTTATGATTCCCAAAACGACTTGCCAAATGATTACATGTGGTACTTGTTCCATAATGTGATAGTTATCGTTTTATATGCCTCATGTTCGTAAATATTATGTGAACCCCTTTTAATGACTCATGACCCTGTTTGTATCACATCATGTGTCGTTAGTGTCATGTAAGACTATGCCTTCTAAATGCATCTCGTCGTATGATTACATGCCATCCTTGAACTTTCACATGATCATTGTTGCCATAGGTGGTAATTACTATGATGTTCCTATGTGTTCTCGTACAACGCGTAATCTGGTTATACCTCGCCAGGCTATATTTGACCTCACTTGTTAGTGTCTACATCTTGCTCATGCATTGTCCGTATATGTGATACTTGCTCTGTTTGCTAAATCCTGCATATCTCGCTTAGGGCTACTAGACGTCATGGTGTTCATGGAATAACAGACTTCTATTTTGCTTCGCAAGCATCGGTGTAGGACTCAATCATGTCTTTAAGAATGTGCATGTATGTCGTTGTTCCTTGAGATAGGTACATGTTAGTGTGGATTGATATGGTTGATTTGCTTGTGATGAACTCTTGCTACTGTCACAAATTGTAACCTCACCGACTTCCATAAGGGCATCGTTGCTATACTTGGGTCAGAGTCTTGTCTTCAGTCTTGTCATCCTTTTAGCCTTGGTCTGTATTTCCGAAGTGAACATTGGGTTTCCCGTCCCTGTCACTCCCCTATCTCTGCTAACTTAGACTCCTCTGCGATACTTGGACGAGCGACCGCGTGAAAAAGGAAACAAGAAGTTAGTTAGCGATGGAGCGGTGCAAAGGAAGCATGGGCCCATAACCCACGGCCCTCGGGATCAACAATGTCGGCAGGACGAGCACGTTTTGTGGATTGCGGTTACCGAGTACGATAGAACTTGTAGGCGGGAGTGTCCTCCATTCGAATTGCTAATCCTTTTGAATTTGTTGATGATATGACATTGAACTGGTGATGGGACTTACGTGTTGATGTGCTGACTTGGTGATGACTGTTGCCTGATTGTCTGTTGTCTATGATGATATGATTTTATGCTTTATAGTTCTAATGTACCATGATGTCTTGATGTGTTGATACTCTGAGTTGTTAAGCATGATTTAAATTTCTTGCCTATAAAATGTGAAATGCAAATGCTGAGAACCTGAATTGTTTATCTGATAAGGTTATAATGCAACATGCTAGCTTGACTTGATTATGTTTATATATGATGTTGCAATGATTATTGAGCATGATGGTAAACTGAGACTTGTTGAACCCATGATATTATGTTTATGAATGCTAGTTGATATGATGTAGACCTTATGTTTGATGATTTGCATGATTGCTCATTCCTAAAACCTGTGGGTAAGGTCATTTGGTAGAGTGGGTGGAGAGTGGTGAAAGAATCTTGGGTAGTTGGGATGATCGATGGTATTAGAAGGTGAGTCGCGAGAGAGGGATGTTGGCTTAGGTAAGATTGAGTGAGCTTTGGGATTTATGAGAGGCAATGTTGGTGGTTCTGATGAGCTTCTATGTGATGCTTGTGATGCTCCGGGGGGTACGAGGAGTGTGTAAGGAAGGGCTCGTGAATATTGATGACATGGTCTTAGAGGGTACTTGGGTATGAAGTTAGGGATATGAGCTGGGTGCTTAGAGGTGGATGGTGTGGTAGTGCTTGGCGGAAGGAAGGGCGAGATTGGAGTATCGAAATGAATTGGGATTTCTTCAGGGGATTTTGTCGGAGTTAGTGTTGTTGAGTCTAGAAGAGGATTAATCTTAGCTTGAGAGTGGACATGGGTGAGTAGTGGGGATTGTGTTTTATTTTGATTGGTATGATGTGAGGATTTTTCTTGATTTTGTGATTTATTTATATCTGCTGGCATGATGTTAGATAATGAACATGATGAACCTGATATGAAATTACATGTTGATATGCAATATTAAAATCTAGTTGGCATTGACAAGTGTTACCATGATATATTAATACTTTGATATCCTGTTATATTGGTTTAGAAGTATGTTAGGACGTGATGTGATATGACATATGAAGTAATAATGAGTATGAACTATGGGATAATGATTTGCTATTATGTGGAAGCATGATGTGTATTATATGGTTGACAAGCATGATTAATATTGGTTATGTAAATGATGAATATGACTTGAAGCATGATCATGATTAGTATATATGAGATAATGGTGCATGATTTCTAAATGATTGTCATTCGATATTGTGATGAGTTAGGGTGATGTCTTTTAGGGCATATTGACATTTTGATGATTTATATACTACTTGATCTTTCTTTTTCTGAATCTTAATAGCATGCTCTTGTTGTGTTGATATGTTAACGTGATGAATATGTTCTACTTGTGTTGCGATATCGATATACGATTGTGAGATTTGATGTGTACTGACATACTAACCCCATAACACCTAACCCGTTGATTTCTGGACATGTGTGCTTACGTGATGAGTGATGAACATTCGATTATGCACTTGTGATGCCTTCAGTATGATATAGACATACCTTATGATTCGTAGTATGTTGAGGCTTGTTGTTTCTTTGGTACTTGAGACTTGTTGACATGTTTATGTTAATGTTAGACGGTTATGTGATGGTTTGTGACTATGATATGATGTTGTACTTGCCATGTGTGAGATGGCTTATGGTATTATGCTTAGATAAGAGTTGATGAGACCTTTGGTTTTGCATGATTCGAAAACTAGGAAGAGAATATGGGATTAGCCCTTAGAGGTGTATGATTCCACCTCCGAGCTTCTGAATTTGATTAATTGTTATGAGGGAAACTGAATTGGTTTTGGAAGATTTGACGAAATTCTGATCGAATGGATTTTACTTGTTTTGGTGTAAAGTTGCTTTGTTAAACATCTTAATTGAAGATTTTGAGCGGTTTGAAAAGGAATTACTTGGGATTTTAAAGAATAAACGTTACCGAGGATTTCAACGATTTTGAGTTTAATCTTTTTCAATTGCGGAATCCCTTTTGAAACTTTTCAGACCCGGTTTTATATTATAACGCCTCACGAAGTGGATACAAGCATTTTATAGGGGCGCATATAGAATGATTGCTAAGACCTAGTAGAGGCGCTATGATTGCTTTTCGAGTTATGATATTACCGAAAAGTCGGAGTAAGGATGTGATAGGGGCCCATATCGCATACTTGCTACGACCAATTGGGAATATTGTGATCACGTTGAGGGTACTGTGAGGATCTCATACGGGCCCTATGAGATGCTTACATAATCAATGACATGATCCTTGGACTCACCAATTTAAAACATCATCCCTTTGTTTTAGAATGATTTTAGTCTCGAGGACGAGACTTGTTTTTAGAGGTGGATGATGTAAAGACCGGGAAATTTTAGAATATTAAATTATTAAAATAGTGATTTATAATCATTCCGATTTCTAAGATTTGGGAGGTTTGGAATTTCCGTCCTTGAGCTATTGGTTTTATTCTAAATATTTCAAAACGAGTTCCGGCATTATTTAGTTGAAAATATAAAATATGTTTTACCCCGCTTCCATATGTGAAATTTTAAAATAATACTTGGAGCTCTTTATTAAACTCGGAATTGGAAATTTGAAAATGTTTTGAGTTGGGTCGGATGATAAGGTCGAGAGAGCGGATTTCGAGATATTTTCGTTCGGATGTTCAAAATATTTATTAGGGACCACATATATATTCCTTTCTTTTTCTTTTTCTTCCTTTCTCCTCTCTCTCTCTCTCTCTCTCTTAGAGAACGTTGACCAGATTCCCCTCCTTGTCTTGCACAGCTCAGGTCCTTGTCCTTTGCAATTTTCCATTTATAGACATCCTCTCTTGTATAGGATAGCTCTCTCCCCTCTAAAATTTCCCATCCACCAACACGCCAAATCCCACAAAGGAGCACCCATTCCCCTCTCTCCTATTGTCTGCAATTCACAAAGAGAAAAACCCAGTAACCCATCAGCAATCCCTCTTGATATGAACAAACACCAGCACCAACACTCAGCGCCTCCACCTCCCTCCGTTTTGATTTTGAGAGCTCCGTCGAGCCACCACCATCGACCATCGTTTCCCTTCTCTGCGACATTCCAGGCAAACCAAGCCTTCCCGGAGCTTCCAGCCGACGACGCCCAGCCGAGCACCACCGAAGCTGCTCTTCCTCTCCTCCTTCCTCCTTCTGTCCGAGCAGCAGCAGCTGTCCCCTGATGGCCGAGCACGAGTTGGAGCCACCCAGAAACCCCCCCGAGCCGCCAACGCCGCCACCAACCCTCTCGCGCTCACCGGAGCTCTCGAAGGTCGATTTCGTTTTCTTATTCGATTCCGGTTCTAATCTCGTCAAAATATGTCTTTGCTCATCCCTTACCCCTTCCTAGGATTGAGCCAAGATGTCTTCCCCATCGACTGTAGCCGGAGTCGTAGTCGGCGCACCCTCGGCGTCCGAGATTCGCAGAAATGGTAATCCCTCTTTCTCCCTCTCCTTCACTCGCGCTCACCTCTCTTTGCTTGGGTTGGGGTCGGAACTGGAAGTCGATCAGATTGAGCGAATCTTGGGTCGGAAAAAATGGTCGTCAGCGGCCTGGTTTTCCTCTTCTTTCCCCGTTTTCCATTCTACTTTGCAGCGTTTTGTTCTGAGGGAAGGTTGAAGAAGGGTTCTGATTGGGAGACTTGGGTGTTGGGCCTATTTTTCGGGCTTCCTTCTTTCTTCAGCTTTCGGATCGGGCCTTCCTTCTTTTCTATTGGATTTGGGTCCTCCATTTCAGGATAAGGGTTTGGGCTCGGGTTGGGCTCAAAAATCCGGGTAAGGGACTGGGCTTGTGGGATGGTTTTATCTCTCTTTCATTGTCTTGGTTATATTGTGTTTTATAATGACAAGCATATGTTATGTTGAATGATGGTGTTACTTCATATGATTATTATTAATTTTATTGTTGTGATAAAAATCTGATTTTACGAGAATAAAGTCTGAAATTATTTTATAGTATGAAATTATTTCAAAAGTGTTATTATATGGGATATGTATTTGGGATGAGTTAAATATGTAAGTTGGGAATTTTGGAAAGGACTCGTGTGTTTTGGATTTAAATAGGGATTTTGTAATTAGATTTAATTTAAGGCGTTATGTTAATTATATATTGTTGGTAACGTATTATTTAGGAGGGTTTTCAAGTTTCCGGAAATATCTCTTAAATGATTTATTCTTTTTGAAACCAAAATGCCGGAATTAATTCTATGATATGATTTGAGGTATTGGTTTTAAGGTTTAAATGTTTAATGTCTGGATTCTTTGTTTTGGTTTTGAGAAGGAAGTTTGGAAATATTGTTGGTATGTTATCAGTGGCTTGATTTGAAAGAATGATTTTGGTTGATGTTGATCATACTGGAAAGGTTTTGGAAATGGTTTCACTATCGGTTGGTTTTGGAGTATGTTGAGAACTTGAGTTTTGTGTGTATGAATGTTGGTTTGGTAGCTTATGGAAATGGCTTGATGATAGGTGTGTATTGCTTTTAGATTGCTTTGGACTTGCAATTGGGCCCTTGCGTGTTATCATTTTGTTCTGCATCTTCAGGTAAGTTCCCTAGGGGGCTTACTCAGGTTGGACATTCATGTCTGTTGTTGCATTTTATGTTAGGTGTTGTATATGCATAAGAGCATGCCATGTAGTATCCTGTTTAGGTTGCACTAATTGAATGAGCATCTGCTTACTTTATGCGTTTGAAACAGAACGGTCGTTATCTGTGATAGTCCTAGAGTCTTTGCTAGGGTCATAGGGTTGCCCAGCCTCATCGGGTACCCTGAGTCAATCGAGTCATGAACTTCCTTATATTATGAGATGTCTGCGGGCTTTATTGTGGAGCGGGTTAGGCATGCGTGCCGCCCGATTATGATGGAATGCATTCATGAGCTGGCCAGTCTCCGCCCTATCGGAAGGGGGTGGAGGTAGGAGAGGGATATGCCACTTGGCATTGTTTTGGGCCCTTTACATTAGTTTACACATTATTATAACTAGGAGCATGCTAGTGTGTTTGACTTTCGTACAGCATTAGAGCATCTTTATTAGGTATAGCACATACTATGTGGCCTCAGCGAGGACTGCCGGTCCCGCATGAGTGGCTCGATCTGACTCCTTCCCCCGTTCTTTTTTTTAAGGTATTTTCTGCAGATTTTGATTGCTCGATGTCTATATGACGGGGTTCCCTTTTTACGAATCGAAGAACCTGGCTAAATCTCTAACTCATTATAAATGGTAATCATCCACTTATGTTTTGGTTTTGACCCGGCTCTGTCGTGGCGCTTTGTATCTTAATTTTGCTTCCGTCTTGCTTCCGTTTGAAATGAATTTCGTGAGTTAGTCCCTAGGATAGGTTAAGGGTACCCAATGGCCCTACGATATTTTCAGGGTTCGAAATCCCTCTTTATTACTGACCATAAAAATAAGTTTGAAACCTCGACCCGTACATGGATTGCAAGATTCGAACAAGGGGTTTCATCCCTTGAAACGTAACCCGAAAATCATAATTTCGGGTCGTTACACTTTGCCCATTAAATTTTGGGGAGACTGTATCCTCACTGCTACTTACCTTATAAACAGATTGCCTACACCTCTTCTTGAACATAAATCACCTTATGAAGTTCTTTTCCAAGTAACACCTGATTACTCTTTTCTGAAAGTATTTGGTTGTCTTTGTTTCATGTCTACTGGTTTTCAACATAAAAAGAAATTTCATACAAGATCCGACCCTTGTGTTTTTGTGGGGTATCTCTTTGGTTTCAAAGGTTACAAAGTTTACAATCTACAAGATCAAAAATGTTACATAAGTAGGGATGTGCTTATGCAAACCCATCTAAAATCCCTGAGCAAGTAAACACACCACCTATAGTCCCAGTGACTCCACCCTCACCGGCATATGTTGATGATTGGCCTTTTGACATGATCTCTATTGATCATAACTCTGATCACCCAACTCTTGACCCTCCTTCACCTCATGAGTCTCTGGCAGATTACTCTCCATCTCCTGTGCCACCAACATTTGATGTTATCCCTTCCTCTTCACCCAAAACATCAACCTCTGAGAATATCTGTGAGCCTCAAGCTCCTCTAAGACAGTCTCACAGAATCATCAAACCACCTCTCTGGTTAAAGGACTATGTGTGTACTGCCCACCTTGGATCTCCAGCTGCAAGGTCTGCCTCCTGCAGTAAGTCTCCCTGTCCTCTATCCTCCTTTGTTTCCTACAAAAATTGCCCCACTGCATATAATACTTTCATTAGCAATAGTGCACCTCTATCTGAACCCATGTCTGTAAGGGAAGCACTGCACTCACCTGAATGGTGTCAAGCAATGAACACTGAATTGGATGCTCTTGAAAGAACTCATACCTGGAGTTTGGTTCCCCGTCCTTTGCATCAATCTGTTGTCACCTGCAAGTGGCTCTTCAAGCTCAAGCTCAAGGCTGATGGTACCTTGGATAGGTACAAAGCAAGGTTAGTAGCTCGTGGCTTTAGTCAAGTAGAAGGAATTGACTACAGTGAGACATTTGCAACTGTTGCAAAAATGATATCTGTGAGGACATTGCTGGCAGTTGTTGCTGCACAGGATTGGTCTATCTCTCAATTGGATGTCACCAATGCATTTTTGCATGGTGATCTAGAGGAGGAAGTCTACATGGAGTTACCACCTGCATACCAGCTTCTCAAACCCTCCCAGCCTGCTGTTCAGGGGGAGTGTGAGATACAGAATCAGCAAGCTAAGCAAGATTTAGTGTGCAAATTGCAAAAATCTTTATATGGATTAAAGCAAGCACCTAGGCAATGGTTTGCCAAATTTTCTGAAGTGGTTGTTACAGCAGGTTTTGTGCAATCAGAATATGATCATTCCTTATTCATAAAAAGGAATGAGAAAAAGATCACAGATCTCTTGGTATATGTAGATGACATGATCATCACAGGAAATGATGAAGATGAAATAAGCAAGCTCAAGGCTCATCTTCACATAAATTTTCAGATGAAAGAGTTAGGTGATCTCAAATATTTCTTGGGTATTGAGATAGACAGAAATGATAAGGGATTATTCCTAAATCAAAGGAAATATGCTCTAGAATTACTAGCAGAAACTGGAATGACAGATGCAAAGCCTGTGGCCACTCCCTTGGATCTTCGAGTAAAACTCAGCCTAGATGGAGACAAGGAAGGAGTGGATCAAGTGGCTTACAGAAGAATGGTAGGAAAATTGATTTACCTTACCATTACACGTCCAGACTTATGCTATGCAGTACAGATGCTCAACCAGTTCATGCATGCTCCAAATATGGAACATTGGCAAGCTGCCAAACATGTACTGAGGTACTTAAAGAAAGCTCTAGGACAAGGTCTACTCTTGGCCAAAGAGTCTAAACTACAGCTAAGGGCCTTTTGTGACTCTGACTGGCAAAGCTGTCCTATGACTAGAAAGTCATTAACTGGATTCTGTATTCTACTTGGTAACTCACTGATCTCATGGAGAACCAAGAAGTAGTCCTATGTTGCTATGCCCACAGCTGAGGCAGAATATAGGGCTATGGCTATGACATGTTGTGAAATAACTTGGTTGGTAAATTTACTGTCTGGTCTAGGAGTAAAAATGGAACCAGTTCAGCTACATTGTAACAACCAATCTGCTCTCCATATTGCCAAAAATCCTGTGTACCATGAAAGGACAAAGCACATTGAAGGTGATTGTCATGTGGGGAGGAATAAAGCTCTAAAGAAAGAGATTGTACTGGGCTACATCTCCACCAAAGAACAACCAACAGATATATTCACTAAGACAGTGAATCAAGACATTTCTGAGAAGATGTTAAGCAAGTTGGGAGTTGTAAATGTGTTCCAACTATCAACTTGAGGGGGAGTGTTAAACCAGCTCAAGTTAGTTAAAGAAGAGCTGTGTTGCTGTTGTTCTGTTGTAACAGAATGTGACGTGGACAACACCTATGTGTGCTTCTCCTTTCAATGTTCTATAAATACAGCTATCAATGTACATTGCAACCTGTTTTTTAATGTAATAAAATCTCTGATTTCTGAGAGTTCAGTTTGACTTCTCTTCATTTCATTCTGAGTGTTCTTGTGTGTTAGATTAGGTTGATTGATTCATAGCTGAAGAATCAATACCTTCTTTAGCTAATTATATCCCTTTGAGCATAAACAAGTCCTTTACCTCGTCACCAATCTTCAAAGGTGCCTTTATTGTAGTTGCCTGCATATGACATCTCGATGCAGTAAACAACACGAAGCACTTGAGCTCATTTATCATCTTTCCTACTTACATTAAACTGCATATGAACTTAGGGACTTGAAGAACATTATGAAGGATTAAACCCTGCATAACTATCAATAATCCATGTGGTAGCATTCAACACTTGCTGAGACAAAGTCATACTTGAGAATCCTGCAAAATCCTCAGCAGTAGGTTCCTTTGATTGATGCATTCCACCAACTGTATGAAGCAGAGAAAGCAATTGAGCCAACTGTTGAGAAGAAAACTCTGAACCGGTGCTCTGCACAACGTTACTGACAAAGCTACCTTATGTGCTCTTCTATTCCTTGCTTGTAGGACCTTTGTTGTTCACATAACCAGGAGGGAAACCAATTAAGAAGTAACAACGATCCACCGTATGGTTCGTCTTTTTGCAAAGATTGCAAAACAACGGTTTCATGTCATGTGTTCCCTTGCTTGAACCACTTTGTGCTGCATTTTTACTCTATCATGCCTTAGCTAACATAGACGCTTCCTTAGCCATCATTGAGTCCCATTAGAAACCAACGAAGATCGTCTAGTCCGCAATTGTATTCCATACCGTAGTCCAAATAATTTCATTGGCTAAATTAAAATTTCTAATTATTTTCTTAAATAAATGTTTATATCTTATAATTTATTTTAATGTTTATCGGTCCATTAAATTAAAGGAATCATAAAAATGGACTACGGCGTTGGACTAGACGATTTTCACCGATAAGAAACTAGATGACTCCTTGATTTTCTTCTTACTTTAACATTTCTCTTGCCACTACACAGTGTACAAAGGTAAATTCCTAAAATTGTCCAACTCGCCCCATAACGTTTTCATACGAGTAAAGAACACTGGAAGAGAGCTTTTACCTTGTTCTAAAATGCTCAGCTCCTTCTGGGTCGAGTACAACTGCGTAGCTCCAAGTTTGCTGAAGCGCGCCTCAAGTTCGAGCCAAATTCCTTGCGTCGTATCAGTGTATATGACGCTCTCTCGTATGTCTACATTCAAGCTGTTAATCAACCATGATATTACCATATCATTGCAATATTCACATCTAAAGAGCTTCGGTGAATTTGCAGCAGGCTTAGCGATCTCTCCGGTGATGAATCCGACCTTGTTTTTCGCGGAAAGTACAATTCGAATGGATCTCCGCCACCCTCTGTAATGTACTAGGATGAACGTAAAACAGATCGCTCGGATCGACTCTCGCATCATCTACGACCATTGTTTATTTTGCGGAAAAATGAAATTTGGGGAAAAGCTAGATCTAATATAGATCTAGAAAGAGGGTCGAATCGAAGCGTAAAACTGAATTTGTGGAGCAGCAATGGCGAGACAGAAGGAAAATGTTTTGTTTATAATTTTGGAGGGGAAAATTTTATGTTCTGCTATTCTGTACAGGAGACCAGTTCTATAATTCATATCCAATAAAGGTATACAATCACTTAATTGACTTTTTTAAAATGTAAATTTAGCAAAACCACCCAATAATATATAGCAATATAGTGTATTAGTGTGAGATATATTGACATTTATGAAAGCTTCAATAGGAAGCTTAATGTATCGTATATGAAGATTCAAATTAAGAAAGACTTTTTGTAAGTTAGTCATAATGCCAAAGTCTGTAAGTTAGTCATAATGACATTTCTATAGGCTGTGATCGTCTTGATTCATCAAATTTGTTAATTTATGACGAATATGTAAACTGAAACTTCATAAAAGCGTGAAAAAAATGGAACCACCAAATTTGGAGCAGTTGGCACAATCATGTAGTTGCAGGCCATTCCGGAATGGCTCACTGGAAAGGACTTGCGGGTAGTACCCAAAGGTCCCCAGTTCAAAGCCTGGATATGGCCGCTCTTTATTTACAAATTCAAGGAAGAGCACACCATTCCTTATGATAGCACAAACCATTATCATACACATTTACAAACAGCCAGGGGCACACTCAAGTCGAGGATACATAATACAACAACATTGCACCGTACAATACTCGGCAATTTACAAGAGTGGGGCTAGTGCTCAATGCTCAGGACCCAGGAGAGCAAGAAGAAAGGTCCTGTAGTTACCTGAAGTTTCCGCGTGAACTGCATGATGCAATGGTTTCTTGTACTTTCGATGGTATTCAGCTTTGATATACTGCATGTCAAGCTCTGTCCTTGTCACTATCACCCGAATCAGCTTTGTGTCATTGGTTCCCAGGCCTTTCATTGCTATGTGCAGCTCCTGCAAGGTTCAAAGCATATTTCAGGTTTGCATCCATAACCAGCACATCATTGAAAAACCTATCATCGTCATCATAAACCAACCACCATGTCAATATCTACAGGAAAGGGGTCTTTAGGTTCAATCATTAACCTGGTGTCTAAATAGATCCCTGCCAAGAGATACTGCATTTATTATTCACTAGCACTGTTCACTCAACCCTGGTTGATCCGACGGATCCAATGACAAAGATGCCACAGGTAGCTTCTAACCAAATTGACCACTCACACACTAATGTATCCCTTACAACAAAAGGCTGCAATTAGTCCTCCATTGAACCCTATCAGCTATAGACATGCCAATATTGGGTTTTGGTAAGAAAATGTTCAGGCAGAAATCCAAAACAACCGACCTGAAACAATCCAAGTATAAAATCAACTAGATCTTCTAGATATGTCAATATTCATTCAGCCTCAACAAACTTCAAATTTTAGTGGAACCTTCTAACCCATAACCTGAATCTATGTGATTTGTAAATGACCTCCCTTACCCAACCCCATTCACCATTGAGTTATTGACACATCAAGTTGTAAGGCTGTAGCACATAACCTAGCTCCTCTTAAAGATGAAGTACCAAACAGATTAGCGTTTAGACTCATCACAAGTAGCAAAACAATATCACTCTTTTTGACACACTTGGTTTGAAAAAATAAATGTTATCCTGTTAATGGCATCTACTCAGATAACTTCAAATCACCATAATAAATATCTTATCAATGTTCCAAGGTACAAGAAATCTCAAGTTGCACAACATGCTACAGGAGACAGCAGACTTGTAAAAATAAATGCCCTGCATAGCAGTCATGTTCCGTATACAAATAACACTCTACGTACTTCTAATTAAGCAAACTTCTCAAGACTTGTTTCATATAACTATCCAGCAGGACAAGGTAGTTTCTAACAGGTATGTAGGATAAAATCAATCAATCATTGACTAAATAAGACAACATTGCAGCAGTAACTCTATTCAGTATGAACTTTCTACTTTTTCCTCCACAGTTAATCCCGGAAAATGGCAAAAGACATTAAAGTGTAAATAACATACTGGTTGATGAAGGTTTCTTATCAAATATTGAGTTAGCTCTTTTTTGGTAGACAAAAGGACTTATATGGCTAAATTTAGTTCCATGTTAGATAGCATAGAAGCCAAAAGTTCACATAATTAGCTATGATAAACCGGAAAATCCATCTTCACGACTGACAAAGGTGATTCATCAAAAAAAAAAAAAAAAAAAAAGAAGGTAAAAACGGGTCCAGTTTGGGGGAATGGGAAATTACGATGTGATATTGTGATACCATCCACATACTAAAATGACATTATAACAGAAGACAATAAGATTGATGTCTACCAAAAATAAATAAAAATAAAAATAAGATTGATGAACTCCAGTAGTCTCGAGTCTCAGTTCATAAACAGTCTTTGTAGTTTCTCCCAGTTCCAAACGCAACTAAATTTTTTAGGCAGTATGAAGCATCAAGATGCAATTTTACTGGGATAAAACAATTCAAATTGACGAAAAAGTATGAGAAATCTACCTTTGCAAAGTACAAAGCAGGGTTATCTGCACATTTTAAGATGGTGATAAGAGCATACTCGAATAACCCTGATGTTTCCTTCTTTATAGCCTGCCAGATTTTATTCAGATTGAGTTAAGACAGTTAAAAGACGACAACAACAACAACCCAGTAAATCCCACATTTAACCGGGGTCGGGGGGGTAAGGATGTACGCACTCTTTCCCCGAATAGGTCGAGACAGTTAAAAGACAAATATAATGAAAATGTAAACATATCAAGATACCTTTTTAAGTGAATGTCCATACAGGTTATGGTAGGCTGCACTAATAGCTGCAAGATGTGCCCTACTTCGTTCACTAAACATCCTGATAAAAGTGTCCTCATCAGTTCCCCACTTCTTTTCCCCGGCCTTATAGAGAGCCTTTGCATCACTCTCAACTATCGATATATCGACTTCAGGACCTTCATAACGCACAATTCTCGCATATGCAAGCAAAAGCTGTGGCATAATGTCAACCATAAACATCAACCATACATACAGAATAATGAAGGGAAATAACAACATATTGATTCAACCATCATATTGCAACCTTCCTAATGTAACTAGATAGTAAAACCTAGTTCCGCTTGTAGTCAGCAATAGAGCTCTATTTTTTCTGATTAAGAGTTGAAGAATAGTGCATCTTGCAGTCTCCTTCCATTCTTTGGGGGCAAATATGTCCTTTGATTTCCCCTTTTCCTTTAATGATAAATATCATGGTGTGTTTAGAAAAGAAAGAGGTGAACAGACAGTTCTAAAAGTTGGGAATAATACAAAACACTCTGTAACACAATACCTTAGGGAACCGAGGGTGTCAAAATGAATGCGAAGGCAAAAATTCCACCAAGCCACCAAGAGAGTAACTCTGGCCAATAAGGCTACCACGTTCTACAAGATATATGTTCCGGATCCTTGTTATTATAACCCTTTATTTATTCTACTTTCTTCAAGCTAAAGCGACTGTCAGTGAGCTAAGAATCCCCGAGTAACCGGCGATAACCCTAACACCCTTTTCCACAGCTTAACAGCTTGATCATCATCATTTGGCCCCAACAGTATTAACCTCTGGCTATTATCTTTATGTTTGCTTGTTTGTATGAGATGCATATTGACTGTGCTCTTCACTCAAACAGAGTTAAAGTTTCTCTCCCAAAAAGCTACAGGCTTCTTTCCTACCACTGTTTTCTGCTCAATACCTCCCCAGGTTTCTCTTCCGACCCCTTCATTTTGTTCAACTCCCTATCCTTAACAATTATCTAAGCAAATCTCATCACAAGTTCTGAGCAATACTGTCAGTCAATGAAAAAAATTCTGAGATTTAGGGCTATAACACTATCCTGGGATTTTATGCTATCAATCTTGACCATATTTTTGTTATCTTTCCGTCTCATTTTGTTTGCAACTGGATGCATCAAATGGACCCCACATTCTGGTTCAACTTCTTTTAAAGACAACTTGGGTTATAGAAGTTGTAGGAAGGAGATCCGTTCATAAAGGCTCATTCTTTACCCCCCATCTTCGTTTTATTTAAAACCCCAAGTAGTTTAAGGACTGCAAGGAAAGTGATACCCTGCACAGACTCTTCATGCCTGTGGCTCCATTAGAAACACTTGTACACAGATCAACAGATATTCTTGAAACATCAATAATATGATTACAAAAGGTTTTCAGGGATGTTAAGAACCATCATTATAGAATATAACAGTAAAATATACCTTGAACATCCAATACACCACACTAATAATCTTGAAAACAGGCAAACCCCATTCAGTTGATTAGAGTTCAATAATGCTTACCTTTCTATGATCCCCAGAAGCATGTCGCTCCAGATCATGTTCAACATAAGTTCCATAAGTAGAATGATATATCTGCTTAATCGTCTGAATCTGGGAAGGTGTGCGGCTACATATTACTTCAGTTGCAACATGAAGATCCATAGTCTCACTAGTTAATGCTTGCTTTAGAACAATAGCATCACGACGAGCAGGGTCATGGATCCAGAGCAAAACCGCTGTCTGAAAAGATCACATGAATGCAGTGAACAAGAAACAAAGAAGCTCAAACTACTATCAATCATTAACTTGAAAATCTATAGCTTCTAATTTCAATTTTATTTATTCATTTATTTTTGTCTCTCTTCCAATGTCCAATCTCTGATCAAAGGAGAAGAATCCCCAACCAAGTCACCCCACCACCTATGGGTCAAACTCATATAAAGAACAACAACAACAAGAAGCCAGTAAACTCCCGCTCAAAATGGGTCTATGGATCGGGATGTACGCACCCATTCCCCGAGCATGTCGGGAGGATCCCTTTCATATAAGAAAGCAATTACAATACTGACACCACTTGTGACTAGGCTAGCTAGCAAGGATGATGTGATGCAACATGGTGGTCAGATGACTGATATCAGCTTTCATCCAGTACCTCACCACTAAAACGCCAAGTATTATTTTACCCCAAAAAAAAACTAATATTATGGAAAGGTTTGTTCCATATATTTCGAGGAATGTGTGTGCACATAAGGGGATCATAAATAGTGGGGAAGAAGAATCCAGGAACCCTATTGAAAACGTATATCAGGCCAAAAGAAATATCAGCCCCCCTTATATATATGTATATATTTCCGTGAGAGTATATATAGGGTCCCAAAGAAGTATTACAAAGACATGCACAAATAATAGGAATTAGAAAAATATTGAACCCCCTAAATCGAGAGCCCTGTGCCATGGAACCTGTTGAACAGGCCTGAGGACAGCCATAATTATGGAATTGATACGCTTCAGAGTTCAGACAGTTTCAAATGGATTCAGTTTACCATGCTGAAAATAAGAGATTGAATTATAGTTATCTGTATTAGCTCAGGCCCCCAAATAGGGCAATAACCTACTATATTTCTAAGTTATAAATTGAGTTAATGCTCATTTACGCATCTCAAATGATCGAATTAATTACAATCACAAGAACCACAACAACACACCTAAAAACAAACTTTCTTGGAAGGCCAGATTTCATCTCATGTTTACCAATATTTGTAGTGCTTTGCTCACAGTTATGCATGGTTTTCCACATAAAACAGTACCATGAAGATCGAAGGAAGCAGAAGCATTAGCTACAACAACTCTTTTATCGAATGCTCTAATCACATGGGGCCCATTTGCCAAGAAAAGAAGTACAGAAGTTCAAAATTAAAGGTCTACAGTCTATTAGTCTACTGCATGCCTTATAGTTTAACTTCAGCCCTTTCATGAATACTTTACGCTTAAAAAATACTACTTAGAAGCCATTTTTAGTTCAACCTACCGTGATTACAGGCATAGAGCTAGAAGAGAAGAACTTAAAGGAAACAAACATATCTCCCAAAGAGCTCTATAAGAAAGATTTAATGCGGAATGAACCATCATTACCTCCAATTTTCCAGTGAGCTCCTTACAAAGCCGTTTTAAAAGATCTTCAGAATACAGATTCCTGTATTCTTGCTGAATAAGATTACGTTGTGTCGCATCACGATGTGCAAGAATATTGATAACTGCAGCAGTGTCACAGCCAAAGCCTAGAACGATAAAAGAATACCCCTTTTATGTGAATTAATTTGATGTATGTACTTGAACATGTATAACAGAAACACACTATTTCCATTCCATTAACAGTCTATTTTACTTTTACTCATGACAAAGTGACTCAAAAGAACTATGAAACTGCACAAAGTCTATAAAATGAATCGATATGCTAACATCTCCCGGATGGAGGCTGATGGGAAAAAATCAACGCTCATTTTATGTGTATCCTAACTAATGATGCTGGCTGAATGTCTGAATTTGACACAATCCAGGTTTTACAAAACATTAACTGCGAATTCTCTCATCATCCTAGTTCTATAAAAATAATCACCTCCATTGCCGGCCCCTTGTCTCTTTCTCATCTAGATTCAAGGAGCCTATTGGTCAATGCAAATTCGAGGAACATAAAACTCATGAATTGAAGCCCAAATTGGGATTCTTAGATCCCCTTAAAGAAATAGTCATTCTAGCCTACATATAAGAGGTTCAAATCCAAGTTTAATTTCCTATTATGTCACTTCATGCTAGCTTTCTGAAGATTATCCCTGTTTTTTCCCCAAAGATTTGCTTACAGAAATGCTTCCACTCCCTACTGATGGAGTCACCCAAATCATCAACCTATTAAAAAATAATATCCATCCAATCGATTGATTACCCTTCACCATGAAAGACAACAAAAGGACTGCCTACTCCAGCTAGTCCAGTGCATTCCTCCCTGTCCCTTATCTCATGATCAAACTTGCAGCTACTCACAATCCAGGTTTTACAAAACATTAACTGCGAATTCTGTCATCATCCTAGTTCTACAAAAATAATCACCTCCATTTCCGGCCCCTTGTCTCTTTCTCATCTAGATTCAAGGAGCCTATTGGTCCATGCAAATTCGAGGAACATAAAACTCGTGAATTGAAGCCCAAATTGGGATTCTTAGATCCACTTAAAGAAATAGTCATTCTAGCCTACATAGAAGAGGTTCAAACCTTAATAACTCTTATTTGGGAAAAAATTTGTTCTAGGCGATTTTCTTATAAGAAACTACATATTTAAATTACAATTTTATAGGCGTTTTCCAATATTTTTTGAAAAACTTTTGTTTCTAATAATAATAAATAATAAATAAATACTGTGTAGAAATTTTCTATATGCCCTCCATTTTTGTTTCTGGTTATTTCTGAAAAATGAATTAAACATTTAAACTCCAATTTCATGGAGAATTCCAATATTTTTTTAATGTTTTTTTTGTCCCTGCTATATAAACCCCCAAAAAAAATCCAAACAATTTCGCCCCTCCATCCCAAAGACTCTAGGTTCCACCACTGTTATTAATACTTGAATACTCATTTGGAACAGAGCCCAAAGGGAACAAAAAAAAAATCAGTCTTGTCATCCCTCCAATTGGTCTATAAAAACTACTAGATGCTTAAACTAGTGTATTGCAAATCCCAACAAAGTAAAAGAAAATGCCGAAAGACAACGAAAGAGATCTCAAACAAGATTGGATGGAAGCAAGAGTAGAATAAGTGGTGTAAAATGCATCGAAGAAACCCTAATTGATGAATTTGCGCAAAATCATAGAGGAAAGAAATTTTCAAAATAAAAAGCCTAATAAAGGAGGCGTAGAGAGAGAGAACACCTTTGAAGGCCTGATGAAGCATCGCAGCATCATCGCGAGGCGAGGTTGGAACGGGAGGAACGCAGAGAGTCGACATCAATGAATGCGTTGTTGATCTTCCAAAATCTGCTTCGGAGAGCCTAAACGCCAACCAACAGCTTCCAATAACTTGTAGAAAACAAATTCTCCCCCGTTAAAAAATACGGAAATATTACGGAGTAGACCTTTTAATTTTTGGGTATTTTGCATAACTAACACATATTCTCACTCAATTTGCAAAATTAGCCTCCAACAAGTGAAAAAAGCAATCTTGTCAGTTGTCATGAGGGTAGCAGGTGAGAGGAGGGAGTGGCTGAACTGCACAAAGAGAGCGCAAATTGGAGGGAGTTTGTCTCCAAAAATGTGATGGGATATCCAAAAGGACCGAGAATGTGAAGATGTGATAGGGAGATTTTTCAATCTTTTACCGCATATAAAAGGAGAAAGAGGAGGAGATAGGGCAATCAGTTGCTTCATCAATCTGCAAAATCGATCTCACAAGATAAGGATGAAGAGGAGTGTCACCATGGAAGAGGAGCAGAGCTTTTAGAGTTTCAATTGCAGAACACCTATCACCCTAATTCGGTGCCTTTGTCACTCAACACAATCCCTCTTGTCACTTAGGTTTCTGGGAGACCTTTCTTCTCATACGCAATAGGTAAGTATAGTTCCCATATTCATCCTCATCTGTGGCGAAAACTACAATCCCCAACACGTGATTTACATCCCTCATTTCACTTTTAGGTGGCAGGGGTTGGACGTGATATCCATCAGCAGCGAGACGGAGCCTATATGAAAGAAGAAGGCAAGAACAAGGTTTGATTTCTGCGATTCTTTCTTTGGTTTTTTCCATATTCTTCTCAGATGTCATATATTGCCCCCCCCCCCCCCCCCCAACCCAGTCAAATATGAGAATATGAGAATTTTTTGTCTCAAATTCTTCTCAAATAAAATTGGAGCCCATGGAAGAAGAAGACAAAGTGGCAGAACAAGGTTTGATTTCTGTCATTATTTCTTTGATTCTTTCCATATTCTTCTCAGATCTCAAAGTTTGTTTCTCGTTTCATTTTCAGGTGGCAAAAGCTTGGTTTGTGTCACTCTTATATATGATTGCCACCATGGAAGAGGAGTCACCGTTCTGACTTTCCGTTTGTAGAATGTCTGTCACCCTGATTCATTGTCGCTGTCACTCAACACCATCCCCCGTGTCACTTATGTTTCTGAGAACCCTTTCGTTGTATACACAATGGGTAAGTCTAGTTCTTATAGTCGTGCTCATCTATAGCCAAAACTACAATCCTAAGACACGAAGCTCACCCTTCATTTCATTTTCATGTGGCAAAGCCTTTGTGTAATAAACCCTAGTTCCGACCCCCGCCCAAGCCAAATCAACCATAAACCAAGCCATATTTACTCAAAAACTGTAGCTCAGATCCAATCTCTGCACAAGTCGATGGAGCTTCTCGCCGAATCAAATAATCCATGGGTCCAAACCATTCAATATAAATACATTAAGTCCTCTCATATTTCGTCTTATGTTCAGTGTGGTGGTGCGTCTTGGCAGTCCCTAAGCTCACTGCCCTCATCGACGAATTCAAAACCGACCTCTTTTGGTCAGTGGGCAACATATCTAGTATTAAGTTTTGGAAGGATAAGTAAGTTAATAATAAACCGTGCAAACCTTGCACAACCCGTGTAATTCCATAAATCTGGATGAAACTGTGAGTGAGTACATAATTGGGGGAAATTGGTGGGAGGAGAAGCTCCGTCTTGTTCTCCCACCCAAAATTGCTTCGAATATTATTAATATCCATGATCCATCTGTCTGTTAATAGCTTTCTTGACAGATTCTATTGGTGGCCAACCAAAAATGACGGGTTTTCCACTGATAGTGCGTATAAACTCATCACAAATCAGCACCTTCTTGATGATGATGCCAACTCTTGGGTGTAGGAAATCTATGCCCCCCCCCCCCCCCTCTTAAAGTCAAAAACTTTCTATGGAAACTTAGTCACAATGGGCTTCCGACGAAAGCACACCTTAGCTGTAGGGGCATCTCGTTGCCTTCTATGTGCGAATTTTGTAACCATGCAACCGAAGATAACTCCCACATTTTCCTTGAATGACCATGTAATTCTATTAACTCCATATTAAGGCCTCCTGATAAGCTGCTTATCCAAAATATGTTATCTACATCCAGGGACATTCAACCGATTATGGCAGCTTTAGACAGAGTTCTTTCTAAGACTGATAAATAAAAAATCGCTTTCACCTGGTGGACCACATGAAATTCATGAAATAATCTCATCTTCCGAAATGAACCACCTCCAAATCCCGTTAGGATGAACCACATTACTTGTAATCACATCAACAATTGGATGACTGCTTGCAAACTCAACGATGAGGAGTCGTCATCTCCTCGGGACTTTTTATCTGCTAGAAAATCACGTCTACCTGGTAGGAAAAATAAATCTCAAAAATGGAAAAAAACCATCCCGAGGGACTCTTAAACTTAATTTCGACGGATCCACGCTTCCTAATGGTGATAACACCATTGGATTTATCATTCGAGACTGGTTGAGTGACCCTGTTCACATTCGCCATGCAGCTGTTGGTAGGCAGTCCCAATGAAGCTCTTGCTTTAAAACACGGTTTGATTCAGGCTATCCGCATACATATAACTTCCATCCACATTGAGGATAACCCGTTGATTATCATAAATCACCTAAAATTAGCTTACAATGCCCCTGAGAAATCGAATTGCTTATGACGGATATTAAGCTTCTTCTACTTAATATGAGAGATGTTTATTTTTCTCATGTGCCCCGTATTGGTAATAGAGCGGCGGATAAGGTTGCACCTTTACCGCTCTGTCAAGGGCGATTGTTTAGCCAATGATCTAGGTCTTCTAGACCGCATCCGTCATGATGGATGCTATCGGTTAGGTAATCCTTAACCGAATTATTTCCTAATAAAAAAAATGACTATGTGCTACCAAAGAAATAAGAAAAAATGACAACGTAACACATCAATAATAGATATCAAGGGTAAAAAACGAGACAATAGAGGCATGCATATCGAGCAAGAAAAGGGATACAATATAGACTTTGAAAGAATTCAACATGATTCGAGTTGATTATTTTCCACCCGATCGAAATTGAAAACAGTAACATAACATCCGAATATAAATAATTAACTAGGTACATTTCCCTCCATCATCATCGATCATGATGCCAACTTATGCTGGAAGCCATTGTCAGCTCCCTCCACCAGAGCCACCACTGTGGCCGCCTCAGGCAGGCTGGCAGCCTCGACAGCAGCCGGAGGCACAGCATTGGTGGCGGCGGGAAGTGGGTGCAGCGGAGATGAGGCTGCAGGGACACCAAGGGAGAAAAGGAAAGTGCTTTGTGAGGGCTTCCTTTGGTGCCTCCCCACCGCCCTTTGAGGTGGCTTTGCTGCAGTTGCTGTTTCCATGTGCATCCCAAGCAGCTGCTGCTTAGCAACTAGTGTTAAGTACACCATGTGGTGGTGTGTGTTGTTTACTTTATATAGGGAGAGATTGAGGGTTCTGGATTATAACTATTGGTGTGTTTTTTTTTTTGTGCAGAAACTATTGGTGTGTTTTAGATCACACATTGATTATCAATAAAGAAATTAATTAATGAAATATTGAAATATATTCAGCTGGGGCTGAGATGAAATTTTGCAAAATTAATATATTTATATACGTGTGTGATTGGAGTTTGGGAGAAATGGAGGGACGGAGTTTCTAGGTGATACTATATGATGTTCATCGATATCTTCTTTTACAAATAGACTCTGCTTTTGTAGTCTTATGATCTTAGTTTACATTTTTTGTATATATATGTTACAATCAATATTGAAGTTTATATATACTCGACGTACGTATTGTTTTATGTATACAAATTTTATAATTCATATATAATGTTTGTATTGTATAAATAAAACATAAAAAACAATAACGATAAAATATATATGTTTGTTAAAATACATGTCGTTTGACCTTTCAACACGTATTTTAAAGAGCTAAAAAATTCACATTTTGTGTTTTGTCCTCTTTGGCCGATTTTATGTGGACTTGAGTTTTTGGGTCTGGGTTCAATTGATGACTTATTTTTGTCTGAGCATCTGTTTAATTTATGTTCTATTTCATTGTAAGTTGTAAGTTTAAGATTTTTATTAGACGCCAAATTGGTGAAAATCTAAATTAGGTTTTGTTAGATGGCTTAGATTGTGTTTCATAGCGTTATCGATCAACACAAGTGCTATCAAATTTGTCAAATGAAGGAGTGGAGGTAAAACGAACCCTAGCTAGGTTAAGATGGGTGATCGCCACATAAGTAGCATCAGTGAATGAAGAAGAAACACGAGCAAGGGACTGGATGTAAGCAAGAGGAGCGAGAATGGAGAGAGCAATGAGCGTACTCGCATTACCCGGACAGGGGAACGGGTACCCACAGTCCACATTCGCAATGAGTGGTCAGGCTACTGGAACGACAGGGTATCTTCATGCAGACTCTCCTCGCGCACTCGCATTGTGCGTTTGGGGCCTTCCATCGTGTACCGAGCGAGAAATTTGACCATGTATATATCAATCTCATTTTTTTTAACTATGGCTAAATATATACTAATCATTAAAAGAATATTTTCATAAAGTATAAACTAAAATGACGTGTTTTTTTAAGAGAATCAAATACGAAAAATATAAGGAATGGTGAAACCTCTACATAACTCTCATTTTCAGATGATCCAACCGAAGTTTCTTGGAATTTCACAGGGTATAATTAGTCAGAGTGTGGCAGTTGCAGTAATAAACGTGTTGTTACAATAAGGTGATTAGCAACATAGTGAGGGTTGTGGAAAAAAGGAGTGAGTGAAGTACTGAAGTGGCAAGGTATAATACGGATTAACTTATAATGGAGATGTTTTTCATTAGTTCATGTAATTAATAATAGAGAAGTAAGTGGTTAAATGTCTTAAATGTCATATGAAATGGAGATTGATGATGTTACGTGGGACGGAGATATATATATATATGCTTGAGGTTTAATAGTATATAGATTATGACATTTTTTCATTTATATTTAAAAATAAATTTGTATCTCAAAAAAATTCAAAACTGACTATTTAATTTATACTATGTAGTATCTTTGAAACATGGGTTGGAAATAACTAGATAAATCGGTCATAAAAAAATTTAGTGAGAGGTGATATATGGAAGGGAAGTGGGAGACACAAACACAATCACATGGTGTTGAGAAAGTGAAGCCAACCACATAAAAACAAGTAAATAAATAGCAATACCGAAAGTATAGAGAGATAGGAGAGAGTTCAGTGCATCTAACCAGATAGCACCGGCACCTGCAGCTACTTCATCGGCGACTTCTCCGGCGATCTCTTTCCTGCTAGATTCCCCTTTATCTCTATTAGTTGACTTTCATAATTTCATTTCATCTACTCTTTTGTATTTGTGCGGTAAGTGTTTGGATCAAGTAGAGTTAAATGGAAATTAACTCTTATCAAATAAATAGGGTTGTAATATTCATTTCCCAATTTAAAAAACAACAATAATAACAGCAATCCAATATATATCCCATAATGTAGCGGAGTCCGGAGAAGATGGGTAAGGGTGGTTAAAATGACAGGAAAAGATCTAGGCCGTGTTTGGCAACGGGGTGGAAGTAGGTGGACGGGGTGGGGATGGAATCTCGGGGTGGATGGGGTGGAGTTTTGAATCCTTTTTCATCCCTTTCCATCCCATTTCGTGTTTGGTTGGGTTATAAAGTTTTGGTGGATAGAGCCACTCAAAAAGACCCAATTACCCCCACTAAACCACATGAAATGACGTTTATGCCCCTCCCAATTACCCTCACCCCAACCCATATGTGACCATGTCCCGTCGTAGAAGGAGCCAACTCTTCCAAAGAGAACCTCCCCACCGACGTAGTTCGCGGTCCACCGCCGCCCTTGCCCCGAAATTCCGACTCCATCGAGCAACGCCGGCCACATGTAAGTTCTCCTGATCCTAGTTCCATTATTTCAGTTTGGATAAGCTAGATTGGGGTTGGGATGTGGGGTTCCCCTTTGAACAGTCGGGCATTCCGAATTTCTCCATTGTTGACGGAAGATGCCATGAACTGAGGAATGTCGTAATTAGGGTTTAGACTGATGTGGGGTTCACTGAATTTCACTCATCTATAGGTGGAACCTCCATAAATCGTGTGGTGTTAGGGTTTAGGTACCGATTTGGGGGCGAATGAATTCCAAATTGAATGTGAATTAGGGTTAGACGTGTTCGGGTAAGGACTGATTAGCTATGAACGCCATGTTGTGTCTATTGCTTTCTGATATTTATCGCATTCCTTCTTTTGTTCGTTCATTGTTATAACTTGACTTCGGCCACACCCTACCGAATTTTTGTTTCCATTTACTCGCCACCCTCGACGACAGAAGTATCATAGTTTTCACCACTATGCTCGAGACCCAAATGGATTCCCTTTGCGACGACCAAGGGGGAAGGTAAAGGAAAGGGCAAGAAAACTAAGTCGGCTTCTGACGACAAGAACGTTGTGCCCGCTGTGTTCTATTGGTCATTGGAATTGACCAAGAAGTTGATGCTTGTGCTCCTTGGGTACCAGCGCGAAAATGGTAAGGCTCAGTCCTTCAAATGGGGGCCAATTAATACTAGTTTCGAGGCAGCGACAGGGAAGAAGTGCAACCAATACACCCTCAAGAACCGAACTCACGACATGAAGCAAATCTTCCGATCTTGAAAGAAGATGAAACAACAGGAGACCGACCTAGGAGAGGATGAGGCCCGTGGTACCATTATGGCCCCCGACGAGTGGTGGGAAAAGAAAATCGCGGTACGTGCTCGTCTTCCCTTTGCCTTATATATTCCTGATCCAACGACCACTTCAATCCCGGAGTCCATTGAACAACCATCACCCCCATTGCGCAGGAGGACAACAACTTCAGCAGGTTCCGGAAGAAGGGCATTCTTTCTGAGCTTGAAGATCTGTTCCACCAAGTATTCGGAGGCACCGTCGCAACAGGCGAGTACTACGTCGCCCCTTCCATGGACCCTGAAGCACAGGCTGTGCAGGCGGCCATTAACCTTGACAAGGAACAGGAGAATGACCGCCCAAATGTTGAAGACGACCCCGACCCAAGGGCGGAACCCATTGGGTCACAATACGAGGGGATCGAAAAGGAGTTCGATGAACTTTTCGGCACCCCTCGTGGTCAAGCTGGAACACCCTCTATGGAAGACGTGGTTCGGGGCGTTTGCAACGACGATGACACACCCCCAACTCAAGTGCAGGCAATGTTCCAAAAAACGCTTGGCGGATGCTCGGCGGCTAGATAGGGTCAAGGGTCTAGGCGGATTGGGCGGGGTCTAGGCGGATTTACTATTTTGAGATGTATTTTTAATCCTAGGCCATATTCAATACGTATATAAAATAATAAAGTTTAATTCATAACATATATAAACAAATAAGCTTTAATTAATAGTCTAGGCGTTAACAACGAGAGTTAGGTCGTGAGTTAGATGACTATATGAGTGAGGGATCAAGAGTAAAAGAGAGTATAGAGGTTGAGAACTAATAGAGAGATCGACATGTGGGGGTTTTTAAGAGTTAAAATCTCGAAATGGTTTTTTTCACTAACTCGCCAAACCCGCAAGGCCGTCAAGACCTTGCGGGTGACCTTCAAGGGCCTAGGCGGCTAAACTCAAATGTGGGGGACCTTCGAGGGTCTAGGCGGGGTCTAGGAGGAGGCCCAGGCCTTTTTTTAGAACAGTGAGTGCAGGGCGCTTCTAGAGCAGGGCCTTCCCAGCCATCGAGGTCTAAGTGCGGCCCAGGGTCATCCACCCCCTCCTCTCGTAGGATTTCCAAGCGCAACATCCGTTCGTCAGAGGGGACCAGGCTGTTTGAAAGGAGCGGAGGGATCATGGAAGATAGGTCACAGCAAATCGTCGACATACTACATCGGGATGAGGTATCGTCCAACGCCCCCCAAGATACAACGAAGGAAGTGCTCGACGTTGTGAGGTCTATGGTCGGAGAGGGGCTTTTCGCCGAAGGTGACCCACTATGGTGCTTTAGCTTAGCGATCATCAAGTCACCCAAGCGATGTGAGGTCTTCGTTCAGCTGGACAGCAACGTAGCTAGGTTGAAGTGGCTTCGATGGTTGTACTCCACCAACGATGGGCAGCAGCTGACGGCCATACCACTGTGACCAATGTTTTACCCTCACCTTTCACGAACGTTGTAACGTCTGTGAACTTCGAGCTTCGATTATTTTATGCTGTGTAATAATCTGTCCGGACTCCATACTGGTCTTGTTTTCCATTATTTCATGTCGTTGTTGTTTGACAATCTCATTGCGCCGTTCACAGGTTGCGTTATATACAGTTTCCAACAATTTGTAATAAGCATTTTATGACAGTATGTATGCTATTTCATATTATATTATGGACTGCGTTAAATACTTGATTTCATATTATATTAAGGTCTGCGATGTGCTAAAGCAATCCTCTATACAATTGTTGTATTCATCAGCATGATCCGTATCCCTACAGGAAGCAGGAAACGGTGCGCGAGCGGCGTCAATGAGGTCGCCGTACACAAGCGAAGGGCGTCGCCGCCTTCTTCGATCTCCTTCGCACCTGGATCCCCATTGCAAAACACTACTTCAAAAGGGTGCATAAGGTACCGCAGTTTATAGGAGACTACACCGGAGCACGCTAGGTGGACCAGATCCTCACCCACCGTTCCCAATCTATGAGCGTTAACGCATTCCGAATGGAGAAGGGTGCCTTCATCCGGTTGTGCGGGATGCTTGAGCACTAGTATGGGCTTCGGGGTTCTAACCAACTTTCTATCATGGAGAAGGTGGCCATCTTCGTAAACACCATGGTGTGGGGGTCGAGTCAACGAAACTCCTGCGAGTGTTTCCTTCGTTCAACGTACACCATCTCGGAGTCCATTTCCGCAGTGCTAGAAGCCATATGTGGGGGGGGGGCATCTAACGGGTACCGCAGACTAGTGGGGGACCTGATCCGGCCTCGAGATCCTCATTTTGCCGAAGTACCGGAGCAGATTAGGAACGACAACCGATACTGGTCGTACTTCAAGGGTGCAATTGGCGCTATTAACGGGATGCGTATTGAAGCACAAATCCGTGTAGAGGACCAGATACGTTTCCGATGCAGGAAGGGCACAACAACATACAATGTGATGGTCGTCTGTGACTTTGAGTTGTGCTTCACCTTTATATTCGCCGGATGGGAGGGAAGCGTACACGATGCTCGTGTGTTCGATCACGCATTGAAGACGAGATCCCTTCGGTTCCCCTATCCACCGCCAGGAAGGTACTACCTCTGCGACAAGGGATACCCGTTCCGAAATGGCTACATGATCCCTTTCTCGACGACGAAGTACCACCGCCCCACGTTCGTGGCAACCCAACCAAAGAACGGGAAAAAAGCCTTCAACAAGGCGCACTCTTCCCTCCGCGGCGCGGTAGAGAGGTCATTTGGGATATTGTAGGCCAAGTGGAGGATACTCCATCAGCTTGCCAAGTATCTAATACGTAAGCAGATTTTCATCATTATTGCATGCTTCGCCCTACACAATTTCGTTCGGGATATGCACGATCCATCGGACTCCGATGATGAAAACGATCCCAAGTTCAAGGAGCCTACGGGAAATGACATCCCGTCTGACAGGGATGGTGACGAAGATGCATACGAAGCAAGAGAGGAGGTTGGCCATGAGGACGATGAACCATTTTTCCCTAACGACGTGGCGCCTAGTACAAACGCACAGATCAGAGCTCTGAGGAATGACATTGCTCAGCAGATATGGAACGACCGTGGTGGTCGACTGTAAGGGTAGGCTGGTGGTGCAACACGACTTTTGTACTTTTGGTGATTCAATGGTTGGGTCATGGCAGTGACCTTGTTTATTTAAGGGAATTAACATTTTGTCCTTAACACCGTTGGTTCAATGGTTGGGTGATGGGAGGGACGTTGTTTATGTAAGGGTAGGTTGCCATTTTGTCCTTAATATACCAATGGAAGAACAACATTGAAATGCATAACAACAATTGGAAATGTAAATGTGGGTAATGTTTCGGCACTCTCCACTACTTGCATAGGGAAGCAATCATAGGAGCCATAAGTTTACATTTTGTCATGCATAATTGAAAGTAATGTGGCAATGGATGAACAGGGTTCAAATGCATACCAAATGTAAGCGACATATATTATAATATAGGAGGGCCATTGCCCTCTAAATACCCTATCCGATCATACTTGCACCATTCTTAACGGTGCAACCACACTCGGCGTTTCAAAAAACAAAAACTGGCCGAGTGTGGGTGAGACATTGTTCCTACATACCCTTACATATGAGCCATAAGTTCCTACATACCCTTACATAGGCCCTGAACTGCACAAAATGGGGGCCAACCACCACATACGGAGTTCGTCCAAGTCAAAAAACCACAACAGTTTGTCGTCACATCAGTTTATGGAAACTACAACAACAAAGGAGACAAGTTTTGGCAAAAAAAAAAAGATCGAATGGGCTTCGGAGGTCCTAAGCCGTGGTGACCATACACATCATCACACCCATCACTGTTCTAGCGGGTGAGCTGTCGGGTGTGGAGCTACTCACTAGCGTGCCCCACTCACTGCCCACAGAGGAAGGAGCAGAGGTCGGCCACCCGCTGCACCAGGTGGTCGTTGCTAGCCTCGCTCGCCACCAGCCTATTGGCGAGGTCCACATTGTGTTCCCTACTGGCCTGCAGCTTCGCCTGGGTGGCCTATAGCTGAGTACTGGTGGCCTGGAGCTGTGTGTTGGCGGCCTGCAGCTGAGTGTTCCTGGCGACCATAGCTTTCTCCTTAGCAGCATCCCGGTTCAGCAACGACTGAACTCTCTCCCGGAGCTGGGTGAGCTCTATGGCGGCGTAGTCCCAAAGAGCATTGTCCTCAGCCACCTGCTCGAGGTCCCTCCTGTCTGACTGGGTGTCATCCTCCTCCTCCTCTGTACGGTCCTGCCTGCTGCGCCCGTAGTCATAGTCCGTCTGCAGCCAGTAGTACTTCCTATCGTCACCGCTCTAGTATTTGCGGTCGCTGTCGAAGTCCGTGTCAACGTCACTGTCGGAGTAAGGCCACATAATTCCTACCAGTACAAGGGAAATGAAACGTGAGATGGAAAAAACATATGAACCCATGAATGGGAGAGAACTACAAATATATGAAACCCATGAATGGGAGAGACAACTTATCTGAACACATAGGTGAAGGAGAGTTGGTATAAGATACAACAATGTAGGGAACTTATAAAGATGATAAGGAGACAGTAATGTGCAAGAAAATGGCAACAGTTAATATAAATCACACTCCTTATTCATACAACAGAGGTAATACGGCAAAATGAAAGCCATGTAACTGACATGAACACCTAATAAGACAAAATGAAACCTTGTAACTAACAAGAAACCCATGAATGGGAGAGACAGCTTAGGTCAACACACGAGTGAATGAGAGTTGATATAAGATACAACAATGTAACGAACTTAGAAAGATGATAAGGAGACAGTAATGTGCAAGAAAGTGTCTGCATTTATTAATTTATTTACCACTGGTGAAGCTTGTTAGTTATTACTCCTTATTCATACAACAGTTGGTATAAATCACACTGGCAGTATGTCTCAGTTCTAATGAAGGCATGTTTGTGAGGAATTTTTAAGCACAGCCAAGACCAGAGGTCAGGTAAGTCATAGTGAAACAGAAAGCATGAACTTTTGAGGTAGTACTTGAACTCCCAAAGCAAATTTCATAAAAGTGAAGCTCACATCAATGAGAAAGAAAAAAAGGATGGAAACCTCACTCCCAAAGCCCTACCATTTATAAACAAACAGATGGATATCAATGCAGATGTACTAAAAATATTGGAAATGAACTGCTTAAGGGTTGAAAAAGCAAAGACACATGTCCTTTAGCTAACAACAATGAGATAGGAATAAATGATGCTAATGTGCAACCAAAAAGACTACCATTTATCACCACATAGATTGGTCTCATCAACCTGAAATGTCAGTGTCATATCATGTTTACATTCAAGTATGAAAAAGCACCCGAGCAAGACCTTGCCAAACTGGCATTCATCAATTGAAATGAAAAGTGATGACATTAGAGATGCATATGAATGCAGATGTACTAATAAACCGCATGGAAACTGCTTAAGGCTTAAAAAAACAAAGACAACAACAGCTTATGCAAGATGGCATGAATAACAAAGACAAACAGAAGGTCGTATGTGTGATTTCTCAAGGTCATATTATGGATGTATAATTTCTCTCATTTGCTTGGATATATTTTTTGTAACCTATTACAAGAGTTCACAAGGGGGGACAAATTATAAACAAACCATTGCAAATGAGAAGTACAAGTGTGGAGGAGAAATTAATAAGAACTGACCATTTGGTTGAAAATTAGAGAAGTACAATTGTCAAGATGAAATTGTGGCTAATGATCAACAAATCTGATAACAAACTCATATCCATGAATTTAAGTTTTCACAAATTTATATAAAAAAGGGCAAGATTTTTTTTGTAAAAAGGGATGGTGGGAACCCAGGTTCACTAACCACAGACATCACAACCAAATGGGTTGTGTAATATAATTGCTAACACAGACATGTATCAACTGTATTGCCAAGGAGGGAAATCTGCATAATGGGTGGGAAACTTGAAGAAACTTGAAAGTATGCAACAATCAGAGAGAAAAAAAATGATGCTAATCATGCTGCATAAAGGGAAGACAACAATACCAAATTTGCATAAAGGGAAGACATCATTGAACTGGAAAGTATGCAACAATCAGAAACACAACAAATGATGCTAATGTGCAACCACATCACAACCATATTTTTCACCACTTAGATGGGGTTCATCAACCTGAAATCTGAATGTGATAGCATGTATATTTTCAACAATGACAAAGCACCCAAGCAAGGCATTGGCCAAATCAAAATTGATCAATCAAATTACAGGTTATCACAGTAGAAATGCTTCAATGCAGATGACTCAAAACCTTGAAAATCCATTGGAAAATACGAAGGGATTATTAGAATAATGTGTTTGCACTATGTCATTGATAACAACACACTGGTTTGGTCGTCATTCATCAAATCCACATCAATTATCGCACATGAAGGGATTTATTTGCTTCAAACTCCAACCCATCTTCTTGTTTATGTATTCCTAGAATTCGTTTATGGCTTTTGGTGGTTTCGTTCTTAACTGACATGAAGGACAACACAAATGGAAGTGACCTGGAAACCCTAGACCCTATTCAAAAATCTAAAGCATTCGATTTCAACCCAAAACCCTATTGTCTATGTCGAAAACCCTAATAACAAATCAGATTTCCTTCCAAAGAAACTCAAATTCGATTAAGACCCTAAAATCCAAACCGTAATCATCCACACAGATGCCAATCGGGGTTGGACGTACTTGGAATTCGAAGCTTGTGATGAAGATGGACCACTTGTGAAACCTCCCGATCGTCGCTTTCTTCTTCGAAACTTTTTTTGTGGTTTGCAAGAGAAGACTGGGAAGTGGAATGGTCGGATTTCCAGTGGTGTATTTATGGAGGAGACAGGGGCAAAGTCAGGCGTTTCCCCTCCCCACCCCCTCCCACCTCCCTCCTACGAGGTGGAGAAAACTCCTCATCCACCCCGTCCCACCCCCTAATTAGCACCCCATCCACCCCGTCCCACCCCCTTGCCAAATATCGGGGCTCCGAAATCGAAAACGCACCCCCGCCCCAGCGCACCCCATCCACCCCCTCCCACACGCTTGCCAAACACGGCCCTAACCATCAATTTGCAAGAATTCTATCCTATCATATTCAATCTATTTGTATACATATACTAAAACCGGTACATAGCGTCTTATGTGGCGCGTTGTGCTTGATTCTAAAGGAAAAAATCTTATGTGGTGCATTGTGGTTGATTCTAGGAAAAAAATTAATAAAATAATATGTTATCATAGTTTATAAAAAGTTATATAAGCCACAATATCTATCTATATATTTTAGTTCATTAACAAAAATATAAATAAAAAATATTTCATAGCCATACATAGCCACAATACAAAACAATGTTAAAAATATAAATAATTAGATTATCTATATACATATAAATAAAAAATATTTTTTAACATTGTTGCCTACATGGCGTCGCGTGAGTGCATCTGCATTCTCCCGTCAAAAAGGAAATCTAATAAAAATAATTAGATAGTTCTAATCTATATAATTAAAAATGATTAAATAATTATTTTATTTTACCATAAACTCATATAATTGAATAGAATCTTATAAAAGGGGTAAGTATTATATAAGGAAAAAATATATCAATATAACGTAATAAATATATACTACATACAATATTTAATTTTAAAAAAAGAATATTAAAATATTTTAAAAATCAACTATCTATTTAATTAACGATATATTAGGGGAAAAAACCTTTTGCCTTATAAATATGAATTTTATTTATATTTTGAGAGAATACAAATAAAAGATAATTAGTTTATATATCATTTGTTGAACTAATTTTATTTATATTTATATTATTTTTTGGTGGAAAGCATAATTTATATTTATATTATTATTTTTATTTATTGGAATTTATCTAGATTATTTGTAATATTACATTAACGTATTATCTATGCACGGGACGGGACCTACACTAGTATGTATATATAGTTATATGTTAAGATCGTCATATGTAATCTTTTGATCCAAAAAAAAATTCTAGTCAAAGTTTAACCAATTAAATTTTGGATTTTTTTTAGCGAAATGTCTATTTTTAACAAGGCATTTTGTAAAATGTCCACTTTTATATTCATTTTTGCAAAATGTCCTAATATTACATATTTGCCGCTCCTTCCCATTTTTAATTTAACTATCTTCCTTCCTTCCCATTTTTATTTTGACCATTGACCGGTCAAAGTCATTGAATTTGGTGAAACAACTTTGGTGACACATGTAGGATCATACAAAAAAAATTTTGTGACAATTTTTTTTTACGAGATTAGTGTCACCACCTTTATAAGTGGTGACACCGGTCAATAACTTTGGTGACACATGTATGATGATAAACAAATTTTTTTGTGACAGTTTTTTTTACGAGATTAGTGTCAACACCTCTATCACTGTCATTACCCCTATCGATGTCACCACTCCTATCGCTGTCACCACCACCCCTATCACTGTCACCACCACCTCTATCGTTGTCACCGCCCTATCAATGTCACCACTCCTATCGTTGTCACCACCACCCCTATCACTTAGGGGTGTTATTCGAGTCGAACGAGCCGAGTAGTGAGTTGCTCATACTCGACTCGGTACTGTTCAAGCTCGAGTTCGAGCTCGGCTCGAATTTTACTCGAGCTTAGAAGCAAGATCGAACTCGGCTCGCGAGTATTTGAACAAGATCGAGCTCGTTTTGCTCATTTTTTGTCGAGCCGAGCTCGAGCTCGTTTAAGCTCGTGTTATTGTTTTACCTTGTTTTTGCTGGAAGTTCGTTTCTGAGATCGTTTTTGGCTTAGCTGCATTAATAATAGTGTTATTACAACAAACCATACATAATTGAAAGTTTGAAACCATGCCTTTTGTAGGAAGTTGTTGGAGCTCCTTAGCTAATAGCCAACTTGGCACCACAATGGTTGCATTTCACAGATTTAACCCCCTTTTCCACCGTTTCAGTGACATCTTCCCAAACAGATGAAGTCTTCCTTTTTGCTCTCTTTTTAGCCTGCTGATTACCAACAGAAACCTCTGAAACTTGATCAATTTTCTCCTCAACAGTTAGAGGAGCAGGAGCTGTGGAGGAATCCCCAACCCCAACGTCAACCGATTCACCGGTTGGAGTTGAAGTTGTTCCAATTGGAGTCGACATAATATGATAACTACAATAACAAAACAAAACAATTAAACTATAATCTGGAAATCTGTAATTGGATCAACTGTAATCTAAAGGGGAAAAAACAATGAAACAATGGAAGAACTTTAATCTCAGAAACAATGGAACTTTAATCTCAGATTTTTTACTGATTTAACTACAATGGAAAGGAACAATAAAAATATAATTTGATTGTTTATGAGATTTTAGGACCAAAAGTGGGTGATTTTATACAGTTAATAGGCTATTAATCTCATAAACAATGGAAGAACTTTAATCTTAGAAACAATGGAACTTTAACATCAGATTTCAAGTAAGAACTTTAATCTCAGAAGCAATGGAACTTTAATCTCAGATTTTTTACAAACTGATTTCAAGTAAGAACTTTAATCTTCACTCAAGAACAACTGAACAAGGGGAAGAACAAGTGAACAACTGAACAATGGTCGAAACAATTCAAACAGAAACAAGATCTGATGGAGGAGGGGCCGAAGAACAAGGGGCGAAAAAAGAGAGATTAGCGAACTTACCAGATTTTGGCCGCCGGAGCCGGGGACTAGGCGACGCCAAGGAGGAGCCGGGGAGGAGGCAAACACCGGAGCCGAGATCTGAACAAACGAACTGCAGAAGAGAAGGAAATGGGGAGGAGGTAGAAACTAGGAGGCGATGCCGAGGAGGAAACGAACTGAGGCGGCGCCGAGGAGGAGCCGGGGAGGAGGCGGCGACGCCGAGGAGGAGCCGGGGAGGAGGCAGCGCCAAGGAGGAGACGGGGAGGAGAATAAAGGAAGGTTGGAAGAGGATTGAGAAATGAAATGAGAACGCTCCTGGAGGCTGGAGACACACTGAAACCCTAAAACTAAAGGTGGAAAAGCCCAGGGGCAAAATTGTCCGAGTAATATGAGCTACTCGAGCTCGTACTCGGCTCGAGCTCGATTCGAGCTCAGGAGCTTGCTCGAACTCGGCTCGTTTTTCAAATGTGAACATGTAACGGCCCAGGATTATGATTCCCGAGTTACGTTTTGAGGGATGAAACCCCTCGTTGGGATCTTGCGCCCCGAGTACAGGTTGAAGGTTTGAAATCGAAGATGGGTAGTTTAAAGTGGGATTTCGCACCCAAATCCGGAAGGTCCGTTGGAGACCCTGGGGTAAACCCCTGTACCTGTCCTAAGTCTACAACGTGGGAAATCCTTTATCATGCAAAGGGCATAAGTTCTGAAAGTGATACAACCAGTGCCACGGCAGAGCCGGGTCAAAACAGAGTATAATTAGGGAGAAATCCCAAAAGTGTGAATCTGGTAAAGTTAGGTTTCAACCACTCACTCTCCGCCATATGAATAGACCCCGTCATAACAGCACAAAATCAAGCAGTGTATCGGGTACCTGAAACTATACCACCAAGTCAGGCCAAGAGTCCGCCCGCGGGTCCTCTCACCGCGCTGAGGACATATAATACGCCTATACCTAGAATAAAGATGCCTTCATGCAGTACTGGAATATTAACCACACTATCATGTTCCTAACTCATATGTGCAGAATATTAAGTAAGGCCTTAACAAAGAATACCAAGTGGTATATCCCTCTTCTACCACCACCCCTCTTTCAGACAAGGTGGAGACTGGCCAGTTCGATGCTATAATCATATCAAATCTCATCATCATATCATATCTCATCATCGTATCATATCTCATGCCCATCTCGTATCTCGTGATATATATAAATGACTCGAGGAGGACAACACCCGATGAAGCTGGGCTGCCCTATGACCCTAGCAACGACTCTAGGATTCACAAATAACGGCCGTTCTGTATTCAGACGCATATAGAGTAAGGATGCTCATTCGTAAATGCAATTCCTAAGGGCTTATCCCATATTCTCTTCCTAGGTTCCAAGTCATAATCAAATTCCAATACTTCAGCTTCCATCATTTCTATCATCAAGGATCGTATATATAATAGCAATCATATCTCACGTTTAACAACATCACATAAACACGTCAAGTACAGTCGTATAATATAATATATCTAGCATCGTATCGTCTATGGTAGGATTTATCACATCATCTCACGGAAGTTACACACCATATCAATCAGATAAGCACGTTATATCAATCAGATAAGTGCATCATACTCATTCTAACTACCAAGCGTCATCGCATTATAGGCAAGCAACTGCTTCCGTACAGTAGTATTCCATCGAGTTCAGGGATAACTATGTTAGTACTAACAGTTCCCTATTGTCAACGGCAACACATCAGAGAATCAACATCGTCTATAGCATAGAATTCACACAACATTCGGCCCCAAGTAAAGTATACACTAGATCACTATCTCAGGAGAATCTGCCTACACTACCAACTCAATCCACTACCAGTTCTAGGCACCATTGCATTCCGCTCAAATACAACCTTTCTAGCCTCATAACTACCCGCAATTAAGGTCAATTACCCAAACCACTACTAGGTATCCCAACTCCTATGCCATTAGGCCATCTAAGGGCCAATCCACTTCGACATCCCGATCTCAAGTCCTACCTTCCACTCAACTATTTAAAACTATCTCTTGGAGTTCCCAAATCACAAAATTCCCTCATTCCGACAAGCTGAACAACTCGATCTACTACCAAGACTCCACCTGAACATCATCCCCCAAAGAGACATCTTGAATCACCTTGCTAACCCAATCATACTTCCCACGCCACTAACCACTCTCACTAACCATCCATCTCTAAGAATCCAACTCATACTAATCATCTCACACATGTCACTCTCGACTAACTCTAATGCAGAAATCCATCTCATGCTACTCCCAACCACGAATTACCAAGACCCTCATCACCAAAGCCTATCCTCAAGGTGCAACCACTGATTTTACCTACTCATCCCATTCCATAACTCACGAAACCTGAACCACTCATGACTCCTCAAGCTGACCTACCCTAGATCCTCTTCCCATCATTATCCGAATTTACCTTAAGTTACCACTCCTTAACCACGACCATTTTCCCTAACGAAATCTTATGTCACCCTAGCTCGAATTACCCATAACATCGCAACTTGACCAATTCTCCCACGATCTTCCAACCGATAGAATTCCCACTGAACTCCTATGACATCCTCGTCCGAATTTCCTAGGTACCACAACTTCACCAACCTTCTAAAATCTCTTATCCTCTATAGCGTCCTCAATACCTTCTGCTTGGCCTAGTTCCCAAATCCATGCTCATAATCTCTCTATCTCAACCTTAAGCCCACAGTCTTACTAGGAATATCCACTACATCCTTTCCTAGCTACCAGTCTTTCCTAGAAGATTCATCTCACAACCTTAATTACCTCAATAGCCACAATGAACTCCACTCATAAATCCCGATTCATTCCCTATGCCGAAATCCTCCAACAACGCATCTAGAGATCCTTCACTCATAAATTCCCCAAGCATTACCAATCCTATCTAAACAACCCCTAAAATACTCATCACACGAACAATCCTGATATGAACAACCTAATATCCCCGATCAATAATTTCCCAAGCAACCTCATACTACTCTTCCTTGGCAATTCCTCAACCTCATCCCTTACCGAAATCGTTCCCACTCATAGCACACACCATCTAGTCCCAAATTCTACGATTCTTCAGGCGTTCCTTAATCGATCATCCTTACGTTGCCCAAACTCTGCTCCTAGACTACCTAGACACTACCCTTAGCGCACCAACCCGTCTAATAGCATTTCCACTACAAGAACTCCTCGACCACTCCTAGCCTATCCAGCCACCTCTAGAACTGTCCAAACTACCTATACCCTCACACACTACTTGTCTATACTTCCACCTCTAATTAAGACCTACCTAGAAGCTCATCTATACTCACGGACCACTATCTTCGACACATCCCAACTCACTCGGCTCTACCCAAGCTAACGCATCCATCCTGCCCACCCTCTCGCTCATCTCATGCCCAAGAACAAAGACTTCAATCCCTCTGTCACTTTCCGACCTAGCTTACCGAAGAATATCTCGACTCATGCCCAAGAAGAAGCACCACCACACATATAACCCATAACATACTCGCCAGCAAGTCAGTATACCAAGCACCAAGGCACATTATCATAGAAACCAGTTAGTCAGGCAATCATTGCTACCAGTTCGGCACATCCATTATCACACATTCAATTATGTCAGTTCTAGGCCTATCACACAACATCAATTCCGATTAGTATAAAAGAATCCACGATTTGAATTAAGAATGCTCTTCCTCGTGTCTGCTGGAATGAATCTGTTAACGATTGTCATCTTTGAAGCATATTCGTCCTTTTTGCCATTGGTGACGTTGTTCATGGGGCCTAAGGGGTCATGGACCCATCACACTTCCATTGCGCCGCTCCGGTGCCACTTGGTCGTCGGCCCTAGCTTTCTTGCATATCGGCGCTCATCGAAGGATCGCAAGGGTTAGAAGTTACGGAGATAGGGGAGAGACAAGGGCGGACAACACAATTCCTTAAGAGTTCAGGCATGGACCAGGACTAGGGACGACGAGACCAAGGATAAGATCCCAACCCGAGAGTTACAACGATGCCCTTATAATTATGGCACGCAAACACATAAAAATCAAGAGATATCATCACATTATTTCACACTAGTATGCACCTATCTCAAGGAATATCGATTTACGCATTCATAACATGTTCATATAATCATCTTTATATGTGTGCAGAACAAGCTAGCAACTTATCATTTCATTCACCAATTATGTTTGACAGACTAAGAATATGTATAAACAGACTGACATGGGACATATATGGCCCAAGTTATGCAAGATCTAGCAAACATCACAGGATATCATATGCACGACTTATCACTCATTTAGATACACAATTAAGCAAGTCATAATATTACGGAAAGCATGCTAAGATGTACCCTAAAAATCCTGCTAAGGGTATGGTCAGTTCATGCAGGACTGGTATAGCAACTATCTCATCACATACATCCATATTCGCATAGTAAGACTAGTACGTCACACAATCATACGAGGGCCTATAAGTGGGAGGTATATGTCTTACATGATACTAGAAATACTCATTAAACAAGTACACAACCAATGAGGTCCAATTAGGTTAATCTGGCATTCTAAGTCATCCAATTCACGTTTTAAACATGCAACGAGAGTTGAACACACTATCATGGACCTAGTTCATAGGGAGACAATAATCATGGGAATTCAATACATAAGACACATACATCAACTCATAAGTGCAACCATGCAATGTACCGGGAAAGTCATGCTGAATTATACCAATATAGCATGTCATTAAATCACAAAAAGGCTATCATTATAACTTGACATAATTCTCTAAGGACAATCACCGAATCACCACCCCGTTTCCCCGTGGGACGCTATTATGACTTGCTGGGTAGGACACAAGGACATTCACGCCGTTTCCGAGAGATGAGGGTAGAACTCGTGTTTAGACTCTTGTGACAAGAAGACATGGTTGGCCATTACGAGGATCGAAAGGGATGACTCCATAAGACAACTCACTTCTATCTCGAAACGATTTAAATCCTCACTCCCACTAACATACTCAGGTAACCCTCACATCTGACACGATTTCCGAAGGCATTTAGTTGACCGACCCAAAATTCCCGTGAAAGACCCCAATCACAGGCACGAGACTCGATAGAAGCATCGATGGTGGGATACGAAACAAGACTCTAAACAGGAGAGCGGATGCTTCTCGACCCTTGCTAACATGCCTAGATGTTTTGGTGGGGCGGATGACAGAGTCAAAACCATCAGGAAGTTTGAATTATGAAAGGGCTATTTCGACAAAACAGGAATTCCGATTACATAAGAACAAGGTTTTCTTCCACTAGCCCGTTTGCACAGTTATTCAACACATGATTCAAGTCAAGGCATACTGATTAGTCCGTTATCCTAAGCACAATAGAACACTCATCACGGAAGCAATCAACAATATTAATATGATCCTCTCCGAGGAGGATCGCCCTCGAGCTCAATTGCATATATGTACATATATAAACGTAAGCATAGAGACGATCTATGTCGTCCTTCGAGGGACGACTGACCGGAGGGGCAAAACCTCACGACCTCCTAACTCAACACTCCAACCTCCGTGGTGTTCCTTGGAGTCTTCTAGGTCCATCTGTAAATAAAAGCTAATATTTTGCCTACTGTTCCCCGAATTCTACATCCATAAGGGATGTCTACCGCTTGGGTCTCTACCCACGAGATTATTTCCCCTTTATTCATTTTAAGTTTTAAGTCCAATTAAATTCATTTTGCCCTTTATAAAATATTTTCCAAAACCATTTTAAAACATTGGGCGATTTTCAAAACCTCTTCAACCTATTGTACTCGGATTGCGAAACCTCAGCTCTGATACCACCTTTGTAACGGCCCAGGATTATGATTCCCGAGTTACGTTTTGAGGGATGAAACCCCTCGTTGGGATCTTGCGCCCCGAGTACAGGTTGAAGGTTTGAAATCGAAGATGGGTAGTTTAAAGTGGGATTTCGCACCCAAATCTGGAAGGTCCGTTGGAGACCCCAGGGTAAACCCCTGTACCTGTCCTAAGTCTACAACGCGGGAAATCCTTTATCATGCAAAGGGCATAAGTTCTGAAAGTGATACAACCAGTGCCACGGCAGAGCCGGGTCAAAACAGAGTATAATTAGGGAGAAATCCCAAAAGCGTGAATCTGGTGAAGTCAGGTTTCAACCACTTACTCTCCGCCATATGAATAGACCCCGTCATAACAGCATAAAATCAAGCAGTGTATCGGGTACCTGAAACTATACCACCAAGTCAGGCCAAGAGTCCGTCCGCGGGTCCTCTGACCGCGCTGAGGACATATAATACGCCTATACCTAGAATAAAGATGCCTTCATGCAGTACTGGAATATTAACCACACTATCATGTTCCTAACTCATATGTGCAGAATATTAAGTAAGGCCTTAACAAAGAATACCAAGTGGTATATCCCTCTTCTACCACCACCCCTCTTCCAGACAAGGTGGAGACTGGCCAGTTCGATGCTATAATCATATCAAATCTCATCATCATATCATATCTCATCATCGTATCATATCTCATGCCCATCTCGTATCTCGTGATATATATAAATGACTCGAGGAGGACAACACCCGATGAAGCTGGGCTGCCCTATGACCCTAGCAAGGACTCTAGGACTCACAGATAACGGCCGTTCTGTATTCAAACGCATATAGAGTAAGGATGCTCATTCGTAAATGCAATTCCTACGCATGATACTACATGACATACTCTTATATATGCATATGCAACACCTACATACTATATGACACATCAGGCAGGAGGTACTGGTTACTGAGTAAGCCCCGGAGGTACTTACCTGGCTAGCAGATCGGCAACAAAAGAATCCAGCACACAATAGTCACAATCACATAGTATCACCTAGTACATAATGGAATATATATAAGTCTACATTCAACTATTAAGCACTCAAGCACACCTCAATCAATAGAACAAGTAACATATTATGAAAGTCATTTCATCGCATCATCTACTCCTCAAGACCACATCGTTCTCCATAAATCATTCAACCAATTCTGCATGTTCATATACGTCATTTCCACATATACCTCAACGGTTCATCAAAATCATAAGACATAATTTGTGTGATATAAAATCCTACTAGATCGCCATAATTATCCAACATTTAATCTCATATAATAATTCACCACAAGTCATGCTATTAGTCACACATATCATACCGTTAGTCAAACGATCATATCATCATGCTAGTTAGTCATCGAACAAGTATAATTCTCAGGCTAGTTCCAAAACTTTACCAATTTCGAATTAAATAGTTAAGAATTCCTACCCGTTGAAAATATTCGCTAAATTCCTTTTTAAATTTGTTTATTAGATTACCTTCCAACATTGAAATTCTTTTTCAAATTCTTTATAAATCTTTAAGTCCCAATAATAGTATAGATATTTTAAACACCATTTATTAGCACACTTTTATAAAATATTTCCGAATCCCTTAAAGTCCAAACCTTTTTTATTTAATAAAACCAACCCTTTATAAATATCGTGAAATAATATTTTATACCTTAATCCCCAAATAATATTATAATATTTAAATACCGCTAAATAGTTAAATAATTAAACGGATAAACCCGAACCGAACCCATTTAAAGCCAACCGAAACGAACCGAACCAAACCCGCCTAAATCTAATCCAACCCGGTCAAATATTAAGCAATTAATATAAATTGCAAGGGGCCCCACAATACGTCTTCTTCCTCAAAATTGAAATAGAAGCTCCCGCCATGGCTCCCTGCTCGCCCGAACAGGAGACCCGTCGGCGAGCCTGAGCTCCACCTTCCGGCCTCCCTCGTCCTTCCTCCGTCGCACCTGCTGCTCTCGGTGCACTGCCCACGCTCGGACCTTCCCAGCCTGCTTGCAATCCCGGCCTCGATCGCTCCCTCGTTCTCACGCTTGTCTCGCACTCTCGGCCTCGCTCTCGAGCTGCCGGAGCTCTCGAGCTTGCCCACTCCTCTCCGACCCATTCCCGAATCTCTCTCCCGACTACCCGAGGACAAGAAGGAACCAAAACGAATCAAGGAAAAGGATCTCGGTTCGAACGCTCACCGAGATGGTTCGCGACTTCGGAGCTCTCGATTGGAGGTCTCGGCGTCGTCGGAGGCTCGCGATGGCTTCTCGAACCTGCATCGGACATGGGTGAGTGTGATGGTAGGGCTCGAGAGTGATTTGGATCGGAAACGAAGGAGAACGGCTTAACGAAGCGGCGAAGTGCACTCGAACAGGGAAGGGAGCTTCGATGGCTCAACGGCGGCGCTGGGCGGCTCCTGGTTGGCTTGGCTGCATCTTCGGACGTCGGAGAGGGTGTGGAGGTGCCCAGGAAGCTGCTGGCTTCAACGGAATGGAGGATGGAGATGGTGATGAAGTGAAGGCGATGGCATGAAGAAGAGTGAAGACGATGGGAGCGGGTAAGTTGATGACGGTGATGGTGAATGGTAATGGTGAAGGTGACGGGTGAAATAGGCAGGGGATGGGTCGATTTGCAGGGTAAGGTGAGGTGAGAGGAGTGGGTGAGGAAGGAGTGTGAGAATGGGTAAACAATTACCCAGAACAAATCCCGAACACACGAATTCCGAATCTCAAAATTAGTTTTCGAATGTTAGTTTTCCCGAATCCCGCTTTCTCGATCAATTAGATTTTTTTTAAAACAGAAGAGGATATCACTATCCAATAATTATTTTGAATTTTCGAGGTAAAACGACGGAAATTATTCGCCCAAATTTTTATATTTCGGTCAGAATCCGTTAAATGAGTTTTAAATTCGACTTAATTTTAATTTTTTTATCGTCTTTTTCCGAAAAATTAGGATTGAAAATCTTAGCATTTACAGAACAAGCTCGAGCCGAGTTTTTCGAGCCCAATCCAAGCGGCTTGTGTCCGCATAACACCCCTACTATCACTGTCACCACCACCCCTATCGTTGTTACCACCCATATCGATGTCAACACCCCTATCGTTGTCACCACCCCTGTCGATGTCACCACCCCTATCGTTGTCACCACCCCTATCGTTGTCATCACTATCACAACCCTTATCACTACCACCCTTATCACTGTGGTGACACCTTTGTTTTTTTATGAGATGACTGTAGTGACACTGTCGGTGGTGACACATATAGTAGCAACTTTTTTTTGTTACAGATTTGTTGTTTGAGTTTTTTTTTTTACGGAATTACTGTCACCACCATTATCATTGTTACCACTGATGTCACCAACTCTTGATGACACATGTAATTTCATGAAGAAAAAAAAATATAGTGTAATCACACGCAATATCACTGTCACCACTAATGTCACCACCCTTATTAGATGTCACCACCTTTATTTTTAGAGTGTTTAAACGGGATCATTGTCACTATCATTATCGATCAAACACAATATGACCAAAATTATATAAAAAAACATAGAATTTTACAAAAATATATAGTTTAATCACATGCAATATCGCCAAAAAATAGTGTAATCATACGTAAGAATGAATTAAACACCGAAAAATAAATTAACCTGAAATTAAGAAATCGAAGATGAAATCACATCGAAAAAGGTAAAATTGCAGGAAATATCCCCATCTTTTGGAATAGTTGCGCTAAACACCCTTAACTTTTCAAATTTCGTGTAATATCCTATACTTTAGGGTAAGTTGCTTTAGGTATCCCACACCTCCCCCATCGATGAAAAAATCCGGTTGTGGAGTATGACCTGTCAATTTGAGGATGACATGGCATGTTAACATATCATACACAAATATGGGGGATTTAAGGGTAGTTTGATCCTTTGATTCATCATCCATGGTTTCTGTATTCCACTTGCATGAAAATTTTCACTTAATAAATATTTTTTCTTTACCTCTTATTGAATTTGGGTAGGAATTAATGTCATTATCTTATATATTCCAATTTGTATCTCTTTTTTTTTCAAATTATGGCAAAAAGTAATGACATTAGGCTAAAATTAACCCAGCAAAAAAACCCAACATTTTACTGTCATGGCCTTTACTGTCATAAGAGAGAAATAATCCAGCAAAAAAAATTCCAATCAATATCTCATTTTTCCAATCAATAATCAAGCAAAAAATACTAAAAAAGAAAAGAAAATGTGGATATATCATCAAATCCAGCAACAAACACAAAGGGTACCTGTCGACATTGATAACAAATGAGGTTAGAAGACAATCTACCTGTGACATCAATTGAATCATTCGAGCGCCATATGTGAACTCTCAGTTTCATTCCCTCGGATGCACAGAGAATGCGCAGGCATATTACAAGGTTCTTACCTGTGCAGCCCACAGGTTTCCGATGCAGGGCATAACCGTGGCCATAACAACGCAAGTACAATAGAACTTTATTATTACTCTCATCAATGTAATGAAATCTGGTAAAAAAATGGTCAAACAATCAAAAACATAATTTTTGGACCATTGATAGTTTCCACTGATTGTCCATAGGCTAAGTCATACTTTTTCTTTTTAAAACAATCAAAAACATAATTTTCACAAGGGACCCTAAGCCAATTGCAACATGCAACAACGTGGCAACTTGGAACTCCGGTAAGATCCCATTTTCTACAAGTACAAGTTCTAGCCTCCAAGTTAACACACAACATGTCAGTATGGTGCATTACTTGAAACACTCTAGTGTGAGCTGCCAATGGAGTACAATTCTTTTCAGTATCTTTCTCCTGTTCAAGGCTTTTCCTGATTCTTAGACAAAGATCATCAGCCCTATCATTCATCAAACTCTTTTTCCTAAATAACCTCTGCATTATATACAACCTCATATCCTCCATCATTTCAATAACAGGCATGGCCCTTGCTTGCAAGATGCATCCGTTGAAAGTTTCAGCAAGGTTGCTCACAATCACATCAATCTTTGACAACGTTCGTAAATAACTTCTACAAAAGGTGCTTGGATTTTGACGCATGAAATCTTCTGCTGCAGTAGCACTAAGTGTTTTCATTTCTCCCATCGCAATATCAAAATCTAATTTAGTATACGCCTTTGGAGCTTTCCATAAAAGGTCATGCATCTGATCTCCCTTGTGTTTTTTATGCCGGTTTGCATAAATATGTCTAGCACAATTTCTATGCTCTACCAAAGGAAAGTGTTCCTTAACAGCATTCAAGAGCCCATTTTGTTGGTCTGAAAGTATCGTGCACTCTTCACCACCAAACGTACATAAATCTGCCTTTAAAGCTTCTAAAAACCAACTCCATGAATCGTTGTTTTCAGCTTCAACCACAGCCCAAGCAACTGGGTACATTTGATTGTTTCCATCCCTACCAATTGCACATAGTAGCATACCTCCAAGAAATGTCTTTAATAAGCATCCATCAAGACATAAGATGGGTCTGCACCCCACCCTGAATCCCTCTCTCAAACTTTTGAAGCTAACATAAAACCTTTTAAACACCTCAGGTTCGCTTGGTATTCTAGCTTTATCAGTCAACAGAATTGTAGTTGTGTAAGGATCAGCCCTCTTTAACTCATGCATATATGAACCTAACTTCATGTAGTGATCTACAAGTGACCCATGCAATAACTTGTGAGCTTCCAACTTTGTTCTATAACACTAAATTTACTCAGTGATACCCCATACTTTTCCCTCACCTCACTTATCAAATATTTGTTTTCCCAGTTTGGAAACATCTTGTACTTCGATTGCAAGAATGAGTGCTAGTTAAAGATTTCACAACAAATTAATCCCTACTCCCATGCCAAGAAGCATATATCTTCCAAGAATAACCCGACTTGCATTTTGCAGCTAACCGTGCTTCCTCACTTTTATACCACCTTATATTATACCCAGCTACAACTGCATATCTATTAACCACGCCCTTGAATATTTATGGAGAAGCAAACTTCATACCCACTTTCCAAACAAGAGCCTTGAAGTTAGTAATGGCATCAACCTCATCAATAGTCTTGAAGCTTGGCTTCCTTGTAGGCACTTCATCATCACTTGTGTCACATAAACTACACATTAGTTCTTCAACTTCATCCTCGTCAATGTTGGTTGTTGGAGTATCATCTACTTTCTCTGTTCTTTTCTCCACAATAGCTTTTCTACTTAACATCCACTCATCATAGCTAGAAATATCACCTACACTTTGAATTTCATCTTCATTAGCCTCATAGTCTGGATCAATTTCATCTTCATTAGCCTCAAATTCTGGATCAATTTCACAACTACTATCATATTGAAGGAGTTCAGTAAAGGTGTAACATTTTCCATCAATTTCAAGAGAGAAACATGAAGTTGCTTGTGCTCCTTCATCTTTATTTTGTATAGGAAGCTCATTGTCTTCATCTATGGCATTCATGTTCTGTAATAATGAAATAAGAGACAAAGAATGTAGGACCACTACTAGATCCAATGACACACGTTTTTATCCAAAAGCACAAAAATAGTACAAAATATAACAAGTAATATTTAAATATAAGTAAGACCACAAATCAACTAGTACAAGAACGGTGATATTCAACAAAGAACCAACTATCACTTAAACCCCTAATCAGTCAAACCCTAAACAGTCAAATACAACAACAAAATTAAAGGGGTTTTTTAGGAGACGAAATTGATTCCAAAGAGACAAAATTGAAACATGAAAAGGGAGAAATTGATTTTAGGAGATAAAAATTGAAACATGAAAGTGGAGAGAACATACCATTGTTAGAAGGATTTGAGGTCTGATTGTCAAGAAACTTGTGGGAAGAAGTTGAAGTAGCGTTTACCCTAAAGGCTAAAGTTAAGATATTACACAAAATATGCCATATCATCCTCAAATTGACATGTCATACCCCACAGCCAGATTTTGTCATCGATATGGGAGGTGTGGGATACCTAAAGCAACTTACCCTAAAGGTGGGGATATTTCTTACAATTTTACCCATGGAAAAATTGATTGCAACTTTCAAAGGAAATAATAAAAGACTATTTATATAAGGTCTTAGAAACATAGGTATAAGACGAGATAGGTAGATGGAGGAAATAGGATAGAAATTCGTTGGTGTCCTCATGTGAAAGAGTGGAACCCTGTTGTTGGAGGGTAAAATTTCATGAATTTTATGTGGTTCATGATCCCAAATCGTCACATTCATCACATATCAAACAATGTGATAACTTTTCTTCAAATTAAATACAAGTCCAAAATTGGGCTTACAATAATCTATTGCAATTTGCAAGCCCAACCCCATCAAGCCCAAACATGTCAAAAAAGAAGTATGGCTAAAGTGGGAGGTTACAAATGTTAATTGTATTCCCATTGCACTTAAAAAAATGCAAAAAAAATCAAATTAGGTACAATTACAGTACGTGGCCTAAAGTGGAAGGTAACTGCCTCTGATAGTCTATAAAAAAAGCTTTGCATCAGTTTCTTCAGAGGCTCCTTCCTGCTAATTCTCCATACGGTTTCTTCTAGCCGGCTTTCTTCTCCTTCAAAAGGCTTCCTTTTTCTTTCCTCTTGAAGGTGCTCAAATCTGCAAATATACACAGCCGAGAACACAAACAGTTAAAAAAAAATAGAGGGAGACATATACTGCATGAGGTAGAAAGTCTATCCCTCATAAACTTTGTTGTTTCATCTTTATTTTGCAGGTAAAAGAAAATGGAAGAAGGATGAGGACAATCCAAATATACATACTCTCGTCTAGCGTTGCATTCCTTAAGGGTTTGAAAGGTTTAACTTTCTTACCTGGAGTGTAGCGCGTAGTAGGTCCAGAGTATACCCGTAGTTGGCTCGAAAGTGAATACTTTTGCCGCTACACTGGATCCCAACGTGGGTCGGTTCACAGGAAAGAAGTGCTGCTGGATTTTTCCTGGATGGTTTTGATTACTGGACAATTGCAACAAGTTTCCTATATCAAAAAGGAGGACCACCTAGAGGAAAGAAAAAAATGCAGGGGATAACCAGATCAAATGCTAATTAAAACAAAAATGGATTTGCGCCTGCTAGCCTTCAATCAAAACAACAAAAACAGAGCCTACAAATGCTCTCTAATTGCCACCAAATTACAATTAGCGGGCTAACCCCTAAACTGTCTCCGGTTGCTACCAAATTGCAACTAGTCTAAATTGGTGATTAACCAAAAAGGGGAAACAGTGATTGAAATCAAGAGATTGGGACTCAAATTTTCGGTCTCAAAATTAACATGTTGATCCAGCATCAAAGCACAAATTGAAATCCAAATCAGTAGGTATAACAAATCAATACTACTGATAAATCAAGGATATCAAATTGTTGGAAGGAAAGGAAAGAAATTCGAACACACCCATTCAGAGGAGTCGGAGTTGCAGCGACGCTCCCGTAGGCGGCGGCGAGCCCTTTGCCTAGAAGATAGGGCAACAGGAAAGCTGAGATTTGGGCATAAAACATCAAAGCCCTAAACAAAACAAATTTGGGTTGAACTGAACTTCATGATTCAAGTGTACTTACCCGGAAGTACTCGGAATTCGCACGTCTCTGGCCTTTCCTGGAGGCTTGAGGTCTCGAATTCTTCATAATTTGTTCCGTTTGCCCAAGCGAAAACTCCTCAAACGTGTGTATCAATGGACGATGACTTGGGACTCGATCACCACTTCCTGAAATCGCTCGCCTCCCTCTCCCTGAGTCCCACCGTGTTCGACTCTTTGCTCTAGTCTCAGATCCTCGCATCTCTATCACCAACTGATTAGGGATTTGATGCCAGCTATGGCTGAGAGGATTCCCAGTAAAGAAAAAAAAAGAAAGTCAAAGAGAGAGACAGATGGGCTAAAGTGCTAAACTTGCAGTAAGCGTACCTGTTGCCCTAAAAACAAATATACGTGAGATGGGTTTATCTCACTTTGATGACCAAATGGCTCGGTTTTACAAAGTCTCAAATTGGGCTAAGTAAAAGAAAAATCAAATCAAGCTGGCTATTAATGGGATACAGGCCTTCGGCTCTCTTCGGAGAGCTTCTCCAAAAAAAAAAAAAAAAAAAACTCCACCGCCACCATCTTACTCCATCGATGACCAAAAAGCCATCTTACTCCATCTCCGGCTAGGCTACTAATCGCCGTTTAATTTCAGACCAAATCTCTCTCTTCGGAGAGCCTAAATCTATCTTCGGAGAGCCCAAATCTCTCTTCGCAGAGCCCCGATTCCCCTTCTCGGAGAGCGTTCAATCCAATAGGTTGCTCCGCCCATCCTCGGCTGCTCCTACTCGGCATCATTGGCTCCGGCCACCCTCGTTGGTTGGCTCGTCGGCCTCCTGGTTTCCTTGGATCCGGGTGGGTTTTCGATGGTCCTTCTAATTGTGAAATTAATTTGGGGCTTTCACCCTTCGCATTCGGTATTATTCCACTACGGTCCCGATTCCGCTCCCCCTTACTCGGGTCTAGGCGCTCCTCCGTGGGGCCTCGCTCCGCCGCCGGTGGTTGGGTCGGGTTGGCTTTGATGATTCGTTTTTCACCGAATCGCTTCCCTCCTCCTTCGCCCGCCTTCGCTGCCTTCGCCCATGCCCAACACCCACCTTTCTTCCCCCTTCCCGGTCAACATTACTACTCATCGCGGGCGGCGCCGTGCCAAACACCCGGCTTCCTCCCCCATCCTTATTTGGGGCTCCCGAGGGCTTTTCCAAACTCTTCAACAGACGCCGTCGCCTACCAATTTTCGGTGCCGATGGCGTTCCCTTCCGTCGTCGCTCCTGTGCTTCCCAGCGCGGCCCCTTTTCGCCGATGCTCCTATGCCTCCTTGCTAAAACCTCTTTACTCCTTGCGCGGCACGCCTAAATCCGGATTTTCCGGGATCGTGTTGTGGCTCGTGCTGTGCAAGTTTCAGATGCTATCTTTTGGGAAAGGAAAAAATAATAATAAATTAAGGTGGGCTATCACGTGTTTGGCCCAAACTTACCCATTTACATGAAATTATTAAATATGTTATAAGGCATTTAATTATTTAAAATCCCGCAAGGGCTTGAAACACCGTTCGAAAGAGCTTGGATTAAATCTCGTTTGGGCTTGACCGGTCCGTTGTGACTGGTTTTTCACGGTTTGCTTTGCTTGGGTGGCGTGCGTCTCTACTTTGGTGTGGCTGGGGGTTCTTCTTCTATGTTGGGGTTCTAGCAGTCGGAGTCGGGTTTGGCTGGGATCGTGATAGTGTGTACGGGGCGACTCCGTCTATGGAAAGGAGCTTCCTGGAGGTTCGTCTTCACTACCCACAGGGATTCCTGATGTATCGCCGGCCAGCGGTGCTGTTTTTGGACGGTGCTTGGCTTTCGTCCATAGTCTACGTCCCCTTCGTATTAGATTTAGTTTTCCTTGGATCTTTTTCTTGTAGAATTCTTTTCCACTTGTTGTATTGCTCCGCTTTTTGTTTTTTTATTTTCGTTTGTATGTATTGACGGGTTTCCGTCTGCCGACTTGTCGGCCATCGAGATTCAGGTATATCTGATCTCGAATTATTTCCTAATCAAAAAAAAAAAGGATACAGGCCTTCGGCTTGAATTTGTTTTAAAAATTTGCTTAATTGCAAAAACAACCCACTAAATTATAAGAATTATAATTGGCATAAATTGGAAATTGAGTTTAATAAAATCATAAAATTAAACTCGTAAAAATTCCGTTGCCAGTTTATTCTAGTGGGTCAATCTGAAATCGGCTTCAACAAAAACGGAGTCAAAACCTTAAATCAAGTTTCACCAAATATAAACTTGGTTTTTGGTAGAACTACGTAAAGACTTGACACCGTAAAATCGGTTACGTAGGTAGCTTGATATTAAATCTCAAAATTATATCGGGTATAGTCGCCAACCTCTAAATTCTCTTTAAATGAATATGAGGTTAAAATCAAACAAATTAAATTGGTTCGTTTTAGAACTACAGGTGATTTGATTCTCTTCTAAGAGATACGTAGGACACTCGATATAAAGCCAAGGCTCGTCGAGTTCAATCGCCAAAAAGCAAATCCAAATTGTCCGTTCCGACTCGATAAAAAGCTTCTGCTCGTCGAGTTCGATCAACACCCTCAAATGATCTTATGATAAAACCCAAATACAAAGGTTATCTTTGTCCCGAACTACGATGACTTGATTCTACCAAACAAGTGGATACGTAGAAAACTCGGTGTAAATCAAATTCTCACCGAGTCCAGTCACACCCAAACTTTCAACCAAATTTCCTCAAATTCACTTTTTGACTCTAAGTCATCCCAAATATCAAATTTCCATCAAATCAAAAGTGTCTCATCCGACTCGACACAAAGCTCCCGCTCGTCGAGTTCGTTCACGACCAAAACTTCAAAAACTCAAATACCAAATTCAAATTTGTCATTTTCAAGAACTATGTATGATTTGATCCCTTCCAAAGGGGTACGTAGGAAACTCACAAACGAGTTCAATCACAACCTCCAAATTGACCTTTAGGTCAAATCTCAAATCAAAACAAATCAAACTCCACATCAAAATCAAATCGTTTTCTATGCAAATGATAGGCGGGTTACTTGAGTTACCCTTCCGAGAAGGTGGGCTCAGGTTACTCGGGTGGAGTGTTGTTCGAGCTACCCTTCATAGAAGGTGGGTTTCGAACTTCATCCTCTGATGCATACAAGAAAACAAAACCAAACCCAAATCAAATCGAACACAAAATCAAGATCCAAAACACTCTGAACTACATAAGGCTTGATTCTCTTCCAAGAGATACGTAGGCAACCCGCTAAATTCGGGTGCAGCCCAAATCACCAAAACCATTCAAATCTTGGTATCGATATGACTTCGAATCAAGAGGATAACCAAAAGGGGTCGAACTCAAATATTAAAAATCAATTAAAATGTGTTGTACAATTATTTGCGTATTTTTGTCCAACACCTGTCATTTGTACGTTAAAGCCTTGACAAACAACTTTGTCAAGGCCTGCAACTTTAATGTGATCACTCTTCCATCTCCCATGTATTCTTGCTTCAAAACTTCCCGGGCATCATGAGCAGTTGTTGAGGCTGCTATTCTCGGAAACACTTCATCATCTAAGGCACTCTGAATCATAAATAATGCCTTAGAATCTTTCTTCCTCTTTTCTTTTAAAGGTTGATCTGGTTCAGGAGGATTTGCATCTTCAAATCCTTGATCTACAAGGTTCCAAACCTCTTATGATTTGAACAAAGTGGTCATCTTTAAACTCCAAAAGTAGTAGTTCACTCCTTTGAAGATTGGCAATTGAGGATTGCCAACCCCTCCACTTCCATTGTTCTGCATCTTGTTGAACAATGAATTCTCGAATGTGTTTCCCTGTGTTTATCTCTCACACCTCTTAATTCCCAGAACTTGAACCCAGTGAGATCTTTAATCTCATCTCTGATACCAAATGTTGGAATGAACCACACTTGACCACAATCACAAGACACCAATGGCAAACACAAACACTTGAATCTGTGTTCTACCAAATCGACAATTTTCAGTTTTGGAAGAGAGAAATAACTACAGCTGATAACTTCTCCAATTGATTGATGAAAACTTACACAAACTAGACTACATACATGCACGAAAACTGACTCCATAACTGCTAGGCTAAGTCCACTACTCCACTAACTTAGCTAGAATAAACTGATAGAAACTGACTTTTACAAACCTTGCTCGAAATCGACTATAGCAGCACAAGCTTACTCGAGATCGAGTATGACAGATAACAGACAAAACAGAATTTTAAAACCTATGAAAACAAAGCTTGAATCACACAAGTTTAGGCAACACTTTTAACAGGATATGCTTGCTCTATATTGTTTACATTTTAAATGTCGAAATTAATGGAAAGAAGCTGAACGTACTATACAGAGCAGCATACCTGTAATTCTCTAATGTCAATTGATGTTCAAACCAATGGAAATTCTCTAATGCCAATTGAGAAGCAATCAAATCCAGAATTCATATACGCTGCTGGTTACTCTTTAAGCTTCATCTTGCTCTTCCTGCACAAGTGCAAATTCACAGAACAAATGATCATCTTTTAAATTATATTGAATAGTTATAGTAACAGTATAATTTAAAATCATGAAATCCATTCCTAAATCATAGGTAAGACAGTCTATAATGTTGAATAAACCTCACGACAAGATCCAAATCAGTGGTGACACCACAAGACTGCAACTCAAAGAGTGACATATCTTATCCATTAAATTCAAGTCAAAATCTGCAACTCAAAGAGCGCAAGCAGATCAAAGATTTCAGAGAGAGAACAAAATGGCAACACATAGGCAGACGAAGAAAATCAAGGATTTCAGAGAAAGAGAGAGGGAGATTGGAGAAATGGAATGAATACAAACCGATTGAAGTTAATTGGCATGAGAAATTGAGATGAAATTGAAGTGGAAAACGAAGAGGAATCATCGAGTCACCTCGTTATCATCGATTCATCAACGATTGAAGAAATCAGAGCCATGAGACACTGAGATCCGTCCTGGGAGAAACTGAATAGAACGAAAGTGGAATCAGAGATGATTTGGTGCCAGACAATCCAGAGATTGTAGAAAAAGGGAGATTCAAAACCAGCATACTTGTCCTCGTCAACCGGAAATACATAGGCAGGCGGAGTTGGAGGCAGTAACGCTCGCAGATCGAACGACACGCAGCTCAAGCGACAGTGGATGACCTCCGGTGAGCCGCACTCATCTTCAACCTCAATTCGCGACTGCTGTCAGCATCCCTCTCTCTATGTGAAATCCATCAGATCTCTCCCTCCTCTCGTCGGCGCTCCTTTCCTCCTCCCTACTCTCTCCGAGCGGCGCTCCTTTCCTCTCGAGACGGCCTCCAAAATCTCCGGACATAAAGAATGGGGAGGTAAAACAGCAAGGAACGGGAGGGGGGAGGGTAGGGTATAAATTAAAACGAGGGTAGTATTGGTATTACGAAAAATTTTAGGACATTTAGCAAAAACTGATTTTAAGTGGACATTTTGAAATAAGGGGTTGGCAAAATGGATATTTAGCCAAATTTCTTCTTAAAATTTTTACATATCATTAATAATGTCACATATTTAGCCACTTATTTTTTATTTTTAAAATCTTTTATTGATTAAAAATATAAAAATACATGAATCTGAGATAATAACAATGAGAAAGGAGAGCAACTCAATACTTTGTGTCTTCCAAATGAGATTACAAAGCCTTATATAGGCAATAGAAACATGGATCATAAATGTAGGGGTTAGGAAGGTGAACATCGACAATGGTATTTATAACACTCCCTCTTGAATGTGCATCTCGTAGTCTATGTATTGCCTCCTTAAAAACATTGTCTAGAAAAACCCATTTTGGACAAACTTTTTTGGACATTTTGCAAACTCCTCCGTTTTTAACACCTAAAAAAAAGTGAGTGAATAGTAAAACGTCAAGTTTTATTTAACGGATGGAGTATTGGTATACTTTTACTCTTAGTAGTATTTTTATTGATTGGGTGTAATTTTACTTTACTACTACTTCTGTTAAGAACGTTGTTGCAGACCCGCTTGCAAGGGCTGCTTTTGATTTTCCTGTTGGTCTTTTTGCTTTATAATCGCCACCCCCGGTGTGCTTGAGCTGCTGCGGATGGACCAATCAGGGGTGACTTTGACCCAGAGTTGTCATGTGTAGTGTCTTGTTTCCTTGATTTTTTTATTTTATTTTTTCCATGGCCTAAGCCCTTGTCTTTCCCCACCCAAAAAAAATTACCTCCGTTAAAAAATAGATGTTTGACTTTTTAGCACGTTTGTAAGGAGCTAAATTTTTTATAAAATATCAACTTTTTATTAATTTTTTATATATAATTTTAGACTCAATTAGTAGTAAGTGTGAATAATTTTACCTTAACTGCATCAAATCTTCTGAATTTAAACACTAGAAGAGACCGGGTGTTTTTTTTAAATTAAAATAATAGACCTTTTCTTTCTTTAAATGATTTTATATACATTATGATAAATTTTGTGTGGTTTTTGGTAATTGTGTCTAATAATGTTTTTTAGGGGACTAAAACAAATAAAAAATGTAAGCTTGGGGACTGTTTTATAATATTAAAGAGATTGTTGTCTCCATCTCATACAAAACAGAGTGAAGGATTGTTGTCTCCAATCTCCATCTTATGCGCCTCGCCGGTCCACCCTCAGTATTTTCTCACCCGCAACTTTGAAGCCTGTCACATGGACACGTTGCTCGTAAGACAGTACGTACGTACTATGTCTATGTAGCTAAAGCCTTTTATCCATCCAATATCCATATCATCTACGAACATTAACAATAACATGAACAAGTTTAAGTCTCAAATTTTCGTTAAGTTGATTGTATAAACCATTAAGGGAACTAGATGCAAAGCAGGGTCTAAAAGTAAAAAGTTAGTGTGACCAGCAAGCCAAATCTGAAGATCAAAACATGATAACTAGATGCAAACAAGGGTAACTAAGACAATCAAATATAAATCACGTTTATATATACAAGCGGTTAGATAGATAGATGTCTAGGGTGTAAAAGCATAGAATTACCAGGCACCAGAGGGTGGAAACTGCCCCAGTTGCATCACCACAAAATTACACTGATGGACAGATGATTAAATCCTGATAAAAGTCACCCTCTGTGCACATAAGAGACTAATATCTGCACTGTATTTACAGAAAAAGAAAAGGGTTCAAGCCAAAAATAAAAGGTTGTTAGTAATGCACAAAGTGCATCATCTAGCCTAATGAATTGCACCCTTCTGTATGTAGGGCAGCTACGAAACTGAGTGAAAGCCAGCATTCCTCAACATTGCTAAAATGGTTGTGTAAAATTACATTGGACTATGATAAAACCGAAATTCAAGATATTCGCTTCCACTTCACCAGGTTTAAGTATGGTGCTTCAAGGGGAAAGCTTATATGCACATAACATGAGCCTCCACGCCTGTATACGGTTGGAGCTCTTGCATAATGATGGTCTCCTCCATCCTTACTCCTTGCCATAGATGCGCTGAAGCTCACGCGTTGCAGCTACGAAGGAATCTGGGATGGTCACGAAAGAAAGCATGAGAGTAGCCAGCTTAGTATTCAGAGCCTGTGCCTTTTAACTGGAACAACTGGTTTAGTTACCTTTCCATAGACGAAAGGACTTCTGATTGATGGGTGAACCGGTGATTGTTTGAATGACATCGAACAACATGTTCTGTGGTGTACTCCTAAGCTCCTGAACAATTCCATATATGGTCTTCCCATTCTCAAAATAGATGTGATTGTTTGGATGCTTTGTTTTGCATCCAGCATGGCGCTCAAACTCGTAAGCATTAATGACCTACAAAAACAATTTAACATGTGCTTCTCAAAACAAAATCCCAGTTCAGATGTTCAAATACACAGCCTATTTTGACTCACCTTACTCATGTTACATGACTGGCAACCACAGAGATATCCAGACCCCCTTATTATAGCAGGAAGTTCCTTCTGACATTGATAAAAACAACAAAATCACTAAGATATAATATGCAACATAACTAACTTTCATTTACCGCAGATAAAAACACACCTCTCACATTAAGATATAAACGTATCATAAACTATAAACAAACTGCAGCAAGAATTTACCTCCCGTGACCAAGCAATATATTTCACGGGCACTCCATCGAGTATACCAGTAGACAATAAACTTCTCACATTTGATGGGAAATTATTGGATGGTGTCTTTTTTGATGACTTCTGACAATCCTTCTTTTTAGAACCACTGTCTGTCCCAGAAACACATATGGATGAAGTGCTTGCTAGTGCATTAGCATCTGATAAAACCAAATCCTTCTGTTGTAGTAGATCTGTACCTTGCAATGAAGGCTGAGTCATCAGCAAGTCATAATTGGAAATGAGTCTCCCAGAGGCATTTGCATCATCATCGTCGTTGAAGCTGCCAAAGGATATGATATTACTCTCTCCCTTCTCAAAAGCATGGCCCACAGATAAACCATTGCTATCAACTTTGTTGTTTGTGTTACAAAAGGATATCGGATTATCACCCACTTTGCTGTAGCTGTTACCAATAGATATGGCATTATCATTCATCCTATTGTAGCTCTGACTCATGGATATCATATTGTCGTCCCCCTTTGTGAAGGCCTGGCTCAAGGAAATAATATTGCTATCCCCCTTACTGAAGCTTTGACCGACAGAGAGAAGGGAATTATCAACTTTACTGAAGGAAGTAGGTAGCAACATATGGTTCTCACCCTTGTAATTGTGCCCCATGGATAGCATACTATCTCCATTACAAGGCTGATTCATAGATATGAAAGCATCAGCTTCCCTGCTGAAGGAATCACCAATGGCAATCGCGCTATCTTCCCCTCGGCTGTAAGCAAGAGCTGTGGACACTGTACAACCATCACTGACCTTGTTAAAATCATCAGCTATTGGCATTACACTGCCATCAGCTCTAGTACCACAGGGCCCTACAGGTACAGAAATCGTGTTATCAGAGTCCTTTACTTGGCTTACTTTGACCTTCCTAATGGAACCATAGTTGAGGGTTGCTCTGGAATCATCTAAAGTGTGGGAGATAGATAAGCCAAAAGGGGTATCATTGAATACAGAATCAATCGCCTTTCTCCCCATGCTCAAATTCCCAGGACTAATTGATGGAATGTTCCTCTCATCAAAATTGATGGCTCTAGTGGGTTCAGGATCAAATAGTCGATCATTGAAATGAGAAGGGAGTGAATTGAAACTGGGAATGTTTACCCAAGGAGGAAGAGTAGTGTTTGGAATTCCAGAAAAAGAGCTACTGCCTGGAACCTCTACTGTTTGTTTTTTATTTGGAAATAGCTCTGCTTCATCCCCATCCATGTACCATTGATGTGCACGCTTGGGTTCGATCCTTGAGTTATCATAAGTCATCTCCCCATCAGGTAAACACGGACCATCCTTGGGCATCCAAAACCCCTTGCCCTGGAAAGACTGACAAAACAATCATTTAAGATCTTCTAATAGTAATGAACCCACACCTAACAGTACAACAACAACCCAGTGGGTCCCGCCAAAGCAGGGTCTTGGGGGACTAGGTGTACACATCCATTCCCCAAACTAGTCGAGAGGATGCTTTGAGTGACCCAGTGCGGGTCGAACTGTTGGTGAACAATACAATCAAAATTTAAATAATGAACAAACAGCAATGAAGATTACGGTAAAAGCAGACACATATAACAAATTGGAGGTCACGCTGCTCCTTTAAAAGCTACACCACTATCCTCAAAGCACACAGACGCGACCCAAGCCTACTCTCTAACCCTCAAGCCCACTATTCCAAGCCCACAATTACTCCAGTCTAGATTTTCCCAACCCAGGTGCTACCCTGTATAACTTTATAGATTCATTAGCCTCCATCTACTATTAGTTGCCCTAGAAAGACTGCCAAAACAATCATTTAAGATCTTCTAATAGTAAATAACCCACTTATGTGTTGCGGCTGCAAACAGTTTACAGAAGTGCTTTTAATACACCATCAATCTCTACACATTCCATTGGTTCCATTCAGTTAGTTACTTAGCCACAGTTGATAAGTTCTGCAATATTGTGATTATAATGTCAGCACCCTTCTATCACAAAAAACTATAATACAATTTGCATTCAACCAAAGTATGTGTGGAATTTGTTCCATTCCATGAGTGCTCCTCTCCATATTGCGTTTTTTACTCTTGGATAATGTCAAAGTACCCTGTTGTATCTAATCAAGAAAGAGGGAAAAAGTTTATTGGTCCACTTAGTTGTAGTTCGCATCATTCTGTGAGAAATTATATACAACATGATAAAGATAGGTTACAGGGATAAGTTTTGTGAAATTATATATAAAAATACATTCAGGATGAGCATTGGGCAGGAAGGTAAACCAGTATGTTCGCAGAAACAAGTATTTCCTTATTATTGTCACTTACTATAGATGGTTACTTCATAATTGCTTCCTTAACATTGTCACTTGCTATAGATGGTTACTTCATAGTTGCTATCAATTCTAAAATGTTGCTATCACTTATGGTAATTTTTATCATAACAATCAAAAGATATAAATTCACTAAGAGAACATATAGTGAATTAGTATGTTGTGATCATTCTACCTATGTGTGGTGAGCAGCATATTAACAAGTATCTCCAAAGTAGCAAGGGAATTTAAACATAAACACAACTGCAAAAGAACATCCAATGAAGTAGGAAATAGGAGAAAAGAAATTGTATTGCATGTTTTCCATCATCAAACAAACCCTTATAGAATAATCACTTGAGCGGTCATTTCATTTTTGGAATAAAATCATCTTTCATCCAACCATACTAAATAAATAAAAAAAGCTGATTTAAATTAATATATAATAATTGCTATATAAAGATAACAAAGATAAAAAGAAGTAAGCTTTGTTTGGCCGAAAATGAAAGAAAATGCTTATTTCAAATATAATACCCTGGAAGGCTCCACTTGGGAACATATACGGTGAGCCAGTGGCTTAGTAATGCTAAGTACCTAGGCTGTGAAGGGAAAGGATACTGTTACTTATAGGTGCCATAACAAAGGTATTGCTGCATTGTAAAAAGATGAGGCAAAGGTGTGCTTGGGCATGGTCGTCGCCTGCCTTGGCCAAGGCATCTATGAAGTGGAAAGGTAATCCAAAGGTGCGCCTAAGGCACCGGGTACGAAAAGGCGACAAGCGGCTGGCCTTTTTTTAAAAGAAAGAAAAAAAACACTTAGTCACCTATGCGTATGTCCTTCCGAAAGTTGTTATTTCAAATTTTTTCATATCTTTTTTCTTCTGGAAAATATCTCTTACAAAACAGTTTTTATGATTTTAGAAAGTAGAAACGACTTCCCTCACTTTGTTCTACATATGCATCTGTCCCCTTCTTGTATTTTGCCTATGTCTGCCATTCTACTTCGCTCCCTCCCTTCCTACACTTCTCCCTTCAGGTGAAGTTGATTGCTGTTGTTGAGTTGCTGGAATTTGGTGCTCTTTGGGTCGCACATTCATATGCTCTTCAGGCTCTTCCTTCTAAAAAACTACAAGGTACAAGTATGTCGACGAAGGCGGTGGGGACTTCGTTCCATCTCCCAACACTCAAAAAGAAGACGATGCAAATTACATTGATGATTTTGCTCGACCAACTCCCTAAACATCCGCCCCATTCAACTTGATGTCTTTCTTTTCTTAATCTCCCATGCTTTAGACTTGCAATTATTACTTTGAGATGCTTTAGACTTGGTTTTCTTACTTGCTTACTACATAAAACTTGGTTTTATTAACATATTATGTTTTCAATTTGGTTTTATTTCGTTGTGGACATGTTTTATAGTATTAAACTTGAAAGCAATCAAGGTTTCAAGGAGTTTTGAGTTTTCTATCTTTGTAATCACCTACTTGCCTAAAGGCCAGGCAGTTGCTCTCTTGCTCATTAGGGGAGTTGATTTAGGGTAACCATCTTGTTTTCTTTTCCCCCTTTTCAAGTTTGAAACATCTTGAAGCCTGCTTTTTTCAGTTTTCAAATATTTCAAATCATACCAAAGCTCAGAGCTTCATTAGTTAGAATTGAAAGCTACCATAGAGGAAAGCAAGTGTTTCCATCAATAGTGCAGATTCATAAATTCTTAAGAATTTCCTTATTCTGTACCACTAGATTTCGAGCAACTACAAACATTTTTCATAAACACAATCATCAAACTCGAAGCTTATAAACACCATAAATCTGAGACAGCAAAAAGGCTGAAATTCAGAGCCCCAATTCGCAATCAATAACAGTTTAGACAAAGCATCAAGCAAGTAAGCATCACTCTCTTTATCGTTCCAAATTTATCAGAGGTCTCCAAAGAGACAAGTAAGCATCACTCTCAGAAAGACAAAGAAAACAGAACTAATTATCCGGCTACAAGCATTGAACAAGACCAATGGAGGAACCTGCCACATACTTTAATCTCATACGCCGATTCTCACAAAAACACGAACATTTCGATGAAACCTTATGAGCTGAGACTCTTGAACCATCTAAAACCTAAGCAAACAGATCTCGCGCGATCAACGACAGATCAGGCGAGCGCAGAGGGCGAACATCGAGAGATTGAAGCGGAAACCCTAGCAACAGAAACCGAAATGTAAGGAGAAAGAGAGGACTCACCATTCGAGCATTACTTGGATAGGCGGAGGCGAGGGGAGGGAGAGCACAGCAGATCTCGGGAGGGGGAAGGAAGCAATGGAGATGGGACGGGAGAGAGAGAGAGAGGAGTTTTGTAAAGAGAACGTGTTGGGGTTTTTTTGAAAACACGAAAGAGAAACGTAGAGAGAGTGGGTTGCACTTGCAGTGTAGAGCGGACGGGTATTGAATCCAGGAGACGGGCAATACGGTCGGAGGAGTAGTGTTACGTCGACAACATATTAGGGTGTGTTTTCTCAACCAATTTTTTAAGGGTAAAAGTAAAACTATTTCAAATAACCCAAATTTTGATAAAGTGAGCAGGTAGCAGTAGCACCATGAATTTTACGACAAAAATAACCAAAACTTTTACTACTATGTGCTTATATCACCATCAAACACCAATATATTTTGTAAAATAAAAAGTAACACCTAACTTTTATAGTTTTGAAATAAAATCTAAAACAATATTAAAATAGGTTTTTTTTTAATGAAAATTAAATTTTCGACTTAATATAATTGAAAAAAATATCGCTAATTCGTGTCATATTTAAAAAAAACCTAAATTTGGTTTGAACAAATGATATAAGTTAGAAATATTTTTATAAATATTTCTCAAATGAATTTTTTAATAAAAAATTACAAAAAATATAAATTTTTATATATATTACCTTTAAATATTTCTCAAATGATATAAATTTATATATTTTTCAAATAGGACCTAAATAAAATTTCAAACTAGGTTTTTTTTATCAAAATATACATTTTTTAAATGAAAAATAAAATTTTCTGCTTAAGATAATTGGAAAAAAATTCGCTAATTTATTTCATATTTCAAAAACCCATAATTTGGTTAGAACAAATTATACTCCGTATAAGTTAGAAATATTCTCAAGTGAAATACTCCTTATATTTTAAATTTGTTGTATATTTGTTGTATATTTGTTAATTTGTTGTATATCATTTGTTCAAAAATTATTTTTCATTTTAAAAAAATTACCTTTTGTGTAATTTTGATTAAAAAAATCTAGTTTAATATTGTTTCAGGTTCTATTTCAAAACTATAAAATTTAGGTGCTATTTTTTATTTTAAAAAAGATGTTGGTGGTGAAATAAGCACATAGTAGTAAGGGTTTGGGTTAATTTTGTAACTTTTAAAAGTTCATGGTGCTACTTGCACACCCAACCAAAGTTTAGGTTATTTGAATTAGTTTTACCTTTTTTAAGGGGTGGAAGGGGGTGGAGGTGGTGCAAAATCCTCCACCTTGGGAGGGAAAGGTGGGGAGATGGAGGGGGTGGCCAGTGGCCACCCTTCCACCCTTTAAATGAAGGTGGAGGGGGTGGGTAAGAAAACACCACCTTAATCTTTGTCATTGTCTGAATTGGGCCCTCCTACACCCGCAGTAGAACGGTAAGGATCTCGTGGAGTTGAACTCTATGATACTCTGAAACTCCATTTCATAGCGGTTTTATATTTCTGAACATGAAGAAACTCCGAAACTCTGAGGAAACATCTCAAAAACGTTTCTGAGAGACCAGAAACTTTAACCGTTTCGTTGACCAAAAAAGTTAGAAACTTTGACCGTTTCTGCTTGGTCATAAACGTTTCTGCCTTTCCATGTGGCGTTTCCACTAATTTTATAATTGAAAACAAATAAAAAACCAAACTCTAAATCATGTTTCCCCTTCCTCCCGTCTGAAACTCCCGTTTCTCTATAGCCTTACCGCCTCATTCTCCTCCATTTTTGGTCTTCCTTCCTCTCCTCCCTTCCGCCGACCCTCTCTCTGCTCCGTGTGCTCTCTTGGTAAAATCTCACTTGCTCAGTGCTCTCTCCCTCTCGGCTCTCACTATGTCATCATCAAATGCAAATAATTGTCCTAGCGGAAGTCATAGTGTTGAACAAAGCCAACAAACCGACTCTGCAGCTCATGAGTCGAAGAGAAGTAAGGACATTTAAAATGTTTGACATGTGTGTATTGATTTCTGTTAAGGACTAAAGACATTATTTATCACGGTATTAAACATTTCAATTTGTAGCCTGATGTTGCATTCTGTGTGTATGACTTGGTGATATATTTATTGCTCTTATTTAGACCATTAAATGAAAATATAATTCATGTTGTCGTTTCCTCGGCGTTTCCGTTTCCTACAAAATTTGGATTGTCGTTTCCTCGTTTTCGTTTCCGTTTCCCTTCCGGTTTCTGTTTCTGTTTCCGTTTCCTTGTAACATAGGTTGAACTCCGTGGATTTCAAATAATTACCCTATAGAAATTTATCGAACCTAAAAAATAAATTAAAAAATGACTAAACCAATTTAAATCTAAACCATTTATTTAGAATTGAGTGATTAAGATTTAACAAACTTTACATGGAGTTATTTATTAACAACTCTGTGGGATCTCAAGTGGTAGAAATATGACCCAGTCTGAAAACTAGATTCGAAAGTTTAGAATTTATTGTAATTTGGATATGTTTGATAAAAGATTAGCTAATAGAGACTATGAAGTTATAGATTATTTATGTTTAATATATTTTAATAAAGGGTGGTGTTAATGATATCACAAAAAAATTAGGTGGGGCACTAAAACGGAAAATACTTGCGCTATCTTAATTATTTTCCGTAATGGCCTAAATAATTTTCTAAACCCTCTTTTCCTACACTTACTCTCCACCTGAGTCTAGTAAGGAAAAGAAGATAGAAAAATATTCAGGATACATTTTGATCTTAGCAACCCTGTTAAGTCTTGAGAAATAAGCGATATAATTAAATAAAAAAGGGATTTCAAACCCTCAAAATTTTCAAATAATCCAAACATGATTTTGTGCTTTCGCACGGGAAATTGTCATATTTCAACTAGTCAAAACTCACAAAGGAACAAAACGAGTTTAAATCAAAATAAAAATACATTGTTCTAAATGTCCAACCAAACCAAAACCTTTATAAAGTCAAGTTGTAAGATGTACGAAGTCTTCTTAACACTCTCGTCCCAGGAGAAAACCCCGCCATAGATGCAATCAACAAGCAAAAGGGAGCGGGTAACTGAAACTAATCATGAAGTCTGGTCGAGCCTTTCATGCGGGCCCTAAAGACCTCGCTGAGAACATATAATACGCCTATATCTAGAATAAAGAATACTCTAATGCAATACTGGAATTTAAATCACACAAGCATGCTGACAGTTTATATATATATATATATATATATATATATATATATATATATATGCAGAAGCAATTAAATGGATCCATAAATAATATCAAGTGACATATCCCACTCAAAAACCACGCCGATACCTAGGGTTGCGACTCGTTCACTCCCATGCCTAGGGTGGAGACCACTCTATGCCCATACCTAGGCGCAGAGACCACTCTACGTCCCTACCTAGACGTAGAGACCACTCCACGCCCATACCTAGACGTGGAGAACAGGTCATATCCGAATCATGTCATCTCAATCTCATGCTCAGGCGAATATCTCGATAGTGTCAATATTCATGCTCGTATCATCAAACTCGTATGACTTGACTCGATTAGGTACGAACCCGATGGGGCTGGGTTGTCCTATGACCCTAGTGAAGACCCTAAAGACTCACAGATAACGGTTGTTCTGTTTCAAAAGCATAAAGAATACATGTGATCATTAGTAAATGCAAGTCCTAAGCATGATACTATATGACATGCGATCATGCAACACGTACATACGCACTATATGACACATTAGGCATGAGGTCCGGTTACTGAGTAAGCTCCCGTAGAAAACTTACCTCGAGTTTTCACATCTAATTAGCCAGCAAATAGGCCACTCAGAGAGTCATCCATCATCAAATAAGCCACTCAGAGAATCATTCAAACACACTAGCAAGTAATAAGCAATGAATAGCTCATCAATACATATTTAATCAACACACAAGCAGGTTTTCATGTCATCACAAGACTAAATAATATTTTATTCAAGTAACCTCGCATTCTCATCATAACCATCATTCTCAATTAAACTTGTTCTCATCAAGTATGAAACTTAACCCAAAGCCTTACCAAGATCATTACTCAAAACATCTTACTTCAAACCAAGCTCAGGTTTTCCTTAAACCTGCTCAAGTAATTCATCAATTATCAAATACTCAACAAAATCATAAGTTCTCAAACCCAATGATTGACAAGTTTTATTTATCAAAACTCGCATAATAAATCATGCTCAACAAGTAGAGCAAGACAAGTTGATATCTCAAGAAATCCTTTATATGTTCACTTATAAGAACTACAAACACTACAATCAAGCTTAAAAGCACATTATTATAATAATTTGTAAAGCATCTTTTATAGTCTTACTAACCAAATTCATAACTCGATAAGCACAACAACAAGCTTACAAGTACAACAAGTTCTCCAAATGTCTTTTATATCTTACTCCATCCGTTAATTAAAACATGACGTTTTACTATTCACGCACACTTTTTAAGGTGTTAAAATCTATATAAAATATTAACCTTTTTAATATATTTTTTAAATAATATCATAGTTGTTACTATTAAGTATGAAATTGTAAAAATAAATTTTTAAAATAGTTAATATTTCATATAGTTTTTATCATTCTAAAAAAACGTGCATGAATAGTAAACAACAAGTTTTAATTAACAGAGGGAGTATAAGCTTAACCAAGTCTTGACTAACTCTCATAAGATCTTATTTATCATTTTAATTTAGCAATACCCGTATAAGGCACTATGTCCAAGAAGTAACCAAAGTGGATCAAGGTTTCAAGAATTCTCTTATGAGTTCAATTGTAGCTCAACCACTCAAGGAAAGTCATAAATCAACACCAACAAGATTAAAAGCAGATCAAGTTCTCAAAATCTACTTCTTATATAGTTTGAATAAGGGTAATCTGCAGGAAATCACCCTTTAAATGAGGTCTTTTGTACAAAACCACCCCTTAAAATCAAAATTGCAGAAAACCACCCTTTAAATAGTATCCATTACCAAATCGCCACCCCACACCACTATTCTGTCAAAGTTCCATTAAATATGTGAAATGACTATTTTACCCCTATTTTTTCATCATTGAAATAAGGACATATTTTATAAAAATAAAAAGTATGGGAGGAAGAATGAAATTAATTCATCTTCCTCTCCAAATCGACACCATCAGAGTATCAGACCAGGACATTGGCGACACGCAATAAACTTCGGCGAGACTTCCGTTGGTTCCCGGTGGAGTTTGGAGGCACGGAAAGGCAAGAGGTCGGAGGCAATGTACTTTTGGTGTTGCGGCGGATCTCCGGGTGGTGCAAGGAGGCAACGAAAAGTCTGGCAAGGTGGCGGGCTACAATCTTAGGCTAGCTTATGTCGGAAATGGAATCTGATTATTTTGCACAGTTTTGAGAGGGATTTTTACACTAAAACGACGCTTGGGGTATAAGGAACGCGATAGAGTAAATTAAGAGCTCGGATTATAGCCAACAATGGTTGAATAGGATCCTAAAGAGGACGAAATCCCCTTTTGTAGAGCGAGTGGATGGAGTCCATAAAACCCACAATTGAATACACCAATCTCTTTCATTTTATCTGTTGATTGATTTTTGTTGTGAGCTGAATTTGTCATATTTTACAGTAACTTTAATATCGTTTTCTGCATACTTTGCATACATTTGGGTTAGATAGTACAGAATCTATGTAGTTTATGTTTATTTGCCAAATTATGGAATCTACACCAGTTTCTGTTTAAATCGCAGAATTTGAGGCGTTTTACAGCAACTCTAAGGAAGGTCAGAAAAGCTCGGAAAACCACTACAGAAGTCCAAGGTCAAAGAAGCAGCGGAACCAGTCGAATCAAGTTGAGAGCCCAGGTTACTCGATCTCGAGTGGACCTTACTCGATCTAGACGAGCATGTCCGAGCACAGGCCTTGTCGACTAGGAGCAGTGTCGAGAGCCAGACCAACCCAGCTCCGGAGCCCTACTCGATCTCGAGGACCACTAGTCGAGATCGACGACACCTCAGCGCCACACCCGGAGTCGACGAGAAGAGGAGCTGATCGACAAGCCGAGGACGAAGACGACCAGGCAGCATTCGCTGCCAGCGACTAGACTCGCTGCAGCGAGCCACTCGTTGCCGCGGAAATCCTCACTGCCAGCGGGATGCACCAAGACGACGGAGCTCGCCGACTCGCTCCAGCGGAAGGGGTCTCTCGCACCTGCGGATCGACGAACTCGCTCCAGCGGAAGAAGCGGCTCGCGAAAGCGGAAAGGAAGTACCCTAGTCGACGTCGACGAGCCCTAGTCGAGATCGACGACGCCCAGGAGCCCAGATCCGAGCCATGTCGAGCGGAGTCACCCGAGAAGTCCAGTCGACGACGAATCCTAGTCGACATCGACAAGCCCTTGTCGAAGTCGAGTAGACCCGCATCTGGAAACACGTCGACGTGAGCAGTCCGAGTAGAGTTGGGATTCCTTGGGCACGAAGGAAGTCGAGAAGGCCAAGAATCTATCCAATCTATCAAGACACGTCATGGAAGAAAGAAATTTATCCACTTGAAGACACTTTAGATATAATTTCCTATTTAGATTTAATTTCTTTGTTGCTTTTATTTATCATTAAGCATTTTAGATATAGTTTTAGATATAGATATAGATATTCTATCCTTGATTAGCAAGGATTAGAAGGCTATAAATAAAGCCCATGGGGCTCAGTTTTATGAATTCAATTTCAGTTAGAGAGGTAGTTCCACAGAGACGGTTTAGGGAGTTCAGAGGTTTTAAGGTTTTGGCAGTTTACGAGAGTTGATTGTCAGGATTGTAAAAGCTTTGAATTTAGTTAATGCAAGTTGTTATTTCTTTCCAATCAATGTCTGAGTTTGCGATGAGGCGTGAGTAGTCCACCCACTTCTAGGGTTGGGGCGAGCCCGACAATAACCATGCGCGTTTGAGGTAAAGATCCGACATTTATCATGTTTTGAGCATTTTCCTACTTGTTTATGTGTTTATTACCCGTCTAATGGAGATCCATGCTAACAACTTGGATTATAAACATAAAATTAGTAGAGACAATTAGGGTTTCTTGAAAGAGTTGTCTAATTGTTGGAAAATGCGAAAGCTTAGTCCTTTGATGCGATTCACATGATAATTTGTTTGGTTCTGCCTTATGCATGCTTGGTTATCGTTGTTGCAAACCCCAATCTTGGAAGCCTTTTTAAATTAAGTTTAGTTCGAAATCCCAAAGCCTTTGCGTTTACTTTATTTCGTTTAAATCTCTGTCTTACTCGAGATCGAATAGAACTCGTCGATCTCGAATACTGATCTTCGACCAAAAGTCGATGTAGCTTACTTGTGCAGGTACTCGACGAGACGAAGCGAAGTCGACGAAGACTCTACTCGACATCGAGTAGGCCTTGTCGATATCGACGAGCCCCTGTGACCGCTGCTGCGCTGTGTTCGACTGTGCCTGACCCCTGTCGACTAACCCTTAGTTGAGGTCGAGTACCACTGTTGTCGACGTTCGTGAGATTCCATCGCTGCCTAGGATCTGCTGACACGCTTCCTCGTCTATCGATCCTGACTTTCCGCTGCTGCATCAGGAGGAGGTCTTGTAATTATTTGCAAGGGACGAAATCTGGTTTGCTGTGATTTATTTCTATTTTATTATTGCATATTCAATTTCCTCCTATACAACAAATTGGCGCCGTTGCCGGCTACTTTGGGGACTTTATGAAACTTTATGAATCTAGAGCATGTATATAAAACTTTATGAATTTTTGGGACTTTTGAACTTTTTTGTTTTTGGTTTTTGTTTTTGGTTTTAGGATTTTATGTCTTTTAGAATGTTTTATGTGGATAGTCTTGTTTTGTGTGCAATCTAACACTTTTAGGTCGGCTAGCATAAAAGGATCGCGAAAAGTGGAATAAGAATTCCCTGAAAAACAGTCAAAATCGACGAAGGCCAAGTCGACGGCGACAAGGAGGAGCAGCCCAGACACTACTCGATCTCGAGTAGGCCAACTCGACATCGACAAACCCAGATGCTCCTCGAATTCAGAAAACCACTAGACGCAGACGAGGCTCCTCGAGATCGACTACCCTGTACTCGAGATCGACAAGCCTATCTCTACTCGACGTGCACTAATCTGCCTTCTTCGATGTTTTATCCTGTGAGTTCCTTCCTTTACTCTTGTTTTTATTTGATTTTATACAGTGGGGACACTGTAAATTTTAAGTATGGGGTGGGGGAAGGGCTTACTTCATGCATATTTGACATATTCGACATTATTTGTGCATATTTTAGAACTTATTTCTTTGAATTACTACATGACTATTTTGGAATTCATTATTGATTTATGTGCTTACATGCATGTTTTCCAAAAGTTTGAAAAAATGACCCCCATTGAAATTTTTGATAAATGTCATGGAAGCTTTAATTGAACTCGACGATGCAAAATTGGATTCATTAGAGATATAGCATGAAATTGCCTAGTAAAGGGAAGTCATAATAAAGTGCATTATTTATTAAAAACCATGAAAGGAGGTAAAATTTGAAGTTGCTTTTGACATGTTGCATGATAAGATGATGGAGGACTTTATATTTTCATATAATGCTCATTGTTTCAACACATCTTTTGACATGTTGCATGATAAGTTGACTCGACCGAGTTGAGCGAGTGGACTCACTGAGTAAACTCACTCCTTGAGTTCTAACACATCTTTTGACAGAAAATTGGTGTGGGATGGCGATTTGTTGGGAAATGTTGATTGAGTTAACCTTGAGCGATTCAGATTATGAGGCCATCTGGTGAGTGATGACTTGAGTATCTTCCCCTTAACTTCCCGTATGATCAACAACTAGTGCATGTTGGCTCTGGTTCTCATCTTGATAATCCTTTGGAATAATCTCTTCAGTTGTATCTACAGCTATATCATAAAATAAATGTGAGCATGCCTAGTGCCCTCTAGGGTAAGACTCAAAAGCCTTTTGTTACTTGATGTTTCACTTCTCAACTTCAAATATTGAACCATTCATTCATTTTAATATTTTTTGGTGCTTACTAATAAATCAGGAATGCGGATTAATCAAAAACACTTCCAATATATTGTAATTGGGACATCTACAAATAATTCAAGGTATTGATATGCATACTTTTTATGCATTTGGAGATATTCTTGTTGTTTCTCTTGTTGATTATGTTCCCATTATTGTCACTCTTGTAGTTGCTCCATGGCCTTTTGTTTGGTGTTCTTTAGACTATATAATCTTGTTATGTGTGCTGCAGCTTATTATCGTGGAGCCATGGGTATTCTGCTGGTGTAAGATGTTACAAATGAATCATCATTCAATAGTAACTTCTTTGTAACACCTTATATGACTTTTCTTATAGATATAAGGAATTAGACTAAGATTTTAACTTTTACAAGTTATATTGTTATATCTTCTTAAGAAATTCCCTATGAGGCAAGAATTTAGTCTAATAGGCAGTTTTAGTCTGAAATTAAAGTTCAAATATTTTTCCTTTTGTAGATATAAGGAATTGGATTCGTAATATTGAGCAACATGCATCGATAATGTTAACAAAATTCTTGTGGGGAACAAGGTAGACATGGATGAAAGCAAAAGGGTAATCATACTTTTATCCTGTTTGTATTTAATGAAATGGATGGTGTTTTTGTCTATTTCTATCATTGATGGGGATCCTTTGTAGGTTGTTCCTACTTCGAGTGGTCAAGCTCTTGCTGATGAGTATGGGATAAAGTTTTTTGAAACGCTTAGTGTTTTCTTTGAATTATATAAGCCATATTTGCTTCTTCACTGGTGTTGTAAACATGATATGTTACAAAGTGCTAGGACGAACTTGAATGTGGAAGAGGTATTCTTTTCGATTGGTAGGGACATCAAACAAAGATTTGCATAATCTGTCTCCAAGGTAGAGGTATAGTGCTAGAATTTTCCGCACTTGTAGAGATCCATTAAGTATGTCATATTATTCTATTTTACATCTTTCAACATATAAATTGATTCAAGTTGCATACAAATGAGTTCGATTTTTAGTTTAGCTAACAATTTACATGCTTCAGCGCTTACAGAGCTCTATTAGTTGCATCATATTCTGTTACATCCTTTACCATACAAATAGGTTCAAGTTGCATCATATTCAGGTTTAGCTTAGTTTATTCCCCCTCAAAACTCCATCCAACCTGCATCATAAAATTTGGCATCTTGGGCAGGGGAGGTCATGTTTGTATGAGATAAATTTGCAATTGACAACAAAATTTTTCATTCAAAATATCTCATCTGCTAGATGATGTCACATAACACCTAAATCCTTGCCCGGGGAAGCGATGGGGCTTGTGTCTCAAATAGATTATGTGCCTCATAACTTTACACCATTTGAGGTTGTGATGAAACCAAGAAGGCAATATGAGAATCTTGAGGATCATTGCCATATATGTTCCTATATCCCACATAGAAAAACTTGCACAAATATAAATTTATGTTGACTAACATTGGAAACATTCAACATCTCTTATTCCTCTTTGATTCATTCTTTGTTTTAATCAAGTAGACCCCCAAGTGAAATGTCATTACTTGCACTATCATAGTTGTCAGAGTCGCTGCCAGCACTCTGACATATTTTGGACCCTATATTGTTACTTCATGTAACTCTTATTGGTGGTTTGGAAGATGACGCTTACACACTATTTGTGTTACAGCAGCCCAGAGTACTAGTGCATTCAAGATCAATGCACAAGAATACAAGATCCTGTAGCAAGTGGTTCCGACGCACAAAAGTCTTCCTGTTGTGCTTCATTAGCCAACTTTGCCCTCGCTAATATTGGATATTGGATTGGAAAGAGGTTTTTGGGTTAACCGTCTTGGCCATATGAAGAAAACCTAGAAGTTCTCTCCAACCAAGAAAACCTAGAAGTTCCCTACCAGTGGGTCGAGCCGGTCGGCGCAAGCTGGTTTACCTAGTGCGTGACTCTTGCCGGCTGGGTCATGTGCTCGGGGTTTGCCACCGAAGGTGGGTTCCTCGTCATAAAAAAAAAGGGGCCCACTAATTTCTTATTCAACATATACATTCTAGGCCAGTGTTAGCTCTCATTGAGGTGAAAATTATATTATTATCTCTCCCTTTAGCTTCTTTTGAGACTTTTTTGTTGGGAGAATTTATGCGTTTTCATGTAGAAAAAAGAGAGCTATTTTCTGTTGTGCAAATTACTTCATATAACTTAATGGTGTGGTATGAAGGGAGGCTTTTGGTCCCTCTTTTTAGATGACAAAAAGGGTTGTTCATATTGCACACAAAATTGCAAAAATATACATATTTCAATTGTATTTTTGTGTGAAGTAGAGCGTTATATTATAGACTTAATATCTTCACTAGCCACGACAAGGATGTGCTGAGTTTTGAGTATCTCTTAGCTTATTTCCATCATCAAGCAACAGATTACAGATTGTTCAACACAACATGATTTTCTTGTGAAAGATGAGATTTCTTGTTGCTGACATTCACTAATGGGGATGTAACGGATGTTATATGAGTTGAGTAGTTCTAGCTCGATTCAAGCTCGTTCATTTACTAAACCAGTCGAGTATAAACACAATTTTAAGCTCGGTTTAAATTGATGCTTTCCTCGACTCAAGCTCTAATAGCTCGAATTTAGTGGAATGGACAAAATTTCCCCTTGCCCTACTTGTTATGAGAAAGTAGGCGGCGGCTCTATGAATCGAGTAGTTTGGACTTGGTTTGAAAAAAGATTAACTCAAGCTTGTTCATTTACAAATTTAGGCTCATGAGCTCGCCTTGTCTTGTTTAGATCGAATAACAACCCGATTCGAGTCATTTATGGCTTGACTAGGAGTTTAAACTATCATAGAATCAGTGCTTAATAAGCCCTATTTCAGAACGTCTATAGTCTGCCATAAAAGATTTTGTTCAAATGAAATGAAAGCCTTCAGAAACAGATGAATGATTTGGCAAATTGATCCATTTGAGGCATCAACCATCCTAAAGGAAAGCCAATTATTTGTGTTTCAAGCTCCTTTACATATCCCATGTTATCATCCTCCATAACCATCTGACATGAATTGATGTCAACCTTTTGTTTTCTGTTAGAATGGTTCCGTCTGCCATTCGCCCTGCCCCTACACTATCAGATGCACAAAAATGTGTTGAAGTGGATGCATAGGGTGACTAGCTAAACAACCCAAGTTTTCCTTGCTTGTGATGTATGTGAATATCGTGTGATGCTAGGTTTTCAGTGACTAGTGATTGCTAGTCATCGTCGTCCCAATCACCACACTTTTCTTGTCATAGTATGAGGTTACGTGAGGGATATACTTAGCGCAAGAAAGAGGCCTCAATTTCGGTCTGGCCTTGCAGTTATTACATCATACTTGTCTGCAAATAATTTTAGCATCCAATTTTCGCGCTATCAAGCAAAATCAAAGGAATCTTCTTTGTGTGATAGACAGCTCCAAAGGGAAGCCATAATTAAGGCATTAGCTTCAACGAACTACGAATATATACATACATACATACATACATCTACTAGGAAGTCGATCAAGATGAAGGGCGGAGCAATGCTCAAGAGATTGAAGCGTTTCATGGCGGTGATCTTCTTACAACTCGGGCTTGCAGGGATGGATGTCATCTCCAAAGTTGCTCTTGATCACGGAATGAACAATTTCGTGTTTATGACCTATCGTCATGTTGTGGCTACCATATTAATTGCACCTTTTGCCCTCATTCTTGAAAAGTGTGTCGCATACATTGATACATATCATATTTTCAAACAAATTTTGAATCGACTAACTTCATGGCATCAATCATGTTTGGCTTGAATCTTGGAACCAGGAAGGGTCGCCCAAGGATGACTATGGAAATCTTCACCAAGATCATGTTTCTCAGCTTATTCGAGTACGCCTTTCTAAACTTACAAGTCTTCTTTGTTTTCTATGCAATCATATTTTCATTTCAGATTCAGTATAGCTTGTGTTAATATAACAGGCCAGTGCTTGACCAAAACCTATACTTCCTCGGAATGAAGTACACATCAGCGACATTTGCAGCTTCCATATACAACATTCTCCCTGCAGTCACCTTTCTAATGGCTTGCATTTTCAAGTACTCATACATATATCATTCCAACAACAAAAAAAACAAAAAAGCGAGCGAAGCTCATGTTAATTCTTCCTTTCCTTCTACAGGATTGAAAGCGTACGAATGAGGAACTTCCCCAGCCAAGCCAAGGTGCTTGGAACATGCATTACAGTAGGAGGAGCCATGGTCATGATGCTCGTGCATGGACCCTTGATAATCCACGGATGGTCAGATCAGACCGGCATTGGTCATGATACTCTAAGGATCAAGATAAGCCTTCATGACACCATAAAGGGTTTTGTCTTGATCAACATCAGCTGCTTCAACCGTGCTTGTTTTTTATCTTGCAGGTACTTCATAATTTAGTATTTCACTTTATGCCCAAAAAATCCATTTTTCTTAGACAACCGATGAGAAACTATTCGTTCTCGATCAATTACGGAAAGGCGATTACTTTGAAGACATACCCAACTGACCTATCTCTCACAGCTTGGATATGCCTACTTGGAACATCTTGGAATGTTGTCATTGCTATCATAGTGGAAGGCGCGAAATCAAGTGTCTGGTCTATAAGTTTCGACATCAAGCCTCTAGCAGCTGTTTATAGCATAAGAGAGACTTGACTCGTTTTCCTTTCCTCAATTTGTGCACGAGTAGTGTTCTAAAGAAGAGAAAATAGAGGGGATATTTTGCTCGGGTTTAGCGTACTATGTGCAAGGAGTGGTAATGAAGGATAGAGGTCCAGTTTTCATAGCCGTGTCCAGCCCTTTGTGCATGGTCTTCGTTGCAGTCATCAGTTTCTTCATCTTGGCTGAGCAGCTCAACTTGGGAATTTATGCATAAATTTGAGAACCTCTTCATACTTCATAGAAGGACCTTGCATTCGTGACTCGTGACTTAGGGGTCTATTTAGCGCAATGTGCTGATTTGTATAGAAAAGCAACTATATAAAATGTACAGTTAATGAAATTATCGGACTAACTTGTCCATCAATCTTCTTGCAGGATGATTGGTTCCTTTGTTATAGTTGTATCTTGTTGTGTGGGGAATGTCTAGAGATTATGAGAAATCTGTGATTCCGGATCAGTCAATTGATGAGGAGACTTGCAAACCAATAAGCCATCAAGGAGTTCCTATCTGATCAGGGCAACGATTGTGAAGTACTTTGAGCTGTTTCCTTGATCAACTTTTTTAGGTAAAAGTTGATTGTTCATTAGGAAAGAGATTGATGTATCAGAAATTACATTTCATCTTGAACCCAAACATGAGGTTAATTATAATGTAAAATTCATTTATACAGTTTCACAGTAAAAAGTGAAACTTCTTCACAAAATGGGTAAATAGAGGATGTAATTCTCAAAACTTTCATGGGTGAAAAAGGAAGCCTGTGCAGCTTAGACGAATGGGCCTCCAATAACGGCCCATTAATATAGGCCCAATAAGATTACTCAATTTGCTTGTACTAGATTTCCCTTTTAACAACATATATAAACCTCAGGTGATGTGTCTTTGTAGCAAAATCTCCTCCGCCTGGATCTTGGCTTTGCAGGATGACGGCGGCAACGGAATGGACGTGGCGGAAGCGGCGGCGCTGGTGGATGATGCCATTGCTAATGGCGGAAGAGCGACGGAGTGGCGGTGTGGGCTGGGGGCGTTTCGAGTGTCGACTAAGATGGAGAAGAGAGAGGAGACAGGCCTGTGGTCTGAGAATTTGGAGTCTCCTCTCATGTAACACATTTGCTTTACACCTTCTCCTTTCCACAATATCCTATCACACCTGCAATTTTATTCACTCAATTTAAATCACAATAAATATCGGTCTAATCAATTTCAATTATTTCAAAACAACGTTGTTGATACTTCATATATGGGGATGTTAGGTACGTAATTTCTAATATTTAATTTAAAAGCATACGGTTTAAACTTTTTAAAAAATGATATTATTTAGTAATTAGTCGGCCCCAACTTAATTGATCATGCATTAATTGTTATATAATACTCCGTACTGAATGTACTTTTAATTTGTTACCTGTACAAAGTAATGTAAATTTATGATGCAAGTGATGGGCTTATAGAAACAAGATTAGGTTTAAGATTGACGTAATTAGCGTAAAACACAACTAGGAAGTAGGACAAGTTAAGCAAGTGTTTAAAGTAAATAAGCCGACATAACCGCCCAACAAATTAACATGGCCATTGCATACATATACATTCACATAAACTAATTGCATACACAATTAGGAAGTAGCTGGCCGGACAAGTTAAGCAAGCATCCTTACCAGGCAGGGGTTCGGCGTTTCTCCTTAGACATGGAAGTTAGGGCAGCATAGTCGTCGGAGTTGGTTACATATTTGTAAGTAGGGGCGAATTCAATCCTTCCTTCTTCCCAGCCTTTGAATACCCTCCCAGCCCTTTGTTCTATTCCCAACTGTCCAAAAACGTTTATAAATTAGCTACAGGCTCATCACATAGTTAATTATATGCATGTAGAAATCGATCTCTACTTATCGATCGAATATATTGAACTCTTATAACATATATATATAGTTATATACCTGATCTTTGTCAAGCAATGCTTGCCAATCCTCCTTCTCCAAGAGCTTGAATATGTCCTCGCTACCGGATGATTCTAATCTATAGTTTAGGTCACCTAGCCAAATTACCTTGCTAGATTCACAAAATGATATATATATATATATATATATATATATGTTAGTGTCATGTATATATGGAGCGAAAACCATACTTATAGCTATAGACATATATCAATTATCGGAAATTGAGATCTACTTACTCGTGCTCCAATATGTTCTCAGGAGGAAATGACCGCGCTTGAACCATCCTACACGTTCTAGAAAACCTTGTCCTCTTTAAGATCTCAATGACATCTGAGTTCCGTCTCACCTCGTCCCCTTCTTTCTCCCCCGATGTTAAGTGGGTGCACACAAAACAAAAGGCGGTACGATATACTGTCATACTTATTGATACGGACCCCTAAAATCGCAAAACCAAAGATACACATATAACTACAACTTACTTAGATATCTATATGGTGAAAAAATAAAGTTTTACGACACACACAATATATATATATATATGTATGTATATAGCTATAGGTACCTTATTGCCAAGGTAACCCATGATTCCGGTCCCGACACACGAAACTCTCAAGTTACTAACATGTGGGTAAAGATCGGCCCGGACCCAAACACACAACAGCAGCCCTACCATCTGCTTGCTAGCCGCTAGGCAATATCGACGATTCTTGGTGATAGAGTTACTATCTTGCCCCTTAGGGCAAATTTGATTAGTGGTTGAAGGAGGGTTGGAGTATGAGCTCATGAAGCGGTCAAAATCGTCCTTCGAGAGGTATTCTTCAAGGGCGAGGAGGTCGGAGAAGCTGAGCCGGGCATTGGCCGGGCTGCCATGTTGATCTTGCTCATGTAGGTGGTTAGCGCCGAGGGTGGTAGTAGTGGTGGTGTTTTGGTAAATTTGGGGGAAATCAGGGTCAGTTTGTATGGGGTAAGGGTTAGGGTTAGGGTTAGGGTTATTTAGAGCTTGGCGAATGAGGGAGAGCCACTTGGCGGCCGGGGCGTAGTCTTCTGCTCCCAGCACATTGCCTGCGTTTAGTGGGACGATCTCTTGGAAGCTAAAAAAAAATTGAAATTAATTTTATGAAAATAGGTAATTAAAGTAAAGAAAATATATTAAAATAATACAGTAATAATAATTACCCAAGAACATAGATGTCAGCAGGAGCAGACGTATTCAGCCAGTCTGTAAGGTTTAATCCTTCGTGGGGTGGCTTCCCTCCCACATTCCATGTGCCCACCCACGTCCTAATTAATTAAACATCCGGGAAATTTAAAAGGATAATTAGTTATATATTATCCAAAATAGATTTATCACAGTATATTGATTTTGGTGTTAGATTATGCAAAGATTTTTAGGTTTGAATTATTTTAATAGTATAATATACTTGAAGTGAGAAAAATCTATTTCTTAAATAAATCATATATATTGAATAAAAATAAAATAGCTTTAACCGATTGAATTAGACTAGGGCTATGTTTAGTAAAAGGGTAACTAATAAGGAAGCTAAAATTGAATGAGTAGCTGAAGAGTTGATAAATTATTTGTGTTAATTATATGTTAATAAGCTAGTGTGATATTTTTTAATTAAAAAAAAACAAGTTTCAAAAAACTTGGATGAGTAACTGTTGTATATAAATATATTTGATTTCAAAAGCTATTTATATTAAAATTTTATATTTATTTTATTTAAAACTATATAATATCAGGAAAAAAAAAAGTTTTCAAAAGCTAGTTATTGTGTCAAACAAAGCCTAAGAGAATAAGTAATAAGAAAAATAAATATCGATCATTTTGCCTTACAAAAATTGTCATGTAAAATGCTACTACTAGTTAAAGAAACTAAGTGCAAGTGGGGTTATATAATTCATTAATTAGAGTAATGATAAAAGATAAAGAGGGATGCATTAATCATTAAGAAGCATCTTTTTTTTAACAAATAATTTCACAAACAATGAAATGGGTATGTACATTGAGAGCTGACCAAACAACAGATGGATTTACAAGTGTTTGCGCCATGAATTTGGCAGTTCACCAAATTAATTAACAACTAGTAGAATTTTGTTGTTATTTACTAATTAATGTACCAAATTGATTAAGCGCACTAAAGCCCTAATCATTAGATTAATTATGGACATATATATAATCACTCAATCAATATGTTCAAAAGCTAAGTGAATGATATTTTTTTGCCCCTAATTGAATTGCCTTTTAAATTTGCTCAACTAATTTTCTTTTTAAATTTGAGCATAGATTAAAAAATCATTTGAAATTAATAAAGATTCAGTTAATTAATTTTCTAATTAATGGAGTGTATGAAAGCAGCAATTAATTAAGTTAATAAACACGTACAATTAAAATAAAAGCATGCCTTGTAATTACCTGAGGTTTAGATTATGATACGACTCAGTTTTGGGTGGTTTTAGGCCATCATTCGCGTCCATCGACCACCCTGTATTCATGCAATACACACCAGCTTATTATTTAATTATGAATCCTTTTAAAAACAATTCCAAAAATTCAATAAAAATGAAATTTGTACTCACTTTAACTAGGAAAGATTATCTAATTTCTTAAAACAATGATGTAATTTTTTTTTTGTTATAAAAGTGTAAGAAAGTGGTAAAGGAATATTTTAGGGATGATTAATTTTTGTTACCCAGTAGAAATGAAAAACATAAAGTCACCATAATACGGAGTAATCTAACACAGTATATAGAGAGTAGTATAGGACAGCAGTTTCTTTTCTGAAATTACAGTACTCCATTTAGTTAGTAGTACAACACTACAAGGAGTAGAGAGTAGAGACTAGAGAGAATGAGGAGGACGTTGAAGGAAACAGTACCAGCCGTACACGTGGCGGAAGATGCGTAGGTGAGTTGAGGGTGGACCAACCACCCGGAATCGGGCCCATCCGAAATCGCTCTCAGGCAGTTTCCTTTCCTAGTACTCCTATTATTATTATTATTATTTTATTAGGAAATAATTCGGGTGAGCATGCTTTACCCGGAAACATCCTTGCGGATGAGATTAAGAAGACCAGAATCGTTGTTAATATCGACTCCTTGGGCGGAGTGGCTAAGGTGTGCAACCTTATCCGCCACTCTATTGTCCATACGAGGAACATGAAAAAAAACTACTTCTTTCAAAGTCGATAGGAGAAATTGTATATCAGAAAGGATTAATTCGATTTCCCCCCCTAGTACTCCTATTTTTTTGTACGTGGTTTTAGAAGGTAAAATTGTTATCCCTTATTTAATTAAAATATGTCATTTTGAAAAAAAAAATTTGTTAATAAAAATACGTCGTTTCTTTATAATGATTATATAGTTGTTATTTAATCATCCCAACTATATAATCATTATAAAGAAACGACGTATTTTGATTATATAGTTGTTATTTCCACTTCAGATGAAAAAAAAAAACCACTTCAGATTATATAGTTGTTATTTGTAGTTTTTGAAAAAGTGGAAAAAAAAAATTATAGGTATAAGTGTATTTTTTATTTGTTTTTTACAATACGTGCATGGAGGGAGTATCACCCACTGGTATAATTATGGGTATAATATTTTATACAATTTTTTGACACATTAAAATACGGAAGTTAAACATAGAGGTGGGCACAAATCCCACAAATTCTGGTCCCGTCTCGTGAATAATAAAGTCCGCACGAAATTGAAAAAAAAAAATTGTGAATCCTATTCCAATCTCGTCTCACAAAAATTACGCGTGACGGAACCATCTCTCGTCTCATCCAACCCCTTGTTAAACATCTACTACTATATTGATGGAGAGAGTATCAGCCACTGGCAGTGTCAGTAAAAATAAGTATTTTAAGGCGACATGTCCCGTCTACCAAATCATCACTATCACTACTCCATCCGACGGCTCCCATCACTTGTCAGATTTACCAATACATTCTTCTTTTTAAAAAAAAATCGAGGTAAGAAATTACTACTAGTTCACAAGTTTTAATACTCCCTCCGTTCCAAAATAGATGGGCGTTTGTTTTTTGACACGCTTTTTAAGGAGCGAAAAAACCTATAAAATATTATTTTTTTAATTAAAATTTTTATACTATTTGATACTTATTACTAATAAGTATCTAATTATATAAAAAAAATTAATTAAAAAATATTATTTTATAGAGTTTTTCGCTCCTTAAAAAACGTGCCGAAAAGTAAAAGACCATGTATTTTGGAACGGAGGGAGTACTTCGTAAAACACCTATCCATCAATCAATATCGTTATTCTACTAAATTTTTCATAAATTTTATTATTTTTAAATACTCACTATATTTTATAACCAATTAAATTTTTTAAAAAAAATCAACAACACATAAATCAATACAAATTATTATTATTCCCTACCTAAAAAGTCTAAAATCACATCTATTTTGACACAATTAAATTAGTCTAAAACGACTTAAATTTTGAGACAGGGGGAGTATTTGCCATTTTCATAAAATAAAGTCACAATTTACAAAGTATGTTATACAACACTTTGTAATTAAAATTTTGAATATTTTCAATTTTCAATGTATGTTTATTATCTATATGATCTTACAAATTACGGAGTAACATAATATTTTCTACTTGCATGTAAGTCTCTCCTTAATCATCTCCTCTTCACCAATCAAGTTTTTTCACCTTTCGTGAATATTTTATATCTATATATTTACCGTTTCAGGAATAATTTATTTCCTTTAATTTTTTTATTCTTCTTTTTATCTCTTTAATTATATTAATCTCATTTTTTTTAATTTTTAATAAATTTACTAACTATTAGAGTTAATACAAAATATTGAATTTAATATAATCTAATGCTTTCTATTAATCTACATGTAAACCTTTATATATTATAAATATCAACTCTATACACACTACTTAATATCTAAGCCTTTATGATGATTTAGCATAACCAATATCATTTTAGATATTGATTATGCTACACTGCATTCAAACAAAATCACAACGATATTATTTTTATTTTTAATGAGTGATTTAAAATATTTATATTTATGTATGCTACTTTAAATGATATTTAAAAAATAATATTTTTCTGAAAGATTTATATGATACATTTATGGTAGAGATTTTTATGATATTTATCTTAACTTTTATTTATACTTTATAATTTTAAAATTTATTAAGATTTTAGTTTTAAAAAATCGCGCCGTGGAGCAAAAATAATACTAGTTTACAATTAAAATTCATAGTACAAAAGAGTGTTTGATTGAACAAATATAAAAATAGTAATAGTATCAGACAATTATAAAAACCACAATAAAATAATAAGATTATAATGTAATTCATATGCTATCTAAATGTACCTATCAACATATTAAAGGAATAGCTATTTTGACATGTATGCAGAAAGCGATTGAGAGAAGTTTCAAGAAAGTCGTAATTGAAGGAGACAATCTAGAAGCAGTGAAAGCAATTATTGGCTCGATATCAATAAATTGGGAGATCTTGCGCCAAGTTGAAGAAATCAAGCTTCTTTCTAATTCTTTTGATCATATTGAGTTTAAGCATTGTTATAGAGAAGCAAATAGAGTAGCAGATTTCATTGCTAAGAGTAGAATAAACTGTAATATGTCTACCCTCCCTTTGAACATGGATCTTTGTAACATCATCCTTCAGGATGATCAAGGTTGTGTTCTGTTTTCCTAACAGAACCTTCCTGATGTTTGCCTACTGTAAAAAAAAAAAAAAAAAAAACATATTAAAGGAATATTACCTGAAATATCTGTAGGCACGCACGTATAAGAATTCCCATCCGAGCAACTTTTCCTTCCCTCTTGTTTGCCCTCCAAATCTAATTTAGGAAAATAAAAACAGATGATAGAATATTAATTAGAAGAACAAATTAATTTAGGAAACAAACTAAATTAAGTAGGAAGTTACCTCTTGAAGAGTAATCGGAGTGAAATTCATGAGCGCCGCTCTTGATATTCAGCCATTTTTTCACGACGGTTTTGGGCCACGATTTGACCTGCGCATCCACCAAAACTACTGTTAAACTAAGATCGGATGGAGTCACTAATGGCCGAAAAACACGGTTACCCGATTTCCAAAAGATCGATCCGAAACATGCAGTTGATCGACGATGCTACGTACCTTTGAGCTCTGGTGCATTTCCATCTTCATTTCCGAAACACTCCAATTCACAAACTCACTGTAATTGCACAGAAAATACAATTAAAATAAAGGCCATTATTATGAACAGGAATCATTTGTCAAACCATATATATAAATATAAAACGTTCAAGTAAGTGGGCAAGTTGCAGGTTCCAAGAGAGTCAGAAGATAAACAGTACAGTATGTATGTAAACTCCAAAAATTGCAATGGAGATATCAAAGAAACCAGATTAGCTGAGTTAAGGTGTGTAAAGGTCAAATCTTTATGATCAAAATCAAACATTTTTTACAGTGGGAGATGGAAGAAGAGGCAGATTCATGCCTTTTCGTCAAGAATATATTTTTTTTTGCTGGAAAACACTTTACAGGGAGGGGGAGGCAAATACAAGGAACATTCAAGGGATTGAAAATTGAGCCTTGATTATCAAATCAAAAAGGGCAATAAATAAATAAAGTTCCAACCTTTTTAATGCCTTTCTATGTTTGTGTTTAAAGTTTTGGGTTGAGATCGATCAAGGCAGATCTGTTTACCTTTCTGCCTTTTGGCTTCCAGAAATGTGAAGAATAAACAGAAAAGAGTAAAAGAAATTTCAAACGGAAAGGGGGGAAAACAGGATCAAGGATTGAAAAACTTGGGGTTCTGGATTGACAGAGGAGGAAGAGAGGTTTGACTTACAATGGACCCGAGGTTGTTCGTTTTGGGTGAAGGAGGGATCAAAACGATGCGTGTCGGACTCTGGATGCGTTTTCTTCAGTTCGTCTTCCTCACTGTGTTCATTGAATCGATTGAGGGGGCGATGGGAGAAAAAACAGAGATGGGGAGGTTTGATATGTGGGTGTTTTATAAAGAGGATTTGGTGATCTCCTGTGGAGAGGGTGAAGGGTATTTTGGTCAACCATAATTTAATTTAATTAAATTTAATTAAGAGCTATGCCAGATGATCCATCTTAATTAAACGTGTCAGAATGTGATCAAGCTTTAAAACTTTGATTAGTTTCTCAATTGATTCTACTGGACACGTAAATGGCTTTAACTTTCAAGTAACTCGTGCGCTACACATAGGATTTTGGATTTTTAACGTTAATCGAAGTAAACCATTTTATTTTTTCAAATGTCATCATAGCACTTAATGTATTTTAAATGATGTATAACACATAGTTCTCGTCAGGCAAACATAGAATGTTTCCCGGACAAGTATTAAAATGTGATAAACTTCTAGACAATGACAAAACAAATGAAAGATGATCATACTATACATTTAAAAAAAAAAATCAAAATATTTAAAACCAAAATAGGCTTGAATTGTGACACAATTGCTGAATTAATGGTTAAAAGAAATAAAAGGAACATTATGTTTATTTCGTTATTTATATAAAAGGATAAAGAAGGAAAGAGTAAAGGTTATAAACGATCTTGTACGGCCAGATCGTCACTTGGTTGAACCTTATTTTCGATTAAAATAAGAAAGCTAGAAAAGATACTATTACATTCAGGCAAACAACCAAAGTGGAGAAAATTACAAAAAAATTGGATGAGAAGCAACCTAGAAGGGTTGAAGTAGCATGGGCATCAGATATGAAGCTTAACCGCCTCTTCCTACAATCTCTTATACATTGCAACTTGTATAGGATAAAAGATATTAGTAAAGGATCAAAAAGTGTTAAAAAGAAAAGCCAACAGAGCAACAAAATCCAGATAAAGCCTACTGAAGAATGAAGTGAATCAATCATGGCCTATTGCTGCTAAGCTCTTTCCAATACATTTGCAACTTTGGAAGCTGCCTCCCGATCATACTTTTGAAGCTTGACTTGAAATTGTTCCTGAAACTCAGGCTAAAAGAACTCAATGAGTTTCAGTTACACTAGAGCAGACAGATTTCTTCATATACTTAAGAATTAGGATGGAAAGAGAGTAGAAAAGATTCGACTATGACCTCCAATTCAATATCTTTGTTCTCAATCTGATCCGAAAGGCTTCATCCCAAGCTGCGTAGCTTAACATTCTGCTCTACCAATCCATTTATATCATGAAAGGTTATCTGTTGACAATCATTTGTAAGGTAAGAGTTACCACTTACCAGAGATCCAATGATGCTTTACCACATAAAATAAGGCAAGGGACATACCGAGTGCTCCAAAATCACCGTTTTAGCATCACCATATGTAATTATATCCATTACTGGGGAAGCTACATCAATCTAAGCCAGTTGATTACCAACAAATCCACAAAGCAACTGAATATCTCGGCAAACCTTTAGAAGAACCGTCACCTGAAATGATTGCAACAAATGTAGAACTAAGAGCAAAAAAAACTAAGCAGTCAATAAAAACTAAGCAATCAAGAAAAACTAAGAAATCCCCTAGAGTGTTGACAATCATCATGGCATTATAGCACCACTAAAAACTCAGTTACTTGTAAAACCCATTCTAGAAATCAACACTACAAAATTGGGTAATAAATTATTACATATCATACTTTATCCTCTCCAAAAGCCTTCAACTTTTCCTTGCACACGCCTAATAAACCAATGATTCAGGTACATTTAAAATCAGCCTGCACACATGACAGAATCCGCATTTGCATACTAAAAGTTTGAGCAATATCTAGATGTAGAGGTAGGGAATATCTAGGTGATCAATGACCATGCGTTTGGACATATTTTCTTTGGCTCTTGTGAATCAGCACAAAACATCAATTTGCTTGCATTGCTCATCCAGTTCAGGCTTGTCCTTGGGCGGGTTCTGCAGCAAATGTAAGAAAAAAATATAACCTTGCAGCAAGTATAAAGTGAAAAAGAACATGCAATAAAAATCAGCACAAAACATCAAATTTCCGTCAATCTAACGAAAAATGAACAAAGCAATTGAATTGGATCAGTGAACAACAGAAAAAAGGAGTAAAATCGTTCACCTTATAAATTGCATATGATGAAAGCTCATCAACTATTGTATTCTGTCACGCAGAGAGCTGCACTCAGATCTCACCGATTACCCAAATTCGAAGGGAATGGACCTAAAAACGTATTCTCACTACGTGAAAGTGTCCTCAACCCCTTGATATCACCCAGAAATGTTGGGATTTGACTTGAAATCTGGTTCCCTCCTACATCAAGAACTTGCATAGCTTTGCAATTTCTCAATTCAACTGGCAGGACACCACTAATTGCATTATCAGATAATCTCAACTCAGTCAATTTCACTAGGTTCCCAATCTCATGAGGAATGGAACCTGAAATCGAATTTCCAGAGACATCCAACAGAGTAAGGGAAGTGGAAGCCACATTACCCAGCCAAGCGAGGACCGATCCGATAATCCGATTCTGCTGAAGATCCAACACTTGCAGAGCGCTCAAGCATCCGCCGCTTGCGTCTCTATCCAGCGGGGAATCGATCCATGTGAAGGCATTAAACCCTAACCGCACAATCTTCCGGGAAGGCGGTGAGCCGGTGACATTGCAAAACAATGAGGAAGGCAGGGAGCCGGATTGATTATTGCGGGAGAGAGAGATGACCTGAAGATTGGGCATAGCTGGGAGAACCACCGGCAAGACGCCGACGATTTGGTTTCCCTCGGCGCTGAGGTGAATGAGCAAGTAGCAGTTGTAGAGGGCGGCGGGGAGAGTGCCGTAGAGACAGTTGTTATCCAACCATAGGTACTACAAAACCTGGAGCAACCCGAAGGAGGGAGGGATCTCGCCGTCGAGTTGGTTGTAGGAGAGATTGCGATGGGAGATCGTGGGAGAGAGGCGGATTCAGTTTTCTTTTTGCGAATTTGGGAGATCATGGGAATGAGAGGCGGATTCAGTTTTCCAAAAGAAAGAAGAAGAGAAGGGCAAAAAAGAAAATAAAAAAAAATAAAACAGGCCTCCACGTGAATAGTATGAGAGGACTGAAAAGTACTCAGCTTTAACACACAGGAGGATTCATCTAAATTCTGAAATGAGTAAACTCTCCTTAAATTTAAATACTTGAAACATATTACTTCTAGTTTTAGACTACAAGGGAATAAGCATTAACCGTTGTGAACTACATCTTTTTATCTGGATAAAGTTTGTAAGAAAAGGTTAAAACAGGGGATTTGGTGTTTAAAATTTCCTCTACAATTAATTTCGGAGGGAAAGGACATACATGAGCTAGCTTGCTGTCCCATCACTTGCCAACAAGAATATAATCACCGATAGTTTCCTCTAAATTAATACGAGTAATGTTATCACTTCAATTTATAAGTGTGGATTTGTTCTGACCCGGTTATCTTGTCAAGACTTATTAGATTTTCTAGCACCAACCGACTAGATCAAATCAGTCTTGAACATTTGGGAGCATAGCTTAGATCAATGACGGTTTTCAAAATGAATTTTTTGTTTTTTTTTTCTTAGTCCAGTTCGATCGACTCAGTCGCTCTACATCTGGATCGGGTATTGTATGACCCATTTAAGAGGTTGACCATCCCACTCACAAGTGACTCCATGTTTTCAAGAGGATTCGAACTTCGAACCTCTTGGCATGGGATGTAGCCCCACAGACCACAACCACTACACCAACTTGTAATTAGTTGAATTCTTTGTTTTTGAAAAATAAAATGAAATTTAAGTCAAATATGTGATGCAAATGTACGTGGCAAATTGGATGATGCATCACACTAATTAAATAGGTCAATTAGCTACAAAAAAAAAAAAAAGTTTTCATCATACGAGTATAAAATTGAGATAGGATAACTTCAGCAAATCTAATTCGGGAGAGAAAAAACCACCAGGTGTCCATTGCGAAATTTGTGTACTTTTTAATGCTAAAAGTGCAATTATGGATAATATAAGAAATTTTTGTCTTCATGAGATACTTTATTTTCTCAATCACAGCAAATTAATAAGTTGTCTTGTAAGAGAAAAACACATGCAAGAGGGAGGACAATTTATAAATTAATATTAAATAATATAAATTTTATCATAGGAAATATTTATTGAACGGATATATAGAATCTGTCGGAGATTGCATTTTCGTGTTGCAAGTAAGCCAGCAGATTAATTAATGAATCACTATTAATGAAAACGACTATGTTATATTTATTCCTTAAAACAATTACCACGAGCATGGTTTCAACAATTGCTTTGTTTTTCTCATCTCTCTCGTTCCCAGATCGGAAGCTTTTTCTTCCTTGGCTTCTTTTTCCTCTCAACCTTCTTCCTTCTCCTTCATCTTCCTTCTTGGAAATTATTTGGGTTTTCAATGAGAAATACGACATGTATGCAATCCTAGTTCAACTACCTACTATTTTGGGATGAAGGTTGTTTTTGGCTTTGCAAGTTTTGGATTATTGTAATTTTCTTTCCAAAGTAAAGATCAAGAGATATATTTTATAATGGTATAGACCCGCAATGCGTTCATAACACTGCTGACCCTCAACACCGTTATAATGGTACTAACCTTTAGCATTGTTAAATTGGTGTTGACTCTAGCTCAATGCCGTTAAATTGGTGTTGACTATAATAGTGCTCACCGTCAACAACCGGTGGATGACACCTTACCATCTTGCTAGTAGAAGCAAAAACCAGCCACCTTGGTAATGATAAATAGTAGACCTGTCAAACGGGTCATTCGGATCGGGTTCGGGTCGGGTCACTTCGGGTTTCGGGTAAAACGGGTTTCGGGTTGACTCGAACTCGGGTTTGATCGGGTTTCGGATCGATTTCGGGTTTGTCAATTTTTTCTTTTTTAAATTAAAAAAATCATTATTTGATAATTTTGTGGTAAATTTTAATTATATATATAAAAAAATTAATTATATATAATTATAAATCAACCGGGTAAATCGGGTCAAAATTACCGGGTCAATCGGGTCACCGGGTCGAAAAAAATTTTTCGGGTTCGGGTTGGAAATTTTTCGGGTCAGTCGGGTCGGATCACTGGGTCGGGTTGTGTTTTGACAGGTCTAATAAATAGTGATTAAATTTTATAGTTAGGGGTAAAAAGCCTATATATCTTAGACAAAACTATGTGTGTGTGTGTATATATATATATGACCTAAACAAGAATTCTTAAATAGCGAACAACCAAAGTGTATTACTCACTACACTAATTTTTTTCCATTAATGGAATATGTAAATCTATTATTAAAATGTGCATGCAGTGGTGGAGTGCGGATGCTAGAGCACCCCCTAGCCGAAAAAAAAATATTTTTTTTTTGCATATATTTAATATTTCGAGGTTATATAATGTGTTTAAATGATTCTTGAAGCAAAAGAGTTGTCTTGCTAGAGTGGTAAAGGAAGAAAGAAGAATCAAGAGGTCTTGGGTTCAACACTTAACTCTTTTTAACTTTTTATTTGTTTTCTTATATCATTATTTCTCACAATTATTTCAATTAAAAATATTATATTTAAATTATATATTGAATATTTAATGTTTTCTTTTAATAGTGTTTTAAAAAAGAATCCTTATTCATTTATTTATATATTTTTCATTTTACTCAACTATTTAAATAAAAATATATCGTATTTAAATCACCATTTTAATATTTTTTCAATATCTAAAAAAAATCTTCTCAATAAATATACATAAAAAAAAATTTTCAAATTTTTTTTAACCCTGGGCCGAAATCATATTCCCACCCCTTTGTGCATGTCTAATTAAAGAAAGTTGCTTATTTGCTTCTTTAAATGGTCTCACCCAAACAAATTAATATTCGAAGGTCTCGAATAAAAACAGTTTATATATAGCGTCATGGACGTTTTTTTTTTTTTGATACGGGAAATAGCGTCATGGACTCATGCTCATGCATTCTAACTCTAAGAAGAGTGTACTTCGGAACTTATCAACAATAACTTTTACCAAAAAGTACGGTTTTAAAAAAAAAATGAAATTAAATACGTACATCTACAGGCAGTTTTGGACTTGAAAATATATATTCAAACATTTACCTAACTTGCCAAACTTTTATGTACGTATAAGATTATAAGAATGACACTAACATATACTCCACGTAGTATATATATAATTAAATTAAATACAAGTTACAAATCCAGTATCCAGTAAGATTAAACTGGCCCCATAGAACTCACTTTACAATCCATAGTGTGGCGGTTTGAAAAGCTATATATATTGGATTAGCCTATGGGGAATTAGGTGATGAATTAATATGTACAACAAGTCCGCAGTAACGATCCAGTTAATATCGATGATCAGGTAGGCAGGATATACAACCTAACCACGTGGAATTATATTATAAATTAATCATGATTAAGGACTAAATTTTTGTAATTAGTAGGCAGAACACAACAAAATTAAGGTGGCAAGCCAATGGATTAGTGAGAAGTGTCCCGATTAGAATCGGATCGGGTTACATGGCACATCTCCATTGGACGATGAAGGCTATCTCAAAATCGCAAGAGATCGATCGATAATGGTCGCGAAACCTAATCCCAAAAAGTTTTGTTGACTAATCCACTATATTACCAGAATAATTAAAGGGAATGTTGTAATTAGGAAGGACACCTTGTTAGGAAGCAAAGCTACAGAGATTAGTTTAATGCTCAAAGCCAGCTTGCATTAGATTACCTTACTAATCTTTGTCAAAGAATAATAGGGTGTGTCTGAATTAAATAATCAAAAACAGATTCTAAGATATCCGACCAAGTAAATTAATGACTTGTTGATTTTTTTTTTGGATAACAAATGACTTGTTGATTTGATCTTGGAGCTAGATAAGCTTATTTCCAAAATACTGATTAAAAAATAAGGGGAAATGACATGAGGAGATTAAAAAATTGGTTATTATTAACATAGTTTTAAGTTAATTTTATGGAAGGTATGTCTTTTCCATCTCAGAAAGCGTACAATTACCAAAAAAAAAATAAAATAAAAAATTGTCAATCGTATTATTGAAGGTGACAATCTTACTATCATTAAATGCCTTAGTAAAAAATCCCAATACCCAGACAGATTTATCAAGATAGACTATATTGGAGTTGGAGTAATAATGATTGGTTCTCAACTGCTTCGATCATTGGAATGATCCATTACGCCAAGCACCACACATTATCGGATTTCCATTGAATATGGAAATTAGACATATTACCTAAAATTAAAGATTTCATATGGCATATCTCCAAAGATAGACTCCCTACCTCTGCCAAGTTGGCTTGTCGTGGGTGAGGTTTCACTACTGACTGCCTGCTTTGCAACATGAATTACGAAGACATCGAACACTTCCTGTTTAAATACCCAGTTACAAAAGCTTCAATCCAACTTCTTTCACCACAAATAGCTAACAAAGTTAACACAATATACGACACATTGACCACCATATCTGAAACATTGATAGGCATTAGATCGGCCCTCGGAAATCAAAACTTCTCCACCCTTGCTACGGCTTGGTAGAGCATCTGGTACTTCCGAAACAAAACAAATAAATAGACAAAGATCTAGATTCGGAACAACCAAAACTGAATATGGCAAGGTGCAAAACTTCTCGCCGTCGTTGTAAGTGGTCCAAGCCTATGGCTGATTGGTGTAAACATAACTTCGATGGTGCAGTCTTCAACACTAACATTGGGTCGTACGACTTTTTCATCTGCGATGAGAATGGTTCCGTCCTGTTCACGAAAGCCAGTGATTCTCCCTTCCCCTCCATTATCGGTGCTACGGGATACAATATGTGGAAAGGTATTTTAATAGCAGCCGACCTTAATTAATATAAAAATTATTTGTATCGAAGGCGATAACCTAAACATTATTAATAGTCTTAAGACTGGGTTATCATGCTCTGGGGCGATTGATTTCTCGAACTGCCTCACCCACATAGGCCTTGATTTCTCAAACTCCACTGTTCATGATGATGCGATTTTGTCGGCTCTCATCCGTAAAGAGGTTCAACAAATACAACCTTCATGAGTTAACATTCTTGATTTTTTTGAACCTATTTGATATCGGGGCCTAAGAGTTGCTTCTTGGGCCTTAGCCCATGTACCGGTTGTGAAGCATCAATACGTTTAGCCTAATTATGATATGTGTCACTAGACTTACTAACACGCTTTTATATATATTAAGACAATTTAAATTTTGCGATCAACTTATTCTAAGGGAAAATTTAATTCAATTAATTTTGGAATTGGTACTTGGAAACTTGTTGTTGGATTTGTTGTCCACCACGTGAAAGTGCAAATGACTTGGATCCAATAATAATACCCTAAAGAAAGTTAATAAAGGGGCAGATTAATTAATTGAGAATTTATCCATGATCGGTTGAAGTGCTCTAATTATGAGCTCCATATATATAATCAAATTCTATTTAATTAAAAACAAAAGGTCATTAATATACATATATATAAAAAAATGAGCATATATTTTATGACATGGTGATTAATTAAGTAATATTATATTTTTGTGGGCTTATAGAACTCAATAATTATGAACCTCTAATTACACAAGAAAATGTGAAGGCATGCACCTATATATAAATTGCTAATTCATTAGTGACTGTTTAATAGGATTATGTAATCCAGCAACAACTGTTCCTGCCATGTGCCATGGTCAATCCATGCTCCATATGCAATCTATAAATATATAGACACTTCATGAAAATATTATCTTTCTCACTACATGTATATATCATTACCTTACAAGGACATTTCTTAATTCCCAGCAAAAAAAAAGGACATTTCTTAATTAATACGTCATAATCATCTACCAACAGTATCAATTATCATGCATAATATATTAAGAACTTCAATTGCTTGCTTATCGTGGGAAAATTTGGTAATTATCCATAATATGGACAACAATTAGCACCTAGGACAATTTTGGGGTGAAATTACATTAGTTTTTTTTTTTTTTTTTGATTTTAAAGGTAAATTGTATTAATATAATATAATCTTTACATAAGAGAGAACTAAGAGGGGGAGGGGATGGGCACCTCTAGCTTAATCGGAGACATAAACTAGGGGGATCGTATAATAAGTCCTACCCAAGGGTTGTAAGCTCCAGAGTAAGGACAGAAGCAATAAACCGAGGCGTGCAAGCCCCGTAAAACCACCATCCAAACTACATAGCAATTATCCTAAAGATGACACAAACTATGAACTACTCCTAACCACCAACCAACGTACTTCATAACCAAAATGTAACCAACTACAAACCAAAGATGCATGCAAGGCTTGCAAGCACACCATGTGACATCCAAAATCATAACCGAAATAATTAAATCTTAAGCTAATACCATAGGCCTAGATATCATCTAATACAGCCATTCAAGGCAATAAGTCGCCGGTGCGGCAAGGGGCGGCGTGGTGAGAACTCGGACGTGGTGGGGGCTGATCATAATTAACGTATAAGCTAATACCATCAGCAGACTTTGTAGTAGCAGGGCTGGAGAGAAATTATGTGGCACCTTGTCTACACACTTATACGATGGCCTGACGGGGAGCCAAGATGTAATGTAGCTCCCCGCCAGGAATGAGGATCACCAAAGTCGATCAGTAGAGATGTAGCAAATCGAGCTCAAGCTTAGACAGTAAGATCCTTACTCAAATGGCTATTCAAACACACAAACTGGGAAGGATGGAGACGAGTCAAAGGCTGATCAAGAGAGCTGCAATTAGCACTAACAACTTAAACAGACAATGAACGGACAGGAGAAGTGGGAAAGGGAGTGCCTCCTGAGGAGATCAGGAAGGGTCGAGGACGCCGATGATTCTTAAAACTGTACCTTTAACGAGGAACAGGTAGAGAAAAGAGTAGCTAGGAGCAAAGGACAACACTCAGAACAGTACGCTTGGGACAACAAACGATGGGAGGAGGGGCTAATATGCAGCACCCTTCAACGACCTGTGCTACGATCGACTCTCAAAATGGAAACGATGGACGTCCCCGGAGGAAGGCCGGGAACAGGCAGAGGAAACCATGTAGAGGGCCGAGAGGGGAGGAAGAACAACACAAGAAGACTCTCAAAACAACTGGGAGGTCGAAAACAACCAGAAACCTTAGAGAAGGGGTGAAACGGAAGCTAGCCCTTTTCAATAGATCAGTAGAAGGAAGGGGACAAACAGGTTAGGGACAAGAGCTCGGTGCACGAGTCCGACTCTCAAACCGACAACACAGATCAATCAGATCAAGGGAAGGGGAAGGGGGGAGAAGGAGAGTGGAGGGCAGAACCTGGACTTTTGATGGGCTTTTAGGAGACGGACGTGATCTGTGAAACAACGAAGGGAAGCGAAAGAGAGAGGTTCAGGTCAATGGAAGACATACCCATTCAGGCGAGGAACCAAAGAAGGGGCTTTTGTCAGATGGGGAACCGGATCTTGCGTGTAACCTTAGGGATCTAATAGATCCGGCAATAGGAAGGCGAAAGAAGGTGGTGGCGTCACCAGATAGATGGGATAATGGGATATGGGTCTATGGGGCCGCTAGTCACCAAGGGATGTGAGGGCCGCCGGAAACCATGGTGGTTCTATGGGAAGGAGCCGGCAGCACAAGGGGAGAAGCGGGATGGGAGTTTCCCTCCTTGAGAGTTTCTCTCTCTGACTTTTCGCTTGGCTAATGAGGTGAAATTACATTTGTACAAATATAGGGGGTGGAGCACGGTAAGTTGGGTACGATTTTTGACAAGCGTGCTTATTTTTTTATTTTAAGCACGGTTTTATATTAAAAGTGTGTTCCCAACCCCTAATTCAACTAAAAGCAACACACTTTTCCATAAAACCGTTCTCGTTTATTTCTAAAAAAATATTTAGACCGGTTTTCGTGTAAAGTGTGCTTAAAAAAACTTAAAACGAACACGGTTTAATTTTCAAAGTGTGTTCCCAAAACCAGATTTGACTAAAACAAACACGCTTTGCTATAAAACCGTTCTCATTTATTTCTAAAAACTATTAAGCTCTCTTTTCATGTAAAGCGTGCTTAAAAATAAATTAAAACGAACACGGTTTCATTTTACAAGTGTGTTCCCAAAGCCAACTTTAACTAAAATCAACACGCTTTCTATAGAACCGTTCTCGTTTGTTTCTAAAGGAATAATTAGCTCGGTTTTCATGTAAAGTGTGCTTAAAAAAATTAAAACGAACACGGTTTTATAAGAAAAGTGTCTTCCCAAAATCAAATTTAACTAGAGGGAACACATTTTTCTTTTAAAGTATCCTCATTTAATTTTATAAACCGTTCTCGAATTTTTTAATTTTTTTTATATTTAGAGTTTTTTTTAGTAATTAGATTAAGTAAATGCACAAATTTACAACAAAATTCCGTAGCTCGGGTGGCAGGAGTGTAAAGTGGACGAATTCAGTATGAGGGTGCAAGAGGTCTTGGGTTCGACTCTTTGTTCGAGTGTGCTCGAGGTCTTGAGAGAAATATGAAATAGCACACTTTCTATTTAAAGCGTGCTTACAAGAATATGAAAGAGCACACTTTTCATTTAAAGCGTTCTTATTATTAAGCACGGTTTGAAAAAAATTGTGCTAAAACTTTTTTTAGCACACTTCAATTGAAGCGTTCTTATAATTGGTCGTATGATAATTTTAAGAACGCTTCAATACAAAATCGTGCTTAAAATATGGGATCACGGTTAAATAGTAAGTGTGCTTGTTTGGGAGCGCACTCACTATAAGCACAGTACGAGAAGTGTGCTCCCATGCATTAAAAAAGCGTGATCTGGCCCCCCTTTTTGTACTAGGGGAGTGTCCACAAATGACACTTTTGCCCCTCCATCTCTAATCCTGTTTCTTTCTTCATTTTCACGCAAGGGAGAAAACACACAGCAACGAAAGAGCAAAGGCGAGGGCAATTTCGATTTGGATTTCAATCTCGAGAACAGTTGTTGATTTCAGCCCCAATTATCGACGATTTCGTGCTCTACATTCAGATTTGAAGAGAAATCGGTTCGAACACACCACTGTCAGCCAAAAATCGATTTTCAACAGGTAGTTTTCTTATAATCTGTAATCTGGTGTAATACAAAAGTTTTGATTATAGTACTGTAATTGGGAGCACAATTGTTGTCTGAGTTGCGGATTTGGAGAACAATTGATTACATTAACAAAAGCTGAAATTTGGTATAATATGAACAACTATCATCGATTTTGATCTCATATGGCGATTTTGATCTACGTTGCTGATGTTGTGATTATAGAACTGTAATCTAGATTGCATTGTTGATGTAGTTGCTGATCTAAGATGCTGGTTTCGTGATATAAGGAGTTGCTGATTTCGTGACTATCCTGCTGTAACCAAAATTACACTGTAACCTACATGTTGATAGCTGAGTTTGAGTGCATCTCTGTACCTGCAATCACTGTATTTCTTAGATTTAATCAAAAGTAATGCACTTCAATACTGTACTATAGATATATAAGAATAGGTATCTGAGAAAACAAAAAATAGTTTCTGTCATCAAAGTATATTTATGAAATTTAATAGGTGTCACCAATGATCAGGTACAATGGAGGTCAATCTGTTAATAGTAAAATTTGGAGGAGAATGGAAGTTGGAAGATGGTGATTTAGTTTTTGCTAGGGATGTGTCATCAAAGGTAATTGTCATCAGGCAGACTGTAACTATGTAACGGCCCGGGATTATGATTCCCGAGTTACGTTTCGAGGGATGAAACCCCTCGTTAGGAACTTGCGCCCCGAGTACAGGTTGAAGGTTTCAAAACTTACTTTAATGTTTTCAAAGGGGGATTTCATACCCAAAATCGAAGGGATCGTTGGAATCCCCGGGGAAGTCCCCTGTACTTGTTGTAAGTCTAAGCGTGGAAATCAGAAATCATGCAACTGGCGAAAACAAGCGTAATACAAGAGGGTGCCACGGCAGAGCCGGGTCAAAACGGAGTCTAAAGTATAAATCCAAAAATATAATCAGAGTCTGGTGAAGTCTATAACTCCAGTGCTCACTCTCCGCCGACAAAATGACCCGCGCAATAAGCAAACAGCACCGATAGGATGAACATAAATAATACCTAAAAAAATTGATATGGAGCGGGATCAGATCGATGCCCACTTAACTCTGCATCCCAACCATAAGTACACATATACGCTATTCCTAATAAAGATGCTTCTAGATGCATGGCGGAATATTAACACACTAACATGCTCCTAAGAACAAGTGCATAATAATAATAAGGCCTTAGCACAGAATACCAAGTGGTATATCCCTCTCCTACCTCCACCCCTTCCGATAGGTGGAGACTAGCCAGCTCGTGAATGCATTCATTCATAATAGGGCGGCACGCATGCCTAACCCGCTCCACAATAAAGCCCGCAGGCATATCATAATATAAGGAAGTGCATGACTCGATTTGACTCAAGACGGGACCCGATGAGACTAGGTCGTCCTATAACCCTAGCAATGACTCTAGTGACTTCACAAATAACGGCCGTTCTGTTTACATACACATAAAGAAATAGAATGCTCAACGATCGATGCAACCTAGCATGGTACTACATGGCATGCTGATCATGAATGCAAGCACCTAGTATATCATGCACCTAAAGCAGGGAATAGCTCTATTCAATCTGAGTAAGCTCCGAAGAGACTTACCTGGTATCGCAGAACAGCAAAAGGCAATCAACCAGGCAATATGAAATCCGACACGTCACAGATGGTCACCTAACAAGTATAAGCACATCAATGAGTCTATCTCTAAGGCACACAAGGCATAGAATTATCATACACACAACTTCACAACTTAACATAATAACCGTCACATCATCATTTCCATAATATCAACTTTATCTCATAATCTATCATCTCAATATCTCACAACCATACTCAAAGTAATTCTCCAATTCACCAACTTAGGATAATTCCAATTCATACTTAACCAATTTGCATGCCATCATTTCAAAATCTTACTTAGCATATAATTGCACATCTTCAACATAATCATATAACATTTAACCACAATAATAAATCACCACAATATCATATATTAAATCTCAAAACAACATTTTATATTTTAATCCCAATAATATTTATTAAATCAAAACATCCCTTTTTAAATTACTAATCCAACCTTACTTTATTTTAAATTACCAAAACACACCCTCTTATTTTATAAAATCCCCAAACCGGCCCTCTTGTTTAATAACCCAAACCGAGCCCTTATTTTACACCTCCCAAACCGAGCCCTTTGTGGAAGAAAAAAAAAGGCCCAAAAATCAGTTTGGCTCATCTGGAAAAATAGGCCCAAACCTTTCTCTTAAAACCCCCAAAAAATCAGGCCCACAAAGAAAGACCCAAACCCGGTTTTGTCTCAGCACAAATTAGGCCCAAATTTCCCATTTTCGGCCCAACAAATTAGGCCCAAAACCTCCATTCTATTTCTTCCATTTGACACAACGTGGAAAGAAAGAAAAAAAGAGGGGAGTGGGGCCAGGTGAGGTGGCGGCTGATGTGGCAAGTGATGGGGTCCCACATGCTTCTTCTTCCCCAGATTTTCCAAAATGAAAGAACAAGGGGAGGGCTTGTGTGTGTTCGGCAGAACGACGAAGGAAGAGGGAAAAGGGAGGTCGTCGGCAGCGATGGGGCTGGGCTCCGGCCACCAGGAACGACCACTCCGACACCCACACACACGAAAACGGAAAGGGAAGGGAGGAGGAGAAGAAAGAAGCTCACCGAGGTGTTCGACGCCGGAAAGCTCGGAGCTCCGGGGAGGTGCGTTTGGTTGCGTCGATGGTGATTCTTCGATCGAGGAGGCCTGGGAGAGGTGCGGGGTGTTAAGGGCGGAACCTCTGGCTGATAAAGGGTGAAAGAGGAGAGGTCGAGAGGAATCGAGACTTACCGAGTTGGACGGAAACAGGGGTGGCGCCTCTGCTGCTGCTGGTGGCTGGCGACGGAGACTGGCGGGGAGGCGGTAGTCGACGGAGGTGTGGTGGTGGAGAGGCGAGGTGGTGACGGAGGTGTGGTGGGAGAGGCCTAGCTCTCGGCGTTATCCTCCAAGAGGGAAAGAAGGGTTGTTTGGTTTGTTTGGTTTGTGTTTGTGTGGGGTGTGGAAGGGTGTTTTCAAGTTCAGATTTCATGGACAAAATCTTGGGTTTCTTGACTGCACAAATCGACAAGGCATGGGAAAGGGTTCTCCTCATTTCCATTCTTGGCAAGTCAAAGTAAGGGAAGAAAAAAAGTATATGAGTGTGTTGGGTTAATTAGGGAGGGGTTGGAAGGGGTAGGAAATTTAAAAATTAAATCTCAAATTAAGGGATCCAATGGTTGAATTTGGATAAGGATGTGAGAAAAAAGACGAAATTGGGGTCTCGAGTCGGAATTTAAATTTCTGGTGCTTGGTCGTTCAAAACCTGAATGAAAGACGGAATTGATATTTAAAGCGAAAATTTGGGCCGGAATTTATTTTAAATTCCTTTTGATTTTCTTTTTCCAAAAATTAATATTTTAAAAATCCGAGCCTTTACAAACTATGTATGAGATGAAGAGTGAGATACTGAACAGATTCACAACCAGTGACAATTTATCTCATACTCTTCAATTCAGTCACTTGCATCCATTCAAGAAAACTACTGAGCCATTTTCGATTGGGAATGACACTGATTTGAGGAGTTTTTTTTGCAAATTAATGAATTGAAGGAAGTGAATTGGACATTACCTTTATATGTTACAGGTGCGAAGGAAATCACTGAAGAACAGGTTACATAATCTATATATGATGAAAATTAATTGGCATTACAGACTTACAACTCTGCCAAGGATACAAATGTCATGGAAGAGGAACTTTGATGTGCAGGATGAAGATGTAGAATGCATAAATGATGGTTGTGATATGGATGGTAATAGAGATGACACAAGGATTGAAAGTCGCATCAGTGGCAGTACAATGTCCACAAAATATACAGCACCACCTATAAGTGAAAGAAAGGGAGAAACTCTTATATTTTTGGGACAATTGTGCCGAACAAAGGAAGATCTTAAAAATACTGTTGAATTGTTGGCTGCACATAGACTACAATCAATTCTTAATTACATATTTTATATTTTTATTCACTGTAATCATGCTTCATTTCATATTTTATTCACTGTTTTATATAATATATACAGTTTTGAAGATGAGAAACAGGGTTCAACTCCAAGACAAATTAGAAACACGACGAGGAATGATTTCAAACAGAATATTAGCTACTGGAAATCTTGGATGGCTCATGATTTAGCAATGGAGATGACAATCGGGACAACAGAAGAAAACAATGAATTAGTATCATCATATTGTTGGGTCCTGAAGCAAGCAAATCCTGGAACTATCACATTTATTGAAGTTGATAGCAAATCAAACTTCAAGTATGGGTTCATTGCCTTTGGACCATATATCCGAGCATTTTCAATCATACGAAAGGTACATATTCATTTCATAAGAAAACATTACTGTCACCAAATAATTACTGAATACAATTCAATTGTACAGGTGCTTGTGGTAGATTGTACATTTCTAAAAGGAAAATACGGATGGACTCTTCTCACAGCTTCTGCACAAGATGCAAATCATTAAATATACCCTATTTCTTTTGCAGTGGTTGACTCAGAAAACAACGCCTCTTGGGAGTGGTTCTTCAACAAGCTAGCAACAGTCATCCCATCAAGTGAAGAGCTGGTTTTTGTTTCTGACCGTCATCAAAGCATTGCAAGTGCTTTAGAGCTGATTTACCCAAATGCTAAGCATTATTACTACAGATAGCACTTGAAGCAAAATATAATGGCAAAATTCAAGAAGAATATATTCTTTTAGTGGTTTGAAAGCGCAGCAAAGAGTTACACAAAAGAAGATTTCAAAAGCTACCTTGGTTGCATCAGTAATACAAACAACAAGATGGAGAAATATCTTGAAGAAGTACAGTTTGAGAAATGGGCAAGAGCTTATTCAAAAGGTGACATGTACAATATGATGACTTCAAACAATGCAAAATCATTAAATAATGTCTTTGGTTTGGATAGATCATTCCCAATTATAGCCTTACTGAATGCAATCAGAGAGAAGATAACAAAATGGTTCAAAGAGCGCAGAAATGAATCTGAAAACAACAGCTTTGAGCTTCCAAATAAGATAAGTGATATAATGTACATAAGATGCAGTGATGCAGGAATGTACACTGTCAAGCACCTCAATAAATTCCAGTTTGAGGTTGTTGGTGGGATGAAAAGGGTTATGGTTGATTTAAAGGAGAACTCTTGTTCATGCAAGGTATTTGATTATGAAAAGATACCTTGTGTACATGTTGTTGCTGACATCAGGGACAAAAAATTGAGTGTTCTGAGCTATATTAGTAGCTACTACAAAATTGAAGCTTGGAAATTGGCTTATCATGAGACAATATATCCTGTTCTAAAGGAAGAACAATGGGTTGTACCAGAGGATATCAAAAGACAGAAAAGTCACCCACCAATGAGACGTAAAAGATGTGGACGCCCTCAAAATAAAAGAAAGCCTTCGGTTGGAGAAATCAGAGGCAAAGCATTAAAGAGGATTCACAATAGCTAGAGATTAGAGGCAAATCAGAGGCAAAGCATCAAGGGAGACAAGAAGATTTACTTTACCGTTTTCTTATTGGGAATAAAAGGGTCACTATCAACGGGTCATTACACTGGACAAAATGTAAAATGTGACCATATTTCAGTTTTTTCTTCTTCTATCATTACAGTTTTGCAAAGATTTATAAATCAATGACTAATAGAGTCATATACACTGTAATCAAAATAAACACAGGGTAATCAATGTTGTAATCACATTAAAAGAAGGGTCTTAAACACTGTAACCAAATTCCTAAACTATAAATCAAAATAAAATGTAATGTACAATATGGTTTAGGGTTTAGAGTTTATGATTTAGGGTTTAGGGAAATTGTTAAGGACAATACGTCATTAAGAGATGATTGCTGTCATCAAATGAAAAACCATAGGACAAGGTAAGCAAAAATCCTACAGGGGCTAATGAGAAGCCAAAAGACATGTGGTGGACAGTTCTCCTTCAATATATAAATGGGTAAGAGAGTCATATATGTTGTAACCACTGTTAAAATAGGGACATAGACACTGTCACCACTATGAAAAAAGGGGAATAGACACTATAATCAAAGGAAAAACTTATAGATGTTGTAACAACTTTTAAAACAGGGACATAAACCCTGTGACGACTATTAAACGAGGGTAATAGACACTTTAACAAAAAAAAACACTAACACAAGAGAAGCACTTGCCATATAGGGACTAATGAGAAGCCAATATTCATGTGGTGACAGCTCAACTCTAATATATTAATGGTTAAAATTGTCATATGCACTGTCACCACTATCAAAATAGGGTCATAGACACTGTAACCAAAAGAAAAACCCTATGATTAGGGAAGCACCAATCCCAAAGGGGCTAATAAGAAGCCAAAAGAACATGTGATGTATATTATGGTTTATGGTTTAGGGTTAAGTCTTTTGGATTTAGGACCAAGACCCTAAACCCTAAATCCTAAACCCTAAACCCTAAAATGTTAAGTACAATACATCGTTAAGAGATGATGAGAAGCCAATAGAAATGTGATGGACAGGTCTCCTTTAATATATGAATGGTTAAGATAGACATAGACGTTGTAACCACCGTTAAAATAGGGTCATATATACTGTAACCACTATGAAAAGAAGGGCATAGACACTGTAATCAAATGAAAACCTATAGACGCTGTAATCAAAATAAAAATGGGGTCACATATATTGTCACCACTATGAAAACATGGACATCAACACTGTAACCAAAAGGAAAACCCTATGATTAGGGAAGCACAAACCCCAAATGGGCTAATGAGAAGCCAAAAGAACATGTGATGTACAGTATGGTAGTTGTTTAGCGTTTAGGGTTAAGTCTTTAGGGTTTAGAGCCATCCTAATCCCTAAACCCTAAAATGTTAAGTACAGTACGTCGTTAAGAGATGATTGATGTAATCAAATGGAAAACCCTAGGACAAGGTAAGAAAAAACCCTAAAGGGGCTAATGAGAAGCCAAAAGACATGTAATGGACAGTTCTCCTTCAATATATGAATGGTTAAGATAGACATAGACGTTGTAACCACCGTTAAAACAGGGTAATATATACTGTAACCACTATGAAAAGAAGGGCGTAGACATTGTAATCAAAGGAAACCCTATGGACGTTGTACCTTATATAAAAATGGGGTCATATATACTGTCACCGCTATGAAAACATGGCCATAGACACTATAAACAAAAGGAAAACCCCATGAAAAGGCAAACACAAACCCTAAAGGGGCTAATGAGAAGCAAAAAGACACGAGGTGGATAGTTATCATCCAATATATGAATGGGTAAGAGGTTCCTAGACGTTGTCACCATTAACAAAATAGGGCCAGAGACACTGTAACCACTACGAAAACAGGGTCATCGACACTGTAACCAAAGTGAAAACTTTGAAAATGTCACCAGCAATAATATAACCTTGGCATTAAAGTGGAATTATAGAGAGTTGTAACATATAATAGGGACAAAACAGTAGGAACATATAAATTACTAGAGCATTAGCCTACAAATACACATTCTAAGTGTCATCATGGGTTGTCACCACGACTTTTACATCAACAAAATATGCAATAACATGTCACCAATTCAAGTGTCATCGGATAAATAGTGTAACTAACACAAACTGAGTGTCACCATGGGCTGTCACCACGACAACTACATCAACAAAATATTAATTAAACTATCACCAAATCAACTGTCACCACATAGTCCAACTAACACAAACTTAAAGTTCATAACTAAACAAATGTCCACTGCTTTTTCAAGAGATCAGATGCAATCTTCTCACAATAAGCATTAACATACTCATCATTCACAAGCATAATGTCACCACCTAAAACCAGAGACTCAATGTGCTTGATGACATGGACACCACAACTACCCCTACATAAGAAGCAAAGAATAAACACAAGAGAAAAAAGGTGGACAGATGAAATGTCACAAAACAAAATACAACAAGATGGAAAACAGAAGGTACCCGCCTTCATTTTGAGGCAAGTCATCTACTCTGTCCACTTCAAAGGGAGTGTCACCGACCTTAGGAAAAAGACCACACTTGCTCAACAGAATAGAAAGCACTTCACATGTTTTAGCAAACTTTGTAAGCATCTCTTCATTTTTAGTGAAACCACACTGGGAGTCATAAACAAGAATCATCTTGGAGTCCGGCTCAATTTCAACGGCTACCCAGTGCAAGTTGTAAAGATTGAACGGAGCGTAAATCTTCTTAGCACCTTCCTAAGTCTTCCCATAATTGCCAGGATAAATACCAAGGAAGTAACTGAAGAATTCCTCCGGAATTGCATCACAATTTTTAATAACATCAACATCACAGTTCGTAATCTTGGGGGAAAAAATGGTGTCTAATACAACACTGGTAGGATTTTGATCAGGACAATCACGAAGACGCTTTCTAAAATGATGAAGTGCTTCGTCTATGTGATATGAAAGAAAATAGAATAAACTCTAACTGTCACCAAACTGATGGCACTAAAATATAAGCAACAAGAAAAAGACATGTAAATATGAACTTACAACATCACGAAGCCATTTTGTTCTCCCCGGTGATTCAGTGAAAAATAACTTGTTCATTTCAACCTCACGGCCACTGACTTTTCCATCACGCCTACAAAGTAAGATAACAAGTTAAATAACCTTATTATAAGAAGTGGTAGTACAAAAAAAGAAAATACATATCAAAAGTGGATAATTACCCAAGCTCTCGAAAAGTGGTATAAAATTCAACACGCTCCTCAGGGCTGAGAAATGAATGTTTAGGTACTTTAGGAAGGCGAGGTTTCTTCGGTTTACAAGGATTGGTGTAAGGAGTATGGGTTACAGGAGCAGATTTCAACGCCCTATAAGAATATGTTAGCAGAACTTCATCATCACCCTCATTTTCAACATCTGAAGGAATAAGGGAGCCGACGTTAGTGATGTTATGAAATAGAATGCATTTATCATCAATATGGCCAGTTTGATGCCATCAAGACGGGCCCTCTGTGGGCCAAGGCGATTCGAGGACCCGATCATCCCGAGAAAGAAGAAGGCGCCACCATGGATTCAAACTTGTTGAAGGGTCGACATCGAGGGTCCTGGGGTCGACGCCTAGGGTTCTGTAGGGTTGACCGGTTTGGTTTGGAGAATTATTTTCTATTTTAATTATTGTTATTTAGTTATTTAGGAGAATAATATTAAGGAGAAATCTATCTCCTTGCTCATCAAGAAACTATTATTTTTACCTATTTTTAGTCCTTTTAGATAGATAGAATATTATTAGTATTTATCTTAGGATTTTTAGTTAATTATTTTTAATTGTGAGATAGCTAGGGTTCCTTTGCAAGGAACCAATCTCACCATCAACTCCTTAATTAAGTTGTAATTTGCCGTCATTTTAATCAGGTTGAAATTAAAAGAGAAGCACTTGGCTAAGGGCTTTCTCTTCGTCAACCCTAATTACGCTCTACATATGAATGTGACGGCAATTCAGTTTCAAATTGAAGAGTAGCTTCCATGATTCAATTTGTCTCATTTAGTCACGTTTAGTTTCAATTAATTGAGAGGCTGATCACACACACATTCCAATTCATTCACACCGCCATTGCAATTTGTGTGTGGTTAGTGTTATCGAAAGTCATCCGAGGAGGTATAGTGGCATTCTTGGAGATTTAATTAGTTTAAGGCTAATTGTAATTTGATTAGGAACGATTCCGACAAAGGCGAGTCCGAGATTTGGAGTCATTCGATCTAATAGTGGGTTCCAGTTTCGAGTTCGCGAAGAGGATACGCAAGGTCGGGCGATTTCTTTTAGCAATTGGCCAACCTAGCCAATTGCTATGTATCAAATGGTATCAGAGCCAAGGTTTGTGCGTATTCTCTTGATCTTGGTATGATTGTCCTGTTGATTTGATGATGACTTGGGAGATATGGGGAGATGGGGATGATGATCCCGAACTCTTGAGGTATTGGCAGCGACAAAGGGAGGTTCAAAGGCATCGCCTTTGGCTTCAACGGCAAGCGGAGATCGATGAGGAAAAGAGACGACGACAACAACGACGACGAGAGGATGAGGCATTGCTTCAAGCCGGGATTGATTCCATTTCGGCCAAGATGAAGGAGCAATTCGTTGCCCAACGTGCCCAGAAAACAGCACTGCGCGATGATTTTGTTTTGCAGATTCCCGCTGATTCCGACCTCGGAATCGCCTCATCTCAGATTCTCTGCGTAGATAACTTCGAGATCTTTCCAAAGGTGGGTCATATGCAACCAGAATCCCCCGGGAAGGCTTCCGAATCCGATATGCAAGTTGACTGCAATTCTACGCAGGATGTGCTTACCATGTCCGTCGATGTTCATGAGGTTGTCTTCGCGGATGTTGAGCCTAAGGAGGAGGTCGTTGATGTTGAGAAAAGTATGACTGAGGAGCCAATTCAGATCGTTGATGTTGATTGCTCCAAGGCCATCATGAACGCTACTGTTTTTAGGTTTGTCGACCTCGAAATCTCTTGGTAGTTGTCCGTTATAGTCCTCTTTTTGTTCGAGATAAGCGTGTTGCTCCCCTAGTGCCCTACAACGAGTCGATTCGAGGACGAATCGAAGCTAAGTGGGGGAGAATGATGCCATTAAGACGGGCCCTCTGTGGGCCAAGGCGGTTCGAGGACCCGATCATCCCGAGAAAGAAGAAGGTGGCACCATGGATTCAAACTTGTTGAAGGGTCGACATCGAGGGTCTCGGGGTCGGCGCCTAGGGTTCTATAGGGTTGGCCGGTTTTGGTTTGGAGAATTATTTTCTATTTTAACTATTTTTATTTAGTTATTTAGGAGAATAATATTAAGGAGAAATCTATCTCCTTGCTCATCAAGAAACTATTATTTTTACCTATTTTTAGTCATTTTAGATAGATAGAATATTATTAGTATTTATCTTAGGTTTTTTAGTTAATTATTTTTAATTGTGAGATAGCTAGGGTTCCTTTGCAAGGAACCAATCTCACCATCAACTCCTTATTTAAGTTGTAATTTGCCGTCATTTTAATCAGGTTAAAATTAAAAGAGAAGCACTTAGTTAAGTGTTTTCTCTTCGTCAACCCTAATTACGCTCTACATATGAATGTGACGGCAATTCAGTAGCAAATTGAAGAGTAGCTTCCATGATTCAATTTGTCTCATTTAGTCACGTTTAGTTTCAATTGAGATGCAGAACCACTGTCATCAGATACATCCTCTGGGACATCATCACTGTATCCAAGTACGATGCCAATACCATGATCAACTTTTCCACCAACAACGTACTTCAAGAGTAGGGCAACTACTTGAATCATTCAAATTAGTTGTAACCACAACTTTGGAACCAACAACACCACTTTCATCAGGTGCATTAGTCGAGCAAGGAAGCACAAGAGTTGCAACAGCACCACTGTCATCACGAGAATCATTAGAACAAGGGAGAACAGGAGTGGGAATAACACTGTCACCAGGAACCTCTTTGGAAGCAATCATGTCCTCAGTGGTTGGATGTGAATCAAGAACCTCAGTAGGAGCAGCTGAGCTAGCAAAAACAGTCTCACCTGACCCAATTACTTCAGTTGGAGCAATACTCAAATCAACAGTTTTATCAGCCGAAGGAAGGATTTCAGTTGGAGCAGCAGAACAAGACTCAACAATTTTTTCTGTAGTAGCTGCACTAGAATTGAGGATTTCTTCAGATGACGGAACAACTTCAATAAGAGGGATAACACTATTAACAGTTACATCATGTGATACAACGACTTTAGTAGGAGCAACAACACTGTCATCAATCTTGGGAGAAGGAGATGCACTATTAGAAGAAGGGACAACACTGTCATCAAGTGTTTCCTTTGACCCACAAGACTAGTGTCAACATCAGTGCAAACAACATCAACCTTTACTGAAGTTGACTCCTTAGTTGACCTAACAACAACATACTCTGGAGGACTTGGGGAAACATCGGAAGAATCAGTGTCATACCTTCATTGTCATCACCTTCATCCAAACTCTCAAAATGATGCCCATAGTCAGACAACTGAGAGCAGTCATCCCTAATCCCAACCATCACATCCTTGATAGAATCATCCAATGCTTTACGTTCCCTTTTCAGAGCAGTCTCACTGGGATGTAAGACACTTGCTTCAAGGTTATGCACTTTCTCCTCAAGGGCAAGAATCCTAGAAACACACTCTTGCAATTGAGCTTCATAAGACTCAAATGATGCCTTAAAAGAACTAACAACTTCTTCAAAAAAAGCTTTACCAACAAAATCTTTTGCCAACCCAGAAAGATCATCACTCGTAGCTAGGAAGCTCATCACCTTTGGGAGGGATAGATCTAGGGAGCTTAAACTTGGACCTCCTGGGCTTGTTACCATGATCTACACCTTTGTCACCACACGGTGCTTCTACTTCACCCTTGGCAGAAGATTCACTCCTTGATGATATCCGAGATGGCACCACATTTTCCTTTTTCTTAATAGGCTGATCTAGAGTAGTAGAACTTCTCAACACCCTCTTCTTCTTCACATAATCATCAGCAGCAAGAGTGCGTGTCAACACCTTACCCTTCTTCACAGGAAGAGGACTATCACCACTGCCCATTGATCGTGTAACCAACCTCTTCCTAGGATGGACAGGACTTTCAAATTCAGAACTACCCTCGGTGATAACTGGTGGTCTCACCACACCCTTTTTCCTCAAAGTTGGGGTTCTAACTATGTCCTTCATCCTAGTAGGAATATTCGGAGAAGGGATAGTAGGTTCCACACCACCATCAAGAAGCCACCTGATTGCCTGAGTCGATACGCTTGGATACGTAAATTCCTTAGACAAACTACATCATTGGCATCAGCTTTCATACCGACAAAACAAGAAACATAAGAATCTACACTGTCATAAGCAACTTCATCAGAAAAGAAGAGGCCAGAGAAATCCATAAACGACGCATACAAAGAGTAGACATTCCCCTATCAAGAGAACAAAAAATACAATTAAAGGACAACAAATATATAAAATGGAAGAGGGAAATTGAGATCAGAATAATAAAAGATGAGACAAGAAAGAATTCTTACCAAATCTTTGGATAAAACTTCAGAACACCTATCATATGTAATGTTGTAATCCCGTTCACTAGTATGCCAGACAAGAGATGTTGGTAATCCATCACAGAATACAAAGTGACAATTACAGATGCCAGTAATCTTATGGATTGCCTCTAAAATCCAAACCTGAGAAGAAAGCAACAGTAAGAGCAGAAATAAAAGTAAAGAATAATAAAAAGAAGGAAAAAGCATTGGAATATAAAAGGACATGAAAGGGAAATACCTCAAATGATATGGGATATTCGAGAAGATTATAACCAAACCTTTGACCCTTTTTTTATTAGCTCAGACCTCATACATTTCTTCAAATAACCAAGTGTTTTCAGAAACATAACCCGACCAAAAGTATAAAGTTTTAAACGATCCAAATCACAAACAAGGTCCACAAAAGATTGACGAACAAGAGCTTTAGAACGCCGAGGGAGCAACACACCCTAAATCAGTAACAAGTACGTCATGGAAAGTTTCTTGGGAGACTGAGTTGACTCATTGAGGAAAATTTGAAGAAGACCATTAAATGTGCATTCCGATATACCCAAAAACTCCTCCATATCCACATGAGAAGAACGAGACATGTCATCACCAGGTTCTTTCCAACTCAAACCGGTTACACAACAGAATTCAGCTAGAAAAAACCTAAACAAATGCTGTCCAACTTGGAACCACATCTCATTAACTTTAGAAGTTTCAACTTCATGTAGGAGCATCTGATGCACAAGTTCATGATAAAAATAAAGACGATCACCAGCCCGTACAATTGGACCTAAACAACAATCTATAAGAGAAACCCAGTCATTAGAAGGCAGACCATTCTTAAGAACTTGATCAATGCAGGCTCTGAATACACATTAATGTGCCCGCGAAAACATCGTTCTTTGGGAACAACAAACTTGAAGGAAGCAAGTTGAATAACAGATGGTGGATCCACAGTAAGAATTTCTTGATGGACAACAATTTCTTTACCTAAATAGCATAAAAATAGTGAAAACATTAGGTTTTACAACAAATAAGATACTGTCACCAAAAACCAGCAAAGAACAAATTGAACAACCACATAAACTAATACTGTCACCACACCAAACACTGCAAACACACAACAAGCATAATATTATATGGAACCCTGTCATCAATACAAATAACAAACTGTAACCATAAATCAATTGTAACCCTGTCACCAGACTGTAACCAAACATCAAAACAAGTAATAAATTGTAACCATGTCACCAAACAATTATTAAACTGTAACCTTGTCCCCAAACTGTAACCAACCATCAAAACAAGTTATAAAATGCAACCCTGTCACCAAACAAGTCATAAACTGTAACCCTATCACCAAACAAACAACAAACTGTACCAATGAATCAATTATAACACTGTCACTAGACTGTAACCACCATCAAAACAAGTAATGAACTGTATCCATGTCACCAAACAATTAATAAACTGTAACCCTGTCACAAGACTGTAACCAACCATCAAAACAAGTAATAAAATACAGCCATGTCAACAAAGAAGCCATAAACTGTAACCCTAACACCAGACTGTAACCAACCATAAAAAATAAAGAGAAACAACAAATGCCACAAATGTAGTAATAAAAATGAAATCAGAAGAAGGGACATTAACCATAGCACAAACTGATAGTTATTAGACAACAACTGAACTAACAAACAAACCCCTAAAACGGGAGAAAAGGGCTAAAATAACAAAATGAACAGCAGAAACTGCAGGAAATGGAGGAAACTAGATCTCCAAAAATCAGAGGAGACAACATGCGAGGTTGTTGTCAAGAACATTGAATTAGTAGAGTCGAAGAAAGTACCTGATGAAGCTATTAGAAGAAGGTGATCAGAGAACTGAAATGAACAACAGAAAAGTGCATAAATGAAGAGGATAGGAAGTCGAATAGAAAGGCGGAGAGCAAGTCAGAAGCACGGCGGAGAGCAAGTCGGAGAGCATTGCGGAGAAGAACCGCCGGGAACGAATCACCGGACGACAGAAGAGAGACGTTGGGAGCGAGAAACCGCTTAACTGACAGAAGAAAGCGATCGCGCGTGGGGAGGGAGCTTGGGAGACGGGGGTATAAGGCAAGGGCAAAAGAGGGAATATGAAATTTTTTTGGACAAATGCTAGGAAAGGGAAAAGGGTGGGACAAATTGTAGGCCTTAGGGCCAAATTTCTTGATTATTTAGAGTATTAATAAATGAATGTTACTATAAGTATGAATAATACAATGATGAATTTAATAATATAAAATCAAATTAAAAAATATATTTTAATAAAATAAAAATCTTTTATCAAGTTTCTTATTTGAAAATGCAAATTCTAAAAAGTTATTATAAATGATGTATTTGAGATTAATCAAATTTTCTAGTTAGGTGAAAGAAATTAATTAGAGATCATAAATTTTTTGGAAAAAAAATAAGGATTAGGATTAGTTCTTATTAGTGTGGTTTTTTAAAATTAGAATTCATTAAGGTGGACTATTATTTTATGATTAATTAAGCCATTAGTAAAATAAGAAAATGAAGATTCTTAAACTTAATCCAATTAACGATTGACATTTGATTCAATCATTAAAAAAAGAAGAGAAAAGAAACGATTGATTAGGATAGTTATTATGGTAAATTAGAAAAAAGAAAGATAAACTTGATCTAGTTACTAAAAAATAACAATAAATAAGCTATTGGATAATTGAAAGTGATTGAGATAATTAGTAGAGATTGATAGATCGAGATTTATCGAGGAAAGAAATTGATTTCTTATAATATTGACTAATCTTAAATTATGCAACTTTGATTTCAATTTTAACTATAGCTTTATATTCGGTTGATTACCATAGTTTGTACATAGTAGTAATTAAATATAATGGATTATTGATTAGTATTGGATAAGGAAATCTTAATGGTTGCAAATTGCAATAGAATAATCAAATATCTAATAAAAAAGTTTTAAAAATTAACAAAATGAATTTCACGTAACAATCATTCAAAAGAGTTTAGTGAAATTTCTTTATTAATAATATATTGATTTATTATTTTATGACTTTAAAAAATCTTGGATAAAAAATAATCTGCAAATTTGGAGAAGTTGTTATGATTTGGGCAACAAATTCAATATTTTAATTAATAAAAATGATTTTAAGTATATTTATTTTAAATATATATGAGGTATGTTAAGTGATCGAATGTCACGTGACACTTTCAATGTGAGACCGCCACGTGTATCCTTCGCAGCCGATTTAGTACTATACTAGCACAATACCCATGCGTGACGCACAGAATTTGTAAAATATATTATGTTGTTCTAAAAGATATTATCATAATTTATCTACGTTATATATACAATAATAATATTATGATAGTATGAAAACGATATAGAAAAATAATATTAAATCCAAACATCAAAATGATAAATATACTAAACTGGTCTTGCACATTCGATTCACATCTTCGATCAATAATTAAAAGTGTGCTATATAGATCACGATAACTTCATTAATCCACAATGTTGGAGAATTCATAGCGTCGTTGCACAGTTTTGGTTTTGGAGGTATTGTCGGGTTTAAGAAACCTGTAAAATAAATATAGTTCATATTAAGATGGTATATTAAGTAATAATAGATACAACAAATAAGTAAAATAAGGCGTGCATTACCTTCTTTGATATGCATTAGTGTCAGAAAAAAATCGGATTTATATACAACTTTGTCACATCGGCTAAATTAAAGTTGACAATATTCTCTCATCTACACACAACAAAATTTAAACATATAAAAGTAAAGAATGCATGTTCACGAGGTAAAATAAAAGAAATTATAATTATTGATAATATTGAGAAATAAGGTCATTAGAAATTATAATTATTGGTAATATTAAGAAATAAGGTCAATAAATATAGTTAAACAAGAAATATGATTTGAAACTTATGTCCAACATCTTTTACAATAAGAAATTGAAATATATCAATGATGTATCTATTCAGCTCCATATTGATGTGTATATATATAGTTGTTTAAATAATTTCGAACCAACAGGTCACTTCAATATACGATTCTTATGAAAGAATTCAATATTAAAGGTGGTAAAACAAATAACTAATAACAAAGTAAATAAATCAATGCATATAAAAATGAACTTGCATATCATTCTTCACGATAAGATCAACTCTACTAAGTGTGAGTAGAGATATATGATAAACTTCTTTTATATGTAAATGGATAAATATTGGATTTTAACAAATTACTATATAAATAATTTAGCAATAAAAATGCCAACAAAATTTTTAGATAAATATTGTATTTTAACAAATCATTGTATAAATAATTTAGCGGTAAAAATCCCACCAAATTTTTTGAGATAGCATTAGAAATCCTACCATATACGAGTAAAATGAGATTGCAATATTTTTTATTTGTAAATAGAAAAAAAATAGATTTAAAAAATCATTTTATAAATAATTCAGTAGAAAAAAATTCCACCAAATTTTCGAGATAAGTAGAAATCTTACCAAAAATGGGTAAAATGAGATTACAATCGTTTTTCTGTTTGTAAATAGAAAAAAGATGGATTTTAACAACTGCTATGTTTGAATCAAATAGTAAAACTCACATAATTCAACAATCATTGACTTTTGGGAGATTAGTAGTGATGTGAAGAACACCAATTAAACGTTCCTACATATGCATCAAGATAGAGCTCCAATTCAACATGGGCAATGATCGACTACAATGTTGGATCGGCATATGCATCGAGAGAAGTCACTGTGGCAATAGATGTGCATCAAGAAGCAAGATTCCATCAATGGATAACTTATTGTCATCACCCAACAACAAATCTAACTTAGCGTCTGAAAAGTGGTCGATTACAATGTTGGATCCCCGTTTCTTGAGCACTTTGTTTTCAAAGCGTGCCTTCGTCTCGAACACGTCAGGCTTCCTCCAATTCAACTTGGGCAATAATCTTCTATATAACAAAGATATTAAGTTTTAACACAAAGTAAATGAGAAAAAATAAATTAAATTTACAATAGAAAGTAATTAATTGGTTAATTTAATTAAAAAAAATTAAATATTTTTAATTCAAACAAGTAAAAAAAATTTGGGAGAAATTAATATTCTAGTAAAATTGTTAAATTATCATTAAATTTATTTTAATTAATAATTGATTAAATTCTGTTAGTTATATAGGTGAGGCCACACTTAATGAAAACTGCCACGTAAGCCTTGGTTTAAGGTGAGGTTGTCACGTGTATTTTTCACATTGTATTTTAACAAATCATTGTATAAATAATTTAGCAGTAAAAATCCCACCAAATTTTTTGAGATAGCATTAGAAATCCTACCATATACGGGTAAAATGAGATTGCAATGTTTTTTATTTGTAAATAGAAAAAAAATAGATTTAAAAAAATAATTTTTTAAATAATTCAATAGAAAAAAATTCCACCAAATTTTCGAGATAAGTAGAAATCTTACCAAAAACGGGTAAAATGAGATTACAATCGTTTTTTGTTTGTAAATAGAAAAAAGATGGATTTTAACAACTGTTATGTTTGAATCAAATAGTAAAACTCACATAATTCAACAATCATTGATGTTTGGGAGATTAGCATTGATGTGAAGAACACCAATTAAACGTTCCTACATATGCATAAAGATAGAGCTCCAATTCAACCTGGGCAATGATCGACTACAATGTTGGATCGGTATATGCATCGAGAGAAGTCACTGCGGCAATAGATGTGCATCAAGAAGCAAGATTCCACCAATGGATAACTTATTGTCATCACCCAGGAACAAATCTAACTTAGCGTCTGAAAAGTGGTCGATTACAATGTTGGATCCCTTTTCTTGAGCACTTTGTTTTCGAAGCGTGTCTTCGTCTCGAACATGTCAGGCTTCCTCCAATTCAACTTGGGCAATGATCTTCTAAATAACAAAGATATTAAGTTTTAACACAAAATAAATGAGAAAAAAATAAATAAAATTTACAATCGAAAGTAATTAATTGGTTAATTTAATTAAAAAAATTTAAATATCTTTAATTCAAACGGGTAAAAAAAATTCTTGAGAAATTAATATTCTAGTAAATTTGTTAAATTATCATTAAATTTATTTTAATTAATAATTGATTAAACTCTGTTAGTTATATAGGTGGGGCAACACTTAATGAAAAACTGCCACGTAAGCCTTGGTTTAAGGTGAGGCTGCCACGTGTATCTTTCACATCTGTTTTAGTATTATAACTAGCATAGTGCCCGTGCGTAACACACGGGATTTGTAAAATATATTATATTTTATAGAAGATATTACCATAATTTATTTACATTATATATTAGATATATTATACTATTATAATAATATGAAAACGATATAGCAAAATAATATAAATTTGGATAAAAAAATATAATGCTTATATTATACTACCTCCGTTCATAAATAGATGTCGTTTGACTTTTTGACACGTTTTTTAAGGAGTTAAAAACTATATAAAATATCAATTTTTAAGTAATTTTTTAATATAACATAAATACTTATTAATAATAAGTACCATATTATTTAAAAAAGTTGTTTAAAAAATTAATATTTTATATAGTTTTTAGCTCATTAAAAAACGTGTCAAAAAGTCAAACGATATCTATTTCTGAACGGAGGTAGTATCAATATATAATATATGTGGCAAAATGTCAATGTCTCACCTTCCTAGCAGGGTCGGCTTTGAGATTTGAAATGCCCGGGACATAATATAAAAATGTCAATGTTAAGTTTGGCTCTACTATTATTTGTTGTTGTGTTAATGAATTGGAAAGTAAGAATAAATAATTTGATAGTTCGACTACAAAGTTTAGGTGAATAGAGTTTTAAGAACTTTTGGATGGAGAGCACGTAAAATGTCGAATACATCAACGGATGAACTGCATGTACAAATGGATGCTGTAAAATGTAAATGTAAATGGATTAAATTGGAAGAGTATGAACTATGGACCACTTTGTAATTGGATCAGTCTTTCAAGGTTTTGAAAATTTAAAAAAAAAAGAAAAAAGAAAAAAGAGAGGAGAAAACGATGAAAAGGCAGCACTAGTGCGACGATTCCTTTCTTCCTCATTTCTCCCAGTTCCAATTTTCATTCATCCTCTTCCTTTCAATTTCTATCTGAAAAGTGGAATAGACCATTCCTCAATTTCGATTTGAAATCGATCCTTCCGATATGCTGATTTGAAAAACCAAAGAGAGACGATTTCTTTCTCCCTAGCCCCAATTCAGTCATCCTCTTCCTTTCAAAACCCTAAAATCAATTTCTATGGTCTGTCCTCCAAACCTTTCATAAAATCCAGAGATTCAACGTTATTCTTGCAATTAACCTTTGTCAATTTCGATTTGAAAAAGATCCTTTCTCAATTTCGATCTAAAAATTAAAGAGAGACGAAAATCGAACACCGACATTACACTCTGGGATGAAGGTAATGATTCTTATTTATTTGTTTCCTCCTTAACTTTACCAAAGATTCATACCATGCTCGAACAATTCATGTCTTTGCATTTTATTTTGTCGAAGCATCACCCCTCTTATAACCGATTCGAAGGCAGTTGCATGATTGGGTGGATTTGGAGTAGTTTTGCTGTCGCTAAGGAACTTGATTAGATTCGTATGGTAGGTAATAGATTATTAGTTATGAGGTTTTGGGGGTTGAGATTGGTAATAGTTTATAAAATTCATTTAAACTTGCTTCATCTATACATGTATGATTGAATTAAAGAAGATCAGATTAACTTTCTAATTGAAGAATAAAATCGATAAAAATTGGACAGGAAGATGAATCAAAGAAGTTAGATAGGTATACTTGTTGTCGGGTTTGTGAACTTGTATGTGCAAAAACCTGAGCTAAAGATGCAACTCAATGGTGCTAGAAGTTGTCCACATCATGTTTCACTGTTTACATGTTTGGCTATTTACATTAATAAGGGCATTACTTTTATAGTTTTGTGTTGTTTGGCATTTAAAATACACAAATGCTGAACCTGAGTTTAAGCCTATTAGCTCAAAATTGGAAGAGTGTTTTCATAAATCACAAAGATGAGGGTTCAAATCCCGCATAGGCTTCATATACGTGATGTTAAAGTATCATAGGTAAAATTAGTCTAAAATGAGATGGAGATGAGGCAATGTGATTGCATGATCTCTATGTTTTAGCTCTTCATTAGGGATGTTGACTTCAGGAGTGAGGTAAAAATGTTTCTATTTTGAAGTTGTTATGTTTTACTTGATACTTGGTTCCGTGAATGATAAATTTATATGGTATGTAGTTTTAAAAGATGGTATTGTGAATCTAAAATCAATGAATTATAATTTATAATTGCCGAGTGACTTAACAAAAGCATGTGAAAGATTCGCAAAAGTATACATAAAAAACTGCTTCTGAATGGAGGATACACTGAACTGAAAAAAAAAAAGAACAAATGGTGAATTTGGTTATCATATGTGAAGGAATCTAAAGTAGTATAAAGGTAATCCTTGTTCAAAATAACAATGTAAAATGAGATGGCTCCAAGGAAATATGCTTACATAATCTTTAAAAGATCCTAAGTATCACTTTCAAAGATCCATTCTGGTTTCATATTCCTATTCTTGTTATGCATTATTCTACTTATGAAAACATGAACCTAGTAATATATGAAGAAGGTGATTTGAAAGACATGAAAAGATAGGGAAGGTGACACCAAGAGGGTGCAAGAAGGGGAAAGCAATGGAGATTGCGATTCTGAAATAGATAAATGTAAAAACATTAGTAAGTAAAAGACTAAAAGTGGGTTGAGAAGAAGTAGAAAATGAATGAAGATGAAGCGGGAAAAAGAAGTATGTAAGCCGCACGAAAAAGAAGAATGTAAGTCGCTGTAGGTGGATGAAAATAGGTGAATTACTTGCTATATTTCATTATCAATATATATAGATGAGTAAATATGATAGTTAAAGTGAATGGATAAATATTTGTTTAATAACTCAGTAGTAAAAATCCCAAAAAATATTCGAGACAACCGTGAAAATCCTTGTATTCGAGATTGATTTTTTTTTTGTAAATAGATAAACATTAGATTTTAACAAATCATTCAAGTAGGTAAATAGGCGGCAATTTACTATCACATATACTCCTTTTTTTTTTAGTGTTATGGGTAAAATCAAATCTTTGTATTGAGATTGCAATCTTTTTAGTTTTGTAAATAGATAAACATTGGATTTTAATAAATATCAATTGCTATGTTTGAATCGGCTGCTTTAGTAAATCCCAAGTATATTCAACCGTCAGCGATAATGATTTTATTTTATTTTCTCAGGAAAAAAAAAACTTGAAGTGCAAGTCCCCAATTGAGCTACTGTCGGCATTCATAATATGGCTACCTGATCTAATTTTAGGGTCGGGATCTAATTCACTGTACGTTTACTACTGATTTTCTGCTGTTTCTGTTTGATTGAGTTTATGAGATCTTTATTTCAAGTTAATTTGGTTGTTCTGGATCACCAGAGAGGACTTCCTTCCGACATTCAAGAAGCAATTCAGGGAAAAAGACCTTCATGGATGCATACTCGATCCAGTATGAACTTGTGTACCTATAATAATTCTTAGTTTTGGTTGCTTTTAGTTTTTAGACTACTTGAGATTTGATGAATAATGATCATGTATGCAGTTTCTTGATGCTACTGATGCAAAGTGGGAAACTATGAGTGAGGCTAAACGAGCAAAGATGCAAGAAGAATTATTGAAGAAGCTCGCTGAGATTATTTTTTGTAATTCATATGAAATACTTATTTTTTGTAATTCATTATTTATAAAATCATCAAATATCTCAGGGAGTTGTGTGAAATAAAATCATCAAATATCTAATAAAAAAGTTTTAAAAATTAACAAAATAAATTTCACGTGACAATCATTAATCAAAGGAGTTTAGTGAAATTTATTTATTAGTAACACATTGATTTATTATTTTTTGTCTTTAAAAAATCTTTGATAAATAATAATCTGTAAATTTGGAGAAGTTGTTATGATTTGGTCAACATATTCAAAATATTTTTATTAATAAAAATGATTTTAAGTATATTTATTTTAAATATATATAGGGGTAGGTTAAGCGAATGGCTGTCACGTGGCACTTTCAATGTGAGGCCGCCACGTGTATCTTTCGCAGCTGTTTTAGTATTATACTAGCGTAGTACCCGTGCGTAACGCACGGGATTTGTAAAATATATTATATTTTATAAAAGATATTACCATAATTTATTTACATTATATATTAGATATATTATACTATTATAATAATATGAAAATGATATAGAAAAATAATATAAATTTGGAAAAAAAAATAATGCTTATATTATATCAATATAAATATATGTGGCAAAACATAAATGTCTCACCTTCCTAGCAGGGTCGGATTTGAGATTTGAAATGTCCGGGGGTGGATATTAAATAAAAGTAATTAATTTATTTAAGAAATAAATTAATTAGATTGTTTTACACATATTACTTGGTAGTTAGCTTATAAATAAATTATTCTAAAAAAATATTATAAATAAATAAATTTATTGATTTAAACTAATTTTCAAAGCACTCCTTAAAAATAAAATATTGTTCGGGACTGTTTTGAAAATTACTTAAATATGTAATCAGTTGAAGATTGATATGGACTTTTGTAATACATCTAAAAAATATTGAGTTAAAAATTTTTAAATTGTGGCGTAGTATAAAATTAAGGTTAAAGTAAACTATTATGTGATTAAGCTAAACAAAATGTATACCATAATTGTTAGCATTGGCTCAAAATATTTGATTTAAGTGCCAATTGCTTTTAGACTAAATAACCTAATTGAAATAAGAAAACAATCGGTAAAAATTTGATCATGAATAAACATTTGTATTAAAAATATTTAGTTAAATTAATAAAATAGAAGACTTGGATAATTAATAGAGATTGGTAAAGATTTTGATAATTAATACATATTTGAATTAATTGATTACTTTTAAATTAGTTTGATTGCTAGTGTAGTGACCCGCACCTTGTGCGGACCTTTCTCTACTTTAATATTGTGTTCGACGTCTATATATATAAATATTTATAATTAATCCTTAAACTTTAATTATCACTATATATCACTGAGAATTGCTTAATTAAATGGATCACAAATCTTCATTATCATATTGTCGATGTTGAAATTTGATTTTGAATTGGAATTGTTTAATTTGATATGAAAATTATCAAAATTAAAATGTGCATTAAAGGAAAAAAATATAAATTACAATATCATTAACAAAATCATATAAATAAACAAAGTGACATTTTTTGGTTAACGAATGAAGTAACCTTGAAGAAATTTTAAAAGAAAAAAATATAGTGCAAGTAAACCCTTTAAATAAAAATTCTTCATATATAATAATCGGTATAGTAATGAATAATCGGTATTTACAATTTTAATTAGATAAATTAATAACTCAATTATATTTTTCATTCGAGGAAATATATGAGCAAATCACAAAAAAAAAAATTGAGGTAAAATGTGGTAACTAACACAAATAATAAGTTTTAATTAAAAAATGGTAAAAAATAAGTTAAAATTATAATAGAAAGTAATTAATTAGGTTCCATCTAAAAGATATATTTTGTTTAAATTTAATCTTGTCATTTACGTTTAAATTTTATCTTGACATGAATGACTTGATTTTATTCATATTGTTTTGTTTTTTAATTGGCTAATAAGATTTAATTGTGATTTTTTTTTTGCTTGGAGTATAAAGATTTAGAAATTATATAGATATAGATAGATAGATATTTGATTAAATATCATTCATTAATTATTAATGAGAATTAGTTTCTTCTAGATGGATGAAATAAGTCATTTTAAATGGTTGGCCTTAATTTGTATGTATGAAAAAAATGTTTGTTTGATTTGGATTACTGAGAAAATTTTAAATCGAAGCTAAAATTATTTGTACAGTAAGTTCAATCAATTAATTTTTTTTATTAAAGATGGACATAATCGTAATTAGAAAATTAAATTAGGAATTAATTATATTAGATTATATAGATTAAAATTAAGTAATGGATTAAAACTAAATTATGAATGGTGAGATGATCTATTTTTAAAGTGAGCTTGTCAAGTGGCACGTTCAACATATGTTTTAGTATATAGATAGATAGATTTAAATAGATTAGATATTATAAACAATCTTTCCATATCTTCCCGTAAAAGATTTGCGTAAATCTAAACTATCGACATTAAAGATTAATTCAAATTTAAATTAGGAAGAAAATATTTTAATGTCAATGAAGATGAAATAGAATGCATAAAAGAATATCTTGAACAAAATCTTTATCAAATTTATAATTTGTGAAATTTATTTATTTAATTACTAATTGTTAAAGTGGGACCCACAAATAATTATAATTAATTAATTTAAAATGGAGTTATTATCTTTAATCAATTAAATTGAATAATTAATTAAAGTGGGGCCATGATTAATATTAAGGTGCCACCTAAGCCAAAATTTAAGGAAAAACTGACATGTGGCATGTTCAACATGTGTTTTAGTATTATATTAGATTATATTATATTAGATATTAGATATTAGAATTAGATATTAGATAGATATTAGATACTAGTATTCGGTACCCGCCCGTTGTGCGGTTTCTTAATAAAAAATAATAATATTTAATTACATCACCAAATTTAATGATGTATTTATATTTAAATATATTATATTCAATTTGAACTAAAAGGTAAAATAATTGACTAAAATTTTACGGCATGGTATATTTTATATAGAATTATATACAGATTTATCTTCTCAATTTTAAGATGGTGCATATTTATATTTAAATATATTAGATTCAATTTGATGTAAAATGTAGAATAATATATTGACCAAAATTTGATGGTAAAAGGTAAAATAATTGAACAAAATTTTACGACATGGTATATATATTTTATATAGCATTAGTGTTGTTATAATTCGCATTAATTTAAATAATAAAAAAATAGATTAAAGAAGAGAATATACAACATCTTTATGCTTCAGTAAAGCTATATCATCGTTTCAAACTTATTTTTAATTTGTATATTCGTATAAATTTGTATTATTATATTGTAATCTAAACTCTGAAAAATATTTAAAAACCTGTAACAATATCATTTTATGAATCATAACTTAAATAAATAATAAGTATAATCTTATTCGGTAAAATTTTATCCCATAAGCTATACCTTTTTAATTAAGAATCATGTCAATTAGTGAATATAATACGTACGGAATAAGTTTTATGAAACCTCCGCACAAGATTTTCAATCACATGTTTTAGATATATAAATATTAAATATAGATATATATATTTTGGGTAGATCTATTGTTATATTTTTTTTTAACTCTCCCTCGAATATCATATATCTATATATCATAGATATATGGATAAATAGATATCTTATTATATACTCCGTACTCCAACAATTAAGGATTTCATTTGATAAACTATATTCAAATATATTATATTGATTTTTAACTAAAAGGTTGACAGCATTTATATATAGATACTTGAAAAAAATGATTTCAACTAAATACTTGAAAAAAGATAAATTCAATTAAACACAATTAAAATTGAGCAAAACAGAGGGATTTCATTCCCCTAATTGATGAGCTCCTCATATATTATATTGAATTTGATCTAAAAGGTAGAATGATTTATAAAAATCTAAAAATAATCACGTTTTAATCCAGAAAATTCCGTGGACGCGAGATCGCATCAGTGGCCTCTGCTTTAGTATAATAAATAATAGATAATAGATAATAGATATAGATATAGATAGATTTTATAAATATATATAGGAGCATTTGGGGAAAAAAAAATGAAAACCTTAGGTACATTTGATAAAACATGTCAAATTTTCGTAAACTACGCGAATTAATCTTAACCTCAATGCAATTTGGCGAAAATTCCGAACTAGAAATATATAGCAATGTGTACAGAGTAGGATCACATGATATGTATTTGATGAATGATTGTGCAAAGCATACATGTACTCCAACTAGCTTTTTCATCCTCATAAATTGCATCAACCGTATATAGAAATCCAATTTGGGACCAAATAGTACCATTGCACTTTGGAGTTAGGACCAATAATTTAAAGTTTCAACTAAATAAAAATATTAAATTTAACAATTTTAACATTGGATATCCAAGAAAAGGCCTTTAAAAGGAAAAAAGTTGGGATTTTCAATTTTACTCTATCCTTGTTCAAATAAAAAACACAGGGATCGGCGTAAAGGAGGAGTACACGGCATTGCTAATAGCCGTTAGATGATGTGGGTCCGAGAAAATGTAGGCCCAACTAACCTTTCGACAGTTTTAGGGCCTTACAAACAGCTCTCCCACGTTCTTTCTACTTCTTGGGCTCACAAATCTTACAAGACCTTGTCCACGACTATACTCATCTGTTTTGTGTATACGATTTTATTTTATAACTTTTGTTTTTTGGATTAAGTAAGAAATTCGAAATCTCATATATTACCAATGTCTGAGAAATCGAGAGCTCGAACAAAAAACGGCAAACGGGACAGTCATCAAGATACAATCAGAAAGGAAATACCGCTTCAAACACAACATGAAGGAATCTGGTAATGCTCAAAGGCAGCTGCAGGTACGTCGATTCGCGTGGAAGCATGGTATGATGAAGGAGCACAAGGTGTGCATGATTTATGGGTTCACAAGTAATTAAAAAAGGATTTTTTTTAAAAGACGCCTTATATAATACCGACTATATTTTTTAACAATACATATTTTAAAATATATTTAAACAAAATTACCTTGTATAAAAATGTTATGAAATTATAACACCAAAGGAGTATTTTTAATAATGAAAACACTTTCATTAATTATTAATTGTAGATTTTTTTTTTAAAAAAAAGATAAATTTAACATGTAAATTAAAGAAGAATTATGAAAAGATAAAAGAGTAGAAACATATTTTATTTGAGCGAGTTGCAAGCTATGAAATCTCCAGCCTCATGCACCAACGTCTTCAAAATGGAACCCAACACATTACTCAAAAAAAAAAAAATTACTTGTAGAGATTTCAACAGTCGTCCAATCAAACTCCACAATATTATGTGTCAAATCATCATCTCATGTCAATTGCAAAGCGTATAGGATTATCTCTACCGACCCTGAGATTGAGCCCATTTGAATAGCTTTTGTAGTGGCCACCATCAATGCACTCTCCTCATCTCGAGCAATAACCTCAGTACCGCACCCAGTGTGTTTATCAATTAAGACATCACAATTGAACTTTATAAATCTTATGACGTGGGTTTGCATCACCTAGCAACATTTCCCCTAAAATTCAACGACGACGCATGATGTGTGACTCCCTTTGCACGATTGAACTTCTGACTTAACACATAAGCACCATGCATAGTCCAACCCCTTTAAAGTGGCGAAAGGTTTGAGCCTGCCAAATACCATATACCAAAATTGTCCAAACCTGTTGCACACTTAGTAATAATTATGATGATGAAAATTATATAACGAAAAATGTGACAATTTGAATGACAATAGTTTCTAGTTACAAATGATATAACCAAAAGTTATATATGAAATAATAAATTCATCCATGTTCTTTTTGTAACACCCTCGTCCCACCCGATATCATAAAGATGTTGAGAGTGATTTATAAGTTATTCAAGTCCTACATATGTCAAAAGAGCTCTTCCTTTCAGGTTCTAAGTGAGAACAACGGACCTGAGAGGGCTTGTGTCTCTAAAGACCCTAGGTCTTAGAAGTGGTATATCAAAGCTGACTTCGGGCTAGGAAGTATTCCGACAGTATGATCGGGAATGCTCCACTCGAAGGGCATTTCTTTGGGCTTGACAAGCTCAGCGATGCTTTAAGTGTGGAAGATCGTAACACCCCGTTTCCACACCTTATATTATAAGGATGTTGCGAGTATTTTTAGGTAATTCAAGCTCTACATATATCAAAAAATCTCTTCCTTTTTAGGCTCCAAGTGAAGACAATGACCTTGAGAGAACTTAGTGATATGGGCTAACGCCTCTAAAGACTCCGTGTCTTACACTTTCTTCATCATATCCATCTTATTTTTATGTATCGAAGATTTTTCTAAGATCGCTTCAACAACAAATAAAACATCACACAACCATAAATCCATTTTTGGGACATTATAAGACCATTCTTCACATTTATACATATTTTCCAATCATCTTTCTTTAGAATAATATTTTTGACAAAGCCACAAGAGACGGACACGTAAAATTTATAAATAAGAAGGAAGCAATCATTATATAAATGAAATTAATTACAAATTATGGCTTTTTATATACATGGCCGGATATTCACTGAATTCGGGTGTCGATAATTTTTCCCCCCTGGAAATAGCTAGTGACACCTCCTTTCTGTGTTGGCATAATGTCTACTGATATTGTCAATACTGAAAGTCGGTGTTGACAAGCTGTTTTCATGCAAAAAAATACTTGCCGACACTGAACACTGATAAATGCCCGATTATACATTTGACGGAAAATTAATCGTGGATTCGTAGCCCCCATTAAATATATAATGAATAATAGAAAGGTGTTATGTCCTAGCTAAGGGACTTAGTCGATAAATAGGCAAATGTACATGGAGGATGGGTATGATGAAATTGACATATTTTCCCTCCCAATCTTAACTCTCTTCTATCTCCTACTCTTTCTATTCTCTCCTCATCCCAGATTCTTTTTTCTACTCCTCACCACTCCCTCTCGGTTACTTCTGTTGGCTCCGGGCCAAAACAGAAATTTGGTATCAGAGCTTCAATCCTTGGCACGTTTCCATGGCGGAGGGCACTCGTTCGAAGGTTACCAAGCTGCAATTCCAAGAGTTCCGCAATGATACAAAAGCATTCATGGATTCTACGTCACAATCCCTATCTAATTTGCAGAGAATCCAAGAAGAACAGGCTAGACAGTTTGAGGAATTCAAGAAACTCAACGATCAGCGGATGGAACAACTTGCAGATTTCGTGAGGAATCCTCCAGATCTAGGTGGCCGGAGGGGACGACCACCGGAGACGGGCAGGGAGGATTCACAACATTCCAGGGGTGATAGATCGTTGTTCGGATCAGGTCCTCCGGATCAAGAAATCCCGGGCTCGCGCTGGCACCAAAGCTTCAATGGGGGACATGCAAGCGCAAATCAGGGAGGAAGTGATCAGAGATTCCATCGTCTACCTAAAGTGGATTTCCCCAGTTTTGATGGCAAGAAGCCAAGAAACTGGATTAGGAAATGCGAAAAATACTTTGGTATCTTTGCAATTCCTGAAGCTCAACAAGTCGAGATAGCAGCAATGTATCTCACGGATAAAGAAGACATTTGGCTCCAAGGGTATTTGCTGCAGAATCCCCGAGTTAACTGGAGAAATTTCTGTGACGACATTTGTATGAGATTTGGGGATATGCGTGAATCTGAGATCGTGGGAGAATTTAACAAGTTAGAACAACTTTACGATCTTGAAGATTACAACGAGCGTTTTGAGGATCTACGAGCGGGTATGTTGTCATCCAATCCTCAATTGTCAGAATCATACTTTGTCTCTAGTTACATCAGTGGTCTGAAGGCTGAGATTCAATCACTGGTGAAACTGGGTAGACCGACGTCAATGGCGGATGTTTTAGAACAAGCTCGTCTCCATTACAAGGCAGTTCAGGCATTAATTCGAGTTTCCAAACCACAATGGAAGCCGTCTTGGAGCAAAAATTGTCAACTCATGTTCAGAGAAAAGCTGTAAGGAAACTACTGGGATTGCACTATGATATTGCTTACAAAAAGGGGATTGAAAATAGAGTAGCAGATGCTTTATCAAGAATGTTTGATCACTAGGATGGGGCATGTGCTGCAATGTTGGTTGTGCAACCTTCTTGGTTAGTTGAGGTCTTTAAGAGTTACAAGGATTACAAGGTGGTGCAGGAGCTGATGGTGACAGCATTGTCAAAAGACCCTGGCCATTTCTATGTCACTAGAGGACTATTGAGGTACAAGGGTCGCTTATTCATTGGTAGCACTACCAATTTGAAGCTCAAATTGTTGCAATCCCTCCATGAGGATCTAGTGGGAGGTCATTCGGGTATTCATGCTACGTATCAGCGTCTAAAAAGAATGGTTTGCTGGTGTGGTATGAAAGCTGATGTTAAGGAATTTATTACTCTGTTTGATACATGCCAAAGAAGCAAGACTGAAAATGTGGCGTCTCCAGGGCTCTTGCAACCTTTACTTATACGTGATCGTGCTTGGAGTCACATAAGTATGGACTTCATCGAAGGCCTTCCTCACTCCAAGGGCATGGATACCATTTTGGTTGTTGTAGATCGCCTAACACAGTATGCCCACTTCATTGCCCTTTGTCATCCATTTTTTGCAGCTAAAGTAGCATCATTGTTCATGGAGAACATCTATAAGCTACATGGCATTCCTAGTAGTATTGTTTCTGACAGGGATAAAGTCTTCATCGGTCATTTTTTGGCAACAATTGTTCAAATCCTTGAACACCGGTACCTCACTGGACATGACTTCTGCCTATCATCCCCAATCAGATGGGCAAACTGAGAGAGTTAACCGTTGCCTAGAAACATACCTACGTTGTATGACTGCAAGCAACCCCGGGAAATGGAGGGATTGGTTGTTCTTAGCTGAATGGTGGTACAACACCACATTTCAATCTGCCATCAAGATGACGCCTTTTGAAGCCTTGTATGGCAATCCTCCATCTCAGTTTGGATTACTGATAGGGTTTATTTTAGTCATGTTTTAAGTATAGATTTGCATATTAATTTAGAGCATTTTTACATATTTTATAGCTTATTTATATTATTTAATTTTCGGAATCTACACTAGTATTTTTATATATTTCAGGTATTTTAAGCTGGATAATATGAATTTCGAGGTTGGGATCAAAATTGGGTCGAGTGACTCATAATGAATGAGCTGATGGAATCCGGACGGTGCAAGGTGGGAGGAATCCGCATGAAGGGCTGCACTGCTGCTCCATACAAAATATTATTGTGGTTTATATATAGTTAGATAGATTAGATATATATTAATATTAATATAATATTATATTATATATACTACGTAGATTAGTTAGATGAGATTTCGAAGAGCATTTCAGGTATAGCTGGCCTCGAATTTTTACCTTATCAAAAAAAAAAAAAAAAAAAAGATTTCGAAGAGCATATATATACATTCATACGGTGCACCAAGAGGTCGTGACTTACCGTAGCCGACTTTAGCTCTAAACCCTAATTATTTTTGTCTTATTTTTATGGAGATCTAAACTCTCCCGTTTCGTCTATTGATTGAAGCTTTGTTTGGTAAAGTTGTGAGATTTATATTCTTGTTCTATTCCTATTGATTCGTATTGATTCTTTTGCGAATATTGTTGATTTCTTCTAGTCCGTGCAACTGGTTGAGATTATTGCTAGGATTTTGTAGATTCCTCGTAGCGAACCTTAATCCATAGTAGCAATCATGCCTTTTTAGGACTCGTAGGACTAAACTGGCGTGTAGAGAATCAATTATATGTTAAATGCTGACTCGTAGCTTGGTGTTGCATGTATCCTGGTTAATCCTTAATCTTAATGCTACTATCAGATTAAATCTTGACCGTGTTAAGGTTATCTAATTAGTAAGGGTTACTAGGACTCGTAGGACTAGTAATTTACACAAGATCAGGACAGGAACAACAATAGGATGAAAAGAGAACTTGAAGAAGAATCGAGGATCAACTAGTCAAATTAAATTGGATATTTGTAGATGAAACTATCTTCCTAATTGTTATCCCCGTTACTTGTTTATAGTTTATTTTGTTTTCTTTCTTATTCTCAATCACAAAAACCCCCTTTCTATTAATTGGTAAATAAACTTAACTTAGAAATAACTTGATTATCTGTGGGATCGACTCGTGCTTACCACACTACATTAGTTAGTAAGTTCGAATTTATTTTGATACGGTTTACGCGACTAAAAACCGTTTATCAATTACCAACCTTATCTGCCTCCAGATCACTTGCTGAAGAGTGGCTACGCTCTCGCCAACACATGATCTTGCAACTTAAAGATCATCTCCAACAGGCACAAGCAAGGATGAAAATTTTTGCAGATAGTCACAGGACTGATCGCTCCTTGGAGGTGGGTGATTGGGTATATGTCAAGCTCCAACCTTACCGGCAATCAACAGCTGCTATTCGAAAGAATGTGAAGATCAGTGCAAAATTCTATTGCCCTTACCAGGTGCTAGCTAAGATTGGTGCAGTAGCCTACGGGTTGCAATTGCCTGCAGCTTCACGCATTCAGGATGTCTTCCACATTTCACAACTCAGGCGGAAGAAAGGCCCAACTGCAAGCGCCAGTACCCAACCTCCAGTGACTGATGATGAGGGACAGGTGTTGGCCATGCCAGAGGCAATCTTGGACACTAGACTTCACCACCTTAGCAATGGCGAGCCAGTCACAGAGTCGTTGATCGATTAAATGGGCCAATTTACCTGCTCAGGAGGCCACCTAGGAGGCGGCATCACACATTATTCGCCAGTTTCCCAACTTCACTCTATGAAATGTGTCTAGGATGAGTACACCCTTGTGTTTCTTGTGGTTTTACAAGCCTTAAGACAAGGCTTTATAAGGGTGGGGCATTGCTATGTTTTTAGGATGAGTACACCCTTATGTTTCTTGTGGTTTTACAAGCCTTGAGACAAGGCTTTATAAGGGTGGGGCATTGTTATGTCCTAGCTAAGGGGCTTAGTCTATAAATAGGCTAATGTACATGGAGGATGGGTATGATGAAATTGACATATTTTCCCTCCCAATCTTAACTCTCTTCTATCTCCTACTCTTTCTATTCTCTCCTCATCCCAGATTCTGTTTTCTACTCCTTACCACTCCCTCTCGGTTACTTCTGTTGGCTTCGGGCCATAACAAAAGGACGCATAAAAAACTAAAAACAATTTGCATTAAAAGAATAAGGAAAATAAAAACATAAGTATATGCTCCTATCATCCAATTACATTTTTTCACAAGTCTTAAATTCAAAAAATATTAAAGGTTTTGTGATCGGGTGGTAGGAGTTCGAGAGGTGATTGAGACTAACGATATCGAGACTAACAATGATGTTGAAACTTTATTTGATAAGATTTAATTAGTTATAACTAGTGACTCAACCTGCAGCAAAGGTTGAAATATGTGTTCACTGTATATAAAAAGTCCTTTATTTAAGAGGGTAATCCCATACTGCCGTCGGAAAGATTTGATCATTGGTCTTTTACTCTAAATGCATCCCATACGACAACAACAATAAAAAAATACACTTACAAAAGTGATAACTAACTATGCAAATATGATTGCCTAAATTTAAAAAGAAAACATATTTAAAAATTGACTAAATTAGGAAGCTCTTGGGCCGCCGCCACCCACCCTGGCCGTCCGTTTTTCACCGACGTCCCTCTACCATCCTCCCGGGCTGCTTCTTCTCCTTCTTCTTGCTCTCGATGGCAAGACAACACCGCCCTCGTTCGTCCTAAACTTCCTTCCGGCAATCGCATCCTCGTTTCTGCTTGGTGCCCTGGTTAGCCACCGCCTCTCGACCTCACCTTCTTCTCCGATTATTGCCTCGGTTAGCCGCCACCTCGGCCACCACCTTCTTTCCTCTACCGAAACACTCGCCGTCGCTCTCTCACGCCTCGTGCTCATCAGCCACCGTCCTCCTCTGTCCAGGTCAACACCGAAAACACTCCCTTGGTTTCCGCCGCCGCCGCAAGCAACACCGACCACCTTCACCGCCTTCTTCACTGAACCTCGAGCCATGCAGCTCTTGCCTGACCTCCTCTGTCCAGGCCAACACCGGCCTCCTCATCGATCCTAACCGATCATCCGCTTGCTCTTCGGCTTCTCCGAGTCCGATTTGTGCCGCCGCAGGTTCATTTCGTTGGCTTCCGATCCGCCGCCGCCAGCCCTTGGTGGAGCTTTTTCTGCTCCGCCACCTCTCACGAGAGCCTTACCGCCATCATCAATCTTATTACATTTAGTCACCGGCCTCGCCGCCTCCTTCGCCAACCAAGCGCCTCCTTGGTCTATTGGAGTCTATGACTACCCACCCTGGATTCACCGCCTCCCTCCCACTTCATCTCCGACGGCCCTTCTATCCAGGTCGGCCTTGCTGTTCTTCGAGACTCCGACGTTGCCTTCCCACACTACGTCGCCCTCCTCTCCTTGTGTGGGCGCTTCGTCGGTCTAGCCTACCACCGGCTTCTTCTCCCTCGGCCGCCTTGACACCGCCCTCCTCCGCCCGGTTCACCGGCTGAATCTTTCGTCGCCTGCTCACCATGCTTTAGTTAGCGTTTTTTGAACGCTTTTGGTTACCCTTTTGGTTGATCGACTTGGTAGGGAAAAATGGGGTTTGTGAGCTTTATTAGTTCGTTTTCTGACTGCTCTCTAGTTTCTTAGCCTGTGTATTGTTGTTGTTTATTTATTCCTGTCCCGTCTTATATGTTTCCTCTATTTTGGCTTCCCTTGTGGTTGCCTCTACGATCTTGTTATCGTCCTTGAGGGTGTGAGTTGGGTTTTGGGGATTTGTTTTGGCAATGATTTGGCTAGAGTTTTGGTATGCGGGTTGGTGTACTTTGCTTTTCTGGTTGTGGTACAGGTTTCATGTGAACGGTGACTGGTTCATTGAGCTTGTAGACGTCGTGGAAATGCGACGATGCATGTTGATTATGTAAAGAGTCCATGTTGAGGTGTTCGCTAGTGATCCCCAGAGTTCTCTGTGTGCGTCTGCAGTTTGACCAGTTGGTTTTGGTTCTGCTAATCTGTTGTCTCAGTGTAGGTTGGCTTGTACTTTATTTCTGCTATTTTCTTTCTGTCATTTACTTTCTGTCATTTACTTCTGTCATTTGTTTCTTGTTGTACATGATGGTTAGTCCATCCCCTGGCTTGTCCGGGCTCTCAGTTTCTCTAGACTTGTCTAGAGAATCGAATTTCTTTCCTTATATCAAATAAAAAAAATAGAATATTTCCTAAATCAATACTCCGTATGTAAAGGTATAGAAATTCGGTAATAATAAGAAAAATACATGTGGTAAGGGAGAGGGGTGGCCCTTGCAAGAGGTCAAGGGTTCAAATCCCACTCCTTACACAATTTGTGTAATTAGTGGGTGTTCAAGCCTTCATTGGCTTGGGTGAGCCTGCCTGGTGGCTTGCCGTCTGGCTTAACCGATTCGCATCCTTTGCAGGCTAGGGTCCGAACCCGTGGGGGATTAGTCGATAACCTCACAACCCCCGCCTTACAAAAAAAAAAAGAAAAAAAAACGAAAAATACATATTCAGTATATAAATACACACATAGTGGAAGCTAGCATAAATGAGAAGCACCTCACACTCCCTGAGCCACCATATATATCGAGCAAAGAGGAAATTATAATTAAAGAGAAGGGTGAATGCCCAGCCCATCGACGCCATGGCCGAATCTTCTGCTTCCTATATCCGACTAGTGTTCATTCCCTTCTTCCTTCCTTTTGATTGAGTTATTATATATTGCATGGCTGCAGAGCTAGAACTTTAATTTGTTTTTTTTTTACATGTGGTATTTAGCCAGAGATATCTATAATGATACACTTCCCTCAGAATATCCGTGAATCATTCATTCATATATGGATATAGGATGCATGTGATATTTTTTTCTAGATATCGATGCATGTTGGATTATATTTGAATTGGGATTCTTATCATCTTTAATTTTGTATTTTTATTTAGATCTATGCATTATATTTTGTAGTGCATAAATTCTTCAAAATTTTCTAATATAATAATAACAAAAAAAATTGTATTTTTAATTGAAATTAATATATAGTAATTAAATGCGTTGTTACACCATATAATACTTAATTTAGATATACTCGATCTGTATTCATCACTGGGACAGGTACAGCACCTGATAGAGGAGTGCATACTGTTCAAGATGAGTAGAGAGGAGTGTGAAGAAGCTCTCTCCAAACATGCAAACATCAACCCTGTCATCACTTCCACAGGTACCCTACCATCCCCTTTTTTTTCATTATTTTAATTTATAACTTTACATATATATTAATTTTATATATAATTGTAATTAATTTAAATGGAATGTGAAAATTAATTAATTAATGAAATATGGATGGAATGGAATAAGCTAGTGTGGAAAGAGCTGGAGAAAGAGAACAAGAAATTCTTCGAGGAATATGCAATTGCAAAGACAGGTGGCAGTGGCGGTGGCGATGGTGATGGGTCGGCGATATCTTCAGCAGCACCAACTGATAACAGTCAGTCACAGTGAGGTGCTGCAGCCTGAGGTTGAAGAAATACAGATAGCCGAGGAAGGAGACAATGGATATGGATCCCCTTAACCCTCTCGTGTGCCTAATTCACAACTCCGATCGTCAATTTTAACTTGATTTCTGATCAATCCGGTACGTACGGTGATCCAACCAGAATACGACGTCGTCCTTGTCGATCTGTTCATTCTGTACTGCCTTCCTCAGCTCCTTTCATTTATTTCTGGTTTAATTTGTACTATATTCAAAGAAAGGTCTGGCGGTGCCTAAATGCCAGCCTAAAAACCGGCTTATCATCTACCTGATCCACTTGGTGGCTATATATGTTTGGCGTCTGTAATCTGCAATTACATTAATTTAGTTACAGGTGAAGTACGTTTTATATACACTCAAAGGCTAGAGTCGGATTCTAAATCCATTTGACCGTATTCATGAATACGGTCAAATATCTAATACTCCCTAATATCAATCATTATGATAAATTTTTTAAAATAATACAAAAGGTCTCTAAAACATCTTAGAAATTGAGAAAGTAGTGATTACAAACAAAAAAGATAGTTTGATTCTAATATATATGGATAACATAAAGTTTATTGGCAAGACGGAATTTGTCAATTAGGAAGACGGTCGAATTTTAAATAATTATTTGTACTCGAGTTCTTTTCATTTTTTTTATAAAATAATTACAAATTGGTCCGAGACAAAAAAAAATCATTTTACCCATCTTTACCCTTACCAGACCTACAATCCCCTACTACAACAGAAATGCCTATTAGCGGGGAAATTTTTTGTCGCTAAAAATCGATTTTTTGACGCTAAAGAGATTTGGCGAGGAAATGCATTTCGTCGCCAGTTCGTCACAGAAAGCTCGTCAAGGAAAGGTTAATCGAGGGAAAAAAATTTCGTCGCTGAAATTTTTAGCGATGAAATTATTTTCTCTCGCAGTAACTAATAGCAACTAATATTTTCCTCGTAAAAAGTTAATTTTTTTATCGCCAAAAAAGTGAAAGAATTCAATAATAGTCAATGAAGGTGTTTAGCGAAAAATACAATTTCATCATTAATATATTTTTTCCTCATTAAAGATGACATCAATTTATGTCCATTTTATTGGCGTCTAAAATTTTCATCGCAAAAAAGACGTATTTTCCTTGCTAAAATATTTATTTCCTCACCAATGGTATGTAGTAATTATAAATTATTAATTATAAAAATAGATATTAATTATAAAAATATTTATTTCATCGCAATCAATGTTTTTTAGCGAGGAAAATAATTCGTCATTTAATTTGTAGTTCCAGTGACAAAATTGACTCGAGAAAGGGATTCATTAACTACGTTTTTCATCGTAAAAAAAGGCTTAAGGTGATGAATTTATTCCTCGTTGTAAAATGGAATATGTTGAGAGAACTTGATTTCATCGTAATATGTATCAATTTATCGTATCAATTTATCGAGAGAACAGTTTTTCATCACTGTAGTGTGATGTTATTTGTAAGGAAAATGTTTGATGCAAATTATATGGTTTAGTGAGAAAGTTTAATTTTGTCATTATAGCGAGAAAATTTTTAAGATTATACAAATTTGAGTAAATTGTGCACGTATTATAATTTAATTAATTGTGCACATATTATATTGCATATCCCTAAACTAGTAATACAAATTGAATTCCAACTAAAAACCAACTCTGTCTAGCTTACTAATATGTTAAGAAAATGTAATAACAACAATTCCATGGTTCTAAATGGAAATTTCCATAAAATCTTCGATTTTTTTGTACTCTCCTTCAATGTAATGATCTCCTTGAGTTTCATCAAGCTTTTGCTGGTGTGCCTTATTTAGGTGGGGATTGAGATCCAAAACCAGAACGTAGACGGATTTCGCTAGAATCTTTGCGCTTATCTCTTCATCGTCATTGTTCGGACTCCCTCTTATTCAAAACCTGTTTTTGAAGCCTAGATGAAAATTCGAGTAAAGTAAATCATTAAGAGATGCATCTAAATCAATAATCGTGAGATAAAACATGGAGGGGGAATAGTCGAATTATGAAACAAACTGTGAATTCCAAAATACGAATTTATAGAAATCGAATTCATAGTAATCAATCGATTCATTTTTTCCATAGAGCAGTACTAGCAAAGACTATAGAAAAGAGGTGGGACAAAACTCGGAGGGGGTAGCAATCGAAATGTGAATTTCAAAATACGATTCATACGCAAAAGGGAAAGAAATTGGACCTGATTGTTTTTCAACCGGTGGTGATGAAACAAAGAGAGGTGGAGCAATCAGAAATTCGCCATCGGTCGCATCCCACTCTATTCGATCTCTGGTGCCGAATGAATTTAGGCTTAGGTTTGGAGTTGATTCGTATGCCACAATTTCATCTAATCTCTGGGGAATATTATAGTGGGTTTATTGAAAATTTTAGTGGGGAAAGTGGGAATTTAGGCGCCATTTGCGGGAATTCAAATCTTTTAAGTTTTATTTTTTTTATTAGATTTATACTGATCCGTAAAGATCTTCTTTTGATTGATTTTGATATTCTAGTGGATTACAGAAAAATTTTGCGGGGAAACTAAAATTATAGGCCCCCTTCAAACATTCGTATAATTTGCAGTGATTCAAAAAATTTTACTTGAATAAAGAAGGATTTTGAAATTTTTTGCATTTCCTTATCCCATAATTAAGTTCATTTTGATTAGTTTATAGTACTCGGTAAGTCCGTATGTATTTACATATCTTCTTGTAGATATTTTCCTTTCGGATATCTAAAAGATTATGGTTTATAATATGTAATCGTTTATTCTTTGTGCTTTACACATATTTAATGTAAAAATAGCTTAATTCTCGTGTCTTAATTATATCTGTGATTTGATTTGATAAATATTTTATTATATTATGATAAATTACTAATAAATTATTTTATCAGTAAATTTTATTGATTTTTTTTTGAATCATTTTATATTTCATAAAATATATTATACTTTATAACATTTTTTTAAAATAAAATTTTTATTTTAGTTTTTTGTTACCTCTCCCTACATTATATCAAATTTTATTATATCCAACATATCAAAATATAACTAGATTTATTAAAGGAAAAACTACTTATGATCTTTTTTTTTTTTTCTGAAAATTTCATTGTATTATATTTATTGTAGAGTTGGTTGGTTGATTAATCAAAAGTAGACATGTCAAAACGTGACCCAACCCGAGGACACGACCCAACTCGAAACCCGAAGCAACTCGAACCTGTTCAACCTGTAAATTTCTTGGTCGGGTTATGTCAACCCGTGGATCACTCGTTGGGTCAAGCCTTCAGATAATAATAACATAAATAAATTACAATTTAACCTAATATTGAAATTTATTAGTAATAACATATAATTAATCAGCTAATTAATTTTTTCAATACTTTTTAATTTATACGTACATAATTAACATATAATTAAAAGAAATTATTATAATATATACATATAATTAACAAAGTCGTAAATAACCTGCAAGAACAACACCAAAAAAAAGGGAGAAGACGTTAGCGTTTGTGAAATAACATTAACAATCTAAAGTATATATAGGTCAAAAGCCAAATATCTATCCATAATTATATATGTATAAAATCCAAAAATATATCTCATAAATATATCAATACCTTCAAGATAGGAAAATTTTATTTCTTTATTCGAAGCAAACAGAGAAAAGACGTTTTGTGAAATAACATTAACAAACTAAACTATATATAGGTCAAAATCTAAAAATTAGCTAATATCTTTTAAAAATATATCCATATATAATCAGATTGGGTCTAATTTTATCTTATACATATATAGGTATATTGATAGATATATTGATTAAATAGAGTTAGAATAAAAATTTCTCTAAAAATATATCCATATCTAATCAAATTAGGTCTACTTTTATCTTATAAATATATTAATTTTATCTTATAAAAAAATTGAGAAAAATATATTTAAAAAATTGTTATTAAAATATTCCCGCCGAAACTTGAATTTGGAGTAAAGTGGACGTGGCTATCTATATCCATAAAAACTATGATCATAAAAATCGTGATTAAAATTTTTATATTACCAAATTTTAAAAAATTGGGTCTAATTTTATTTTATAAATGGCTAATCTCTTTTCAAAATATACCCATATCTAATTAGATTGAGTTTATTTTTATCTTATACATATATAGATATATATTGATTAAATAGAGTTAAAACAAAATTTTCTCTAAAAATATATCCATATCTAATAAAATTGGGTCTAATTTTATCTTTTAAATATATATTAATTTTATCTTATAAAAATTTTGATAAAAATATATTTAAAAAATTGTTATTAAAATATTCCCACCGAAAGTTGAATTTGGAGTAAAGTGGACTTGACTATCTATATCCATAAAAATTGTGATTAAAATTTTTATATTATCAAATTTTAAAAAATTGGGTCTAATTTTATCTTATAAATATATTAATTATTTCTTTTTAAAAAAGTTGGATCTAATTTTATCTTATAAATATTAAATATTTATTTAAAAAAATTCAAAATATGTGATTAAAAAAATTCAAAATATATGATTTGCTCATAAAACTACTTTTAAGGAGAAACCGACATGTGTCTCATGCGACTTCTCCTTTATTATATATAATAAATAATAATTGATAAAACATTGTAAACTGTTATGTATATAAAAATACATATTACTATTTTAGCAACATTAATTACTTTTTTTCAATAATATAATTATTATTAAGGTAATATAAAAAAATTTGGTTTATGAACTAGGTAAATAGTCATTAAAAATGCTCCATCCAATCTGATTACTTTTAAATGTCATTTACTATTCATATATGGTTTTAAGGATGATAAAAATTATATAAAATATCAATTTAATTATTATATATAATTTCATAATTCAAACTAAAATTAAAGAATGAAATTATAACAAATAAAAAAAATTTATATTTTACATATTTTTTTTATCATCCATAAATGATGTATATGGATAGTAAATGACATTTAAAAATTTCTGAATGAGTAACGTTCTTGATCCGTTGGGTCGACCCGAACCCGTTAAATAGTGGTAATTTTTTTATACTTACAAAATTTTATTTTTATTTTTTTTAAAAGAAAAATACGCGACATGGCGCGGGTACCATATTAGTTTTAATTTTTTTAAATTTATAATAATGCATTGTAATCCTAACATGGTCGTAGTAAAATTAACTTTGCCGCCTATTAAGGTAAAATTTATGATATACATTTTACAGGGAAAGATATGAAATTCGGAGAAATTCAAAAATTTTGGTGGAAATTGTGGTGGGATATCTTTTGTTTCAATCTGTACTCACTTATCCAAATTAAAAGTCGGATTTTTTTTTAATAATATTGGCTGGTTATTAAATAAGGATTGTCTATGATCATAAATGTTTATATTTGGATCATATTTATCATTACCTAAATTATTAGCCCGTGTAAACTTACTTTATCTTATTTAATTTGAATTATCTTAAAAATAATTTCATTTGATTTTTTTTAAACTTATTAAATAGAAGCAAACATATTTTATACTTTTATCATCTTTCATACCTAACTAATCAGTCTAAATTAACTAACTTAGAGATGATAATCAATGAAGAAAATATCAATTTATATACAATATTATTTCAAATTGTTTAAATCTAACTAAAATTGGTATTAACATCCATTTAACTTATCAATTCTCTCTAATTTTATATTCTTAAAAGAAATTTGATAATATCTATACTAATTAATTCCTTTTAATATTTGTTAATTCTAATATTAGTTTTTATAACCTATACTCTTAGGTCAAATTAAGAAAATATATTTTTAAAGATTTATCTTATTTTTAATTAATTAACCTTTTTTTTAAATCCATTGGGTTTATCAATTTAAACCTAAAAAATATTTCCAATTTGTTTTTTTTAACACAAACCGTATGGCACAAAAATACCTTTTTATATTTAACCATGTTATCTTATGATAATCTTTTAAAATGTAACATTAACTACTTATTTTATTAATTGAATTTATAGTGTTTCCATACATGGTTCAATTTAATTATCTATATTATATATCTGTTCTTGTTTCATGATTTATCTTACCCAAAAAGATTAAAAAAAGAGAGAGTGAAAATTAACTTAACTAAATGATGTAGTCAAAGTTGATAAAGTTGAAGGATTTGAAAAAAAAAACTATTAAATTGAAATCAGTTAAATTCAAAGAGAAAATGTTTAAAAGTGATATTTTTTGTCGTTGAAACAACTATTAAATTGAAATCAGTTAAACTCAAAGAGAAAATGTTTAAAAGTGATACTTTCTCGCTAAATAGTTGTTTCAACGACAAAAATATTTCTCGTGAAACATCAATATATTGCGAGGAATTGAAACTTTTCTCGCTAATAAATTTGAGCAATTTTCCATGGTTCACCCAAGCCAATAACGTCCAAAATGGAGTTTCCTCGTTGATTAATATGTTCAGCGACAAAAATTTTTCTCGAGAAACACTTACTTTTAGCGAGTAATTACAATATTTGTCGCTAAAAAATTTGGCGGGTTTTGCATAATTCTCACGAAACAAATAATGACAAAATTAAAAATTTCTCGATGAATGTATTTTTAGCGATGAAAACATTCCTCAATAAAAGCTCAAAATTCGTCGCTATTTTTCTTATGGTTTATGCGACCACATTATACTAACGATTAGCGATGAGTCGAAAATTTTGTCGTTGAATACCACTTTTAATGAGGAATATAGGTTTCTTGCTAAAGTTCACGTGTCATTTTACGTGGATCAGATATGTTCGTCGCCAAATCCCACATTTACCGAGGAAAAATAATTCGTCGCTAAAATGTTGGTCACTAAAAGGCTTTTCTGTTGTAGTGCCTACTGCATCCTTCAACGTACGTCAACACAACCATCTTTCTTCAAACTCGTCCATCCTCTTCAGATCTACTAGAGTTTAGTTCGTTTTTTTTTTTCTCGAAATCTACATCGATCTATCACTACAAAGGTCATATTATGTCAAAATCTCAATGATTATAGGTGGAATTAATCGACATAGAAATTGGGTTTTTTAAACTTTGGTAGAAATGTAAAAATCTGAAATCTCATTCAATTTTCGGTTGCTTTGAGAGGTCTTTGTTGTGTTTTGTTGTTGTTGTTGTAGTTATGATAGGAGTGTTGTATTTTCAATTTTGGGTGTCAATGTGGGTTGAAAACGCTCGATTTAGGTGGATTTACAAGTCGGAAAACCACTCGACATACTAGGGATTAATGCATATTTTAGATGGCATTATAGATAGTTTCAGGTTAGTTTTGATGTACATGTTGCATGTTTTAGGGATAATTTGCATATTATGTCATGTGGTGGCCGAGTTCGAAATCTGCACACTTTTCGATTTTTCAGAATTACATATTCGAACTTCGGAAGGGATGATGAGAGGAAGAGGAGCTAAGGAAAGGCCGTAAAAGGAGCTTAAAGAAGGTCTAAGGAGTCATTGAAGAAAGTCGAGCTGAAGACAAGGAGCAAAGTGAAGGGCTTCGACATCCAGTGGATCGGCGCTTGCCGATAAAGATAAATTTGAATCTCCTCCGAATCTCTTTGGTACCAAAAATCGATTCAATAGGCTAATGTTTATCCAAATCATACAATTTCACTTCTGCATTAGGGTTTCATGAACTATTTGAGATCTGAAGGTTTTAGGCATGTTATGAGTAACTAAACTCTCTTTTGGTTTTTCTTGCAAGTTCTAGACATGGTTGATTTGTGAGAATTGCTTTCTATATTACTTCTATTTTATTATTTCAATCTTCCTTGTCCTGAACTTCTATGTTGCTAATTGTATCTAGCCTGATCATCTTGATATAGTCACATCATGCTAGGGTTATAGCTATATCCACTTGCGAGCTTTAATCTGAGCGATAGGGTTATAGCTATATCGCCGCTCACCGATAAAGATAAATCTAAATCTCTTTGTTACAAAAAATCTATCCAATAGACTAATGTTTATCTGTTGGAAGGCAGGTGGAACTTTTCCCAGCAGCCTATTTCCCTATAAATAGTCATCTTTCATTCTCTTTATGTATTCAATTCATACAATTTCACCTTCCACCTTAGGGCTTCATGAACTATTTGAGATTTAGGTTTTATTTACGTTATGAGTAACTAAACTCTCTTTCAGTTTTTCCTGCAAGTTATAAACATGGTTGGTTTGTGAGAATTGCTTTCTATGTTACTTCTATTTTATTATTTCAATCTTCCTTGGTCTGAATTGCTATGTTGCATGCTGATTGTATCTAGCCTGCTCATCTTAATATAGTCACATCGTGCTAGGGTTATAGCTATATCTGCTTGCATGCTTTAATCTGAAGTAGCAAACACATCTTGTAGGAACGGTTCGGGAATCTAGATTGTGTAAGGAGATTGAGATCTAGGGAATATCACTTTTAGTGGAGGTGCTAGGTTGAAAAATAGTTGACGGGTTTCTAAGATGATAGGGGTATATATTGCTTAGGTGCTAGTTAATTGGGACTTATTACCTGTCCCCTATGCTAGAGTAAGGGGCATGATAGTTTGTCATGTCTATCTAAACTAATAACATAATAAAAAAATAGAGTCATTGTAACTAGAAAGTATTCAATGATCAATATACCAACCACTTTTGTGAATTTGTAAGGAAAACGACTTGTTTTCAATTGATTTACAACCCACTTTTATACTTGTTTTCTTGTTCTCTTATGCTTATAATCACTTCTACCATCAATCTACCTTTCCTCACTTGGTGACAAGAGAAATACATAAGGAGAGGTTAAGTGATGTGATTGTAGTCACCCATGAGCTCGACTCTTTTTTCCTACAATGGCTTATCTTCGGAGCTGAACATCAACTTTCATTTGTGAAAACTATTTGGCGACACCACATTATTTTAGCTCGTTCTGGATTTATAAAATTCCGATTGAAGCTGATGAGCACTTGTTGGAAAGATATTTTAAGCGGCTACAACTTTATTTAAGGATGTTATCATCAATTCAGTTGATAAGAGGGTCGAAATCTGGGATCTTTGCAGAAGTCCAAAAATCTGACAGCTTGTCGGAAATGCAATAAATGAAGACGGAATGCATTCAATAAAGTCGGATTAAGTGACGGAGATTTAGAGATTCATCATTCAAGGCATGAGGCTGAACTTCCATCTCATTGATGGCAGCCAAGACCATTTGTTTTCCCCCCATAATGGTTGTCCATCTCTGTCATAAATCTTGGAAACCTATTCGTATTATCCTTCATTAGTTTCTCGATTTATTTTAATTTCTTATATTTTTCATAGCATCAATATTTTCCTATATAAAGATGTAAAAATTTTATTTTAAGGAGGTTGATTTTGAGATAAAATCTGAGCACGGCTTCCTTTGGAATCGGGTTAAGATTCTTTTGATTTGGTGAGATGTCGATCAAACCCTCTTGGTAAGATGTCATGAGAGACTTCATAGTGAGATGCGAAGAAGTCAAACTGTTGGGCCAATTGGAATCAGTTGGGGTGCGAGGATGAGAGTGTGATTAATTGAGTGTCGGAGAGTGCTCAAAGTGAGAGGCCAAGAGTATTCTTGCAACACATATCCTTGTTTTTTTTTAATTTTCCATAAATCCCCAAAAATCACCTCACAAAAAGAGTGTTCGAAAGCTTAAGGCTTGGTCGATCGATTCTTTGGGCTGTGTCAACTGGTATCAGAGCTAATCAACTCGAGTTCCTCGAGCTTTTCCGTCTCCACTCCCAGACATCTGATTGGCTTCTTGCTCCATTCCACTCAATAGAGTCGATGATTGAAACGTGAAACCCTAATCTGAGTGACGAGCAATCGACGGTCCGAGTGGTGAGCAACAAGTGATTGATCCAAGCAATTTCGTAGAGTATTTGGTGGCGGACTAGTGGTGAATTCGGCGAGCAGGTCAACAAAAAACATTGAGGGCGGGGGTGAGTAGCAGTAGCACACCTCCCAGGCTCTCATTAGTTCAGCAATAGGTCGGGTGAGTGTTTAATGTTTTCAGATTTTTTCAGTCCGTTTCTATGGCGAAATGTGAGTCTTGATTTGATTCCAGTCTTGAATTTTCAGTCCCTTTTAGCGCGAAATGTCTGCTGGTTATGTGTGGTTACTGGGTAGTGCGTGTATTCATAGTGTTTTCCTTTACATTTATTTAACTTAAGTTGTATAGTATTCATAGTGTTTTCCTTTAATTCAAATTATAGGTGATAATGTTGAAAGTGAAACCCACGACTCAACCCATGGAAGTGGTATTGGTATGGCTACATTATACTAGCCGTTATAGAATCCAACTGCCGGCGAGACGACAGTGTAGACAGAGACCAAGGACGCAGCCAAGGCCGATTTCAACAAGCCCAGGAAAGGTCGATTTCAACACGTCAAAAACCCTAAATTTGAAAATCGAAGCCGAATATGCTCGAAAAAGTTTAGATTGAAGAGGAAGAGAAAGCCTCTACCATGGATCTACAAAATCCCCATGAAAATAGAGCGGATTGATCGGTTTAAATGGATTTCAAAAAGATGTAAAGGTGTAGAACTCTGACTGAAACCAAAGGGTTGTATCCCAAAGGGAGTTGCACAACTCCACTTTCCCGCTCTAGAAGCCTAGAGAGAAGAAAGATAGCGTTTTGAGGGAGAGCAGAAGACGATTGATCTCCAGATTCCACCGTGGTTGTAAGTACTGGTGGATGGAGGACATGCCCTAGAGGGTTTTTTCCGAGCTCATCAGAAAGAGAGCGTTTCCTTCTTTAGTCACAAGAGTTTTTATTTGATTAGCCTTTTATTACCAAATTATACTGTTCTCTTTTCATTTTTCTCCTAATGATGCTATCACTCGATTCACTATGTACTAGGTGTTACATACTTATCAAAAAAAGAGGTGTTACATAAGTTTTACATCAATTATATTATAAAACATTAGATGAGAAGTACACATTAGAAAACTAATTCAAAGTTGTTTAAATGAAATAAAAAAACAATCCTCTTTAAGTATCAAATCTTTTTTATTTATCAATAAAGACCCTAGGGCAGAGAGGCGTGCGGCGAAAGTCTCCGACTGGCAAAGTGCGTGTGCGTCTCCATCCTCTCCGGTGCTAGGCTGTGGGAGCTAGGGTGTCTCGCCGATCGGTGCGAGGTTCGCTGTGTCCGGGACTGGCTGCGTGCGGGAACTGACAGTTTGCGAGGTAAGTAGGGTTAGGATTAGGGTTCCATGGAGGGCGGGGAAAACATCCATCTGACGAGGGATGAGAGGGAGGCGGAGGAGATTGGGATGGCGTTGGCGGCGGGGGGAGGAGGGGCTAGGGCTCCGATTCTCATTGGTTCTCTGAAAACGAACATGCCTTTTAATTCTTATGCGCTGAACACTGCCATGAAAGGGGCTTGGAAAGTGAGGAAGGGTTATCATTTCAGGGAGTTAGCGACGAATGTGTTCTCATTCCAATTTAGCGATCAGACTGAGAAAGAAAGAGTTTACAATGGAGGGCCTTGGGCGTTTGACCGAGCCCTGCTGGTGCTGCGGGAACCTGGCAGAGAATAACCGTCCAAGATGACATTTGATGAGACGCCGTTCTGGATAAGGCTGTATGATCTTCCGTTTGGTGCGATAAAAAAGGAGGTGGTCTTACATCTAGGAGCGAGAGTGGGGAAGGTGATAGAGGTGGATGAAGGAACGGTTGAGATCTGTGGGAAGTTTGTAAGACTAAAGGTTATGCTGGACATTACAAAGCCGTTGCGGAGAGGGGTGATGGCAATGGTGGAAGGTAAGAAAATGTGGTTTGTTGTTAAATACGAGCGTCTCCCGAATTTCTATTATGAATGTGGTGGGGTGGGACATGTTAAAACCGATTGCGACCATGAGGAAGCAGAACAGTACCAAAACGAATATGGTGATTGGTTGCGCGCATCTCCGATGAGGGTTGCTCCGAGCGGCATGGGGTCATATAAGGAGCCGAGGAAAATGGGGACGGGAGGTGGGGATGATCAGGACAAGGAAGAGAGGTTAGGGGTGGCGGTGGGAGAGGTGTTGGGGGCTAGGAAATCGCTGATAGAGGAGCTGGGGGAGGATAGTGATAAGGGTGGGGAGGAGAATTATGAAATAGAAAAAAGTGAGGAACATGTGATGGTGATGGAATTAGAAAAAGTGGGGCTGGGGGAAAAAGAATTGCAAAAAGAAAAACAAAAAGAGGGAGTGAGAATGGAAGATGGGTCGAGCAAAGGGGACACCAGTAAGGTTTCTAGTCAAGAGGAAGGGGCCGAGGGAGGGGGTAAGGTGGGAATGGTGACTCCCAAAGGTAATGAGGGGAAAGAAGAAGGTGAGGTTAGGAAGAAACAATGGAAGAGGGCAGCTAGGGGGGGCGTCGAGAATAAGGAGAAAAAGATGGGTGAGAGGGGAGATGAGAGGAGGGCGGGAGAGCACACTGTGCTGGGTAAAAGGAAGGATGCTGACGGGGAGGGAGGGGATAATATGGTGATGGAGGTTGACGGGGCTGATGAAGCGAAGAAAAGAAAGATGATTCTGGGGAAGGAACCAGTTTCGATATCGACGGAAGGGACGGAAAGTCTCTTTTGCCGAAAGCCATGAATATCATCAGTTATAACTGCCTGGGATTGGGGGGAGGCCAGGCAGTTACAAAGCTCACTGATTTGGTGAGAAGTGGAGGCCCCAAAAGTGGTTTTCTTAATGGAAACCAAAAGTAGTAGGCAAAGAATGGAGTTCATTCGACAGAAGCTTGGTATGACTGGTTGTTTCACGGTTGACTGTGTGGGACGGTCAGGGGGATTATGTCTTCTTTGGTCGAAAGAGGTTGTTCTGAATGTTAAGACATATACGAACCACCACATAGATGCGGAGATTATGTTTGAAACAAGGTTGTGGAGGTTCACTGGGGTGTATGGTTGGCCCTCGAAAGTGGACAAACGCCACACTTGGGGATTAATAGATAGGCTGAACGAGGAGGAACATGATGGGTGGCTTTGTGTGGGGGATTTTAACCAAGTGCTTAGCCAAGCTGATAAGGAAGGGGGAGCGCCGGTGGATTTGGATTTGATTAAAGAGTTCAAAGATGTTCTTGACAAGTGTGGGTTGAGAGAGATCAGATTTCATGGCAACAGATTCACATGGGATAACAGAAGGGAGGGGGAACATTTCATACAAGAGAGGTTGGATTTAGGCTTTGCAAATCCGGCATTTCTGGAAGCATATCCGGAAACTTATGTTCAACATGTGGCCTGGTCGGGATCTGATCATGCTCCCATTGTCATCAAGCTTAGTTCGGAAGGGGAAGGGGAGCAAAAGGAAAGTAGACCGAGAGTGTTTCGGTTTGAGTCCATGTGGTTGGATGACGAAGGATGTCGGGAGGTGATTGCTAATGGATGGGAAAATCCAGGGACTTCTAATGCCGACAAAACTGTGATGGGGAAGATTACCAGGTGTGCAGATGATCTCAAAGAGTGGGATTGGGTTCACTTTGGGAATGTCAGAAGGGATCTAAAGAAGGTGAGAGAGAAGTTGAGCAAAATGAGGGAGAGAGGGATGTCGGGAGAGATGGTTGTGGGTCGCCAAGAGTTGGAAGACAAGGAGAGGGAGCTTATGAGAAGGGAGGAGATTCTGTGGTTACAACGAGCAAAAGCAAATGAACAAAAGTGGGGGGACAGAAACACAAGTTACTTCCATCAGAAAGATTCGGGCAGACAAAAGAGGAACGAGGTGAGGAAGTTGATTGATGAGAATGGGTTAGAGTGGAGAGGGTATAAGGGAAAGGAGAGAGTGGCGAGGGAGTACTTCGTTGATCTGTTCAGTTCCAATGTGCAAGCTAGCTCGGACATAGTTACTCAAGGAATTGAGCGCCTAGTTTCGGTTGATGACAACTCCGAGCTCCTCCATCCATGAACCAGTGACGAGGTAAAACATGCTCTATTTCAGATGCACCCTACTAAGGCACCGGGGCCTGATGGTATGTCAGCGCTCTTTTTTCAAAAGCACTGGGATATTGTTGGCCCCGATGTTTGCAAAAGAATTTTTTCAAAAACATGCTCTATTTCAGCGCTTTTTTTCAAAAGAATTTTGAGTGGGGATGCATTGCCAGAAAACATAAATTACACTTTCATATCCTTAATTCCAAAAGTTAAGAATCCTTGTAGAATGACTGAACTACGGCCCATAAGTTTATGTAATGTGCTTTATAAAATCATCTCCAAAGTTATCACTAACAAGTTGAAGAGATGCCTTGGTAAGGTTGTTTCACAGAGTCAAAGCGCTTTCGTTCCGGGGAGATTGATCACTTACAACGTCCTGGCGGCGTTCGAAATCTTCCACTACATGAAGAATAAGCGGGATGGGCGCAAAGGCTACATGGCGTTGAAGCTCGACATGGCCAAAGGTTATGATCGAGTGGAGTGGAGTTTTCTCAAGGCGTGTATGAAGAAAATGGGGTTTGCGGATGAATGGATCGAGCTTGTCATGAGGTGCGTAAGCTCAGTATCTTTTTCTGTACTGATTGATGGACAGGCGTCGACTAGGTTCAGACCAGAGAGAGGTTTGCGGCAGGGCGATCCGCTCTCACCTACCTGTTTCTGTTATGTGCTGAAGGTCTATCTGCTATGATACGAGAGAGTGAACGGGAAGGCCGGCTAGAGGGATTGCGATTGCTCGGGGGGGCGCCGAGAGTGTCTCACTTATTTTTTGCTGATGATAGTGTGTTGTTCGCAAGAGCGACTTGTCAACAGGGGAGAGAAATAGCACATATTCTCCGTGAATACGGAAAGGCGTCAGGACAACAAGTGAATCTTGCGAAGTCAGAAGTATCTTTCAGCACTAATGTGAATGAGACTCTAAAAGGTGAGGTGCAGCAGACAATCCAAATCCGGGAGGTCGAGAAGCACGAAAAGTGCCTTGGTTTGTCTACTATGCTAGGGAGATCAAAAAAGGTTATCTTCGGCCAGCTGACAGAACGTGTCTGGAAGAGGGTTAAGGGATGGAAGGAGAAAGCACTCTCAAAGGGAGGGAAGGAGAAAGCACTCTCAAGGAGAAAGCACTCTCAATGGGACTATGCAGGGATATCGAGCAATTAATGTGCAGATTCTGGTGGGGAGACGACTCTGATAGAAGGAAAATACATTGGATGAGTTGGAAGAGGATGTGTTTATCCAAGGAGAGAGGCGGGATGATATTTCGGGATATGGAGAGCTTCAACATCGCCTTGTTAGCACGACAAGGCTGGAGATTACTTCAAGAGCCGGAATCCTTGTTAGCAAGGATGTTGAAAGCAAGGTATTTCCCGCGGACATCCTTTGTTCAAGCTCAGGCCGGTTTCCAGCCATCGTATACATGGTGGAGTCTGATTGTAGGGAGAGATGCGCTAGTTCAAGGGCTGCGATGGCACGTCGGCAACGGGGCGAGTGTGGCTGTGTTTGGGGATCCTTGGCTCCCCAGGCCGACTACTTTCAAACCCATCGGCAACCCTTGGAACTTTGAGGAGACCTTAAAAGTAGGGGAGCTAATTGATTGGGAGACACAGAGATGGAATGAAGATATGGTCCGGGGAGTACTGCTGCCGATTGATGCAGACATTGTGCTGGATATGAGGCTTACGGAGCTGGATGCTCAGGACGAACTGTTGTGGCACTACACCAAGGATGGTGTGTTCACCGTCCGATCGTGCTACCACATGCTTATGGCGAATCATGATCGAACTGATGGTGCATCATTGTCCGACCCAACACGTTCGGGGAGTCTGTGGAAGAAGCTTTGGCAGGTGCAGGCTGCGCCGAGGACCCGAAACCTGTTATGGAGGGCATGTAGGGGAGTTTTACCTTGTCTGCAGAATCTGAAAAGGAGAGGAATAGTGGAGAGTGATCTTTGTCCCCTTTGCGGGCTCACGGAGGATGAAAACCATGTGTTGTTCCTATGTAAGAAGGCGAGAGAAGTGTGGAAAAGGCTCCCTAGTCTCGACAATGTGGCTATGAGCGAAGCAGAAGTGCTGGACAGGTTCGCGATGGTGCTGAAAATTGGCAATGTATTGACTATGCAGAGATGGGCATACGGCATAGAAGCAATCTGGATGGCTAGGAACAAGAGAGTATTTGAAGATGTTGTGCTTTTGCCGCATGAACTTGCAATGAGAGTTGATCAATGGATGAACGAGTACAATGTACTGATGCAGCTGTTGATGAATCAAAGGGGTGTGGAATTGGTTGTCTGGCTCGGAATCATGACGGAGGGGTCTTGTTTGCAGCGGCCAAGAGGACTCAAGAGGCGGACATGCCGGAGCTGGTGGAAGCGGAGGGGACCGCCTAGGCATTGAGGCTGGTTTTCAACAGGGGATGCCGCGAGTGTGGGTGGAATGTGACTGCTTGTCGGTTATGAACAAGCTCAAGAGCAATCGATTCCCTAGGGGCACTGTGGGACAACAACTTCAAGAGATCCATAGGTTGGCGAGGAGGTTTATTGAATGTCAATGGAGCCACATACCTCGACAAGCAAATCGCCCCGCTGATTTTTTAGCCAAGCTTAGGCCTGATTGTTCTGTTTTATATTCCTTTTAAAATTCTTTGCCTTCAGTTTTGCAATTATTGTGTATGGATGATTTGAAGAATTAAGTAACTTAGTTTGCTGTTGCTCAAAAAAAAATCTTTTTTATTTATAAAAATGACTAAACACAATTAATGTGGAATGATGTTTTAGGAGAGAGAAATGGAGATGCAATGTAGAAAGAAAGAGAAAAGAGATAGAGAAAGTAAAACATAGAGGAGTCGAGATCCCTGCAACTGTAGGGTGCACTACTAAATTATTTCAGATATAATTTTACTTTAAGAAAATTTAAAAATATTTATATTTACATTTCACGTACTTTTATTTACATATTTATAAACTTTTATTAAAAAATCATTTTAAAAAAATTTATGAAATTATAAAATAATTTATTTTAAAGATGGGTTTTTGAAAGAAAGTTTATAAACATGTAAATACAAGTATCTTGAATGTAAATATTTTTTTAAAAGTAAAATTATAACCAAAATAATTTAGTAATGTATCGTAAGGTGCGTGGTGGAATCCGACTCGAGAGTGAGATGGAGGAATCTGATTCTCATGTCATTCATCCCTCTCTTCTTATTACACCGACGTACCCTTATAATATAGGCTCCCGGTTTACTTCAACACCAGTTGGCCTTGGCCCATCTTATACTAAACAGCCCATATACTAGCCGATGACCTCATAATAGAAGATGGTGCACATCGGTTTATATTTTTCGTTTAGGCGAAATGGCATAAAACTAGACCTGTCAAACGGGTCATTCGGGTCCGGTCACTTTGGGTTTTGGGTAAAGCGGGTCTCGGGTAAAACGGGTTTCGGGTTTTTCAGGTTGACTCGAACTCGGGTTTGATCGGGTTTCGGGTCGGGTTCGGGTTGATTTCGGGTTTGTCAAATTTTTCTTTTTTAAATTAAAAAAATCATTATTTGATAATTTTGTGATAAATTTTAATTATATATATAAAAAATAATTATATATAATTATAAATCAACCGGGTCAATCGGGTAAATCGGGTCAAAATTACCGGGTCAATCGGGTCAACGGGTCGAAACCCAGATTACCCGAAAAATTTCGGGTTTTTCGGGTTCGGGTCGGAAAAAAATTTCGGATCAAAATTTTCGGGTTCGGGTCAGAAATTTTTCGGGTCACCGGGTCGGGTTGTGTTTTGACAGGTCTACATAAAACCATCCTTTATTTACTCTCCTTTCCAACAAACCACTCTTTATTCAAATTTTTTCACTTAACTACAATTTATAATATATCTATTACATCTATCCATCCATTTTCTCTTTTCTCTATTTAAAAGATCAAAATAACCTCAACATTAATTACTACTCCCTCCCGTCCAAAATATATGACGTTTGACTTTTCAACGCGTATTTTAAGGCTAAAAACTACATAATATATTAACTTTTGTATTATTTTTTTATATAATTTAATACTTATTACTAACAATTATTAAGTTATAAAAAAAATTAATAAAAGAACTTGATATTTTATAGTTTTTACCTCCTTAAAATACGCGTTGAAAAGTCAAACGACATATATTTTGAATTGGATGAAGTAATGTTTATTTATTTATCATTATTATTGTGGTAGAGTTATTTTTTTCTTATTGAATCTCAAGCACATGTTTTAGTAGGGGTGGGCATGGGACGGGACGGGACGGGATTGAGCCATGACGGGACTCGTCCCGCGAAATTAATACGGGACGGGATTGACACTTTTTTTTCGGGACGGAATGGTGTCTAGACGTGACGGGATCGGAAGGAGACGGGCCTTATCCCGCAAATAAAAATAATAAAATATTATATAAATTTACAAAGTAAAAAATGCTTTCATAATTCATTAATTTGTATAATATGTTGAATACGGTATTCTTCTCAAATATATTATTCAATAATAATAATATAATACTATTATTAATTCATACAATGATTATATAATTGATTATAATGTTCAACATATTTGGCTATATTATCTTACTAGATCGGGACGAAAAGGGATTGAGACAAGATTCACCAGATACTGTCTCATTATCGATTGATATTTGGAAAGAATACCGTATTTAGCTATTTGCCTCTTGTAGCTCTAAATGGGTATAATAATAATAATAATAATAATAATAATAATAATAATAATAATAATAATAATAATAATAATAATGCCACGTTATAATTAAAATATAATAATAATAATAATAATATTATTATTATTATTATTATTATTATTATTATTATTATTACTTATTTTTATTTTTATTGTTATTATTATAAAATAATTATACTTTAACTTTACAAGAAAAAAATATAATATGATATAATAATAATATAATATAATAATAATAATTTTATTATAAATTAATATTATTATTAATTTATATTATAATATTATATAATAATAATATTATTATTATAATCAATTATTATTATAAATTGAAAATTATTATTATAATTATAAATAATATTTGCTCAAATAATAATAATATTATTATAAACAAATATTATTATTATTATAAATGGAAGATTATGATTATAATTATAATTATAATATTTTCTCAAAATAATAATACTAATAATATATTATTATTATTATTCTATAATATTATATTATTATTATTATTATTATTATTATTATTATTATTATTATTATTATTATTATTATTATAATATGCGGGACGGGATGGGATTTGCGGGACGGGATCGGGACGGGACCGAGACGGGATCAGAATTTGCGGGATTTGTGCCCACCCCTATGTTTTAGAATGGAGCTAATTGTCAAGTCCCCACCCACCTCCTACTAACGTAAATTTATCAACTATCAAACATTTTCCACAGTTTCACCCAATATTATTAAAATCTCAATCTGATTCTACAATTCTGACGTGCTCGGGCCCGGGCTCGAGCAAAAGGACCGGCGACGAAAGTTCCAAGAAGTTGGGAATTGTTGGCAGTTACTAGAGCAGCAGATCAATTGACAAAGAATGCCGATTTCCCATTGATTGGATTAGCTTCTGGGGGCGTTCGAGTACTATTTTTGTAGATCTTGAAGTCACGATCGCGTATTGGGTCAGATCTCGTCAATCAGAGGTCAGAGGAAGCGAAAAACAGAGTTTTACCGAGACGTCGCTTGTGTAGAGACAATTCCGAACGGGGCTCGTTTGAGAGGTATTGAGGGCTGTTTTGGGAGTGATGTTTTGGGGATGATTGAGGGTGATAATGGGACTGTGGAAGACCTTAGAATGGTGGTAAAGAAGGGGATGGGGGTTGAGGGATATGTGATGCAAGATTGCTCTCGGCCTCGCACTTTGAGCTCTCTCCAACCCTCAATCTTCCACACTCTCGACCTTGCACTCCGAGTGTTTCCGACCCTTTGATTCCGTCATCTCTCATTAGGAAATCGCTCTTAGTATCTCACCAAGAGGTTTTATCCGACATCTCACCAGGATAAATTTGTTTCTTAACCCGAAACGAAGGAAACACAAAGCTTAGTTTTTTCTCAAATTCAGTTTGTCTCCAAAAGAAGTTCTTACATTCCTTTTTATAGGAAAATATTGATGCTATGAAAAATAAAAGAAATTAAAACAAATTGATAAACTAATGATGGATAATACGAAAGGGTTTTCCGAGATTTATGACGGAGAGATGGGCAACCATAATGGGGGGAAATGAATGGTCTTGGTTGCCATCAAAGAGATGGAAGTTTGGAAATCTCTAAAGCCCCGTCATTTAATCCGACTTTACTGAATGCATTCCGTCTTCATTTATTGCATTTCCGACAAGTTGCCTGATTTTCAAACTGCTCTAAAGATCCCAGATTTCGGTCATCTTCCAAGCTGAATTGACGATTGCATCCTTCAACAAAGTTGTATCCACTTAAAATATCTTTCCAACAAGTGCTCATCGGCTTCAATCGGAATTTTATACAACCAGAACGAGCTAAAATACCTAGGTGTCACCAAACAGTCTTCACAAATGAAAGTTGATGTTCTGCTCCGAAGACCAACCTTTGTAGGAAAAAAGAGTCGAGATCATGGGCGACTACGATCACATCAAATTAAGTCTGTGGGGCCTTCCGTTATCAAAGCAGTAAAGGCTTTTTTTTCCAATGGTAGGCTTCTATGACAAATCAACCATACTTTCATTAACTTACTACCAAAACGTGATGATCCTTCCACAGTCAACCACTACATACCGATAAGTTTGTGTTCCACAGCATACAAAATTATCGCAAAAGTTATAACATCAAGGTTAACTAAGATTTTTGACAAATTGATCCATCCTTTACAAGGAGCCTATCTTTACTAAAGAAAGATCTATTCAGGACAATATCCTAATAGCCCACGAGGCTTTTCACTCATTAGGCTTAAAAAGGGAAAATCTGGTCTGGTTGCTTTGAAGCTGGACATGGAAAAGGCATACGACCGGGTTGAATTGCCTTTTCTCTTCCAAGTCATGTCCAGTTTTAGCTTTGGCACTCAATTTATTGGTTGGATCAAGGAGTGTGTATCTACGGTTTCTTACTCTGTTTTATTAAACGATGAACCTACCGCAATTATTGAACCTTCAAGGGATCTAAGGCAAGGGGATCCCCTATCTCCGTTTCTATTTATTCTAGCATCGGAGGTTCTTGCAAGAACTCTGCATCAAGAGAGCCCGTCAAACAAAGATTTGGGTGTGGTTTTCTGTAATTCGGGATCAAAATCCCTTTTTTCGCATTTGTTGATGATATCCTTATTTTTTGTAAAGCATCCCAAACGGCATGTACATCTGTACTGGCTATCTTAGACCGTTTCTATCTGATCTCTGGACAAAAAGTAAATCTGCACAAATCTAGCTTTCAAGCTTCAGCTAACACAACAACAACAGCTATTAACGCTACATTCTTAGCGTTCCACAAGCAAATAATTTCAATACGTACATGGGTTGTCCCATAGTCAATGGTAGGGTCAACAAATATACCTTCAATGAAGTAGTTTTAACTTACGAAATGGAAGGCTTCGTGTCTTTCTACTGAAGGTCGTAAGGTCCTAATAAAAGCTAATTTAAGTGTCAAACCTCTCTTTCTTATGCAAGCCTTTTCACTACCATCTCATATCCATCAGGAACTGGATAAGATTTACAGATAATTCTTTTGGAACAAAAAATCGAACGCTCGACCTCTTATAAGTTGGGATAAGATCTATGCTGACACCATGAATAGGGGACTGGGGATTCATAAAGCCAAGTCTATGAATATAGCACTACAAATGAAGCTTTTATGGAAAATCTTGGCCGAACTAGACAACATCTGGGTACGTTTTGTTTCGCCAAAATACCTTAAGGGATAGAATCTCCTAACTTACAATAAGAAAAGTAACTCTTCATGGCAGTGGAATCACCTGATGTCCATCCGACACCTATTTCAGTCTGCCATTCAGTGGAGTGTGGGTGATGGGAACTCCATTGACTTCTGGATTCATAACTGGGCTTATTCCAATCGCTTAAACATGAGGGTTCTTCAGCCTATCCCAGATGCTCTCTTGGGTATTAAGGTATCTCATTTTCTTACCATGGACCTGAAGTGGAACAAACCATTGCTCCTATCTACCTTAAACAATCTGCTTCCACTAGAAGATATTAACCATCCGTTAGGAATCACTCTTCCGAATAACCCTTTTTTGGATCGACTATATTGGGGCCCCAGTACCAATGGCTGATATTCTACTGGTTCAGCAAATTCCTTGCTATCAAAAAATAAAGGTTTAATTACCAAATTTTGACTGTGGATGGATTTGAGATTTAGATGTTCCGCCTAAAGTGTGTCATTTCCTTTGGAAAATTTCTCGTGACGGTTGCAAAAGTCTCATGTGTATGTTCCCTCAGGTTGCGTTTTCTGTGGCAACAACGATGAATCCGCTACTCACTTATTTATCGAGTGCCCAATGGCCATTCGTATGCACAAGGCATTACGTATCCATTTGCCTAGTTATTTTGTAACAAATGCTACGGTGGGATCGTCTCTTCCTCTCAACGATCTTAAGGTAGCTATGGGTTTACATAAATTTGGGGCTCTGGCTTGCTCTTGGTGGTCTCTCTGGTTTTTCAGGAACCAACTAGCTTTCGAACACACGGACAAAGTTTCTATTACTGAGATGGAGCTTTCCTATACAACATTTACCCACTGCTGGAAACAAACAAAACTTTTAAAAGATGACGGTGACTGCCCAGATTCCCACGGAAACAAGAATGATGTCTCATGTCGTCTCAATAGGCACCCGGTGGCTCCGCAACGGTCTAATTAGAGCTCTGGGCTTTGGGTAAAGCCTCCAGTTGATTGCTACAAGGTGAACTTTGATGGTTCTGTAAGGCCAGGTATTTCGGAGTCGTATGGTTTCGTTATTCGAGACTTTCTGGGTGATGTAGTGTCTTTGGGAAGGAATACTTGTATCAATATCTCAATTGCTTATGCCCGAGAACCTCGGGCTCAAGATGGGCATTTTGTGGGCAAAACAGCTCAAAATTCAAAACCACCTTATCGAGAGAGATAACCTACTGGTTATAAAAGCTCTGCTGGGGGATTGGAAGTGTCCCTGGCATATCAAGCTACAACCATCAGATATTCTTCTAAATATTTCGTCTTTCTTTTATCTAGTTATTCGTCATATTTTCAAATAATCAAATGTTGTGGCTGACTATCTTGCTCGTAGTGCACATGCATCCCCTGCCGATGGTCGTTTCGATGATGATCCAGAACTTTTTCTCATCCGCAAGGATACGCTAAGAAGGGCCTCTGCTTCGGCCGACCCAACTTAATTTTTATATTGCGCCAAAAAAAAAAAAGAATATTTCATCAAGAATTTTATATAAATTGTAATTATAAATTAGATTGTAATTTAATTTAGATTACATTTGACATGTCAAGCTTTACAAACCAGTTCAAACTAACCTTAATCAACTTGGTAGCTAGCTAGATGCATGCATGCATGCTAATTTCAAAACCGAAAGGATCGGAGTGCGAAGTAAAGAATAAGATGATCACGATCAACCATTATTTTCTAATCAAGAGAACAAGTTCAAATTAAACTAACGTACTATAGAATCTAATCTAATCTAATTATTAATAAATTACTAATAAATAAAGGCAATGCATCGCCTGTAGTATTAATCTGTATCACATAAATTATATACTAATAAAATAAGAGAAAGGAGGAGTACAAGTCAAAAGAAGAGACAGGTGTTGTCTTGGTGCGAGCTAGAAGATGGAGGTGCACCAAACATGCAACTTTTGTTTTTTATTGACATGGCTTCACATACATACATAGCTAATAGCTTTAGCTACCTTCATTTCATATTTTGGAATTCTAAAGATTCCCCCTTTTAAGTTTGGCATATGTCATTTGTTTTTGCGTGAAAGTTTGGCCTATAAATTTTATATGATATCGACATTGATTAAGTCTTATCTTAAATATATAAGTCTATATTGATTAAGTGAGTAAAATTTTATCTTTGATATATATATTTCTATATTGTATCAATTAATGAAAAAAATACAATTAATTAAAAATATTATACTTAAGAGAAGACGATAAGTGTCACAAACTACTTTTTTATATACAATAATCTATAATCGATGTTGACGATGTCATAGAAAATCATCCACTAAAGAAATATGACTTATGACGTCAGAAATAGGTTACCCCTCGAATAAAAGGAACAGAAGACATTAAAGCAAACCCTTTTCCGAATACCCATAGAAGATTGCGAAGCATGCATTCACAAGAATGTCTATGCATCGCGATCATTAACACTTTACACCTCATTAAGCAGCTCGCTGGAGTAACCCACCAACAAAAGGGCCATCGACTGCAACGCCAGGGACGTGTCATCACGCTCCAATTCCTCGGGAGCACCCGACCCGGTTCGCAGGGACGAACCCACTTTTCCATCTGCCTTTTGCAGAGCGATACACGAAGCACATGTTTCCAAAAGATGGAGGGATGTGTCGATCGCAAAGTACAAAGGAGACTCTGACCCCAATGATCATTTGAACCAATTCACAACATCAATGGGCCGGGGATGAACGAAGACAATGATGTTATGTTCTACCGCTCGTTTCCATCTACATTAAGCGGGGTAGCTTTGACATGGTACCAACCTGGCCCAATCGTCCATCAACAACTTCGCACAGTTATCACTTATCAGGCACCTTTGTCGCTCATTTTGTCAGCGCCCGCACGTGAAAATGGACCATGTTGGACCTCAATTCCATCAAGCAAGGATCATCTGAATCTTTGGGAAATTTCTTCAGCAGATTCACTAATATATGGTGGTACAGATCCCGAAGTTTAATCAAGAGCCCACGAGCACTATACTAATGGGCAACCTAATCGAAGGCGATTTCAAGACCTATATGTTCTGAAAAGAGCCTAAAAGCTACGACGAACTATGGGAGCTCGTCAGTATACAGATCCATGCTATGGAGGCTGCTAGCTCAAGCTCGCGACCTAGTGAGGCAAAACCCTCCTTTTTCCACAAAACCGCCAATAGATTCCACATAAAAGGAGGACCAGATAACCGGCCACGCAACCACCCCCATTGGTAGTACCCTGTCGCTCCACCATAGCCTCCCCATCAAGAAGTACAATACAACCAGCGAACCGGCCCAAGGCCGCATGACGCCCCAACAAATGTAGTGATGGCACACCCTGATGAGATCTCTCCCCCCGTTTATGGAGTTCTACCGGATCTTCCTCAAAAAGACATACCCTTGCAAATCTGTGCCCCCCCCCCCCAAGTGGCTCCCAATCAACCCATCGCGACACCACGACAGTACAACCCTCATGTCGCTCCACCCCGATAGTACAATCCCCCATATGCAGCCAGGGGGAGAGGAAGGAGATCATACCCGTGAGACCGAGGGGGATGAAATGGAAATAGAGGAGGGTACCGGCCCCCACCAAGAGACACATGAAATGCTCCTGAAGGAAGATCCTCATCAAATCGGCCCGAACATTCCAACAGGGACAACCGGAACCCGCCACCCCTCGATGGGTGCATCAACACCATCGCGGGGGGACCAGCCTCCTCCTGCCCCAGTAATCAAGAAAGGAAAAACTATGAGAGAGATGCCAGGCAACCCCCTTCCGAAGCTAGCATCAGCGAAGCGTCCGCTGAACACGCGGTATTAAATTTTTCTGTCTGTGACGCTCGTGACCTCAGGATGCCGCATTCGGATCCCTTGGTCATTCATGTGCAGCTAGGAACTAAAAAAGTCAAGCGAGTGATGGTGGACATTGGATCCTCGGTGGACGTCCTTTATTGGAGCGCATTCGAACAACTAGGGATCGCGGAAAGTACCATGCGTAGCTACTCAGGAAAGCTTGTCTCTTAGGAGATGAAGTCGAAGTAGCTAGGACCATCGAACTAGCTTTGACACTAGGGACGGCTCCCAACAGAAGAACTCATATGATAGAATTTACTGTTGTTCGACTGTCGTCTATTTACAACGCAATCATGGGCCGAGTCAGTCTTTTCAAATTTCAGGTCGCATGCTCAATCTACCATTTCGGTATCAAATTCCCATGCGTTGATGGAAAAGTGGGACAAGTTCGAGGAGAACAAGCGAAAAGCAGAGTTTTCTACCTAGACTCACTTAAAAAAGGTCACGGACGAGTGTTCGTGATTGATAAACCAGATCAAGGGTTGCTAAAAGCAGAAATAAATGATGATAGCGACCAAAAGGCCACATCCGAGAAACTATAGGCAGAGTTAGAAGTAAGACCTGAAAAATGGCGAATAAAATCATTGAAGAAAAGGTCGCTTTCTTTCCATTTTCAAATAGCACCGAAGCCCTCTACCACGGGCACAGCTTTGAAGGCCCCACACTGGAACGTATCAAAGAAATATTGAAAAAGTCGCGGGATGTATTCGCCTGGTCACCTCAAGATTTGAAAGGTCTCCCTCGAGAGATTGCGGAACACTCTCCAAGACTCAATCATGATACAAAACATGTATGCCAAAGAAAAAGAAAGATGGTTGCAAAAAAATCCGAAGCAGCCAAACAAGAAGTAGATAAACTTCTACAGGTCGGGTTCATCCGCGAGATCAATGACTCAACCTGGTTGTCGAATGTGGTCTTAGTAAAAATGAGTAGTAGCAAATGGAGAATGTGTGTGGACTTCAAAGATCTGAACAAGGCTTGCTCCAAAGACAGTTACCCTCTACCTTCCATTGATGAACTGGTAGACACCACCACGGGGCACGCAACCCTGAGTTTCCTCAACGCGTACTCTGGCTACAACCAAATCAAGATGAGCCCCCGCGACGAAAAAAGCACCGCCTTCATCACCAACCAAGGGACTTTTTGCTATAATCTAATGTCTTTCGGCCTAAAAAACGCCGGTGTCACCTTCCAACGAATGATCGAGAAAGTTTTTCGACCACAGCTAGGAAGAAACATTGCAGTTTATATTGACGACATCGTGATCAAAAGTTTGACAAAAGGGAGTCATCCTAATGACCTCCAAGAAACCATTGATACCCTCATAAATAATTGCGTTTGTCTGAATCCAGAGAAGTGTGTATTCAGAGTCGATTCTGGGAAGTTCCTAAGATTCATGATAAGTCACCGAGGTATCGACGTGAACCCTTCGAAGGTTCAAACAATACTCGATATGGCCCTCCATAAACACTAAATGACATCCAGAAACTGAATGGATCTATCAACTACCTAAGCAGATTTTGCTTGCGATTGGTCGATCACTCCCTGCCCTTTTTCGAGCAACTAAAATAGAAAGGGCCTGTTGAATATTGGAGCTCTGTTTTGGAAAAAGAATTCAAGAATATGAAGGGAATACCTCACGACGCTTCCCATTCTTCATTATCCTCGCGAGCATGAAACCTTTCGGATATACCTCGCGGTCAGGTCAACTACCATCAGTACCATGCTTACTAGGGAATCCAAGTTTCCAATTTACTTCGCCGGCAGGGTTTTACAACTCGCCGAGTCTAGATATACTCCTATAGAGAAAATGGCCATATTTGTTGTCTTCGCAGCACGACGATTGAGGCCTTACTTCCAGGCTCACACAATCGAAGTACTCTCCAATCTACCTCTACATTAGATTCTCCATTCACCATCCCTCTTAGGGAGAATGGTGAAGTGGGCAGTAGAGCTTTCAGAATTTGATATTCACTTCAAACCTAGAAATCTCGTTTGTCCCAGGCATTAGCCGATTTCGTAATCGATGCTATTTTTACGGAGTCTCAGGATCGCGATGGAGAGGATTGGGTCATCAACGTTGATGGTTCAGTTTCCGCGGGGGGGGGGGGGGGGGTGGGTGGGGTGGGTGGGTGGGACATGAGTAACAATTACAAGCCCAAATGGAGAGGTAACTGATCTATCTTTCCAGCTATTATTTAAAGCCACCAACAACGAGGCAGAATACGAATCACTAATCGCGTGTATCGAAAAAGCACTCATCAATGGAGCCCGCCAAGTCCAGATTTTCACAGACTCGGAAGTAGTCGCCCAACAAGTCAAAGGAGAATACAAGGCAAAGACAGGAATGCTACTAGAGTATTTAGCTCGTGTACAAACACTAACATCGGCTTTCGGACGCTGTTCCATTTCATCCATTCCACGCAAGCAAAACGAACGCGTCAATATATTGGCCAGAATAGGAGCCACATTGCCCCTCGGATTGAGCGACCTCGTGGTAATTGAGCAAAAACACTCCAGGGGAATCCATAAAGGGGTCTTCAAAATAACGAATCTCGGAGATTGGTACAGACCCCTGTTACAGTACATCATCGAAGGCATATTAGTAAACACTTGCCCAGGCGACCAAGACATTAGAAAACGAGCGACTCGTTTCCGAGGCAGGGACGGCCGATTATACAAAAGAGGTTTTAACCTCCTAGACATTCTCTACGTATCAAACGAGGAAGGTCTCGACCTCATCCGTGAGCTACACGCAGGCATATGAGGGAACCACCAAGGGTGGAGGGCTGTGGCAGCCAAGATCACGTGATTAGGATACTACTGGCCCACTCTCAGAGCTGACACTGAAATGTTCATCCACATATGTGATCCCTGCCAGCGACATGCATCGCTCAATCATCGACCTCCTCGTCCATTGAAATGCATATCTGCACCTTGCCCCTTCACAATGTGGGGAATGGACATATTGGGCCCTTTCCCAAAAGCATCAGGCCAACTCCGTTTCATCATTGTTATAGTCTATTACTTTACAAAATGGGTAGAAGCCAAGGCCATGGCTACCATCACGACGGAGAAAGTACACAAATTCTTCTGGAAGAATATGATCTGCCGATTCGGAGTCCCGCAAGCCATCATCACCGAACACGGTCCACAATTCGACTGCGAAGGAATCCATGATTTCTGTGTAGGCCTTCACATTGATTTTCGATTCTCATCTGTGGCCTACCCTCAGTCCAATGGACAAGCCGAGACCACAAATTGCCAGATTTTAAATGTGCTGAAGAAAAGACCGGGGACAACAAAAGAGGAATGGGCCGAAATCTTGCCCCTAGTATTATGGTCTTACAGGACATCTTCTAAAAGTCCAACCGGAGAAACACCATTCGCAATGACCTTCGGGGTTGACGCGATCATCCCGGTCGAGCTGTTGGTACCATTCGGCTAAGTTATTGATTTTAACAAAGATACCAACGACGAGGCTCTCGAGTTAGAACTCCACTTGCGAGAAGAAAGGAGGGACACAACTTGTCTCAAAACAAATGAGTATCAACGACGATTGGTTGAAGGATACAACAAGCGCGTTTTCTTGCGTCCAATACGGAAAGGAGACCTGGTCATCCGACAAGAAACGATAGGAGGAAAACTTGAACCAAAGTGGGAAGGCTCTATGCCATCCACAAAGAAGTAGGCAAATGTTTTTTTAAGCTTAAAAACTCCGAAGGAGCCATCCTCGCAAAGTCATGGAACGTCGAAAATCTCAATGCTTATTTTGCGTAAATTTTGCCATGTATTTCAGAAACCCGGTGACTTAGATTTTCTATGTATAGGAGTCACCAGGAATCCCGATTGGGTACACATCTTCATATATATAAATGAAAGTTCCAAACCCAAAATATGGTCGCCATTACGCATAAATTTAGCAATCACGTGTCTTTCGAACACGGATATGCAAACAACCCAAATGATCATTCCCAGGTTTTGGCATTCTAGTAACCCTGTTAGGGATTGAAAAGTTGATACGAAGCACGGATAAGAGTAGTTGGTAGCGTACCAGGGTAAAGGAGCAGTCAAAAGAAGACCTCACCGGCAAGGTGACATACAGAAGGTTATTTAGAGGGCTCTGTTGTAGGGGATGAACCTGATTGAGCGGTAGGTCAACCCACAAAATGATTCCATCATAAAAAATAATAACAAATTGGAGCCATAAATATAATCATTGTAGATTAAACTCCAAAAATTGGTATGAAAGCCAAAGGCAGAGGGTGATAAAAGGTAGAAATTGTATGAGTAGAGATCAAGATGAAGGAATAGAACCAGGAAGAAAAGGAGTTTGCATCCGACCGAACGAAGACAGACACCAACGACGATCCCGAAGAAGAAGAACATCCTCCCGAACCCGCAAGCGTCGCCCTAGAATTTCTCGTTAACCCTAGCTCGCCAGAAAACAAGCCAAATCAACCACTGAAATCGCTTATAGAGAGGTATGCGGCCCTGAAGAAAGCTTCGATTCACTGAATCAGCCTTCCATATACTTTGATTTGAGGGATTTTTGCTGAGATCACTTTGATTTGAGGTCGACGACACTTTAGAGGTCGAAATAGCATAATGAGAAGCTACCCTCTGAGATTTTTTGTGGTTTTGAATGGGTACAAGTACCTCCAGCGAAGATCGAAGTAAGTGGTACTGATTTATACCAGGTTTCAGGTGGCGATTTGGGTAAAATTTTGTGAGATTAGAGACGGGGGTTGAGGAGGCCAAGAGAAAATGAGAGGCGCGTCGGGCGCTTAGTTAGGTTTTCATTTCCTTTCACTCTGTTGTTTAAAAAAAACACTTCAAACTCTAATTTCCCTCAATCAATTAAATTTGAGTGAAATTTTGAGGAAGTATACCCTTTTCAAGTTTTTTTGGGGTAAGTATACCCTTTAGTTATTCTTTTTAGTAATTATATCTTTTTAGGGTGGATTTTACCTAAATACCCTTTAGGTAGAATTTCTACTTTTTAAAAGTAAAAAAAATAAATAGGGATAGATAAGATTATTTAGATATAGATAAAATTGTTAATAAGATTTGTTTACGGGATGAAAAAAGAATACACTACTTCTGCCAATTTTACGTTTTGAAGAAGAAAGACTACTTCCATCAACTGTTCAATTAGTCATCTCGTGAATTCTTTCAATTTTTGTTGTAACCTACTATTGTTGTTACCTATTGTAACCTACTGTTGTTGTACCCTATTGTAAACCTATTTTTGGTATTACCTATTGTAACCTATTTTTATTGTAACCTACTTTTATTGTAACCTGCAGTTATGCAAATAGAACACTATTGTAACCTATTGTACCCTACTTTAATTTTTTAAAACGGTATTCTTGAAGATATTATTTATCCTACAGGAAACCTAATTATTGTAACCATTATTGTGTCTACAATCAATGTACCTAGGAAAACCTTAACAATGAGGTTAGTTACAATATAAACTAGATACAAGTAATTAATTACAAGAATCGAAACACCTACAACGAATTAGTTATAATAATGTGACAATATTGATCACAATGACGGTTACAATAAATTAGTTACAATAAGTAATAATGGCAGTGGATCGGTTACAATTATTGTATAGGTACATTGAGTATGCTTTTTTAGGGCGCAGGAATGTTAGTGGGCTATAAGAATTATTGTAACCATTATTGTAACCTAATTATTGTTAAAACGGTATTCTTGAAGATGTGTCTACAATCGGCAATGGAAGAGGAGCATCAATTAATTGAAGAAGCATGGAATATGTGTCTACAATCGTTAATGGAAGAGAAGCATCAATTAATTGAAGAAGCGTGGAATGGAAGAAGAGCGTCAATTAATTGATGCGTAGAATGGATTGAGCGTTAATGAGATGAGAATTAATTAGAGATTTGTTATAAAAAAATCATGGGCAAATATGTCATTATAAAAAAAAATTAACAAAAACAAAACGGAAATTTCGCCTGGTAACCCTGAGGTTTCGCGTATTTCGCGTGGTAAACAAAGGTTTCAAATATTTCGCCTGGTAACCCTGGGGTTTCGAAATATTTTGTCTCGCACCCACAAGTTTGAATTTGTCCAATAATTGTTGCCCGTTTACCATCTACGTGTATGTAGTTATCCAATAATTGTGTTTTAAATTTATAGACGGGTGAGTATTGTAATATTAACAACTTTTGTGGAGACATTTCATAAAAACTAACATTGGCAACCTTAGTCTGGAGCGATATACGACGAACAAAAGACGGGCAGACGAAGGGAAACGAGCGAATTGCAGAGGGGCGGCGGCGGCACATGCGGTGGCCGGAGTTGTGGGTACACCCGCTGTCAGATCCGGAGCCAATTCCAATTCCTTTAACCCTAGAGTCCCAACCGATGTCAAATCCGGAGCCAATTCTGATTCCATTAACCCTAGAATCCCAACCGATGTCAAATCTGGAGAAATTGTTGTGGCCGGAGTTGGTGATGATGGCACTTCCTTCTCTCAATCTCATCTACCTTTCTTCCAAATTAATCCCCTTTTTCAATTCAATCCATATAGTAATTCGATCGATTTGATGATGATGGCACTTGAATTACTCAACTCCGCCACCGCCGCCCTCCGACTTACCATTGGATGAGGATCAGTCCACCTCCCAGTCCTTGGACCAGTACTGGGTGAAGAAGAAGCGCTCCAAGCGCCCCCTTCGCTCCGACGACGCTCCGCCACCGAGGAAGAGTACCTCGCCCTCTGCTTCATGATGCTCGCTCGAGGCCACACCTCTGTCGCACTCGCCCCCAAACCCTCGCTCTCGTCGCCGCCCCTCTGACACCGGTCGCCGCCCCTCGAGAGTTATCAGTTCGGCAGTTCCCGTCGGTCTGCCCTGCCCCTGCAATTCGCTCGTCTCCCTTCGTCTGCGCGTCTTCCGTTCGTCGCGTATCGCTCCAGAATAAGGTTCACAATGTTAGTATTTATGAAATGCCTCCACAAAAGTTGTTAATATTACAATACTCATCCGCCTATAAATTTAAAACACAATTATTGGACAAATTCAAACTTCTGGGTGCGAGGCAAAATATTTCGAAACCCCAGGGTTACCAGGCGAAATATTTAAAACATTTGTTTACCACGCGAAATACGCGAAACCTCAGGGTTACCAGACGAAATTTCCGAAAACAAAATCTTCAAGACATTTACCAATAATTTTTTTTGAAAAGGGGATAGTTAGCTAAATATCCCTAAATTTAATTAGTTGATACAACTCTAAATACTACCCATAAGTCATTTTCAATGAGGCGTCCGGAACGGTTCATAAAGTTGATACACCGTATTGACTAAAATGTGCTCCGTATTTGAAAAAATTGCAGCAAATTTTCCAACTCAAATTTTATTTTTTAAAGTGTTGAAGGGAATCAACGTGGGAGGAAGCTAGAAGTCGAAGCAAGACCGACGAAGACTGGGTGATCAGAGTGACACGTGGCAGAGGACTGATATCAGACGGTCAGGATCAGTTGCCCGCCCAGAGGGCCACGGTGGGTCCACCTTTTCATTTGGTTAGATTTGAAATACAAATACGGAATACTCTCCCACAGTCCTTTCACTTTCTTCTTTCCCCAATCTCTGTGAAATTCAGGAGAGAGAAATTCCACCTCCAACGGGCCGCCATTAATGCTCACCTTCCACCTCCACCACCTCTTCTTCCACCCCCTCTTCCCCTTCCTCACCTTATCCGTCTCTCCCTTCCTCTGAGTTGCTTATTTCGCTCTTAGTTTCAGCTTCAATCCCTCCCGCTGGCCTTCTTCAATTTCTCTCTACGTTTTCTCCCCTTCTTGTGCTGTAAGTAAGATCTGGCTCTGCTGTCCTCTCATCCGTTCCTTTCATTTGAATTTTGAACGGGGATAGCTGCTGACCTGCATTCTAAAGTTTGTTCTTCCCTTTAGCTGCACATTTAATTTCATTCGATAATTTTGTTCCTAGCTGTCTCCTCTCTCCACTTCTCCGATTTTACATAGAAATCGAGGCTGCCTCACTTCATTTTGGAAAAAAGAAGAAGATGTGTAGGTGATCGGAAATGGATCAGTACCGGCGGAAGAGGTCGCAATCGGCTAGGGTTCCGTCCCCGTCAAAGGTGACAAGAGCTGTTAATCGGAGCTCTGAGGACAAGCTGATCGCTTGTGACGGACCTCCCGGAGGTAGCATTCTCTCTCCACTGTTGTTATCTCTATCTTTCTGTCGGTGCTGGTTTCTGATGAAAACGGATCATAAATAGATATATAGTAAAATGGGGGAGGGAGGGTCATTTGGCGCTAGTTAGCATTGTTGTAGTGGGATCGCCATGATACCTCCTGCCTTTTGACTGCAATTTTTATGCTATGATGAGGCACTGCCCCACTGCTTTTCCGGTCCCTGTTTATACTGGTTTTGTTTCCGTCCGTAAGGTATTACAGTACATAAGAAAATTTCCGGCTGAGGAAAATGTTTAGAGTTAAATTGTACATTTAACCTAGAAATCGCATTGAAATGGGGTAGTTTACTTTCTGTCCGTTCGATCTTAATATTTTATGTGTTCTCTTTAGCCGCTTTAGCTATAGTCGAGTTCTAATTATGGCCTTTTCCAGGTTGTGTGCCTACAATACCTATAATTTTTGCATTGGCTGCATAGATTAGATGCTTCCATTAAGGTCATGTACATCTCTGTGCAGGTAGCTATCAAACCGCAAAACAGAAACTTCTAACAGTAGCATCCAATTTGAGTTCTTGTGATCGTGATAAGATTACAGATGAACATAGGGTAAGCTGGTCTCTTTTGCTTCTATATTCATTGTATGTGATTGTTCAACTGTGTACAGATTTAAATCCCCCCTTACTGCTGATGGCTTATGTATTGCTTTCTCTTTACAGATTGCATTTGAATTAGGCCGGAGATCTTCAGATCCGACAGCCCTGATGAAGAGTTTATTAGCCGATGAGATGTCCAGAGAAACTGAATGCATGAGGCGAGCTCCAAGCGTGATTGCAAAATTGATGGGTCTTGATGGGATGCCTTCTCAGCCGAGTGCTTATAGCTATAAACAGCCTAAAAGATCTTCTGAGGGTTTCCATGAGAAAGTTGTGTCAGCTGGATCATTCAGACATAGGAAAGCTTGTGATAACCAATCATGTAGGAATATTGCAAGGGAACACTCACAGTTTAAGGATGTTTATGAAGTCAGAGAGTGTCCAAGGGTTAGAACTACTGGCTGTAAATCTGTTGTGTCTCCCCATGTGAGGCACACTGAAGATGAGATGGACATGCTAACACAGAATTTCACAAAACGTCTTTCTACCGATGAAAAGCTTCATGATTCGAAGGAATTAAATGGTGAAGCTGAGGTTTCTGAAACTGATAATTATCGTTTCCTGAAATTCCTCCATGAACGTGATTCATTGTTTGCAAAGCATCTACATAACCTACATGCTTCCCAGGAATCTCACTGTGAACATGTTCGGAATTTGAAGGATATCAATGCAATCAGACACCTGACAGACATAGAAGCTTCAAAGAAGATTGATATCAGCATGTCTCGTGAATTTCAGGTTGGGGAACATCATCACATATCTCGTAGTCAGGCAAAGTCTTCAGATAAATCTGGAACTTTTCGTCCTAAAGCCAATGATTTAGTCAGTGATCTGCCAACCAAAATTGTCCTTTTGAAGCCGAATCTTGAAGGATTAGGGAAAAGTGCTAAATTTATTTCATGTTCCAGTTCTCTTGACCTTGTGTCTGATGGTGACAGTGACACACATGAGAAAGGTGGGGGTAGGCAGGCTGAATTACGGGGCAAGAAAAGGTCCCCCATTACCATATCTGCCCATAAATCTCGAGAATCGAAGGAGTTAGCCAAAGAAATTACTCAACAAATGAGAAATAAGTTGGGTGAGATTTCCTTCAATGTGCCTTTCCCGGGATATAGAGGATATACTGCGGACGAGAGTTCACATGAAGTCTCCGTTAATGACTCATCTTATGAGTCATATGCAGCATTTCTCACTTCCCATACATCCGGCCGCAGGCGTTTCCATAGAAAATCTTCAGCATCACGTTATGCTGGGTCATCAGTTAATACAGAAGGCAAGAAAAGACTGTCAGAGAGGTGGAAGTTGTCTCACGGGTCTGAAGATTTTGGAGTGGGTGCTAAGGGTAGCACATTAGGTGAAATGCTTGCTATCTGTGACAAGGACGCCTGGTTGCCAAATTTAGATAGAGAGATTACCCAAGATAGGTCTCCAGGCAGCTTTAGTTGGAGCAGCAAGTTGTCAGGAGCAGCTGAACCTTCTGGTATCAGCACTAAGGATGGTTGGAGGGATGGCTGTATTGGAACTGTGTCAAGATCTAAATCTCATCAAACTAATGATCGTTTTGGAAATCCTGAAACTCGCATTAGATATGAAGCGTGTGGCACTGGGAGGTTCTTAATCCCTAAAGAAGGTTCCAGGAATGGAAGGAAAAAGGAAGTAAATAGGGACTTTAGTTGGCAAGAAGGATCCTTAAGTGGGATTATTAGATTGCGTGATAAAAAGTTAAATGATTCACAAGGATCTCCACTGAGAAGGAAAGGAAAGAAGAGTATTGCAGAAGAAAATAACTCATCTGTACATGAACCTGTAATTCTGGGATCATCTACTTTTCGGCTAGATTCTGTATTGACCCTTGATTCAGAAACAGCGAGAGAACATGTGAAAATCCCTGGAAGTGTGGGTTCTGGTGATGATCAGATGCCTCTCCAAGAGTACACCACTAGTGTACTAAATGATTCCAGCAGTAGTGGGTTGCATGAACCTGCTCAGGTTTGCTACTCTTCGCTACTTGTGATTCAACTGTTTACTTATAGTCTAGAATACAAATGGGGTGCCTTTTCTGTATGGATTTCTTTCTCATACCATATAATTGGGACAAGAATTGTGTTCATGTCCTTTTCAGAATTCATGATCCATTGCTTTGCTATCATCTGGGCCAATTCAGATCAACAGGATAGTCTTAATGGAAATCACCAGCACTCTAAAAAATCATATATATTGAGAAAAATGAGAAATATAAGCCTCTATGTGCCTTGTGTTTCTTGTACAAACAGGTTTTAGCCTATACAGGGGTACAGCCAAACCAAAATGTCTGTCTAGTGACAGATTATCATCTTTATTTCTGCAGCACAAGGTTTCCTTGTTCATCTGCTTAACATTAAAAAAAAAAGAAAAAAAAATAGAGAACAAAAGAAAAGAAATAGGTTCCCTTATTCATGCTTAGGAATTAGGATTTTCTATTTCTCCTTTATCATATATTCCCTCTATTGTGAAATCTACTTTGCTGACCAATCACCATCATGGTCTTCTAATAGTACAGTTCATTTGAATGTCATTATAGGAGCCATCAAAGACATGCCACATTGACAATTCGCCTTATTCGGAATATCGTGGTGCTCAACCAGAATCGCCAGCTAACAACAGGGAGGCTGACCAGCCTAGTCCAATTTCAGTTCTTGATGCTCCTTTTGTGGAAGACCTTTCATCTGGCTCTGAATGTTTTGAAAGAGTCAGTGCTGAGCTTCATGGTACAACCTCTTTTCTTGGAAGTAGTTTTATTTGATTTTCCATTTGGTATTTATTACTTTGTACTATGGCAATCTATTGGAAGTATTTAGTAAACTTTTCTATGATAACTGATAAGCAAGAGTGTTGGCTCTCGGTAAATAAAGATACTAATTTAGTACAAAACATATTATGTTGGTGCATCAAATGTTGTAGCAAAATAGGAATTAGGGGTTTCACTTTTTAGACAAGTGGATGGTTCAAGTATCTTATTTGCTCACGTTTAAAATTGAAAATTGAAGTTCTAAGCATGTGGCCTTATTACTGGTAGAAATGATGGTGAATACCATTCCTCTTCCTAGGCTATTGTGTGGCATGTTTGGAGAGTTTTATTTGCCGACATAGGAAAGATATCCCTGCAGATTTCTTTACCATCTTTTCTTGGTGTATGCTTTCGTTTACTAAGTTACATTTGGCAACAATTTTAGCTTCTTACTTTTCATTTTGCATTCACAAATTCTTTAAAAAAGGACATACTACCATCTTGAGTAGACATTGGTTCTTCTGCCATTGTAGGTTCTCTGTGGATCAACAAAATCCACCTCTGATGGTATATCCCTATTTTTGCAGGTCTCAGAATGCAACTTCGGCTTCTGAAGCTGGAAACCGGAGCATATAACACATCTTCTATGCTAGTCTCAGGTGATGAGGATGAAGGATCTGCCAAATCCTCAGAAGCAAGACCTTCAGCTGGTTCTGAGATCTGGGAGGCCTCATACATGGCCGACATGCTCGTTGAATATGAGTTCACCGACAGAAATCTTGACACCATGCCTTTGGGCCCCCATGTCTTTGAGAAGCTCGAGAAGAAGTACACCCACCAGTTAACTCGTTCCTTGAGATCAGATAGGAGACTCCTGTTTGATCAGATCAACTCTTGCATCCTAGAGATGGCAGAACACTTCACCGATCCACACCCATGGGTGAAGCCCCAGTTCGGCACTGGTACGCAGCCCAACTGGAACAAGACCTGGTTCGAAGCTGAGCTGTGCAAGCTGATGGAGATTGCTGTGAAGCAAGAGAAAGAAGACGGGAATGATATTGGGATGGAGCTGCTGCAGAGCAACACGGAGTGGATGAACCTTGGAAAGTGCATTGATGATATAGGCTGTGAAATCGGCAAGTTGTTGCTCGATGAGCTCGTGTCCGAGGCCTTGGCAATGTAGAGATGCTGCAGAGCAAGTTATAGTAGGTAGATTAGTAGTTCTGGTTAGGTGAGGTGATTACATGTCTTACTATTTGATATTTTTGTAGGCAGGGAGAGCAAATATGAGCTATAACGTAAGTGCAGATATAAAGCACAGTTGCCATGAATCCTTTTTTATAGCCTGCAAGTGCTAATAGTGACAATAATTTTAGTAAGCTATAATTACCTGGGTTTTGTTTTGCTATTGCTCATACTATTTGTTAGTTACACGTCCGTACATAAATAAATATCGTTTTGGTTTCCATTTAAAAAAAAACGAAAGTCGTTTTAGATTTTGTCTTGCTAGTTGCTACACAAATTAGTTACTAGTGTTTTAGGTAATATTTTCAAAAATTAGCAGTTCACTCTTATTAGCTTGTGATTTGCTATGGCAATTAATGCAATAATGCCCAATTTTTAGGTTTGGTGCGCTCAAATTATTGAGTGTATAAAGAGTTTGGGCCTATTATCGGTTATGGGTTTTGTTTTGCTGATATGGGCTAAGTCCAACCTTTGTATATAAATAGTGTATGAGGGTTCGGTTTTATTCAATCAATGAAACAACTAGATTTCCCTCATCTTCTTCCTCTTTCATTTCTCTTCAGTCGATCTAGAGTGTTCTTTAAGCCTTTCTGTTATAACTGTCAATCCTTCATGGTATCAGAGCATAAGTTCTGAATCTTGAAGTTCTTCCGCTTAGATTGTGGTTACTCTATCTATTTCCATCGGATCTTCATCTCGTCCATTCTCAGTTGTTGCAATGGCGAATGATGAAGCTCAGATTGATCCCAATGATCCGTTCTATCTTCATCCCAGTGAAAATCCAGAAGTTGTGCTTGTCACACCGGCGTTTGATGGTCGGAACTTTGGGGAATTGAAGCAGTTAGTGTTGATTGCGCTTTCAGCGAAGAATAAACTTGGTTTCTTGAATGGAGATGTTGCGAGACCAGATCCAGGATCTCCGAGGTTCCAGATTTGGAAAAGGTGCAATGATATGGTAATTGCAAGGATCGTCAATAGTCTGAGTGCAGAGACCAAAAGAAGCATGATCTATAATGATTCTGCACAGGGAATTTGGCGTTCGCTGGTGTCCATATTTGGGAAGCTCGGAAGAACTCAATTGTTTTCCATCAAGCGTGAGATCAATCGTACAGATCAAGGTGCGACTTCTTTTTCTGCCTATTTCACTAAAGATCAAATCGCTTTGGGATGAGTTGGATAGCGCATGAAACTTACCTGTGTGCACTTGTGGTGCTGCAAATGAAATGATGAAATATACTGAAAATGAAAGGCTAATTGAGTTGCTCATGGGATTGAATGAGTCGTTCTTGAATGCTAGAGGGTATGTGCTTATGATGGATCCATTGCCTAGTATAGATCGAGTCTATTCTCTTTTGTCAGAGGAAGAAAATCAGAGAGGTGTCAAGCACCCTAGAGACATAACCGAGGGGTTGTCTTCACATGTCAATACTCAGGCTTCTACCAAAGCTGGCTCCATGGGAGATGTTGTGTCCATCTATGTCAAATCTCAGGGGTCTCAGGGCACTTCCTCGAAGGGTAGTCATTCTGGCAATTCGAGTGGAAAGAGCAATTCAGAGCGATGTCCACTGTTTTGTACCAATTGCAGAAAAACCAATCACACAGTTGATAGGTGTTTTTCCTTGATCGGATTCCCTTCTGGATATGGGAAAGATAAGTAAAAGAAACCTGTGGGAGATGGTAAATTTGCAGGGAATGTCACACAGAACAACAACTCTGATTTCTCTCCATCACAGCTGGCTCAGATTATGAGCTTACTTCAACTTCAAAGTGTAGGAGTTGGTTCTCAGGATAAGCAACCAACTGTTGACGACTTTGCTGGGTTTTCAGGTAGTTCCTTATCTTCTAATGTGCTTAACGGGGTGACATGGATTGTGGACAGTGGGGCGAGTGGCCACATGTGTGGTGATATCACCATGTTCACAACCACATATCAACTTGCTAAGCCGTTCGTTGTAACCCTTCCCACTGCTGAGACAACAACTGTTACTCAAGAAGGAACAACTGAGGTTATGAAAGATTTGAAACTGGATAATGTGCTCTTCATTCCCAGTTTCAAATGTAATTTGATCTCAGTGGGTAAGATGGTTCAAGATTTGTAGTGTTTCGTGTTGTTTACTGCTAAGAGTTGCTATATGCAGGGACCTTCAATGAAAGTACCTATGAAGATTGGTGACTTTATCAGGGACTTGTTTCTTCTGCAACCTACATGTGATCAAGCTTCTAAATTTGTGTTTCCTTGTCATAAATATGCTGCTGCAGTGGATGTTGATTTGTGGCATAAACGATTAGGGCATTAGCAAACTTCAAAACTTCAATCATTTCCTTTTGTTCATATGGATGATGAATGTAATAAGAAAATCAAAGCATGTGGTGTTTGTGCCAAGGCCAGACAGACAAGGCTTCCATTTCCTGACAATTCTATTTCAACAACACGTTCTTTTGATCTGGTTCATTGTGATGTATAAGGGTCATATCGGATTCCTTCTCGGGATGGCAACCGGTTTTTCATCACTATTGTGGATGATTTTACTCGGCATATGATGGGCGGTTTTTAGTCGCCTAAACCGTATCAAAATAATTTCGAACTTACTAACTAATGTAGTGTGATAAGTACGAGTTGATCCCATAGAGAATCAAGTTATTCCTAAGTTAAGCCTACTTACCAATTAAGACAAAAGGGGGTTTTGGTGTGATGTGAATAAGAAAGAAAATAAAATAAACTAAACTATAAACAAATTAACGGAGATAACAATTAAAGGACTAGTTTCATCTACAAATATCCACTTTAGTTTGACTAGTTGATCTTTGATTCTTCTTCAAGTTCTCTTTTCACCCTATTATTGTTCATGTCCTGATCTTGTGTAAATTACTAGTCCTACGAGTCCTAGTAACCCTTACTAATTAGATAACCCTAACACGGTTAAGATTCAACCTAATAGTAGCATTAAGATTAAGGATTAACCAGGATATATACAACACCAAGCTACAAGTCAGCATTCAACATATAATTAATTCTCTACACACAAGTTTAGTCCTAGGAGTCCTAAAAAGGCATGATTGCTACTATGGATTAAAGTTCGCTACGAGGAATCTACAAAATCCTAGCAATAATCTCAACTAGTTGTACGGACTAGAAGAAATCGACAATATTCGCAAAAGAATCAATACGAATCAATAGGAATAGAACAAAAATAGAAATCTCACAACTTTATCAAATCAAAGCTTCAATCCGTAGACGAAACGAAAGAGTTTAGATCTCTATAAAAATAAAACAAAACGTAATTAGGGTTAAAGGTGGAAGAGTTAGTCGGCCGGTCTCTGTGAACACCGCTTTGCCGTATGAATGAATTGTATATATAGTATTGAGCAGTACTATCCTAATCTATAATCTATATAATATATAATATTTATATAAGCCTAACATATCTAATTTAATTTAATCCTACTTTTACTTTCTAATAAATGGTGGAAGGGGAAGCCACCGACTTTTGAAGCGCTTCACTTTCTTTCAATGAAATTCATCAGCCCAATTAACTAGGCGATCCACTCCGATCTCGTAGTAGCTCGGCCCAATCTTCAATTCATTATGAGTAACTCGACCCTATCTCGTATAATTCGCTCCAAAATGCCTGAAATCAATAAGACACGGGTGTAGACTCCGAAAACTAAATAATAACAAATTAACTACTCCCTCCGTTCAACAAAACTTGTCGTTTACAATTCATGCACGCTTTTTTAGAATGATAAAAACTATATAAAATATTCATTTTTTTAATTTTTTTTAACAAGTTTGTACTTATTAATAATAACTACGAAATTGTTAAAAAAAATTATTTAAAAAGTCGATATTTTATATAGTTTTTAGCTCCTAAAAAAACGTGCATGAATAGTAAAACGTCAAGTTTTGTTGAACGGATGGAGTATAAAATATGTAAAAATATGCATGAAAATAAGCTAATATAATACGCAAATATACTACTAAAATAGACCCTATCAGCATACTTGGGTAAAGTTGTTGCCCAAAAAAGGGTATGCTTTTACTGTCATAAAACAATTTTTAAGTTTTGTTGAGAGGCAATTTGATAGCAAAGTTCGTATTATTCGAACTGGCAATGCTTATGAGCTTGGTTGCTCTACTGAGTATACTCAGTGGTTCCTTGACAAAGGAGTTGTCCATCAAATCTCGTGTGTGGCTACACCCCAACAGAATGGGGGCGAAAGCACAGGCACTTGTTAGAAGTTGCTAGGGGGCTGATGTTTGAGTCAAATTTGCCTAAGAAATATTGGGGAGATAGTGTTTTGATGGCAGTTCATTTGGTGAATAGATTACCAAGCAGAGTGTTACATATGAAAACTCCATTTGAGATGTTGTTTTCCAAAACACCAGATTATGAGAGTATTAGATGTTTTGGCAGTATGTGTTTTGCATCTACATTGTGTCATTGCAGATAAGTTCTCATCAAGGGTTGTGCCTTGCGTGTTTTTTGGTTACCCAGTGGGAAAGAAGGGTTTCACTCTCCTCAATTTGGATAATAAGACAGTGTTTGCCTCAAGAGATGTGCAGTTTCAAGGGAGAATATCCCCTTACAAGAGTTTGTCTATTGTTCATCCTTCACTTGAGGTTCCATCTTTTTCCATTAATAAAGACACTGGTTTTGTTGATGATGGTTATCTAGTGTCTCCGTCTTTAATTTCTTACCTATTGTTGCTCCGCCTCCCATTCCCATTGAAACTCGACGTACTGATAGAGTTTCTCGTCATTCTTCTTACTTATCAGAATACGTGTTTGGCATTCTTGTGCCACTATGATATCATGATATCACACCATCACTTCCACAATTCATTTTCCCTCAATTGAGCTTCCTTCGGTTGAATTACCCGATTCATACTCTGAAGCCTCCAAATTCCAAGTCTGGCAAGATTCATACTCTGAGGCCTCCAAATTCCAAGTCTGGCAAGATGTCATGGCTGTGGAATTCAAGGCACTCGATGCAAATCAGACCTGGTCAATTGTCTCTTTGCCAAAAGGGAAGAAGGTTGTTGGGTGCCGATGGGTTTACAAAGTAAAGAGGTGTGCAGATGGAAGCTTGGAGCGCTATAAAGCTCGTCTAGTGGTGAAGGGTTACACACAAAAGGAGGGGGTGGATTACACGGAGACGTTTTCTCCGGTTGTTAAGATGACAACCGTCTGTGCTTTGATTGTTGTTTCTCTCAAAAAGAAATGGAGGATTTTGCAATTGGATGTGAACAATGCTTTTCTGCACGGACAGTTAGATGAGGAAGTCTATATGAAATTGCCTCATGGGTTGACAGTGGCAGGCTCAAACATGGCTTGTCGATTACAACGTTCCCTTTATGGATTGAAACAAGCTTCGCGACAATGGCATGCTCGTTTATATGTGTCATTAAAGGCTAGAGGTTATATGCAATCGAAGAACGATTACTCCCTATTCTACAGGAAGCAATATTCTGGTGTTGTTTTCATTGGAGTTTATGTGGATGATCTCTGCTAACAGGAAGCGATTTTGCTGAGATGATTGTTGTGAAAGAGTTTTTGAATGATGAATTTCGGATCAAGGATTTGGGGGATCTGCATTTTTTCCTTGGCATTGAATTCATTCGAACAGATGTTGGTCTAGTTCTTTCCCAACATCGCTTCATCACTAATTTGCTTCATGATTTTCCTTTCTCTGGATCAGCAGTTGTTAGCCCTCTTGATCCCCAACTCCGTTTGTCTCCTACTGATGGTCAGTTGATTGATGATCCTTCTCTTTACAGACGATTAGTAGGGAAATTAAACTTCCTTGTTCACACTCGCCCAGATTTGGCTTTTTCTGTTCAACTCCTAAGTAAATTTATGCAGGCCCCTAGAGATGCTCATCTTGCAGCTGCTTATCATGTCTTTCGCTATCTGAAAGGGACTAATTCAAAAGGTCTTCTCTTCACTGAGACTTTTGATTTTCGCCTTCATGCTTTCTGTGACGCTGGCCGGCAAGCTTCTCTTTCTCTCGGTGATCGATTAGTTGTTATCTGGTGTTTCTTGACTCGAGTCTGCTATCCTAGACATCGAAAGAGCAAGTCTCGGTTTCCTTGTCATCGGCCGAAGCTGAGTATAGATCAATTCGTCGGGTGTGCACTGAGATTGCTTGGCTTTCTTGTTTATTAGCTGAGCTTGGTGTCCCTCATCTTGCTCCGATTCCTGTCCGGTGTGACAATCATGCGGCGATATACATTACTCGAAATCTCGTTTTTCACGAGCAAATTAGACACATTGAATTGGACTGTCATTTCACTCGTGAAAAGTTTCTAGAGGGTTTGATTTCATTGTCACATATTTCCACTCGCTCCCAGCTCGCCGATTTCCTCACAAAGAACGTTGATGGCATTCGATTGCTTCCTCTTCTTCGCAAGATCGGTCTGGTTGACTCCCCAGCTCGATCTTGAGGGGGGATATTGAGTGTATATAGGGTTTGGGCCTATTCTTGGTTATGGGTTTTGTTTTGCTGATATGGGCTAAGCCCAATCTTTGTATATAAATAGTGTATGAGGGTTCGGTTTTATGCAATCAATGAAATAACCAGATTTACCTCTTCTTCTTCCTCTTTCATTTCTCTTCACTCGATCTAGAGTGTTCTTCAAGCCTTTCTGTTACAACTGTCAATCCTTCACAAATTTACCTTCAACAGACAATATTTATATAAATTTACACGACATATTTTATCTGCAACTCGAAAACCTATTTGGATAAAAAGTAAATGGACAGAAAATCCATAAAACAACTATTTCACAGTTCACAAATATTCACAACTAGGGCGATGACATACTCCAGTTAGTAGTATTATACTCTGTATTAGCCAATTTGCTCAGTTCACAAATATTCACAACTAGGGTGATGGCACCCTCCGGGTTAGGAGGGTTATATGAGCTAAATAGTTCGAGCTCGGTTCATTTATTAAAAGAGTCGAATAAAGTACATTTTAAGCTTGATTTAAGCTTGAGTTTTGTGAAATTTACAAAATTTAACGTCAAAAGCAAATAGGATTGTTTAATACTCGAAAAAATCTCGCCTCAAACTCGATTATTTACTAAACAAGCCGAGTATGAGTACAATTTTAAGTTTGAGTATAAATTTAGGCTCCATTTGACACAATCAACTAACTTTTTGGAGTTTTTTTTTTATAAATATAAGATTTTAGTTTAATTCCTTTTTAAAATCGGAGCTTTACAACAACTACTCATCCAAAATTTTGGTAAATTTTGGTTTTTCTATTCATAAGTTTACATTAGTTACCTTTACAATTACGCTTGTTAAAATAGCTCATTGACATATATATATTTAAAATAAATAATCAATCACTTTCAGCTATCCTTTAACCAAACAAAGCCTTAGGCTCGACTCAAGCTCGACTCATTTCTAAACAAACCGAATATAACAGCCCTACCGTACAAACAAAAATAATCAATCTGTACTTCCAACTTGTCCCAGAAGATGAATGTCGAGGAGGCAAGAGGAAAATAGGATATCTGCTAACCAAGTCAATCAAAATCAAATCAAGCATGGACAAGTTGGAAATACAGATTTGAATCGATGATAAAATTATGTAAAGTTATAAAGATACACTCACTGACTCATGTTAAACCCGAGCAAACATTTTTTCCGGAAACTACATTTTGCTGAATACACCTGTATAAACAAGTGAACATTCAGAGACTGTAAAATTGGTGCCCAAAACTCATTTTTGATCAAAGTACGTTTATCCTCGGGGCTCTTTACCTATTCGGAGCCCGGGATCTCCCCTTCTTCCAGTTCCTCATTGGCTACAGCGTCTCCACCTGCCGCTCCCAAACCCATCTCGAAATCAAAATATTCATCCGGATTGTACTCTTCCATCAGTAACGAGCAGGAATCAATCAAGTCTTGATCGAACTCAAACTGCTCTTCTAGGGCTTCAAAAACTTGAGTTTTGTTTCCATGGGCAATATCCTCTTCGGCTGTTTTCTGGATAGAATTTCGCTCGTGTGAGTGTGGTTTTACGTCTTTCATAAGATCTAGAATTTGGGGCTCAGGGAAGCTTCCATCTTCTTCATCGTCTTCAATCTTTTCTTCCTTGAAATGAATGCCTTCTGATTGGCTAGGGTGATTATCTGCCTCGCATGGCTTTGGCTTTTCTTTAACTGGAATCGGCCGAAGGTCTCTAGCAACTTCAAAATCATAGCTATCAGATGGGAGGAAGACGTGAATAACAGGATATTCCAGTACCACCAAGTTGGATAGGAGGTGGGAAACCGGAGCATCTATGTCCAGCTCACGAAAAGCTGATCTGGAACCCTACAAAAGAGAAGGCAAAGGAAAGCAAGTTAATTTAAGTCCTCATTTGCTGCACGAAGGAGAGTGATCAAGACCAGAAGTCAACAAGATGTCTTCAAGCTAAAGCACTCAAAATGGTCTTCTATTTCGATGAACTTTAAAAATCAATAGGGGGGAAAATCATGCCCAATGGTTTTTATTCCCAGTTTTATCCGAGGTGAGAAGAATAATAGACTCCGGACGTGCATGCCTCAATTCTTGCTATGAATGAAATACCATAATTTATGGGTAACTTGATGTTACCACAAACTGACAAATAACGCTAAAAACAAATGCAACAGTTTGCCAATTTGAAGACTACATTTTTTTTAACTGAAAAGAAAAGATGGATAAACCTTTGGGTATTTGCAGATGAAAAACTTGAGGCTCTCCAGCTGCTCATCACAAAATTTCCGCAGCTTATGATTCCATGGGCTCGGCTGGAAATGTTTTTCTATAACAGAGCGCAATATCATGTTCTCATGAATGCTGCAGGCAATACAATGAGATACTTAATAAAATAAAATAGTAGCTAAGCAGTGTTACCAACTAGCTATGTACTTCTTAGGGAAAATGTTGAGAAAGTGACAAAGTCAGCTTACCCATGTTCAAGTATAACAGCATCTGTAGAATGAAATCTCCACTCGATTGTCCAATGTATGGATTTCTTCCTGAAAAGGAGGCAGTCGAAAATTATAGATTCATCAATAGAGAAAAAAAGCATAAAATTACAATGCATTAAGGAGAGTATTTCCTCTTAACCAAGTATGTGGTAGGTAGTATTTCCTCTTAACCAAAGGAGCCAAGTGAAGCCTCTAATTCTTATCATATCATAATAAAACAAATTTCATCATAAAAGGGAGAAAACTTAAGAAAGTAAAACACCTCATGTCAAAAAGAGAAAATCAAAAGCACAAAAGACGATAGAGCCTGAAAATGTCTACATGCAGAACAACTTTTAGACGAGTTATGTCACCTATGTGCAAATTATGTGGGCAAAAATCACTATGCTATACCACAGATACGATCCATAGCACACCAGCATATTTGTCAGATGATACACTTACTTTATATCACGTGAAACCAAATAACCATCAAAGAAAAAGAACGAACATTTATATAAAAAAATTCCCCATGAGAATCAAGGACCAATTATTTGTAACAGATAGCACAATGATGAATAAAAGAATATAGAAATGTGCAAAAGTAGCTGCATTTATAAGCTTAAGAATGTACACATCCATCCTTAAAAAAAATAATACCAAAGGCCAAAGTACAACAACAACAATCCCAGTTTGTCCCGCTTATGCAGGATCTTGGGGGTCGAGTTGTATGCATCCTAACGGACAATGATAAGGATACAACCCCAAGCTTCCCTACTCCGCCCTGCCCTCCTCAACCCGATTAGCTCTCCTCCACCAAAGGCCAAAGTGACAAACATAATATGGACTTCATAGAACAATATTTTTTGCTTCACATTATAAAAGAATGGAAAATAAAGGAAGTAGATTCTACTAGTTTAAATGCTAATCCTCTACATCTCTGGAGGACTCCAAGAAATAATGTCGTACATATTATCCATGCTATAGGGAAGGACTAGGCACAAGCTAAAATGGCACATTATATATTGAGCAAATGAAGAAGAATCAACTGATAGAAAATTAAACATCAAAATTACTTGTCATCGCAAAACATCTTGAACAAGAAAACGGATTACTATGATTAATAATATAACAAGAGAAACACACCAGCTTTTACCTATTGTTGTATCTGGATTTATTTCTCTCCCTTTTCAACATTCCACTAGGGAGAAACCACAGTCTAGTTCTTCTCCTAGCAGCTGCGTTCTGAAGGCCCTTGAGATGGGCAGGCAGCCTAAACTTGGGATACCCACAGAGCTTTACACGAGTTCTCTGCGCTGATTCAGCTACCCTTTTCACATCCTCAAGCAAATTGAAATCTGATTGCAAGTAATATAATCAGAAGCACATAAAACTTCAAGCACAAACCTTTCAAATAGGCAACTGAAACTGGTCTAATGGTCAAACCCTGGATACCATAAAAAACTGAAATTCACAATTATTCAGCAATTTGAATGCCCTAATTTACTCCCAATTCCTCTTCTATTCAACCAAATTCACCAAATTGAACAAAGGAAAAGGAGCAAAGGTAGAGATAGAAAACCTGAGAGGAGGAGATTATCGTCGAATTGGGACAAGGGGACGAACTGGGTCTGATTCCTCTTGCCAGAACATGATGTTCGCAGTTTGTGGGATTTGACACAGGTGAGGCTGCAGGTTTGCAAACTACAGCAAGGGCATTTGTACTTTGAAGGGTTGGCTTTGCACTCTTCGCAAACTGATTGCTTTTCCTGCGCAGTGGAAGCTGCAGCTTCTGCCATCGGAGAGGAGGAGGGTTTACAGCGGTCGTCGTGTTGGTGGCTGCGCAGGGTTTAATGACATACTCCAAATTCGCTGAGGACACCGTTGATTTGAGTTTGAGAGCGGCGCTGCAAACAAGGGTTTTGATTAAAGAGAGAATGGGGCTAAATTTGCATCAATCTAACTTAATTCGGTTCCTCTTCTTTTTTTATCTTGGGTGTTGCTAGATACACCGCAAATTCGGATTAAGGATTTGCACGTCCTTGAGGACCTGCTTTAAGGACGTGCAAGTCTGGGACTGTGCATGTCCACTAGGAAAGCCTTGCACGTCCTTAACAACGTGTAATTTGCACGTCCGCACGTCCTTGAGGACCTGGTTTAAGGGCGTGCAAGTCTGGGACTGTGCACGTCCACTAGGAAAGCCTTGCACGTCCTTAACAACGTGTAATTTGCACGTCCTTAAGGACGTGCAAACCCTAGTTAGGGTTTAGGGTTAGGGTTTAGGTTTTCCGACGTTTTTGTAATGTTAATTGATAAAATTGAAGTGTTTAGCTAGTGAATTTGAAGGATTTAGGGGCAAAATAAATAGAACACAAGAATTGTTAAGGTTTTCATTCGGATAATATGCGAATAACGTTACAAGGAACGGAAAAAAAGATTTACATTCATAATTTTAATAAAGTTGTGGAATACAATCTAGGAAAATAGTAAAGGACGGCCGGACTCGGCACGCAAGGCTCGAAATCTCTCAATCTGAGCTTGAAACGGAGCATCCCATCCTTCAACGCTCGGATGATGATGTTGGACCCATTCTAGCGGAGGCGGCGGAAGAGGAGCGTTAGGACGCAACCAGATCTATGAGAACAAAAAATTAGAGTTAGAGTATTGACATATATATGAAAAGCATGAATAGGTAATAAAAAAGACGTTTGAAGTTGTACCGCGGCAAAATGGTCTTGGTTTCTGATGCAGGCTACACCAAGAGTTGCTGATTGAGGGTTGTTAGCAGGTGTCGGCGAGATCATGGGGAGACATGTGAACGGATGATGCCAAGCTAGGACGACGAGAGGAATCTGATATACCGTCGCAAATACTAAACCCATGATGGGTAGCCTTATCCACCGTCTCCTATCACCATGCACAGCTCCCGCCCATCTCTGGTAGTCGACGAACTGCTGGAATGGGTACCCTTCGGTATAACAACCGACGTACAGATCGGCGTGATCCTCCAAGTGATTGAATAGTAACGTTTTGAGTTCCGGGAAAAGCAGTCTCGCCGATTGGTGATGTCAAAGCCGCCAAAGCACGGTAGCCACAATGACCATCTCCAACAGTGTCCCTCACCGTCTCTATATGACCGAGCATGAAGGGATCAACGTTGTTTCGACCCCATTTGAACCCTCCGAACACATCATCACGTCTACGTCGAGCTGAGGTTGCTTGTGGACGAGGTCGAGCAGCATTTCGAGCAGCAAGCGCTTCTTCTCTCTCAAACCTTTCCTTTACCTCTTCGTATGGCAACGGGTTGGTTCTGCATGCATTCCTCGACCCTCGAGGCCTCCCCTTCCTTCGGACGCTTGCCGATGAGGGTGGGTGCAGCTCATCCTCGCATACATCGTTGGAAGCCGTGTATGAAGATGACAACTCATACGGCAGTGGGGTGTCGTCGAGGTCAGTCCCTGACAAATCCATCCAGAACGGGTGGATGTCCTCGGCGGGTATCGGAGTACCGGAGTTGACGTATGCCTGAATGTCATGGACACAAGGGATCCCGTAACAAACCCTCCAATGTCGGTCCGTGCATACCGGAGGAACCTTTTGGTTCACGACGTCCTGCCACATCTTGTACAGATAATCGAAGCACTTTTTGAAGATTAAAGTCTTTACCTCATCGAAAAGGTTGACTTTATACGCCGTTGTTGGCCATTTGAAGCGGTCGATCTTCAAAGCAGTTTGCAGCTCATGCAGTTGACAATCGTTGACTATATGGATTGCATCGATCACGATGCGGAAGTCACCAGTCGATGAGTGAAGTGCCTCCTTCAGAACCTTGTGTTGACCCTCAACTCTGTACACATTGAAGTGCATACCACTAAATATTCGATATTATATCATATTGTAATGGGAGATATGAAGTAAGGTTGTACCTGTTTGTCGTACGGGTGCCGAGATGGAAGACATTATCTACGTAGCATCGTACGATGCTCCTGCTGTATGGAAGCCAAACCGACTCTAAATACGCCACCACACCTGGGAATGGGTGCCATGCAGCGCGTAGCGCCCGACGACGTCGGTTGAATGATTCCTCCGACCTCGATTCGAACAGCCCCCAACAGTTGCCCTTAAAGATGCCAGCGTGGTTTAAATTCTTCGTGATCTTCAGAGCAGCTTCCTCGCATCTTCTCGTCACGTGTAACCAACAAAGGAGATGTTGGACGTCGGGGAAGACAACATTCAGCGCCGCCAAGAGACCTAGCTCTCGATCAGTCATGATAGCTTGAGGCTGAACCGTCCCAAGCAAGATCTGAAGCTGTCGCAACACCCAGGCGTATGTGTCTTCGTTCTCTTGCGACATGAAGGCATAGGCGATGCAGTAAGTATTGCCTGAGGGTGTGAACCCGACCACCTCGCACAAAGGAATCCCATATCTGCAAGTATAAATATGTTACATATAAAATACTTTATAATTGGCTATATGTGCAATAATGTAATCGTAATTAAGTAACTTACGCATTTGTTTTGTATGTGCTGTCCATTATGATGACGTAATGGAACCTTCGGAGAAGGCGTATCACGTCGGGATGCGCGAGGAAGAGGTCGCTCAAGACGTTGTCGTCATCCGGATGTCGTCTGAAGTCGTAGTAGTACCTTCTTTCCTGCAGATGGTGCAAGGTATCCTGGGTCATCGTCCGACTCCCTCTTTCTTCGGCGACCACCATGGCGAGCGTGTTGGTAAGGCTCTTCCTTGACGTGACGCTGGTCTCATCCAACTGCCTCAATCCGTAACCAATGAATTTTGGAGGAGTGCCAATTTCCTTCATCCACCTCGCCATCTTCTTTTCCCCCTCTGTCATCTGTCCGGCGATGGCGTGACCCTTCAAGCTCGTGGAAAGCCCGTGGTTATGAACACCGTGGGTTATCGTCATAACCCAGTGACCCGGCGGAGCTTCGTGTCCTTGTAGAGAGAATGGACAACCACTTATCTTCGACTGCGTGCTCCGGAGCTTCCTCTCACGTGGTCGGTACGATCCCCATACTGCTCGCAAGCAAGGAGAACCCCGCCTGGACAATTCGACGCCCCCTTCCAAGACCTCTTGATTACTAAAATCATGCAGTGTCTCCAACCCAAGTCCTTGAAATGCGTAACCATTTAGTCACGGTCATTCCAAACCCTTGGGTCCGAGAACTCAGACGTAAAGTCTCGAAACTGTATTCACATAATTGGAAATATGAACAAAACGGAAGGAATATGAAATATGTTAACTCTACGAAATCTATCCGTACCTGGGATACTTGGAGACGAGGATTGCTTTGCGGCTCGGCCATAACGATTCTAACGGCGAAAGAATATATCAAAAGAAGTCGGACTTTGTTTTGGAGTGCGGAATCAAGCTGTTCTCCTTCGCTTCAAATAGGCATTGTTGCGTTAATTGTAAGCAGAACCCTAGCACGTCCTTAAAGACGTGCTAGGGTTTAGGGTTTGGCTAGGGTTTTAGGGTTTGGCTAGGTTAGGGTTTAGGGTAAGGAAACTGCACGTGGTCAAGGACGTGCTTGCACGTCGTTGACCACGTGCTGCACGTCGTTGAGGACGTGCAGTACGTCCTTGACCACGTGCAGTTTCCTCAAACCCTAAAACCCTAACCAAACCCTTAAACCCATCTATCATACACAATCTTGTTTCACGTTTTCGTTATCGGGCAACCTTATCATATTAACGTTTTCGTTTTCGTTATCGGGCAACCTTATCATATTAACGTTTTCGTTTTTGATGTTTACGTTCAATATGACTCGGAAGAAATGAGAATAGTCTACTCGAGATAGAAATATAGAAATAGATACATAATCCGTAATACAAAAGTATAATATCAAGATAGAAACTGCAAAAGTACATCACTGGTCTACAAGATGGCGTATAGCATGATCCAAAATACTCGTCACCTCGTCTAATAGCTCCTCAAGGCGAGGGTCGGTAGACAGGGCCCTCCAATAGCCCTCCATCTCGTGCAAGCGGGCCGCCAATGCCGGAGGGATGACGGGAGGCTGAGGGAGGTCCACCCATGGGTCCATGCCGATCGGGTGGACGGGTGCCGGCGGGTCGGGATGGGGTGGCGTGGTCGGCAGTACGTACGGCTGGCTCTGCGACGCGTACCAAGGCAAGTAATCTGCAGTGACACCGGCCTGGCAATCCTCGCTGGTGCGCCTGTGCTCGGCCAGCCTATAGAAGCGACCCTCGTCCTGCAGGTCCTGCCACCTGTTGTGGCTCGGGGCAAACACGGCGATGTACCTCGCGTTCTTCAGGGTCGTGTCGCGGCAGACCTGATCCGGTGCGATGACGGCCTGCGGGATCCCCTGGACCCGTCCGAACTGCCGGAGGCACCTATCGGGCATATAAGGTTCCTCCTCCCCGCAGAAGGTGATGGTGCCCCGATAGGTGGACTGACGGTACTGGCCTTCGAAGTCTAGATCACGCCCAAAAGGCATCCACCGGACCTACAATTAAACAAATCAGATGTAATTCACAGATAAGAATTATAAGTGATATAGATAGAGTCTCGAATACATACATCATCGACGGTAAGACGGTCCACCTCGTCCTGCAGCTCCCGGATCTTCTTCAGCTTTTGGTCGTCCTTTATGCGTTGTGGCGCCTTCGGACCGATGAACTTCGCGTAGAAGCGAGGGTCATCCTTCCTAGCCAGGTCGCTGGACAAATCACCTCGGAAGCGAGGGAAGTACGCCCATATCCAAGGCTTGACACAAAAAAGTATGTCGTTAGCATATAATGTAAATATTTGTAAACTAAAGCTCTAATTCAACGGTCTCGTACTTGTAGGATCGGCGTGCAGCTGTCTATGCCCTTCGCACCTGAGCGGGTAGCCTCGTCTAGGCTCTTGTAGAGACATGCGAGGGCACCTGCAGCCCATGCAAGGGTGGCCGTACGTGGGATGTCCCAAATAAGGCCCAATATCCTCCATGGGATCCGGCTCTGCGACTTGTCCACAAACAAAGTCGCGGCGAGAGCGATGGCCATGTACGTCCTGTGCAGAAACAGACGTTGTGCAGGGTCATCCTCGGGCTTCCCCCCTCCCACATGCGTGCGCAGCTGAATCTGCTCAGGATCAGCCGCGGCCTCTGGGTCATCGGCGGGGGCGGGGTCGACGAGCGGCCCATGTCTCTGCTGCCACAGGGTAGTAAACCCAGTCACTGGAGGGCCGCGAGCGTGTTTGTACGACTTTAGAGTCGCAGGGGTGAGCTGGTAGTACTCCGCGATGGTGGGGACCAAAGCGCACGCGGGCAGATATGACGTGCAGGGGTGGCCATCAATCGGAAGTCCCATCAGACAGGCAACTGTAATTCTTATCAAATTACAACTATATTCTTTTCTATCAAATTACAACTATAATTCTTATCAAATTACAATCGGAATATATACTATCTATTATATTCTATCAAATTACAACTATATTCTTTTCTATCAAACTATATACTATAAAAAAAACATTATAATATATAAATAAATCAAAAAATATATTTTCAATTATATTCTATCAAACAATATATATTATCAATCATATATTCTATAAACTTCTATTATAAAACTATATTATCTATCAAATTATATTTTAAAACTCTAAAAATAAATCAAACAAAAAGTAATTCAAATAACATATCGGTGGAGTCGGGATCGGGGACACCTCAATGGTCCGACCAATGTTGTTAGGATCGAGATTCTAGATCGGATCGATGGGGGTGCAGTAGAATCGGATCGTAGGATCGGATCGTAGGATCGTAAGATCCTACTGCATGTTTAAATTTTTTGATAAACTAATTACAAAATATTGCATATCACTTATATGTAAAGTTAAATCAATGCTCAATAGCTATAACCACTTTATTTGTCTATCCATATATAAAAAATCCACACATGTGTATATAACAACCCGAAAAATTCGAGCAGTAAGTCATAATTCTAGATTTTTTATATCCTTAAATAGAGAGTGAATCAAAACATTATTTTAAAAAATCAATATAACTATATCAATCAACATATTAATTCAAATTATCTAAAAAAATATTTAAAAAAATCAAATTACCAAAAAAAATATTTAAAAAATCAACATATTAGTTCATGCTGTAGGATCTAGATTCTATTCCCGATCCTACTACGATCCTGTACGATCCTGCTACGATTCTGTACGATCCTGCTGCGATCCTGCTGCATCCGACTCTGTATGTGCGATTCAGATCGATTGGGCCACTTTGGATCGTAGAATCGTAAGATCCCACGATCCGGATCTAGATTTTAACAACCATGGGTCTGACGCTTCCGCGGCGGTTCCGCCTCCTCCTCGGCCACTGCTCTGCCTCCGTCGCCGGCGCCAGACGCCGCCCCACCAGCACCACCCTCCTCCCCGGCCACTGCTCGGCCTCCATCGCCGCCGCCAGACGTCGCCCCACCACCACCACCCTCCTCCACCGCCACAGCCGCCAGCACCACCAGACCCTCAGCCACCGGCTCCACCGCCACCGCCTCCCCCGATGCTCCACCCCCACCACCACCCTCCACCTCCATCTCCGTCGCACCACCACCACCCTCCGTCGCCGCCAGCAGATCCGCCTCCAGGGCCGCCACCGCCGCCTCGAGATCTCTCTCTCTTTCTGTGTCCATGTCTCTCGGTCTCTCTCTCTCTCTCTCTCTCTCTCTCTCTCTCGTTCTCGGTCTCTCTCTCTCGGTCTCTAGCTCCGGCAGTCGCTCCCTCTCTCTCGATCTCTGAAGGCGAATGAAGACGAAGACGAAGAGGCACGTCCTCTTCGTCTTTAAGGGACGGGCTTGCACGTCCTTAAGGACGTCCATCACGTGGTTAAGCACGTGCCCTATTGCACGTCCTTAAGGACGTGCAAGCACGTTATTTAAAAAAAAACGTGCTTGCACGTCCGGGTTTGGGTGGCTCTCACCCCACTTGCACGTCCTTAAGGACGTGGTGATTTGCGGTGTATATAGCCGAAACGTTTATTTTTCTCATTCCTTAAACCTAACTTAATTTTTTATGGGGGGTTTTGCAAAATAGCCACGAAAATAGGCTTATTTTGCGAAATATCCGCATTTTGGGACATTTTTGTAAAATGGCCGCAATATAAACCCCCTTTCCTTTGTTTCACGGGTCTTTCTCTCTCCTCCGAGCTCTCCCTCTCCGCGCGCTCTCTCTTTCTCACTCCTAAACTGCTCAACGGCGATTGTGAGCGAGGCCGAGTTCTATGGCTTCGGCGCCGGATCTGAAGCAATTCTGTCCATCTTCCTCCTTTCCTCCTTGTCGCTGTCGCATCCGCGCCCTCCTTGTCGCTGTCGCATCCGCGCCGCCTCCAAAGACGCCATCTGAAGCAATTTCGTCCTCCGTCTTTGGAGATTTGGAATTCGCCATCTATGTCCAATTGATGGAGATCGAGAGCGCCGGAGAGCGAGAATGCCGGAGCGAAGTCGAGCAACGGCCGAGCGAGGTCGAGCGAGCCGGAGGCCTGCGAACGCTGTATCTGGAGAGACGAAGGTTGAAGAAGGACTTAGCGAGCGAGCGAGGGAGGGAGGCGGTGGTGAGCAAGCGTCGGAGCGAGGGAGGGAGGGAGCGGCACCGGAGCGAAGGAGGCCGGATCGAGCGAGGGCGGGGCGAGCTGCCGGCGGTGGCGCGCGAGCGCGGATCTACCTGGCTCCTCTTCGCAGAAATCGGAGGAAGAAGAAAGAATTTTGATGAAATTACAAAATCACCCTACAAATATGAGAAATTAAAAAAACTATCTATATTTTATTATATGATTCATAATCTATATTTTTATTTTTGCACAAAAAAATGTTATATTTGCACAACATACGATTATATTTGCACAATTTACGGTTATATTTGCACGACAAAATGTTAAAAAAAATAAAAAATAAAAAATAAAACTAGACTTGCTTCAATTTATTCTGAATCGCTTACAGTTTATTGAGAAAGTATGAAATTATATTGAGATAAAATAAGATCATATTGAGTATAAATTCACAAGCTAGTCTCGATTGTTTGGCAAAAATAACATATAGTTGAGCAAAAATAAGAGCATGTTGAACAATAATTTATTGAGAAAGTATGAAATTATATTGAGATACAATACGATCATGTTGAGAATAAATTCACAAGTCTCGATTGTCGTGCAACTCTTACAACAGAGTCGTGTAATTCTTACAATAGAGTCGTGCAACTCTTAAAACAAGAGTCGTACAACTATTAAACCCGAGTCGTGCAACTCTTAAACCCAAGTCGTGCAACTCTTAAAACAGAGTCGTGCAACTCTTAAAACAGAGGCGTGCAACTCTTAAAACAAGAGTCGTGTAACTCTTACAACAGAGTCGTGCAGCTATTAAAATAGAGTCGTGCAACTCTTACAACAGAGTCGTGCAACTCTTACAACAACGTCGTGCAACTCTAAAATTTCATAGTGTTATTCATGAAATTTATAGTTTTATTCATACAAACTAATATCTAATTTGATTCTTCTTAAACTAAAAATCTAATTTGGTCACATTATAATATTATTCTTGCACTTTTTAATCTAATTTGGTTCTTAAAATGTATTTTAAAGTTGCACAACCGTAGTTTAGAGTTGCACAACTGTAGTGTCAGCATCTTTTTCTATTTTGTTAATCAGAGAAAACAACTAGTGTCAACGGTGTTTGCAATTTTAATGATGAAAATGTATTGATTAATTTTTTATAACTCTGTCAGCACTAAAATTGCAAACACCGCTGACACAACCTTTAATTTCTAAAAAGATGCTCTATTCACTTTGGTTCATGAATTGTATCCTCTATTCACTTTGGTTCATGCAAATTAACCTATAAAGGTAGAGAGACACATGAACTCATAAAACAGAGTCGTGCAACTCTTCATACAGAGTCGTGCAACTCTTACAACAAAGTCGTGCAACTCTTAAAACTGAGTCGTGCAACTCTTAAAACAGAGTTGTGCAACTCTTACAAGAGAGTCGTGCAACTCTTAAAACAAGAGTCGTGCAACTGTTACAACAGAGTCGTGCAACTATTAAAACAGAGTCGTGCAACTATTAAAATAGAGTCGTGCAACTCTTGCAACATAGTCGTGCAACTTTTACAACATAGTCGTGCAACTCTTACAACATAGTCGTGCAATTCTTAAAATAATATTGAGAGAACATAAAATCATGTTGAGAACAATTTCAGAAATCTCGATTGTTTTGCAAAAAATAACCTATTGTTGAGCAAAAATAAGAGTAAGTTGTGCAAATATAAGAGGACGTTGTGCAAATTTAATCATAAGTTGTGCAAATATGACGCTAGTCTAGTTTTTATTTATTTTATTTTTTTAACTTTTTATCGTGAAAATATAAGAGTACTTTGTGCAAATATAACCATAAATTGTGCAAATATGATCCAAGTCTAGTTTAGAGTTGCACTTTTTTCCATGTCAGCACTTTTTTTTCCATGTCAGCACTTTTTTTTAGAGTTGCACAAGCATAGATAACAATTTCACAAAGAATCGAAGAAGCACATGACAAATGAATCATAAGCCGATCAAATGATGTCGGACAATTCCATCAAGCCTGGATAACAATTTCACAAATATGATCCAAATCTAGTTTTTTTTTTCTACATGGATAACAATTTTTTTTTTACTTTATAATATTATTCGTGCGCATTTTATTCTAATTTGTGCACTTTTTATTCTATTTGTGTCAACACTTTTTTCAAATAATTTTTTTTTTCACGTCAGCACTTTTTTAAAATAAGATCATGTTGAGAATAAATTCACAAGTATCGATTGTCGTGCAAATCTTAAAACAGAGTCGTGCAACTCTTAAAACCGAGTCGTGCAACTCTTAAAACAGAGTCGCGCAACTCGTAAAATAGAGTCGTGCAACTGTTACAACAGAGTCGTGCAACTCTTACAACAGAGTCGTGCGACTCTTACATCGTATGTTGTGCAAAATATAATTTTTTCCGCTACTTTTTTCGTTTAAGAACTTTTTGTTTTGCAAAAATAACTGTATGTTGTGCACATATATGGATTGATCGAGTCGCAATCGACAAGCGACGAGATTCACATTCAGATCGCAGTCTCTCTCCCATTCAGATCGCAGTCTGGAAAACAGATCGTGAGCGATACATGAGTTTTTTTTAATTTTTAATTTAATTTAATTTAATTTAACATTTTGTCGTGCAAATATAATAGTACGTTGTGCAAATTTAATTGTAAGTTGTGCAAATATGATTGACCACATTTGGTCCAACCAGGATCCCATTTGGTCCCTGTTATGAAGTGGAATTTAACATCACCGTGGTTACAACTTACAAGTTACTCTTTAAACATTCAACCAAGTGTTATAGTTTCTTAAATGGAGATTCAGATAAACTTAACTTGAGCTAGTAAACAGATACATTTGTTCAGTCATAAGTGAATTCCAGCCAAACAAAAATCTGGAAAATTCTTACATAAAAATGAAAGTAGAGCTTAAGTTTTTAAGTCGAGTAACTTCTCCAGTTCTTCTACTTCCATAGCTTGCGTAGGGACATTTTCTTATCAGTGTCCTTCATAACCTTTCCCACTGCCATCTCAAAGTCCTCCTGCGTCACATGGACCCTCCTCTCCCTCAGAGCAAACATATCGGCTTCTGTGCAGATGGCCTGTAGACAACACATTAAATGAACATATTTCATAGAGGATGCGAAGCACCAGAAGTTACAATTTATGCTCATAAAATGTTGCTATTCCACAACACTGCTTAAACTAACAAATCTGACAAGTATTATGGATATGCTTAGAAGATGCTATTTTTTATATTCAATAAGCATTTGGATAAATGGATAACCACCTGAAACGGTGAGAAAAATAAGAATATAGAGGGCAATTGATCAGTAGTAGTGTGGATTGTACCTTAAGTTCTGCACCGGATGCACCATTCATCGTTTACGCAATCTTCTTCAGATCAATGCCCCTCATGAGATTCATCCTTCTAGAATGAATCTTCAAGATATCAAAGCGTGACTGCAACCATACAAATTATTCCAAAGGGACTTCGTTAATCAATAGATTGATTAAGATACGAAGAGTAAAGTACAAGCCTTTAACGAGATAATCAATTTTTAACACCCAAGGCAGCTCAAATTTCAGCCTCTCAACAGAACGTTTCTTAAGCGAAATTCATGGTTTATGTTCCAGAATCTGAACTAAATAAATAATGACAGCTAGTGCCACATGCTCGTGATTCAGAGAAGCAAATTAAAAAAAAAGAATAAAGAAGGTGCTAACCAGCGAGTGCTTAACGTGAAACGTCTCGATCTTAATCCTCAATCCTCCTCCTTTGATTTCCCTTTAACCTTCAAATTGAAGTCATTGAACAAGTACCTGCAGGTTGAGAGATTTTACACTCGATAAAAATGCTCTAACGGCTTTTCACGGAAAGGAGTACAAATAATCGAGAAATTAGTTTCCAGCAATTGCGAAGGCTCTTTCAGAAAAAACTGAAATATGATCCCTATGCATCACAGCCAAATCAAAATTTGCAAGGAAAACAAGCCAAAACAGCGAGAATTGCACAGATGCATCTTCACAGTAGAAAAGCAACCAAAACACGAGATGAAACAGAGAAGAAAATGCACATATCTAGGCAGAAGTGCTCCATCTGAAGCGAATTTGTAGGAAGAAAATGGAAACTGAGAAACAAAAGTTGCAAAGGAGTGAAGCAAATGGCACTAACTAACCGTGAAGAAGAAACGTCCCTCTGGCCCTGGTTCGTCGTCCTTGCGTCGCTCTTGTAGATGCGATTTACGTATCCAATGGCTCAACCAGAAGTTGGCACTCAGCTGCAAACTTTTTGACCCTTTGAAGCGCTTCGGTCTCTCCTCCCTTCATGGAGGCAGTAGCAACAGGCTTCCCGTCCTACATAGAGCAGATTTTCGCCAAATATAAGTTAACTTCCTCACCCTCAAAACTCCATCCTCCACTGAATATACTATGACTACGTAGAAATTAGTCAAATTACAATATATGATCTCCATAACTGAAGGATAAAGAATTTAAGTCCCCAGTAATCCACCAAACACCGGGAACTACACATATACAAAATATATGCAGCCTCTCCATCCTCACCAAGCTTTTCACTTACACATAAACTAGTTTTAGGTATCCTAAAATCTCTAAAGATGCAAACTTCAAACTGGCAAAAGACAGAAATTGAACCTGATGCACCTACTTTTATCTACACATGCTATGATCAATCAATGAAAAAGAACCTTTCTTTCTCTGAGGAATGCACTTCCATCACTATGTAGTACACCAATGCATCTTCTCACATTCAAATTCTATCATAAACCCAACCATAAACCTCAAACAGATATGATTATGCAGTATCAGGACAATCTGAAATGCCCAAAATGAGAACAAATCGAAAATGTAGATCAAAAGAGCAGTAAACCTGAGACATGGAGGCAGTAGGGTTAACACCCAAAGCAGACAAAGATGGGATCTCCCAAGGCTCAACATCGCCCCTTGATCAGATTTCCTTGTCAAAACCTTGGCACAAACACATTCAGCTGAAATCAAAAGAAATATCATATAATAAATGCAATCATTTGGCGAGCATTGCTGACAACAAGCCATTACAGTGAAGCATATTATCATAGAAGAAGTAGTAACTCACTTTGCATTTTAGAAAGCATCCTCATAAGACTCATTAAGATGTAACTGTTGGCCTATTCATCTATAGGAGCACCAAAACTTTGCTCAATCATTTGTCCATTTTCATTTTCACAACCACACTAAATTCACACAACACTGCAATTGCAGACAGGGACCTTATAAGTGTTTCTAATCTTCAGAGACAATTCGCCGGTATAAAAATGGAAACCCATACACATTCACAAATAATGCTACGGAAAACATAGAGAACGCGAATCTTAGCAGAGCATTGCATACAGAAGAACTAAGATGCATTTTCGCTCTTCCTATCTCTCTGAAACTCTTGACAAAGATCACTACTTACAGATTCACTACTGCTCTACACATAAGCTCACCAACAATTCGATAATCAAGCAAACAGCAAACGTTTCAGCATATACAAATAAAACATCAGCGATCAAGGAAGAAAGTAGATACCTCGATTTCAGAATCCAGATCTGGAAAACTGAGGGAGGCGGAGCCACCGGTTTCGCAGCTGTCCAGTGGGCGGAACGGGGAGAAGCAACCACCAATTTCATAGAAATTCAACCAAGGCATAAGCAGTCAAGCAAATATCAATGATCAATTTCGAAAACAAAATAAAACGCTCTGATTTATACCTAGAAGAGCAAAATTGCGCATCGCATCCCTCCTCTTCATCGCCTCGCCACAGATGTGGCTCCTCCGTCTGCAGCTGCAACATCTCCGGCGAGAGCGCGGTGGATCTGGTGGCTGGGAGGAAGAGCGATCTGAGGAGCGATATGAGCGGGGGAGGAAGACGATCGATGATGAACAAGAGAGAGAGGAATCGGGCACAAAGGAGATCTGAGCGAGCGGAGGCGAGAGATCTCAGGGTGAATTAGGGTTATATAGCGGGCATTTAACTAAATATTCCGAAAACGCAGACATTTTGCAAAATCGTCCAAAAAAAATGCCTATTTTACAATTTTTTCATTTTTTATCCCACATTCCTACGACCCTTTTTTTTTATCAGGTAATAATTCGGGAGAGAGCATCCTTACAGATGAATCAGAGTAAATGTCGAGGCCCCTGACAAAGCGGCAAAGGTGTGCAACCATATCAGCCACTCTGTTGTCATTACGGGTACGTGGGAGAAAGAATTTAGATAATTAAATATTTTGAATTAACCCCATTGGTTGAAAAAATTTAGATAATTAAGTATTTTGAATTAAACTCATTGGTTGAAAAAACAATTAAAGTAGTGTGTGTATGAATTACTAATATTATTTTTATGTTTTCTTATCATTAACTTTATGTTTTGAATTAATCCCATTGTTTTAAAAAAAACTACTAAATTATAATTTAGGCTAAGATCATAGGTCAATTTAATAGTTAGACTCATTGGTTGAAAAAACAATTAAAGTAGTGTGTGTATGAATTACTAATATTATTTTTATGTTTTCTTATTATTAACTTTATGTTTTGAATTAATCCCATTGTTTTTTAAAAAACCTACTAAATTATAATTTAGGCTAAGATTAGGCCTGTCAAACGGGTCATTCGGGTCGGGTTCGGGTCGGGTCACTTCGGGTCTCGGGTAAAACGGGTCCCGGGTATTTTCGGGTTGACTAGAACCCGGGTTTGACCGGGTTTCGGGTCATTTCGGGTCGATTTCGGATTTGTCAATTTTTTCCTTTTTAAATTAAAAAAATCATGATTTGATAATTTTGCAATAAATTTTAATTATATATAAAAAAAATTTAATTATATTTAATTAAAAATCAACCGGGTCAACCGGGTCACCGGGTCAATCGGGTAAAATCGGGTCAAAATTACCGGGTTAATCGGGTCACCGGGTCGAAACCCAGATGACCCGGAAAATTTCCGGTTTTTCGGGTTCGGGTCGAAAAAAAATTCCGGGTCAAAATTTCCGGGTTCGGGTCGAAAATTTTCCGGGCGGTCGGGTCGGGTCGACCGGGTCGGGTTGTATTTTGACAGGTCTAGCTAAGATCATGGATTAATTGATTTTTTTAAAAAAAAAATGATTACATAACCTACTTTTAAGGAGAGAGTGACACCTCATCAAAAATGTTTCTCATTTAATAGTTAGACTAGTACTTTTCCCGAACCATGTTCGGGTGTTTTTTAATAATATTTTTTACCGAGTATGACATACCACACAAGTATTCGATGCATTTTAATTTTCTACTAACATACCATTTTGCCCATTCTCTTCAACATATCGTTCTTTTAAATCTTCGATTGTTATGACGAAGTCTTTTATCTAGACGACCGATACTACGAATCTGAACAAAAAATAGTATATCAATTGCTTTAACACTTCTTCTAACATCCGCTCTACTTCAAATAAAAGAACAAAAGTCTTGCCGTTTTCGCCAAATAAAATCGAGTTTGTATCATCTGTAGTATTTTATGTGTTACACACCATTTTACACTTCTTAAATTGGTATAAATTATAAACATTTTGAGAAAAAAATATATTCTATATTTAAATGTATAAACCCTATAGAGCTAAAACCTTAAAAATGATATTTAGTATCCTATATTTAAACGCATAAACCCTAAGATACCAAAATATTAAAAAAATGTTAAATCTCTCAAATTAGTATAGATTATACATCAATTTCAATATGTCAAATTTTAAAAATTAACTTTAAATCAAATTCCAAATTTGAAATATTAAGTACTTTTTAGATGCATTAATTGTAACGGCCCGGGATTATGATTCCCGGGTTACGTTTCGAGGGATGAAACCCCTCGTTAGGATCTTGCGCCCCGAGTACAGGTTGAAGGTTTGAAATTCTACTCTAACGTTTTCAAGTGGGATTTCATACCCAAAATTCGAAGGGACCGTTGGAATCCCCGGGGAAATCCCTTATACCTGTCGTAAGTCTAAGCGTGGAGAATCAGTAGTCATGCAAATAGCGGAATCAATTTGTAATACAAAAGGGTGCCACGGCAGAGCCGGGTCAAAACCAAATCAATAAGCGTATTTATCAAATGTAAGGTTAGACCATTTCTTTGCAATCGCCTAAGAGAGTGCCCACGTCATAGAAGCAAAGAATAATCATGCTGCAAGACAACCTAAAAAAATATGTATGCGGGGCGGTGTCAGATCGAAGCCCTACGCAAAGTAATCCCAAACCAGCAGACACATACACACGCTAGTCCTAATAAAGATGCTTCTAGGTGCAAGGCGATATTAACACACTAACATGCTCCTAAGATCAAATGCATATATATAATAAGGCCTTAACACCGAATACCAAGTGGTATATCCCTCTCCTACCTCCACCCCCTTCCGATAGGGCGGAGACTGGCCAGCTCGTGAATGCATTCATTCATAATCGGGCGGCACGCATGCCCAACCCGCTCCACAATAAAGCCCGCAGGCATCTCATAATATAAGGAAGTTCATGACTCGATTGACTCAGGACGGGACCCGATGAGACTAGGTCGTCCTATAACCCTAGCAATGACTCTAGTTACTTCACAGATAACGGCCGTTCTGTTTACAAAAGCAATGAGTAGACGAATGCTCAATCAGTAGTGCAATCCTAGCAGGATACTACATGACATGCTTTATTATGAATGCAAGAACCTAGTATGCACATGGCTACAAGCAGGGAAATCTCTTTTCAAATCTGAGTGAGCTCATATAGGAACTCACCTGGAAGTGCAGAACAGCAAAAGGCAACAACTAGTTATACGGAAAGCTAACATGTCACAGATGATCACCTAACACATATATAAGTAATATAAATAAGTCTACTTCTAATGTTACTTAAAGCATATAATATCACACACAAGTCATCAAGTTTATTCACCAAGTTAGGCAAGGTAAGTCATTTTCCCAAGATTTCCCAAAACACCTTTAAAACCTCAAGTTAGGTCAAATCATCTTTAAATAAATAACTCTCAATTTACTTTCCCAAAATCACTTATAAAACATCACCTTTTAAAATCGACTCGTTACTCATTTTATCAAAATAAACCCGACAAGGTTAAGGTCTTTCCAAAACTCCTCTTTTTAGTTTTATTAAATCCATTTCCAACCTTTAAAACCTTTTTTTTTATTTCCAAATCCAAATATTATACCTTAAATCTCAATAATAATTTTCCATAATATTTTATGTTCCATTTACTTAATGTTTAGATATTTAATAACATTTATACATTTATAAGTCTTAAAACATTAGTTTCCATTTTATTACCATCCTCACAAAATTAGGCCCAAAGAACAAAAGCCCCGTTTCCATTTTCGGATCCAAATCAACCCAAAACCCATTCTCTTTTAAAATAAACCAAACCGGACCCTTTTAATTGAAAGCCAAAACCGGACCTTTTTTTTTTAAAATAGGCCCAATGCATTTGTTTTAAAAAAAAGGCCAACAACCCTCCCATTTCATCTGCAAGTCTGAATTCGGAAAAAGAAGGGGGCCCATGTGTGAGGTGGCTGCCGAGGGGACCCGCTAGGTCTTCTTCTTCAACCCTCCCGTCGCCCAATCTTCTCTGGTCCAAAAGAGAATCGCCGACGCTCTCCTGGCTTCCTCCTCGACTTCCTCCCGTCAACTCCCGGCTTCCCCTCTCCGACGCCACGGCCCCTCCCCGCCCAGGTCGCTCGCACTCGCTCTCACGCTCCGCTCAATCTCGCCGGATCTCACTCGCTCTCCCCCCGGTCTCGCACTCTCGACCTCGCACCTCGCTCAGTCTCGCACGCTCAATCCCGACCCAATCAAGCAAGAAGAGAAACAGATTTGAATCAAGGACAAGGAGCGGGGTTCGAAGCTCACCGGAGGGGATTCCCGCGGCTCGTTTGTGGTCGTCAGGCCTTCGCCGGAGTCGGAAATCAAACGGGCTTGGCCTAGGACGACAATCGGTGGTTAAAGGTGGATCCTTATGGCTATTGTGAACGAAATGAGGCGAAGGGAGTCTTACCGAGCTGGTCACGCAGGAACAAGGGAGGTGGGCTCGCGACGTCGGCGGTCAGTGGCGGCTTCCGGCTGCTGCTGGTGGCCGGGGACTGGTGGCGACGGGGAGAGCCCAGGGATGGCTACTGTTTGGGTGAACTTGGAAGAGAAAGAGAAGAGAAGTGGAGGATTTGGGGGAAGAGAGTAAGGATGAGGGTGTGTATTTGACTGGCTTTAATTTAAGTTCAAGCTGGAGAATACAACAATGTCACAATCGGACATAGGAAGGGTGCAGGTTGGCGTGTAGGACTGTATGAATTCAGGAGAAGGGTTTGACATCTTTGCCTCAGTTGGAGAATAAGGTAAGTGAGGAAAGAGCTAAAGAGAAGTGGGTGCCTAACCCAAAATAGAGAGAGCAAGGCTGGAGGGTGATCTGCAGTCAAAAGAAAGGGGGGAGAGAGATTGACAAATAAAAATTTGTAGGGAAATAAGACAAATTGTAACGTGGTCCTCAAGTCCCAAAAGAAATATAACCGGAAGATAAATCTCGAAACCCGCTCTCACAATCTTATTCTGATCCGATCAAATAAATTATTAAAATTTTCAATCTGAATTAAATAATGAAATCCGAACATCATTTTTCATTTCTCGGCATCTGAAAACGGAATAAAATCTATTTCGTATAAACTCCAAAATTTGGCCGGAATCCACTTAGTATCGAATTTGATTTATTAATTTGAGGACAAGTTTTCCTTTAATTATCCGATTTAATTTCATTTTTCCAAAAGTTAATATTTGAAAATCCGGGCCTTTACATCATCCACCTCTAAAAACAAGTTTCGTCCCCGAGACTAAAACAACTTCAAAGTAGGGGATGAAGTTTGAAATTAATGAGTCCAAGGACCATGTCCAAAGGATCTTGTAATCACCTCGGTTGCGTCTTCCGGGATTCTCACAACATCCTAGTCATGGTCGTGACATATCCAATTGGCCTTGACAAGTATGCAATAAGCGCCCCTATCACATCCTCGCTTTGACTTTTCGGAAGTACCACAACCCTAAAAGTTCCACAATACCATCGCTAGGTCTTAGCAAGCACCCTACAAGCGCCCTCATAAAATGTTTGTATCCACTTCGTGAGGTATCATAGAGTTGCCCGGGTTTTAAAAGTTTTAAAGGGGATTCCATAGTTGAAAAAGATTGGCATAAAAAAAATCGAGGAAATTTTCGATCGCGTTCGGTCTCTCAGAATCCAAGTTAGTCTTTTTTTCAAAATCGTTCAAAACCTTTCAAATCAAGAAAACCTCTCAACTTCCAAACCATTCCAAAGCTTTTCAAAATCCGAGTTGGTCAAGCAAATTCAGAACTCAAGAGGTGGAATCATCCACCTCTAAAGGCTAATCCCATATTCCCTTCCTATGTTCCAATCTCAAAAGCAATTCCAATCTACGAATCTCTAGCCATTATCAGAATCGATATAACCAAGACATACCACATCATAACCAACTAACAACCGAAATTGGCCACGCCAAAACCGTAACATGAATAGCCATTACCAACATTGTCGCACACCAGTATATTGGAACATCAACACTCAACATTAGCATTTCATGTTCTAAGTGTCAACAAATAAGAATGCATCAAGCAAAAATGTCATTTTTGAAAGGGTAACACACAAACACATCAAGTCTCAACCTTAGCAAATCACATCAGCATGGTTTCCTACTTACCACTACCAACACAGCAGAATTTGTCACAATAGGGGTTTCAGTCTAATGGGAAGACACAAGTCAGCACAACAAAATCCATTTCAACAAGATTTAGCGAGCCAAGATATTCACCGAAAATCAACTTTTGAAATAGCGATGTCAACACAATTAGGTTTTAGCAATTCAATGTTCAATTATCAACATAGGACATCGCATATCATTAAATCACGACAAAATTTAACTTAGCAAGCACAAAATAGCAAGCACAAAATATAATCACGACAAAATTTAACAACATAGCAAGCACAAAATATAATCACGACAAAATTTAACTTAATAGGACATCGCATATCATTATGTCAGGACAACATGCATCTTATATTAAGGACCCTACATGCTACTATCGTTTAGTCTTCAAGTATTTCACATCAGCATAATATAACATGATTTCACACTAACTTTATACATCATTATCTCTCATTGTTCCAAACGGTCACATGTCATAAGTCCTAAGATACTATCATGCTCAGCAAGTATTGTAGAATATCAGGTATCGGCATAACAAGACAAGTTACCACATAACCTCATGCTAATAATAATTCGAGCAAAGGTAATATCATGCCAACATTGCAATATCATATTATCACATATGATCAGGGAACATAATATCACTATTACCAACACAAGTAAGGATTTCAGCAGGTATAATTCACATTCCATGAGTAAAAGAATTCAAGCAAGGTCTACCGACACAGAACACCAGTCATATCACAAGGTCAGTCACATAAGAACCCCAAAGCACTAAAATTCATAATCATAAGTAGAAGTCAACCAAGTAACGTCCACCGCCAGTTCATTACTCAAGGAATCAATATGTCAGTTTTGGGACCTGGGGTTTATGCGCCCACCGTGCTTCCATTGTGTCGCTCCTGTGCTATTTGGCTAAACGTGCTCTTTTGTACGTCATCGTTCGTCAAAGTATTGCAATTAATTTTTAAGTTAGTGGAGATAGGGGAGAGACAAGGAGGACAACCCGGACCCCCCCCCCCACGAAACTAAACACAGACCAACTGATGATGATACGACGAAAAACAAGATCCTAACCCAAGAAGGAGTATGATGCCCTTATGGAACTCTATGAGGTTACGAGTGCAGCAAGCAAAACACATAGCAATCATGGAGTAACTAGTTGCATCACTGGACACTAACATGTATCTACCTTAATGAAAGATGTTAACAAATAGGGGTAACCAAAAACATGTTCGGGTTCTGCATGGGGCATAAGAGACATCTATCAACTTTTCATTTCATATATCAGACAAGCTTGATATGTATAAGAACATGTATACACGGATGCAACAATAGATTTGTGCGACATGAAGCTCATGCAAAATCAAGTAAACAACACAGGTACACATAAGCAGGTTATAATCAATATGGGATCACATGCAAACCTATCGAGATGTTTCATATCAGTCAGACTAATGCCATGAAAAGATCATATAAAGTCGTATGAAAGCCATGTCATGAAACAACAACGTTTTTATGATACGGTAAGTGCGAGATGTCAGCATATAATGAGCTATGGTAGGAAAGCAATCCTCCATGGTACTAGTAATATCTTGTCAAGGATTCACGGAATGAGCGCAATCAAGTATAATCGTCGAGGAATAATTTAACACCAAAATCACACTTCACATACATATGCATCTATCATGTCGTAGGGTATAACACGCAACTAGATACTCAATTGCCAATTAACACATATCCCACCAAAATATGAGTTTATCCAATTAAGCATCGGAAGAGCATCATGTGATAAGGACAACAATTCAGATGAGAATACTCATAAGCATGCCACTAATCATACTTAGCATGAGATAAATATGTGGAGGCATAGCATTCCGACTAGACTAGCAATATCTAACATGCTTGGACAGTCATAAGATCATGTAGAGAGAGTATAACAAGGCTATCACAACCTATGACAAGAGTGGCTATATGAGATGCAAGTTGAGCATGTGATCATACAAACCATATCTCTGAAGGCATAGATTTTACAAGGTACTACAGGACAGTCACAGATGTATGAGAATTAGATGCATTGAGCAACTCCACATAATAGTAGTGGGACGAGTCATAGAAGTTTAAGCAGGACTACTATTGCACCCAAACATTAGCACATATAAAAGGAATACAAGCAGTTTTGATGGAGTCATGCACATATCATAATGTGAAACATGACAATGCTCCTAAGATATCATGCTTCAAAAGAGCGGTATGCTACATTATATATGCAAGGGAAATCATGCGAGTGCCTTATTATTCATTTGCAGAAGCATTAAGAATGCCAGGGAACATGCAGAAACAACATCGAGTAATGAGATCATATGCACAAATTGATAATCACCTAATGCTTAACATGCTTTGAAAAATAGGCACTAACTCTATAACTGGGTCTATCAATTCATAACCAGTTAAAGGATCGCATATCAGAGATGTTGGAAAGAATACAAGACCTCGCGGAGTCTATCCTACGTGAGAACAGGTCATACATCAGATAGAGCATGAATACACACAAGTCATAATTCATGGGTCCTATAAGGTATAGTTTAACATGATAAGAGGTGCAGTTATGCAGCATAGGTTACATGTGCATTTAACAACTAGCAGGAATGCATTTAAGGAGTCAACCAATCGTAACATGACCATATGGGGACAAGGGGGAAGTATGACAGAACGACAATATGAGCTTCAGATAGTACATCTTCACATGAGTATAAAGCATGCAAGTACACAGGTATAGATTGATAGCATACAACCATGACATGTATTTAACATAAGGATATATCAAGTCACATCGTGATCCTACATGGTGCTAGCGATACATGATAAGACATGGGTATCTTTACAGAGTGAACAAGAGAACATCACGGACGATAGATTATAATCATGCTAGGAATTAATGAACCGTCATAGGAGTACATGGAATGATATAGTACTATCACATCATGTAACAATCATGTTCACGTGATGAAGCAAGCACGACAAATTACCACTCGGCGAGTCATATTGGAATTCATAAGCCCTATAGGATACTACCAGCACATATCGATCATGAGTACAAACAAGGTACTTCGAATAGACTCACCCTAGCATTCAGGTATCATTTATATGCGAAAATATAATACTAACCCATGATTTGTACATACGTCCATTAGACTAGCACAACAGTTTGCAAAGAGCTAAATAAGCCGCACCGTAATGATCTAGAAGCATGACAGGCATATAGTGGAGTATAACATGGGTCTAAAGCAAGGTAGCTAGGCATGGATAGGATAACAGACAGTTACGAGTCCATGTAAATATCTAAATGGCACATGCACAGAATATCAAGTCATACGTTTAGGGAAATACGAGAGAATACCACTGAGCATGAGAAAACATCATGAAAATCAGGAAGGTAAGCATGCTATGGTTTAGTGGTCATAAAGGCACGAGTAGCAAGAGTTAGACTAACATGCTAAGGATCACACTATCATGATCCTAATCCAGGAGAGAGAGTGTACACATCATGCGAATTCGTAACTTGCAACATATGCATTCAATCCGTCATTAGTATGACAATGCGGGGAACCAATGAAGTCAGGTTGCACATGCTTAGGGGAATGACAGAAATACAACGAAACATGACATAAGACCTAAACAAGGTGGCCAAGCATGGATACATAATGGTATACTACCACAAATCCACATTAAGGATCATCATCACAATATATGCTGGGAATAACACATCAAGTCGAGTCATGCATATACAAAACCAGGAATTATAGTGGTGTGTGCTCGTGTGGCGTATCAGTTCATATATTCATGAAAGTATGTGAGAAGCATGGAGGTCATCATGGCATGACAGTTGGATAAACATGCTGGAAACTAGGTGTCATATGAATTAGGTTGAACATCAAGTTGTAACACACACCCATCAAGTAAATAACTCACTCTATCAGGATATCATAATAGATCGAGCACACTATCATGAATCTATTTGTAGAGAGGGCATCAATCACGCGGTTTCCTAACATATGACACGTTCATTCAAGCATTAGTATAAGAATGCATATACTAAGTAGATCATGTTGGGATGATATGGGCAATGAAAGGTAACATGAACCTAAGCAATGGCTAAACATGGACATCCAGGCATGTAGGCATAACTTCACACTAACAATCAATCTGCAAGTCTAGTGGGTAGTACATGTAGAATCATGCAATCATGGACATGACAATTAAGATAACCCAACAGAGATCTACAAGGGCGACTCTAACTCACTCCCAGAATCCCCACAACTTGTTTCCCGTGGAATATTAATGTGACCCTCGAGTAGGGTAGCAAATGGATCAAGTAAACATCGTACTCCAATACAACCTCAAATGTGGTTATTCCTCCCAATTCCCCGTAGATCACACCGACATCGCAAGAAAAGCCCAATAAAGACGTTTAGTGGGATCGGGAAAAGAAGACCGAAGAAGGAAATAGTCAGGCTTAAAGATCAAAGGCAATCCCACAAGGACTGGGATCCCGACTCTATAATGGTAGAAGATCTCCCCCGCTATTCCATTCAAGTAGGCATTTAACACATGATTCATAGTTAAAATATCAGTCAGGTCTCCAATTTAAGCAAACAGCACTCAGCACAGAACAATCAACAATCAAGTTATCCTATAAGCCCATCTGTAAAGAACAAGCTATATTTTTGCCTACCCGTTCCCAACTACATCCAATAGGGATGGTATAGCGCATTTACTACCCCTTCATTTCCCTTTGTTTAATTACCGGATTTATTGAGTCAAGTTCATATTTAGTCCATTTGAGTTAGCCATATTAAATTCATTTTGCCCTTTTAAAAAATTTTGAAAAACCATTTGAAAACCTTGGGCCATTTTCAAAACCACTTCAACCTATCATACTCGGTTTGCATAACCTGGCTCTGATACCATCTTTGTAACGGCCCGGGATTATGATTCCCGGGTTACGTTTCGAGGGATGAAACCCCTCGTTAGGATCTTGCGCCCCGAGTACAGGTTGAAGGTTTGAAATTCTACTCTAACGTTTTCAAGTGGGATTTCATACCCAAAATTCGAAGGGACCGTTGGAATCCCCGGGGAAGTCCCCTGTACCTGTCGTAAGTCTAAGCGTGGAGAATCAGTAGTCATGCAAATAGCGGAATCAATGTGTAATACAAAAGGGTGCCACGGCAGAGCCGGGTCAAAACCAAATCAATAAGCGTATTTATCAAATGTAAGGTTAGACCATTTCTTTGCAATCGCCTAAGAGAGTGCGCACGTCATAGAAGCAAAGAATAATCATGCTGCAAGACAACCTAAAAAAATATGTATGCGGGGCGGTGTCAGATCGAAGCCCTACGCAAAGTAATCCCAAACCAGCAGACACATACACACGCTAGTCCTAATAAAGATGCTTCTAGGTGCAAGGCGGAATATTAACACACTAACATGCTCCTAAGATCAAATGCATAAATATAATAAGGCCTTAGCACCGAATACCAAGTGGTATATCCCTCTCCTACCTCCACCCCCTTCCGATAGGGCGGAGACTGGCCAGCTCGTGAATGCATTCATTCATAATCGGGCGACACGCATGCCCAACCCGCTCCACAATAAAGCCCGCAAGCATCTCATAATATAAGGAAGTTCATGACTCGATTGACTCAGGACGGGACCCGATGAGACTAGGTCGTCCTATAACCCTAGCAATGACTCTAGTTACTTCACAGATAACGGCCGTTCTGTTTACAAAAGCAATGAGTAGACGAATGCTCAATCATGAGTGCAATCCTAGCAGGATACTACATGACATGCTTTATTATGAATGCAAGCACCTAGTATGCACATGGCTACAAGCAGGGAAATCTCTTTTCAAATCTGAGTGAGCTCATATAGGAACTCACCTGGAAGTGCAGAACAGCAAAAGGCAACAACTAGTTATACGGAAAGCTAACATGTCACAGATGATCACCTAACACATATATAAGTAATATAAATAAGTCTACTTCTAATGTTACTTAAAGCATATAATATCACACACAAGTCATCAAGTTTATTCACCAAGTTAGGCAAGGTAAGTCATTTTCCCAAGATTTCCCAAAACACCTTTAAAACCTCAAGTTAGGTCAAATCATCTTTAAATAAATAACTCTCAATTTACTTTCCCAAAATCACTTATAAAACATCACCTTTTAAAATCGACTCGTTACTCATTTTATCAAAATAAACTCGACAAGGTTAAGGTCTTTCCAAAACTCCTCTTTTTAGTTTTATTAAATCCATTTCCAACCTTTAAAACCTTTTTTTTATTTCCAAATCCAAATATTATACCTTAAATCTCAATAATAATTTTCCATAATATTTTATGTTCCATTTACTTAATGTTTAGATATTTAATAACATTTATACATTTATAAGTCTTAAAACATTAGTTTCCATTTTATTACCATCCTCACAAAATTAGGCCCAAAGAACAAAAGCCCCGTTTCCATTTTCGGATCCAAATCAACCCAAAACCCATTCTCTTTTAAAATAAACCAAACCGGACCCTTTTAATTGAAAGCCAAAACCGGACCTTTTTTTTTTAAAATAGGCCCAATGCATTTGTTTTAAAAAAAAGGTCAACAACCCTCCCATTTCATCTGCAAGTCTGAATTCGGAAAAAGAAGGGGGCCCATGTGTGAGGTGGCTGCCGAGGGGACCCGCTAGGTCTTCTTCTTCAACCCTCCCGTCGCCCAATCTTCTCTGGTCCAAAAGAGAATCGCCGACGCTCTCCTGGCTTCCTCCTCGACTTCCTCCCGTCAACTCCCGGCTTCCCCTCTCCGACGCCACGGCCCCTCCCCGCCCAGGTCGCTCGCACTCGCTCTCATGCTCCGCTCAATCTCGCCGGATCTCACTCGCTCTCCCCCCGGTCTCGCACTCTCGACCTCGCACCTCGCTCAGTCTCGCACGCTCAATCCCGACCCAATCAAGCAAGAAGAGAAACAGATTTGAATCAAGGACAAGGAGCGGGGTTCGAAGCTCACTGGAGGGGATTCGCGCGGCTCGTTTGTGGTCGTCGGGCCTTCGCCGGAGTCGGAAATCAAACGGGCTTGGCCTAGGACGACAATCGGTGGTTAAAGATGGATCCTTATGGCTATTGTGAGTGAAATGAGGCGAAGGGAGTCTTACCGAGCTGGTCACGCAGGAACAGGGAGGTGGGCTCGCGACGTCGGCGGTCAGTGGCTGCTTCCGGCTGCTGCTGGTGGCCGGGGACTGGTGGCGACGGGGAGAGCCCAGGGATGGCTACTGTTTGGGTGAACTTGGAAGAGAAAGAGAAGAGAAGTGGAGGATTTGGGGGAAGGGAGTAAGGATGAGGGTGTGTATTTGACTGGCTTTAATTTAAGTTCAAGCTGGAGAATACAGCAATGTCACAATCGGACATAGGAAGGGTGCAGGTTGGCGTGTAGGACTGTATGAATTCAGGAGAAGGGTTTGACATCTTTGCCTCAGTTGGAGAATAAGGTAAGTGAGGAAAGAGCTAAAGAGAAGTGGGTGCCTAACCCAAAATAGAGAGAGCAAGGCTGGAGGGTGATCTGCAGTCAAAAGAAAGGGGGGAGAGAGATTGACAAATCAGAAATTTGTAGGGAAATAAGACAAACTGTAACGTGATCCTCAAGTCCCAAAAGAAATATAACCGGAAGATAAATCTCGAAACCCGCTCTCACAATCTTATTCTGATCCGATCAAATAAATTATTAAAATTTTCAATCTGAATTAAATAATGAAATCCGAACATCATTTTTCATTTCTCGGCATCTGAAAACGGAATAAAATCTATTTCGTATAAACTCCAAAATTTGGCCGGAATCCACTTAGTATCGAATTTGATTTATTAATTTGAGGACAAGTTTTCCTTTAATTATCCGATTTAATTTCATTTTTCCAAAAGTTAATATTTGAAAATCCGGGCCTTTACATTAATTCATCGAACACCACATGAGAAAGGTATATGATCATACTTTTCACCATGTTGTTTTTTCAAAATTTTTGGTTGTCACGGAGAAGTCTTTTATCGAAAAGATGGATACTTCGAATTTGATAATATATATATAAGATCGACCACTTCTACACTTCTCTAAACATCTATGTACTCTACTTGAAAGCAAAGAAAAGAACTTTTTGTTGTTCATGGCCTAAGAATCCAATACGTCTCACTAAGGATTTGAAACAGCATAAGCAAACCTATACTTTTCACCATGGAAGAGGATGGTTGGGTAGATGACCTTAGTGCTTCGAAGTTATGTGTCAATATTGAGAGAGGTAGACTGGTTCCTACTTTAATTTAATACATAAGTATATCCATAGTTAAGTTATTAATTCATAATCCATGCTTGCTAGCTAATTAAAGGTCCGAAGTAGCATAAAAAAAACCATCTACCAAACAATACTCTCTCATGTATCCTCATAGTAATAAGGATCCATCATCCAGAATCATGAGTGGGAACTGGAACTCCCCATCAAACGAATCCTTATCGACCAGGCTGTGTCTACCCCGAGTAAGTTCTACGTTCTCTGCATATCCGAATATCCTAAATTATGCTTTGTAAAATTGAAGAATACAAATTTGCAATTTAGGAAGAGATGGATTAAGGAGCCCCAAAATTCAATGGATTGACTGTGAGAAATAATAGAAAGCAAATTACAAATCAAGACAAATATTTACCGAATTCAACGTGCTTGAGATTCTAACATTTTGAGCTTGGAACCCTTGTTAAGCATCGAGTATTTTTTGTTTTTTCATTCCCTTTGTATTTAATATTGAAAATTATTTTTCATAACCATAACATATTTCACAATATGCATGTGAAACAGCCTGTAAAAAATGAATGATTTATGTTTTTAGTCGTTTTAAGGCTGTGTTTAATTCAATCGGGGCCCAATTATTCCTCTTTGAGCTCTAATATATTATTTCTTTTTAGATATTTTAATTTTTTGGATTTGTTATTCCTATTGTATTTAATATTGAAACCTAATTTTCATCGTCATAATATATTTCACCACATGCCTTTGAATCGGGTTGAATAAACTAAATGATTTATGTTTTTACTTATTTTAAGGCTTTGTGTATTTTCATGAGAATCCAATTATTCCAGATTGACCTATAATAGATTATTTATTTTCAAATGTTTTTACTTTTTGTTTTTTGTATTGTTATTGTATTTAATATTGAAACCTTATTTACCCATCACAATATACCATATCTGTGAATTGGGCCGAATAAAATAAATTATTTATATTTTTACTTGTTTTAAGGCTATTTGTATTTTTAATCGGGGTCTGATTATTTTAAGTTGAACTCTATTAGATGATTTCTTTTCAAATGTTTATAATTTTGGGGTTTTTTTAATTCATATTGTATTTGATACGACACGAAAAAACACGAAACCGAAAAGACACGAGACGATAATGACACAAACTGATAAAACACGACATTAAACGGTTCGTGTTCGGATCGGGCATATCCCCTTATCGGATACCCGACACGAACCGTTTATTTTTTATTTTTTTATTTTTGGTACGGTAATAATATGTAAGATATAAATAAGGAGATTGATAAATTTACACTTAGTGTAAAGTTTCACTTTTTACACTACCAATAACATTTTAACACATAACAATATAACATATTTAAAAAGTAATATTATTAATATAAAATATGGAGAAACTGAAAAGACGGGAGTGTTTGTTTCTTCAATCTCTTAATCTCCATTGCCAAGGAAAACCCAGTACAATTGCTTATTTCAATCAATTTTGAGAAAGAATGGCATGCAACAACAATGGTGGTCACTGACCAAGCCAACAATGATGACCACTGTCCACTAACACATTGGACTGTTTTGTATGTTCAATTTCATCTTCAAATTCTAAAATTTTACAATCAACGGTTCAGCACCAACAGTGGTAAGCATCATCTCCCTCCACTCCCATTACTCCTACCGCCGACCGCCACCGCCGATCACTACCACAAGCTCGACCTCTGATCAGAGACTCGAGTACCCTTCTTCTCTTTCCTTCGCTGCCTAATTCCGCCGAGAACCTAGACCCTTTGATGAGCTTCCCCTCCATTTGTTGCCAGCAATTTCAAAGAGAGAAAAAACCCTAACCTTGCCGAGAGTCTCGCCATCTTCGATCTGCCTCTCATTCTCTCTTCTTCATCGGCTGCGATTTCAACGACAAGATCGAATCTCGCCGGCATCGCACGAGCAGCCACCACAACCTTAGACGAATCTTGTCAGACGCCACCACCGTCGGTTCCTCTTCTTCTGAATTGTGCGGTTGTTTTGAGCAATCACCCAAATTCAACAACTCCCATTTCAATCCACCAAACAGCCCCTTAACTCCCCCTGTCAATTTGGGAATTTTCAATTTCTTCATCCACGTGGATGAGTTATAGTGGCGGTGTAAAATTTACTGGTTTACACTGTCAATTTGGGACTTTTCTTTCACACAGCTCCGTCCCCCAAGGTTCAAATCCCGCTTTAACCCATTTTTCTTCAATTTTTATTTTTTATAAAAATTAATTAATTAAAATCAATTAAAGACCAACCACTTAAAGTCCAAACCCTAGCCTCCACTAATTAAAGTCGCCGGTTCCTCATCTTCAGTTTCTACCTTTTCTCTCTCTCTCAGACGCAGATTTGAACTTCCGAAGAGCGGCCTCCATCTTCACTTCTCTCAAACGCAGATCCGAACTTTTGAAGAGCGGCCTCCATCTTCACTTCTCCTCTTTCTCTCAATTATCTTTCTTTCTCTGTGAGTCATCAATTAGGGATGAATTATGCTCCTCCCACCAAAGGCAAATACTTGAAGAAATCAAGGCAAAGAGTTTCCATCATCCATGCCTAACCGCCTCCCATCTTCGCCAAATCAGATTCCATCTCATAGTCACAGGAATTGTCTTCGACCCTTTCGCCACCGGCAAGCTCATCGCCACCCTCACAACCTCCTCCGACATCTCACGCACTTACCAACTCTTTTTCCGCTTGCCCCATTGCATTCTCTACATATGGAACTCCATCATCAAGGATTTCTCCAAAACGAACCAACCCGAGAAATCCCTTTCTGTTTACCAACAGATAGGAAAAAGATGATTTTGAAGAAGAAGGTAAACGTGGGTGAGAAAACCAATTTCAATTTTGGTATTGGCAGGAGAGAACGTGGGTGAGACAGTTGAAGGAGAAATCAATTTTAACTTGGAATTGGTATTGGGAGCAGATGAATCCATGGAGAGAACGTGGGTGGGGTGAAAGACTTAAAATTTGACTTCTTAATTTCCTTCATAGAAGGACACGTGACTCATTCTTTTACAAAGACTCTGCTTCTAAAATAATAAGTATAAGGGGTAGATTAGATTTTTTTTTTAAAAACCTACTAAATTATAATTTAGGCTAAGATTATGGATTAATTGATTTTTTTTTTTAAAATGATTACATAACCTACTTTTAAGGAGAGAGTGACACCTCATCAAAAATGTTTCTCATTTAATAGTTAGATTAGATTGTTTTTTTTTAAAAACTACTAAATTATAATTTAGGCTAAGATCATGGATTAATTGAATTTTTTTAAAAAAAAATTGATTACATAACCTACTTTTAAGGAGAGAGTGACACCTCATCAAAAATGTTTCTCATTTAATAGTTAGATTAGATATAGATAATATAAAATTAAAAATAGTCTCACCACCTATCCAAACCACTCTCTTTCTCTTTCCTATCCTCTCACTCATGTGCCCCATCTTTTTTCTTTCTTGGGTTTTTAAGGTTCCTTAGGAGAGAAGATCACCTACATGCTACAACACTACGTGCACCCTTCGGTGCAACACTTAATTATTTTTGATATAATTTTACATTGAAAAAAAAAATTAAAAATTATATTTACATTTCATACTATTATATTTAGATATTATAAAATTTTATAATAAAAATCATATTTTAAATTTTTTTTAAAAACATTTACTAAAATAATTGAATTTTTAATTATATATATTTTTTAAAACATGATTTTTATTATAAATTTTTATAAACAAGTAAATATAGTAGTATGAAATATAAATATAATTTTTATTTTTTTTTTCAATGTAAAATTATACCAAAAATAATTAAGTGTTACATCAAAGGGTGCACGTAATGTTGTAGATGATCTTCTCTCGTTCCTTAGTAGTAAAACCCATCACATCATTCCTTAACAAAATATATCATTTCTCTATTATTTTATTGTTATGTTTCTTATTCTTCTCCTTTAAACACCACAACGTGAGTGCTCTAACTAACCAAAAACCGATACGGTTTGCAAAATTAGACCACACCCTTGAAAATTTGCAAGAATAACTCACAATTCTAAAAAAATACAAGGAAATTTCTAGGGCGGGCAAATAGTACGAAAATTACCATACCAGCCACGTACCAACCTCAAACTGAGTTTGTTGGTAACCATACTTGTGGTAACCATTGTGGTGGTAACCACGTGAAGGTGGTACAATAATGTTAATGAAACCTGAATACCATGGTTACCATGGCTACCGAGTATGTATATATACATACATTTTAATTTTTATTATTATTATTTAATATTTTATTGTTTTTATTTTTAAGTTTTAAGTTTTTAATTTTAGTTTTTACTTTATATTTTGTGTTTTGATTTTGACCTAAATTGGTCATTTCTGTTGTTTTGATTTTGACATAAATTGGTTCTTTATACTGTTTTGATTTTTATTTCAATGTTTTATTGGTTGTGAACTTGGTTATTTGAACTTTTAACAAGTGATAACCATATTATTTTCGGTAACCATATTTTTTGTTGGAAAACTTTGATGGTTACCGTAGGATGGCCCCGTATCAAATTGACATCAAAGCTTAGGTTATCGACTTCAAAGTTGAGTCTTTTCATTCATCATAAAAAAAAACACAAAAAAAAAACAAATTTTTTTTTCCTTCAAAGACAGAGTCTCATAGTGACGTCAAGTTGCATCCGCCACCACCATCCGTCAACCTGCACCACCACAAATTTGATACGGGGTTAGCCGTAGGATGGCCTGATCTTCGACAATCAAGACTCAAAGACAAGAACGGAAGCAAAAGACTCAAGAACACCAAACAATTACTCGATATCGACGAGAACAAACAAAACGCAGCAACTCGATGAAGACTCTAAGACTCGAAATCGATTAAGAGAAACAAAAGAAGACTCGATCAAACGAAAACAATAAAGACCGATAGATTGGGTGATTCGAACTAAAATAGAACGAGATAAAGACCCCAGACCTCCTAAGAGGGTAGGAACCAAATACCAACGAATATAAAGCCCGCCTCTACAACCTTACACAATCAAGCGGACAACTTGGAGGCACAAGAAGGGGACTTGTGAATACCAGGATCACCAAGTCTTGCGAAGTTGATGAACACAAGGCAAACCAAACTAATAACAACACATCGAAACCTATCCCACGCAGGGAAACTCGGTTCCTCCCTAGGAGAACTCTCCAAATCTGACTTTTTGTCAAAAATTAAATTCAAATATCTAAATCTTATTGAATGAAAGAAGCGTTTAAATAGAAAAATAACTAGGGTTTGGTTGGATTCCTTAGAGGCTAAGGATTGCTTGCCAAACTTAATCCTAACTAGATAAAAATATCCTAATTAATAAAGATAAAACTAATTAGATATAATATCAATTAATTGAAAAAGTCAACTAATAGATATTATTCTAATTTACATTATTCATAAATAAATATAAGAATAAAATGATAAATTAAATATGGAAAGATAATTATTTTCGTCCAAATAGTGATCAGCTGCAAAGATGTTGATTTTCGGCCATTTTCTCGGTAGATTCTGGAAACACCTTCAACATCAAAGTTGTAGATCTCTTCGTCCTTGTTCCGACAAGGTATGACACGATCCAATCAGATTAATATGGACTCCGAACGACCCATTTTACTGAGACGTCGCAAAGCTGTCAAATCTGCTGAACGAATCCAAACTTGTTGATAAGCACCACTTATTTTCCCTTCATCACAAGGGGATTCAAAATAATACAAACAATATTATAGCTCGGTAACCATGGTAATTTACCGATGGTAACGTGGTAACCACGACTTGTGGTTGGTATGTTGTATGAAAATTTGCGTACCACCAATTGGTGGTTGGTACGTGGTAATCACCATTTTTTGTGGTTACCGTACCATGTCAACCCTAGAAATACCGGTTTGACAACCAAATGAAAAGCGAAAATAAAATAAAAGGGGAATGACATTAAATGAGTGTTAAGAAAAAAACCCAAAGAAAATAAAAGGGGGAGTGCATTAAATTGACCTTAGAAAAAAAAGCCAAAAATAAAAAAAATAAAATAACGGAATTGCTACTCACACGGTGAATATACAACCGTTTGCACAGAAAGCTTTCGCAATCACGCATCTGGGCATGGATACGCTGTGCAAATTGCCGATTGCGAAGCACATGTGTGCGAAATCTGGGCAAAGTTCCATATGAATGCAATCGCGCCCACTGCAGGATCGCGGTTTACCTGACTACATAAAATTAATTATTGATTATTTTTCTTTAATAATTTTACCTAATCTAACTATAGAAAATAATATTTATAAAATTAGGAAATACGTCAAAATTGGTAAAAAAAATCAATTAAAAAGACATAAAGAAGTTTTAAAAAAATAGTCGTTAGACTCGGTGGATCGACGTTCAAAATAGAAGTAACAATCATATTAACGTTGCTGGCGTGGCAAGCCATCCCCCACTTGCCCCACCCTGTTGCCCCACACGAATCCCACTCATCTCTCATGATCCCTTCTCTCATAAATCGTTATTTTCTTGTTCATCTCTCACTAAATTCTTCCATTTTCGACCTACTGATCAATTCATGATGTTTTGAAGGGCCCGAAAGAGTACGACATGGCGGAATTGGTAGCTATGAAAGGTTTATTTAGATATGATTTCCAATATAGTAGTGATTCATTTGCGAAAATGGTCACTTTGCACATTGTTTAATATTTAAAATTGGATGAGTAACCCTCTCAGTCCCGTTTACTGCCCAATTTCTCGTCAAGCTGTCACTAGAAAAATTAAGAAATGTTTTATATGCCGAAAAACAACAAATAGTTGAGTATTCTAAAAAACAACAAATAGTTGAGTCTTCTAAAAGTTTCAATTTGTTGTGATATTTGGATCGATCAATGGCAAGAGCATTCTTATACAGATATCAGTTGCCATTGGGTCGATGAAAAGTTCACTTTGAACAAGAGGGTTTTGCCTTTACGTCTATTTGAAGAGTCACACACTACTTGTAACATAACTCGTTTAATTTAAACTATTTTACAAGAATACAAATTGACTCAAAGAGTTTTTTCAAATGGTTTTGACAATCCCTCCGTAAACACGGCTTCTATTGAAGAATTAATTCAATATTGTAGCCCCTAGACCGGAGGAACATTATTTTTTCACATTTGTTGCACACTGCACATTTTTAACTTATTTGTCCAGGACGCTATACAATATTTACAATCTTATGACGAACCTATTCGTTTTGTTCTTAAGAACCTCTAGAAGTGTAAAACACTATGTGACCAGTGTAAGACCTTTTGTAAGAAAAACAACGTGACACTAAAGAAGTTTCCTAGGGATGTTTCAACCCGGTGGAACTCCACTTACTTAATGATTCATGAATCGTATGTGTATAGAGATTTCCTATTTGCTTTTGCAACCCAATACATCGAAGGGTCTGATGTTTTTGGTGAAATTTGGATAACAACTAGAGACATCATGAAAGTTTTTAAAGTTTTTCACATCGCTACTAAAATGTTTAGTCATGCTTACATCCCTACCTCACATTTGTTTTATTTTATCACCATGAATGTTGCAATAGCCCTAAACGATGGGTTGCATGTATTCTCAATCTACCAAGCCGTGATGTAAGGGCTAAATGATTAACCTACTACACAAACGTTCCTGATATTTTTTTCGTAGCAACGTGTTTTGGCCCTAGAGTTAAGGTCCCCGAATTTAAAAGATTTGTAGAAAACTATTATCCTTTGTTGGGGATTGAAGATGATCCCGCTTGCAATGTACATGTTACAATTTCTAGAGTTAGAGAATTACTTCAACAATTGTATGATCTTTATGCCAGAGGTATTTGCCCATCTCAATCGCCCCTGCTCCCACGGCGGCCTCGTCTCGCACTATGATTACTGCGTGAACGAAGGCTCTTGCGAAAGACACTTTTAGCACAAAGTGATCAAGGACCTCGTCGACCCTCACTCGAGCTCGATGAATATTTATCTACTAACTTTGATTTTCTTGATGATGAGGCGAAAGATTTCGACGTTATGGAATGGTGAAGGCATCTATAAAGATTGTGGTACCCTACTTTACAAGTAATGCTAGTCAAATTCTTAGAGTACCTTTTTCAACCGTTGCAGTTGAGCAACTTTTTAGTTAAGGCGAATAGATCTTAATGGCCAAAAGATCATCTACACTCCCGGAGACCCTTTAGCTGCAAGTTCTACTCTGCGATTGGAAGTGGGTAGATGATAGTCCAGAGAATCCACCTCTCCACCGAATCAGACCCGGATAAACGATTCAACGACGACACTACATCAATCAGGAGCTGAGGTGGAGACGCTATGAGAACGTAAGCGGGGATTCAATACTACATGTAAAAGAACCGAAATGATATGTATGCAAATGGGAAATCAGTGTAAGCCTTTTTTTCCCCAATGACAAATAAAATAAGGGCTCGTTTGGTTCAATGTGGGAAATTGAAATTCTCAGGAAGTTACTTCATGAGAATTGAATTTCCGGGAAGTCAAATTGATGGGAATTGTGAAAATGTGCTTGGTTGATTTTTTTATTTTAGTGGTTTAAAAGGGGGAATTGAAATTTTCCAAATGCAAAAGGGTGGAAGTTGAACTTACCTAGGGGAGACTAGGTAAGTGAACTTCCTCCAAATTGGAGGAATTTAACTTCCCGGAAAATTGAATTCATGGGTTTTCATTTTTTAAAAATATAAACCAAACGCAGATATTTCTCCAATTTCCTGGGAATTTCTACTTCCTGGGTTTTTGACATATCAACCAAACACGCTCTAAGATATATATTTCCACATAAAAAAACATTAAATTTTTTTTTTTTAAATTTTCTAATATGGCGGGACCCGCCTACTCCGTGGGTTCGACTTTGGGTTATCACATTCCGACCCGTGAGTCACTGGGTCAAATCTATCGATCTGGCGGGTCAGACCCGTGGACATGCACATGTGGGAGTGGACACCCAAATTACACATATCTTGTAAAGATACAACGTTGCTAGTATCATTCACCATGTTTGATTATATGTGGATGTGGCACACCAGGCTGGATTAGGCTTGCTAGGTTGAATGAGACATGGTAGAGGCGAGTTGGGTCGGGTTTGTGCCTCACCTACAAATTATGTAGTAAAGTACCTTTACTACAGCTGGCAATACCCGACCCGATCCGAGAAAATCGATCCGAATGATCCGACACCGAACCCGATCGACACCCGAATAGATTTTAAAAAGTTCGGAACCGAGACCGACCGATCCGACCCGAACTCCGCCCGAACCCGATAGCAAACCGAACCCGATATTAACCCGAACCCGATTATACCCGAATGAACCGACCCGACAACAACCCGAAGACCGAAACTGATACGTTTGGGATACCCGATCCTTCGCCTGTGGGCTTCAGATCAAGAACCACGCCGTATATTTGCTCCGATCTTGCAATGCTCTTTGATATCTCCTGATTGGGAACAATTCAAACAAGTGATTAATATTCTGATTTAGCGACAGAATAATACTTAGACATATTCAGCAACTCTTAGAACACAGAAATAGCGACAGAAAGAGAGAGAGCGAGGGACTGGGATGCGCGGAAGTCGGGAGCGCCTGGCGCTGGTCTTCGGCACACAGGACCGGGGGTCCTCAGGGTGTGCGAGTGGGAGCGCGGGTGAGGAAGCGCTCACTGGCAGCGAAGGAGCTCGCGGGAGCTGGCGCCTGGACGCGCGAGAGCGAGGACACGGGGGCCGCGCTCGCTGGGAGCGGATCTCCTCGCGGACGACGCCAAGGGCTTGCGTCTCTCTTCTTGCGACAGTTTCCGAATTTTGGTTTGTGTTTGGCCTAGGGTTTGCCGATGGAATCAAGGTGTGGGTTGTGGTTTGTGATTGCCGAAAATAACAAGGACATAGAACACAATAGCTTTGGGATTGATAATCGAAGAACCCTTGATCCGTTAAGGATTTCTTCAATTCTATTTCAATCTGGTTAATTCAAAGTGCGGAAACATGAATTTATAGTAAAGCTATGAGCTATCTAACCAATCCTTCCTTGCAAAGGAAAGAGGTTTGGATAGATTAATTCTATCTAAGATAAAGGAAATAACTTAAAGATAAATAATCCTAAGAAGATAGAAATATAATAACTTGGTGGGAAAGTAATATATCTAGAAGAGATATAATTAATTTCCACCTTATTTATCTAATTGCATAAAATAACAACTAATTAAATAACTTTAATTTCGGCCCAAGCACAAGGACACTCGGCCCAACCTTCTCGACAAGACCAAAGGCCCACTCGGCCGAGTGTTCTCTTGGTGATGCCGAGTTCAGTTGATTCATGGCGGGTGCAGACGAGTCTTCATGAGCTTCGTGTGTGGACGTAGGCTCACTTCCTGTGCTGGCGGTGTAACCTTGAGCCAAGTGATCCAGGGCGGCCTGAACCCTTGCTCTAACGTTCCATGGTGACGGACAAGAAAGGCCTTGGTTGCATTTTGAATCTTCTTAGCCTTTGAACGAGTGACAGGGCCATCAAATGGAATCTTCATGTTGTCCTCAATGTCACCAGGAGTCATCGATAATTGAGCGGCATCATTCTCCTCCACTTGACTTCGATTTGTCCTCAAATCGTCGTCAGAGTCATCGTCAGGCACGAACAAGGATAGATCGGCGACGTTGAATGTAGAATGGACGCTGTATTTATCGGCAGGGAGATCCATCTTGTATGCATTAGCACCCATCTTCTGAACCACTCTGAATGGTCCATCTCCCCTGGGGTCCAGCTTAGATTTCCGTTGTTGCGGAAACCTTTCCTTCCTGAGATGCAGCCAGACCAGATCACCAACGTCGAACTGCAAATCCTTGCGATGCTTGTCCTTCGCGGCCTTGTATTGCGCAGTCTTCCTTTCCAGCTGCGCCTTGGTACACTCATGCAAGCTTTTGATGAAGTCCACTTGCTTAGCTGCATCCACGCTCTCCTTGTCCTTATATGGCCGAGGCATCATGTCCACTGGAGTCAATGGATTTCGGCCATATACTACCTCGAAGGGGGTCATCTTTGTTGCAGAGTGCCTAGACCTGTTATATGCAAACTCTACAAATGGTAGACAGTCTTCCCATCTCCGGAGGTTAGTTCGCAGCATGACTCTAAGGAGAGCCCCAAGAGTTCTATTTGTGACCTCAGTTTGGCCATCAGTTTGGGGGTGACAAGAAGTAGAAAATAGCAGTTTTGTACCCAATTTAGACCATAAAGTTTTCCAAAAAGAGCTTAAGAATTTAGGATCACGGTCAGAAACTATAGACAATGGCAATCCATGTAAGCGAACAACATCTTTGAAGAATAAATGAGCAACATGAATAGCATCATCAGTTTTATGACAAGGTATAAAGTGAGCCATTTTGGAAAATCTGTCTACAACAACAAATATGGAATCATGACCCTTAGAAGTTCTAGGTAATCCTACAATAAAATCCATAGAAACATCTTCCCAGGGTGCATTAGCAATTGGCAAAGGTTGGTATAGACCATTAGCATTGGATTTCGATTTGGCTTTAGCACATGTAACACAACTTTTGACAAATCTCAGCACATAATTAGACATTTTAGGCCAAAAGTAATGTTCCTTTAGTCCAGCTAGTGTTTTTTCGAAACCCCCATGTCCCCTAGATTCATGTATTTCTTGGGTTAACAATCGGCGAATAGAAGAAGATGGGATACAAAGCTTGCCCATCTTGAACAAATACCCATTATCAACAAAAAATGAATCTACTTCACCTTTGGACACACATTGAGCATATATAGTTTTAAAGAAACTATCAGAAGCATACAGTTCTTTGATTAATGCAAAACCCAAAACATGTGCATCCATATGGTTTAAGAGGACATACCTTCGTGATAGCGCGTCAGCTACCACATTATCCTTTCCCTTTTTGTGGTGAACCACATAGGAAAAGGTCTCTATGAACTCCACCCATCGAGCAAGTCGCCTGCTGAGCACTGCTTGTCCTTTGAGATACTTGAGAGCTTCATGATCCGAATGAATCACAAACTTCTTAGGCCAGAGATAATGTTGCCAAGTCTGTAAGCAGCGAACCAATGCAAATAGCTCCTTGTCGTAGGTAGAATAGTTGAGCTCAGCGGTGCCCAACTTTTCACTGAAGTAGGCGATCGGACGCTTGTTCTGTAGCAGGACCCCTCCAATGCCAGTGCCAGAAGCGTCACACTCTAGCTCAAAAGGTTGAGCAAAGTCAGGTAACTGCAGCACTGGGGCGTGTGTCAGGCGATCCTTGAGAGCGTCGAAAGCCTTTTGATGTGAGTCAGACCAGCGAAATGTCACATCCTTCTTTGTCAGCTCATGTAGGGGGGCGGCAATTAAGCTGAAATCCTTGACAAAACGTCGATAGAAGCCAGCCAGGCCCAAGAATGAGCGGACATGGGTGGGTGTAGTCGGCCTAGCCCACTCCTGAATAACACGAATCTTCTCCTCATCCACCTTTAATCCAGATGCAGTCACTACAAAACCAAGAAAAATGGTAGACTCGGATGCAAAAGAACACTTCTTTAAGTTGGCATATAATTTCTCTTTCCTAAGACAATCAAAGACCAATTTTAAGTGACTTAAATGATCATGCATATTCTTGCTATAGATTAAAATATCGTCAAAATAGACAACGACAAATTTTCCTAAGTGTCTTCTAAGCACATGGTTCATAAGCCTCATAAATGTAGAAGGTGCATTTGTCAAACCAAAAGGCATTACTAACCATTCATATAAGCCATACTTAGTTTTAAAAGCCGTTTTCCATTCATCACCCTGTTTCATCGTAATTTGATGATATCCACTTCTAAGGTCAATTTTAGAAAAAATAGCAGCACCATGAAGTTCATCAAGCATATCATCTAAACGAGGAATAGGGTGGCGATACTTAACCGTTATTTGGTTGATTGCGCGGCAATCAACACACATGCGCCAGGAGCCATCCTTCTTTGGAACCAAAATGACAGGCACGGCACAGGGAGACAGGCTTTCACGAACAAAGCCCTTGTCCATCAATTCTGTGACTTGGCGTTGCAGCTCCTTTGTTTCCTCAGGACTAGCTCTATAGGCGGCGCGATTAGGCAAGGCTGCTCCAGGCACAAAGTCAATCTGGTGCTCAATACCTCGAATAGGAGGTAAGCCTTGGGGTAGTTCAGCTGGAAGCACATCCAAATAATCATGCAGAAGAGCAGCAATAGGTGCAGGAATATGACTCAATTCAACATTAAGTAATACCTGTTTCATTACCAGAAGAATATGAGGTCGGTGAGCATTCCATGTGATGGTCCCTTGCTGAGGGTTAGAGACCAACGATCGACGTTCCACAGAGCCCTGAAGTGATGCAGAAGAGGGCTTAGATGACGTCGAATGGGGAGAAGAAGTCGTCAAGGGGGTTGCAGGGGCGGCGGCGGGCGCAGCTGTTGAGGCCCCGGGCGCGGCATGCTGGGCAGCGGGCGCGGCATACGTGGCCGCGGGTGCGGCTTGTTCAGCCGGCCTTCCTTTGAGCTTCTCCACTCTTTCAGCTTCTCTTTCGGCGTCCTTTTGTTGCTTTTTGCGAACCTGGTCCTTCAGAATAGTGTGTGGCGAAAGGGGTAGGAGAGTAACTCTCCTCCCGTTATAGGTGAAAGCATATGTATTTGCACGACCATCATGAAGAACAGAACGATCATATAACCAAGGACGGCCTAATAATATATGACTACAATCCATGCGAGCAACATCACATAATATTTTATCATGATATGTTCCAATAGAAAGGGAAACTAAACATTGTTTGGTGACCAATATATCAGAACCATCATCAGTAATGCCATTTAAACCATAGTGAGTAGCTCGAGGAGTAGTAGATAAATGTAGGAAATTCACTACCTTTTCACTGATGAGATTGCAGCAACTCCCACCGTTGATGATAAGGCTTAAGGTAGCCTCGCGAACCAAGCATCTTGCGTGGAAAATGTTCTCCCTTTGATCAGCCATGGGAGATTCCTGAATGTGTAGGACCCGTCGATTGATAATGCAAAGCAGGTTGTCGTACTGGGAAGTATCGATCTTCTCAATAGGCTCAGTCGACTGGTCCTCCTCCACTTCACTTGAAATTACCAGGTCCTCAGCAGTCTCCTCCTCATAGTAATGGTCTCCCAAATCATTGAGAAGGACCTTCCGTTTCTGAGGGCAATTGCGAGAGACATGCCCAGAACCACCACAAGTGAAGCAGCGGATGTCTTTGTTGCGATCTGTAGATGGTGCAGCAACTCTTCTAGTTTCAACCTGATAACCCTATTGAGGTGAGTTGGAAACTCCCTTTTGCTGCATAGAAGGGTTAGAAGTAGAAGGCTTAGATTGACTAGAAGGGTTAAAGGGAACAAACCTGCGACCTTGAGAGGTCTGGTCAAGTCGATTCCTCTGTTGCCGAAACTGCTGCTGCTGTTGCTCATACAGAAGCTGTGCTTTATGAGTCAAAGTGTTAATATCTTTAATGGAATGGATAGATAAAGGATTTTTAATAGAGATATTAAGACCAGCAAGAAATTGAGTACACAAAGCACGTTCAGTAAGATAAACATTAGCCTGATGGGAGAGTCGTTCCAACTCATCCCTGTAGTCATTGGGAGAGCGAGTTCCTTGGCGGCAGGTTGCCAGTTGCATCCTCATGGACTCTGTGTATTCCTCAAGCACATGTCTCTTCTTCAAGAGATAGCGAAGTTGTGGCCAGGTTTCAACAGGTTGCTTGTCCTGACCACGGCGCATCTCACGAGTGCGGAACCACCAGGTGCGAGCTTTACCTACTAAATGCAATATAACAACTTCCAATCTCTCCGTTTCCTTATAGCGTAAATGTTCAAGCATATAGTCAGTATGTTGTTCCCAAACAAGATAAGCTTCAGGATCAGTGTTACCATCAAAGGTTTCGAATTTAAGCTTAACATCTCGTCTTTGAATAGCTTGAGCATTATCAAATCTAGGACGACCAAAATTAGGAGGGGGTAAATCATCAAAGTTAGGATTTACCTCATGGTAAGCATCCTCCAAATGTGGGTGCTCATATAGATCATTGTTGCTGCGGCTGTCATCCCAGTTAGCACGGCCATGCGGCGGGGGCTGTTGACGCTGATAAAACCTCCCTTGCTGTTGATGATGTGGCGGTGTATACCCACGACGATCTTGGTTGCCATTGAAGTCGTCCAGATGATCGTTGTCATTTTCTCCAGTGAAAGGATTAGGAGGGGCAGACTTAAGCGGGATATGTAATTGACCAGAAGGAGGGGGTTTAACAGCATAAGAAGTATTACCTGGAGGGGTTACATTACCTGACTGTGGAGTGGGGTTGACTGGCGGGGTAGGGTCGGCAGGGGGCGGCATCCCATATTGGGGTGTAGAACCAGAAGCCTCCTGTTGTTTCCTTTCATCCAGGTGTCGCAAAACACCGGTTATCGACCGAGAAGTGACCAAGTTAGCCTGATTGACTACTTGATCATTGAAGCGCTTGTTCCAACGCTCCTCAGCAGCTTCGAGCTGTTTCCTATGATCTTCTTTAGCAGCTTCGAGTTCTTTCCGATGTTCTTCCTTAGCAGCTTTAGTAGCGGCCTGAATAATATGGTTTAAGGCCTCATCGGAAATAGGGATAGGGGGGTAGTTCCGTCGGCTGACATGTTCCTACAATATCAAAAGAGCAACAAGTAACCGAAGCAAAGACCAGAAACCAAGTAATGCAAGCTCTAGTGATTCCTAAGAGTGATTCAAGTTTTAGAAATCAAAGAGCGAGAAAACAAGGCACAATATTCAAGCAATTCCCCTGGACACAGAATTTTGCAATATTGAAGACAACAAGTAATAATCAAGAACCAAGTAATATTCAAGCAATTCCCCTGGACACAGAATTCCCCTGGATACCACTTGATACGTTTGGGATACCCGATCCTTCGCCTGTGGGCTTCAGATCAAGAACCACGCCGTATATTTGCTCCGATCTTGCAATGCTCTTTGATATCTCCTGATTGGGAACAATTCAAACAAGTGATTAATATTCTGATTTAGCGACAAAATAATACTTAGACATATTCAGCAACTCTTAGAACACAGAAATAGCGACAGAAAGAGAGAGGACTGGGATGCGCGGAAGTCGGGAGCGCCTGGCGCTGGTCTTCGGCACACAGGACCGGGGGTCCTCAGGGTGTGCGAGTGGGAGCGCGGGTGAGGAAGTGCTCGCTGGCAGCGAAGGAGCTCGCGGGAGCTGGCGCCTGGACGCGCGAGAGCGAGGACGCGGGGGCCGCGCTCGCTGGGAGCGGATCTCCTCGCGGACGACGCCAAGGGCTTGCGTCTCTCTTCTTGCGACAGTTTCCGAATTTTGGTTTGTGTTTGGCCTAGGGTTTGCCGATGGAATCAAGGTGTGGGTTGTGGTTTGTGATTGCCGAAAATAACAAGGACATAGAACACAATAGCTTTGGGATTGATAATCGAAGAACCCTTGATCCGTTAAGGGTTTCTTCAATTCTATTTCAATCTGGTTAATTCAAAGTGCGGAAACATGAATTTATAGTAAAGCTATGAGCTATCTAACCAATCCTTCCTTGCAAAGGAAAGAGGTTTGGATAGATTAATTCTATCTAAGATAAAGGAAATAACTTAAAGATAAATAATCCTAAGAAGATAGAAATATAATAACTTGGTGGGAAAGTAATATATCTAGAAGAGATATAATTAATTTCCACCTTATTTATCTAATTGCATAAAATAACAACTAATTAAATGACTTTAATTTCGGCCCAAGCACAAGGACACTCGGCCCAACCTTCTCGACAAGACCAAAGGCCCACTCGGCCGAGTGTTCTCTTGGTGATGCCGAGTTCAGTTGATTCATGGCGGGTGCAGACGAGTCTTCATGAGCTTCGTGTGTGGACGTAGGCTCACTTCCTGTGCTGGCGGTGTAACCTTGAGCCAAGTGATCCAGGGCGGCCTGAACCCTTGCTCTAACGTTCCATGGTGACGGACAAGAAAGGCCTTGGTTGCATTTTGAATCTTCTTAGCCTTTGAACGAGTGACAGGGCCATCAAATGGAATCTTCATGTTGTCCTCAATGTCACCAGGAGTTATCGATAATTGAGCGGCATCAGAAACACCCGACCCGATTATATCCGACACCCGAAATCACCCGAACCCGATTATAACCGACACCCGAAATCACCCGAACCCGATTATATCCGACGCCCGAATCACCCGAACCCGATTATATCCCAGGCTGAAATAACCTGAATATTTGCCCTTCAAGTTAACTTAATTCCCTTTTAACATTATTTTTTCCCCCTTGTAATGATTCATTTTTCTACCTTATACCAATAACATTATCACAAATTAAATAAGATATATTTAGATTTGTGATTAATTATCTATTTCATTTTGGTTGCCATATTTATGTAATTTGATTGTAGATTTTTTTTCCTCTTAATTCCGCATATTTTTAATGCCTTAGGTTGCTAATTAGTCCATCAAACTCAATCACAAATCACAATATCTCTACTAATCCTCTGTTTTACCCATTGAAATACTTCACATTTGTAACTCAATTTCACACATGAAAGATTTTGTAGCATAACCATAATATAAATAAATAGGCAATAAAATGAGTACATAATTACACAATAACATGTAAGTTCAAAAGTGTAGGTCCATCTAGAGATTTTAGAGGCCCAACGGCAAGTTGACAACCAGAATTGACATTCCTAAACCAAGTTGTCTTGTCTGCATACTGCTGCTACTCTTGAACAAACCAAACCCGAGCAAAAGCAACCCATAATAGGTGATTGGGAGAGAACCAGAAAATAGGAAAGAGCATTTACACATAGCAGCCAAGGTGCACTCGTGGAACTGCAAGAATGCAACTATGCAAGACATGCATCCATAAGCAAAAATAATAATAAAAAAAAAGTGTGCTATACAAAAATAGTTACCACTCACCTGAAGCAATTATAGACCTACTCATTGTCAAAAAAAAATCAACTAAACCCTCCATAAATATTGTTAGTCCTTCATATACGAAAAGCAACCTTCAAAAAACAGTTAAAACTTCATATATCAAAAGAGACCTTCAAAAACCTATTGGAACCTGTCAAAGGCAATCAACACAACAAAAGAAAAGATCAAATCATGTAGCAACACTAATCCAATCCAAAATTTCTAATACTATTTACAGAAAAATACTAAAAATATCAATTAATCAAATGTCAATAAAATATAACTTTTAAACAAAATAAATACTTACTAAACTTCTTCGACGCCCAAGTCATTATTTGAAGCCAATTGCAAAGAAGTGCCATTCAAAATGAAATCTGACCATAAATTTTATATTGTTAGTAAATATACTAAACTAAATTAATAATAATGAATAACATAACAAAATATATTATGATTTAACAACTTACCATCATATCCGGTTAGCCAATTTTTTGTGGTCACTAGTGCATCAACGTTTTTTGACAAAAGAGAACTTCTCCATTTGCTCAAAATTCTACCTCCCATACTGAATGTTGACTCAGAAGCAACAGAAGTAATTGGAATAGCTAATATATCTCTTGCAATGACACAAAGTATTGGGAAACGAGAAGAATTTTCTTTTCAATAACTAAGAACATCAAGCTCTTCTGAGATATCTTTGCGTTTTTCATCCAAATAAATATCCAACTCACTTTTTTCAGAATCACATCGGTCATAATTTGCAAATTCCTACATGATGTAAAACCAATAAACTCAAAAGTTTGCATTTAAACAAGTACAAATAAAATTATATAATATAAATGAAAAGGCTTGAATACCTCAATATGAATTCTTTTTTTACTTTTAAAGCTTCCAGTTTGCGCTGAACTCCTAACTTCAATTGAACTCTCTGCACTTGCTGAACTCACAACTCTAGCTGAACTCCTTAAGCCTCCAACTGAATTATGATATTCCTCAAAAATTTCCACCAAACTTGATTGCACTTTCTTCCCTATTTCTTCCCCTTCCACCTTTCCATGTGCTTTAATTAAAGCAAACTTCACAAACTTCAGCTTATATCTTGGATCAAAAACCATTGCTAATGCAAGCACCAAAACAAACACTTTCCAATATTTGCTGAACTTTTCCATCATTGCACTAGCTGCAGCTTTTATATCAGCATCATCACTTTCAATTGCCGTTTGCAAACGACACTGTATTGCAAATGCTTCTGGAAAATACAGATTAGCAGTTGGGTAATCACTTCCTGAAAACAAAGTAGTTATTTCATAAAAAGGTTCCAACAACTCACAGATCTTCTCAATTTTGTCCCACTCATCATATCCAAGATGATATTTAGAGACAATACCATCCATCTCCCCAAAATACCGATGCAAAACAGGACGATATTTCAATGCCCTCTCAAGCATGATATATGTTGAATTCCACCTTGTAGGCACATCAATCCATAATTTACAAGTATAAGAAATCCTAGAATTCTTAAACAAATCAATAAACTTCTGCAATCTTGCTTCAGAACCATCAATATACTTTATGCCCTCTCTAACTTTTGATATCAAGTCTTTAATTGGCTTCAATCCATCTTGAACTATCAAATTCAGCACATGAGCACAACAACGCACACGAACATACTTTCCATTACAAACCAAGTTCTTAAGTTCCACTTCTTTCAAGTTTGATATCATCCTATCCATATTGCTTGCATTATCAGCCGTTATAGAAAATATCTTTCCTTCAATTCCCCAATCTGAAAGAACTTTAGCCATTTCGACAGATAATTCATAACCACAATGAGAAGGAGGACAATGTTGAAAACTAAGTACCTTACAATTTAGTTTCCAACTATGATCAATGTAATGGGCTGTAACACACAAATAACCTCGTGAAGTGCATGCAGTCCACAAATCACAAGTCAAGCAAATCCTACCAGGAAGCCCTTTTAAAACATTCACAATTTTTTCTTTTAAATCCATATGCATTTCCAAGCATTCCTTCTTTATGGTATTTCTCGAAATTGGTTCAAAGTTGTCATTTAGGTACTTCAAAACCTCTCTAAAACCTTCATGCTCAACAACTGAAAAACTATATCCATGTCTCATAATAGCCCCAGCAAGCAATCTACGAAACACTTTTCTCGTAATTGGCTGCTTGTATCAGTGGTAAGTTATAGAAATAATTTAGCTATACAATGAGGGAATAAAGGAAACAATTACCCATTAAAGAAGATAATGAGTTGGAATCAACAATTCCATCAAGTGACACCCTTCTATTTTCATGTGAACCATCCATGATTTGAAATTGAATGCCTATGCTTCTTGTGCTCTAAACTGAAAAATAAATAAACAAACGAAGGTTACACCAACTGAAGGCTTTTTTTTGTTGCAATTAGATATCAATGCAAGTTTATGCTACTAAATAGAAAGTCTCACAAATATAGAGAATGGAGGTAAAGTCCAAAATTATGAAATGAACAGTTTAATTGAACTCAATATATAATTAACAAGAAAATTGGGTTAAAATTGTAAAACTATAAACAAATTAAGAGTGACCTCTTTCTTTTCCTTTGTTTCTACAATTCTACTAATTTGAGTGTGTCACTGTTCATCATCTTCTTCAAATGGTTCATCCATCTATAATTATTTGTCAAAGATTAAACTAAGGATTTTATTTTTAATCTCTATCGATATAGATACATGAGATCCAAATGACCTGTATACACCCCAATTTCCCAATTTCTAGCCAAGGTTGAATACTAAATTTATCAAACATCAAATATGAACAATTTGGGGAGATGGAGGTCAAATCGAGGTTGGCTTCAGACCCTAGATCCTCCACGCCGACACCGATCGGAGAGAAGATAGAAGAGGAACGGGCCTGCCGAAGAGTACCGGCTGGTGGCTGATACTACTCTGACAGAACGCCGACCGGAGAGAAGATAGAAGAGGAGGAAGACGAACCTGAGACAGTGGAGAGCGTCGCCCGATCAGATCCAAGCAGCCAAGCAGGAGCTTTGATTCGAGAATGGAGAAGAAGAGCAAAAGGGGTTGAACAAGGCTGCTTCTTAATCGCCCAAGCCCTAGCCCCAAATCGAGTCTTGCCCCCAAATAAGGAGATTGAGGTTTTTAGGGTGTAAAATTAAAATGAATTTAATAATTTAGTATTTTGTAAAATTGCAAGGTAAATGAAAATGTACTATGTTACTATGTACGACACTTTTCTTTCTTTTTTTTAATTATTTAAGTTTCCTCCTAAATTTTCCATTTTTTTTAATTCCCTCCCAAAACAACATTTACTTTTACTTCCCTCCCAAATTTTGGGTTGTTCTTTTATTTATTTTATATCTTTTTATCCTTTATTTAGTTTAATGATCAAATTATAGTATTACACATTCTTGATTTTTTTTGTTTTTATTATTTAACTGACAAATATTAAGTTGTAGTTATAATTTTAAATTTATTCCATCTTTTTTCTATTAATTCTCTTACTAAGATGATATATTTTTCTATTTTATAATTTGTATTCCTTTTTAAAACTTATATATTTCAAAAATATTTAAGTTTTTTAGTTGTTATAGAATATATATTATATGATCAATGAAGAAATATACTCTTTAACAATAAATTTGTAAATATTATTTTTAATCGTATTAACAATAAAATTGTAAGCGTTCTTTCTAGAACGATATAATGGAAAATACTTCAGACTAAAAAAAAATATAATGGAAAATACAAGTTAAAACTATTTTAGTAGAATTTTTATTTTCTATTTATCTAGGAATTCATTCTTTAGCAATAATAATTTTCAACTAACTATTGAAAATATACTATAGTTATTGAATCTTCGATATCAAATTAGATATGAAGTTTGGATAGATCTTACTTTGGACCAATATCATAACATCTGATAATTATCATTTAGATGGAAGAAATCTTGTTTCATTTAAGCAGTGTAATGTACTGATATTTTATTTTTAATCATATTAACAATAGATTTGTAAGTACTCTTTCTAGAACGATATAATGGAAAACACAAGTTAAAACTATTTTAGTAGAATTTTTCTTTTCTATTTATATAGGAATTCATTCTTTAGCAATATTAATTTTCAACTAACCATTCAAAATATACTATAGTTATTGAATTAATCTTAATTATCAAATTAGATAATATGAAGTTTGGATAAATCTTACTTTGGATCAATATCATAAGTCATAACATTTGATAATTCTCATTTAGATGTCATAAATCTTATTTCATTTAAGCGATGTACTAATATTTTATTTTTAATCACATTAACAATAGATTTGTAAGTGATCTTTCTAGAACGATATAATGGAAAATATAATTTAAAATTATTTTAGTAGAATTTTGCTAGGAATTCATTCTTTAGCAATAATAATTTTCTACTAACCATTCAAAATATACTATATAGTTATTGAATCTTAGTTATCAAATATATTATATAATATCAAGTTTGGATAAATCTTACTTTAGACCAATATCATAACATTTGATAATTCTCATTTAGATGAGATAAATCTTATTTTGTTTAAGAGGTGTACTAATATTATATTTTTAATCAAGAAAAGACTACCTATACAATCCAACTTTAAACTATATTGGTATATCCTATAACACGCTATAAATTCATAATATTACTATACAGAATACAGTGCAAATACACATTATAATATATATAGATTAAGATCGAATTGATAAGAAATAACTTCAGTATAAAAAGATAAATATCTCATATATAAATTATTATTATAAATATGACTAAAAATCTAAAACATCGATTAATGTTGAGTTACAACTTGTATAATGCAAAATTTGAATCAAATTGAAATTTTAATAAAATAAAAGTTTGGTTTAACTAAAATTGATTTCATTTATCCAATTTGAGTCATACGGTGGATTTGATAGAAACTTGATTCAAGTGAACCTCAATTTGACGGAAACTCGATTCAAACGAAATCCGATTCAACCAAAAAAAGAAACTCAATTTAAGTGAAACTCTATTCAACTAAAACCCCATTTGACCAAAAACCCGTTTCAGTCGAAACCCGATTTAATCGAAGTCCAGTTTGACCGAAGCTCGATTCAAACGAAACCCGATTGGACTGAAACCCAATTGGACCGAAGCCCGATTTGACCGAAGTCCGGTTTGACCGAAACCCGATTTGTCCGAAATCCGAAATTGCTCGATCAAATTATAACCGAAAACCCGGTTGTATCCGAAAAAAACAACGCCCGATTGAACCCGAACCGACCCGACCCGACCCGAATTGTCATAACACCCGATACCAACCCGAGCCTGATTTATCCCGAAACCGAATAACCTGACCCGAACCCGACCCGACTCGCCCGATTGCCACCCCTAACCTTTACTTTATTTTTAATCGTGGAAAAAAATAGAATGCCATGAAATTATTAAAATATTGTTATAATATTTTAATTGAAAACACGTAGTACTATTATATTTTGGACAATAAAATCTAGAGAAAGTGTACTATAATGGTCGACCTTGTTCTACTCAGAGGGCTCAAAACCTATAAAACCGAGCTTGAAAAACAAGCTCGCATCCATTAATGCTCGGGTGATGATCTCATCCATTACAAATATTATATATATTATATTATATTTAATTCTATCATCCTAGCACAAACCCTATAATCCATGAAATCAGAATCTTTAAAGATCTAAGTAGAAATCAACCACAAAACAAACAAACAAAAATCCAAAAGGGAGATATCATGATTTAAGATCAAATGGACCAGTGGGATCGAGCTGCTTGCACATGCACAAGTAGGCCAGATAGAGCAACCGATCCTTGGCGGCGGTGCGGTGGTGGCAGTTGTGCTTGCAGAAGTACTTGAGCTGCTCCCCGGTGCGACATCCGAGCATCTGACTTAGGAACAGGAAAAGCCAATTGATGTTCTTCTTCTTCCCCTCTATCTCCGGCCTCACGGTGTTCTTCTGATGGCAGAAAGCGCAATCCGGCAGGACCGGGTTCATCCATATATCCGGGGCGCGGTGTTTTAGCTGCTCCATATGACTCACCAGAAAAGAGCCCACCTCGACAAACTTCGTCTCCAAATCAAACGTCATCTCATAGCTCCTCTCGCATTTCCTACACTTCACCCGACCCGTAATCGACCTGTGGCCGTGGCTTATTAGCGTCTTGAAAGGGTGGATCCCACACCGCTTGTCCGTTGCCCATGGATATGGTGGCGGGATGGTCTCGCTCTTGGCACCTGAGCGTGTCTGCTTCTGACGGGATTGCTGACGCCGTGGCGTGTTGCCTGTTGACGATGATGACGGTGTCTCGTGATTCACGAGGGCCGGTGGTTGAACCGAAACTCTGGGAGAAGGGTTAGGGTTAGGGAGGGGGCCGTTGGTTGGCAGAGAGCGGAAGAAAAAGGGTTGCAATTTGATTGGCGGTGATGGTGGCGGTGATGACACCACAAGGCTGCGGTTTTGGTGGCCCGGTTGTTGCATTGGTGGTGGTACATTGTTGTTGAAAGATGGGAGGCCAAGGGTGAGTTCAAGGTCATCTTCGGAGTGCTGCCGGCAATCGGAGGTTGTGGCGTCGGAAGTTCCGTCGGAACTCATGGCGGAGGGTTAAGATGTGGACAGAGGGTTAAGATGTGGACGGAGGCTAAAATTTTCAAAGTATTTAAACAAAACGAGCTGAGATTTTTTTTAAAAATGCTAAAAGATTTAGTAATTTGATAAAAAAAAATATCGGTAGGCTAGTAACTTGATAACTATAAATCATTTGAAATCCTATCATTCAGGGGCATATTCTTTGTGGTAAATAAATCCACAATTGAGACAGAAAATTTCGATAGAAACGGGTAAGATTGCAGGTTGTTCAAAATTATATTTCTTTTTTTTTTTATAAAAAAAAGAAAAAAAAAAGAAACGGGTAAGATTGCAGGTTGTTCAAAATTATGTATTAAAAAATTAATTTATGGGGTTGAATGTATTTTTATTATTAAATATGTATTAAAAAAATTAAATCTTATCATTAGATAATTAATATAATCAATCTTTGATAAAGATAATCAATACTTCCAAGTTCCAACACAATTATCTGTATCAAAGATTGATTATATTAATTAGTTGATCATTATATCTAATGATAAGATTTAATTTTTTAATACATATTTAATAATAAAAATACATTCAACCCCATAAATTAATTGGCTACAAATCCCTTTTTTTTTAATACATATGTTTAAAAATAAGAAAACTTTAATAATACTTTCATATTTGTCCGTTTTGCAAGCTTAAATATCTTAAAGATTGAAAAAAACTTGAGATTTATTGATATTTATAGTTTCGATATTAATTAGTGTGCGCCAATTGCAAGATTGCTTGAAAATCAATATCAATCGATCAATATCTATATCTATATCTATATATCTATATAAAATACTAAAATAGAGACCGCTGAAGCGACCTCGCTGCCACGGAATTTTCTGGATTAAACGGGATTATTTTTGTCTGCGTGGCATTTTCTGGATTAAAGTGGTATTATATTTCTGGCCCACATCAATTAATAAACAAATATAGTTAGCCAAAAACTTATCTTTTTACATATATATCAATTTTAACTAATGATCAATTATATTTAATTATTAATTTAATGTTGTAGCTAAGTTAATAAATTTTATCATGTTTTTTAAAAGATGTTCCTCTAAATCATGACGTAAATTTTATCATGTTAATAGATTTTAACCAATTTTTTAATAAGAGAACAAATATGATTAATGTATTTTTATATATAATTTTTTAACGTAATATTAGGATTTTGGGGATATAAAAAGTAGAAAATAGAATTATATTACGTGTATCTAATATTACGTAATACTGTAGCAATTTTTTTACGAAATGCTATGTTATAACATATTTTTAAAATCTTAAATGGTTTCGTACCTCTTGAATAATTAATTATAGTTTTATATATATGTGTGGGGGATATATATCTCATAAGATTTTATGTTGAATAGATAATTAATTAAGTGTGTAAGATAGAATATTGTAGTTCCTATATATACAGAGGTTATCTACGAGGTATTCCCAAACAATTTTCAATATCCTACGGCAAACTACTTTCAATATCCTACGTGCCGCAAGCAACTTTCATATCCTACTACATAGCCTCTTCATTCGTGAAGTACTTGCCGCCAGCAACTTTCAATATCAATTAGCAAAGTTTCAATTTGCAATCAAGGTATAGTAGTTTTGACTATTTATTAATCATATATAAATCCTACTACATGTATATATATATCCCTAAAACAGAGGCCACTGGCGCGACCTCGCGGACACGGAATTTGCTGGATTAAAGCGGGATTATTTTCTGGATTAAAGCGGAATTATTTTTGCTTACGTGTCATTTTCTTGATTAAAGTGGTATTATATTTCTGGGTCACATCAATTAATAGGTCAATATAGTTAGGTAAAAAACTTATCTCTCTAGATCACTGAAATTAATTATGACTATATTACAAAAGAAATCTATATAAAATATATTTATATATTGCACCGTTAGTGGATCCATATTCAATAACTCTCTAATTTTATGTCTAACTAATTCAACATTTTTGGTAAAAGTTACGGAGTATTTCTCTAAATAATCTACTTTGTAAATTTTTCAATAAAATTTCATGCCGTCAAATATGATGAACTTAATCTCCATGGTTTCAATCATATTGTTTTTCAAACGTATTTGTATCTCCTCCACACATTTAGCATAGTGGTTAGTTCATTGATTTGTATTGCTGTATATAATTCCATCTCTAGAATTCATTGAATACAATTGAAAGTAATCGAATTTCAGTAGCTTACATATCGGTACAATCTTTGTTCATATTTTTCAAATTAAATCTTTATCCAACCTTCTATATATCTTTTTAGATGAAATAGAATATATTTCTATAAATATTCAACCGTATATCTTAATTAGGTAAAAAAACTTATTTTTTAAAATCAAATAATTTATTCAATATTTGGTTCATTATTAATAACCCAATGTAATTTTGTCATCTCAACTAATGGGTTAGAAAACTTATCTTTTTAGATCAAATAATATATCCAATATTTGGTCAATTATACTATGTTTTAGATCAAATTGGATATAATATATCTATATATACATAAAAATCTACTATGCCATCAAGATTCTATAAGATGAAGAAGGAATATTTGGTCAATTATTCTACCTTTTCTATCAAATTGAATATAATATATTTATATATGATTTTATTTTTGTGAGCCAAATCAATTTGGTTTTATTTTTGTAACCCACGTCAATTAATAATCTAATATTGCCAAAGAATTTTCTGGATTAAAGCGGGATTATTTTCGCTTGCGTGACATTTTCTGGATTAAAGCGGTATTATATTTCTGGGCCACATCAATTAATAAACAAATATAGTTAGCTAAAAAACTTATCTTTTTAGATCAAATAATCTATCTAATATAACCTTATATTTATATATTAAAGTAGAGTCTTATTTTAAATTATATTTATTAGGATATGTAATGTATCCAATTATTTTTTTTATATATAAAAATAGTGGAAATATATTTAACAATTTTTATATTTAGATTTGGCAAAACTTATCTTCATTTATTTCTTATAAATATGTAGCTACTAACAAGAGAAAACGTCTTAAATAAATCTATACCATCGATCAAAAAGATTATATGTGTGTTCAAAGGTAAATTAAATTGTCCGATGAAAAGTAGTTCCAAACGTAAATTGTGGTGATGGAATGTAGTTTGAAACGTAAATTAAAAAGATAATTAATAAAATAAAATAAATAGTATAATTAGACATATTATTTACGATCGACTTTGTTTAATCAATGTACAGATGTGTCCATATTAAATTTTGAAATTAAAGCAGATTGATGTTCGTTACTTGGTTAGGGATATATGTACCATCTTAATGATAAAATTTGAGAAAGAGAAATTTATCTATAATGCTATCTTATGTTTTGGTATTTGGCTTACCTTCAAACCGATATGAGATATACTTTTTATTCCCAAACAAATGGTATTTGAAAAGATATAAGTATATAATAATATATGTCCAAAAATATATGTTAGAAAATTTGCTAAATGTTTTCATAACTAATCCATGGCATAAGAACATATATTTAATTAACAAAATCACATTTTATATAATTATCCATTAAAACTTACCTTTTTAAATCAAATAATCTATCCAATATGTGATTCATTATTAATAAGCCAATATAATTTTGCCTTCTCAATTAATGGTCTCACTTATTTTATTTTTTTAATATTCGACCTTATATCTTAATTAGGTAAAAAACTTATATGTCAACATTATAAAATAAAATCCATGCGGTCAAATATGATGAATTTTTTTTAATTTATTTATTAATACAACCTATCATTTTTGTTTATTGTGATTAAAATTATTTTACCTTGATTATTTTTAATATAAATATTCAATTTCATATCTTAAATCATTACAAAATCTATTATTTTACCTTTAATTATTTTATCCTTAGTAATCAAGATTTATTATATTAGTTGATTATATGATAAGATTTTAATTTTGAATAAATATATATTTAATAAAAAAAATCCCATATATATTATAATATGCTACAAATCGAATTATTATATCATAATAATCCGATCATATATACATATCTACAGATATAAATACATTTTTTTTGTTTGCTATTTCAATGTAACCATAAATAATTTGATAAGATTTGATAGAGTTTAAATTCATTTGTTCATATCACAAATAAACCATAAAATCATATGTATTATACAATTAAAGATAATATAAGTATATACTATAAACTTCTTTTCAATCACAAAACATTAATTTAATTATCGATCTAAATATAATTTCAATCAAACATATGATGTGCATTCTTTTTTTTGCATGTACGTAACCTTATATGCATCATTTTAGTAAATACAAACCATTTGAATTTTTTAATTAAAAAATTCATCTTTTAATGAAATATGGTGCAGAATAGGAAGATATGGTCAATCACCAATCAAAGTTCCGATAAAAATATATATTATTTATTGAAAATAATAAGATTAAATTTGAATAATATTTTATCCAATTTTATGTTAACGTCTAAATTTAATATTAATATCATTAAAAAATAACTGTCAAATTTATCAATAGATTTTTCTTTAAAAAAATAACATACGAGAATATAATAGTAAAAAAAATTAACATGCCGTGCAAGAGCACAGGCAACATATACTAGTAAAATACTAAAACAGAGACCGCTGGCGCGACCTCGCTGGCATGGAATTTTCTGGATTAAACGGGATTATTTTTTCCTGCGTGGCATTTTCTGGATTAAAGCGGTATTTTTTTTTTCACATCAATTATTTTTATAGATATTTGATATTATTAATATTTATATATTAAGAGGTTACAAAATCTATCACTTTAGCTTGACTTATTTACAATTAATATCGGGATTGATAATCATTCATATCTTATTAGTTGAAAAATCTATCATTTTTAATAAAAATAATCAACTTATTATTTACAAAATATAACATTTTAATTATTGTTGGAGCTTAGTGTTTGACCTTTTCTCTTTTAACCTCATCGGTAAAAATAAAATATATGGTGAAGATCTTTTACAATTTGTTTTTTTTTTTTAAAAAAAATATCACACATGATGGAGCTTAGTGTTTGACCTTTTTTTTTAATCTCATGTATTCGGTAAAAAAAATTCATGATGAAGGTTTTAACGATTTGATTTTTGTTTAAAAAAAATATCACCACTGAATTTTCTGAATTAAACGGAATTATTTTTGCCTACGTATCATATTATACATCAATTAATAAGTTAATATAGTTAGGTAAAAAAACTTATCTTTATAAATCAATAATCTATCCAATATAAACTTATATCTTAATTAGATAAATACAGTTATTATTTTTATAAAGAGAAGATCCACTTGAGAAAATATAAAAGAAATTTAATATATGATCCATATGATAATATTCACAAAATATCACGCAAGGTTTCTTATTGTTTCAATTTATAATTTTTACGGAGTTTCGTTTTCTGGATTAAATTGGTATTTTATTTTTGGGTCACATTAATTAATAAGCCAATATATTTAGGTAAACAACTTATCTTTTTAGATCAAATAATCTATCCAATATAACTTTATATCTTAATTATTATTTTTTTAAATAAATTTTCAATCTTATATATTAATTAGGTAGAAAACTTACCATTTTAGATAAATATACCATCTTTGAACGAGGTAAAAAATGTTATCCATAATTAATATTAAACAAAGACGCGGGTAATAATTATTCATGGAGATAAAAAGTACACATAATTATTTTATAAATAACACTATATTATATTACTACCGTTTACGGAGTATGGAACTAAATTTAATTAATTTATTTGAAACCAATAGTGAATTGAAATATATCATGATGATTATCGTTTTGATCAACCGCAATACGTAGTAGTTTGGTATAGTATTATCTAGATATAGGCATAGCTATATAGATCTCCATCCAATACGTAGCATCATGACACATGCCGAAATAGTTGATCCTCATGATGAGCTCATGTAAGGCAGGATAGTAATGGTACCGATCTGAATGCAGCTGCAGCTCAACGGCCATCTCTCGTCAAACTCGAGGCCATGCGTCTTGTCCCAAGTTCAGAAGACAAGCAAAAGACCTATACCCACAGTGACCATCACCTGCAACATTTGTGACGGCTCGTATGAAAGTAATCATGAATTCATCGATGTTGCCAGTGCCCCAATTGAATTCTACTCGAGGTAGATTCTGTGGTGGAAGCGCCGTAGGTGCTGGTGTTGGAATGTCACCTACAATCTCCGGAGCTGGCTCCGACGCTGATCGACCTCGTCCACGTCCTCTTCCACGACCCCGTCCTCGTCCTCTGCCTACTCCTCGGCCCCTAGGAGGGTCGTCGATGGCAATGTCGTTGGACCCAGTGGCCTCCTCAGTACCTTCCACGTCATCTGTTTCGTTTGATGCCGGTTGACCCCGACCTCGGCCTCGCCCTCGTGCGGATCCAGTGGTCGCCTGTCTATCTTCCCGACGTTGAGCCCGAGCACGCTCACGTTCCCAAGGTAGAGGGTTCGTCTGACAGGGGTGGCGAGTCCTCGGTCTCCCGGGCGGTCTACGGTCCTCCGGGTCAGGGGTGGTCAACGGTGTATGGGAGAGACGATCCCCGTCGTTGAAAGCCGACGCGATTCTCCAACGAGTATCCTCGTCCATAGCTCCGCTCTGGAACAAACTGATCATGCGCGACATGTCCACATCAGCTCTGCTGAGGGGAGTGTTATCCTGGACGTTGTCAACATGAGGCCTCTTGAAATCCATTTGCTTCCAAAAAATGTGTATCTGGGATGGTCTGATGGGTATCTGCGTGTCTCGACAAGCTTGCATGTCATGTGTGCATGGAAGACCGTAGACGTCCCTCCAGTATGCATCTCTGCATGGTTGCGAAGGTGGCTTGGCTTCCATCTTTGTGTAGATTTCGAACAACAGGTTGAAATATTCCTTCGACACAATATTCCGAATTTGATCGAAAATCCATAGGCCGTGGGAGTCTGTAGACTAGGTGTTGTTCGCTCTCCCCAATGTATTCTTCACCTCCCATATTTGATCCGCCATCATCAGATCGATTGTGTTTATCACGTGAGTGAAATCACCGACTGCAGAGTTTAAGGTCTTTTTCAACACAGAATGAGCAGCCTCAACCCTAAAAGATAAGTGAGACTCGCAAGTGAAGATCGTTATATGTAAACAAATTACGTGTATAATGAATTTTATAATGAAAACATAGGTGCACCTGTTCGTCGTGGTCGTACCAAAATGTTGGATTGCGTCTGTCCATGCACGAACTATCTGCTCCGAGTAATCTCGTAACCACGTCGCCTCCAAATACGGCATAAGCCCTTCGATATGCCCCCACTCTGCATGCATACCCCTTCTTCTAGAGGCGAAAGTTTCAACCGATCTGGATTGGAACAGGCCAACACATGCGTTCTTGAAACGCCTAGCAACATCAAGATTCTTTGACTTCTGGAAAGCAGCTTCTTCGCATCTTCGGAGGATGTGCACTGTGCACAACATATGTCTGACATTGGGAAGAACTTCTCGTAGCGCCGCAATCAACCCCAACTCTCGATCAGTGACAACAACGTTAGGAAGATTACCTCGCATGAGGTAAACGAGCCGCCTCAACGCCCAAATGTACGTATTTGTGTTCTCGTGCGACATGAAGCAGAACCCGATGACGAAGTTCTTCTTTGTGCATGTAAATCCAACGAACTCACACAAAGGGATCCCGTACCTGCACAATGAAATATTTGAGTTCGCATACCCTGGTGGGAAGGGGTAAAAGAATAAGTGTATATAGAAACGTACGCATTCGTCCGGTATGTACTATCGACGAGGACGACGTATGGAAACATGGCTAGAAGATGGCGAACGTCTGTATGGGCGATGAATAGATCTTGAAGCCTGTTGGGATCGTCAGGGGATCTCCTCGTACAGTAGTAGTAACCCTTATCCCGCAAAATGCGGAGTGCTTCCTGGGAGACTGTTCGATCTCCTCTCGCTTCAGCTTTAAACTTTGCTCTCGCATTGTACACTTGGCGCCGCGATGTGAAGTTCAACTTCTGTCGTGCGTCAGCTGTCATCTTCAATGTAGCTAAAATCGGTTTTGGTGGGGTACCAGCGATGGTAAGGGCCAACGTAGTGTCTCTTTCATCTGTATCCTTTCGTCCGACATACGGGTGACCGTCCAATGCCTCGGGGAGTAGATGGTTGTGCTTGCCATGAATAACGTCTAGGCCCCATTCGCCCCGTTTGAACTCCACGCCAGACAATGCAAACGGACACCCCTCTATCTTCGAAACAACTCTGTGCGTGTTCCCGCTTGCATCATCTCCGGCTACTCGCGGTCTCTTACGGGGAGTGTACTGGCCGTACTTCTCACATGCGAGCAAAAAACTCCCACGCCTTGTAGGAGTGCTCCCCCAAGAACGCTTGATTGTCAAAACCATATTAAGCTTTAATGCTGTGCCACGACAGTGTTGTAGGAGATCGTCGCGATTGGTCCACGTCTGGGATGTAGCAAATTCGGGAGTGTAATCGCTGTACTCTTGGTTACGGGCCTGATCGTCTTGACCGTCTTCCGACATCGAATCAGCTTGCTCCTCCAGTTGTAGCTGCCAGCATGCAAACAGTACATATATATTACGTGACCCATTCATGGTTTCCGTCTGCTCTATTTCAGAACCTAATTTATTCCCCTACATTTAAAAATCGGTGCCTATAGTGGTTTCCATTTGATATGATTCCACTACCTATATTCTGGTTATTCCACTACCTATATTCTACCTACAACGACATTCCAAATGATAAACATTAATCACATACCGGAAGACGAGGGGGTGGTGAGTTATCGGCCATTGGCGTAGTTGTAGGTGCTTCCTCCCCTGGGCTTGAAGGCCGTCGATTGGTGTCGTCGTTAACCATATTAGAAAATGACCGTAGATGAGGTGTGCGGGGATTGAATGCATTCCAATGGAGAGCGGAAGACTTCTTATACAGTAACACCGCATAGGTATGTGGTGGTTCCAGATAACCGTTGGTGTTGAATTATTTGAATTTGTGGGCCCACCGCATAGGTATACGGTACTGTGGACACCGCATAGGTCTACGGTGCACCACCGCATAGGTATACGGTGCACCACCGCATAGGTATACGGTGCACCACCGCATAGGTATACGGTGCACCACCGTATACTGCATGGGCATGCGGTATGTATCTATATATACCCCTCATGGCCGGTTTGTGACATTTGCCGTGGCGGAAAAGCGATGATAATCTGTGCGAAATAGTCATGGCCAAAGATTTGCGTCTTCAGATCGAAATTTTTGACCCATGACTATTTTGCACGGGTTATATCGCTTCGTCTCATAAATTAAATAAAATCCGTTTGTATGCTTTTTTCATTGCTCAATAGCGATGATAGCTTAGGCAACATGCCACGGCCGGCGATTTGTGTCTTTTGATTGAAATCGCAGGCCGCTGGCATGTTTCTCGGGTTATATCGCTTCGATATAGTGTTATGTAGATTCGATCTAAAAATATGCAATAGGTATCCGCAGGATAATGTGAAAGACGTTGTGATAGTACATATGTACGCCCATAACGTCTTTAACATTATCCTGCGGATGACTGTTGCTCATCCATCCAATGCTTCGGAAACGTACCGGTACGGGTACACCGTCATCTTCGTCCGTCATCGTAGTTGGCGTCTAAATTACATCTGTCGAGGGAGAATGAACCTCTTACAAGAGGACGGAGCTGGGAACTTTCGTCGGAACTCACGACGGAATTTCTCATCTTCGCACTTTTATAAGAGGCCCGCTCTCCTCCGTCCGATGGAATTTGGACGACCAACTCCAATGGCGGAAGAAGATCACGATGTCCCCGTGCCAGTACGTTTCCGGTTTGTTTTGACTACCGCATATCTATGCGGTGACACATACCGTATAGATATGCGGTGAACCACCGCATACACATGCGGTATCGCATACCGAATAGATATGCGGTATGATTCTCGCATATAACGCGACATGATTTTCCGCTATAAATTACCGTCGTGCGATGTCGTGATTACAACATGGCGGCTAGTAACACAACATGGCGACCCGAGGGATTTTTTCTGGTGGGTAGAAGACGTCTCGCTGACACATATATTGGTAAGCCCCATTCTGTCGTCTGACATATAATTCACAATGGTCCGAACTCACTAAGTACATCTTGAAAATTGCAGCCTCTGCCTTCCAACGTCGAAGAAGAATACGGGATGGCCGGCGTCAAAAGAATAACGCTGACTAATGGGGTAGGGAGGAGAGGCACCAGCATCCGGGTTGAGCGCAACAGATCCGGGGCGCTCTGGCTCGCACAAGGATGGAATAATTTCGCGAGATCCCATGGCGTGCGCGTAGGCGCGGGGTTGGTGTTTAGCTACTTAGGCAACTCTCGGTTTCGAGTAGTCGTAGTGCCGCCGGAGAATGTTTCACCATCAGAGGAAGAGAACAACAATAATTTCCTTTGATGTGTGACATGACGACGACGCGGCAAAACTTTGTAACTGAGTTATTTTTGCTGTAATCTTATTTCATTAATTAATATGAAAAATGAGGCACTCTATCCGTTTTCATGTAACGTGTTATTCCCTGAAATAACCAAAATTCATACCATGAAACGGTGTCGCCGTGCTGGTACGTTGCTCCATGTCTTCGTTTAGAGTCCCTAATCCACATGCTGGGACGCTGTTGTCATGTAACGGTGTAACCGTGATGTGACTGTATCACCGGATGGCCATGCGGTGGTGTACACCGCATGGCCATACTATGGTGTTAAAAGGAAACTATAAAAGGGGTTGGTTGAGACTTTTAGTAAACCATAACCACTATGGCCACTTCCAAAGTGTATGAAGCGGAGACAAGATCGGGCAGCAGGTTTAGACTTACAGTCGAAACTTTATACCGCATGGATATGCGGTATAAAGCACCGCATATCCATGCGGTGACCCTACGCCCTGTGCCAAAATACTTCTACCGCATGCCCATGCGGTAGAAGTACACCCCAAGACCATACGGTGTAAGGCCTATAAATCATGACGGCCACCCAAGTGCGACAGGAACCACCACGGCTGTCCAGCTAATCACAAAATGGTCAACACTCTAGACACATGCCGGCGAACGGCAGGTTATCTTGAGTACAATGTTACATTAATTCGTTGCACGGAGCCACGGTGGCCGGAGGAATGCAACTGCAGGCATCCAGCATACCTTCCGGAAAATTCGTGTGTAATCCTACAGTGTCAATTCGAGACAGACACTGACATAGCATATCCGATCGAGTTTTCTTGTGCGCATTGTTATGACGACAGAGGATTTCCCGAATCATATTACTTAGATGCAGAGGCGCGTATTGCGAATCACATTAGGAGATATTGTCGTTACGATGTTTACATGTTCGGGGCTGAGGGCCTATGTGATCATGTTATCCGAAAGCTGCGAGCATTCAACGCAGGTGAAAGGTATAACGCGTTCAACCAAATGAATATTGTCATTTCCATTAATGAGAGGTCATCGGACGAAGGTAGTGATTAGACATGCATTACCAAGTATGTAGTGTGATGTGCATCTGTTGTATTTTCATTCCTAAGCAGTTCAACCGTTTAATGAAATTTTGTATCGAATCCCGATCGGTGATTTCTATGACATATTATTTCAAATGTTGCAAGGAAAATAGAAAATATGTTGAAATAGGAAACACATGACACAAATAGCGTACGAACCGACTTATTATTCAAGCAACATTGTTACAACTAGATGACAAACAAACTACTACACAACCAACAATAACAACAACTTCATCACACTGCCACAAACGAACGACTACACAACCAACAATAAGAACAACTTCATCACACTGACACATACGAACGACTACACATAAGTCGGATAAACACATAAATCCTAGATCTCGTCGGCATGCTTATTGTTGATGTGCCTCTTAAGATGACCGTGCTGCAGGTTGTTGGTCACGGTGTAGCGATGGCCGCAGTGACGGCACGTTGAAGTAAAAGCGATGCCTCAAAGCGCCTCTCTTTTGTAGTGTTTGGTGAACATGTTCACCAAACACAAAATACGTAATCCGAAATCGAATCATCAACTACTACACAAAAAACAATCCAAACTACTGCACAAAAAAGAATCCAAACTACCAACTACTACACAAAAAGCCATCTACCCGCAAACAGAACAACCACATACATCATCCCAGATCGCACCGTCACGGTGGGGGAGGACCCCAAAATTGCTCATAGATGTGAGCCAGGTGTGCAGCTGTCAACTCAACTCCAAGGTCCCTGAGTCGTTGAATCTCCAACCCAGCCGCATGATGGCGCTGCTCAATAATGGTCGGCGGGGGTGGCGACGGCGGGATGATGGGCTAGTGTCGAGGAGTGTCAGGAAGTAGGTATGGATGACTATGGCGGTGAAACCACTCCAGATAGTCATCGGCCACGCCATATGGGTACTCTTCAGAGGTCCGTGGCAACTCCTCCATGGGGAAAAGATGATCGAACCTGTGCGCCCAGTGGTTGTCGGCTGGGTGGAACGACGCCTCCTTCTTGCACTTGGCGGACTTCGGTCTGAGCACTACGGTAGGTCTGATTGGATCAGCGGGAATGTGCTGAACCCGACCAAACTGTCGCAGCACACGGTCCAGCATATACGGCTCCTCCTCGAACAACCACCGAATGGTGCCCCTATATCTCGAAAGACGCAGATCTCCATCAAAATCCAAGTGTCTACCAAATGGCATGAACTCGATCTACAATGGAATAGAAATTGTTATTACGACTAAAATCTAGTTTATAGTATGACAAATGTAAGTGCGGATATAAATTGTGTTCGTACCTCGTCGACAGTCATCTCATCAAGCCTCCACCGCAGAACATCCAGTCGCTCGATGCGAGGCCTATCATCCCGGGTCACCGTAGTGGAAAATGGCGTCGCCCCCAGGACGTACCTCACCCCGCGTCGCGGATCCCGGGCTAGCCTCCGATCGAGCGTCATGCCGGGCTTGAACACCGGAAAATGCAACCATATCCACACCTACAAAGGAACAATACTATCAGCAACATAGTCATTATAACCTAGTTACAAAACTTCTAAAATAAATAATCACAGAACGAATGACTTACCTCCAATAGTTTTGTACAACCGTCCATATCTTTGGCCAACTCCCGGGTCGCCTCGCCCAATCCCCGGTACAAGCACGCCAACACCCCTGCAGCTATAGAAAGATGCGACACCTGCGCTGCATCCATAAACCTACGGATCACCTCCGGACGCAATCTTCCGCCCGACTTGTCGATGAACAAGGTCCCAGTCGCAATCATCCCCATCACAACACCCAAGATGCACTCCATATCATGCTCTAGTGGGGCGCCATCTCGAACCCGCTGTCGCATCGGTGCTATCTTCTCAAGGAGGAGCTGAACAGTAGGGCCTCCATGGGCCCATGCGCTCGTCCACTCGTTTTGAGTCAAGCCGTAATACTCCACAACTGTGTCCCTCGAGGCGCCCACGTCATCCAAGTGAATACACTCCTCTCCGTCCATACCAAGGCCAAGTATGAAGAACACATCGTGTAGTGTGATGGTGATCTCTCCCCATGCGAAGTGAAAACGGTTCGTCTCGGGGTGCCAGTGCTCAACAAACGCACCGATCAGAGTGTGATCCACATGATCCCACTCGAAATCTCTCAGGTCCCAGAACCCAGTCTCACGCACTGCGGGAAACCAGGACTCCCGTCCCTCAACCTCCAAGAACACCTCTACCCGGCCCAGCGACTGCCCTCGTCTCTGCACACGCACACCCCTACGCAAGGCTGCGTCCTCCCGTCTCCAAACAGCCTGTGCAATGTGGGTCTCGTAGTCTCTCAAAAGGGAAACGGTATGTGGCCCCCCTGGCCATTCGGGCAGAACAGCCTGAATGACCCCTGTAGGGCTGGGCAAAAATTGGATCAGACCGGAATCGGACCGGGACCAGACCGGAAATTACGGTCTTTGGATCGGACCGGGAGTATTACGGTCTGGTCCACGGTCCAAGAAAATCTGGATTCCGGGTTCCGGTCCAAACCCGGGACCAGACCGGAATTTCCGGGTCGGACCGGAATTGGACCAGAGTCTGTTCATTTAAAAAAAAAAAAAAAAAGAGAAGCGCGCTGCTTGACCTACTCCCTCCCAAAGCCGCTTCTTGTCTAGACCATCTATTCGCCGCTTCGCCTCGTCTCTCTCACGCAGTCTCCTCTCTCTCAGACAAGTCTCTCTGCTCGGCGTGTTCGCGGCTTCGCTCCTCAGTCGGCCCTCCTCCCTCGTTCTCGCCAGTCGGTCGCGCCTCTCTCTCAAACAATCTGTTCGCGACTCCGCTCCTCGGTCAGTCGGTCGACCCTCCTCTTTATTCGCAGCTCCGCTCCACATTTTTAACAGAGGTCAGGGAGTATTTGTGTATTTATTTCATAGTTGGGGGTAGAATTTCTATCTCTTCTCATCACCTCTGAGATTTTCATGGATCAGTGTATAGCATCCCAATCTTATGAGTATTTGTGTATTTATTTCATAGTTATGGGTTACTGCTATAGTCCTATTTTCCCCATTTTTCTAAATTTTGAAAGGTGGGTTGTTGTTTATATGATTCTTTGTTGTTTATGAGAACTTTGTGATTGTTCTTATTTTGGGAAATTTTGTGGGTGATGCCTGTTTTGAGCAGCCAGGTTTGTGTGTGGTGTTTGAATAAGGAAATTGGAATTTGGGTTTGTTAAAGAACACTCTTATTATCGGTGGCGCCGCCTGCTGACTCCCGATGATCAGCTCAGGCTCGGCGGTCCTCGGCGTCGACGATGGCGCCGCATGCTGACTCCCAGGCGTCCTCCCTACACCCGTAGATCATACCGGGGTGAACGACGCAAAATCTATCTGCCCAACGGCCCATGGCTCCTGGTCGCCACCTCGAGCATGACTCGTCCCAACACCCACATCTCCGAGCAGAGGTATCGTGTCGTCATACGAGTTCAATTGTTCGCTCGCAAACGCAGTCCCAAAGTACTCCTGATAACTGTCATGATGAGTCTGCAACTGCTCATCCACTCTCTCAGCTCCAGTCTGCAATTGCTCATCCGTCTGCCGTGCTTGGTCCCCTCGTAGGTACTCCTCCACCATCTCAATACCCTGGTCGCCTTGACTAGACTCTCCGGTCGACTGCACCACTGGGTCATCCGTGTGGTCAGACATCAAGGTCAGCTCAATCTGCACCAGACTCTGATATGTCTCTATAGATGACTGGGACGTGTGCCCCAAACCGTCACTCTGGTCAACACGTGACTGAGAAAATGGCCCAGTATCAGCTTCTACCGTCTCAGTATCCCTCTCCGGAGGATCCACTACATCCTCCAACGTCTGGGTCTCCCTGACGGCAGCCTCGGTATCATCATCTACCGCGTCACTATCCGTCTCCATAGGAACTGATACATCCACCAACGTCTGTCTCTCCCTAAGGGCAGCTCTCCTAGCAGATTGCAAAACCACCCTCTCTCCTAAATTTCTCGATAACGCAGACTGTGTAAATTATAATATATTTGTCAGAATCCTATCGCTCAATTACAATACTATATCGTATGACTGTCTAAATGTGGCAAGATTTTCGTAAGGTTTATTAATGATATCATCTTAAGAAAACATAAATATATACTTATTCGATTTCAATTTCCTTACACCTAGTATTTGACAGAATCCTATGGCTCGTATACAATACTATATCGTGTCAATGACTAAATGTTGCAAGATTTTCCAAAGGTTTATTAATGATTTGAACTTAATAATATCAACTCCTAAGAAAACATAAATATATACTTATTCGATTTCAATTTCCCTACACCTAGTAACGATTTTAACATACCTTAGGCTGAGGCTGTGTCTGAGTCTGTGGTTGTTGCTCAGTCTGTGTCTCAAGCTGTGGCGGTACATCTGTCGTCCTCCTCCTCTGTATAGTGGGTTCCGGCTACATTATATATAACAATTAAATGTTAACACTATTTCCTTCAGGTTAAAAAATAAAGCACATTGATTTTTATAAACATTAAATGTTACCTGTAACGGATGTCTCCGAAAAGGACCGACATCATCAGCAGCCGCGGCTTTTTCACGGTTGTCTTTCACCATCTCAAAACTCGGGTACAAATTGGTGGTAGATATGGGGACGGGGAATCGACGGAACCAAAAGTCGGGCTCGGAAAGAAAGGAATCGGAGAAGATTCGGTGTGTCGGAGAACTGGGCCCCCCACGCCTTTTTATAATGGGCCCCCAACGGTAAAAAACATACCGCATATCCATGCGGTATTTTGTTACTGTTGTGGCAACGGTAAAAAAACACCGCATGGAGATGCGGTAAAATCTTACCCAAATTTTATATATTTTATAATACCACCGCATACCCATGCGGTGGTTTCGGATAACTTCGACCCAAGCGGTTTCTCGTATTACGGACTCCGTTTAGCCTAACCCACCGCATATACATGCGGTGTTTTTATACGGTCAACGGACATACCGCATGTACATGCGGTATGTCCTGCTAAAATTTGATTAACTCACCGCATAGGGATGCGGTGGATTTGCGGTGTAAATAGTAAAAATTAGCGGTGTACATATTATACCCCATAGAGTATATATATCAAATTAGTCAAAAGATTTTTTTAGGTCATTTTGCAAATGTTGATGGCTACTTATTAGAAATAAAAGATAATTGTGAAACTTTTAAGATAGAAATAAATATCTTTTGAAAGAAAAAAAAAATGAAGAAGATGGAAATATAATTTAAAATAAATGTTTTTTTTTTGTAATATACATGCATATGATTAAAACATAATATAAATTATATATTTAATTATTTTTACTACATAGATTTATCATTTTATCTTTTATCATACATGGCATTATGATAAATATTTATCTTTTCTTTTTTTAAGTTGTTACAAAGTAATTTATTTATACATGCTAACCATATATTGATTTTAAATGAAAAGAATGGTAGTTTAGTTTATGAGTAATTGAAAACTTCCAGAATAAAGATTCATTGAAATAATGTTAATCTTTTAATTAAATAAAAAAGAATAGTTTAAAAATAAATTAATGAAGTAATAAAATTTATTTTTTTAAGAAACCGCGCAAAGTCGCGGGCCACGATACTAGTTATAATACTAAAACAGAGGCGTGGAAATCCTATGTGGCGGGCTCTGGTGCGATTCGCTTACGTGTTTTTTTCTGGTGCATTCTGACCGAGTTTTGTTGACACGTCAATTAATGAATGTCCGATCAATTTAATCAATGTCATACAACTGTCTAATCAATTTATCTACATGTAATTTAAATCAATTTTGTATATTTTCCAATTAAAAGATCTTCAATTTAAGTGATTGAGATATGCTTCCATTTTTTTATATTCATTAAATAAAAGTTCGGTTCTACATTTTTTACAAAATCAAAGGCAAAAAAAAAATTCAAACATAAATCACTGGGGAGGGGGGAGTTTAAAAAAAGAACCAAATTTGAAAAAATAATACTAGTGGTTTCGAACCCTAGACCTCAAAGTCAAATTGACACTTTTACCTAAGTCCCTCAACAACTAGGCTACTTCATTTTCATGTGTTTCAAAGATTGTCTAATACTAATATAATTAAAACCAATTTTATGGGCCCTCCATACGAATTGGGCCCGAGGCGACGGTCTGTTGGGCCTCGCCTCAGGTCCGGCCCTGATCTCCAACACTTATCTTTTCATAATTAATTAATACTCCTTATATACATCGGCCTTTTTTTTACAAAAGATAACGTTATTTTGTTAGGGCATTATAAAACGATTTAACTAAAAGATATATGACATAAAAGATATCATCTAATTCAATTTAATATATTTTCTAATAATTTCATACAGATTTGATCAAATAAGTTGGGTAAAAGATATGAAATTATTAATTGATGTGATTAAAAGGGATTAGACTATACGAGAAAACAACATATAAGTGAAATTGACCTCTTAGTTTATATATTGAATTTCAACGAACATGATTTTACTTTAATTTATTTTATGATTGAATGAAAGTTTTATTAAAATATTTCAAGCATAAAATTTAATAAAAAATATTTCAAACAACTTAATATAATATAATATAATTTATTAAAAAACAATCTTATGACTTTATATATAAAAATGAAATATGAGTACTTTATGTATAAATAAAAATTATTATAAAAATTAATTTATTAGTTTATTTAAATCAATAAAAATTATATATATAAAAAATTTATAAAAAAACCGCGAACGTCGCGGGTAGTAATACTAGTACCTCAAAAAGTGCAGGGCAGATCTCCTATAACACTTCCCTACTCCCCTCCCTACATCACAAAAATATTTAACCTTTATTTAATCTTAAAAAAAATTATAAAAATTATATTTACATTCATAACATCTATTTTTATATAGTTATAAATTTTATTTTGAAAAATCATGTTTTACAATTTTTAAAAAATTTAAAGGCAATATTTTATAAAATACAACTATTAAAAATTTTAAAGCAAGATTTTTTAAAATAAAATTTTATAAATATATGAAACTAGATGTTAGGAATATAAATATAATTTTTTTAAGATTAAATAAATGTTAAAAAAATTTAGTGGAGTAGGGATAGTTGTAGGGAATGTTGTAGAAAATCCCAACTGCAAAAAGTGAGGGTTTGTTTCGAGTAAAGATCTCCTACAACCCTCAATGTGACATTGGGTGTGACACAAAAATAGTTTAGGTATTTTTTAGTGATAAAAAAATTATAAAAATTATATTTAGATTGTATATCTTTAATAACATATATTTGTATGTTTTTTTTAATAAAAATGATATTTTAGTAAGTCTTATAATTAATATTCTAAAATGACCACTCTTTTATTTTTAATATTTTTTAAAATATTATTTTTATTAAAAAAATATACAAATATATGATATTAAAGATATACAATCTAAATATAATTTTTATAATTTTTTTTATCACTAAAAAATAGCTAAACTATTTTTGTGTCACAGCTAAGGTCTCATAGGGGGTCGTAGGAGATCTTTACTCGTTTGTTTCATGTGGAAACATTGCTGCAGATGGACTAATTCGTCGAACGGATCGTCAAAAGAGTGTTTCAGTTGAACTGTTGGAGCTTGTAATTTAATGTAATTTGGAGTCAAGAGGTCTCAATAAATTGGGAGCAGGTAGCCATAAGTTTTTAACGTTTTACATTACATGTAATTAATTCCTACTCCCTTCCTCCGATAAATAAAAATAAAAATAAAAACTGAGTGGAAGGAGAAGAAAGGGTTGTGGGTAGACCTGTCAAACGGGTCATTCGGGTCGGGTCACTTCGGGTCTCGGGTAAAACGGGTTCCGGGTATTTTCGGGTTGATTAGAACCCGGATTTGACCGGGTTTCGGGTCATTTCGGGTCGATTTCGGATTTGTCAATTTTTTCCTTTTTAAATTAAAAAAATCATGATTTGATAATTTTGCAATAAATTTTAATTATATATAAAAAAATTTAATTATATTTAATTAAAAATCAACCGGGTCACCGGGTCAATCGGGTAAAATCGGGTCAAAATTACCGGGTTAATCGGGTCACCGGGTCGAAACCCAGATGACCCGGAAAATTTCCGGTTTTTCGGGTTCGGGTCGAAAAAAAAATTCGGGTCAAAAATTTTCTGGGCGGTCGGGTCGGGTCGACCGGGTCGGGTTGTGTTTTGACAGGTCTAGTTGTGGGGTATGCGTTATTGAAGAGGACGGTGGTAACGGTTAGGCTCCGACTTTAACCCAAACTATGAGGTAACTATTACGGAGTAGGAGTACTCTCTAATCTCTATCTATTACTCCCTCCGTCCAAGAATACATGATCTTTTGGGCCTTGAAACTTTGTCAAAAATACATGGTCTTTTAAATGTATAGGTAATTATTACCTCTAAAATTACTACTTTTTTACTTGTTAAAATTAAATAAAACTCTTTGAAAAATTTAATAAAACCCTTGAACTTCCAATTACTATTTTAACATTTAATAATAATGATGAGATTTAAAATGTAAAATAGATTCCTTAATTAGCGTGCATAACCATAAAATGCCATATATTTTTGGACGGAGGGAGTAGCTTTTATGGATTATACAATTAACCACTGTCCTCAATCCTATCACATATCTAGAACTCCAGCTTCTTATTCGAAAAGATGCTATTGCTATAGGATGGACAATTAATGGTACATATTTTGCCCTAATCCCTTTCAATTTAAGAAAAAAGTCCGACATGATATCCTGATTGAATATGCATCTTAGCCAAACCGGCTGCACTTGATCTGATATAAAGAGCAGAGCCACCTTATGACCTTATCGGACCCAAAACTAAAATGGTCCGATCCAAAAAACACACTTACAGTTCATCTCTCAAGCCATAAACAAAATGACCCATCAGATTACACTTGAAAACATCAGTGACCAAGTCCTTGTCTAAGGCAATTCAGCACTGCCTATATACACACGTACATTGACGCAGCCGTCAAAGTGAAGCACAATCAGCTTGTCGATCTGGAGATGGTGACTTTGTATGCCTTGGGCTTGCAGATGATCATCTCGAAGTTGCACATGTCTCCTACTCGTAGACGGTTGTCTGCTGCGAATTCCTTCCAGCCAAGCGTGAATGATGCCTTCCTCTGGATAGACCTTAATGTACTGCTGGAAAAGCTGTACTTGACTGCCCAGGTTTTACCATCTGATCCATGGAGGACTATAATGTTTCCACCATGCTCGTTTCCCTTGATGTACCTTCTGAAATGTGCCTTTGGAATGTGCTGCCAAATCACATTACCAATTATATATGAGTGCACTTATGCGAGGATGAACAGAATTAATATTCAAACAACACTAATAGATCGATGAATTGGAGCTTAATTGCATACCACTTTGGGCTTGGGTGAAATATAATATCGAGTCATACAGATCCTGAAAGACCCCGGTCTTTGCAGCTTAACTTCAAATCCATCTGAAATCTCATCACCGTCGTCGTGACTATATTCCTCCTTGAATTTGCATTCCCTTGCCCTCTTGTCAGTGGCTCTTGCTGTGCTGACAGGATACTCAATCTCCGAAGTGCTCAAATCAAATATTCGGACACTAAAACGGGATCCGCCTTCATATTTGAACACTAAGAAATACGCACATTTGATGGAGTATTTGTCGGCAAAATCAGACCAGCCTTTGCCTAGCCAAGCACGGCCATTGCACCTCTTCAGCTCCACTTTCGAGTCGGAACCAGTTGGGACACGGAGACGAGCATACATAGACAAGTGTTTCCCTTGCTCCTTGACAAAGTTTCTTGGAAGTTCCTTAACATATACGGATCGGAGTATATATCATATCAAGCGCTAATATACGGAGTATCAATTTTTGTGGTACTTGTTGTGTTTTATCGATCCTTCAATATATGTAAAACATAGGCAGTGAAAAGCAAGATGGAGGTAGCAGAAAAAGAAGGGCAGGGAAGAACTTACTAGAGTTCCGTTTTGGATGACTTGAGGAAGAATTACCCTGAAAAAGTGAGGGTTTCTTTGATGCCCAGCCATTGATGCAGATCGATTTTCCCTTGAATCTTCTTCTTAATAAGAGAGGAGTATAGTACGGCGTAATTTAATTTGGAGTAGAAATGGGAAGAGTCTGGATCTGTATACAAGTACTTGTCTGCAGGTGAAATTACTCCGGAAGATGATGCTTAACATTAATTTAATTTAGTGATTTGTGCTGGACTAGAAATGGGAACAGTCTGTATCTGTATTTATATTCCAACTTTCATTTTGTAAGTCCAAACAAGCCATGTTTAACATTAAGCTTTATCTTGACGAATTGGGACAAAATGGTGCATAAAAAGGAGTCAGGTATTTTGTATCAATTAAAATACTACTGTACAATAATAGGAGGTTTATAATATGAATAGTTTATATAGTTGTAGTATTCAACAAATTTTGGTTTAGAGAACATGATAATCTCAAAGTTTGGGTTTTATTAATTAAGTGAAACTAATTAAAATAAACCAATTTTCACACGTAGGTTCAAAAAAACAAAAAATCTCTCTAACTTTCAACTAAGTAAAATAATCCAATCTTTAGGAGACGTAGTAACAAAATATCTCAACTATTATTACATGGAGCCTTTATGTTCTTTATTTTGTATTAAAAAAATTTAACAAAATACTTTCTCTTAAACTAACTATTACGGAGTAAGTAGTATATTTCGGGCTATCAAGGTAACACTACGTACCCAAACCAATGAACCATTGCCCTAGTGGTAAGGGAGAGGTAACCCTTGTAAGAGGTTAAAGGTTCAAATTCCATTATTTATACCTTTGTGTAATTAGTGGGTGCTAAAGCCTTTATTGGTTTGGGTGAGCCTGTCTAGTGGCTTGCCGTCTGCCTTAGCCGGTTCGCGTCCTTTGCAGGCTAGGACTCGGACACGTTGGGGATTAGTCGATAACCTTGGAACCCCACGTCACAAAAAAAAAAAAAAAAAAAAGAAGGTAACACTACCCAAAGAAAGCATGTTTATTTATTTATTTTCTTACAAATTTTTGTTTTAAACTCAACAATTAGGTGGTTCATTATCTATTGAGGAAAAGAATATTGTAGCCATGTTGTATACCCTATGAAAAGTTACATTCGAGGATTAAACAACTAATGGGATAATGTGAAATTTTGAGAAACTCTGATCTGGTTGTGCGAAAACGAAAATTTTATTGGGTTTATTTTTGTTTTTGGTTACAAAATCAGGAGTGGTTAGATAATGTATAGAGGCTTCACCATTCATTATATTTTGGTATTTAATTTGCCCTCTAAACCAACTTAGGATGAGATTTTCATTCCCAATAGATAAAGATCCAATGACTTATTGTTTTTTTTTTTTTTACAAAATTTATTGCGCTATAGTGGGATGATTTTTATAGTGAAGCAAATGGTAATGGGAGATAATTTTGCTAAAATATAGCAATTTGTTATAAACCTTCCTAAACCCCGCCCATTTATGTACTCTTTATCTACATTTTCTATAGAAGGGCTTGTAATCCCACTTGAGAGAATACACATGTGAATAAGAAGTCTCCTCTCTACTCTCTTGTTCTTCCATGAAAGATTATTCTCGGTTAATACCCCTCGCATTATAACACAGGACGAGTGTGCTTAGGATGATTTTTGTAGTTAGTTTTTAAAATGTACTCCTACATTTTAAAAACTGAAGTTCCTTCTCCTCTCTACAGTACCCATTAGTACGGGGTAATAAATGCACGAACAATTAAAGTTCCTTCTGCTGCCCACCTCCTCCGTGAAATACTACCGTATAAACATAAACATTACGGAGTACTGTATTTTTTTTTTGCTTTTCAAGTTGTTCTAGGCCAAAAGTAACAAAACAGATCATCTAATTACACTTGCAACATCAACAACCCAAGCCCTTGTCCAAGGCAACCCAGCAGGCAGCACACATACTCAGTTCATACAATTACAGACATACATCTACATACATATATACATAAAGTAATACATCTACCTAGTAGAATTCGCGTAATCCGAATCCTTCAAGTTGCCAGAAAGGTTCCCACAGGCCACATCTGATGGAGCGATAGTCATGTCAGCTAGCTCTCATTTCAATTAAGCACGATCAGCTACTCGGGAGATGGTGACTTTGTAAGCCCTGACCTTGCAAGTTATCATCTCAAAGACGCAAATGTCTCCTGCTCGGAGATGGTTGTCTGAGGCGAATTCCTTCCAGCCCCGCATGAATGCCGCGTTGTTACCCGAAAAGCTATACTTCACAGACCAAGTTTTGCCATTTGATCCATGGAGGATTATGATGTTTTCTCCATGCTTTTCGTCCCTGAGGTATCTCCTGCTGTGATGAGTAGGAATGTGCTGCAAAATAAAAACACGAGTGTTAATGCAAGAATGAACGGATTGAATTGTTCGAACCAACCATTTAACTAGCTTGCATATATACCACACTGTCCCCGCGAGAAAGATAACGTGAACTCATGTAGATCATGAACGACCCTGGCTTTTTCAGGACTCTGAGCATAGCATTACAAGCAACATCATTTGATAACCATGCTGGAATACTCATACGGCGTGGTGAAGCAGTATCCGGAGTTCCAAGAGGGTCATTCTTGTCAGCTTGTTCATCAGTAATTCGGAATATGTTCACCTTGAAAGCCATTTCCCTGCTATTTACCAGCTCAAAAACACACACATCTCCTTCCCTAAGATGGTTTTCTCGCTTAAATTTATTCCATCCCTGATAGACTGTCACTTGTTGCTGGGGAAGAGCTCCAATGAAGTACTTCACAGGCCAAGTTCTTCCATCTGCTACTTTGAGGCTTATGTGGTGGTTTTCCTTTTTAAGGAAATAGCTTCTCACAGGACCTGCTGGTATACGCTGCAGAAGATAGAAAACTTGTTGATACACATCCCCTTTAGAAGGAGAATGTTGTTCATTTTTATCAGATTTGTAAAAAAACATACCAACTTATTATATTTGCAAGAAACATAAGTTGGTCGCATGGTGACTGTGAAATGAGGATTTCGGCTCTCAAAGGCAATTGCTTTTTCAAGAACTCTTTCCTTCGCACGAGCTGATCTACCTTTACTCCCTAGAGTACCAAAAAATGATCAAACAACTAAATGGTATACAAAATCATGTAAGAAGAAGTATGAAATTCTACTTACTACTACTAGACTTGGAGGCGTCATCTGAAATATTGTCACCATTTTCATGGCTATCTTCCTCCTTGACTTTAATGTCTTTCAATTCCCCTACCTTTCTGTTACTAGTTCTTGCAGAGACAGGATACTCAATTTCCAAAGTACTCAAATCAAATACATGGACACTAAAACGGGATCCGCCTTCATATTTGAACATCAAGAAATAACCGCATTTGATTGAGTACTTCTCAACAAAATCCGGCCAGCCTTTGTCTAGCCAAGTTCGGCCATTACACTTTCTCAGCTGAATTTTCGACTCTGCGCCATTTGGATCTTTGAGACGAGCATACCTAGACTTAGACAAGCGTTTCCGGTGCTTCTTGACAATATTTCTGGGAAGGTCCTGGGGTTAACATGCAATGCAGGACACAATTGAATTGAAGGCTCTTACATGTGCTGTTACAAGAGCTGAAGAGCACCTATTTAACCTGCAGCATCACTTTTTTTCCATGGGCGTTTCTAATTGTTTGTAAATTAAAGGAAATGAAAACTTACAAGAGTTCCATTTTGGATGACGCAAGGTAGAATCACCCTGAAAAAGTGGGTGCTGTTCCCATTTTTAGCCATTGTTGCAGATTTCCCCCGAAGTATCAACTGTAGCAGCAAATGATCAGGACTGAAGATGGACTGGCATGTATGATTTAAGTAATAAAGCTAAGATCTTTTATAGTTTGGAACATTTTTGGAACTTCAGAAAGAGTGTAATTCAGGAAATTCTCAACATGCATATTCTATTCTTGTCAAGTCAAATCGAAATTAGGTTTTTTTTTTCGCCTAAGGAAGCAGAAGAAATCCAAACAAAATGACCAAAATTGCACATGCACTGACACAAATTAAACACAACCGGTTTGAACAGTCACCAGAATCGCCGATAAGAAGGAGCAATAAGGAAAATCGAAACCGAAAAGCCAATCATCACAACACATACGGGAGACGGAGAGAGAGGGCATTGGAAGGCCAGATCAGGAATTCAGAACAGAGAGGTCGAAGAGAGGAAGAACCTGGCATTTAATTCAGGGCTCTCTAGTCACAGAGGTTAACGTAGGAGTAAGTGGAGCGGGAAGCAGTTGATGGCGTAGACAGCGACCCAGCCGAAACACAAAATTGGTGGAAGGCCCAGACGCCAATTGAAGTTATTCAACATTTAAAGAAGAGTTTTTTTTTTTTTTTTTTTTTTAACTACTAACCATTCCGGTTAGAGATGTAAATGAGATCAAAAGTGTCCCACATCGGAAAGTTGAACATATCAAGCCCTAGTATATGAGTCGGTGGGCTACTCCTTCTATTAGTTGGACTTGCGGGGGCGTGTTGAGATGTGAATGTGACCAAAAGTGTCCCACATTGAAAAATTGAATATATCAAGTCCTAGTATATGAGTCGATGGGCTACTTCTTCAATCAAGCAAGACGAATAAAACAACCCTCCAAACTATGGACCATATAAAAATCCGATTGAGTGATGATGAAAAACCCGACGAGAGAAAGTGGCTAGTGAACACATGGAAAATACTCTTTTTCCTTTTGGGTTTGGCTAGTGAGCACATGGGAAATACTCTTTTTCCTTTTGGGTTGGTTCGGGATTTGCATGTGATTGTTCTGGCTATTTGATAGATATGTGAAATGACTATTAGGAACCATTAAGCGCTAGTAGAAAAAAGACATTTTAGTGCAGGTGTGTACAACAAATAGCTCGGTTATGAAAAGGGAAGCTCAAGTTAAAAGGCTTCGCTTTTCAGGGAAAAAAAAAACAGGCTTCGCTTTTATTTAAATCATAATTTCAAATAATTTTTTTATAATATTTTAAACTCTATAGTATTAAATATCATAAATTCATTCAAACCTTTAATTATAAGATACGTTAAATATCATAAGTCGGGTCATAATTCATATTTATTTTGCATAAAACATATCACATTTAAGTAAGACGTCTCTCAAATAAAATAATGAATTCACATCAACTTTTATATTTAAAACAAAATTACTGTTTTTTTTAAGCTAAAATACTAACATCAAAATTTTATGTTCTAAGTACTAAAAATCCAATAATAAGGTATATATTTCTTGAAGAATTTTACAAATTCTTTTATTTCAAAATTTTCACTTTTATTTTTTAATTTATAAAAATACACAAAAATACATTGGGATATTTCATTCGATGGAGTACATGATACTTTACAAATCAAATACCTTACAAAATTCATAACATATTCTCAACTGGAACACGGCTAAGAGTGATGAGAAAGAGGCAATCATAACATGGTTAAGGATCCAGATCGTTTTTTCATTTTGGATCGTAGAATCGTTGGAATAGTAGGATCGAATTGGGATTTTAACAACATTGAACGATAATTTTTAACCCGGAATCGTAGGATCGGATTGGGCATTCTTTGAACTCCTGGGTTCGCGACGTGCTTTATCTCGTCTTTGCCAGGGCAGCAACCCTGTTTGTCGCTGTCGTTGTTACCTCTAGTCGCCTTTCTCTGATGGCCGCTGGTTCATCCGGTGCTCCCCTTGTGCGGTCGATGTACTCTTCTGTTCCCATTGGTGTTTCCCGTCCTGTTTGGGGTGAACCCCCCCCCCCCCCCAAATCCGTGTTTTGAGGCCAATCATTCTCGTTTGATTTCATATTTTATCGGATTGAATCTTGTTGTTTTGAGGCCAATTCTTTTCGCCCTCTTTGTTTCAAGAACCCTGGTGGCCAATCATCTGCAGTTTCAAGCCTAGCAAACCAAGACCCAACTTGAGGTTCCCTTGATTTGAATTCCAATTTGGTGTGTTGAGGTGTTGTTCTAGCCAATCTTTGTTTTAGTGTGTGTTCCTTCCTTTTTGTTACAGAATCGTATACATGAGGTTGTTAATTGGGGCATGGTTCATCCTTTCTTTCAAATTGGGCTCCTCCTCACGGGTGGAGGTCTTGGCGGTCCTCCTGCGACTCCATTCGACTTGTTCTCCTTGTCGTGCATGAGTGTTCTTCCTTGTCGTGCAAGGCTATAAGTGATGGTGTTTTGTCCTTGCACGGCAAGACGTGGACTCATTGGTTCTTTGGACCCAATCTTGGGTCCTTCGGGCCCAAGCATTTTCCAAAAGGGCTTTATTTAAATCCCTAAACAATTTTATAAAAATCTCAAAAGGGTTGGATCAAAACCCGAAAGGCCTTGGAAAATAATTTGAATATTAGTAGTTTAAATATTTCCTTCCCGAACTTTTAGTTTGGTTCCGGGAGTTTGCACACATTTTTTTGTGAAATGTCCAGTTCTTCACTTTCTGGCCAGTATTTGTTCCTTCTTTTGGTGTCGGGTCGCTGCTTTGGCGTGAGTGCGTTTAGTTTCGAGATGGGTTGCAGTATAGGGCGTCTTGTATGATCAAGAGGATCATGATTGTGTTCGTGGTCTTAGAAGATCTCTCGTCTAGGTGGGGGTAACGTCAGTGATCCGCACTTCCTTAGGTTTTGCCCTTTCTGGTAGTGGGTTACTGTTCTCCGCCTTCTCGGCATCGAGATGTCGATCTCTCTTATGTTCTCGACATTCGTCGCTCACTTTAAATCTTCCTCGACTCCTCCGATGGATGACGACTTATATGGGTTCTTATGATTGTTTCTTTCATTAGTGTTATTTGTGTATTTAGTATGTTGAATGTTGACGATTAGTCCATCTGTCGATTCGTCGACCTCTCGAGTTTCAGGTTTGTCTGAGCTCAAATTTTTACATAATAAAAAAAAAAGATAAAGATGCTGTCATCTTTTATCAAAATAGAAAATTATGATTGGGAGTATATTTTTTTTGATACAGTTTCTAATTGCTTCGTGATTTTCTAGAGGAAAAAAGATCCTCGGTCGATTTATGATACGAGAAATATTTTTGTATACTATACGAATTAAAATGGAAGTCTTCTTAATTACACTCTGGCTATGGCAGATTAGTTCTTCAATCTTCAATCTAGAGTTGTTATAATTCTATCCAATGTCATTTTACATCAATCGGTATCAGGATCCACTAATTCTTATTCTAAAGAGGTTGCCTGTCAAAACAATATTGCTGTGCAGGTGTGTATCCAAACCATGGAACAAACTCTTCTCTTCGAACTAGTTCATCTAGAAGCGCATCTCCGCCCAAAATCACCGTATTATCATATAAAATCGTCGCTTACAATTTCCACTTTGAACCCCACACCCTTCCCAAATACGACTCTTTAAGGAGTCCATATATATCCATAGATTCACACTTGGGAGATCAGGGAACGGTGGATATGATTTCAGTAGCGTTAATGGCGTGAATTGCGTATAAAACAATGAGAATATCCTCTTCCCCTTTTAACCCTTCCACCCAGCAGCTCCTCAGGATCCCTCTTCCTGAATTACCCATCTTTCGTAGAAATAACACTGCTTATTTCAGGGATTCCATATTTTGGATTGATCCTTCCACTTCCAACTATGATTTCCAAGCTGTGATTCACTTTGGAGACCCCAAAATCTTGTCTTTTCTCCTCAATGGAAAATGCATGGATCGATGTCGATATGAGCAACATCAGAAGGCTCAGGGCAGACTATAGACCTGGTCCATAGGTCATGATAGATGGAGTGGCCCACTGGATTGCACACGGATTCTCCCAAAGTGATGCTGGATGTTTAGTTTCCTTTGAGTCGTCCGGATATACAAATTTAAAACTTTGTAAGTGGCAAGACTTGCTTTCGCTTTTACATCACTCTAGAGTCTTGATCATTTGGTATGCTATTTATGGGTGATGCAAAATGGATCATGGAGTAAGATGGTCAGTTTTGACTAGACCTGTCAAAACACAACCCGATCTGACCGATCAGAAAAATTTTCAACCCGAAAATTTTCGGGTAATCTGGGTTTCGAACCGATTACCCGATTAACGCAGTAATTTTGACCCGATTTACCCGATTGACCTGGTGACCCGGTTGCTTTATAATTATATATAATTAAATTTTTTTTATATATAATTAAAATTTATCACAAAATTATCAAAATGTGATTTTTTTAATTTAAAAAAGAAAAAATTGACAAACCCGAAATCGACCCGAAACCCGAGTTCGAGTCAACCCGAAAAACCCGGAACCCGTTTTACCCGAAATCCGAAGTGACCCGACCCAAACCCGACCCGAATGACCCATTTGACCGGTCTAGTTTTGACCTTTCTAAAGAGATAACATGGGTGTTTTTTTGGTGCTGGATAGTTCGGGACACTACTTTTGGGACACCAACAAATGTGCAGATTATATCTAGCTGTTATATTATTATTATTATTATTATTATTATTATTATTATTATTATGTGGATGTACAAAATATACACTTTATTTAGATAGAGTTTTATCTATAGATAGATTTACTATTGCTTGTAGCCTGCTTGGAGCCTGAGAAGTTCAGTTGAATACAATCTCTTATTCTCCCCTCTTTTCTTTGCCATAGTTTATAATACGTTATCAGCACGAGTTTCGCTTACAATTAGGCTTCTCCTGCTATATTTTCAATCGAAAGCAGGCCAATCACCCTTTTGCATTACTTACGATTCTCATGTGCAATGGTCGGCGTCTGTTTCCGCCGCTGTGGGCTCCACCGCGCGCCACCGGATGGTTGTGAGCAAAGCTATCAGAAACATGGGGCTCCTTCCTTTGACAAGAGGCGAGCGCCTCCGCCGTGGGCTCCAACGCTCATCCCCTACCAATTCATCTTCGCCGGTCTCTTTCGCCGCTCGCCACTCGCTGGTCGACCGTGATTCATCGAATCAATTGAGAAAGATGGAACTTAAAGAAACAGCGGCGGAGAGTAGCAATTGGACCTCAATTCCACCGTCGGACGACGCAGAGGCGGTTCATGACTTCGATTCCGGCGGTGGACGATCCATTTCGGAGTCTGAAAGAAAGTCGTCGGCGGTTCATACTTCGATTCCGGCGGCAAGATTCAAGGGAAACGAGACTGCATCCATGGTTGGATGCGGAGTCGAGGTTGCCGGCCGATCGATTACTGGTCCCCGGCCTGAAGCCGTCCCCTGTGCCGGTAGTCCGAAGTGACCGAAGGAGCACCCGAGTCCCGCGTCGCCATTCGTTCTTGCAAATCATACGAAGAAGACGATCCGATTTGGGCAAATTTTGGATTAATTACAAATTTTACCCTGAAATTATCAAATTTTCGGATTCGCATGTACTTTTCTGATAAATAACAGAAAAGATCCAAACTTTCAGGGTTACAAGGATCCGATAATTGTAAAATCTCTTCCCATAAGCGATGAGATTTAGCGAGTGAAGTAGATAAACACATCTCCCGAAGAGGATGTATGCATAAATTATATCCATCCCCGGAGTGGTGCGCCTATTCAGTTAGGCTAGAATTACCAACTAATTTGTTAGCCCTATAGTTCTGCGCCGTCGTGGAGGTAAGTGCAGGTAAGTGCGATTTGATTTTTCTAATTTATTATTTTTCTTTATAAATAATTTAATTGGTCTCCCGAAGTAGAAAATATTAAATCCCTCGAAGTGGATGAAAGTATTTAATTTGATCGATAAAATTCATCCCAGTAGTGTCATCCACGTAAAGATGATCAATGATTATTATTTTGTTTCGTTTATTATATTTTTATCATTCATCTCCCAAAGTAGATGAAAAGACATATCTCCCGAAGTAGATAAAAACACATAAGAGGTACGATTGGTACGTTATAGTTTGTTTGAATCTGTTTCGGAGTGTGATTATGTACGTGTTGCTCACACAAGAGGTACGTTGACTTTCCTTGCTTATTTAATTAGAATTTCAAAAGGTTTAAGGCTTTATACATAAGGATGGATAAAGTTATGTTATATGATATATGTTTTAAATAAACCATGATTATAATTTATTAATATTTTGATTTGGTGATGGACGGTGTCATGTGAGTGGTTTATGCACGGATCCACACTAGGATATCATGGTAAAAAGAGGCGAATCCTAGAAGATTGAACTCTACTTGGTAGCGAGTCTATATGGGTTAGGCTCGACTTTAAGGCTCATGATGGAGCTGGACTGATTTTTCAATATTGGTATATGCGATCGAGCTTGCTGTCAGGTAAGCCTAAACATCATATATTTGAATTATGATTTTTGTGCCTCTTGATCATGAAGGATTATATATGTGTGTTATGAGTTCATCTCGTACATTAAATATGGATTATCATTTTGCTGCTAATTGCAATATGACGTTATTAATTGCACATGTAGATTTTATATCATAAATCATGCCATGATGCTAGTATACTCTGATATATAAGAATTTAGAGCATTGATAAATCATGTACGATTGGAGGTTGACGATGCATATAGATATGACTATTGGGTAAGCTGAGCCTATAGAACGGATACATGATAAATGATATCTAAATGAATTGATACATTGATAAGTTGATGAATAAATAACGTCATCATGCACCGATTAAAATATTAGCCCCATCTTTGTAGTGATGAGCTAAGATGATATTGTTGATTTCATCTTGTACTTGTAACTATTTGTTTCATATATGATTTGTTTCATAGAAGGTGAAATATAAACTCCTGAAGTGGTTAAACTTTTTTGATTCCTGGTCACCAGAAGTTGACATTATTTATGTGTCATGAAGTTGATTTGTATATAACTTAAATTGCATGAAATTGAAATTTGAGATAGTTATTGAACCTATACTATTTGTGAATGATAGCGTTTATTGAAACAAGTGAGCAATATCTGAATTGATATCCACCTGAAGTGGCCGAATAAATTTTAATTATGTGTAGTGCATTTATTTTAATTTACTGAGATCGCTTTTATTATTTGCTTGTGAGGTGTATATACTTGAATTTACTTTTGCACAAAACTCAAAGTGTTTCCAGAAGAAACAACTTGTTAAGAATCGGTATGTCGTAAACATATGTGGTTTTATATTATATATATTGTTTGTGTTAATAAAATTTATCTCTTGAAGTAAATAAACTTATCTCTACATATGAAAGATTATCAACGAAAGAGCCTAGATAATCCAGCACATTTGATTCTGCAAACTTGGTCGTATTTGGTTTGTTATTAGTATAATTTGGCTATTTGAAGCTACATGGAATCTATGTTTTATTTATCTATTTGATTTGATTTGCATTTTATGTATATATATATGCATTGGAAATGTTTCTTGAAGAAACCATTATGGGTAGATGATGCCAATTTTATTCAACCAATGATGATTTGGGAGAAGAGTTTGAAGCAAATCCTTGTTAAATTGTGTGAAATCGATAAATTTATTCTTGAGAGCCCGAAGACTCTTTATTTTGGGATCTTGTTCTTAATCTACTTGGGTATGGTAGAACTTAAATAAACAGCTAGCTAAATGACCTATGGTTCATAACAACCTCTTTTATTGCCAGATGCAATATATATTGTTACCTCTAGGAGAGGACATAAAGAGGATACGGTGTGCGCGACCGTTGTTAGGATACTGGTCACAATTTTGAAAATGATTATAGATAATCATGTATGAGTCGACTCCCACATTAAGGAAAATGTGGAAGAACAAGTCAAAGATAATGGTTTACCTATTGGATTTGTAATCTCCCAAACTGTGAATGAATCATCGCTTGAAAATGTTGGAATGGTTTAGAGCTTGATACTTGATGATATGGAAAACCTGAAGTTTTCAGGATGAAATAACTAATGAGTATTTGTATAAAGTCTATACTTGGCATAATTAAATCTTATACATATCTCCAGAAGAGCGTCAAAATTAGTCCTCGAAGGACTGTTGATATAATCAAGCAATAAATTCATATGAGAAAATGGCTCTAGAAGAGCGTCAAAACACTCTAAAGAGAAGGAGTGATGAATTGAGATTGTGAAAGCCAATAATTGCTAGAAGCGTGGTTTTCCTCTAGTCGAGGATGTTAAAAGAAGATCCAACACATAATAAATAGATTATCCATGGTTGCAATGTGGATGTAATATGGAAATGCTATCAATGAAATTGATATGTTGGATAAATGAGCATTGAGAAGCTGACGATTAAATCGACCAAGTGAAGTCGTTACTTATAAGATTATCGTTTAGGATAATGCTAATGCATATAATGACCCAGCAGAGTCATCAATAATAGCTAACAAGCAGACATGAACATCAAGAGATTGATTCGATTTCGGTCAACAATAGAATAAATTCCCCTTTGTAATTTATCTCCAGGAGAGAGTTTTATATTTACAAGTTTTTAAATGTTTGGTATAGGTACCGAAATCTCCCCAGATTACACTAAGTTGTTGTAAACCAAGAAAGATGATGTATATGAAGGATTGGGTCCCCATAGATGATCAAATACCTAGAGTTTATCACGGATTATAAAATACTCGGTATTTAGGGGGAGAGGAAAAGGATATCAAGAAGTAATATGTTGCATGAACTAGAAGAGAACCAGAAGTTCAATAAACTATATAGCAAACAAGCTAGTAAAGACATTAGTAAATGCAAAAGATGGTGACAAAAGTCACATTTACAACAAATAATGCACTAGTATGATTTAGTTCGAGGTTTTAGTAGTAACTTCAAACAATGGTGATATGTCCACTAGTATAAAACTCCTGAAGAGATTTCATGAACGTTGACAGTGTTAGAATTGATTATGAGTTGTCATGAAATGACCAGATCCTTTATTATCGTTGATGGCACATATTTAAGTTTGCACTTGAAGTGCTTGATAAGAATAATTAGAGCTTCTAAAAATATCTTGACATGTAGTTCGAGTGTACAAAGAGAGATATATTACAATATGAAGACAAATGATCTTTTTATCTTTGATTAGATTGTGAAAGGATATTAAGGGTCCAGAAGTACCATGTTTTTATAAAATTGGTGATTTATATACTAAATTGAAGAGGAGATCAAAGTTGTACTCTTTTCCTTAACTTTGGTTTTTGTCCCATTCGGGTTTTTCCAAAGTAAGGTTTTTAACGAGGCAATTCCCCTCACAAGGATACATGGTATATCCCAAATTCTAGAAAGAAATAATTCATGCAAAGATGGATTAGTTAAGCATGAAGGGTTTGGACCTGTAGCTCCAACATTGAAAAGTGTAGTATCAATTGGTTTTAAGTGGGTGTTCGTACAAAGGAAAATATAAAGCCAAATTGATTGGACAAAAGCTTATTAAAAGTTACATTAGAATGTATTCACCAGGAGTGAATATAATTTTGGCTCCAAATGTAAATGACGAAGGTTGTAAGTGCATACCCATATATATGGAAAGGATCGATTAAAAATGCATGAAGCATTATTATCAAAGTCCTGTCACATGCAATTGGTTAAAGACCATTATTAGAATACACGAATTACCTATATTTGTGAAAGTGGTGACATATGATTAGGTCCCAAAGTACCATACAAAGTTGTACTCTTTTTCTTAATCTTGGTTTTTTATCCCACTGGGTTTTTCCAAGGTAAGGTTTTTAACGAGGCAACTTAAGCACCATTTAATACATCAGATCCTCAGATCAACAATTAAAAGCACACTAGGTCCTGAAGTACCTGATACTTGTGCATCCAAAGCAGCTCAACACCAATACATGTAAGTCATGCACACCAAAGTTAATCATGAAGACATTCTAGCTTATGCACATCAAAGACAATGTTGTGATTCGACCATAAGCTCATGAAGGCGGTGGCATTAAGAATAATGAGAAGACTTCGAGAAGGATGTTGAATTCAGGGGGAGCATATACGCACTGCACTCTTTTTCCCTTCGATCAGGTTTTGTCCCACTGGGTTTTCCTAACAAGGTTTTTAACGAGGCAGTACAACAAGAGCGTACGTGGAAGGCTGCACTCTTTTTCCCTAAGCTATGGTTTTGTCCCATTGGGGTTTCCTAGCTAGGTTTTTAACGAGGCAGCTGGAGGAACAATGAATGTACATCCAAGAGGGAGTGTTATATTATTATTATTATTATGTGGATGTACAAAATATACACTTTATTTAGATAGAGTTTTGTCTATAGATAGATTTACTATTGCTTGGAGCCTAAGGAGTTTATCTCTATATATTGTACCGGTGTAACACCAAGAGATATCAGTTGAATTCAATCTCATATTCTCCCCTCTTTTCTTTGCCCTAGTTTATAATACAATCTTATATCTAGCGTCTTTATCAAGCAGATGTATTGCTAGGCATTCAGCCAAACAAAAATCTCATCCAAATTATTAGTCGTATATTTAAAAAAAATCGGATTTTTTGCCAAATAAATACCCCTGAGATTAAGGCTAATTCGCGTGGTGTACAAAAGTTTGACATATTTCGTCAGATGCCCCTGAGGTTTTCATTTTTTTTGTCAAATGTCTCTTAGAGGTTTTTATTTTTTCGCCAAATGCCCCTCTGTTGAATTTGTTAACATTTTAGATGAAAACTAGTACAATCTTCGGGTCATGGCGCATAATTTTCTTTTTAGACAATAAAAATAAAATTTTATAAGTATAATAAATTATTGTGATAAATTTAAATAAACTATTATCAAATGCTAACATAAAATAAAATAAAATAGATTTGCTAATTAAGTAAAAAATAATAAAAATATTTATGAAAAATGTGTAAAAATTACATGAATTTAAGATTTAAGTAGAATAGGTTGATTGAATTAAAATCCCAAAATAAATGTGGTTATAACACCTAATAAAAAAATATATGCTTATGATTTAATAGTTTGATATAACTAGATTGATTAAAGAAACGTGTACAAATTTCATTAGTTTAATTTTTTTTCTCTAGATTTAGTTGATTTGAGAAAATTGTAAAATTAAAATGATTATGACATCTAAGCAAAAATATTTATCATTTAATAGTTAGAATAGATAAATCTCATTGGTTAAAAAAATATTTAAAAATTTGTGTAGATTAGGTTGATTGGGTGAAAATCCAAAAATTTAAATTATTATATATATAAAAATAATTTTCATTAGAGAGAGGGAGAGAGAGATTGGTGCTTCGGAAGAAAAAAAAAAGAATTCGTATAGTTGAAACCATGTATTTTTTTAAAAAAGTTTTGAATTAATTCCATTGTTTAAAAAAAACATGAAATAATATCGTATAATTAATACATAATGAAATAATATTGTATAATTAATATTAAATTTATTAAAAAAAGTTTTAAATTAATCTCATTGATTAAAAAATGTAGTAAAAATGATATTGTGTAAATAATACTCCGTATTAGATAATTTAGATACAGTAATTAAATGATCTTGTGCAAATAATACCTTATAAAAATAATAATGAAATGATATTTTCTTTTCTTTTTATTTTCACCCAAAATGTTAACAAATTCGACAGAAGGACATTTGACCAAAAAATGAAAACCTCAAGGATATTTGGCGAAAATAATAAAAACTTTAGGAGCACCTAGCAAAATATATCAAACGTTTGTACACCACACGAATTAGCTTTAACCTAAGGGTATTTCGTACAAATTTCGAAAAAAAATCCTTTCACAAGCCCAAATCCCTAATTTCCTTCATTTCACAGAGCGTAACTCACCATCTGCAAAATCCTAACCTCATTTCAAAATTGCCCTCTTTTCTGCTAATTGCACTCAGGCTATGGCAGATTAGTCCATCCTTCCTCTCCCTTCTTGTAATTTGTTCCCACTTGTTTCGTTTTCCATTTGAGGTGTTATCAATGGCGGATTCTATCCATCAGGATCTGTTGATTCTCATTCTAAAGAGGTTGCCAGTCAAAACCCTATTGCTATGCCGGTGCGTATCCAAATCATGGAATCAACTCCTCCATTCGAAATCCTTCATCCAAGACCACCTCGCCGCCCAAACTCGCCGTATGGTGGTACAAACTCAAGACTTGTGGTATCTTCACTTTGAACCCCACAACCTTCCCTTATTCGACACTTTAAGGGGTCCAAATAGATTCATACGCGTAAGGAGATCGGATCGCGGATATGCTTTCAGCAGCGTTAATGGTGTAAATTGTGTCTACAACAATGCAAATATCCTCGTCCTCTTTAACCCTTCTACTCAGCAAGTCCTTAGGATTCCTCTGCCTAAATTACCCATCTTTCGCAGCAACACTCATTTCAAGCATTGCGGGTTTTGGATTGATCCTTCCACCAATGATTTCAAAGTTGTGGTATTCTCTTTGGACACCCAAAAATCTGTTCTTTTCTCGTCAAAGGAAAATGAATGGGTGGATGTCGATATGGGAGAAATCAGAAGCCTCGGATCAGACCACGAATCTCCACAAGTCACGATCGATGGAGTGGGACACTGGATTGCACGCAGAGACTCTGAAAATGGAGCCAGAATTTTAGTTTCCTTTGATTTTGAGCAGCACAAATTTGGATCCATTGAGTTGCCCCATCTTGAGCTGTTGAAATGGAGATGTTTAAGACTCTGTAAGTGGAAAGACTTGCTTTCATTTGTGCATCACTATAGAATCCTTGATCATGTGGTATGTGATTTATGGGTGATGCAAAATGGATCATGGGGTAAGATGTTTAGTTTTAACCTTCCTGAAGATGCAACGGGCGTTTATTGTGTGCTGGGAAGTTCGGGCAGGGTTTTAGCAGAAGTTTATGATGATTCTCTGATGCTATACGACCCTGTCGATGGATTCACCCTTCTAGATGAAATTGGTGCATTCTGTTTCAATTTGTCTTATGACTTTGTGGAAAGTCTGGTTTTTCCAGACCAAAGTCGTATTTCTAGTGGTTGAATATAAGGGTTTAGCTTAACATGTTTTGAGTAGACGGTATGCTGTGAAATATGATATCCGTCTTTTTGTGCATTAGACTTCGTCATGTGTCGGACCTTGAATGCATCTTATCTAATTTTCTTTCACAATGATGATGAATTGCTGTATTTGTGAATCAAAACATACAAGTTAAATCCTCAACGACACCCTATTATCATGTCATTATTTCCGCTACACACTCTTTGTTTCATATGTCTTGTTTCTTTCAATGATCATGTCTTGCTACATTTGCCTTGATTTAGTGTCTTTGATTTTGAAGCGCTTGTGCGTCAAAGCCTTACTACGATGCCGATTTGTGTCAAAATCATGGAGAGAGCTCATTGATTCAAGATCTTTTGTCCTCAGCCACCTAGTTCTTCAAAAGCCCCAAATCATTGCACAAAACCAGGAATTCAAGTATCTTGTCTTGGATCCTCACACTCTCCCTTTATTCCATGCTTTAATAGGTCCCAAGCTTCAACCTGAAGATGATAAGTTGTCTAATCTGTGTGTTGTTAACAGCGCTCATGGTGTAGTTTGCCTCTACAACTATCGAAATCTCCTTCTTTGGAACCCTTCAATCCGTCTGTTCTTGAGGCTTCCCATCCCCAAATCTTTGACTCGTCAAAGTAGCTACTATTTCAGGCACTGCGGGTTCTGGATTGATCCTTCCAACAACCATTTCAAAATTGTGATATTTTGTTTGACGATACGAAAGGCTGGAGTCTTCTTGTCTAGGAAGAAATCATGGATGGAAGTAGCTATGGGCGTTGCGAAATCCTTGTACATGGACGATTTAGAGGAAACCCAACCGATCATAATAGATGGGCGATGCAAAGTGGTTCGTGGAGTAAGATGTTGAGCTTCAACCTTATCTGTAGTATAACTAATGTTTTCTATGTAGTTGAAGATTATGGAAGGGTTTTAGAGGAAACTGGGAAAGGTCATCTCGTGCTGTATGATCATAAGGATGGGTGCATTCCAATTAAATCGAAGTTCATATGGCCTAGTTTTTCATTCCATCCCACTGACTTTGTTGAAAGCCTAGTTTTTCCAGCTACATCGAACATGTATTTCTAATTAACATATGGAATTCTGTAGTACTTACTACTACAATATGTTTGTTGAGAGTTTAATGTTGGATTTGTATCAGATTTCATAAAGGCTTTCATTAGTTGTCAGTTTGCCATGACTATGAATTGATAATGTATAAGAGATGGAGAAAGACCCTAACTAGTGGAATTAGTTGTTTGCTGGTACTATATTGATGAAGAAAATTTGTTGATAGTTTAATTTAATGTTCAATGAATTAGTAAATATATAAAATTTGTTGTTTGCTGGTCTACCACCGTCACTGTATCCTGTGAGAGTCAAGTTCGTTCCATTTAGCCACTGATTTCTTTTGAATTGGTCTAGAAAATAAAATAAATTGGAAAATAGTTAAAGAATCAAATTATTTTAAAAAATAGTCAAAACGAGGCTAAGTCGCTGTTTATAACATTGATATTTCTAGCCTAGATTTAAATAATAACAAGTGGCGCACGGGATTTTAAAAATTAATCTAAGTATACTTGTCCTATTTTTCGGATATTATCATATTAATCAATGCATTTTAGATGATACGAGCTCAAATCTCGTATAAACTATCTATGGTTCTGTGTAATTGTGTAGTTAATTATCATGTTGCTTAGCTTTTGGTCTTTTGCGATCAATTGAAATAGAATTCAGATAAAAAAAATTCATAAACAAAAAGCTTGACTATAGCTTGAATTTGGTAAATAAAGAGCGGTCATATCCGGAGTTCGAACCGAAAACCTATGATTACTACCCACAAGTCCTTTCCGGTGAGTCATTCCGAAATTGTTTAAAAGCTTGACTATAGCACACCAATGAGCTTCCCTTTTTTTTTCTGCAACTTATTTTTCTCAAGAAAGAAATCAAACCATTCCAACCATTCACTCCTGCATCCGATACTCTCAAATCTCAATTCCTTGAAGGCAAAAACACGCTAAACACATATTAGAACAACACTGAATAAAACCCGGGCGTATCACTTAATATAACCCGGATATGGCCAAAATACCATCCGGGCATCAGAGTGGTGTGGTGTGATAATAGGTATATAGCCCGGACCAAAAATTTAAACGCCCGGATTATTTGTTGCAGAATACAGCCCGGATCTACCAGATTCGGGCTATTTGGTCATCACAAACTCCACTGGAAACATATTTTATATCCCGGAGTTAATCAGATCCGAGCTATTTGGTCTATCATAACTCATAAGACCCATTAGAGACAGGTTTTATAGCCCGAGGCAAGTGGAAATCCGGGCTATTTGGTCTATCTTAACTTCTTAAGAACTATGAGAAGCAGATTATATATAGCCCGTTGTTTGCAGGTCCGGGCTATTTACTGTTTTTTTTCTCGCAAAAGCCATTTTATTTTCTTAATAATCCACCTGATTGCACACTAGCAAACCACAAACTTGATTTCCACATATTCACCAATCACTTTACACAATCAACTAAATTGTATCAAAATAAAAATTACAAAAACTAAGATCCCATTCCTATATAACAACAAAGAATAAAGATCACAAGTATAATCATCCATAGAAAGAGTAAATAAGTTTTCATTACTTGATCCAAAAATAAGTTCTTAGAATTCAATCTAAAAAGGAACAAACTACCTAGAAAATTGTCATAAGCAAAATGGAAACAACCTTCTTTGCACTAGAGAATTGAATCATAATAAGACCTTTTTGCATTATTTGAGCAACCTTCTACGATTTGTTTGCTCGTACGCAACTTGTTGCACAAATTTCCACTCCATGATTAATCTCCCTTTAATAATGGCAAGTTCCAAGATAATTTGCACATATACATGAAACAGTAGATGAGATGTAGCTCATTAAGAGGTGTTGCCCTCATTAATGTTGAATAAATATATATAAATATATATGAGATAAATACTGAGGTGGGTAATCAAATGAAATTGGGAAGTTTTTCATTGTTAATAAAATGAAATAGATATTTTTCTCATTCTCTTAGATTTAGGAAGACTTGTGGGTTTTAGTGTCTTCTTTGGCATTGCAAGTTTCAACCCGGTATAAACTTATTTTTTATTCTATTTTATTTCTCAATATTTTTTCACATCCTAATGAACCTTTCCCATTTTTATTTCCTGTTATATTTGAGGGGATAAAGATTGCTTTGTAACGTTTTGTTTACTGAGCAAACTCCCCCTATATAACCAAAAGGAACAAAAATCAAGGACATGACTCATATAACTTTCTCAACATGAGAAAATATCTCCCAAATATACGCATACAAATACACAAACATAAACACTTTATCCTAGATTGGAGAGGAAATAAATGAAGTAGAGAAACTTACCCTTGTAGTTTCAGAAGCGCTTCTCAACGAGATCAACATGTCCCATAAGGATACTCCGACAACAATATTGAACCAACCCCAAATGCATAAAGTGCATCTCTGCATATAATTGTTAATTTCAGCTGTGATTATTAATTCCAGCTACAATTTTAAAAAAATCAACTATTATTAATTGGCTAGACATACATCTTAGCACAGGAGGTATTACTTGCACGACGAATTTTATCAAATAAAGCAAACCATAGAGAATTGTACATATCCTGAGAACCTAGAGGGAGTTATTATTGTACTCGCAATTCAAGTATAGAAGTAGCAATACAATGACAGGTTGACAACGAACATAAGTTCACTTGTAAATGGACAAATTAAACCCAATTCCACCAACTAACTGAAAGTGGATAACTTACCGCTACATCTGGATCAATCATTTGGATCTGCAGCATGTATGCAGATACCTAAAAGGGGATATCTTCCGGCCTCCTCCTAGCAAGCAACCTTAGAAACCTGCCACTCTCATCTTCCAAAAAACACAACTTAGGTGCATATCAGATTGTGAAATTTACGGGCAATTCGTAAGGAGAAGTAGACTATTTTACTTGTAGTCCGCTTGTCGTCGGGCAACCAGTGCAGCTGTTGCAACTAATCCATAAAACATCACTCCTTGTATCAATCTGGACTTGGAACTCCTGTGCTGGAGTGCCCAGTTTTACTGTTGTGAAGTAAAGCCTACACATATGGACATGGCAGTTATGAAAATTCTGAAAACATTTTGTTTTTTTATGAATTTAAGAGGAAACGGAACTTGACCTAAAACTATATAATGTAATTCCAATAATCAATGCAGCAGGACATGTTTCAAAGTAACACAGGAAAGGGAAAAAAAAGCACCCAAAAAAACCCCAATAACAGATATGGTAATTTCAAATAAGGGTTCTAGCTAACAAATGTACAGAATTAGCAAAATTAAAGATTCAACCGACAGTTGAAATAACAGGAAATTCGTCCAATTGAGCAATCAAAATTGTGCCATAGACAGGGAAATCAACGACGCCGTTTAGTGCCTGCAAGCTCCAGCCGTGACGGGAGCGGTCATACGCTCTGAGTTGACTCACCGCAACTCGCTTGTCCACCAGAAAAGCCCTCTGGAGGTTCAGTGTCAGCGGAAAACCCCTAAAACCGCCGACGGGAGTGTGGCGGCGGCAACTAACAACCAGATGTGAAATCCCGCCGAGATAATCGCCGGAATTGGGCTCTTTCTCATTCTAACACCTCGCCGCTGGCAGAGAGAGTAAAGAACTAAAAAATCAATTGAACGCTAACCCTAATTGAAGAACTAAAAAAATAGAAGAATAGAAAGAGTAAAGAACTGAAAGAACAACGATTTAGTAAAGAAATCAATTGAACGTGGGTGTAACTGGCAAAGAGCAAGAGCGGTTACCTAGTTTGAGAGAGAACGTGGGCACTTCAAAGAGAACGCAGGGGCAAAGGAGGAAAAAAGAAAAAAAAACTAAGGTTGCCACGTGGATAGCCTTCCTCCTCTCCAAATGACTCAGCTTTAAGATATAGGAGGATAATAAAATATTACTTCCTCCATTCGGCAAAACTTGTCATTTTAACTCTCTACACAACTTTTAATAAAGTTATTAATTACACTCTTTTTTTACTAATTTACCCTCATTTATTACCCCATTTTTTACTTTATCAAAAACTACAACTCACAATACATCAATCAAATTAAGGGCATTTTAGTAAAGTAGAAGCAAAAATACCTAAATGACAAGTTTTTCCGAACAAAAACAAAACTCTAAAACGACAAGTTTTGCCGAACGGAGGGAGTAACACCATTGTTTAAAAGAGCGGCTTAAAGGTTTTTTTAAAATAAAAATTGAAAAAAAATATTACAAAAGAGTTGCGGTTTTAAATTTTGGTTAGTAGTGGTAATGAGTTAGTAAATTATTCGGTGAAATCTATTTTATTATTCGTCGGAATATGCACTCTTTGGTCTGACAACATCAAATAAAACATTATTCAGTGAAATGTGAGACATTATTCGGTAAAATATGAAGGATTATTCGTATAAATTGTAAGTATTATTTAGAGATTTGAGGTTTCTTTAATTGACAAAAAAAAAACAACTAATCATTATTCGGTAACATGTGACAAATAATTCAGTCGAATTGATAAATTTTGATCTGAATTGAATGGAAGTGTGAAACATTATTCGGTGAAATCGTCAAATTTTTAAACAAACGAAATTACGTGAATATTCAATGGAATTGATAAATGAGAAAAAAAATAAAATAAAAAATAAAAATTTACACTCATCCAAATCTAAAAAAAAAAAAATTGAAAATGGGAAGTTGGAACTCACGCACAAAGAGGAGAAGGAGGGAGAGTGAAGGTGAGATTTATGTGGAACCCATTCTATTTTAATTAAAAAAACTCAAAAAATCTGGATTAATCTCCAACTTCCATTTGTTTCAATCAATGGTCTATAAATATGCACAAGGTACAACTTAAGGGGTGTGCACTCTGGAACCACTCCCTATTTTAAAACATGATTTTTCATAATAAAATTTTATAAATATATTAATATAAGGGTATATAATCTAAAAAAGATTAAAAAAAATTTTCAACACTGTATTTATTTATACCCGAAATAATTTTACTATACATTGAAGTGACTACGAGATGATTCGGAAGGTGTTTTCGACAGACGACAGTACGTACGTGTAAGTTAGATCGACTTTCATTACCGATGTCCACTTCTGCTATGAACACGGAGTAATTAATGAATCATTTTTTGAGAAGTGCATAGTATAAGAAACGTTTAAATGTATACAGAGTACCCAGTATTCCCACTGAAAACTGATACGTACGGATTATGGAGTACAGAGTATTTATGACAGAAAATTAATGACAGTTAGTCAAACATCAATTTACACAGTATAAAATGAACAATCCATCCCCTCTCCATATTGGATCTCTTAAATTGAATGGAGCCATGTGGGATTACATCGCCGTAGATATTCAAGTCCAGATTTTGAAGGTGCTGCCCGTGAAAAGCTTATTGCAATATCGATGCGTATGTAAAGGGCGGAAAGCAGTGATCGACTCCCCAACTTTGTTGCAGGAGCACCTCGCTGCGCAGAAGCCCCGTTTCATAGTAGACTCTGCCGATGGAAGGGGGTTTCTAGTTGTTGATCCCAATGCCCTCCGCTTAGCTGACACTCTGCGAGGACCGATTGAAGACGAAAGCAGTGGCTACCTTGAGCTTATTGGCACACTCCATGGTGTTGTCTGTATCTATTACCACTGGGGCACCAATCTCCTAATTTGGAATCCCTCCATCCGTAGGTTTTCGAGTGTTCCTCCTCTCCCTTTGGATTTTAAATACATCTTTACAGATCATGGTTGGTATTGCTATGGTTTTTGGATTGACCCTTCCACCAATGCAAGGACTTGAACCAGGTACTAGGATCATGGTTGGGAAGATCTGGAATCCAGGGCAACTGACTCCTTTAATGATGGGAATGGGAGGAGTGGCTCACTGGGGTGGCAGATATAATGACCAATGCAAGGACTTGAACCAGGTACTAGGGTCATAATGTCCTTTGACTTCGAGCAACAGTGCTTTGGGTTCACTGAGATGCCCAACCTGAAAGACATGGGCGAATGCAAATCTACACTACTTTGTGTTTGGGAAGGTAACCTTTCAGTTGTTTGTGTAAGCTTATCTGATAGATATGAGATATACTCGATCCAAGGAGGTTCATCATCATCATCATCATCATCATCATGGGTTAAGATGTTTGGTTTGGATGTGTTACCTTCTTCTATATGGCGGGTTCATTGGCCATTGGAAGGAATGGAAGGAAGGGGAAGGGCCTTAGCAGAAGAAACGTATGGTATTTATAGACACAAGTTGGTCTTGTATGACAACGGAGCTGGCTGCATCCCTTTGACCCGCGAAGCTAGGTTTTTTAACAGTGTCGCTTATGACTGTGGAAACCTTTCTTTTTCCGGTATAAAAAATATATAGGACAGTGCAATGACTTTGTTGAAGTTCCGTTGTTGATTCCTTGTTTTAGGTCATTATATCTTTGAACTGCTTGGTCTCTTGTAACGGATTGTTATCTTATACGAGTATTATATGTAAGCCACTTCTTTGGAGCATTTGGTTTGAATCCATTTTTACTGGATGCTTACGCCTGTTCACTGTTTCATTGCATTTGTGTAGCGATTGTTAATTCAGGTACAGTTAAGAATTTGATATCGAATGTTTGGTTTGGGCAGTAATTCAATATTAGTAATATGGGCCAATGTTATATGGGCACAAGGGCCGTCTGACAGGCCACTGCATTCACATGAGCACAAGGGGCTGCACTGCATTCATCAGGAGGAAATCAACAAAAATGTAAAGCTAAACAACGGCTGAACAAGGGATAAATAAGTGCACAAGGGTAGTTTGAGAGGGAACTGAACAGGGGCTGTTTGAGGGCTGCACCAGGGCCGGACCACCAAGGCCGTTAGAGGGCTGCACCCAGTGCTGTTTCCGGGCTTCGAAATCTCTGGGTGGGTGAATGAGAGGGAGTGGACCAAATTTGGTTTTGACGGGATTTGACAAGAAACAACACCCATAACCCTATATCTGGAATTTCTTCAATCAATTGGTTTTACCCTATCCCATAATTATATCTTATTGCTAAGATTAGTTTGATAGGATACGATTAACGATATCTAAAGTATTAATCCTTTCCAACTACAAAGTTCCTTCACCATTATAGAATAGAGACCTATCTTCCAAGGAACGATCCATGTTGTTGGGCGATACTTAGTAGCACCAGACAGCACAGGCTAGCTAGTTGATAAATCTGGTCTGTTGATCCTCGCAGTGAAGGGGGAAATGCAGCTTTATTATCGACCACCGCGCTGCCGCCGCAGCAAATAGTTTGTTGTTTATGGTTGGACTGAGTCAGTGACAGTCAGTCACAAATCATAGTCCTGATGAGCGGTTGGCATACTCTTGCACCAGCGCTCCAAACAGTGATGACCTCTCCAGCAACCGCGAAGGCCTGTCGAATTCTTTTGCCCGCCCTGTAATTGCAACCAATGGGGATTATCTAGATTTGAAGAATTGAACACAACAGGAGTTGGGAAATCGGGATGTAAAGGATGGTTATACGGACCTGCATCGATAACAAGAACCCTGTCACAGTCCATGACAGTTGGAATTCTGTGGGCAATGCTGATGATTGTGCAGGCTGCGAAATCCTCTCGGATGATCCCCTGAATCACAGCGTCGGTTTGAGAGTCCACCGATGCTGTCGCCTCATCCAAGAACAGTATCCGGCTCTTCTTCAGCATCACTCGGCTTAGGCATAGGAGCTGCCTTTGCCCCACACTCCAGTTGTCTCCATTGTCCATCACTGTCAAATTGCTCTATTATCAGTACGAGTTAACTTCTACAAATCTATTATTTCAGCTGAATAACTACATAATTCAAACACCGCACCTAAAGAATCAAGCTTTTCGGGCTTTGAACCCACAACTTCTTTCAGCTGGCACCGTTCAAGACTCTGCAACATCAATCAAATACTCCATTGTTAAGCACACCTAAAGAATCAACCTTTTTTTTGTTTTTGTTTTTGTTTTTGTTTTTGTTTTTGTGGGGTTGAGAGGACACAAAAATCTTGTTTCTTACCTTCCATATCTCATCATCCGAGTACAGATCAAGAGGATCAACGTTGCTGCGCACAGTTCCTTCAAACAGCACGGGCTCTTGGGGAATGATCCCAAACCGGGACCTCAGATCATACAGGCCAAGTGAACAAATATCAATTTTATCAATGATTATCTTTCCAGCGGAGGGCTCAACTAGCCTGAAAAGAGCTTGGATCAGGGTTGATTTTCCACTTCCGGTTCTCCCAACGACACCAACTTTCTCTCCACCGATGATGCTGAGACTGATGCCTTTCAGAACCAGAGGTGTATTGGGCCTATACCTTATCTGTATAGCAACAAAACAAATATGTTGATTTTATTTGAAGAATGAAGACCAAATTTTGGCCAACTCTTGAGAAGCACTTACCTGCAAGTCTATGATATCAACATTTCCAAAAGACGGCCAAACTGGAGGCGGAACACGATCCTTAATGACGTATTGTGCTTCCGACGGGATGTTACTGAACTGCTGGATCCTCTCAACAGACACCATTCTGTTCTCCACAAAGCAGCTCATGTATATCGCCCAGAAAAGGACCCCATTGAGGGACAGTCCGTATGAGAGGGACAACCCAACATTCCCTGCACACATTTATGTCCAAAACCATTCATCTTTTTTCTTAACCAAAATCACCTAAACAAGGCTATGTCAATTAAAGTTAAGTGGGTATTGGGACCTGGCTTTATGATGCTGTCAGGCAATAGGATCATAAACAAGGCAGAAAGGCAGAGGATAATGCTCCCAATCAACTCAAGACGGAAACCAAGCCACTCATTTGATCCATTGTTGTGGAAATCCATGCGCAGATTCGCATTCACTCGTGTCACATTCTCCTGGCAAAACGGCTCCTGTTTCCTGAAAGAACGAATGGTCATCACTCCAGAGATGCTTTCTGAGAAATGTTGGATCACAGGTGCCTTTGTAATGGAGTCCAGACGGGTCAGCTCCCGAGAGGACGAAAGATAGTACCCCTGCCCAAACACAAGACAATTTTTTATATATATACCTAAGAGTTTATAAGCACCTAGCCTTGAATTTTTTTTAGTTAAAAAACCCCAAGGCAGCCTTACCCTGTACCAGATATTCAACCATCCTAGCGGAATCAAGAAGAACACAGTTGGCCAAGAGTTCTGGCAAGTGATGATGACAATGCTGAGCAGGGTGATGTACATTGCAACTGTTATGCTCATAAAGAAGGGTAGAAACAAATCAACATTGGTTTGATCAGTTGAAGCCTGAAAAACAGAATCAGCAACCCTTGTCATTAAGCAAGTCAGTCATTAAACAGATAATCCCGAAAGGAAAGGTAACAGTTTTATTCAAGAACCTAAAACCTCACCCGGCTTAGGATTCTCCCTGACGGAGTGGTATCAAAGAATCCCATAGGAGCGCGGACAAGGCTATGGAGGATTTGCTTGAAGTAGATCTGAGCTGTCTTTAGCCCCAGCAGAGTCACGAAGAAGGCTCTCACCAAAATCAACACTATTGAAATTGCCGCAATAATAGAATAGACTTGGATAAAGACTGAAGGATTGAACAACATGGCCTGATCCTCTGAAGTCTCAAAAGCCAGCCAGTAATCACTGGCCATGACAGCAGATTGCCATAGTAAAGATAGCAACAAAACTGCAACAACACCCCACCATCCAAAGGCCTTCGTGCAGTATAACTTGTACACATGCAAGCTGACTTTGCCAGTTTCTCTTTCCTCTTCCTTGATAAGCTTAGAATTCTTCTGATCCAGCGATTTGGATCTTATAAAAGAGTTCTTGTTTGATTCTCTAGGACTCGATAGGATTTCAGGTGATTCAAGATGATCAGGAGAATCCTCAATGGCGATAGTGTTGCTGGCTTCTTCTACGAGTTCCATGGATGTCTCATGGGCTGCTACGAGTGCTTTAAAATCCATCCCGGATTCCAGGATGTCCTTGTACTTGCCTGATTGTACGATCATCCCATCTCGCATAACCTATTTTTTGCAAGGAATTTTGATAGCTCATAACGAATAATAATAGTATAAAGATCCAAGTCCTTACAAGATGAAAAGAGAGTTTTCAAGTGCTTACCAAGATGAGTTCAACATTGTGCAAAAAGTCCACTTGGTGTGTCACAAGGATAACTGTTTTGTCTCTGAGAGCTCCTCTCACACATTGCTACAAAACAATTCCATGTCAAGAACATGCAACCCCAACTGCTGATCGATCCAAATGAGTAAAAAGCAAAATACTCCTTACCTTAAATATCTCAGACCCTGTGTGAGCATCAACTGCACTGAAGACATCATCAAGGAGATAGATATCACAATCCTGATACACTGCTCTAGCAAGCTGTATCCGTTGCTTCTGGCCTCCACTAAGATTAATCCCACGCTCTCCAATCTCAGTCTGATCCCCGAAATCCATCATTTCCAAGTCCTTCTCCAAGCAACACACCCTGATAACTTCTTGGTACCTCTGCCTGTTCATCGGCAAACCAAAAATAATATTGTCCTGAATAGTCCCATTCTGTATCCATGAGGTTTGCGCTACATAAGCTGTGCTTCCACAAACTCTAACCTGTAGTAAAGATGCACAAAAATACACATAAATTGAATACCATCAGCTTGGAATGCAAAAAGATCTAAGTAAATGTGGAAGAAGGCTATAGAATGGAAAGAAATCTGTGTATGCTTTATGCATACCTTTCCTTTCATCTTGTGCATCTCCCCAAGAATGGAAGCCAGTAGAGATGATTTCCCGGAGCCAACAGTTCCAACAATGGCTGCGAGCTCTCCTTTCCTTATCTCCACATTAATACCCTTAAGCACTGCTTCTCCAGCTTCATCATCCCAGCTAAACTCCCCATCCTTGACCTCCACAGCCTTAGTACCCCCACATCCCTCCTCCCTCTCCACTGCTCCATCCACCAACTCTTTACTAGTCATGAAGCTATCAAGCCTCCCAAGCGAGATCATAGCCTGTGATATCGAGATCATTGACTGTGGGAATGTCCTGATGGGCTCCTGCAAGATCTTGAATATGGAGGTGGTGGTGAACACGGTTGCAGCGTCCAACTTCAAGCCTAGGATGGTTGCGGTGGCAAATGTGAGCGCAGAGATCAACAGAGGCGTTGACCACATCACAACAATGTTTCCTGAGATGGAGTACATAAACTTAGACAGCCAGTTGTACTCAGACTCGCGGAAAGATAGAATCTTCTTGGAGAAATGCTCTTCCCATGCTTGCATCTTGATCACTCTCATGTAGTTGAGCAACTCGTTTGTGGCTTTCATTCTAGAGTCCCGGTTTTTCATCAACTCCCGGTTGAAGCGGTTGTTCCTCTTTGTACCAGTCAGTACAAAGACCATCACTCCAATGATTCCGATCAGAGCAGTAATAACTGAAGTACCAAGGTACTTATAGAGGAGAACCAAGGCTACGGAGAGCTGCAAAGGCATCAGCCATACGGCATGTAGTTGAAGCATCATGTCAGAAAGCTGCTGGGCATCCACAGCCATGTAGTTTACAATTTGACCAACCCCATGAGCCTGTCTAGCCGAGCATGATAATCGCAGACCCTTCTTGTACAGATTGGTGATAAGGGTGGATCTAATCAGCATCCCAAGTTTCTGAGAGTTAAAATTGAACTGGTGGGATGCCAACACCTCAACCGATTTCGCAATAAGAAGGGTCAAAACAAGGTAGTAGCCTTGATGGGGAGAGCTTCTCTTCCCAGAAGTGAAATCAATGAACCCTTGTATGAGTACAGGTCCAACATACATAACTGAGAGCCTAATGACTGCGAGGAAGGCAGTGAAGGCTACATCTTTCCAAAAGCACCTGAGAAGGGTGATCACAACCGGATGCTTCGACTTCTCTTCTTGCTTTGGCCAATTGGATTCAAAGAGCTCAGACATCCTCTCAGCCCTGTGATCAGGCGAAAGAGTGGGGATGTCGTCAATGGTGAGAGGGTCCTTGTAGCCTTTTTGAAGAAGTGGGTTCATCCAAAGCAAGAAGGCTTTCGAAAGTATGGAGGCTGAAGCAAAGGCAGTCACATTGATTGGTTTCTCAAGAAGGGGCTCTTGGAGCTTGGCCTCTTCCCCATCAACCAAAGCATTCAATGTCGTCGTGACCATAATCCCAGTTGATCCTCCAATGGCAGAGAGGAGAAGGACGATAGATAGCACGAAAGACAGCAAGGAAACAATGTCATCCAACCTTATATAAACATCAATAGTAGCAGCCTGAAAAGATAGCATCCTTATGAAGACAGAGACCATAAAAAGGGAGTTCATGATGAAGAACATAACCCAGTAGGATCGGAGAGATAGCGGGTGCTTCACAGCTTTGAAGCGTTTCTCATGGACAATGAGAACGGCGATGACCAAATCAGTGACTGCTTGAAGCAGCCAAAACAGTCCATCTACCAGTCTCCACTGAGAGTGGGCGTCACTCCTGAAGGCTAAGATGGAGGTTACACTGTGGAGAGCTGCTAAAACAAGAGTGACAGTCAAAGACAGCTTGAACCATAGGTTGGTTTGGACAGGGCCTCCTCCGAAACCAGGCTCCATCTGGTCCTTGGAGAAGAATCTGGAAACGAGCTTCTGAAGGACCACAGCAAAGAGAAAGAGCAAGAAGACGACATCGAAAGAAGAAAGCAAGACTCTCTGGGGACATGGGGAGAGAAAGATGAATCTGAGCCATTTTAGAATGGTGGTTTCTTGGAAACTTGGAGCTGAACATGCCAGATCTGTTATCCAAGATTCAGGAGACATCTTCTGAATATCAAGGGACTGATTCCTCTTCCTTACTACCCAGCTGCTATAGTAATAGCAGTGCTCGATCTGTTATCCCAGATCTTATACTTCTTCCCTTGACAAAAGAAAATGAAAATTCAAATTTGATTGAAATTCATAAAGTAATTAGCAATCGTTATTGAAGAATATCAATAAAAAGTAGAATCAGAAAGTGGTGCTTTATTTTAGAGCTGAAAAGTACAGATTTACTAAAGAAAGGAATGACTATGAGAACAAGCACTTCCTTTCGGGACACCAACCAAATCAACAAAAAGCCATGTTAAGACAATCATAATCACAATCTGCAACGGTGTTTAAATTATACTTCGTACCGTATCAAAATCCAAGGAACTCAAGATAGGTCTTATTCTATCAATCAACTATGAAACAATAATAATTATCAAAATGAGAAATCCAAAGAAACATGTTTGTTGTTGGCATCGAATATATATGAAGCTGCAAATGAAACGCCTCCAAAATTTGATGCTTTGGATACTGGAAAAGCTCAATATTAGATTCGCTAACTGAATGGATTAATAAATTCACAGGCAGCAAGACATCCGAAAGGGGGCGAAACAATTAAAAAATAAAAATAAAAAATACCTAGAAATGGGGAAGAAAGCAAAACCACGAGTAACACGCAGTGGACATAATCATCCAAGGACATGAAAATATAAGTGAATGGCAATTGAAGATGCAAATGACAAATATATACAGTAATTGATTGATTATAGAACGTTTGGCAGAAAATGAAGAAAAAGAAAAGGCAATGAGATACACACCGGGTCTCACACAGTCTCTCAGGCTGTGTGTAGTTTGGGGGAGAAAGGACAAAGGAGGTCAGGTCTGGGCTAAAGCGCCTCAGCCTCCGTGTAGTTTCGGGGAGAAAGGAGGTGTACGAATGCCGAAACATAAAAAGTATGGCATTAAAATTATGAATTGAATTTACATATGCTTATGGAGGGTTCAAGTTATCTATCAACGTTTTTGTTTATGGTCCAAATTTTCTTTATTTAAAAAAAAAAAGAAACAAAATTATATACGGTATTAACGTTAGAGGTCCAAAAAACAAAACGAAACTAAAGAATTGAAACTAAGAGATGAAGTCCTCCCAATTCCACCAAAACGTGGATGAGACTGAATTTCATATTTTGTTTCCTTCTGTTTTGTATAGAATTTCAGGTTTTGTTTCCATCTGTTTTGTATTATTTGCTACTTTTCAATCCAACATTTTTCTATGTTTAAAGTTTTTTTTTATATTAGAAAAGTAATTTATTTCTCTAGACACACCTAGAGAAAACGAGAAACCGAACAAGTCGATAGACGGATTAACCATGTAAATGACAATACTGAAATGACAAAGTAAATAATATAACAGTCATGCAAGGCAAACAATCAGACCAAAAAGAAAAAAGAAACGGGAATTGGCAGACTACTCAACAACACGGAAGGGGAAGAAATTGTGGACAAATCAGATTATGGACTCTCTAAGTTTAACTGTTTAAACCCTAAAAAAGTATATAAAGCAAATGGAATGAAAATAAATTTTGTATGAAAAATATATTGTATAGAAGTTTTGTTAGTTAAATGAGAAAAAAAATCCTCATTTTTGTAAAAGAAAATAAAATACTATAGGCAATGATTAGAAGAGTGCATGTGATATATTACTCATTTTTCAAATGGGTAATTGATAGAAGTGGGAAAAAAATATGAAAAATTGATAAAAGGGATAATAATTAAAATTTAAAACAATATATCTTCAATTACATATACACTATATCTTATCTTATTTTAATTTACTCTTAATCTATCCCCTTTGCGAGATAGATTAGAAAACTCAAATCAATAAATATAGACAATCATCACGATTCACGGGTTCTCACAAGTCACACAATGAATAAAAGTTTATTTTGAATCTTGCTCAATATATATTCAAATTTTGGTATTATTTTAAATTAAAATTTAATAGTTTATATTAATTTTTGTTGAGTTTAAAGTTTGTATTATTTTAAAATATCCTTTTGATCGTATTATTTAAAGATATTTTACCAAAATAAAATACAGTACATTTGTGAGTTTGATTCCACTCTTCATTTTGGGTGATCACTGTTCCTCTATTAATTAAGAAGGTGACAAAAACAATAAAGGTGAGGATGATAAACTTGCACATAGGAGAGAGAGAGAGGAATTCAATCTTGAGCTTGGAAGGTCGTAAATTAAGAGTAGCCATTTTTGTCAGCACGTAGCGTGTCCGCCAATGAGTGTAAGGTTTCCTTTCCCTTATTAGTCAAATTTTCACGGCATCTATTGTCTATGGGGCTCATGAAAGTGACTGAATTTTATATATTTTTTCCCATCGGTTGAAATATTTGATCCTTGTATGGAGCTCAATTATTTGGAATTTATGAGTTTAAAATGTGGTAAGTTATGCACCCTACGTGTATTCTTGTACACACCCAGAGTTTGTTTAAGGCGGAGAATAGGGTTGCTATATGAGTTGAACAGTTCAAACTCGGTTCGAAAAAAGTTTGATTCGAGCTCGTTCACTTATTTAAACAAGTCGAGTCTGAACATGATTTTAAGCTCGGTTGAAATTAAAACTCGACTCATTCGATTTAGGCTTAAATAGCTCGAATTTTATGAAATTTTTAAAATTTTCTTTAAGTTAATATGTTATAACCAAGTAAAAGTATTTAAAGTTCAAAAAAAGCTCGGCTCGAGTTTATTTCTTTACTAAAACAAGCCAAGCTTGAACAAAAAAAAAAGCTCGTTTAGAAATTGGGCTCGGCTCGGCTCGGCTCGAGCTCATTTAATAAATGAACCAAGCTTGAACATGCCAAGCTCGGCTCGTTCGGCTCGAATAACACCCCTAGCGGAGAAATACTAGTCATTGTAAACAACGATTATTTTTACACAGATTCAAAGTGTGCGTAGGTAAAACTAGTTGTCTGCAACGACTACTATTTTTACCAATATAAATTCAAAAGAATGATGTCTTAGTAACATCAATCAAGAAGCTAAAAAGTGTTTAAAACTAATGAAGAAAGTTGTTCGGCGATTGCGATGTGGATCCATAGTTGTTCTTGAATCTATTATTCAAAAGAATGATGTCTTAAAAGTGTTTAAAACTAAGCAAGAAGCTCTTATGGCTAAGTATACATCTAAGGGTCAAAACAACAACAAGAATTAACAGAAAAAGAAGGATAAAAATAAAGAGCAAAATAAAGAACATGTTAAAGGTGATAATTAATCATCCTTCTGAGAAATCAAACTCTGAAAAGAAAAATTATAAGTGCTTATATTGTCATAAAACTGGACATTATGAAAATGATTGTTATAAAAAAAAGGATGAAAAAGAAGCTGGTAAAAAATCTGCTGATGTGTCTGCTGTCCTTGAAAATCATTCTTATTATACTCATGAAGTACTTATTGTATTTGATCATGCTGATTCTGATGTGTGGCTTTTAGATTATGGGTGCACTATGCATGCAACTTCTGATAAAAAAATGGTTTTTTGATCTTAAACTGTTTGATTGTGGTGATGTTTTGCTTGGTGATCGATCACTCTGCTTTAAAGATAAAAGGTATAGGATCTGTGCCTCTTAGAATGCATGATGGTGTGATAAGAATTATTGAAGGTGTTAGATGGGTTCCTGATCTTAGAACGAATTTGTTGTCTAAAAGTACCTTTGATGTGACCATGTGATATTAGAATTAAGAATGGTAAATATGTCTTTAAAAATGGTAAATTGGTGATTAGAAGTGTTAAGAAAAATGGTTTATATCATGTTGTTGTTTCTGAATGCAATATTGCTATTTCTTCTGCTCCTGATATTTCTGGGAAAAATATGAGCATGAGTGAATCTCTGTTATGACATTCTAGATTGGGTCACATTTGTAATAAAGGTCTTGATATTCTGTTTAAAAATGGCATCATATCTGTTAAACCTTCTCATATTGACTTATTTGAAAACAGTCTTATGGGAAAGCAATCCAAACTTGGTTTTAAGTCATCTCTATATGTTGCAAATCAACGTTTAGAATATGTGCACTCTGATTTGTGGGGACCTGCTCAGGTTGACACAGTAGGGGGCATGAGATACTTCATCTCTTTTATTGATCATTTTAGTGGAATGATTTGGGTGTATTTGCTTAAACATAAATCGATATGATGCTTTTGACAACTTTAATGTTTGGAAAATAAGAGTTGAAACTAAAACTGGTTTAAAGTTGAAGTGCCTTAGGACAGATAATGGCTTGGAGTTTTGTAATAATGAATTCAACCCCCTACTGTAAAAATGAGTATAAAAAGACATTTAACTATTCATGGCACCCCTCAGCAGAATGGTACTGCTGAGAGGGTGAATAGAACCCTTCTTGAAAAGGCTAGATGCATGTTGGTTTCCTCTGAGCTTAAACACAGTTTGTGGGGTGATGTTGTTGTAACTGCTGCATATTTGATAAATAGATCCCCTTCTTCTGCTATTGATTTTAAAACTCCCTATGAAAAATGGACTGATAAAAAACCTGGCCTTAGTCACTTAATTAAGACATTTTGGATGTGTTGCTTATTCTCATGTGAATGATGGTAAACTAAATCCTAGGTCTAAAAAATGTGTTATGTTTGGTTATCCTGATGGCACTAAAGGTTATAGGTTATTGGTTACACAACCTGGAGCTTATAAAATCATTGTTAGTAGAAATGTTGTGTTTAAAGAAGATGAGTTTCATTTTAAAAATGATATGTCTTCTGCTCAGACTAACCAAATGTAGGTACCAGATACAAATGATCAATTTTATACCCCTGATGAGGGTGAAATTGACAATGAGTTTCACAGTGGTTACTCCACTACCTACCAGACTTGACTCACAAACTCACAAACCAGGTGGGCATGTGAACTGATGGTGAAACAGGTAGTGTAGTGGTTCACAAAGCTGAGCCCTCTTCTTCCTCAACCTTAGAAATTTCTCCCCCCATTTCTGGTGTCTCTCCTGCTTCTACCTCTACCGTTTTTGATTTGTCTATGATTGATACTCATGCTGCTGGCTCTTCAAGTGGTTCATCTGTGCAATTGCATGACTTAATTGATTGAAAACTTACAAGAAATAGAGAACCTAGGATTGTTATTCCAAATAAAAAGTACTCCAGTAATTTGGTTGAGTTTGCTTGTCTTGTTTCTGATGTGGTTACCTTGTATATCCCTGATACTTTTGAACAAGCTATAAAATGTGCTCATGCTAAGAACTGAAAAAGTGTTATGCAGGAAGAGATAGATTCTATGAATCAAAACAACACCTGGAAATTAGTTAAGAAACCTGCTAGTGCTAGGTTAATTGACTGCAAATGGGTGTTTAAAATAAAACAAGGCATCTCTAAGAGTGACCCCCCCCCCCCCAAGGTACAAAGCTAGACTTGTAGCCAAGGGGTTTACTCAAAGAGAAGGTCAGGATTATAACGAGATTTTTGCTCTAGTTATTAAATACAAGACTATGAGATTACTTCTTGTTATGTCTGCTGTGTATGACTATGAACTGAAACAAATGGATGTCAAGACAACTTTTTTACATGGTGATCTTAATGAAACCATTTATATGAAGCAGCCTAAGGGCTTTGTTGACTCTGCTCACCATGACTATGCTTGTTTGCTTATTAAATCCATATATGGCTTAAAACAGTCTCCACGTCAATGGAATATAAAGTTTGATACTTGTATGAGAAGGAGCCTAGGATTTAGAAGAAGCAAATTTGATACTTGCTTATATTTCAAAGATACCAGAAAGCATGATCCTCTCTATGTGTTGTTGTATGTTGATGATATCTTGCTTATTGCTAAATCTTCTGATAAAATCAATATGATTAAGCAACAACTAAAGAAACACTTTGATATGAAGGACTTGGTCCTGCAAAAAGGATCTTGGGCATTGACATCATAAGAGACAGAGGTAAAAAGGTTATGTATTTGTGCCAATCTGATTATGTGCTTAAAGTGTTAGAAAGATTTCATGTTAAAGATGTTAAGGCCAATACAGTTCCATTGGGTGGTCATCTTGATCTCACTAAAGTGAGAACTCCTTTGTCATCTGCCGAGACTAATAGAATGAAAAAATCCCTTATGATGCTGCAGTTGGTTCAGTTATGTATTCGATGATATGCTCTCGTCCAGATCTTGCTTTTGCTATAAGTGTTTTGAGTAGGTTCATGTTTGATCCAGCTAAAAAGCAATGGCATGCCATAAAGTATCTGTTGAAATATCTTTTTGGTAATGTGAATCTGTGTTTGAAGTATGCTGTAGGTCATGGCTCTACACAGGGCCGGTGGAATGGGTGGTGCAAGAGGTTCGACTGCGCAGGGCCCGAAAATTTTGGGGGCCTATATATATACAAGTAAGTGTGGCTAAATAACATGAAAGCTTTCTGGTGCATGTGGTAAGTTTTGAGCCCTCTCTCCCAAAGGTCCGGGGTTCGATTCTCCACAAATCCATACGGGTCTTCCGCATAATGGAATGAGCCTACTTCCCTTCAAATTAAGTTTTGGATTTTTTGTCTAATGGAATGGGTCTACTTTCCTTCAAATTAAGTTTTGGGGATATTAATGGAATGGGCCTACTTTTGAAGTTTTCCATTCTTCAAATTAAGTTTTCGGTTTTGAAATTTTTATTTACCAAATAATAATATTCCCTATCATTTTTTTCAATACTCCACAATTGACACTTTTTATTACATTTATTTAATTTAAGTATACATTTGATTTAATTTGCCTTTTTAATCTTTTATTAGGCACATTAATCATTACAAAATGTATTATAAATTTATAAGATTGTTAATACCAATATTAATTCAAATTATAATTACTTAGAACACCCTAATTCATTACCCCCACTTAAAACCAACTTTAATATAAGGGCCATAAAATTTACGTAGCACAGGGCCCATAAAATCCCCGGGACGGCCCTGGCTCCACACATGAGCTATTTGGGTATGTTGATGCAGATTATGCCTCAAACAAGGATAATAGAAAGTCTACTACTGCTTTTGTCTATACTTGGGCAAGTAACTGTATATCATGGAAATCCCAACAACAACCTATTGTTGCCTTATCCTCCACTGAGGCTGAGTACATAGCATCCACTGAGGCCTGCAACCACTGAGGCCTGCAAGGAAGCCATTCAGTTCCAGGGTTTCTTGAAGGAGATAGAAAAGAAACATATATTATACATCTCTACTGCATATAGATAGCCAGCGTGCTTTATACTTGTGTAGGGACCCTATGTATCACAAACGTACCAAGCATATAGATGTTAGGTACCACTTTATTCGTGAAAAGGTTGATGATAATGTTATCCATATAAAGAAGATAGATGGCACTCTTAATCCTGCAGATTTTGGAACAAAAATTGTAACCGTTGACAATTTCTTGTTTTGCAGGAATTTCCTCCACCCGGAGGAAATCACTTGATAGCTGATCATGTTACATCTGCTTGGGCCGAGAATGGACACATCTCTCTGATCCACACTAAGTTTTGTTTGCCTAGTGCAGACTTAGAGAACTACAGGGGCAATTGTTGAGAATTTGTATATTTCTCCTAAGTCTTGTTTATGTGTATAAGTGTAACATTTCATATTTAGTATAGCACTTGTATGTAAGTGGATGTATATAATATGGTTTAGGGCCTTTGAGACACTTGGGAGTGTAACAGGTTTGGACTAGATTGTATTGAGCCTATGGGCTTGATCTCCTAACCAAACCTGATGCCAAGACACTCGGGCCAACCTATTGTGTGTCCACTTGATGCAATCAAGGATGAGCTTCTGTGGCTCAAACAATGATCTTGATCCTGGCGACGACTCGAGGACGGGTCGAATGCAAATGAAGGAGCATGATGTCATCCTAAAAAGAAAGAAGAAGGCTCCACCATGAAACAAGGCCCAAAGGAGCAAGGTGAGCTAATGTCCAAGTTTGGGTTCGTTCTTAATGGGTTGACAGCATTTTGACGTCTCAGTAAAACGGTTCGTTCGGAGTCCATATTTATCGGATTCGTTCGTGCCATACCCTGTTGGAACGAGGACAAAAATATCTACACCTTTGCTGTTTAAGGTTTTTCCAGAATCAAACTGGAAGTTAGCTGAAATTCATCATCTTTGGAGTTGTCACTGTTTGGACGAATTTCCACAAGCTTATTTAATTAATTTCGGTATTTATTTTATTAAAATAGATTTAATTATTTTATGCAATTTAGAAAATAATGTGGAATAATTATATCTCCTCTAGATATAATTCCTTTCAACCAAGTTTTATCTTTATTAGGAATAATCTATCTTAGGATTATTTTATCTACTTTATCAACCAAAACTCTATTTTTTGCACAAGATAGAATTGGTCTATTGTCTATTGAAACTCATGTTTTACATTCAATAAAATTTAGATTGGAAATTAATATTGTGGAACCTTTATTGGAATAAAGGTTTCTACAATTTGCCAATCCAAAGGCTCTCATACTATTCTATGTTCTTGTTACTCACGGCACACCTTCGGTACAAGCACATGTCGAGTGCAAGCAAGGCATGCCGAGTGGGCCTTTGTGCATGGGCTGAGTTATCTAGTTACTTAATTAGTTTTATTATTTCATGTAACTTAGATTTAATAAAGTGGAAGAATTATATCTCCTCTAGATAGATTCTTGTCCACTAATTTATTAAACTTCTATCTTATTAGGTTTTTACTTATGTTTAGATGTCTTAACGTATCCAAAACTCTTTCCTTTGCAAGGAAGAATTGGTTAAGACTTACATAGTTTTTCTATTTAAACAATGTAGTTCCCATTGAATTAATTAGATTGAATAGAATTGAGGAACCCCTTTAAGGATTAAAGGGTTCTTCGATTTCAATCCCAAAAGTTTCCATTGCTCTTGTGATCTAGCACCTTCGGCACCCATTCACCCATCATCACCGTCACCTTCAATCACCATCACCGGAACCCTAAACCAAACACATACCCGGAAAACAGTCGCAATAAGGAAGACAGGACCCCACGACGCTTGGCTCGGCACCAGGCTCTGCAGGCCTCGGCACCAGGCGCTCGGGCACCCTAGTGCTCGCGTGCGCTCCGACTCTCGCTCTCGCAAGCACTCGCGCATCCCGGCACCCTCGACGTCTTCGCTCGCGTGCGCTCGCTCTCACTCCCAGCGAACACTTCCGGCCTCCTCGGTCTCGCTCCAGCGAACGCACTCGGACACTCACGCAAGCAGTGCCACGCACAACCTTTGATCCCTCTCGCTTCCTTTATTTCATCGCCTTTATTTAGTTTGAATTGTTCTAAGTTCTTTCCGTCGCAATAATTAGTTTCTTAATTAGTTGATTAATTTGTCAACCAGGAGATATTGGGAGAGCATTGCAAGGTCGGGCAAATATACGGTGTGGTTCTTGATCTTGAGCCCACATGCGAAGGATCGGGGATTCCAAACGTATCAAGACTGGCCCACGGACGACAGAGCTTGGCCCAACTGGAGTAGTAGCTCTCACTTGCTCCAAAACGTAGTGCTCCACCTAGGGTTCCTTTAATTTATGTGTCTATATAAAGGATCCTGTTCACTGGCGGTGCCTCATTTTTTATGCGCGTCTCTAGGTAATCCGAGAGAGAGAGAGAGAGATTTAGGCGATCTAGGGTTTGCTCCTCAAGCTCCTTCCGCTTGGTCGTCGCTTCCTCCGGAAATGGTCTTCGTCTCCGGCTCTCCTTTTGGTGAAGGCAAGACGAAGGCTCCTTCGGCATCGCATGCTTCTGTTATCCTGGGCTTCTGAATTTAGATCTCGAATCTGTATCTTCGAGATTTCAAGTCTTTTAGGGAGTGTTCTTCTTCCCTTTGTTGTTTGTTCTATGCTTTGTGTTCTTGTTTGCTTAGATCTTCCTTGTACGCATAAACTCGCCCCTGTTTTGTAATCTTCTTGATATAGTGGATTAAGGCTGCCTCTTAAGGCCCAGAGGACGTATAATCTTTAGATCCGAACCTCGTAAAACTTGGTATGTAGTTTCTGCTTCTACATTGTTTGATCTCGCTAAACCTTCGAACTCGCATCTCAAACTTCGAATCTATTCTATATTCGCATATCACTTTTAATTACCATAATATTATATTTTTAAGTCTCTTCAGTAATATTTAATAATAAATAATATCCCGTTTAATTAACAAATTTATATCAATATATACATAAGTCTTAAAAACCTTTCTCATATTTAATTCAAATAAATCAAGAAATTAGGCCCAAGAGATAAAAGGGCCCAAACCCCACGTCCTTAATTTCGGATCCAGCAAAATCACAACCCAACTCCTTAAAAAAATGAACAGATTTTCCCTTTTATTAAAACATTGGACCGGACCCAATTAAAGAACAAAACGAACCTCTCAAAAGCTACTGTTCATCATCCCTTCACCTGGATTCGAAAATTTAAAGAAGGAAGAGGGGAGGAAGGATCTTGCCGGTGACACTGTGCTCCGACCACCCTTCGAATCCTATGAAGACGGAACTGAACAAGGAAGGGAGAAGGAGATAGAGGTTCTCACCGAGGGGTCTTGTTTCACCGGAAAGGCGCTTGAAATCGCCTCGTTGGAGATCGATTGGGGCTCGCCGGAGTCGGAATCAGGGATCTCTCGGCCTAGTAAGAAGGTAAGAGGCGTAATGGTAGAGTTTTATTACACTTTGAAGTGGTAAAGAAGGACGAGGGCTTACCAGCTCGAATCGGAAAACAGGGCACCAAGAGAGGGGAATGGCTCGGTGGCGATGCTGCTGGCGGCTCAAGGTGAAAGGAGGGTCGGTGATGTTGGCATGTTGCTGCTGCTGGCTCACAGTGGAAGAGAAGAGGTGGGTGCTGGGCTCTCCTCTCGGCAAAACAGGGCGGGGGAATGGAGGCTGCGTTTTTTGCGGTGGTCGGCGACGGTGGCTGAGGAGCTAGTGGTGGTGAGACGGGCAGCGGCGATGGAGGCGGGAAGGCCTCATTCTCGGCAAGCTCAAAGGGTTTGGTTGTTTGTTTTTGTGAACATATATAAAGGTGTTGGCACGTCCTTAAGGACGTGCATTTTCAGCCTTTGAATTTGTGGTGTATATAACCACACCCTATATAAAATGGGAGGGGGATGGGTTGAGTTCATGATTTTTGAAGGGGAGAAAGTGATAGGTGTTCAACAATAGTCAATAGAGAGGGTAGGAGTGCAATGATCTGTTTGTTCTCTAAAAAGGTGGAATGAAAAAAGAGCGGGGAAAGTATAGCTAAGATTTTACCCAATTAAAAGTTGAGACTATCTATAATGGTTTTGCTTATAATGTGTATATTTTACATAAGATGTGTAAAAATACACCTTACTTTTTGGTATTTTGCTCCAATAATCAAATATGTATTTTTTCCAAATCATTCAAATACAAGTAATTTAAAACAAAAAAGAAAACAAAAAAGAAAACAAAATTCATAAAAAATACATCAATAAAATTGTCTTGCTTTTTAAAAAAGTTTTTTGCACATGAGGGAGGTGATGTGTTTAAATTTGCACATTACATGCTCAAATGTGCACATTTGCACACCCCAAAAGCAACAAATGGAGCTAAAAAATGTCTACAAAATACATATTTGCACATTTGCACACAACCATTGGCAACTGAGCTCTTGACACTAATAAATATAGATGTATGTAGGCCTATATGAGCACAGAAGCTAGAGGTGTGTATAAATACTTCATAATGACTTAAGTAGATATGACTACATCTACTTAACGAAGCACAAATCTGAATTTCTTTTGAAAAGGTCAAGGAGTTTCAGAATGAAGTTGAAACCAGCTTGGCAAGAAAATTAAGGCCCTACAATCCAATCATGATGGTAAATATTTGAGTCAAGATTTCGATCATCATTTAAAGAGTTGTGGGGTTATCTCACAACTAACTCCACGAAGAACACCACAAATGAAGAGTGTCTCTAAAAAGATAAATAGGACCTTGTTGGACATGGTCTGATCAATTATGGGTTTTGTTAATCTTTCAATATCTTTCTTGAGTATGCTCTCACAACCGCGATGTTCACACTAAATAAGACTCCATCTAAGGCTATACAAAGACGCCATATGAGGTATGGACGGGAAGAGTTCCAAATTTGTCTTTTCTCAAGGTTTGGGGATGCGAAGCGTATGTAAAACGTTTATTAGTAGATAAGCTCGCAGCCAAATCAAACAAATGCTTTTTTGTAGAGTATCCTAAGGAAACTAAAGGGTACTACTTCTACGATCCCACTTAGCACAAAGTGTTTGTCGTTAGGGATAGTATCTTTATGGAAAAAGATTTTGTTTCCAAAAAGTCAAGTGAGAGAAATGTTGATCTCGAAGAAGTTCGAGAGAAGCAACAAATAGAACAACAAGAGGACATGGATCACTTCATGTCCGAGACTATGTACTTTGAGGATTTAATTGCACGAGAAGAAAGAATTCAAAATCACATATCGGAGGCAGGGGAGTTACAAGAACCCACACCTACTAGTCCACAAAACGTTGTGGTAGAACCTCCAGTTTCTCAACCCACACGTAGATTGGATAGGCAAAGATCGTTGTCAAATCGATTTGTTGATTTCATTTTGACTACATGTTTGGACATTCCGATGTTAGAAATCAACAAGTCTACTACATATAAGCTAGCAAGCTATGATGGGTCTAGACTCCGAAAAATGTCATGGTGCCATGGTGTCCGAAATGGATTATATGTCTGAAAATCAAATATGAGACTTGATAGATCCACCCGATGGGATAGTGCCCATTGGGTGCAAATGGATTTACAAAATCAAAATAGACATGAAAGAAAAGGTAAATATATTTAAAGCAAGACTGATAGTAAAGGGATTTAAATAGATTCATAGTATTGACTATGATGAAATGTTCTCTCCAGTCGTTGTGATTAGGCCTATTCGGAATCTCCTAGCAATTGTAGCTCATTTATGATGATGACTAGACCACATTCTAAACGGATAGTGAGAAAACAATGTGTACATTACACAACCATAAGGGTTTTGAAGATCCGACAAATAATTAAAGAAGAGTGGATGAAAGAATTGATCGAGAGCCCAATTTACCTTTAATGTGAAGAAGCTCTTGCGCCTCTGTGAAATTTTGATTGAAAAAGGGGATGGAAAAGACAACTGTGGTTGTGTGTTCTTTATACTCCCTCCGTTCCATAATACATGTCCCTTTGTTTTTAGGCACGTTTTTTAATGAGCGAAAAACTTCATAAAATATTATTTTTTTAATTAGATTTTTTATATAATATGATAGTTATTACTAATAAGTATCATATTATATAAAAAAATTAATTAAAAAAATAATATTTTATAGAGTTTTTCGCTCATTAAAAAGCGTGTCTAAAAGCAAAAGGACATGTATTATGGAACGGAGGGAGTATGATTTAAGACCATGGCCAAATTAAAGGGGTCCGGCTCCCATCCAGTTAGTAATTAACTGCACCCTAAAGTTGAGAGATTGTCCACCGTTCGATTAAATCAATAGATAATTTTTTTAAAAAAATAAAGGAAATATGACTCCTTCAGTCCTCTCCCACCGATTCATCTTTCCCCCATTAATTACCAGGCCTAGGCATGTTGCAGTCGTCTAAAATCGAATAGGGAGGGTTCACAAATGAGATCGAAGACGATCTGGGCTTGTGGTAACTGAGAATCGAAAATCAACCAATTTGAGAGGGTCAATTTGGAGATTCAAGAGATGGGGGTTGGGGGAGAATTGAAAGGTTTTAAGAAAATTGGTAATTGATTGATTTTCCGGCAAACCCAAATAGAAAGTACAAATGCCCACAAATCAGGACATCTCGGGCTAAAGGAAATGCAACACCCAAACCGACGGTCCTCGGCGTAACACATCAACGTCGGTGTTGCCTTCGTTCAATCATGAGCGGAGATGAATTGGCCTGGATGATTTCAGATTGGCCTGGAGGAATTGGGGAGATGGATAGGCATGAACACCTTTAGATTTGGAGAACGATGAGGATGGGGAGGAGGATGACTGGGCGTGCTGCAAATGCTAGCAGTGAAAGATGAACCGGTGGGAGAGGAGATGAATCGGTGGGAGAGTCATATATATATATATATATATATATATATATATATATTTAAATATAAAATTAGAAACTAATCTTAGCCGTTGGTTTGATCTAACGGTGGACAATCACTCAACTGTAGGGTCCAGTTACATACCAACCGGATGGGAGCCGGATCCAAATTAAAGATCAATCTGGGGATTTGCCAAATCCAAACAAATACTACCTCCGTTCGGCAAAACTTGTCATTTTAACTCTCCATACAAGTTTTAATAAAGCTAATAATTACACTCCATTTTTACTAATTTACCCTCATTTATTACTCTATTTTTTACTTTATCAAAAACTACAACTCACCACACATCAATCAAATCAAGGGCATTTTAGTAAAGTAGAAGCAAAAATACCTAAAATGACAAGTTTTTCCGAACAAAAACAAAACTCTAAAACGACAAGTTTTGCCGAACGGAGGGTGTATGTTAAGTTTATACTATATACATTCACACGTACAGGTGATATTTGCCAAAATGAGGATCAAGACGTTGCAACGGACCTTAATTATTTTTGCAAAGATTGTGCAGACTGAGCAACCACAGATCCGCTGGGATTTCCATGACCACCAACAGCCACCACAAAAGGAGCCTATGAACTTCGCCAAAAGCTTGCTCTCGGAAGCGGGCGACTCACAACGGAGCGCCCTCGGTGATCCACAACGGCTGCACAAGCACAAGGGTCCTCCACTACGGCCTCCATATCCTCCATCTCAATGCTCGACTACCAATAAGGCATCACAACGCAAAGGAACTCCGTACACCACCACCTTGGAAATCGACATATTGCAGTAATCGGATGCCTAAAGCAAGTCCACATGGAGTTCACAAAACATCGCCAAAAAGCTTACTCTCGGAAGCCAGCGACTCACAACTGAGCCTCCTCGGTGATTCCCAACAGCTGCACAAGGCATCCTCCACTCTCCCGCAGCCTCAAAGGTCACCAATATGACGTCAAAACGATCATCAAATGCAGCTCAAGGAGAGACATGATACATGGCCAGCAAGGCATCTTTCCGCGACTCTCGATCGGTCACCGATTGTCCCGACATGCCTACAACCCAAATTCTCAAGCCTATGCCGTACCACCTACCAACAAAGGTCAACAACTTCTCCTAAAAAGTGGTCGAAGCGGCCTCGAATGCCCGGCAAAATGAAGTACAAAAATATGCATGAAATCATGCTTTTACGGAGGAGGAACAACTGCTCAGGCAGTCAAGTTTCGGGCATTGGCGCGAGCAGCTCGAGGTGTATCCAAGATCGTGGCGAGTTGGACACAAAATCAGGCTACGCAGGGAGTTTGCAGAAAAGAAATAGCGGCAGAAACGGAGCGCTGTGGTGGCCGCAGCTGATGTCAGAAGTTGACCTCTCGTCCACAATTTTCAACAAACTTGTCGGCAAGGTTTCGGTTCTTTTACGATAGCCCACGGAATCGATGTTCGAGAAGGGTCATGCAGTGAGCTCCCTACCTTCTCGCTACCTCAAAAAAGGAGCCAAGACAACCTTCACATACAACGCAAGATTGGTTAAGACGAGCTTGAGTTGATATGCACACAACAAGGCGTCTTTACGCGCTCCTCGAGCACCCGACGATGATCACTGCATGCCCCTGACCCAATTTTCCGATATTATGTCCTGCCAACTACATCCTAAGGCTCACAAATGCCCCCGAGGATCGATCGAGGAAGTCTCGAGCACCATGCAAAAGGAGCCACAAAAAAACATGTATATGTTATATAGCAGTCAAGTTGGTGACACTATTGTGAACAACTCCTTCTATTTCCAAGTATAAGAAAGAGTATAATCAATATAGGACACTGCAGAAAACACGTCCAAACAAAGAGCAATAAAAACGGAGCTCTTTAGCAGCCGTGGAGACGCCGTGAAGTTAACACATTCATGCAGTGTTTGCGAAAGCGCTGTCTGGCAGCTCAATTTAAGGCTCTATTACGGACAGTTCATGGCAAATCTAGGGGGATAAAAGTTTGATATTGATAGAGGATATTGTAAGGAGCATGTCAAGGTAAAAAATCATCAGCAACAAAGCATCGTAACAGCAGCTGCAAAGCCCAGAAGTTGACCTGTTGACACACTTTTTCCATAGATTTTCGGTGGTGTTTCCTTCCACTTCTGGCCAGCTGCTGCCTCGGTGCTTTCTAGGAAGCCTCCTAAGTCCTGGCAGAGCGAAATGGTGTTGCTCAGCAACCTCGGTTACACTCACATCGTGGTCGAGATGATCCGAAATGATCGAAAATCAAATCAACAGTATATACTATATATGGAGAAAGCAAAGATGTTGTGTTCTACATCTCTGGTGATGTTGTTTCAAAAAGGAGGGAACCCACGCCGATCCATGAAACAAGGCCGGCATCCCTCATACAAGAGCATCAAAAGATATCAAAGTCATTTTAGGTTGCCTATAATTGAAAGCGATTTCAAATGTTCAAATGAAATTGTTCGGCGGAACTACGGAAACTTGATTCCGTCTCAAAAGGATACGTAGGAAGCTCAATACAAAGTCAAATTCATTGAGTTCAGTCGCAATCCAAAGTCAAGGATCATACCCAATAGCCCGAACTACGAAGGCTTGATGCTCTCAAACGAGCTACATAGGAAACTCGACCTCAAGTCATACAAATGTCGAGTCCAGCCACAAGTTCCAAAGCAAATTCATACCTTTGAACTACAAGTGATTTAATTTCGTCATCACGGATACGTAGGAAATCCATATCCGGGTTCAATCACAAACCTCAAAGAAAACAAATCAAACCCGGTGCTCTATCGAGTTGAAACCTAAACACGTATACCCAAACACAACCAAACTCAAATCAGACACCAAGTCTAAACCAAATCAAATCCAAACACCTTACCATATGCCAAACTAGACACAAAGTCTACCCACACCAATCCTAAATACATAAAACCTTATATCTGCGAACTACGATTGGATTTGATCCTTCCCATGAAGGTACGTAGGGAACCCTCGTCAACGGGTGCAATCCAAACTCCAAACCACCAAAAAAAACCCCAATCCTTATCCTTTTAAAGTATCCGCATAATTTAAAATTGTGAGGAAGTACATATAAGGGTCGAACTTTATAAAGATAATTCAAATTAAAATGTGTTATGCGAGATTGTTCCTTTAACAATTTTTGTTTAACAGAGATTTAAGATATTTGATCAAGATTGTTGAAACATATTTGCATCATGTTTGTTCGAAATAAAGTTTCACTATTATTCAATTATGGTTTAGAATTGAATAAAATCTCCTAATAATTTATAGTTATCAAATAAGATCGTTGCGAAATTCGTGGTGATTGAAACCCTATTAAGTGAACTCATATTATGAATTATGTTTTGCCGTAGTCTTAATCATTAAATGGCACATAAATGATTTAACATAGACTATTATACAAGTTGATTGATAGCGCCAAGTTTCACAAGCTATAGGGACATGGAGATGTCTAATCAATTGTATAGACAACTACAGTGGATACTTGTTGGGCAGACCTGCCTTAAGATTTTTCAAATAAGTTGAAGAATTTAAGGTTAAATTAAATATTATTAGTAGGTTCCTCGGACATGAGTGTGATATCCCTTTCACTTGATGATTGGCAGCCTTTGACACTGTCAACCGCTGATCCGTAAAAGACAGTCATAAAAGTAGTGATTGGGGTTGCTAAAATTTAAATGGGAGTTATAGTCACACAAGATTGGAGAAGTCCTCCTATTCTGGATATATGGATATCTGAGTAGGAATAGTGTTTTGGCCACTCAAAGAGTAAGAATTGTAAAATGCATGGCTATGCTCAAATGGATCAATAAGTAATCATTTGTTTATTTGACAGCTCAAGCTCTAGATCGAGAAATAATTTGAATTGATATGGATAACATGAGATGCAATCATATCGTCAAATTGAACATTAAGTGACAAAGGAATTGAAATTACACATCCACTTAAGAACAAGTGGGAGATTGAAGGAATTTGTGTCTTTTAATTGATGTGTAAAATACTAATGATATAATAGGATTAGAATGGAGATTTATAATATGAATAATTTAGGTAATTATAGTGCTTTGCTAGAACCCAACTATAATTTATAGATTAAATTGGATTTAATCTATTGCTATTTTATTTGGGTCATATAAGGTCACACACAAAAGAGTATTAGGAATTGGATAATTGATTAATGACAATAATAAGTTATTATTGTTGATATAGTATATTTATGGAAAGATATTATGGATAGAAGATAAAAGATAAAGGTAACTTATTAGGAATAAGTTTGACCTAGTTATCACACTATGTAAGGAGACTAATTGAGAATAAGTCTTAACTTAGTTGGGCATTGCGCATCTTTTCTTCTCCCACCAAAAACCACTCCCATCCCGAAAGTGTTAGGTGTGAATGTAATCCTTCAATCGCTCGTTCTAGAAAATGGAGACAAGGAGATCCAATGCCGTGCTCGTGTGGACCAAGTAGAGGGAGTCGCGTTTGAGGCTCTCTTCTCCAAAGGTGATTTCGAATAAAAGTTCCGCACAAGAAAAGTACGACTTTTTCCTTCTACATTGATAATCTCGATTCATGCATGAGATCCGGAATTAGATGTTAGAAAATAGTTTTCTACAATTCCGCTGCACATCTAATTTTCCTACAGATCTCCATAAGAAATCTTTTATTTTGGGGAGCATGTATAAATGCCAGAACCAGCTTATGTCAAATCGTGTATGTTGTTTTGTGTTGTGAATCATGTCAATGACGGATTTAGTGGATAACCAACCATTCTTACTCCATTTCTAATAGAGTCTGTCCTGATTAATTTTTTCGAGATATGCATTATAAGAATAGAATTGATTGTATTCTCATTGAACTGGTCCTTGTTAGAAGTTGTTTTAGTTTTGGGGCATCCCAAGTTTTGTTATCTGTTAAGACATGGCTCACATTTAGGTAGGGGTCGATTATTGTTAAGTCGTTAACGATCGTGATGAGAGGAGCATCGCCATACTAGAGGTCCTCCTAGAAATTTATAGCTTCACCATTGCAGATAGCCCAATTGAGATCCTTTTTAAAAATAGGTAGGAGATTAGTAGGTTTCGTCCATTTCCATGATGAGCTTCCTTTTTGAGTATACTGGAGTATATGATGTTGTTTGAGATATTTCTGTGTTATGATCGTGACCCATGGGTTGTTTGGTTCACCAAGAACCAATTCTTTCGAGATTTGGAGAATTCAAACTAGCCAATAAGAGGCTTAGGCCTAGGACCTTTGTTCCAAAGAAAGTTTATGTTGATCCTGTCAAATTCAGCATGGATAGATGCAACGAGCATAAAGCGTTGCCTCATATGTAGAGGTTTAGCCATTAGGTTTATTTTTATGAGCCTACATCTACTGCACTTAGAGAAAGAGTTAGCTTTCCATTTGTTGACTTAAATTTTTGTTGAACTCAGAATGTTGTCAAAGGTGGCTTTTGTTACTCTGGTCGCGAATTTTTTTGGTAGATGCAGCGAAAATGACAATATCATCGGCAAAGAAAGGAAGGGGATCCTTACCCCAAGCTTAGTGATTGATATACCAATATGGCTCTTGGGCAATTGCGAATCATGGTGCAATCCTCTAGCAAGGACTTCAGCAAGTATCAAGAAAAGTTAAGGGAGAGGGGGTTGCCTTGATGGATACCTCTTTTTGTAAAATTAAAACGGTTGGTTCGTTATTTTCTAATAATGAGTAGGAGATAGTAGTCAACATTCATGATAAGAGGGTTTCTCGACCAAATAAATTTATAGTCAAGACCCCGCCATAGGATAGTGGAGTCAGATTTAGTGTGTTTCGAGGGAGTAAGAGTTGGTCGATGTCGAGGGATGGAGGGGGAATGGTGGTTGGTGTCGAGTAGAATCTGGGCCGAATAAAAATAATAAAATAAAACAAATAAAGATGCAAACTTCCAAGGTTAGGGATCACCACAACAATAAACATATGTGTAGATTATAGATCACATAAAGATGCATGTTTTATATCAAATAAATTTTGTTATTAACAAGTAGGAATATAGTGGCTCTCGCATAAACCCTAAGTGTTACTATCCCTTTTTTATAATTAATCCAAATTCATAATAAGATCACTTTCGCTTCAATATCACAAATAAGGATCACCTACTACTCTCGTAGAAGAATTATGCATATAGTATAGAAGATGATAAAGAGATACAAATTCATAAATTTATAAGTCAAACACACATATCTATGTTGGGATCACCCAAACCCTAGAATGAGGAAATTAGAAACAAGACATAATTAAAGAAAATAACTTTATTATAAACTAAGACCCTAAACTTACAACTGTTCCAAACGTTCCTCAATCCACACTTCTCTCTCCTCTCAGCTCCTCTCTCTCTCTCTCTCTCTCTCTCTCTCTCTCTCTCTTATTGTGTCCAAAAACGACTTGACTTGAATGAATGAAAAACCAGCCCCTAGAGCTCTATTTATAGGGCTCAATCCTTGCTAGCGAAGGAGAGCAAATATCTATCATTTATCTATATCTATACAAAGATAAATCTTTCCTAATAAAAAAATATGAAAGAAATAAAATTCCCCTAAGTAAAATAGGAATTAACCAAAGAGGATAGATGTTCATTAAAGTAGATAAAAGATCCCTTCCTTAAGATGTAAGCAATTCCACTCGGATTGGGATTCGTCCAGCGTCGGGTCAGTTTTGTAATGTCACTCGATATCGACCAAATAATGTTCTGGTCTCGAGTCATGGCACTCGATATCGGCTCTCCATGTGTGTGTCAAGTGGAGCTCACTCGATATCGAGTCAGATGACTCGATATCGATTGACATGGTAGATTTCTGGTGTGGATCCACTCGATTTCTGGTCATCTTGGTCGATTTCTAGTGCTTCACTCGATTTCTGGTCATCTTGGTCGATTTCTGGTGCTTCACTTGATTTCTAGTCATCTTTAGTAGAAATCTGCACTTCTTGGTTTTGCCTTGAATTTGCTCTGAATTCAGCAATATTAAACAGAAACTTGTGTAGACCTCCATAATTCACAAATAAACATAAACTACACAAATCTCATGCTTTTATAACCCAAAAGAATAAAATATGGACAAAAAACGAAATAGATGTAAGCGAAAAACATGAAAAATTGAGCGCACATCAATTCACGAATCTAGTTAACGAAACATGGAAAATTGTCTTATGTTGTGATCTGAGGTAAGGGCAACCCTAGTTGTTGTTTATATTGCTGTGATTATGTTTTTATTTCTCCTTCCTGTACTTTGTGTTTGTATCGTTAGCCTTGATATGGGCTCTTTTTGCTCGTTGTCCCAAATATATTTTTTGGAAGTTGATGAGATTAAAGTGTTTTCTGGCTAGTTGCTTATGTTTTTCATCAAGATCGCGATCATAATGTTGATATAGCCTTTGTTGCAGCCCTTCTAGGTCCTTTTCAATGGATGAGATTAGCCGAAAATGTTACCAAACGATCGTTTACTCCAGATTTTACTTTAATTTTTATTTCTTGCAGTTTTTTGGCGAGATTGTACAGATGAGAACCTGGAGGGTTTACGCACCACGCGACGTTGACAATAGATTCATAGTCAGCCCGGCTAGTCCAGACTAACTCGAATTCGAAGGGTTTGGAGCATGGGGCGTTTACCTACCAATTCTATGATTATATATCACAAGCTTCACTTAATCTTTGGATTCACAATCCCTTGGTATCTTCTGTTGTGTTGTTCTATTTGCCTTTGATTTGCTTGACCTGTGTGTATGAGCTTCTCAATGCTTTATTGATATCCAATTCTTCTTTGGATTTGGTTAAGAATAATCCCCCTTACAAAACCTATGTTTATTGTGTAGATTTACCAACATTCTACCAATATAAAAGCAATCCTCATTGTTATTCTCTCAAACTTACATCCTACAAGAGCACTCAAACCCACCATACCACACCTACTGATCTTTTGAGATCTAATACGCCCTACAAGGCTCTCACAAGTATTGGTTTACAAGACAATCAACTAAGGGTGAATTACACCTATATTAATCTTAAGATCTCTACAGATTGTGTTATCTCTCATTGGTTGTACGTTTATTTCCTACGTAGGACCAACACCCATGCCTACTGTTTGTTTGAAGCTCAGATGCCTACATCACTTTTATCTTGTGTTAATTATAATGGCTACCAAGCCTACTGTTTTGCTTACCAATTTGAAGAAAAGCCTTACAAGGCCAACCTTGTGAATCAATCCCTTGTTCATATTTTAATTTTGTTTACCAAAGTAATGGGTGTGCTATCCATGTTGCACCTTCTTTTGCTCTTGCTTATACATACTTTCGGTTGCTCTACCCGCTCTCTCTCTATTATACTATAGGCCAATGGACAACATCTCATCTTAATGGCTCCAAAGCCTTGAAAAAAAATCATCAATCTGCTAATACGCCAAGCAAGGGAATAGACTCACACACAGGCGCAATTACACATTGCTCATATTGTATTTCCAATCTATATTTACAAATTTTGAGCATTATTGAATCTATCACTAAAACTAGCCCAACACGGGTGTGTGTCTCCATTGCTTACCAGCATATTCACATAATCTCCAAGACTAAAACTGTAACGGCCCGGGATTATGATTCTCGAGTTACGTTTCGAGGGATGAAACCCCTCGTTGGGATCTTGCGCCCCGAGTACAGGTTGAAGGTTTGAATTCGAAGACGTGTAGTTTAAAAGGGGATTTCGCACCCAAATTTGGAAGGTCCGTTGGAGACCCCGGGGTAAACCCCTGTATCTGTCCTAAGTCTACAACGCGGGAAATCCTTTATTATGCAAAGGGCATAAGTTCTGAAAATGATACAACCAGTACCACGGCAGAGCCGGGTCAAAACAGAGTATAAGTAGGGGGAAATTCCAAAAGCATGAATCTGGTGAAGTCAGGTTTCAAACACTCACTCTCCGCCATATGAATAGACCCCGTCATAACAGCACAAAATCAAGCAGTGTATCGGGTACCTGAAACTATACCACCAAGTCAGGCCAAGAGTCCGCCCGCGGGTCCTCTGACCGCGCTAAGGACATATAATACGCCTATACCTAGAATAAAGGATGCCTTCATGCAGTACTGGAATATTAACCACACTATCATGTTCCTAATTCATATGTGCAGAATATTAAGTAAGGCCTTAACAAAGAATACCAAGTGGTATATCCCTCTTCTACCACCACCCCTCTTCCAAGTAGGGTGGAGACTGGCCAATTCGATTCAATAGCATCTCAAATCTCATCAGCATATCGTATCTCATCATCATATCGTATCTCATCATCATATCGTGGATCTTGCCACAAGAAAATAATAATGCTGATAATAGTAAAGGTGTTCCAACGACCCGAATGACTCAGGACGAACCCGATGGAGCTGGGCGGTCCTATGACCCTATCAAGGATTCTAGGACTCACAGATAACGGTCGTTCTGTATTCAAACGCATACAGAATAAGGATGCTCATTCGTAAGTGCAATTCCTAAGCATGATACTACATGACATGCTTTTATGCATATGCAGCACCTACATACTATATGACACATCAGGCAGGAGGTACTGGTTACTGAGTAAGCCCCGGAGGACTTACCTGGCTAGCAGATCAGCAACAGAAGAATCCAGCACACAGTAGTCACAATCACAGAGTATCACCTAGTACATAATGGAATATACATAAGTCTACATCCAACTATTAAGCACTCAAGCACACCTCAATCAATAGAACATGTAACATATTATGAAAATCATTTCATCGCATCATCCGCTCCCCAAGACCACATCGTTCTCCATAAATCATTCAACCAATTCCGCATGTTCATATACATCATTTCCGCATATACCTCAACGGTTCATCAAAATCATAAGACATAATTTGTTCGATAATATTCTACTAACTGGTCCTTTTAACCTCTTATAATAAATCACCACAAGTCATGCTATTAGTCACACATATCATGTCGTTAGTCAACTGATCATATCATCATGCTAGTTAGTCATGGAATAAGTCATATCCCCAAGTTAGTCCCAAGCCGTTTCAAAATCCGAGTCAACCGGTTAGAAATTCCAATTCTTAAAATTGTTAGCAAAACCTTTTTTTAATTATATAATACATCATTTTTCGATCTTTGAAACCGTTCATCAAATTCCTTTTAATCTTCAAGTCGAAATAATAAATTTTAAGCCCCCAATAATATTATATTTTATTTTAAATACCATTAAATAATTAAATAATTAAATGAATGAATAAACCTGAATCGAACCCGTTTAAATCCAACCGAATCGAACCAAACCGCACCGACTCGCTAAATCTCAAACCGGTTCTAAACAAACAAATAAATAAACTAATGCGTAGGTGGGGCCCACAAGAGCACATTGGCTTTCTTCAACCTCCGCTTCAAATCTCCCCGCCCCACCATTGTTGTTGCTCGAGCCCTCTCCCGACGCCGCTCCCGCTGCGCCATGGTTCCACCCAGCTAGCTCGGACTCGCCGCCTTCCTCGGCCCTCTGGTTCGCCTGTCCCCGCACTATAGGCGTCCCACCCTTACACACCCACGCTCACTCTACCGCTTCTCGCACCACGCTTGCTCGACGCTCTCGCTCATGCCTCTCTCTAGCTCACCGGAGCTCTCGAGCCCACCTGGTCGTCCCGCACTCAGCTCACGTTCACTCGAGACTAATCTAGACATCGAAAAAGACAAAAAAAGGAATCGAAACGAGGATAAATTCGGAGCTCACCGAGATGGATTTTTCGCGACTTCGGAGCTCTCGATCGGAGAGTTGGGCGTCTTCGGAGGTTCGCGATGGCTCGTCGGACCTGCACCGGATGTGGGTGAGTGTGTTGGTGAAGACCGAAGGTGATTTCGATCGGAAACGAAGGAGAACGGCTTACCGGAACGAGGCTTCGCGAAACAGAGCAAGGAGGCTGTTCGGTGGCTCGTCGGCGGTGCTTGGCAGCTCCTGGGTGGTTTCGGTGTGGCGCTGGACGTCGATGGAGGTGGCAGGATGGTGCTACAGCTGCTGGGCTCGAGGAAGGAGGAGGAAGAACGAGAGGGTGGTGTTGGTGCCTTGCTCTCGGCAAAACAGAGGAGAAGGAAGGAGGCTGCGGTGGTGGTGACGGGCTCAGTGATATATGGAGATGGGAATGGTGATGGCGTGAGGATGGTGATGATCGGTGATGAGATGATTGAAGGGAGCAGGTGAGGATGATGATGAATGAGTGAATGACGGGGTGAGGGATGAGCTTTCGAGAGGTATGGCGAGGGAAGTGTGTAGAAGTGGTTAAACCAATACCCGAAAATCTATCCCGAATACGCGAATTTCGAATCCCGAAATTAGTTACCAAATGTTAGTTTTTTCGACTCTCGTTTTCTCGATCAATTAGATTATTTTTTTAAACCGAAGAGGATATCGCCATTCAATAATTATTTTGAATTTTTTGAGGTAAAACGACGGAAATTATTCGCCAAATTTTATATTTCGGTCGGAATCCGCTAAATGAGGTTTTAATTCGATTTAAATTAATTTTTAATTTCCTTTTTCCGAAAAAACAAGGATTTGAAAATCCGAACCTTTACAAAAACATCTTATGAGAGCAACTCTCCCCTGTACTTCACAACCGAAGGTATAAACGATCACCCCATTGTTTCTCACTGTGTCATTATGGTTTGGGTCTGCCCCCATTGCTGTAAACAACCGTCTCCAGAGGTGCCCTCGCCTATGGTCTGTGCATCTTGCCATCGCTTGAGCGATCTACCCTGGCTGCAAGGACTACTTACTATTCTCTCGCTATTCATCGAGTTCTTAAAGCAAGAACTACGTCTATGGGGTTTGGTTTCTCAATCTGCCTTTTCTAATTTATGGCTTTTGTTTTCACATTACACCCTTCAACGATTAATTATCAGTCTAAAACCTGGCTTACAAGGCACACCCAAAATTATAAAAGGATGCGACATGTTCGTTGTTTTCCCTTTTGTGTTCTGTGTGGTATACTCTAACTGTTTTGGAGAACCCAACCTTTTATTCTACAAAATTCATAAATGGGTCTTAACAGAACAAATCACTCTTATTCAGAGTTCCCAAACAATCCAACCGAGAGGTAAGCTCGATTACAAAATTCGTTTATTCAAGTCGGACACTGACAGGCAGACATATCATGGGATTCCCCCCCTCATTTTAAGCAACTCATCTCTAAGGGCCACACAGGACCATCTTGCTCCCACCACGAGCTACGTACAAAGCCAGATCGGCAAAGCTAAAATAACAATTGATACTGTCATGAACATATATTCTATTCGAAATATCCCTTCCAAAGCTTCCTCCCACTCGCCTTTTCGAATCACAACTGAATTTGTACAAATCATTTACTCCAGCCAAACCATCTCTCTTATGGTCCCTTTTTTAAAGACAGAGCACATCGGTCCTAGATTAGTACAAACTGTTCGCCGTATAAGGTTTTTATGAATATCTGTACCCGGAACTCCCTCGGCATCCGGAGCCGTAATTTTTGGACGAATGTTGATATTTTCTGTCAAAATAATAATATCAACGTTTTAGCTCTTTTAGACACTAAGACTGATAAGGTTCCTTCCGAAAGCACACTGCGTAAGTGTGGTTTCTCGAATGTTGCTTTTGATCCAGCGATTGGCTTTTCGGGGGGTATTTGTCTTATGTGGAAAGATATCCCGGCCTCACAAGGATCCATTGTACTTATTTCGGTTCACCACCGATTCATTCATTTTAACTATTCGGACTATGCTACTAAGCGCTGTTTTGTTGTTCTTGTGGTCTATGCCCACCGGATGAGCGGCGCAAACCAGCTTTCTAGGATACGATCTCCCTTTATATACAGTCACTTGTTATTCCCTTCTACATTATGGGAGACCTTAACGAAATAGATACCCCAGCTGACAAACTTGGAGGAGTCTATCCTTCAACGTCACGCTTCACGCGTTTACTAGATTTAAAGAAAAGACTATCACTACTAGAAGTACCATCTAGCGGGGGCCAGTTTACCTGGCAACGGAAATCGAAAGATGTGGTCATTTATCTGGAAAAACTTGATCGCGTACAAATCCACACGAACATGCTTACCATATTTGACTCACTGCGTATGCAGATCCACCCCTTTACTAGATTTTTGTCACAACATTCAGCCTAAGAATATGCCATTTAAGTTTGAATTGGCTTGGGCCTCAAGGGCTGATTACAGAAACTTAGTCTCACAAGCTTGGAGAGCGAACCCACAAGGTTCTTTGATGTTTAAATTGCTTCAGAAGGCAAAAGTTCTTAAAAAACTTTCTAAAACCTAGCACAAGAATACAGTACACAATATTCATAACCAAATTCTAGTAACGGATCAAAAGCTTCTTAGTTTACAGACATCTTTTTATCTCAAATTACAACAATCAGGATGTCCAAATCCTAAAACAATTACTCAACAAAAGAGAACGCATGCTCGACTTTCATCGTCGCTATTGGAGCCAGCGGGCTAAAGTTAAACATATCAAACTTAATGATTCCAATTCAGGCTATTTCCATAAGATCGCTACTGCAAAAAGAGGCAGGAAAATGATCAAGTCTATCCTACTTCCCGGTGGGGAGTCCACAGTTGACTTCCACACAATCCAACAAGAATTTGTCCGCGACTTCAAATCTCGTTTCAGAGCCTCTTCGAACCCTTTTTCGGATCTGTCTCCGGACCTAGCAGTCATCACATCCTTAGTTTCACAAGCAGATAATGACATGCTCTCTGCTTCTGTTACTAACAATGAGATAAAAACGGCTGTAGTTTCTATGGGTCTAAACAAGGCTCTGATGGCTTCCCAGCCGGTTTCTACCAAAAGTTCTGGCCTACAGTGGGCCCTTCTGTTACAAAAGTCGTCAAAGCTTTCTTCACCAGTGGTAGGCAACTGCGTCAGACAAACCATACTTTCATTACGCTGCTACCGAAATGCGATGACCCGACTGCAGTAAACCATTACAGACCTATCAGTTTATGCTCTACAATCTATAAAATCATAGCTAAAGTAATTTCAGCACGGTTAACCAAGATTTTTGACAAACTTATACACCCCCTCCAGGAGCTTTCACAAAAGGGAGATCTATCCAGGACAATATTCTGATTGCTCATGAAGCTTTGGATTCGTTCCGGATGAAGAAAGACAAAATGGGCATGGTTGCTCTTAAATTAGATATGGAAAAGGCATACGATCACATCGAATGGTCATTTCTGTTCCAAGTTTTATCTAAGTATGGTTTCAATGACCTCTTTATTAACAAAATAAAAGAATGTGTTTCAACTGTATCCTACTCGGTCCTCGTTAATGATGAACCAACCACAGTATTTCAACCCACTAGAGGTTTAAGACAAGGAGACCCCCTTTCCCCTTTTCTCTTTATCCTAGCCTCTGAGGTATTAGCACGTACAATGCATAACAAAGGGCTAGTTAGTAAGGACCTGGGTATCTCTTTCGGTCGTCCGGGTATCAAGGTGCCCTTCTTAGCGTTTGCTGACGGTATTCTTATTTTCTGTAAAGCCTCCCAATTGGCATGTACTTCTGTATTGTCCATTTTAGACAGATACTGTTTAATCTCGGGACAAAAGGTGAATCTGTATAAATCCGGCTTCCAAGCGTCTCCTAACACTACTATTGCAGTTAGGGGTGGGCACAAATCCCGCAAATCCCGACCCCGTCCCGGTCCCGTCCCGATCCCGGTGGGATTTATGACAAAATAGTGAATCACGTCCCGATCCCGTCCCGCAAAAATTATGCGGGACGATCCCGGTGGGATCCCGCAAATCCCGTCCCGTCCCGCATATAATAATAATAATAATATTATTATTATTATTATAATATTATAGAATAATAATAATATATTATTAGTATTATTATTTTGAGCAAATATTATAATTAGAATTATAATCATAATCTTCCATTTATAATAATAATAATATTTGTTTATAATAATAATATTATTATTATTTGAGCAAATATTATTTATAATAATAATAATAATTTTCAATTTATAATAATAATTGATTATAATAATAATATTATTATTGTATATTATTATAATATAATTTAATAATAATATTACTTTATAATAAAATTATTATTATTATATTATTATATCATATTATATTTTTTTCTTGTAAAGTATAATTATTTTATAATAATAACAATAAAATAAGTAATAATAATAATATTATTTCTTGTAAAGTATAATTATTTAATATTATTATTATTATTATTCTTGTAAAGTATACTTATTTTATAATAATAACAATAAAAATAAGTAGTAATAATAATAATAATAATATTATTATTATTATTATTCTTGTAAAGTATACTTATTTTATTATTATTATTATTATTATTATTATTATTATTATTATTATTATTATTATTATTATTATACCCATTTAGAGCTACAAGAGGCAAATAGCTAAATACGGTATTGTTCCCAACTATCAATCGATAATGAGACAGTATCTGGCGAATCTCGCCTCAATCCCTTTCCGTCCTGATCTAGTAAGATAATGTAGCCAAATATGTTAAACATTATAATTAATTATACAATCATTGTATGAATTAATAATAGTATTATAATAATAATAATAATAATATTATTATTATTATTAAATAATATAGTTGAGAAGAATACCGTATTCAACATATTATACAAATTAATGAATTATGAAAGTATTTTTCATTTTGCAAATTTATATAATATTTTATTATTTTTATTTGCGGGACAAGGCCCGTCCCATCCTGATCCCGTCCCGTCCCGAAAAAAAAGTGTCAATCCCGTCCCGTAAAAATTTCACGGGATGAATCCCGTCCCGTGCCCACCCCTAATTGCAGTACTTGGTATTCCCCAGACTAACAATTTTGACAAATATTTGGGCTGCCCTGTCGTTAACGGTAGGACCAATAGGGACACATTCGCTGATGTGGTTCTCAAGACCAAAAACTAGCTCACAAAATGGAAAGCCTCGAATCTTTCTGCCGAAGGGCGACGGGTGCTTATCAAAGCAAATTTGAGTGCCAAACCGATTTTTCTTATGCAAGCTTTCTTGACAAAGTGTATAGACAATTTTTTTGGAATAATCCCTCTAAAGCTCCATCGCTGATTAGTTGGGGCAAAATCTGTTCGGACACAATGAAAGGTGGTTTGGGGATTCATAAGGCAGAGTCTATGAATATAGCTCTTCAGATGAAGCTTCTTTGAAAAATAATTGCTGAACCAGACAACATCTGAGTTCGAGTCATCTCCCAAAAATACCTTAAAGGGCATGACCTGTCCAGTTATAACAAAAAGGGTAATACCTCTTGGCAATGGTCCCGCCTTATGTCCATCAGACCGCAGTTCCTCCCGGCTCTACAGTGGCGGGTCGGAAATGGGGAAACAATTGATTTCTGGTCCCATAACTGGGCTTTTGAGAAGCCGTTGAGTTCCAAAACACTGAGTCCCATCCCGGATAGCCTCAAGGGCGTTTCAGTGGCTCACTTCATCACCAACCGCCAGTGGAACAAAACATTTATAAATGATTCTTTAAAAAATGTTCTGAAACAGGATGATATCAACCACATTATAGGTTTAACTCTACCAAGTAACCGCGATCACGGATCGTCTGTATTGGAGCCCTAGAGAAAATGGCTGGTTCTCAACCGCCTCTGCCAACTCTTTTCTATCTGTAAACACCGGGTTGCCAGATTTCAATTGCGATTGGATCTGGAGTCTCGATGTGCCCCCTAAGGTTCGACACTTTCTCTGGGAAATCTCACGGGATGGTCTCCCGATTAAAACCAGATTACAGAAGTCGCACGTGGCTGTACATGCCGTTTGTGTTTTCTGTGGCAATACAAATGAATCGAATGATCATCTGCTCCTTCGTTGTCCCATGGCTAATGCTTTGCTTAAAGCTTTACGTATCCATATTCCAGGGGTTATTACTGCTTCTGTTGTCATGGGAAATGTGTTTCCACTTACTGCTATAAAATGTGCAATTGGGACCAACACTTTTGCCGCTTTAGCCTCAGCGTGGTGGGCAATGTGGTTCTTTAGAAACCAACTCGTCTTCGATCATACTAACAAGGTAACTATCAATGAAATTTTGCTGTTTCACAGCACTACTAGTCATTGTTGGAAACAATCAAAGCTTTTAGACGATGATCTGACTGGATTGTCGATCCCCAAACATCGCATTCACAGCGGTCCGCACAACCAGGGTATTAGGGGTAGTGCTACGAAAGTCGGGGCTCAGGATCGGTCCGGGAAATGGGATACCCCCCCCCCCCCCCCCGAATTGTCATAAGCTCAACTTTGATGGGTCGGTACTCCCGAGTGGCAACTCGTCTTATGGTTTTGTCATCCGTGACTCTGCTGGTTCTGTTGTCTCTGCTGACAGATCTGTTTGCACAAATATCTCGGTGATTTATGCCGAAAATCTCGGACTCAGAATGGGTTTTCTACGGGCAAAAGAGTTGCAACTATCTACACTTCTGATCGAAGGAGACAACCTATTAGTGATAAAAACTCTACCGGGGGATTGGAAATTCCCCTGGACAATAAAGATGCTACAAGCTGATATATTGTCTGATATCTTGTCATTTACTTATGTTGATATTCGTCATATTTTTAGGGAATCGAATGTTGTGGCTGACTACCTTGCTCGTAGTGCCCATGTCTCCCCTGCCGACGTTTGCTGTGAGGATGATCCAGAACTGCTAGTTCTCGTCCGGAAGGATGCGCTAGGAAGGGCCTCGGCTTCGGCCGACCCGACCTAATTCTTATCTTGCGTCAAAAAAAAAAAAATCAATAAGGTTGTGGTTCGCAACACCCAAATTTGATTTAAGTGGGTTTAAGGCTTTAGACCCTAATTAACCTCATTAAAGCCCATTTCTTTTAATTTTATTAATTTAGTCAAAGCTTGACCCAAATTTTCTTTTGTGGTTCAACTTGACCCTAATTTCTTGGTTCATTCTTGTTTAATTAGGATGTGTTTGACAAACTACGATAATCTAAACATAGGAAATAAAAAAGTTCTATGTTTGGAAAATAACAAAAAAAATATTTTTCACCAGTTTGGTGCGATTTATTTTCCATCCCTTGGGATCCGCTATCAGGCTGCTAGAATATATGCAAAGGTGAAAAAATAATAAAAACACTTGAATAGTAAACTATGTCTCAAATCAAAGGACCCGTAAATGAATTGGGGCCTGGGAAAGGGATTGGCCGGCCTTGAACTACCTCAAGTTTAAATAAACAGCACAAAAAATGAGTTTTTCCTTTCTCAACTGTTCGTTTCTTTATGGGAAAATTACAAAAATAGTTCAATCTTTAGGGGTTACATATTGCACTCAAAAGTCTGAACTATACAAATTACAGAAAATAGCTTCAACTATTTATTTGGTTCAATAAAATAGCATCTAGCTATATTCAAATTCAAATAATTATAAAAAACTACCTTATACCATATAAATTTTGTAAATATTTTTTTTTAAATTCTTCATTATTAGCTAAAATATATTTTATAAATTTTTTTCTCATTAAGTCATTAGTAGCTAAATTCATCATTGAATTAATCATAAAAACTACGGAGTACCTTATACCATATAAATTTTGTGAATAAATAAATTTTTTAAAAAAAGACTACTAAAAAATCATAATATCATAACATCTTTATTTTTCTTAATAAAATTATTTTATCTTTATCCCACAATCTATTCAATGTTTAAATAAAAACCATTGCGGGTGAATATATAACGTATGTACACTTTTTTCTTCAATAGATAACAAACTACCCTAATTGTTAGGTTTAAAACAATATATATATATATATATATATATATATATATATATATATATATATATATATATATATATATATATATATATATATATATATATATATATATATATAATAGCTTTCCTGTGAGTACACCCCTTACCATGAAACGGGGGGACAAATCTCAACTCTTGGATCAAAAAAATAAAGGGCTAGGATTAATTTTGAAAAACAAACTGTTTAACCATAAAACTACCTAGTATTCATATTTAATGTTAAATATGAATACTAGTTGGTTACACGTTTAAGCGTAGAGATGAAATATCTAATATTTTACTTGGAACCACTAGCACTAAATATGAATATTTAATAATTTATATATGAATAATTACATAATAAAATATGAATATTAACACAATTTGGGAATAATAGTTTTTGGTTACCTGCTTTAAGCGGTTAACATCCTAGTATTCATATTTAACGTTAAATATGAATAATAGGTAGTTACACGTTTAAACAAGAATTTTGAAAACTAATCCAGATCATTGGTTTTCTTTCATCCAAGGGCCTAGATTTGTCCCCCCGCTTCATGGTAAGGGGTGAACTCACCGGAAAGTTCCCCCCCCCCCTATATATATATATATATATATATATATATATATATATATATATATATATATATATATATATATATATATATATATATATATATATATATATATATATATATATATATATATATATATATATATAATGCATGCTTAATTGCTTTGTTGTGCTAGGTTTGCTCAAAAGATCGCCCTAAATCACTTATTAGATCAATTGTGAGTAGAAGCCCAATTATTTATTGACTTTTAATGACATGTAAATAGTCTAATTAGTTTTGTAAAATAATAAATTTAAGTTATATTTATATGGTTTGATAAGATAGTTTTTATAATTAATGCAGTTATGAGTTTAGATAACAACAATTAAGTGTAACATTTTTTTATATAAGAAGTGATGATTTTTTAAATAAAAATTATTCCGGAGAGATTTTGTAATTAATTTGAATTTAAATGCAACTAAAGACTATTTTTTTTAATTAATTTGAATTGAAGTTCATTATTTGAATTTGAATGTAGCTTGAGGCTATTTTCTGCATTTTTTTTTTATAGTTCATGCGAATAAACGCAACAATCACTAAAGGTCACCAATGACCTCTTTCCCTAGTGGTAAAAGTGAGGTGCTTCCTTGTGCCTCACTACCATGAGGTCAAGGGTTTAAATCCCACTAGGAGCAATTTGTGCTTGAGTGGGTACTAATGCCTTGGTTTACCTTGGCATGGGTTAGCCTGTCTTGCGGCTTGCCACTTGGCTTACCCGGCTCGAGTGATTTGCAGGCTAGTGCTCGGCCCCTCGAGTGCTTTGCAGGCTAGTGCTCGGCCCGTGGAGGATTAGTCGAATAATCTCGGAACCTCCACGTCATAAAAAAAAAAAAAAACAATCACTAAAGGTCAGACTATTTTTTTGCAATTTTCCCTTTCTTTAAAAAGAAAGGAATAGTGAAAGCCCGGTTAGAAATGGAATAGTGGTGTAGAGTAAGAGGATGGTAAGAGGTTTCAGATTCGATTAATTTCTTTTGATGAAAATGTAAGGTTTGCCTTGTTCCCTATTAGTGGGTCGAGCCGGTCAGAGCAAGTCGGTTTATCTGGTACGTAGCTATTATCAGGTAGGTCACATGTTTGAGGTTTACCATCAAAAGTGGATTTCTCGTCATAAAAATTAGTGAAAAAACAAAAACCTAAATAGATGGGTTGGAATAATTTCAAGTTTTAGGGATATTTTTCGGACTTTTTATCTCACACTGAACAAGTGTTTTTAAAAAGTTTGTTCACCTAACTATTGATCGGGCTTATGCTCGTTTTGATAAGTCGCGATCTTCACTCCCTCGAGTGCACCTTATCACTTCATAGCACGATGACCGTATACAGAGTAAAAAAAAAAAATTTAAAAAGAGGAATTTTCAAAGCTTGGGCAGGCCCTTATATATACAGATGCTCCTCCATCCCAGTGAATGTCAACAAGTTCTCTCTCACAAATCACAATAATTGAGTTAGTTAGCAATAGCATGGACTTCCTGGTTGCACTTGTATCAGCTTTGCTGTCATTCTCATTCCTCCTCTTTCTAATAACTAAGCTTAAGATATGGGTACCCAAAAACAAGGGTAATACTGATTCCCGTTTGGCACCAAAAGTAGGCGGGGCGTGGCCAATTCTTGGTCACTTACCACTGTTTGCCCGCCAAAAAACTCCTACTTTTCGAACCCTCGCCGCCATCGCAGATCTCCATGGCCCTGCCTATGTGGTCCAACTTGGGCTGCAGCCAATTTTCGTCGTCAACAGTTGGGAAGTCGTCAAGGAATGCCTCACTGTCAAAGATAAGCAGCTTGCTTCAAGACCACCCTATTCTCAAGGGTAACCATCTCATCATATCTCCTTCTCTTCATTAATTCATCCATGTATGTGTTTCCCGTTAATTTATTAGAGGATATTTACCCGTGTTTCTCAACTCGATTAGCTTTTCAGAGTCTTTTATTTTAATATTATTATATTGGTTTAAATTAAAGAAAGCCAAAATTATATTTTAATTAGCTCGAAGTTCTTGATCACCATTGAAGCAGTTGGCGGGTGGAGAATTGTAGGCCAAATGAGCAAGATAGTTGGCCACCGAATTCAATTCTTTATAAACATGACGATTGACAACATTAGAAAATGATGAAATATTAATTAAAATATAATTCAATGTTCGGAACATTTCCAGTTACCTAGGAGAGCCATCACAACCAACTTGTTGAGCAGCTTATCATTCTGCAAATACTTAACCTTCTAAATGTGCGCATATAATTGCACAACCATCTTCCCAGGAAAATCACTTCACCAGCTGAGTCCCTGAGTACAAATTCGTAAAGGGATCTATGATTCATACTGCCTCCGTCCAACAATGGTTGTCAACTATTCATGCACTTTTTCTTAAGAAGCTAAAAACTATACTCCCTCCGTTCTTTTTTATTTGTATTTTTACTATTCAGGCACGTTATTTTAGGTGATAAAAACTATATAAAATATTTATTTTTTTAATAATTTTTTAAATAATCTCATACTTATTAGTATTAAGTTTAATATTATTAAAAAAATTGAAGAAAAATAATAATATTTATATAGTTTTTACCTTTCTAAAAAAACGTGCCCGCTTTAAAAGTGTCAAATATAAAGGAACGAAGGGAGTACAAAATATCAATATTTTATTAAATATTTTATATAGTTTTTAACTTCTTAACAAACGTGCATAAATAGTTAAAAAGGCAACCTTTGTGGGACGCATGGAGTATCAATTATGATTTCTTTAAAAAAAAAAAAAGTTGTTTTAACCTAAAAATTTCAGAAAAACACAATTTTTTTTTTTTAAAATGAGATATTTGTATTCGGGTTTTTTTTTTGCTGTTGTATTTGCTTGTTTTTGGTTGTATCACGGCGGTTAGCTTATCTGCCAATTTCCTTCGAAATCTCGTTTTCTCGGATTGATGTTGTGGCCTAGAATTTCGAATTATTTCCTTTTAATATTTTTTTTAAAGTTTCCTCCAACGTGTGTGGCTTAAACCACCCCAGGCCCTACCACTGTCCGTAATACCTAACATAGTATAAGCTAACAAAAACAAGTGCATATATGTTATGTTTTGAACCTAAAGATCTCATAGTTTAAATGTTGATACCACACCAACCAAGCCGAGTAGAATTTATAATTTATTAATCTTCTCAAACATTTTTGTACCCTAACATTTACAAAAATTAAAAGCACATGTAATTCTTTTCCCCACGAGTATAGGGAGCTTAAGCCACCCGTACTCTATACAAATTTAAGGAATTGGTCTCATCTTGTGTATATTTTATCCGTTTTTCAGGAAGTACCTTGCAAATGAGTTTGCAGCTTTTGGGCTGGCTCCTCTTGGACCTGTCTGGCGAGACATGAGGAAGATAACCGTAGTTGAACTTCTTTCCACAACCAAGTTGGGAGAGCTTGGACACATTCGACTCTCTGAACTAAATGAGTTCATCAAGGCACTCTATAACTCTACGTCTTTCGGCCACAAGATCGTGTTGAGCGAGTGGTATAGCCTGCTGGTCATGAACACCATCATCAGGCTGATGGCGCGGAAGAGATATGCATACGATGGAGTGCAAAACCAAGAAGCCAAGAGGGTCCGAAGGATCGTCAGGGACCTCATGTATGTTTTTGGACAGTTTGTTCTGTCTGATGCCTTCCCTCTGTCTTTTGTAGAGTGGTTGGATCCACAAGGGCACATTCGGATGATGAAGCGCGTCTCCAAAGAGATTGATCATGTTATAAGAGGTTGGATTGCAGAGCATCGGCTGTGTGGGCCGCAACTTGAGCAAGATTTTGTCGATGTTTTGATATCCTTGGGAGACCAAGGGAAACTAAAGTCTGATCAATTTGATGCTGAAACAATGATGATAGCAACAATGAAGGTTCAATCTTAAAATTTCACTGTCGAAAAAATGCATATCCATCAATTAGTTTACTAACTAATTCCTCTATGCAGAGTATATTTGTAGGGGCTAATGACAGCACCTCTCTAACGCTGACATGGTTGACGTCGTTGCTGCTTAACCACCGCAATGTGAAGAACCGCGTTGTAGAAGAGATAGATCAAGTAGTCGGAAGAGAGAGATGGGTGGAGGAATCGGACATCAAGAGCCTGGTTTACCTCCAAGCAGTGGTGAAAGAGACGTTACGACTTTACCCTCCGGGTCCCCTTTCGACACCTCATGCCGCAGCTGAGGATTGCTGCGTCGCTGGACATGAACTGAAGAAAGGAGACCAGGTGTTGTTCAACATATGGAAGGTGCAGCGTGACCCGCGAGTGTGGAAGCATCCTGATGAATTCATTCCGGAGAGATTTCTGGGAGAGGAGAATGCATCACTTAGCTTTGGTGTAACCAAGGGACCCGAGTATTGGTACATAGCATTTGGGTCAGGGAGGCGGTCTTGTCCGGGAAGTGAGCTGGCCTCCCAAATCTTGCACTTGACGGTTGCTCGTTTGCTCCAAGGTTTTGACCTCTCGACGCCAATGGGTGAGCCAGTCGACATGGTTGAAGGCCAGGGCATAACCTTGCTCAAGGAAGCACCCCTTCAAGTCATTGCTACTCCTCGCCTTTCTTCTTCCATGTATGCACAATTATGAACTTTAATTTGGTAGCCTGAAAATACAAGGTGACTGTACTAGTAGTGTTGTGTAATAAACCAGTTCAATAATGCATGAGAAGAGAAATATGTATCTCTTGTCTCTAATTGATTGAATTAATCGATTTCACAAGTGGCGAAAGGATCTCGATCTGATTCGATTCGCAACCGTAACACACACTTCTTAGTTCTTATGCACTCACCATAAATAGTTACTGTAAACTTCCTCCTATGACTATCAATACAATCGGATTACGTACGTCTTAAAAGGCCACCACGCGCATAAACTTAATTAATGGGTTCGATCCGTTTTAAAATAATTAAATTGGTGATTGAAAAAGGCTTGATCCATTTATATAATCTAATATGATACAGTATATGAACATCAGAAATTACATCCCAACAAGATCAAAATTCAACCGTGGCGAAGTTAACCCGTCAAGCACCAATTGCAGAACCTAATCAACCTATTGACCCTACAGCCCCAGATGAAGGTGGATAACACGTGAAAGTAGTGAAAACCACATCCAATGAATGATAAATTCAGTTCTAAATGTAATCAATAACCACATGGTCCACATCCATCAATGACATTTGATTGAACCCTTTTTCTAGCTTTTTGTTACTGATCCCGACAGTAGCCAACTCAAACAATGAAATATGAAACACATTTTTCGTAAGTTGAAGCTAGTGTTGAATGTATTTCACATTGTAACCTATGAACTCTAGAACATAGTTTAAAATTCTGTTTTTTGTTATGTTTGGTCGATCTCGAGTTAGCAGACAGAGCTGCACTCGTAGTCGAGTTAATTGCAGTTATGGTTTATATTTTCAGCACATGTTCTTAGCTGAGTTAGTGGCTTAGTGGGGTGCAGTTACCCGAGTAGTTTCTAGCAGTTGAGACAATGGTTTTAGGTGTGTTTGTAATGCAGTTGGTATGTGTTAATGGAGGATTAGTTTTAGCTCTCTCTCTCTCTCTCTCTAGTGTGTTGTGTGTTCTGGTGTCTTTGAGTGTACACCGGCATCCAAGTGATCCCCAATTTGAGTTGCAACAATTGGTATCAGAGCAAACTAAGGTTTGTGATCGGGTTTCAGTTCTGGGTTTGAGTGATTGTGAGATTTATACACACGGGAAACACATTTGTGTGAAGTTCTGGACAAGATGTGGAACTCAGGAAATGGCAGTGGGAATCCACAGTTGCCAATGTTCAAGGGGGTCAATTACCACTTCTGGAGCTTGAAGATGACAACTCTCTTCAAGTCTCAGGAAGTGTGGAACTTGTTTGATCAAGGGTTCGAAGATACAATTGTGGGAGAACCAAATCAGCAAATGAGAGAGAAGAGAAAGAAGGACTCAAAAGCTTTGTTTATGATACAAAGTGCCTTGGAAGACGAGATCTTTCCAAGAATTTATGCAGCAACAACATCACATGAGGCATGGGAAGTGCTGAAACATGAGTATTTGGGAGATAAGAAGGTGATCACAGTTAAGCTGCAATCACTGAGAAGGGATTTTGAGACCTTGGTGATGCAAGACAAAGAGTCTGTGCAGGCATATTTGACAAGGGTCTCAGGGATTGTCAACCATATGAGAGCATATGGTGAGAAGTTAAGCACTGAAACATTGGTGAGTAAGGTGCTGAGAAGTCTTCCAAAGAAGTTTGATCATGTGGTAGCAGCAATAGAGGAGTCAAAAGATTTGTCTGTGTACAAGTTTGAAGAACTCACAAGTTCTCTTCAAGCACATGAAGAGAGACTGAGCAGAAATAGTGAGCAGAAGGAAGAGAAGGTTTTTCAAGTGAAAGAGGAACCTTCTAAGACCAAGCAAGACAGTTCATCAGGCAGAGGTGGCTATAGAGGAGGTCATAGAGGAAGAGGAGGCAACAGAGGTGGCTCTAGAGGCCGTGGTGGTAGAGGCTTTGGTAGAGGCTCACAAGTTGGCTCAGGAAGAGGAAATGGTGGTGATCAAGACAAGGATCACTGGAGAGAATCAAGTAGGGGTCAGAGAAGTGAAAACAGATGATATGGCCGCTCTTTATTTACAAATTTAAAGATCAAACAGAATCAACATTCAATGTTACTACTATAAGAAGTATGGACACAAGGAGGCTTTTTGTTGGGAAAAGCAAGAGCAGGAGCAGAAGAATGCCAATTACTCTGAGAGCAGTGAGAATGGAGATAGATTGTTCATGGCTTTCACACTGGCATCTGAGAACACTAATGATACTTGGTATCTAGATAGTGGGTGCTCAAATCACATGACAAGTGTGAGGAGTATGTTCACTAAACTTGATGAATTCAAGAAAGGGAGAGTCAGGTTAGATGACAACAAGGTTTTGTTGTGTGAAGGAAGAGGTGTTGTGTCTATCAAAAGTGCACAAGGTGGAGTGAAGTATGTGACTGATGTGCAATATGTTCCAGAGTTGGCTTATAACCTGTTGAGTGTAGGACAGCTACAAGGGAGTGGCTATTTCTTACTCTTTGATGAGGATCAGTGCAAGATTAGAGAGAAGAAGACTAGTCATCTTGTGACTGTGGTTCCCATGACAAAGAACAGAGTGTTCCCTTGTGATTTGTCTGCTAATACAAGCAAAGCAATGACTGCAAAGGAGGATGATGCAACTAGATTATGGCATCTTAGGTATGGAAATCTAAACTTGCAGAGTTTAAAGATGTTGAGCACTAAGACAATGGTGCAAGGTTTGCCTAAGATAGGAGAACTTGATTTATGTGAAGGGTGTGTGTATGGGAAGCAAAGCAAAGGGTCATTCATAAATAGAGAAGCTTGGAGAGCTGGTGGCTGCTTGGAGTTGCTCCATGCAGATTTGTGTGGACCTATGCAGACTGAGTCCATGGGTGAAAGCAAATACTTTCTTCTCATCGTTGATGATTTCAGTAGGATATATGATTTGGGTATTCTTTTTGAGGTATAAGTCTGGAGCATTTGGAGAGTTTGTCAAGTTCAAGACACTGGTTGAGAAGTAGTCAGGCAAAGTGATAAAAGCTTTAAGAACAGATAGGGGAGGAGAGTTCATTTCAAATGAGTTTATCTAATTTTTTGAAGAGCATGGGATCAGAAGAGAGCTTACAGCTCCTTATACTCGAGAGCAAAATGGAGTTGTTGAGAGGAAAAATAGGACAGCGGTGGAGATGGCTAGGAGCATGCTTAAAGCAAGGAATGTTCCAAAGAAGTTTTGGTGTGAAGCAGTAGCCACTGCAGTCTATGTGTTGAACAGATCTCCTACTCGAGATGTGCTAGACCAGACACCTTTTGAGGTGTGGAGAGAAAAGAAACCGTCAGTTCAACATTTGAGAGTTTTTGGTTGTATTGCCTATGCAATGATCAACCTGAGATCAAAACTGGATGACAAGGCAGAAAAATGTATTTTGATTGGGTATGCTAGTCAATCTAAGGCATACAAGATGTTTGATCCAGTGAGAGGAAGAACAATCATAAGCAGGAATGTTGTGTTTGATGAAGAAAAGGAGTGGGATTGGATGAAGGAGAAGTGTGAAACTGTGACCAAAAAAATTGTCATAGTTGAGAGTTCTTCTGAAGAGATAGATGTAGATGATGATGCAGATATAAATGAGTTGAACTCAAATTCTTCTTCAACACCTTCAACTCCTTTAACTCCAAGGAGCTCATCAAGCAATGCAGGGTCCCCATCCTCAGGCTCATCAGGTGAATCACCTCCTATGAAGTTTAGATCACTCACTGATGTGTATGATAGGAGTGTGAGATGTGGTTTTGCTTTGATGGCAAGTGATCCAGAGAGTTTTGATGAAGCCAAAGAAAATGAGAAATGGCAATCTACTATGAAGGAAAATGAGATGTATTGTGAAGAATGAAACATGGGAGCTGGTGGAACTGCCTAAGGGAAAGAAACCAATTGGGTTGAAGTGGGTCTTCAGGATCAAGTACAACACAGATGAGGTGGTTCAGAAGTACAAGCTAAGGCTTGTGGCAAAGGGCTATGCTCAGAAGGAAGGGATTGATTATGAAGAAATATTTTCACCAGTTGTAAGGCTTGGAACTGTGAGAGTGGTTCTAGCACTTGTTGCACAGTGAAGATTGTCAGTCTATCAGCTTGATGTGAAATCAACTTTCTTGAATGGAGAGCTATTAGAGGAAGTATATGTAGAGAAACCTCAGGGTTTTGAGAAAAAAAGAGAAGAGCATAAGGTGTTCAGATTGTACAAAGCTCTCTATGGATCGACTGAAACAAGCTCCAAGAGCATGATACAACAAAATTGACTCATTTTACTTAGAGAATGGGTTTTCAAGAAGTGAAAATGAGCCAACATTGTATGTGAAGAAGGAGAGCAAAGATAAGTTCATTGTGGTGTGCTTGTATGTGGATGATATAATCTATTTCAGTTCTGAAACAAAGATGTTTATGGAGTTCAAAGGTGCTATGATGAGCAAGTTTGAGACAACTGATCTCAATCTGTTACAGTACTTCCTAGGCTTAGAACTAAGACAAAGCAATGAAGGCATATTTGTATGTCAAGAAAAGTATGCTCGAGATATGATAAATAAGTTCAAGATGGAGCATTGTGATGTTGCTCAGACACCAATGAACATAAATGAAAAGTTGAAGAGGGATGATGGGACTCCAAGTGCAGATGAGAGACTGTACAGGAGCTTGGTTGGTGGTCTGAATTACATCACACACACTAGGCTTGACATTGCCTATAGTGTCATATCAAGATATTTGCATGGTCCTACACAGCAACATCTTAGAGCAGCCAAGAGGATTTTGAAGTATATTGCTGGAACTGTGGGGTATGGCCTATGGTATGAAAGAGTTGATCAGTTCAAGCTCATAGGCTATACTGATAGTGATTGGTCAGGGTGTTTAGATTACAGAAGAAGCACTTCTGGATCTGTGTTTAGTCTAGGCTCTAGTGCAGTGACATGGAGCTCGAAGAAGCAAGACACAGTGGCCCTCTCATCATCAGAAGCTGAGTATGTGGCAGCAGGGTTAGCTGCTAAGCAGGCATTATGGTTGAAGAAGTTGATGCTGGATTTGGGATGCAATCATGAGGATGCAGTGGAGTTGTGGTGTGACAACAAGTCTGCTATAGCCATGACTAAAAATCCAGCCTTTCATGCCAGGACCAAGCATATAGAGGTGCAACATATATCATTTCATCCGAAGGTTGGTAGCAGAAGGGAAGGTGAGTATGAACTTTTGTGGAACATATGAACAAGATGCTTTTTGTTTACAAAAGCTTTGAATGGAGCCAAGCATCAATTCTTTAGAGAGAAGATAGAAATGAAGACAATGTGAATTAAGAGGGGGTGTTGAATGTATTTCACATTGTAACCTATGAACTCTAGAACATAGTATAAAATTCTGTTTTCTGTTATGTTTGGTCGATCTCGAGTTAGTAGACAGAGCTGCACTCGTAGTCGAGTTAATTGCAGTTATGGTTTATATTTTCAGCACATGTTCTTAGTTGAGTTAGTGGCTTAGTGGGGTGCAGTTACCCGAGTAGTTTCTAGCAGTTGAGACAATGGTTTTAGGTGTGTTTGTAATGCAGTTGGTATGTGTTAATGGAGGATTAGTTTTAGCTCTCTCTCTCTCGAGTGTGTTGTGTGTTCTGGTGTCTTTGAGTGTGCACCAGCATCCAAGGGATCCCCAATTTGAGTTGCAACAGCTAGGTAACAAGGAAAAAGTACGGGAAATATGTTAAATTCTGACAAAATCCGGTCAGTTCATATGAAAACGGGAGTCATGTTGGGTTTATTTTTGGTTATAAGGTCGGATCGACCTTTCTAACACAAAAGATTAATCCTTTGTTTGGTTAGCCCTTGACATTAAAGTCAAGGCCCTACAGACAGAAAACTATATCTTGAAGCAAGATCTTTCTTCTCCAACTCTTTACACCAAGGAATTGGAGAATGAAAAGATCTCGCTGGCTGAGAAGTGTAGAGACCAGCAGAGATCACTTGTTCGCTTTACCCATTCCAAGGCCAATCTCAATAGGATGTTGGATGAGCACCAATCATCCCTTAACAAAAGTGGTATTGGATACAACAAGAATTTCCCAAAGAAAGCCCCTACCACTTTTGTGAAAGCCAAAGGGAATTGGCGCACACCCACATGTCATTTTTATTGTAGGAAAGGTCATGTCAAGACTACTTGCCCTTATCGTAGAAATGTCAAGTTAAAAACAAAAATTATGGAGATCTTGTGCTCACCGCCCCACGAAGTAATAATGCATATTCTATGAGTACTAAGCAAGTTGCAGGAACAAGTTTGAAGTGTCTCAAAGCCTTGATAGAGGATCCAAGGCTTTGGCATAGACGACTTGGACACGTTACCATGCACACGATGAATAAGCTTCGTTCAAGCGACTTGGTTCGTGATCTCCCTGACTTAAACTTCAAGGTAGGTGAGCTATGCAATGCATGCTCACGAGGTAAACAAACTTGAGGGTCTTTTAAGCCCAAAAAGGTAGTAAGTACTTCTCGCCATATTGAACTATTACATATGGATTTATGTGGACCTATGTGTGTCAAGTCTCCCAAAGGTAAACAATATATTCTTGTCACCGTTGATGATTATTCGCGTTTTACTTGGGTTTCGTTTTTATGAGAAAAATCAGAAGCTTTATTTGAGTTTTCAAAATTATGTAAAGAGTTACAAACTTTGAAAAACATGTCTATTGTTTCTATTCGAAGTGATCATGGGCACGAATTTGATCAAGTTAAATTTGATATGTTTTGTTCAAAATATGGGATTTCACACAATTTTTCAGCTCCTAGAACCCCTCGACAAAACGGGGTTATGGAACGAAAGAACCGTACCTTGGAGGATATGTCTAGAACTATGCTTTTAGAAAATGATTAATCAAAATCCCTTTGGGCCAAGGTTGTTAACACAACCAATTACATTTTAAATCGATGTTTGATTTGCCCCATTTTGGAAAAAACTCCTTATGAGCTTTTCTATGGGAAAAAACCTAGTGTTTCGTATTTTAAACCCTTTGGATGGAGATGTCTGAACAATGGCAAAGATAGTCTTGGGAAATTTGACGCATGTAGCGATGAAGGTATTTTTCTTGGCGATTCCTTAAATAGCAAAGCATATAGAGTTTATAATAAACGTACTAGGATTGTCGAGGAGAACATTCATGTAATATTTGATGAAAGAAATAACGGTGCACCGAGTGATAGCTTTGCAGATTTGAACTTGAATCAACATGAGGATCAAGCCTCCGATGTAGAAGAAGAAAGAGAAAAAGATCGACGTCGAAATATGCAAGAACAAATTCAAGACACGTTTGAGCAGGCTCAAGACCTTGACCTACAATTTCAAGACCTTGAACAGAGATTCCAAGGCCTTGATTTAGGGAATGCGGAATAGGAACCAAGTGGTGAAAACGCACCTCAAGGTCTTGGAGAAGCCTCAACATCTCAAGAGCCTCAAAGACGGAAGTTCAAACAAGCATCATCACATCCAAGGGAGAATATCATCTCAAATCCAAAATCTGGTATTCAAACTAGATCTAAATTGAAAAACTTGTGTGTTTTTTACGCGTTTGTGTCTCTTGTAGAACCAAAGAACCCTACTGAAGTACTTCAAGACCCGGATTGGATCATGCCGATGCAAAGTGAGCTCGATGAGTTTGAAATAAACAAGGTATGGACGCTCACTCGAAGACCCCAACATCAATCCGTCATTGGCACAAGATGGGTCTTTCGAAATAAGTTGGATGTGGATGGAAAGGTCATTTGCAATAAAGCTAGACGCGTGGCTCAAGGATATAATTAAGAAGAAGGTATTGACTACGAGGATACTTTTGCTCCCGTAGCAAGGTTAGAGGCTATCTGTATGTTACTTGCATTTGCATCTTATATGGGTATTAAACTTTTTCAAATTGATGTTAAATGTGCTTTTTAAAATGAAATTTTAGAAGAGGAAATGTATGTTGCAAAACCTCCAGCCTTTGCAAACGAGGATTTTCCAAATCATGTTTATAAATTGGAGAAGACACTTTATGGTCTCAAACGAGGGCATGGTATGAGAGATTGTCCAAATATCTCTTTGAAAATGGTTTTAAACGTGGTTTGATTGACAATACATTATTTACAAAAACTCGTGGTAACGATTTGTTAGTTGTACAAATTTATGTAGATGATATATTATTCGGTGCTACTAATAATTCCATTTGCAAGGAATTTTCTGATATTATGTGCAAGGAATTTGAGATGAGTCTTATGGGAGAATTGACATTCCTCCTTGGACTACAAGTACATCAAGCCAAGAAGGGAATTTTCCTCAATCAATGCAACTATATATACTAGATATTTGCTCAAGAAGTATAAGATGGACCAATCCAAGTTTGCCAAGACCCCTATGAGCTCAACACTTTCTCTAGATCAAGATAAGAATGATAAGAGTGTCAACCAAAAGGAATATCGAGGTATGATTGGTTCACTCCTCTATCTAGCTAACTGCAAGTGTGCATGATATTATGTTTAGTGTATGTTGATATAGGAGGAAATCGAATAAAAAATATAAAAGATAAATTCACACCGAGTTCTATCCTGAACAAATAAATTCAAGACTTCCTCCCGCTGTAGTGGAAGGGAATCAGGTTCGACCCTCGAGGAAGTGGGTCAGCGGATCCAAGATAGCATGTGTTCACGTTTTGTATTGACCACAGAGACTCACTTGTTATTGACCACAGAGGAGTCGATATCGATCAAGACGGTCGATTTCTGGGTTGCTGCAGAGGATGAATCGATATCGACCAGGGGGACTCGATATCGACTGGGGGAGTCGATTCCGAGTTGTTCAGTCGATTTTTAGTTGAACATAGTTGTAGGATAAATAAGGCTCTAACAAAGATCGAACCTTTGACGTAACTGATTTCCCCTTCCATTCAAAAGCGCGCCTTGCTTCATCTTTTTCCGTTTTTGTTTCTCCACCTGATCTCATATCTCAACTTTCCACAATCCAGCCACATTAAAACAACTAAGAGGTACTGATTCAACTAATCAACAGGCCCGTGTCTAAGCATGTCCAGGTGGCCCAACCGGACAGGGCCTCCAAAATTATAAGGGCCCAATATATTGTAAGATTGTTATATATAAATTTTGTTTTCAAAATTTATCGCAAGTGCTCCCTTGTTCTACTGGCTAAATAATTCAGCGCCTCCCACTTTCAATCTTTTTGTCAATTTATGTAATAATAAGAATAATTTATGTGTAGTTTACTTATACTTATAAAATTTTCTGTTAAGGTGATTAAATAAAAAATTATTATTGTGTAAATGTCTTCTTTTGTTCGGTCTATGGGTATAATTTTATGATTTTTCATTTTCTATTATTTTTGTAGAAACATTTTTTTCATTTTAATTTCACTATGAGTAGCATATAATTTTGGACTTTTTAATTTAATTTCACTAATATAATTTGTATTTTTTTATTTGTACAGGACCTCCAAAATGATAGACACAGCCCTGCTAATCAATCATCATGAATATAATCTAAAAGCAGCAACTAGAGTCCCATTGTAGTTCACCTTCATCCAGAAATACAGTCAACAAATCCATTAAAACGACAAACAATAAAGAAAAAGATTAACGGATGCCATCACATCACGAGCACGTATATGTGAGGAGTGCGGAAAAAATTAAATGCATTGAGACCATTTCAAAACTCAATTGTTAAATACCAAAAAATTTAGTTTTCATATCCGTCCTCCTTAACAAGTTGTTAAAGAGGTAAGGAATTCGTCAATGTGAACCCCTAGCGCTGTACATTTTTGTAATCTCAATAGAACTATAAGTTCGAATATTATAACGTGAATCAAATCTCTCCAAATTAAATGTAGACTTCAAATTGATAACTGGTCATATATTAATCATATTTCTAACCCGAACACACTAATTTTTCCTGGTGTCACAATACAAGACAAAGCATATATAAACATTGTTAAAAAAAAAATCCTAGAAAAGGTTTCTCCAATCTCATGGCTCACAATCAACTACAACAAAAGTTCCCTATATGCTTTTTTGGAAACATCCCTACCTTGATCGCTTCCTCACTTGCCAACGATGTAAACATTCCCATTACTAAAAAAAATACTAGATAAATACCTTAGAATCTCAATAATATGTTGTAAGATTAACAACTCTTTTTTTTAAGAAGCGATCAACATTTTAAAAAACCAACTTTCTAAGTGAAAAAGCTTCATCCCTATTACAAGCAAAAAGCTGGTTCTCATACAAGTAAATCTAAATTTTAAAACAAACTATCTACTACGGACTATTTTTTACTTCCAAAAGGGGATGAGACCAAATTAATAAAATCAACATAAATTTGTTATGAAACAAATTATAAAACGAAATATACCACTCACTCATTAAGGTGAGATCGACTTTATACCACAAAATGTATAGGCGGACTTAATTAATTTGAAGAAAGCAATACACATCGATAAACTTCTGGAAAATTTAGATATACCCAATCAAACAATATGTAGGTCAAAATGGTAAATAAAAAAAAAAGGAATTAAAAAGAAACAACATGCAATGCATTATTAATAATAGGCGAAATTGCAGGAAACCACCCTTTAAATAGAGTAGTTTGCAAGAAACCACCCTTTAAATTTATTTTTGCAGCAAATCACCCTCTAAATGTAGTAGTTTGCGGCAAACCACCCTTTAAAATGCATTCATTTAAAAAAACCACCCATCAACAATTTTAATTAAAAATTTATTAAGTAAACCAAAATTACTCTTTTATCCCCCAAAATATATACTCCCTCTAATCCAAAATATATGTCGTTTGACTTTTCAACACGTATTTTAAGGAGGTAAAAACTATATAAAATATCAACTTTTTAAAAATTATATTTTACAACTTAATATTTGTTGGTAATAAGTATTAAATTGTAAAAAATAATAATAAAAAAGTTAATATATTATATAGTTTCTAGCTCCTTAAAATACGTGTTAAAAAGTCAAACGACATATATTTTGGATTGGAGGGAGTATTATATTTCAAGGTTGTTAGAAAGAAAACAAATTGTATTTTTATGCTTTTAATTGCAATCTAATGAATGTCATTACATTTGAAATCTCTTCTTTTTCTTTTCTTAAACATTATGTTTGAAATCATTGGAATCTATATTTAAATCTTTATGTATTATGTTAAATCTATATATCTATATATAATATTAATTTATAAGAATTTAAAATGTTGTGTCATCTATATCGAATATATAAGTCTTTATGATAATTTGACATACCCCACTTTTTTTTAGAATCTCATAACCAACTTATTTTTAGGCGTTTTAATCAATAACCTTCAATTACAATTACTCCGTATATTTTTAAAAAATCCTTAAGATATTCTACATTTTTTAAAACCAATGAGTTTAATTCAATACATTGAATTAATATATAATCGATATCTATTTATCTATATATTATATTAAGTTATATATGTGTATATATTAAGGGGTAAAAAGGTTATATTGATTTACTTAATAAAATTTTAATGAAAAGTGATGATGGGTGGTGATTTTTAAATGAATGTATTTTAAAGGGTGGTTTTCCGCAAACTATTATATTTAAAGGGTGGTTTGCTGCAAAAATAAATTTAAAGGGTGGTTTCTTGCAAACTATCATGTTTAAAGGGTGGTTTCCTGCAATTTTGCCTTAATAATAAACTGGCGATAAACCTGGCGGCCGCCATGGCATCAAGGCCACGTCGGTACGAATTAAATAATAGTTGAAAACTGAAAGCAAACAAGTCAATTAAATAATACATCAAAAAACATGAAAGTCATGATCGGATGAACCCCCCCCCCCCCCCCCCCCCCCCCAAAATTATTTGCGTTTATATACATACACGCCCATTTGCCTTGCAAAGGTCTTGGATTAGGGTAACCCGCGAAAACTCCCTCGCATCTCGCGCCAACAAAGACCCAAAATAAAAGGCAAATTGTGAATTTGAATTCCAACAAATGTTTGGGTCATCAAAGTGGAGCGGCTGCAAGAAGCACCCCAAACACAAGCAATCCCCCGGAGTTTGCTTTCTTTGCCTCTCTGAGAAGCTGTCGAGGCTCTCCGAGACGGGCTACGCACTTGCAGCAAACGGTTGCAACCCCGCTTGCTCCGAGGACGTCGACGTCGACCTCTCATCGTCTCTGTCCTCGTCTGATATTTCCTCCTGTGAGTCGTCTCCGCCAGTTGGGCCCTCATACAACCCTTCTAGATTCCACCGGCGACACATCCTACTCTCCCAGACGACAGCAGGCTGCTATGCCAATCATTGCCGCGAAATCAAGAACAAGGGCAACCCCATGTTTTGGTCAAAGTTATTGAATATTATTTGTCCTAAAAGGAGGATGGCGATGATTGAGTATCAAGCTGATCATGTGTCATCATCTCGCGTTCCCAACCACTCGTGATGTATGCTGAATAGGTAAATAAACGGTAAGAAAGAAACAATATAGAACACGATCGTACCAAACGTCTCATTCAAAAATAGCATAACAAAAACGACAAATATACACACACACACACGAGAACTAGATCGATCGTTTAAATGAATTGAAGTAGTCTTTAATGTATATGTAATTATCTATGTGGATGGAGAGAGATTTGTATGAATTGAGTGTGTACTCTTATGAACTAATTAATTACTATTCTCGAAAAAAAAGTTACAAGTTTCCAATTGTGTATTTTTTTTAATTAATTAAAAATCCAAGCTCAGATATACCTGAAACTCGAGAGATCGACAAGTCAGCAAACAGTAGACGTCGAATATACAACAAACGTAGGAAACGGGTAGATTAAAATAGGCAAATCACACCAAACAACGACGAATCTAAGCAGATCTACAACCAGCAAGACGATAACGTAGACTACGTACGGATGAAGTCAAGCGTCACCGCAAGATAGCACCAGAGGCCAACTATACATTAGGAAGTCCTTGTCAAAATTACTTGATGTTTTAGGATCACTACTTGTTGATACATATATTGCATTGTACATTTTATATTTCGTTTTTTTTTCTGATTCTGAACATGTTTGAACAAAAGGAAAAGGAACTCATGTTTGGTATAAAGGGAAAGGAAAATCGAGTTCAGTGTTTGGTTGGTTAGGAAAGCACATGACTCTCACGCGACTAGCTGATTATAATTAAATTCCCCTTTCTTCCTCATGTACACAACACTTGTTCTTGTTTTTTTTTTTCAGTTCATCGAGTTCTTGCTTCCATGGTTCTCTCTCTTGATCTTCTATCTCTTCTAATTTCTGTTTCTGGCAATACAAATCTCAAATTTTGAAATGGTATAGAGCTACTGTAGCTCAAATCAATCTCAAATCTTCAAATATCAATTTCTGGTTTCCATGTCGAATTTCTATAATCAAATTCTTGATCGATCATGGAAGGTCAAGGTGTTGAAGCGAATCAAACAAATCTTAATGATGTTTTGTTCTTGCATCACTTGGATCATCCCAGCTACAATTTTTCCACACAACTACTAAACGAAACAAATTACAACCATTGGAAGCCATTTGTAGAGGTTTCTTTTGTTGCAAAGAACAAGATCAGTCTTGTTGATGGTAGTTTTGAAATGCCAAATCCTGCTTCACCGCGATATGCGCAATGGAGACGTTGCAATGGGATGATCATATTTGGATGCTTCATTCGATGGAGAAGGAAATTGCAGAGACCTTGTTGTACTTCCGAACTGCACATGAAGTCTACGAGGAATTGAAAATGCGATTCGAATCCCCTAACAACACTCGCCTATATCAGGTACAGAAAGAGATCTTTAATACTCCCTCCGGTCGGATTTATTTGATGTTTTAGATGAATGCACAAAGATTAAGAAATGTTCCTTTCATATTTAAATACCCATAAAATAATTTTTACTCCCTCATCGACAATTGCACAACATCATTCTCCTCCACTTGATGCAGATTGACTTAAAGTCAGTTGCGAGGGCTATCTCGCAGGTTGGGAATAGTGTAAAGCCCAGTCTAAAAGGTTCCATGGAATATCTAGACTTCAAACAGTCTCAGGTCGCATTCCTAGTTGAGTCTGGACACGTGGTACGATTAAACTTCAAAGTCTCAGGTCGTAGTCCTAGTTGAGTCTGGACATGTGGTGCGATTAGACTTCAAAGTCTCTGGTCGCAATCCTTGTTGAGTCTGGACCCGTGGTACGATTAGATTTCAAAGTCTCAGGTCGTAGTCCTATTTGAGTCTGGACTCGTGTCACTGTGTTTTATATTGTGTTATTTACATACATACATTATGGTTATTATCGAGATTATTAATAGGTGATCAATTCAGTTGTATTATACTTCACTCTTACTCGAGGTATAATTCCTTATGTTATCGTATCATCGATCCTCACAATCATCCGAGTCATGTTTGGAATTTTGTCTTTTTTATCAGTTTTCACTTTAAATACTCGTGTCTTTCCCTTAACCTATGGCATACCATGTTATGGTCATTGTAAGGTTAAAGTCTGAACATTTTCCCTATCATTTGCTAGTCTTAATTGTACTAACCATCCTATTTATTAGATGGCTGGTGTCCTTCGTTCTCACGAAACACCAGACCATATTCCACAGGTTTAGTGTGAGCAGCGGAGCAGGAGAGAGTCGAAGAGCGGGCTATCATTTATGAATCATTACACTACAAGTTTTTGAACCTTTAAAGTTTCCGCAACGCTGCGCTGGTTTTTAGCCACTTTGGAGTTTATTTGTACTTTATGGTTTTTGGTATTTTAGCTATGTTGTTGTGATTGAATATTTCAAACTTTGATATTTAATTGATTTCCGCATTATTTTATTCAACTGCTTGAAGTACCGTCTTGTTTATGGGAGCATTGTTGCATGTCCCTATAAGCCTCAGATGAATGCAAAGACATTAAAGTCTACGGATTCACTGGCGTTGCAACACTCCCTTGGGATTTAAAAGGGGGTGTTACAAAGCTAACAACGGCAATCACTATGGGAAGTACAATAGCCAGAAAAATACAAAACAAGATGGCAAACAGTCGAACCAAAATGGGGCTAAAGGAAAAGGGAATTATTTTTGTGAGCATTGCAAAGTTGTTGGACATTCAATCAGTCGATGCTTCAAGATTCATGGTTATCCTCCTAATTTCAAAGGGGACAAATCGAAGAAATTCGCAACAAATGTGGTAATTGATGGTGATAACCAGGAAGCTACTCATTCTCTAACAAAGGGACAATATGAACATATATTGGCTTTTCTGAGCAAGCAAAGAAATGGTGAAGATAGCAATATGGTGGCAGGTAAAATGTTTTGTTTGAGTGTGTTTAGTAGTGATTAAAGTTAGGTAATAGACAGTGGAGCCACTTATCATATTTGCCCTACATTGACTATGTTTTATTCATATAAACCATTTATACTTTACCTAACTATATCACTATTCCAAATGGGCAACAATCCAGATCTTTCATATAGGATCAATCAAATTACAAAATCATATTATATTGCATGTTCGGTTCGGTTTTAACATAATTGAACCGAATTTCTACAATTCTTTTTTAAAAAAACAATAAATAATTGAATTGGTTTAGTGATTTGTCGGTTTGGTTTGTGTTCGCTTCATCTTTCTAGTCATTATTTAGAGTATTATTCCTTACTTGATTATTTTAATGTGGCCTTAGACTCGGCCTTTACCTATGAGGATATATTCCATTTCTACTATTAATAAATAAGGGTATATAACCCTACTTTCGGACCAACAAAAAAAGTAAATTTTTTAACATAAAAAATAAAATAAAATAAAACAAAATAAACTAATAATATGCATACCTTATTTATATAGGATTATAATTTAGGGAAATTCCGTTAGGTTCCCATGAGTTTTTGATAATTCCGGTTGGTGTCCTACACTTTTTTTTCGTCCTGATGGTACCCCTGAGTTTTGTCAAAAGTACGACTTATCCCCAAAACTCATATTTTCTTCCTTTTCAATGAATAAAATCACCCTTTATTATTCATTTCTTCACAAAAAAACCCCTTTACTTTTAACATTGAACAAAATTACCTATTATTTGACTAAATTCAATACAAAAGTGACAACCCCATCTTTATTTTGAAAATTGTATAAAATCACGTATTATTTCCAAAAAATTGTATACTAAAATCACCTTGTTTCCAAAAAAAAAAAATGAGAACAAAATACCTACGGTTTTTAAAATTATACAAACGATCTATTATTTTTTCATACTTTGCAAAAACAAAAAATAAACACTAATTATTTTCCAAAAAAATATTTAACACCTATTATTTTCTAAAATAATATTTAACCTATAGCTCACTAACTTTAAACATTTGTAAATGTGATTGATTAGTTTAACCAAATACTCGATTAGAATTTCATTGAAAAAGAAAAGTAATGTTTAGAGGAAATTGGGTGGAGTATACCCTTTTCAAGTCTTTTTTAAGTAATTGTACTCCTTTAATTTTGTTTTAGGTAATTGTACTTTTTTTAAAGTGGATATTACATATTTACCCTTAAAACCAATTTTATCCTTTTTCAATTTTTATCCTTTTTAAAAATGATTGATGATGATGATATTTTTAACAAATCAAATTTTATCCAAAAATTTTTTTATCCTTTTTTAAAAAGATTGGTGGATGAAGATATTTTAACAAACTTTATCCTTTTAAAAACTACTCAGTTAGATTACTACAGACGAATTGGTGGATGAAGAGATTATTATCAATGGAGAATTTTCTAGGGTACCACTTCAAGAATTTTCTAACGTTACATTAATCATTCATGTAATACGATAATATTCATGTAATACAATGTCATGAGTTAACTTACAAGAAATCACACTCCTGTAATACAATAATATTCATGTAATCAATTCCTGTAATGAATGAAATCATCTACCCATTACTATACCCACATTTGTCTTGTAGAGTTGTATTACAAGAAATCACTATAACCAACTAAAGTAGCATACAATTCTTGTAATGAATGATCGATTTACTGTAATGAACGAATTTTTGTACCCATTACTATAACCAACAACAATAGCATACAATTATTGTAATGAATGATTTCCTGTAATGATCGAATTCTGGTAAAGACAAGTATCAATTAAAGTAGTGTACAGTTATTGTAAAAATAAATAACGATTATTTTAACCTAAATTATTGTCCCTGACTATCAAGAAGCGAATACAATATCCATAGGTAAGATATCGATTCCCTGAAGTTTCCATCTACCCCACATCTTCGTTCGTTCATCTACCATGCATCGTCATTCTTTTTTGAAAATCACAAACGGTGATGACGAGTTTTTGTGTCTGTATCAGGGCGCCTAACTCCCGTGGTTGAATTAGGGTTCTCAAATTAGAGTTTACTATACCCTGGAAGTGACAGTGACAATCACATAAACAAATAAAACAAATTTACCAACTTTCAATATCTTCGCAATCACCATGCTTGAAGGAAGATACGATGGGATGATCGTCACTTAATTGGAGAGAGGAATGGAAAAGAACGAGCGTTGATGGAATGGGATGAGCGTCAATGAAATTAGAATTAATTAAAGATTCTACGATTAGTTGTTGCAATCAAATCAAGGGCAAATATGTCATAACAAAAACAAAATCTTCAAAGGTACATTTACCAAAAAGAACTTGAAAAGGGTATAAGAGCATGAGCAACAATGAGTTTTACTTACCTTAAGGTTGCTTAAAGGTAAGCCAATAGTTGTGGCCTTTAGACAATCCGCAATCATAAGGTTACCTCTTATCCAATTTTTTTCTTCCATCCCTATAATATTTTGACATCTCATTTATTTTTTCCTTTAAATAATTTTCCACTTTATCAACCCCCTTCTTTAAGGTTTTCATATTTTTATTCCACAACCATGAGTTTACCTCATTCTTCTCGTTTTCCCATTTATTTATACCCACTATATGATTTCCACCAATCATAAAATTATTAGTTAAATAAAAACCATAAAAATAAATAAAGGAAAATATTTTTGCACATGGTCCAAGGCACTTCCTACCTCTCCACACTAAGGTAACCCCTTTTCTTTCTTTACCTTAAGGTTTTGCCTACAACCATGAGGTTACCTTTTAGCAACCTTAAGGTGATCAAAACCCATGGTTGCTCATGCTCTTACCTTAAGGTAAGAGGTGGGAAGGGGTTACCTTGGTAGAGAGAGGTAACCTCTTCCCTTTTCTATTTTTTATTTATTTATGATAATGTAGGATGATATATTTTCCATTTAGATTTATTAGTTGTAATAGGATTTAAAATGAAATAAAAATATATTTATATTTCATTATTTTTTAAAATAAAATATCCCATTGGTTTATTTTTATTTTTTTCTATAATTTGAGCCTAATTTTACCCTATATATACCCCATTTTGATCTATTGTAGTTGCACTTATTTTCTTAACCATGCATCACAATAATCCAAATACTCCACCCATTCCAAATATGCATTTTGATCCAAATCTTCTAAAAAATCCTCAATTTCAAGTGATGTTACAAATGCTTATAAATTCTCCAACACCCGAATATCCAAATTATACCCCACATAATCCTACCAATGTGTACAATCCTTTTTTTTTTTTCCAAACCAACAACATTTTGAGCATTCTCCGGGTGTTCAAGGGAGTGCCACTCGAAGTCCAACCGAAGATGCAAGACAAGTCTCTAATCCTACCAATATGTTTTTAACTTTTTTTATTTTAATCTAATAAAATATATTTATATTAACTACTTGCTATTTTTATTTATTTATAAAATTATAAATAAAAATAATTCACAATAATATATGATGATACACATATAATAAAGGAAAAGATATAAAGGAAAAGAAAAAGTGATAATAAATTTTAAAAGAGTTAAAAGAGGTTTCCCATGGTTGTAGACGAAATCTTTTAGAAAGAGGTAGAAAAAGTGAAAATTATTTTAAACAAAAAAATAAATGAGTTGTAAGTTGTGATAAGGCAAATTTGCTAAAATGACCCTATTGGGTGAAGCCCTTGCACACCTAACCCCATCCGGAAAATTTTTGCTAAAAGCGGATATCCGCTTACAAGTGTAGCCGGTAACAGGTGAGATTGTGGGAGACAACTGGACAAAAAGCTGACAGGGAGAGAGAGACGAGAGAGGAAAGGAAAAAAGAAAAAAGAAAAGCATGTGAGAGAGGGAATTAATGATAGGAGAGAGAGAGTGCTGAGAGAAGGAGAGAGAAAAAGCAACCCACTTTTTCAGAAAGTGTTGAGAGAAAGAGAGAGAAAAATCAACTCACTTTTTCAGAAAAAACAACTCACGTTTTGCCATCAGCTTTTGTACATGTCACCCGTTTATGTCAACATTCCAGCCTCAGTGTTTGTACATGACACTAGTTAATATTTACTTGTCAATCTTGCTACGTTGCTAGTGTAATTAGGCTTTCCCATGAATCCTGTGTGTGTGTCATTGAATAATCTTTGTCAATCTTGCTACTTTGCTAGTGTAATGGGCAAATACGCTCCATGAATTTCTCTCTAAAAAATGGTAAGTGCAGCGTGAATAGCTCTTCATCTTCCCTTGTGTGTTCTTCACGACCCATGTCCATGTTGGTCGAATGACCGATGTCTTTTGGTGTCAAGTATGATGCACCTGGAGACGCTTATGCTCCGGCTTTTGTAATTCAATATGTAGTTAACGAATTTTGTACTTATGGAAAATTCGAACATGTCATTCAAAGACGATGTACATGACATATAATGTTTTTAACTTGTCAAGTAATACCTTTGACATGATAGTTAATAGTTTTGACATGGCAGTGCTCTATGTGCATCTTGGTCGACTGACCGGTGCGTTTTTGTGTCACTTATGATGCACTTGGAAACGCTTATGGTACATAGCGAGGAATTGAGTATGTGGTTCGCACATATTTTTTTTGGTCAAGTGGTTCCCACATTTTGTAATTATGGGAAATTCGAACTTGTAATTCATCGACAATGTACATTTTTTAGTAAAACAACATGTTAAATGCGAAATTGCCAAAGATCATGCATCATATATTCGATAACACTTATGGTAATAAAAACAATTTTTGATCATTCATACTATATTACAATATTGAATGAACCTCATCTGCATATGAAACCGAACACTTTTTTCCTGTGGACGAATTTACACAGTATTCTATCGAAACCGAACCCTTTTTCCTCTCTTTTCTATGACAGCAACACCAAAAAAACGTTTAAGTCCGGGGAGTTGGCCGGTTAAAATATCAATCTAATGTCAAATTCATTTTGTGAAGCGGCAAGCTAAAATTGATCATCGTATAGATGAAGATGAGTTCTTGCGTTGTCCTGTTGGATGAAAGTCATAGCCCTTGAATCCTCCCTTGGCCACATAGATTGAATCGCGGGGATAACCATTTCAATTATAAGGGTCCGAATCAACATATAATTACTCGTCACCCATATTAAATTTACATGTCACTCATACCAGATTTACATGACACATAATGTATTTTACTTGACACATGAATTTTTTACTTGACAGGTGAATTGTTTTACTTAACACGTGAATTGTTTACTTGACATGTGAATTGTTTTACATGACAGGTGGAGTTTTTTTACATGACATGTGCGAAGCTTGATATTTTATTGAATTTTAGAATTGTGAAGCTTGGTATTTTATTGAATTTAGAATTTGGGTTGAGTTTTAATAAAAGTGAATGATATACTGCTTAGAATTAGCCTTTTTGTATTAGGTGATGAATTAGCCATTTTGGTATTTTATTGAATTTTAGAATTGTGAACTCGTCTATATTGAATTTTTTTTACATGATAGGTGAATTAGCCTTTTTGTATTAGGTGATGAATTAGCCATTTTGGTAGTATATTACAGCCGCCATGTAATATATTACAGTCGTTATTGACTATAACAAGGGCAAACATTGAACAACATGTAAGACATGAAACAACCAAAATATGTCCAGTAGACAACCATAAGATGTTCAGCAGGGAATAACAGACTGGGCAATTGATTTTTACTAATGCCATGTATAGTGTACATAATTACAAGTATTAATGCGACTTCATTATTGATTGGACTTTTTTCGAAACAAGGGGCGTCTGACAAGACTATAACAAGGACAAACACTTACTACTAGGACTATAATAATGGGCTTCTTATAGACTAGAAAAAACCAAATTGTGTCCAGTAGACAACCATAAGGTGTCAAGTAGGAAACAATAGAGTGGATAGTTGATTGGTAGGCCAATTATATATGCAATAGGTAATACTGTCATCACATTTGTAAATCTTTTTTTGTTTGTGTCTTCTGCTTGTATTGTATCATGACGGTTAGTCCGTCGTTCGATTCGTATGCTTTTCAAAAAATTTAGATATTATGTTGTCTGATTTCTCAACTATTTCCATTTTTTTTAAAGTAATATAAACACATGGGCATTTTCTAGTACTATAAACCTAAGTTACCTAACCCTCTCCTTGAATTCACCAACAATTGGACCATGGAAGGATCATGATTCATGAACAACATCAATTTTTTTTTTAAATAAAGCTCCAATCTTTGTACCTCTGCTCTGCCTTGCAAAATCAAATAGTATCACACAGCTTCAAATTGAAGATTTTGCTCCAAATTACATCTTATTTAGACGGATTTCACTTCACCAGTTAAAGCTCCGGTGCTCTTTGTCTGCATCTGCATTCTCCATTTCCTCTTCTGATTTTTCCCAATTGATTGAATATATAAAAATCAGTCCTTTTCAATTGCCTTCCTCTCCACCTCAAAATGCCTGCTATACATGATAGATAAACCCCATGATTTTGATCCGTAAAGGCTTCATCTTGCCCTAATTTTAATTTCATTTTTCATTTTTTGCTCCCTCCGGTTGTTAATTTGAGGAAATGAGGCATCTTTGGAGTTTTTTTTTTGTTTGGTTGTGGTGTTAATTTCAGAGTTTCTAGAAGCTTGGCATGTGAGATTCATGGCTTGATGTTGATGAATTTAAGAATCAAATACACAAATGAAAGCGATGGACCGTCTCCCACAAACACAGAAACTTCATCCCAATTCAATTCCTCTCTCTCCGATGGCGATCGGGATTGAGATCAACAGCCGTAAATCTATGGATTTTGAGTTGGCAAACCGCAACTCAAAGTCTTGGTTTCTGGATGAAATCAAGGTTGGTCAATTGGAGTTTCATTCCCTGGAGGAAGAAGACGATGGATACACAATGCCGACATCGGAGGATCATAGGATCCCGGAGCCAAGGTTCCGTGAATGCCCGCTGGCGCCTAAAAAGAGGCGCCGTCGCTATGATTCTACGGATGCGAGACAAAAGATTTCGATTCGAATCTTCCGCTCGCATTCCCACATCGACCTCGAGAACGGCGGGAACGCCGCGGAGGAGGAGGGGAGTTTGTGCTTCTCTGACGCGGAGGAGGAAGACGACGACCACTCGACTTACTCGTCTTACTCCCAGTTTTACTCCGCCACCGGTGGCTCAATTGACGGGTTTAGCTTCGGTCTCTTGATTTCGATTTGGGAACCCTCGAGTCTTCAATTTCTCCTGTCTTTAATTTCTAGATCTGAAAATCTTCTCTTGATTCATCATTCTCCTCTCGTCCTTCCCTTCCTCTCTCACCATTGCCGCCATTGAAGGCTCTCGAGAGCTTCCATTTGAGCTTCCTAGTCCTTTCACAAATTGAAGGAGGAGAAGAAGGGGTTTGGTGGGTGAAAGCGACCGCTTGTTACTTTTTTTTTCTCTCTCCACCGGTTGCAACCAGTCTTTTACCGGAAGATGTAGTAACCCTTTGCAATTTTTTTTTGCAGGGGTTAGTTTAGCAAAGATAACGGGGTCAAGGGTCATTTACTAACATTCCCTCTTGTGATAGGAAGATGGGAAAAAAAAAGGTTACCCCATGGTTGCGGATGGTCTAACTACCCAATTTCGCCTAAAGTTTATTTGTTTCATTTTTATCTGTTATAAAAGAAAAATATAATAAAAGATTAATCATTCTTATCTTATTAGGTTTTATGTATTCCAAACAATATAAATCAATAACACCTTCTTTTATTATATAATAAGTGGTTTTGTGCATTTTTTTAAAGCATAAAGGGTGGATTTACACAAAGTATGATTTTATGAAGTAATTTTGTAATTTATAGGTTAACTATTTTTTCACATAATAAGTGGGTGGATTTGTGCAAAGTTTTGTAAATAATGGGTGATTAGGTACATGCAATATATGTTTGACAAATAAATAGATCTGTATTTTTTACAAATTATGAAAAATATATAAACGTATCTTTTGTGTAATGTTAAAAACAATGGTCGATTTTCTTAGTTAAATAATATATAGTTTTGTTCAATATTAAAAGCAAATGGGCTTTTTTATGAAAAAGGAAAAAATAAAGGGTGGTTTTATTCATTATAAAAAGGAGAAAATATGAGTTTTGGGCATGAGCCGAACTTTTGACAAAACTCAGGGGTACCATCCGGACAAAAAAAAAGTGTGGGATACCAACCGGAATTGACATAAACTCAGAGGCACCAAACGGAATTTCTCTATAATTTATAAGCCTACAATGGAATATTAAAAAAAAAAAATTGGTTTAACACAAACCGAACCGAAACCAAACAAAACTGAACCGAAATCGAAAAATGAAAATTCTCGAACCGAAAGCCGAAGCAAAAAATTTCGGTTCGGTTTGTGTTGGTTCGGCCCAAAAAGTTCGGACCGAATCATGCACACCCCTAATTACTATTAGAGAATCTCCTTCAATTATAAATGTTACTGTGTATTGGAACCAAGATTTAATTATTTTTTTTAGGCAAAACTAATTAAAATAATCCCACCGTTGGAGGGGTGTTAAAAAAATATCTCCACATTTCAACGTTAAAAAAATAATCTAACCTTTGGGGGATTTGGTAACACATTATCTCGATTTTTTTTTTCTGATCATATATCCGGGCCAAAATAATGACATATAATTGACGAAGTTAAGATTTTGGGAAATTTTGGATGATATTGAGTTGTTTTAATGTCCATTATACTATATATTTGACCAATTTCATGCAATCGATTTTGCCCAATTTATGCTCAAAAAATGACTCTGGATTCTTCGTTACCACTTCTCTCAAATATTGAGTTATTCTTCTTAGAGTCGAAATATGGGGATATTTTTTAACATATATTTGACCAATTTCATACCATCGTTTTTGCCCAATTTATGCTCAAAAAATGACTCTGGATCTTTCTGATGGACTATTTTTAGTCGCGTAAACCGTATCAAAATAAAACTCAAACCTACAAACTAGTATAGCAATTAAGTAAGTAAGAGGTCTATCCCACAGAGAATCTAGTATTTCTGAACAATGTGTATTTATAAATTAGTAGAAAGGGGGGTTTTGATTGATTGAAATAAGAAAGAAAATAAAATAAACTTTAAACAAGTAGATGCAAAACAATTTAGAGAAGATCGCTCTGTCTACAACTATCCACTTTATTTGGTTGAATTGATATTGTAACTTCCTCCTATCCTTTTAAGTTTCCTATGAATGCCCTTGTCCCGACCTAATATAGTTACTAGTCCAATCAGTCATAGAAACCCTTATCAATCGAACAGTCCCTAAAGAGGGATTTAACCGAATTGATAGCTTTAAGTTCAGAGATTAACCAATGTATTTGCAGTGCCTAAAAAGGGATTTAACAACACATTCAACTTCCTACCTATCCAATTAGTTCAATCAGCCCTAAAGGGACGAGTTTGCTACTTGGGTTAAGGTTCGCAATCAGGAATCTATAAAACCCTATCAATTAAATTGATCAGGCAAGATAGAATAAAACAATCAATAATCAAGCATAAAGAAGTCAAAACATTCAATATAGGAAATAAGGAACAAGATTCAGAAACTCACAACTTAATCCAAACAAGGCATCAAATCGTAGATAGAACGAAGAGAGTTTAGTCGCCCATGGCGAACATCGCTCTCAATCTAAACCTAATGAATGAATGAAAACCTAGGGCTAAGCCCCTCCAATGTCACCTCCAAGTCGTGTCCCCGTCGGCCAAAAAGACAAAGATAGAATAAATAGGGTTTTGGATAGAAAATACGTCGCTGAACTCCGAAACGCGTTGCTCAGGGCAAATGCGGTTGCCGCGGCCGCGTCATATTGCTGCTCCCGCAGCATATGGCGGTGCCTGCTGCATCAGTTTTTTACGGAAAATTCAGGTCGAATTAGCTCTCGACGTCAACAGGAAAGTTGTAGCTCTCTGAAAGAGCTTTCCAACGCATGGTCATAATAGTCAATCGGACAACTGAGGCCTCCAGAAAGTGCAAAACAAGTTGAGCATATTTGGCGACAACTTCTGCAGACTTGTTCTTCGTTTAGGCTCGCTTCTTCTTCTCAGGATCTCTTTAGATCTTCATGTAAGCTTCTTCGATCAACTAGACATCCTCATCCAATGCGTCATCAACCCATGTCTCCTCCTCGGATCCACAGTTACCTGAAATAATCAATAAAAACGTGTAGATTCCGACCCCACCAACATAGAGAGCAAATATGCAAATTATACTTAAACCATGCATGATATGCATCATAACTAAGCTAAATGAAACCTAATATGACGACCTAAATGAGTGTTATCAAACTCTCCCACACTTAAGCTTTTTCTTGTCCTCAAGCAATGAAAAACAAATATAGAATTAATCATCCCACAAATAAGATCTTCATGCTATAGTTTTAGAAAAGCAACGTCAAGCAATAGGAGCCATGAATAAGAGAACAAATATCTAGCAAATATTAGCGATCCAATAGTAAAGGCAAATTTAATCCAACCTCACCGGGATAATGTGTTTCACTCAAGCTCTCATGTGTTTAGGCTTTAATGTCCAACTCTCAACTCAATCCAAAATGCTCTATACACTGTGAAAGTCATCACTTGCAAACAACATTATGATGACTTTTTTAGGGTTGTAATGGAGCTTTGGTAGAAACATAAGGCATGGGAAATATTTAGGCTTGTGGTGCTAAAAATCCGAGAAAAAGGAACAACAACCAACCAGAACAACACCAAAACTTCCATACTTCGCAAACCATTCCAATAACATAAACTCCAATACACATCAATAAGCACTCTTCGATTTTAATAACCATACAACTCATGCAATTTTTCCATTTGGATGATGACTTCTTTTCTTTTCTTTTATGCTTACTTTTGCTCCTGGGTGAATTTTATCCTCCCTAGGTCCAAGCTTACTAGACTTTTACTCCTAAGTGAATTTTATCCTCCTTAGGCCCCTAGTAATAATTCATCTCTATTATGCAAGAAGGGTTACCTTATTTCGGCTATGCCTCTCGCAATGCACAACCATACATACATCATATCCACTCAAAGCAACTCCAACATAAAGATTTTTCACCAATTCTCCTCCTAATTCCCGCATAGGGTCAGGCGAATCATTGGCTATGATATATTTTTGTGGAGCTATTAAAAAGAATGGGCTTTACGGCTCAGATAGGCTTCAAGCAAAGGGTAATGCAAATGGTAGATAAGGTATAATATGCCTAAAGAAAACATGCCTCAATAATTTGAAATTCACAAGCAACAAACATGTGCAATACGGTCATGAAAAACAAGCATATGAAGAGTATAATCACACAATAAAAGCAAAAGAGAAATAATTATGAATAGTCCATATAAGGCCAAAATCAAACTCACAAAGGGTTATGTTTTGGCTAGATTTCAATTTAATCTCAACTATGAACCATATTTGCTCAATTATATTCACAAATCATGCTCCAAAAATCATTTCCATGCAATTCAATCAATTCATGGGATTTATGCAATTAAGATCATAAAAATGAATTAGAGGACAAACTAAACCAAGATGGGTATCGATAATAACACCAAAATGCAATGCATGATTTTTTTGTGAATTTTTTTTAAAATGTGATATATGAGTAAAAATAAATATAAAGACAAATAAATATGATATGCAAAATCTATCTATATGCAATGCAATTCCTCCCCCACACTTAAACCTTTCATTGTCCTCAATGAACATAAAAGACAACAAAAACATAAAAACATAGAGGAAGAGATGAATGAAATACTCACAATGTGGTGGATGGGTCTCTATTGGTCGGATCTAATCATTGCGGAGGGTTAAAGGCGGCGACCTTTCCTGAAAGGTTAGTCCATCCAAAAACTAAAAACAACTATCTAATGCCTAATGGAAAACCTAATTTATTGAAAAGAAAACTAGATAACTAGGAATTGAAATAACTAAATTAGAAAACTTACCTCGGGTTGCCTCCCGAGAAACGCCTTTCTTTAATGTCATTGGCTTGACGTATTCTCCATCTCAAGATCTTATCTCTCAAACATCGTCAAGGCCCTCAATAGCCTATCATATTGCTGTGCACACATCTTACAAAGAACATCATAGCACAATAAATTGAAAGCATAAAATATGGAATTCAACAGCCCTTTCAATCTATCAAAGAGTCTAGCATGACTATCTCCTCAAGGAATATGATACCACCAACACAGTTCCGCTGGTGGCTTCTCAAAATAGAAATAAAAAGGATCAACATAATCACCTTTACCTTCCAAATTGCAAAAGTTTACCTCTATTACCTCATGAGCCTCAGCTGATGGCTCTGGACCTGATTCATCAATGGGCGAGCTCAGAATGGATGGTGCAGATGGAGTAGGAAACACAACACATGTAACCTCATGCGTCGACTCATGAGATTCCAAGTCATGAAGCACTAGACCCTTTTCTCCATCGTCGAAGAAACTATCGTTGGCATCATATAATTCATCCTCTTTTTGAACATCCTTATTATGTTGAAACCACCTAGGAGGGAATGAATGCAACACAATGAATTCTATAGGATCCCCCACCCTTTCATCCTTCAATTCTTTAATGGGAGGTGGGATGGGGTTCTCAAAATCAAGAGAAGAAGACGTTGGGGGCTCGTTAGCAACAGTGCGACGGTCGCCGCTCATCAAATTTTTCACCCTCCGTCGTATTTTCATCTTCTTCTCCGAAGCTCCTTTCTTTCTAACTTTTGCACTTAATATTTGAATGAGTTGGTTCATCTGTTCCTCCAATTTTCTGATTCGGCTCACTTTTACTTCCTCCAACTGCTGCACCACTTGTGTGAGAGTGTGGAATGGATCCTCAAGGTGTGTGACAGAGTCCTCAATTGGCGGAGAAGATGAGGCAAGCAATTCTTCCTGTGCAACATGGTAATCCATGTAACAGAAAAAATCCCACAACCCCCCCGACAATCCTCCTAACCGCTTCAGGCCTCCGTTACTCAGGTGCTCAGCAAGCGCTCGCGTCTCAACACTCATCCCATCAATTATGCACATAATCATATCTCGAATGCTGAATTGATAACCCCATGAACCAAGGTCGTCAACATACTCATGCAATCTAGTGAAGTATTGGTGAAAGTTCTCACCTTCAAACTGCGCTAACCTCAACATCTTGAAAAAATTAGTAGCAAATGCGTCGTGAACCGTAAGATAGGCTCACAACGGGTTAGATATATACACAAAAATCAATAATTACACAAAACAAAGAAATAAACTTGATTCCCCAGCAACTGCGCCAATTTTGATGGACGATTTTTAGTCGCGTAAACCGTATCAAAATAAAAATCAAACCTACAAACTAGTATATCAAGTAAGTAAGAGGTCGATCCCACAGAGAATCTATTATTTCTGAGCAATGTGTATTTATCAATTAGTAGAAAGGGGGGTTTTGGTTGATTGAAATAAGAAATAAAATAAAATAAACTATAAACAAGTTGATGCAAAACAATTTAGAGAAGATCGCTCTACCTACAACTATCCACTTTATTTGGTTGAATTGATATTGTAACTTCCTCTTATCCTTTTAAGTTTCCTATGAATGCCCTTGTCCCGACCTAATATAGTTACTAGTCCAATCAGTCATAGAAACCCTTATCAATCGAACAGTCCCTAAACAGGGATTTAACCGAATTGATAGCTTTAAGTTCAGAGATTAACCAAGGTATTTGCAGTCCCTAAAAAGGGATTTAACAACACATTCAACTTCCTACCTATCCGATTAGTTCAATCGGCCCTAAAAGGGACAAGTTTTCTACTTGGGTTAAGGTTCACAATCAGTAATCTACAAAACCCTATCAATTGAATTGATTCTACCAAGTTGATCAGGCAAGATAGAATAAAACAATCAACAATCAAGCACAAAGAAGTCGAAACATTCAAAATAGGAAATAAGGAACAAGATTCAGAAACTCACAAATTAATCAAAACAAAGCTTCAAATTGTAGATAGAACGAAGAGAGTTTAGCCGCCCATGGCGAACATCGCTCTCAATCTAAACCTAATGAATGAATGAAAACCTAGGGCTAAGCCCCTCCAATGTCACCCCCAAGTCGTGTCCCCGTCGGCAAAAAAGACAAAGATAGAATAAATAGGGTTTTGGATAGAAAATACATCGCTGAACTCCGAAACGCGTCGCTCTGGGCAAATGCGGTTGTTGCGGCTGTGGCATATTGCTGCTCCCGCAGCATATGGCGGCGCCCACTGCATCAGTCTTTTACGGAAAATTCAAGTCGAATCAGCTCTCGACGTCAACAGGAAAGTTGTAGCTCTCTGAAAGAGCTTTCCAACGCATGGTCATAATAGTTAACCAGACAACTGATATGCATCATAACTAAGTTAAATGCAACCTAATATGATGACCTAAATGCGTGTTATCACCTTCGTTACCGCTTCTCTCAAATATTGAGTTATTCTTCTTAGAGTTGAAATATGGGGATATTTTTAACACTTTTATAAAGATTGAGTTATTTTAACCAATTTTATTTTTTTATTATTATCGTACTACTACAGTATTAATTAAGGGGTGGCTTCGTGTTTCCCTCGAGATACTCCGTAATTAATTGAAGATAATGTCAATCCAAGTTCTGACCAATGATCCGGTAGCTTAGTAGGGTGGAGTCGTGTTTCCTTCGAATCTCGAGATAATTAATTATGGAAGGTTAACGCAAGTTCTGACAAATGATCCATTAATTAGCTTTATTACTAAGGGCATGGACAATTGTGTACATTTGGGGTGTTCTTAGCATAAAAAATAATTAAAAAAATAGAAATTTTGAAATCCACTCACGTACAGCCTTGAATAAAAACAATTTGGTGGCCACTCAAGGTTATTAACAATTAAAATCATTTTGTTTTTAAAATTAAACTTCTATTAACCTGATTTTGATTGTAAAAAAAGTATTTTTGAACTGGTCTTAGTTTTGTCTATCCATAGACACCCATTTTTTATATGTTTGAGAGAAAAACTTTTGTTAAAATTAATTTAGTAATGTATTTGTGGTTTTTAAAGTGGTATATTATTTTAATAATATTAATAATTATTAAAAAAAATCATTTACATAATAATTTAAAAATTAATTGAATTTATAATGTCAAGTTCGAAGATAAAACTTCAATGATTAAAATCGAGTGAAGGTTCAAAAAGTAGAGTATACGGATGTAGAGTGTAATTGATAAAAATATAAAAAGTGTTCTTATGCTGATGTGGCGAATAAAAAGTGGGTAAAGTACATGGGAGAAGTGCACACGGATGTGCATGGCCTAACGGTGATCGAGGTTCTTGAAATAAATTTTGTTAATGGCATTGTTACATGGGTGTTGATGGCTTGCTATGGATTCGATTCAGTTTACTCGATCAAATTCGTAAATAAATAAAATTCATATGAATTACAAATAAAATTCAAAAAAATACTCTAAATTTAAATTTATAAAGCTTATAGCTAAATCACTAAAAAATTGATGTTTAATGTATTTTTTTTTTTTATAATATTTTAATATCTTTTTGATCTAAAATGTTTTAATCTCTTACGAAGCTAAAATATTAAAATATACACACAAAATATATTTTTCATGGGTTAACATGTTTGGATTTATATATAAATTTAAACATAAGATGTCATATCATAATTTAATTCATAATTTAGATCAACTTAAAATGTGTAATATAAATAGTGTAACAAGTGATTTGTTAGGCAATAACTTTAAAACTCTTCGTCGGAATAAGCTTCGTCAGGGTGGCCTAGTGGTAAGGAGCAAGTAAGGAGGTCCCGGGTTCGATCCCTGCCTCCGCCTCTTTCTTGCTCCCTATCACTAGGTCGAGCCGGTCGGCGCAAACCGATTTACATGCACTACTAGAAAAGCAGATAAATCTCGACGTTTTTGGCTCGACGTTATTCATGAGCGTCGATAATTTTCGACTGCTTTTGGTGTCCTGATTTTATTTGACTCTTCTCGACGCCTTTATGCATCGAAAATGGAATGATTAATAATTATTAATGATAAAACTCTCAAGTAAACCTAACCCCTCTCAGATTTCCCGAACGCCTTCTTTGCCAACACCTTTCCCTCAACGCCGATTCCGCCAATGCCTCTCACCAACTTCGTCCAGTTTGAATTCGATTCGAGATTCATTGACTAGGTTTTCTATTTCGTGGATTCGAGCGTCTTGTTCTAGTTCATAGGGCTTCCAATTCGATTTGAGACACATCTTCTAGCGGCGAGGGTTTCTAGTTTGACGTTGAAACGAGAGTCTTCCATCGACAAATTGTTCTAGTTCACGTATTCTAGAATCGTGTTCCAGTTCGAATTCGATTTGAGATTCATCTTGTAGCGGCGAAGGTGTCCAATTTGGCGCTGATTCGAGAGTCTTCCATCGACATTTTCTAGTTCACTTATTCGAGCGGTGTGTTCTAGTTTGTAGCTCTTCTAGTTCATTTGTGAGTCTTCCATTCGATTTTCCTCTGATTGATTAGTTCTTTAGTTTTATTTTTGTTTGTTTGGCATTCCAGCAGGGAGATTAGGATTTTTAAAAATGGCAACCGTTACTGTTGCTGGTGTGAAGATGGATCTGCTTGTGGATTCTCCCACTTCAATTCTCGAAGACGAGGTTCGATTCCCGCTTGTTGTTCTGATTTGAGAAAATTTTCACAGAGAAGCAAGGAGGTAAGGAAAATTAGAAGGTAAGGATTGATATTTGAACTAGCTGCTGTCACCAGATCGCGATGAACCTGATTTCTGTTTCAATGGCGTGGTTATCCGCTTGATCTTCATATGCTGTCTAGCTTCCTTGTAATTTTGGCATTTTCTGGTGTGTTAAGGCCAAATTTGTTATATTTGTAGAATGATAGAATTGATGTAAAGTCCTCCTTGAGGGTTTCCATTTATTGATAAACATATATACAGGTTACAAAGGTATTAGGCCTTAACGGGCTTTTAGCCCACTATATAAGAGGAGACCTATGTAATCTATCAAACCCCCGCAGTCGAAACGAGAGGGGTCCGTACAGTGAGACTGGAACGAAAATCAATGAACAATTGTCAAGGTAAACCCTTGGTGAATATATCAGCGTACTGATATGAGGACGGGACATGTAGAACGCGGATATGTCCAATGGAAACCTTGTCCCTAACAAAGTGGAGATCAAGCTCAATGTGCTTCGTGCATTGATGCTGGACTGGGTTGCTAGCCAGGTAGACGGCGGAGACGTTGTCAGTGTAGACCAGAGTGGCCTTCTGAAGAGGGCAACGGAGCTCAAGAAGGAGATTGCGGAGCCAAGAGCACTCGGAGACAACATTGGCAATACCCCTGTATTCGGCCTCAGCGTTGGAGCGAGACACGACAGACCGACGCTTGACCGACCTCGACACAAGGGTGTCGTTGAGGAAGACACAGTAAACAGACGTGGAGCGACGTGTGTCAGGACAACCACCACAATCCGCATCAGTATAAGCAACAAGGTCAAGCTTAGAGGAAGGAGTTATCGTGGTGCCGAGCTCGAGTTTGCCGTTGATGTACCGAATGATCCGCTTTAAGGCATGAAAGTGGGGTTCCTTGGGTGCATGCATGAACAAGCAGATCTGCTGAACGGCGTAACTGATATCAGGTCTGGTGAAGGTGAGATACTGAAGAGCACCAGCAAGGCTCCTGTACAAAGTCGGATCATCAACCAAAGGACCAGAATGAGCGTTGAGCTTGTTGGATGTATCGACATGGGTGGCGACAGGATTGCAGTTACTCATCTTAGCCCGAACAACAATCTCAGCAGCATACTTACTCTGTGAGAGAAATAGCACAGACGCATGCTGCTGAACAGCAACTCCCAAGAAGTAAGACAACTTACCCAAATCTGACATGGCACACTCAACACTCAACTGTGACATAATCGATGTCCGAAGAGCATCACAAGAGGCGGTGAGAATGATGTCGTCAACATACAGTAACAGAAATGCCATGTCGGAGCCTCTGCGATAGATGAACATGGACGAATCCGAGCAGCTGCCAATAAAACCCAAGCGGAGCAGATGAGAAGCAAAGCGCTGGAACCAAGCTCGCGGAGCCTGTTTCAGACCATACAGAGAGTGCTTCAGGAGACAGACGTGCTTGGGATGAACAACATCAGCAAACCCCGGCGGCTGAAACATCTAGACTGTCTCATTCAGATGACCATGCAGAAAAGCGTTCTTAACATCCAACTGATGAATGGCCCAGTTGCGCAACAGAGCTAAGCTCAACACCACTCGGATAGTGGCAGGCTTGACCACGGGGCTGAAGGTCTCATCACAATCAATACCTACCTGCTGAGATCAACCCTTGACCACAAGATGTGCTTTGTAGCGCTCCAACGTCCCATCAGAGCGGAACTTGTGATGGAAGAGCCACATACAGCGAACGACGTTCGCCGCTGGAGGGCGAGGGACAAGAACCCAAGTACCATTCTTTATAAGGGCCTTGTATTGGTTGAGCATAGCCGCCTGCCAATTCGGGTCGAGGTGGGCTGTTTTATGGGAGGTGGGGATGGGGGACAGGGAGGTCGAGGTGGAGGAAGGGGTTGATTGGGAGTTGGGAGGGACGAAGGCAAGGGGGGCGGAGCTTTGTTGATTGGCTGCGGGCGCAGCGTCTTGCGGCGGGCGCAACATCGCAGCATGGCAATCTGACGGAGGGGTGTAGGCATGGTGTTGAGCGGCGGGGTGATGTGCGGTGGTCGTCGAGACGATCTGACGGGGTCGGAAGACACCGGAGACGCTGCGGGTGTGTGGTCTGGTGGTAGGGGGCGGTGGGGGTGGGGGAGGGGGAGAGGCAGGAGCACCGGGAGAGCTCTGGGGAAAAAAAGAAGTGCGGGAAATGTGACTATGACTCTAACTGAGACACAGGAGGTGTGGAAGAGGGGAGAGGAGGAGGAGAAAAGGGAAAGCGAGACTCATCAAACGTGACATGACGCGACACAATAAGCTTATGGGTCTTGATATCGAGGCAAAGGTAACTGCGATGATCAGACGTATAGCCTAGGAAGACACATGGAGTGGAGCGCGGGTGAAGCTTGTGTGTGGCTGTGGAGGACTGGTTTGGGAAACACAAGCACCCGAAGGTGCGAAGGTGATCATACCTAGGCATGACGTAATAAAGTGCATGAGCTGGCGAGCGATGGTGTAGGGTAGTGGAAGGGAGAATGTTTAGGAGATAACATGTGGTGGATAAGGCGTGAGGCCAATAGGGAAGGGGAATAGATGCGTGGAAGAGGAGAGAGCGCATCATGTTTGTAATGATTCTGATGATTCGTTCAGCCTTTCCATTCTGCTGAGAAGTATAGGGGCAAGACAAACGATAGGAGATCCAGTTTGCGGCAAAGAAATAGTGAAAGTCTTTGTTGTCAAATTCACGGCCATTGTCACATTGGAAACATTTTATGGATATGTAAAACTGTGTTTTGATGTAGGTATGGAATCTGGCAAAGACAGGAAACACTTGGGACTTGAAATGCAAGGGGAAGACCCATAAGTAATTAGTGTAATCATCAAGAAACAAGATGTAGTACTTGTGACCCTCCTTGCTAGGTATAGGAGAGGTCCAAATGTCACTATAAATGATATCAAAGGGAGCAAGGGTAGAGGTCAAAGACCGTTGGAACGGCAGTCTGGTATGTTTGCCTAGTTAGCAAGAAGAGCATAAACCAGAGCGTGGGTCTTTAGTACAGGTGACAAGACTCTGGGAGCGAGGGCTCCGATGGATGTTGGAGGTGATGGCACGACGGGACCGCAACGAGGGAAGCGAGAGCTCGACCTTGGCCGCAGCATGTTTCGGGTGGAGGCAAGTGCGGTGGTGGCTCCCGATCGATTCGAGAGAGGAGGAGTTAGGAGAGTGAGAGAGAGATCGATGGAGAGGGGACGACGCCGGCGACGGAAGATGAGGGGTGGGCGGAAGGATCAAATTAGGGTTCCGTGAGGAAGAAAAGGCTCTGATACCATGTAGAATGATAGAATTGATGTAAAGTCCTCCTTGAGGGTTTCCATTCATTGATAAACATATATATATATATATATATATATATATATATAGGTTACAAAGGTATTGGACCTTAATGGGCTTTTAGCCCACTATACAAGAGGAGACCTATGTAATCTATCAATATTGTTTAGGAGTAGTGACTGTGATTCATGCGAATTCCTGCTTTAGTTGTTTAGGAGTAGTGGCTGTTATTCATGTGAATTCTTGTAAAGTTGTGTTAGAAATGGATTAATTGAGTCCGTTGGACTGTTCTTATTTGAGAATGCAATTTCAGGTGTTGTTAAGTGTTTTTTATGCATTTTCCGAACATGTACAATGTCGAGAGTGAATGTGTATCTTGCTTATAATGCTCTAAAATTGCGTTATAATCTTGCTTATGGTGCTATAAAATTTCAGGTGTTGTGATTTTTGTATACATTCCTCTAAAATTGTGTTATAATCTTGCTTATGGACAGGTTGAGGAACCATGAGAATGAGTGTCCTTAATGATGCTCTTCAGAAGATGTACAATGCCGAGAAGCGGGGAAAGCGCCAGAATATGTTCTGATTTGAGTACTTTTCTAATTTCTTTGAACATCTATCCTTAAATATAGCCAAAATCTAATTTGAGTACTTTTCTAAATTCTAATTTCCCTTATATGTTCTAATTTGAGCAAATTTTAGCTCAGGGAAGACTTGTTTATCTTTTCTTCTGATTTCTCTATAACTGTCAAGTGTCTATTCAGTCTTCCACTTCTTACTTCCCTGCAAGTGTCAAGTTTCTAATCATATACCATGATACTTATACTGATCCTACCATAAATTATATAACATTATGTCCACTCATGTTCTTGCACATTATCATTTCTACTGAAGATCATTGTGTAGGTTATAAACAAAATTGCATTTTTTTACTGTCAGCTGTTCATCGACTGGTTTGAGTTATTTAATCCAAGTATACTTGTTAGCTTCGGTTTATTGTTGCTACTAATCACTAACCATCAACAAGTGGACATGTTTCATGCCTTAGTTTCTTGCAAGACTAATTAGTATATGTACACATTTTTTTTTCAAACAAAAAAGCCTTCCCTGATTGTGCCTTAAATTCAGTTTTATGATCATTGATCTTCTGATCTTGTGCAATTGTGAGAGCATTTGTTATCATCCATCAGAGGGATTATAATTTGGTTGAAATTGATCTTGTTGATTTTAGATGCTGAAATTTTTAGTGTATTGCAACCTTCATTTAGGATTTTGTCCAATTCTTCACAGTACTTTGTTACTCGATTCTCTGCTCATGGCTTTCAATTGTTTGCTATCTTCATAGTACTTTGTTACCCAATTCTCTGCTCATAGCTTTCAATCATCAAATGTGACTAATATCCCTTGAAGAGGTATATTGCTTCAACTTTCCTTGAATATATGCTTTGAAACTGACAATAGTATCTTATGAATGCACCATATTATGAATGAAAAATATGCCATTGTCATTGAATTATCAGCAGTTTTAATTGTCTTGTTAATCGTATCTAGAATATGATTAAGTTCATTGTTCCAATTTGAAATCTTGTTTATTTTTGGTCAACTGGTAAGCCTCTGGAATTCTATTTTATGTAGCTAAGCAACCTAATTCAATGTATGGGAGGAATGTTACATCTGTCTTTTTAAGACTCACTACTCTAATGTATTTTCTTGTCTCTTTACCTTTCCTTCTCTAACCATTTTCCATGGCAGGATAACTACTTGGAAGAAGCTCTGAAAATAAGAAATATGCTGCAGGAGTTTCTCCAGCATCAGGGTCAGCAAGCCCCAACAGTAGTTGGTCTAAAGGAGCATATATTTACTGGAAGGTTTGGTTTGTATTTCTTCTACACTTTGAAATTTGGTATTCTCGTTTGTTTGTTACATCAAGTTATATTAGAGGAAAAATAAGAAAAATTGAAACACTCTTAATTCTAAACCATTGTGTTTAATTATCTTCAATTAAAGTGCATTTCTGTATTAAAAAATAAAATGGCTGCTACTAGCCAGTAATGATCGGGACAATGTAATCATTAACAAGTTTCTCTTGTGAAATTGAATTCCTGTTACTAGCCTTCCTTTCTCCAGGATTTAGCGTATGATGTTATAGAATGGGAACTTGAGAACAACACTTTTAACTCTTTCATTTATGCAGTGCAGTGTGTCATCGCTAGCATGGTTCATGTCTCATCAGGAGACCAGCCTCTTCACCATTAGGCAGGGGCTTTTGGCAACTCCTCTTATGTAAAACCATATATTCCTTCTTATCTTTCCCATCCAGCTTCCTCTCAGTCATAAAACTACTCATATAACAGCATGTGAGTATGATTTTTTTGTAAGCAGTTTCATTTTTTACTCGTGCTCTGCTGCTTATTTTGTCAAATTGCTTCGCTACGTATTATTCAGGTTTGATTGGTGCTCTACTGCTGATTATGTGAAATTTCTCATCAAACGGTACGTTTTTAATGCTTTCATGGAAAGCGTATATAAGCACCTTTGTAAGTAGTTTCATTTTTGTTTCTCATATTCTGCTTAATGTATGAAGGTGTTGGTATATATGGTAAATTTCAGGTAGTGAAAAATTGCAAAATTTATACAAGTACTTGGAAGCTGGTGAAGAAACTAGGCAAGGATTAAGGGCATTATTTGAACCTATATACCCCTTTTTTTTGTATTTACTTGTGTATGTTCAGATTGGATAATTGTATATTCTTTTCATATTTTTTTATATTATATTATGTGTAAAATACAAGTGAGTGTATTTAATAATAAAAATGTTATGTATTAGTTTTTGTATTAATTTAGTTTGTTTTCTATATGATTTTTCAAGAGTGCATCCATTAATAATACAATTACAGGAAAATTTGATGATTATTTTTAAAGATAAAAAAATTCTCAAATTTGCAATGTGCTAATATAATCATTTTGAATTTCAACAGCCCAAGGTGTCGATATTTACTTGTTAAATTTCCATCTATCAGGGCCAATTTCGACGCTTTATGGTGTCACAGTAAAACACCAATTACGACGCTTTATTGTGTCGAAATAGAAAATACCAATTTCGACCCCCTATGGTGTCGATATGGGTTTGTGACGTTTTAAAGCGTCGAGAATGTGCTATGCCATTCGTGACACTGAAATTTTCGACGGTTTCGTAAAGCGTCGAAAATTAAAATTTCGACGCTTTAAAACGTCGAGAATGACTTTAAAAAACGTCGCAAAAGTCCCACTTTTCTAGTAGTGCTGGTATGTGGCTCTTACCGGATCAGTTACGTGCTCGGGATTTACCACCGAAGGTAAGTTCCTCGTCATAAAAATAATAATAAAAAAACCGAGGGATCTATATGTTGTTACCTGTCCAAAATAATTGAAATGAGTGTTTTTAATTAATTCACTAACTATATAATTAATTTTGAATAAGTATTTCAATGCAATTCCCAAAATTTGACGGATCTAATTAAATTTTCCACCTGGAGCAGAGGAATTTGGTGCGAAGATATATTATAAGGTGCGTGAGTAAAACCTTTGATGATGTTGATGAGCTTTATAATTAAGTGGACTAGATCGAGCTAATTAATTAATTATATTTGGTCATATAATCAACCATATGAGTCCTAAAATTGCCAAGAACTTTATTGTGTTGAATAGCTGCTAATAATTGAGGAGCTCTAGGATGAGATCTCTAAAAGATTTTCTGATTCTATTTCTAATGCTCCATTTATTTATAAATTGTATAGGGGATTCAGAAACATTAGGCATGAAACGTTGAATATACGTGGCTACATATTTTTAAAAAGTGAAAAATTGGCTATTTTAGAAGGTTTTAGTAATTAACTATGAATGTGGAGCCATTGCTCAGTGCACATGCTTTGTGATTAAAAGGATGATTGAGCATGAAGCTAAGGCCAAAATGATGCAGTTTGTTATGGGACTAAGTGATGCATATAAGTGTTGCATATGAGCACATCAGGAGCATTGTCCTTTCGATGGATCCATTGCCTAGTTTGAAAGAATACATAGCTAATTTGATTCTTCGCCCATGGGGTTTGAATCATCTAAACCAACTCGAGTGTGTCTGATATTGCAATGTTGTTTTTTTAAGGCCAAGACTCCATTCTTTGGGATTCGAATAGGGTTTAGTACCGAAGCCAACAACGTTGACTCGACATAGTGTCCTGTCGACTCGATATGGGTGTACATCAACTCGATGTGAGTAGGCGTCGGCTTGATGACTGTATAAATTACATGTAGATTGACACAAGTTGAATATTCTGTAATAGACTATGACTTTTCAATGTCATATTGTTACTGTTAATTCAAACAAGTATTGTAAAGGAAAGTGCGGCATACCTCCTCTTCAAGCGGCCCCTCCTTCCTTAGCTGGGAAATGTCATTCACCGTGTCCTCCACATCCTTCTCCAAACTCATCAGTCATGAGTACGTCCATCGAGGACTTGACGGAGCATGGTGACGACCTTCTCGTCCATGCCCCGTCTTTTTCCTTAGTCATCGTCCGCTGACCACCTCGTGCGGCGAGGAAATACCAACCTCATGGTCTTCTTCGCGAAGATCTCGCCTATGCCGAGAACCGCTTCGTACATCCAAATCTGCACGTAGGGTTACTATGGTTGCTTCCTCAGTACATATACCATAGAAGGTCCTTTTACAGCCTAAAAGGACCGCAAGGGAGATATGTGCCTTAATCGTACCTACAATGCGAGGGAGAATCCAAACAGTGTATATACCCGGGTATTTCAACTTTGGGGCTAAAACCCTGCTCTATCTTCCTAGCCAATGTGCGGGATAGGTTATCTTGTGTAACCTCGTACACAACTTTGGGGCTAAAACCCTGCTCTAGGAGTACTATAACCCGTAAAGGTTGGAGTATTTTTTCGGGTATAGTTTCCATTTCCTGCCAATCTGCCATGTTATTGCCATTAAAAAAGCGGCAACTGCAAGTGGGTCGATGTATTGAGCGCGTTGACCGGATGCAGGCCTGTTTGCGAATTGATCATATCAAAACTTAAAACTTAACCTCCCATAACAATCACGTGTCTGTTGACTCTTACCACTCTCCCATCCATCCCAATTTGCAATTTTAATTATCAAAAGTCACGTCCTCTTTTCAATATCGCAATAAGAAAATTGTCACTAGGAGATGTGCATTTGATGATTCATGGATTCAAATTGTGTTGGTATGGACATAATTCGTTTTTTTTTATAAAGACAAAATTTTAAAAGTGGCTCAACTAATGAACTAATAGTATTTTTATGGATATATACTAAGTTCTTTATCTTAAAAGGGCACCGAGAGATAGCAGTTATTTAGAAGAGTCCGACAACACGATCACCACACTTTTTGACTTTTCTATAGATATGGTAGATCTCTGCTACCTCGACAACAAATAAGAGGTTAGGATGAGCAGGGAATTAGGGATGGATCTTTGGTTGAGAGAGAAGCCGCCATGGAGAGGGGTATTTTTTTTTCCATTAAAAATAATGGTATTTTTCGGTTAATATGGATTTAATGATAAGGTTTATACTACCTCTCCAAAGACGCTTTGAAAGTTGGGGTCAATAAGGCTTGATTACCAATCAACTATTTCACAGTTTATGTGATCTATAATAAAAAGAAATATTTTATTTTGGAAAAGTAGTCAACCTCTCAAATGAGGGTTCCTTATGGGTAGTGATCACTAGTTTCGGATCTTGTTACGGTTAAGTCACAGTGATTTACCTCATCTCATCATCTCTATTAGGCCGGATGATGAGGGGCGTCCGGATAAGCGATTTCAACTTCTTTTTTTTTTTTGCAATTTGATGACTTTAAAAGTTGTAGAGCCATGCTTTTGTAAATGACAAGATATATATTTTGTGATTGTATAGTAGCCCATATATGAATTATTTAAGGGAGATGAGACACCCGCCTCGATAAGCTCATATATAATACTATATCCGTTAATTAAAACTTGTCATTTTAGAAATATACCCATCTTTTAAGAAAATAAACCAAAATATATTTATACCCTTAATTATTACTCTATTTTTTTACTTTCTTGTAAACTGTAACTAATGATTATAAGGACAATTTTGTAAAATAGATGACAAATTATCTAAAATGACAAGTTTTTCTTAACACGATTTACATCCTAAACCGACATGTTTTAATTAACGGAAAGAGTAATAATTTTGAGAAATGTGGGGGGTATGTACACAGCACAAGTAGGGCGAGTGGGCGAATGAGAGGACCCGTTCCGGCATTACAATTATGACTTCAATTCTCAACAAATAAAAATTATAAAATATGGCTGGTGAACCCAAACAAAATTCATTTAATAATAACAAACAATAAAAAAAAGAAAGGATAAAGCTGAAAGGAAAGGAGTTTCAATTCAAAGCATTATATATATAGGCAGAGGCGTTAGTATTTCCATTGCCCACCTGACCTGACCTCACCTCACCTCTTCCCCTCACCTGGATCTCTCGATCTTTGTATTTCTCCCTTCCAACTTTGTCAATTAAGGAAACAATTCAAGCAATTGGTTGTGAATTGTGATCGATGGCCGCCAGGTTATTTGGAAACCTCTTATCAACGTTGTTCCTCGGTGCCCTTTTATTAGTCTTCATTCTCTCAGGTAAATTAATCATATATATATGTAGTTAAGTTAATTATTAAAGTACAGTAATTAACTAATTTGGCTTCATTCTCAATTTAAGTAGGTTGCGATTAATTGACTTGGGTTTTGGTGAATGTTAATTAAAGGGGTGGAGGGTTCACATGGGCATCATGGACATGGGAGGCATAACAAGCCTATGCTGTTCGTGTTCGGAGACTCGTACGCCGACACCGGCAACATCAACAAGGCTGTTGGCGGCTCCTGGAAGTCCCCTTACGGCATCACCTGGCCCGGCCAACCGTCCGGCCGCTTCTCCGACGGCCATCTCCTCACTGACTTTATAGGTGAGCGCGTTACAAATTAATATTATACTAGTACCCGGCCTATAAAACATGTAAAAAGGGGTACATAATGCATTTGGGATCCATGGTTACAGGCCCACACGTACTAAACCACCATTTTTGTTCCTTTTCGAACCTGCTTTCCTCTCACTTAAGTTTATTTACATTACAACGTACTCCTCCATCTTCCCTTTCTGCGTGTCTGCATATCCTTTTTCTGCATTTTATTTACCAATTAGTCACCAATTACATCATACACTAATACTCCCCCTAGCTAATCCCTTAGCCTCTAATTTATATTATTTGATTTTTTTTTTGGCGTATTTTGGTTTTTAGATAGTTATTTAATTTAATATATTAACTTTTTTAATTAAATAAGTTTTTTACTTTTTATTAACAAATATGAATTTGCATGTCAAATTATTATCACCAAAAATTAATATTTTAATATAATTTTTATCTTTTTAAAAAACGTATGAAATAATATGTGATTTAAATTTTCACAAAAATGAAGTATATTTTATCCATATATAAATATTTAATTATATACTCTGAATAAAACTAATTATAACTAAAAACGTAAAAAGAGTACAGTATATATTATATAAATAAACCTGAATTAAAGAAGAAGTTTTTTGGAGGGGGGGATCGGATGAAACAGTTAGATAGGAATCATTAATCATTAGGGTTTATTTAGTACTCCCTCCGTTTCACAATACATGTCCTTTTAGTTTTGGGCACGTTTTTTGATGAGCGAAAAACTCTATAAAATATTATTTTTTTAATTAATTTTTTTATATAATGTGATACTTATTAGTAATAAGTATCAAATTATATAAAAATAATAATTAAAAAAATGATATTTTATAGAGTTTTTCGCTCATTAAAAAACGTGCCCAAAACTAAAAGGACATGTATTGTGGAACGGAGGGAGTATAATTTAATATTCAATTCAATTTTGACCTTTGAAACTATAACTTCCAATTAAACCAAACTGATTTGACCTAGTGTGATTTTGATTGGGCGGGATAAATGACTATTTTTTATTAATTTATTCATAATTGGAAAAAAAAAAAAAACCTATATATGTAGCTTTTAAATTTTGGGTTCAATTCTTAAAATATAGCCATAAATCCCGGCATCCAAAATTGACTTGATATTTGATATTCTCTACCTTTGATAAAAACATATATAATTCATTATTATTTATATACGTTTGTTATAATGCACTCCATAAAATAGTGACCAAATAATAGGAACTAAGATTGAGACTAATATATTGAAAGGAGTTAAATGTTTAACGTGCAAGAAATATTGATGACAGCTAAGTTTTTGGGGTTGAAGTCGCCGATCCAGTACTCAACCAGGAAAGTGGGATCCGACAAGGTCAACCATGGTGTGAATTTTGCATTTGGAGGAACCGGTGTGTTCGACACAACGGCCACCATCGCAATCGGCCTACCGAACATGACCACCCAGATTGACTTCTTCCAGAATATGCTCACTGGGAACGACATCGTCCACATTAACCACGACCTCACCCACTCCATCGCCTATGTCTCCGTTGTCGGAAACGACTACAACACTTTCCTTAGCACCGGTGGCACCGTTCAGGTATGCACCATCAAACCCATCCTTAATTATCTATATATAATGAAAATCATACGCCATCTGCACAATGGGAAAGGATATATAATACCTTTTTCTTTGATTTTTTTAAGCTAATAACGAAATAAAATATTTCATTTCTTCAGCAAAATATGTCATTTATTATTCACATACATGTAATTCAGTAATTATTCTTAACAAGTATAAAATTGTTTTAAAAAAATATGAAAAATGATATTTTATATAATTTCTATCATCATGACATGACAGTGTATAAATAAAAAATATGTTTTTCTAAACAAATAGTATCAATTTAAAAAAAATGTTTTTTTTATAATTTTATATAAGAAATTAATTACAAAATTTGATATTTAATATATTTTTTTTTTTATTATAAATAAAGTCAACCCACTTCTAATATAGAGATTGAATAATTAATTAATAACTAAGCCGACTAAGCAATTAAGTGCTAATGTGTCGTATTATAAGGCGTTAATTCGATCATCCGATCCCTTGAAAGGAACATTTGAGCCCTTTGAAAGGAACATCTGAGCCTCCAACAATTAAAACAGCACGATTATATTGGGAAAGAGGACTTTTCGTATAGACCATATGCAAATAATTAGGGGATGAAATTAAGGAAAAGTGATAAATGCCTACACAGCTACACTTGTATTTTATCTAAACTTTACAAAAAGAAATTTTCATCAAGTTGAATATATAATGCTTTGTTTCATTCTCATTTTATGTGTACAAGTAATAAAAATCATGTGGAACATTCGTTGGACATTTGTGTGCCAGATGGTAGAATTTTTGTATTGGGCCCAAAAACGCAAAAAGCCCAATTCAAAGAGCGTATATAATGGGGCATATAATTACTAAAAAAAAATATTTTATAACAATTTAAAATCCATTAAAAACGTGTTAAAAAATTAAATGACTTTTATTTCTGAATGAAGGAAGTATAATTTTCAACTTGTTAAAATATACTCCCTCCGTCTAACAATACATGGGTTTTTAGAGATAAAATTTTGTCCAACAATAGATGGTCTTTTATGTTTTCTAGGTAGGAAGTTATAATGATTTGTATTGGTTTGTGTGTCGTTGACTTTTTAAAATAATTTGATTTGTTAAAATGTGTAGTGGGTGTTAAAAAATAATAAAATTTATGTAAAAGTTAGTGTAATGATGATATTTTTTTTAAAGTAAAGTATTTTATTAAAACTTGTGCAAAGTGCTAAAAGGCCATGTATTTTAGGACGGATGGAGTATGTTAAAAAGTCAAACATCTTAAAATTTGGATACGAACAAAGACAAATTTAAGAGGAAGATAGCTCAACCATTGCTGGACTAACTTTTTTTGGGCCAACTTTCAAAAAAAAAATGGACTTATATTTCCTAGTCAAACACTTGTAAAATCTGCCTACATGTCTAAATTTGCTCCATTGTTTCTCTTACTTTCTTTTATCGGTTTTCTATCCTATGCCCCAATGACACGGGATAAGAGCTTACTAATATAAAGATTTTTCAAATTTAAATGATTTTAGCCATTTTTATTAATGCTTTCCTAGAGTCAATGCATCCAAATATAGGGAATCTTTCCTAACATAGGTTGCTTATCCTATGTCATTGGGGCATAGGATAGAAAAACCGTCATTTTATCAATTACTCATTTTGTTTTAAAAAAATATTATTTTTCCTAATTTATTTTGAATTAATTTCCGCTATTACCCTTTTCATCCATTAATAACAAAAAAATACATTTGTTGTAATCGATCAATTTTGAATTTCTTTTGGATTCTTAAGGTATACTATTTTATAATCATATTTTTTTCGCTCACCTAACTTTAAAACACTAGATTCACCACTGGATATGAGGGAATATTATAAAGTTCATTTTGGCTTGTAGCTAACAATGTAATAACTCAATCATTGTACCATCATTTTGCAGGACTTACCAAATTTTATTGCAAAGGTGGTAAACCAAATGGCCATAAACATGCAACGCCTTTTAGGACTAGGCATTAGGAAGATCCTGGTGACAGGGTTGCAACCACTAGGTTGTGTCCCACATAAAACCGTCACCAACTCATTCAAGCAGTGCAATGCCACCTTCAACTCTGCTGTGCAATTCCACAACCTACTCCTGCGCAAGGCGGTGGCCAACTTGAATAATCAGACCACCGGGACTCCCATTCACATCCTAGATCTCTACGACTCCTTTTTTACTGCCTTTCAAACGAAGAATGCTCGTTCAGGTAATCAATCTATTCTATATATAAAGTTTGCATCTGAATGTATATATGTGTGTGTGTGTGTGTGTGTGTTTGTTTATTGATATGTTTTCCGTGCTTATGTAGGAGGTTTGAAGTTTGAAACTCCGCTGAAGCCATGCTGCTTTGGAATTAACTCGAATTCGAGTTGCGGGGATGTGGATGCTAATGGTAACAAGTTGTACACATTGTGTGACGACCGTTCAGCTGCATTCTTCTGGGATTCATATCACCCCACACAGGAAGGATGGAAAGCAGTTTATCCCCACCTCAAAGCCACTGTCAAGCAAGTAATTTATTGATTGACATGATTACCAAAATGTCATTCATTTCCAAACCAATTGAAGAGGATTACAATTTCATTTTATTAAGTTATTGGCGCGTGATTTTTTTAAAGATTTTTTTTATTTTGTAATCCGAAGTATATGTTATGCACAAATGTAATAAAATTTTAATGAATGAAGTGATCAACAACAATGCATATGTGACATCATGTAGACTGTGATTTAATTTGTTTTCAATTTGTTTATTATATGATCAATCATAATAATATAATAAACCCAACAAATTAATAAGTTTGTGTTGATGTAAACAAAGAGAGAAAGTAGATGCACGAAGAAGAAGAAATTGAATTCTTGATTTGAGAATATATTCAGTACAAGTTGTTACAATCTGAATGTGTAGCCCCTATATATATAGACGAGGCATGTATAAATTGTCTTCTAACTAACTAACACTACTACTAACTAACACCCCCGCAAGTTAGAGGTGATTCAACCTAGTGAAGATTGGACACACCTTGGGAAGAACTGAGGTATCTAAATATCCTTGCAAGGACTTAGTAGAAATATCAGCTAACCGTGCGCGAGTAGGAATATGCTGAAGAGATATAAGACCAGCTAGCAATTGAGAACAAATATAGTGACAGTCCAACTCAATATGTTTCGTTCTTTCGTGATATACGGGGTTCTTTGTAATATAGATCGTCGTCTGACTATCACATTTGAGAGGGATAGGCTGAATATGAGGCACTTCAAGCTCAAAGAGGACACGAATAAATTAAGCAAGTTTAGTAGTGACACTGCACATGGATATGTACTCAACCTCAAAAGAAGATAACGAAACAGTGGGTTGCTATTTGGACTTCCATGAGATAGGGGAAGAGCCCAATGTGATGTAATAGCCTGATCATCGTGTCACCACTATGAAAAAAGGATCAAAAAATTTTCAAGGTTAAAATGATCCATTTCAACACCTAAAACAGGGTCATTGACACTGTCACCACCTCAGTGGAGTTTTTTTTTTCAAGGTTAAAATGATCAATTATATTTCAACACCTAAAATCCACTTCATTTCCTATCAATATAATATTGGGGCAAAATGATCAATTTCAACCCCTAAAATCCACTTCATTTTCCTAAAAATGATCAATTTCGACACCTAAAATCCACTTCATTTCCTATTGTGTCATGGATGTGAGAATTTGTTAATGCCGTAGACAAGTCATATCTACACCTACATGGCTCCCCTAATGCCCCAATTCCAATTGATTAATCTATTTTATGACTTGAAACATTGCACGTACCACGATTATTAGAGAATTGACCCCCACCGGGTGTGTTCCGAAATCCAGAGGGTGTGTGCATCAAAGCTTCCGTGTTCAAGTGCGGGAGTTGTCTTGCGATCGAAGCGAAGCTATGGACAGCCTTCTATGGTCTCCAAATGGCCCGAGAGATGGGTTTATCAAGGGTGGTGCTGGAGATGGATTGTGATAGTGCGTGCAAGATGCTCAGCGTCGAGTCAAATGAGGTGCTTGCCCACCAGAATCTGGTTTTGCAGTGCCGAAGCATCATTATGACCACAAATTGGGAACTAGAAATCCGGAAGGTGTCAAGGGATGCAAACAAAATAGTGGATAGGCTAGCTAAGGCAGGTTTAGAAGCTACTGCTTCCTTTCAAACATTTTCCTCTATACCGGACTGTATCCGGAATCTCTTTTTTGTTGATCATTCAGACACACACTTTGCTTAATTTAAATAAGAATATGGGGCTTTAGCCCCCCTATTTACCCAAAAAAAAAAGAGAGAAATGAGCCCCACCAATCTCTTTACAGTATTTTATTGCAATTTACAAGATTGATCGGATCAAGAAACAAACCCAACTTTGTACACAATATTTCTAAAATTAATCAACTAAAATAGATCCAATTTAGAAATTGCGACGGTGGTGGCTTTGCTCAACCGTCGACGACAGGAGGGTGGGAGCGGGCTTGCGACTCCGGAGAGGGTGGGAGCGACCCGGCGCGGTGCGGCGATGACGGGAGCCAGCGAGCGCGATTGGGTGAGGGCGGTGACGGGTGTGAACTTTGGGGCCATCGGCTTGGGTGGCTTACGACTCCGACGAGATTCTGGCGAGGGTGGCGACTTCGGCGAGGGAGGGAGCGGGGCGGCGCGGCGCAGCAACGACGATGGAGGGAGTCGGGCGAGGGCGGCGACGGGAGGGAACTGGGAAAGGGAAATAATGAAAGAACGAGAGATCTGATCTCATATCTAAGGGGAAGAAGAAGGGGGGCTTCGGGTAAAATTAAAACAGGGGTAAAAGGGGTATTTTGAAAAAAATTTAGACAATTGCTAGGAAAGGCAAAAGGTGGGCCAAATTTCTTATAATACTATGTAAAAAAATTTAATAAAAATTTAATATTTTTTTGGAGTTTTTAACTTATTAAAAAACGTGTTAAATAGTCAATACACTTATATTTTACAACGGAGGTAGTAATGAATCTAATGATTTTATTAATTTTAAAAAATAGTTTCATATTAATACAATTTTATAAATTATTGAAATGAATTATTCAAAAAATAATATTTAATAGAATTTTTAACTTTTTAAAAAATATATTAAAAATAAAGTGATAAGGATTTTGAGACGAATGTAGTAATAATTTGGAGAAATGCGGGGTATGTATGTAGACAACACAAGTAGGGCGGGTGAGCGAATGTGAGGACCCGTTCCGGCATTACAATTATGACTACCATTCTCAACAAATAAAAATTATCAAATATGGCAGCTTCTTTCGTGAACCCAAACAAAATTCATTTAATAATAACAAACAAACATAAAATAACGCGTTTCCTACAAAGTAAATACTTCGTCGGATTCAACGTTGTAGCAACGTTGGATTAGACGTTGCTACAACGTCCAATCCGACGTTGTATTTTGTGGTGTAATTGCTTTGGAGAAAATGAATCCGACGTTGTAACAACGTTTGATTGGACGTTGTTGTAACAACGTCCGATTGAACGTTGTAGCCTGAACCCGAATGGGCTCGGCCGGGCTTAGGTAAAGAATTGCAACGTCCCATTGTACGTTGTATATAACAACGTTATATTAAACGTTGTTCATTCCGTGGGTACGGTTCTTCCTCCTACCTTGGATCGGGGCCCGTAGATGCAATGGCGCCGGCAACACTATTCTTGATACTAGATTTGGAAAGGATAGGCGAGGATGGTGGTGGAGCTTGCTGGCGGCCTAGGTGGTGAAAAGGCTTCCTCTTCGATGGCGGTCGATGGGTATGGTGGTGGCCGGAGCTTGCTGGCGACCTAGGCGGTGAAAAGGCGTCCCTCTTCAATGACGGTCGACGGGTATATATGGTGGTGGCCGGAGCTTGCTGGCAGCCTAGGCGTTGAAAAGGAGTTCCTCTTCGATGGCGGTCGGCGGGTATGGTAGTGGAGCTTGCTGTGAATTTGGGAAGTTCGGATGGCGGTCGGCGAAATCCAAAGCTACTTTATGTTTAATTACATAAAATCGCCCTTAAATATAGAACCTTGCATAAAAGGCACCCTTCCCAATTTGATTTTATATAAATAACCCATAATCTTAATTCTCTTTAAAAAGAACCCAAGACCCTTTTAAATTTTAAAAACAATCATTGTTTTACTTTAGATTTAAAATCATTTCATTAAACATATATTGTAACAAGGAATACTTTTTCACTCACATGATACAAATTTTAACTTAATCTCACCTAAATAATATTATAAGTTTTAACTTATCTCTCATTTTCCACCTTTATTCCTATGACCGAGTTCAATCAAGTGTCAAATTCACGGATATTGTGAAATACCAATTGTAAAACCTCAACTAGTTAGTTAACTAAGACAAATAAAAGTACTAATTTTCCACCTTTATTCCTATGATTCTCCTAGGCCAAAAAAGGTGTTTTACATCGCTAAATAGACATCGATTTCATCTCTATTTGATGTATTAAAACATATTTTATTTTTATACATCGGTTACTTATTATGACCAGTGTAATAAGTATTCTTAAAATATATATAACCGATATGTAAAGTATATACATTGGAGGTTAAATAAACCGTTGTAAAATGAGTAGTGTATAAAGGTTTTATTATGAGTAGTAGTAAAAAACCAAAACGACAAACGCTCTCTTCCTCTGTGTTAAACACTTAAACCTAACCAGCGGCAGTGCCCTAGCGCCGCCACAACAGATCCGACCAAACCACCCCTTCCCATCAGATTCGAGCACCTCTCCTTCAATCTCACTACTTCGAGCCTCAAAAACTTCATGTCTAGCAACAAATTAGCCCTTGGAGCTATAGGCAAACAAAACCCCTTTATTTCAAGTGGCCAAAATCCTCCGTCTCACAATAACGGTGACCTCAATAGCCACATAAATTGGCTTTCAAGGGTCGAAAGCGGGAGGAAAACAAAGCTGGTATAAGGGGAGTTGGATCGGATTTGTGTGCTGCCAGCGGTTCGGGTGGCGGCCTGGGTGGTTCTTGTGGTGGCGCTGGCTCCCGTCGTGGTCCGTCCGGGTTGGGGGTGACTCCTTTACCTGGTGCTTCGGCGGCTCCTTCTATGTCTCGTTCTTTCCGCGGTCATGCTATCCTTCTCTTGACTCTACCTTTTCTACCAATTTGGATTTGGATTGCCTTAGTGTTGATCTTTGTTTATGTTATAACCCTTGTTGGTGTGTCGTTTTCGAGTAACCCACTGAATTGCTTCATTGTCAAGGCCTCTAGAATTTGGGCTTTCACTTATTTAACGAACTGATTTCATTATTTGTTGTCTTGGCATTTTAAGTTGACAAGAGAGGAATTAAGATAACAAGAAGTAAGCTTATGGATGAAATCGTGTCCTAAAGGAAGGTTAGTTACTCGTTAAGTTGCATAATCTGATTTATACTTTATGCACGTATCGTTGTGAATACAAATGTCAACCTATCATTTCCTAGTTTATATACCAATGTTCCATAACATGGGATTGATAAGTTGCTTGTCTTTTGGAATTTGAAGAGTTGAGGGACAACCCTTAATAATGATTTAATCTCGCTTTCATTCATGTCAACTCTTTGAAGAGAGTTTTCTTGTACTTCTTATGGCCTTTAACCTTCATACGAATGCTTTATTTCCCATCTTAAATCAACGCTTTTGTTTGCATTATGTAACTTAAGATTTATTTGATGAAACATTAAGCAATAATCTCTTAATTGCCTGCTGCACAGGTGCTTCTTTCATGTCGTAAATGTTTCATGCTTAAACATCTCGTCATTATTCCTTTGTATAAATTATGAATATTGCCTCAACTATATATGTTCTCTACGATTCCACTTCATCCAATATAATCTACTTTGACATTAATTACATTTGTTTTACAAACCTCACTTTCTAAGGATATATTTTTCTATATATGATTCTTTTTAACTTTTTTTTCCTTGTATCACAATTGTAGGTCCAGGTCCAACCAAGACCAGTGCATAATCCTTGGATGTCAAAGGCCCTTTTAAGAGGATTTCTTACAGGTAATTAATAATATTTTATGTTTGCAGGTTAGTTTTCAATTCCATTTTTTTTCTTAAAATTATAGTTTGAATGGTTGGTTGCTCGTTCCTGGTTATTCTGGTTGTTGCTTGTTGCAATTGAATGTGCCGTTGATCATTCATTGTTTGATAAAAAGGGGTTGGACCATAGAAGCACGATACGCGACACGGTGGTGCGAATCTCGAATCGGATACTTCGTGTCCGATTCGAGAGGATACTCGTATCAGTACGGTACAGGCATCGAATCCTCGATACTTGCATCGAATGATATCCAGGTGTGCCGCTTTGATGGAGGCGCAACAACGTGCGAAGGGAATAACAAAGGAGGAGACAAAGAAGAGAGAAGGAGAAGAACTTACTGTGCTAAATGGTGCAGACGGCAGAGAGGAAGTGGAAGATTTTTCTAACCTAAAGGCTTAAATCTGGCCCACTTAGTTAAAACAACCCAAATAAAAACCCTAAATCTGACCCAATAAATTAAAACAGTCAATATAACACTAAAATAATCCATCTATCCATAAATTGTAAAATCAATCTATATATTTAATTTATTTAAGAAAAATACCCCACCGTATCCATCGTATCGGATTCGGTCAGGGTAGCGAATCCCGTATCCGTATTCGTGTCCCGTTTCGAATCGAATCTCGTATCATGTAACTATGGGTTGGACATAAGATTTGTGATGGCAGGTTAGTACTTGGAATGCCTCTTGTCCATATTTGAATCTAGACAATGTCAGTTTGTTATAAGGCAGGCTTCAATTTTCAGCAATGTGCTTTTATTACGGTTGCTTTTCTATTTAGATTTCTAATCATTCTTATAGCATGTATGACCAATGGAACAGGTTTGTTATAAGAGGATTTCTTATAGGTAATTAATAATATGTTTGCTTTCTGACAGGAAAGGTACGAAAGATGGGGTGTTCTATATATGATTTTGTTTTTTGAGGTGTTGCTTTTAGATTACCTGATGCTGAATTTGATAGGTTCAAATGTTAATCCAGTACTTTATAAACTATTAGTGCATTTTGTGTGGCATTCTATTAACATGGTACTCATTTTGTAGGTTAAGTTCTTTTGAATTCACTTTACCCGTGAGATGGTTCTTGAAGAATCTCCAACCCCTCTATGTTGGAATGAGGCTCGAAAGTGTTGATACACAAGCTGCAATTTGAAATAGGTTTTACATATTTTTGTCTTTGTGTAATCATGCATGAGATGGCTTGTTAGTAAGTTTATAGTTCAGTTTCGAATTCTAGATCTCTTCTATTTGTCTATGTTATTGATTCATTTAACACTTCAAATTTTGTAGAAGAAGCTTATACGGAAATATTTTTTTTATGGCTATGTATGAGAATTGTACATTTAATTGCAAGATTATTTTTCTTGTGGTTTTGGTTCTTTGTGAGGTTGTGGTGGAATTGTGTAATTGTGAATTTTTATAGTGAAATAGAAAAAAGCAGGGATTAAATTGGTACCCAGGTACAATTAATTGGGAATAAACCTTTTTTTTTATATATAATAAAAATGGGTTTATACACCGGTTTTCGCCAACTTGTGTAAAAACCACCCCCACACGTGTGCTGGTGTACTTTTATACATCGGATTTTGTTTCTTTTTACATCGGTTCAAAAACCGGTGTATAAAAGTTTTTATACCGGTTCCATCACTAATCTATTTTTTACTACACCAATCCGTACATCTGTTATAAACTGGTGTATATCATCTTTTATACCCGATGTAAAACACCTGTTTTGGCCTAGTGCTCATTTCAATTGAGTGTCGAATTCACGGAAATTGTGGAATACCAATTGTGAAACCTCAACTAGCTAGCTAGTTAACTAAAAGCACTAACTTTTGTGAATTTCTAAAATTAAGAAATACGAAAACAAAAAAAAAATTATGAAAGTGACATGTTTTGATTATTAGTAACGAGTATGAATTTTTTTTAAAAAAAAACTTTATGTGATTATATACACATGGATTGTACTATACTTTACGCAAAGTTTGAGCTTCTCATCTCATGTAATATGATATTAATTTTGAGAATGATCTTATTTGTAAACTTTATCTTTTATTAAATGCTGACATCTTCTGGAAACTTTAGAAATTCATTAAATGTTGACAAAGTTTAATTGTGTGTTGACATGGTTCTTTTTTATTTCTAATTGTGTGTTGACATGATCTCTTTTTGTGCAATTCAAGTAGATGTATAAGTTCTTTTTTATTTCTAATTGTGTGTTGACATGTCTTTTTATGCAATTCAAGTTAATGCATATGTTCTTTTGTTTTTGTCAGAATGTATAGGTTCTTACCAAGTACTTATCACATGCTCTCTTTCTTTAACAATGAAATGGATGTTTCTAGTAACTTGGGAATATTTAAAATGAAGCCTTTCCATTTTTTTCCTTTTTATAAGGTTGTTGTGTTAGTCTGCTGACACTGCAAAAAGATGACATTGACCTATATCAGATTCTTTTCCTTCATAATTATAGGTGCTGACATGTGAACAATATATGATAAGATATGCTTGAATGTGCTTGCGAAAATTCAGCAAGCTTAGATGTGCTTGAATGTAATTGCTGGATGTGTGTGGTTAGATGTGCTTGTGAAAATTCAGTAAGCTTAGATGTACTTGAATTTAATTGCTAGATGTGTGTGGTTACATTGAAATTGAATATTGAGGGACAAGTGCAGTGCGTGTAGTTATATGATTAGTTTATGCTTGCTCTTGTACACAAATTGACAGATATAGATATAGATATAGATATAGATAGATATAGATATATAGATATAGATATAGATATAGATATAGACAAATATAGATATATAGGTAATGGTTCAAATGAAAATGGTTCTTACAATGAAAATCCCTCTTAAAATGAAAATCTCCATGAATTCACAAAAATAGTGCTTTTAGTTAATTTAGTTAACTAGCTAGTTGAGGTTTCACAATTGGTATTCCACAATCTCCATGAATTTGACACTCAATTGAAATGAGTCATAGGAATAAAGGTGGAAAATTAGTACTTTTTTTTTTGTCTTAGTTAACTAACTAGTTGAGTTTTAAAATTGTTATTCCACAATCTCCGTGAATTTGACACTTGATTGAAATGGGTCATAGGAATAAAGGTGGAAAATGAGAGATAAGTTAAAACTTATAATATTATTTAGGTGACATTAAGTTAAAATTTGTATCATATGAGTGAGAAAGTATTCCTTGTTACAACATATGTTTAATGAAATGATTTTAAGTCTAAAGTAAAGCAATTACTCCCTCGATCCGTTTCAAAATAAAAGTTGTTTGGACTTTAGTGCACGTTTTTTAAGGAGGTAAAAACTCTATAAAATAATATTTTTTTAATCAATTTTTTTCCATAATTTCATACTTGGTAGTAACAAGTATGAAATTATTAAAAAAATTGATTAAAAAAATAATATTTTATAGAGTTTTTTCCTCATTAAAATTCGTATTGAATACTAAAGTAGTAAAGTGACATTTATTTTGAAACAGAGGGAGTATTGTTTTTAACATTTAAAAGGATCTTGGGGTTCTTTTTAAAGAGAATTAAGATTATGGGTGATTTATATAAAAACAAATTGGGAAGGGTGCCTGTTCTGCAAAGTTCTATACTTAAGGGCGATTTTATGTAATTAACCATAAAGTATCTTTTGATTACGCCGACCACCATTGAAACTTCCCCAATTCGCAGCAAGCTCCACCACCATACCCGTCGAGGCCGCCATCGAAGAGGAACGCCGACCGCCATCGATATCACCCGCCTAGGCCGCCAGCAAGCTCCACTACCATACCCTCCGACCGCCATCAAAGAGGAACGCCTTTTCACTGCCCAGGCCGCCAGCAAGCTCCACTACCATACCCGCCGACCGCCATCGAAGAGAAACGCCGACTGCCATCGATATCACCCACCTTTTCACCGCCTAGGCCGCCGGCAAGCTCCACCACCATCCTCGCCTATCCTTTCCGAATATGCAACCAAGAACCAAGAGTGTTGCCGACGCCGTTGTATACCGGCCCCGATCCAAGGTAGAAGGAAGAAGACCGTACCCACGAAATGAACAACGTTGTATAACAACGTACAATGGGACGTTGCACTTCTTTTCCTAAGCTCGGCCGAGCTCGTTCGAGTTCCCGGCTACAACGTCCACGTTGTAACAACGTCTAATCCAACGTTGCTATAACGTTACATACGACGTTGCATTAGCAGCGCTAAACCCGGATTTGCGTTGTATATAGGGAGACCCTAAAAAAAAAAAGGATAAAGCTAGAAGAAAATGAATTAAAGTAAAAGAGTTTCAATTCAAAGCATCAATATATAATATAATACTAAAACAGATGCGAAAGATACACGTGACGGCCTCACATTGAAAGTGCCACGTGGCAGCCATTCACTTAACAAACCCCCATATATATTTAAAATAAATAAACTTAAAATCATTTTTATTAATTAAAATATTGAATTTGTTGACCAAATCATAACAACTTATCCAAATTTGCAGATTATTTTTTATCCAGGATTTTTAAAAGCCAGAAAATAATAAATCAGTATATTATTAATAAATAAATTTCACTAAATTCTTTTGAATGAATGTTACGTGAAATTCATTTTGTTAATTTTTAAAACTTTTTTATTAGATATTTGAGGATTCTATTGCAACCGTTAAGATTTCCTTATCCAATACTAATCAATAATCAATTATATTTAATTATAATATATACAAACTATGGTAATCAGCCGAATATAAAACTACGGTTAAAGTTGAAATCAAAGTTGCATAATTTAAGATTAGTCAATATTATAAGAAATCAATTTCTTTTCCCGATCAATCTCGATTATATATCAATCCCTACTAATTATCTCAATCACTATCAATTATCCCAATAGCCGATTTATTGTTATTTTTTTTATTAACTAAATCAAATTTATCTTCCTTTTTCCTAATTTACCATAATATCTATCCTAATCAACCGTTTCTTTTTTTTTAATGATTGAATCAAATGTCAATGGTTAATTAGATTACATTTAAGGATCTTCATTTTCTTATTTTAGTAATGAATCTTAATTAATCATAAAATAAAAGTCTATCTTAATGAATTCTAATTTTAAAAACACTAAAATATTTGAAATTCTCTTTTTAAAAAAATTTCATTGGCTTATAATTATTTATGGGCCCCAATTTAACAATTAGCAAGTAAATAAATAAATTTCACAAATTATTAATTTTATAAAGATTTTCTTCCATATATTTTAATCCATTTTCACTGAAATATTCGAAATTCTTTTTTTTTTTTTTTAAAAAAAATTAAAAAAATCTGATTGATAAATCAAAATATCGATTTCATAACAAAAAAATTTAAACTAAATTGAATGTTTATCACCTAAAATTTAATTCTTTTTATTAGATATTTGCTAACTCTATTTTTATTTTTAATAATACTAAAACAGAAGCGAAGGATACACATGACGGCCTCACATTAAAAATGTCAAATGGCACCATATGCTAATGCCACAACCCCATTGACTTCAAAAATTCCATTGGTTTATAATTATTTGTGGGGCCCATTTTAACAATTATCAAATAAATAATTAAATTTCTCAAGTTAAAAAGTTGATAAAGATTTTCTTCCAGATATTTTAATCCATTTTCACTAAAATTAATCCATTTTCACTAAAATATTTGAAATTCACTTTTAAAAAAATTAATATAACTTATTGAAAAATCAAAATATCAGTTTGATAACAAATAAAAACCTAAACTAAATCGAATGCTTATCGCCTATCTGTGTTTTATCATGAATATTAATCAGTATTCAAATCTATTTTATTACTACAAAAATTGGCGATTAACTGAATATAAAGCTATGCTTAGGATTCAAATGAAAGATGTATAATATTGCTCAATAAAATCCAATTTCAAATTTGATTAAATAAGATGCTACAAAATATTAATCATTAATCAAATCTATTTTATTACTAAAAAATGTGATGATCGGATGAATATAAAGCTATGCTTAGAATTCAAATGAAAAATGTATAATGTTTCTAAATAAAATCTCATTTCAAATTTGATTAAATAAGATTCTAAAAATGATGATTTTATCCAATCAACTAATGCTTAACAGGAATCATTTACATACTCTTAATATATAAATTTAAAAAAACAAAAATTATTCATTATTCATTAAATAGATATAGATTATTGTTTAGCTTTTATTTTGGACAGTTGAAATGAACTTAAATTAATTTAATTTACGATGGAGTTTAAACATATAATTAGCCACTTATAAAACCTAGATTGTTTTCATAGAGTTAATGAATGTAGAAAAAAAATTATTACTCTAAATATGAAAATTTGATTTATTCGTAAGATGATTGGTATTTCTTTAGTTGGATGGATGTTAGATGATCCAATCAAAATAATTAAAATTGAAGTTGTTTAGTCGTTAATGTGATTCTATATTATTACATCAATATATCTTCTCCGACATTTTTATGTGCTTTCATCCCAGAGTGCTTAAAATTTCATACACCTAGCATTTGTCAAATGTGTAGTCCACCTAACAAAGTATTTGGTTCTACCTTTCAGCTTATTACGACAATAAATATTTGTTTAATGTTCAAAGTAACCAATCAAGTTTCTAAAAAACAATCAGAAGGCGGAAAAAAATTAAACACTCTCCATATTAGTGCATGCAACTATTTCTATCTAAAAAGATGAGACATTAACGTTTTGCCACATGTATTATATATTGTTATAATAAAATTATTATTTTTCCAAATTAATATTATTTGGATATATCATTTTCATATTATTATATTATTATAATATATCTAATATCTAATATAAATATAAAATGATAATAGCTTTTAAGCAATATAATATATTTTGCAAATCCCGTGCGTAGCGCACGGGTACTATGCTAGTTATAATACTAAAGAAGAAGTCGTCTACGACATAAGTCGCCTACGAGGCTACGACATGTGGCAGCTTCTCCTTTAATGTAGCTTTTTTTTTTAAAGGAGATTAATTGATTTATCTTAAAATGGATTTATCATTGGTAAAATATAAACAAACTTATTTTTTAAATGTTAATTGATTTATCTTAAAAAATGATTTGTTTTAAACACGCTTATCTTCAATTCACTCTGAGGATCGAGACTAGGATTTGCAAATCTAAATAAAATTTCAAATAAAATTGATTTATCTTAATTAATTGTTAATTGATTTATCTTAAAATAGGATCGACACTAGAATTTTTTTTTTAATTGTTAAACAAACTTATCTTCAATTCACTTATAGGATCGAGACAAGGATTTGCAAATCTAAATAAAATTGATTTATCTTAATTAATTGTTAATTGATTTATTTTAAAATAGGTACGACACTAGCATTTGTTTTTTAATTGTTAAACAAACTTATCTTCAATTCACTCGTATGATTGACGCTAGGATTTGCAGTATATTTTTTTATATCTATATCAATCAATATCTAATATATAATATAATACTAAAACAGTTGTGAAGGATACACATGGCGCCCTCACATTGAAAGTGTCACGTGGCAACCATTCACTTAACATACCCCCACATATATTTAAAGTAAATATGCTTAAAATCATTTTTATTAATTAAAATATTGAATTCGTTGACCAAATCATAACAACTTCTCCAAATTTGTAGATTATTTTTCATCCAATATTTTTTGAAGGCATAAAATAATAAATCAATACTCCCTCCGTTCCACAATACATGTCCTTTTGCTTTTCGACACGTTTTTAAGGAGTGAAAAACTCTATAAAATATTTTTTTAATTAATTTTTTATTATATAATTTGATACTTGTTACTAATAAGAGTTTAATCAAAGAAGATTCGGTGATGATATGTTTCTGAATTTATTTTATAATTTATTTTTGGATTTAGGTAGATAATCTCTTTCAAGATAAGTTTAACAAAATGCGATTCATTTAGAATATTTTGCTGATTTTTTTAAATAAATCATGTTGATTTGTGGGTATAAAAGATATCAACTCATTCACTTCACTGAGTATTCTTATCTCGAACTCTTTTATTTTCATTTTAGGAATTCTTTCTAATAACTCTTTTATTTCCATTTTAGGAATTGTTTCTAATACTTTTCTGATATATATACTAATGTTTCTGTAACGGTCCAGAATTATGATTCTCGGGTTACGTTTCGAGGGATGAAACCCCTCGATAGGATCTTGCGCCCCGAGTACATGTTGAAGGTTTGAAATTCTATCCTAACATTTTAAAGTGGGATTTCAAACCCAAAATTCGAAGGGATCGTTGTAATCCCCGGGGAAGTCCCCTGTACCTGTCATAAGTTTAAGCGTGGAAAACCAACAGTCATGCAAATAGTAGAATCAAGGTGTAATACAAGAGGGTGACACGGCAGAGCCGAGTCAAAACCAAATCAATAAGCGTATTTATTGAAATTTAATATACAATGTTAGTGGAGTTAAACCATTTCTTTGAGATCGCCCAAGAGAGTTCCCACGTCACGGAAACAAGGAATAATCATGCCGCAAAACAAACCTAAAAAAATGTATGCGGGGCGGTGTCAGATCGAAGCCCTACGCAATATAATCCCAAACAAGCAGACATATACACACGCTAGTCCTAATAAAGATGCTTCTAGATGCAAGACGGAATATTAACACACTAGCATGGTCCTAAGATCAAGTGCATAAATATAATAAGGCCTTAGCACCGAATACCAAGTGGTATATCCCTCTCCTACCTCCACCCCCTTCCGATAGGGCGGAGACTGGCCATCTCGTGAATGCATTCCATATAATCGGGTGGCACGCATGCTCAACCCGAATCCACAATAAAGCCCGCAGGCATCTCATAATATAAGGAAGTTCATGACTCGATTGACTCCGGATGGGACACGATGAGACTAGGTCGTCCTATAACCCTAGCAATGACTCTAGTTACTTCACAGATAACGGTCGTTCTGTTTACAAAAGCAATGAGTAAACGAATGCTCAATCATGAGTGCAATCCTAGCAGGATACTACATGGCATGCTTTATCATGAATGCAAGCATCTAGTATGCACATGGCTACAAGTAGGGAGATCTCTTTTTGAATCTGAGTGAGCTCATATAGGAACTCACCTGGAAGTGCAGAACAGCAAAAGGCAACAACTAGGTATACAGAAAGGCAACATGTCATAGATGATCACCTAACACATATATAAGTAATATAAATAAGTCTACTTCTAATGTTACTTTAAGCATATAATATCACACACAAGTCATAAATTTTATTCATCAAGTTAGGCAAGGTAAGTCATTTCCCAAGATTTTCCAAAACTCTTTTAAAACCTCAAGTTAGATCAAATCACCATTCAAAATGCTTTCTCAAATCATCCCAAAAATCTATTTATAAAACATTACCCTTTCATCAACTTATTTCATTATTATTTTAAGACAAATCCGACAAGGTTAGTATATTTCCAAATTCTCTTTTTAATTTTATTAAATCAATTTCCAACCTTTAAAACCTTTTCTAAATTCCCTTTTTTTTTATATATCCAAGCCCAATAATATTATATTTTAAATCTCAATGATAATATAACTAAATATATTATATTCCATTTACTTAATATATTTTATATCAAAATATACATAAGTCTTAAAAATCCATTTTCCATTCAAACACATTTTACCCAAAGAATTAGGCCCAAGGAAATAGGCCCAATCTTCCTTAAAATTTCGGATCCAATAGCCCAACCCCTTTGAAAATCTGATTTCTTTTAAAGGACCGAATCGGTTTCATTTTAATTAAACCGGAACCGGACCAAATTAAAAGAAAACAACCCAACCCGAATCACTGTTCATTGTCCCTCCCCCAACGCCACTCTTCGACAAAACCAGGAGAAAGGAAGAAGAGCAGGGGCGGCCGGCGATTGTTGCTTCCTCCGGCCACCTTCCCGACGCCAAATACCAGAGAATCGGACAAGGAAGGGGAGAAGGAGAGGGTGCTCACCGAGGTTTCAAATCTTCACCGGAGAATTCGTCGGAGTCGATTGGGGCTCGCCGGAGACTCGACTGGCTTCGTCGGAGGCTGAATCAGGCGAAATTGGCCCAGGAAGGGAGCAAGGGGGGGTTAAAGGTGCGACCTTGCTCAGTTAGGGGGCGAAAGAAAGTGAAATCGAGCCTTACCACGCTTAAACCAAAACCAGAGAAAGGGGCGTCGATGGGCTCACTGGCGGCTCCGGGCGCTTCGGGGTGGCTCCTGGGCTCGTCGACGTCGGAGGAGAGGTGGGTGGATCTCGTGCTGATACTCGGAGGATGGAGGACGATGGTTGTTGCTGCGCAGGGGACTCAATGGGTGCTCGGAGGTCGGAAAGCAAAGGAAGCGGAGAGGAGGAGGGATTGTCCGGCGGTGGAGCGTCGCAAGCGGCCTCTGGGTAGCCGTCGGCAACGAGGGGCCGGTGGCGGTGGCTGCCGGCAGAACAGGAGGTGGAGTGGTGTGGTTGCTTGGAAGCAAAATGGGGTTTGAACTGGAAGGGGAAAAGAAGAGCAATAGGGATATTGTGTAGGTGGTTGAACTTGAAATGGGATAGTTTTTTGAAGTCAAATTGGCCTCAGAAGAAGGCGTGGGATTCCTAGCGAGATCCAAATGAGGAGGGGATGTGATTTGGCCTTTAACCAAAAATGGATGAACAAGCTTGGGGGAGAAACATTGGGTGTGGGTATGCTTAGCCAAAAGGAGGAAAATGAGAGTTGGGGATACAAGCTGTCATTTTAATTCAAGGGAGGAAAGTGACAAGAGATGGGGGAAGCTACTGAATTTCGGAAGGGATAGGGGGAAGAAGGCATAGAGAGAGAGGTCCCCAAAATACAAATCTCAAACACTCCAAAATAGACTCGAGATCCGCTCTTTCGACCTTATTCTGACTCGTTCGAAATTAAATTTTAAAACTTTACTGAAATCCGTTTTAAGATTTCTAAAATCTGAGTTAGTGAGTTTTTCTTTAAATTCCGCTTTTAAATTCATTTTATTTTCCCGAGAAATTAGGATTAAAAAAAATTCCGAGCATTTACAGTTTCTTCCCTGTACATTTTTTTTCTTGATTGTATTTGTTTATAAGCTTCTGTTTGTTGTTTGTTGTTTGTTGCCTTTGTTGCTTACAAATTTGTTTTTATTACTTCATATTCGATTCTAACAATGTTTTTTGTGCTAGGATGCCACCCATAGTGTTTCTGGTGACCACCACTATGAAACCAGATGCATGTCCAAAATTGTAAGTTTTTTCAGTTATGATACCTTCTCATATGTTTCTCGATATTTTGGTGAATTCGCACTACTAACAAGCTTATAATGTATGCAGATCTCAAAAAAAATTCTGCTTTTAAATTCATTTTTTTTTCCGAGAAATTAGGATTAAAAAAAATTCCGAGCCTTTACATCATCCATCTCTAAAAACAAGTCTCGTTCCCGAGACTAAAATATACAAAGTAGGGGATGAAGTTTGAAATTGATGAGTCCAAGGACCATGTCCAAGGATCTTGTAATCATCTCGGTTGCGTCTTCTAGGATTCTCACAACATCCGAGTCACAATCGTGACATCTCCAATTGGCCTTGACAAGTATGCAATAAGCGCCCCTATCACATCCTCGCTTCGACTTTTCGGAAGTACCACAACTCTAAAAGTTCTACAATATCATCACTAGGTCTTAGCAAGCACCCTACAAGCGCCCTCATAAAATGATTGTATCCACTTCGTGAAGTATTATAGACATGCCCGGGTTTGAAAAGTTTCAAAGGGGATTCTACAATTGAAAAAGATTGGCCTCAAAATCGTTGAAATTCTCGATCGTGTTCGGTCTTCCAAGTTAGTCCTTTTTAAAACCATTCTAAACCTTTCAAAAACAAGCAAAACCTCTCGACTTCAAAACCATTCCAAAGCCTTCCAAAATCCGAGTTAGTTGTTTTCAAACTTTTCCAACACCTTTCGCATCCCAAGTTAGTCAAGAAAGTTCAGAACTCAAGAGGTGGAATCATCCACCTCTAACGGCTAATCCCATATTCTCTTCCTAGATTCCAATCTCAAAGCAATTCCAATCTACGAATCTCTAGCCATTATCAGAATCGATATAACCAAGAGATGCCACATCATAACCAACCAACCACCGAAATTGGCCACGCCAAAACCGTAACATGAATAGCCATTACCAACATTGTCGCACACCAGTGTATTGAAGCATCATCACTCAACATTAGCATTTCATGTTCTAAGTATCAACAAATAAGAATGCGTCAAACATAAATGTCATTTTTGAAAGGGCAACACACAAACACATCAAGTCTCAACCTTATAGTAGATCACATCAGCATGGTTTCCTACTTACCACTACCAACACAACTAAATTTTGTTATAATAGGGGTGTCAGTCTAATAGAAAGGCAACAAGTCAGCACAATAAAATCCATTTCAACAAGATTCAGCAAGCCAAGATATTCCCCATTCTCATAGCCAATGATCTAGATGAAAATCAATTTTTGAAATATCAATGCATAGAGGTATCAACGCAATCACATTTCAACAATTCAAGTTCAATTGTCAACATGGAATCGGTCATGCTCTCATGGTTCAACAATAACAAAGTCTGACAACATAGCAAGCACAAAATATAATCACGGCAACATTTAACTTAACAGGACATCACATATCATTATATCAAGATAACATGCACCCTTATACTATGGACCCTTCATTCCACTATCACTTAGTTCCCAAGTATTTCATATCAGCATATAACATGATTTCACACTAGGTTTATACATCATTATCTCTCAATACCTCAAACAGTCACATGTCATTAATCCTAATATACTATCATGCTTGGCAAGTATTGCAGAATATCAGGCATCGACATAGCAAAACAAGTTACCACATAACCTCATGCTAATAATAATTCGAGCAAATGTAATATCAGGCCAGAATAACAATAACATACTGTCACATATTAACGGGGCACATAATATCATGATTACTAAACACAAGGTCAGGATCTCAGCATGTATAATTCACGTTCCGCGAGTAAAAGAAATAGGCAAGGCTTACCAACACAGAACACCAATCATATCACAAGGTTGGTCACATAGGAACACCAAAGCACTAAAATTCATCATCATAAGTAGAAGTTAACCACGTAACGTCCACTACCAGTTCATCATTCAAAGAATTAATATGTTAGTTCTGGGACCTGGGGTTTATGAGCCCATCGTGCTTCCGCTGCGCCACTCCCTTGCTATTTGGCTAAACGTGTTCTCTTTTATGCCATCGTTCGTCAAAGTATTGCAAGCAACTTTTAAGTTATTGGAGATAGGGGAGAGACAAGGAGAACAACTCGGACTCCCCACGGAACCGAACACAGACCAACTGATGATGACACGACGAAAAAGAAACAAGATCCCAATCCAAGAAGGAGTAAGGTGCCCTTATGGAACTCTACGAGGTCACCAGTGCAGCAAGAAAGACACATACCAATCGTGGAGTAAACTAGTCACATCACTGAACACTAACATGCACCTACCTTGATGAAAGATGCTAACAAATAGGGGCAACCAAAAACATGATCGGGTTCTGCATGGGGTATAAGAGACTAGCTAGCAACTTTTCATTTCATATATCATATAAGCTTGATATGTATAAGAGACATGTATACACGGATGCAACAATAGATTTGTGCGACATAAAACTTATGCAGGATCTAGTAAACAACACAGAGCATTACACGTAGGGTAAATTGTTCGTGGCATGTACACATAGGCAGGTTTTAATCAATGTAGAATCATATGCAGACTTATCGAGATGTTTCATATCAGTCGGACTATTACATGAAAGGATCATATAAAGCCATATAGAAACCATGTCATGCAACAACAACGTTCTTATGATCGGGTAAGTGCAGGATGTCAGCATATAATGAGCTATGGTTGAAAAACAATCCTCCATGATACTAGTAATATCTATATAAGGAAAAAGCGCAATTGAAGGTAGTCATTGAGGAACAATTTGTCACCAAAATCACAGTTCATGCATACATGCATCTACCATGTCGTAGGGTATAACATGCAACGTGGTATTTAACTGCTAATTAACACATATTTCATAAAGGTATGGGTCATGTGATAAGAACAACTTGGATGAGAACACACATAAGCATGCCACTACTCATATTTAGCATGATGCAACCATGTGGAGGCATAGCATTCTAACTGGACTAACAATATCTAACATGCTTGGACAGTCATAAGATCATGAAGAGAGAGTATAACAAGGCTATCACAACCTATGACAAGAGTGGCTACATGAGATGCAAGTTGAGCATGCGATCACACAAGTCATATCTCTACAGGCATAGATTTTACAAGGTGCTACATGACAGTCACATATGTATATGAATAAGATGCATCGAGCAACTCCAAATAATAGTGGGACGAGTCATAGAAGTTTAAGCAAGACTACTATTGCACCCAAACATTAGCACATATAAAAGGAATATAAGCAATTGTGATGAATGAGTCATGCGCATATCATAGTGCGAAAAAGGACAAGGCTCCTAAGGTATCATGCTTCAAGGGGGGCGGTATGCTACATTATGTATGCAAGGGTAATCATGCGAGGTGCTAGATTATTCATTTACGGAAGCCTTAAAAGGTTAGGGGCATGCAAAAACAACATCAAGTGATGAGATGATAGGCACACGTTGATAATCACCTAATGTTTAACATGCGTCAAAAATAGGCACTAACTCTACAACTGGGTATATCAATTCCTAATCCGTTAAAAGGATTGCACATTAGAGATGTTGTAAAGAATACAAGACTTTGCGAAGTCTATTCCACAAAAGAGCATATCATAATGCAAGTAGGGCATGAATACACACAAGCCATAATTCACGGTCTTACAAGATATATTTTAACACAATAAAATGCATGGCTATGCTGCATAGGTTACATGTTCATTTGGCAACTAGCACGAATGCATTTAAGGGGTAAACCAATCGTAACGTGACCATATGAGGACAAGGAGGGAATATGGCGAAAACGGCAACATGAGCTTAAGATAGTACGACTTCACATGATGACAAAGCATGCAAGTACACATGTATAGATTGACACTATGCAACCAGTGCATGTATTTAACATAAGGATATGTCAAGTCACATCGTGATCCCACATGATGCTAGCGGTACATGATAAGACATGGGTATCTTTATGAAGTGAACAAAAGAACATCACGGACGATATGTTATAATCAAGCTATGAATGAACCATCATAGGAGTACATGGAAATATGGAATGGTACAACAACTATCACATCATAGGACAATCATATTCGTGTGATGAAGCAGGCATGACAAATTACCACTCAGCGAGTCATATTGGAATTCATAAGCCCTATAGGATACTACCGGCACATTTCGAACATGAATACAATCAAGGTACTTCGACTAGACTCACCCTAGCATTCAGGTGTCATTTATATGCGAAAACATGATAATAACTCCTGATGCGTACATAGGTTCATTAATTAGCACAACAGTTTACAAAGAGTCAAATAAGTCACACCGTAATGATCTAAAAGCATGATAGACATATAGCAGAGTATAACATGGGTTTAAAGCAAGATAGCTAAGCTTGGATAGGATGATAGACAGTTATGGGTCCATGCAAATATCTAAACGGCACATGTGCAAAATATCAAGTCATACGTTTAGGGAAATACGAGAGGATACCACTGAGCAGGAGAAAACATCACGAAAATCAGAAAGGTAAGCATGTTATAGTTTAGTGGTCATAAAGGCACGAGGAGTAGCAAGAGTGAGACTAACATGCTAAGGGTCACACTATCATGATCCTAATCCAGAAGAGAGTGTGTAAACATCATGCGAGTTCGTAACTTGCGACATATGCATTCAATCCATCATTAGTCCATCATTAGTATGACGATGCGGTGAACCAATGAAGTCAGGTTGCACACGCCTAGGGGTATGACAAAAATACAACGAAATATGACATGAGACCTAAACAAGGTGGCCACGCATGGATATATAATAACATACAACCACAAATCCACATCAAGGATCATCATCATAATGCATGCTGGGAATACCATATCAGGTCGAGTCATGCATATACGAAACCAGGAATTATAGTGGTGGGTGCTTGTGCGGCGTGTCAGGTCATATATTCATGAAACATGTGAGAAGTATGGAGGTCAACATGGCATGACAGTTGGGTAAGCATATTGGAAATTAGGCATCGTATAAATCCGGTTGAGCATGAAGTTGTTACACACACCCATCAAGTAAAGAATTCATTCTATCAAGATATCAAAATCGAATGATCACACTACCATGAGCCTATGTGCAGAGGGAACATCAATCGTGCAATCATGGACGAAGCAACTAAGATAATCCCACAGAGATCTACAAGGGCGACTCTGACTCACTTCCATGACTCATTTCCCGTGGAATACTCGTGTAACTCTCGAGTAGGGCAGAAAAGGGTTCATGTAGTAGCGTACTCCCATACAACCTCAAATGTGGTTATTCCTCCCAATTTCCCATACAACATACCGACATCACAAGGAAAGCTCAATAAAGACATTTAGTGGGGTCAGGAAAAGAAGACCAAAGAAGAAAGTAGTCAACTTAAGGGGTCGAAGGCGATCCCCCGAGGACTGGAATCCCGACTCTATAATGACAGAAGGTCTCCCCCGCTATTCCATTCAAGTAGGCATTTAACACATGATTCACAGTCAAGAATATCAACCAGGTCTTCAATTTAAGCATAACAGTACTCATCATACAGCAATCAAGCTATCCTAAGGCCGCCCTTCGAGGGGCAATTGACCGGAGGGGAAAAACCTCACGGTCTCTACCTAACTCGCCACTCCAGCCACTACGGCGCAATCCCTTGGAGTCTTGTAGGCCCATCTGTAAAGAACAAGCTATATTTTGCCTACCAGTTCCCAACTACATCCAATAGGGATGGTCCAGCGCCTTCACTACCCTTTCGTTTCCCTTTGTTTGATTACCAGATTTATTGAGTCAAGTTCATATTTAGTCCATTTGAGTTAGCCATATTAAATTCATTTTGCCCTTTTAAAAAAAATTGAAAAACCATTTGAAACCTTGGTCCATTTTCAAAACCACTTCAACCTATCATACTCGGTTTGCATAACCTGAGCTCTGATACCATCTTTGTAACGGCCCAAAATTATGATTCTCGGGTTACGTTTCGAGGGATGAAACCCCTCGTTAGGATCTTGCGCCCCGAGTACATGTTGAAGGTTTGAAATTCTATCCTAACATTTTAAAGTGGGATTTCATACCCAAAATTCGAAGGGATCGTTTTAATCCCCGGGGAAGTCCCCTGTACCTGTCATAAGTTTAAGCGTGGAAAACCAACAGTCATGCAAATAGTAGAATCAAGGTGTAATACAAGAGGGTGACACGACAGAGCCGAGTCAAAACCAAATCAATAAGCGTATTTATTGAAATTTAATATACAATGTTAGTGGAGTTAAACCATTTCTTTGAGATCGTCCAAGAGAGTTCCCACGTCACGGAAACAAGGAATAATCATGCCGCAAAACAAACCTAAAAAAAATGTATGCGGGGCGGTGTCAGATCGAAGCCCTACGCAATATAATCCCAAACAAGCAGACATATACACACGCTAGTCCTAATAAAGATGCTTCTAGATGCAAGACGGAATATTAACACACTAGCATGGTCCTAAGATCAAGTGCATAAATATAATAAGGCCTTAGCACCGAATACCAAGTGGTATATCCCTCTCCTACCTCCACCCCCTTCCGATAGGGCGGAGACTGGCTAGCTCGTGAATGCATTCCATATAATCGGGTGGCACACATGCCCAACCCGAATCCACAATAAAGCCCGCAAGCATCTCATAATATAAGGAAGTTCATGACTCGATTGACTCCGGACGGGACACGATGAGACTAGGTCGTCCTATAACCCTAGCAATGACTCTAGTTACTTCACAGATAACGGCCGTTCTGTTTACAAAAGCAATGAGTAAACGAATGCTCAATCATGAGTGCAATCCTAGCAGGATACTACATGGCATGCTTTATCATGAATGCAAGCATCTAGTATGCACATGGCTACAAGTAGGGAGATCTCTTTTTGAATCTGAGTGAGCTCATATAGGAACTCACCTGGAAGTGCAGAACAGCAAAAGGCAACAACTAGGTATACAGAAAGGCAACATGTCATAGATGATCACCTAACACATATATAAGTAATATAAATAAGTCTACTTCTAATGTTACTTTAAGCATATAATATCACACACAAGTCATAAATTTTATTCATCAAGTTAGGCAAGGTAAGTCATTTCCCAAGATTTTCCAAAACTCTTTTAAAACCTAAAGTTAGATCAAATCACCATTCAAAATGCTTTCTCAAATCATCCCAAAAATCTATTTATAAAACATTACCCTTTCATCAACTTATTTCATTATTATTTTAAGACAAATCCGACAAGGTTAGTATATTTCCAAATTCTCTTTTTAATTTTATTAAATCAATTTCCAACCTTTAAAACCTTTTCTAAATTCCCTTTTTTTTTATATATCCAAGCCCAATAATATTATATTTTAAATCTCAATGATAATATAACTAAATATATTATATTCCATTTACTTAATATATTTTATATCAAAATATACATAAGTCTTAAAAATCCATTTTCCATTCAAACACATTTTACCCAAAGAATTAGGCCCAAGGAAATAGGCCCAATCTTCCTTAAAATTTCGGATCCAATAGCCCAACCCCTTTGAAAATCTGATTTCTTTTAAAGAACCGAACCGGTTTCATTTTAATTAAACCTGAACCGGACCAAATTAAAAGAAAACAACCCAACCCGAATCACTGTTCATTGTCCCTCCCCCAACGCCACTCTTCGACAAAACCAGGAGAAAGGAAGGAGAGCAGGGGCGGCCAGCGATGGTTGCTTCCTCCGACCACCTTCCTGACGCCAAATACCAGAGAATCGGACAAGGAAGGGGAGAAAGAGAGGGTGCTCACCGAGGTTTCAAATCTACACCGGAGAATTCGTCGGAGTCGATTGGGGCTCGCCGGAGACTCGACTGGCTTCGTCGGAGGCTGAATCAGGCGAAATTGGCCTAGGAAGGGAGCAAGGGGGGGGGGGGGGTTAAAGGTGTGACCTTGCTCAATTAGGGGGCGAAAGAAAGTGAAATCGAGCCTTACCACGCTTAAACCAAAACCAGAGAAAGGGGTGTCGATGGGCTCACTGGCGGCTCCGGGCGCTTCGGGGTGGCTCCTGGGCTCGTCGACATCGGAGGAGAGGTGGATGGATCTCGTGCTGATACTCGGAGGATGGAGGACGATGGCTGCTGCTGCTCAGGGGACTCCATGGGCGCTCGGAGGTCGGAAAGCAAAGGAAGCGGAGAGGAGGAGGGATTGTCCGGCGGTGGAGCGTCGCAAGCAGCCTCTGGGTAGCTGTCGGCAACGAGGGGCCGGTGGCGGTGGCTGCCGGCAGAACAAGAGGTGGAGTGGTGTGGTTGCTTGGAAGCAAAATGGGGTTTGAACTAGAAGGGGAAAAGAAGAGCAATAGGGATATTGTGTAGGTGGTTGAACTTGAAATGGGATAGTTTTTTGAAGTCAAATTGGCCTCAGAAGAAGGCGTGGGATTCCTAGCGAGATCCAAATGAGGAGGGGATGTGATTTGGCCTTTAACCAAAAATGGATGAACAAGCTTGGGGGAGAAACATTGGGTGTGGGTATGCTTAGCCAAAAGGAGGAAAATGAGAGTTGGGGATACAAGCTGTCATTTTAATTCAAGGGAGGAAAGTGACAAGAGATGGGGGAAGCTACTGAATTTCGGAAGGGATAGGGGGAAGAAGGCATAGAGAGAGAGGTCCCCAAAATACAAATCTCAAACACTCCAAAATAGACTCGAGATCCGCTCTTTCGACCTTATTCTGACTCGTTCGAAATTAAATTTTAAAACTTTACTGAAATCCGTTTTAAGAGTTCTAAAATCTGAGTTAGTGAGTTTTTCTTTAAATTCCGCTTTTAAATTCATTTTATTTTCCCGAGAAATTAGGATTAAAAAAAATTCCGAGCATTTACAGTTTCTTCCCTGTACATTTTTTTTCTTGATTGTATTTGTTTATAAGCTTCTGTTTGTTGTTTGTTGTTTGTTGCCTTTGTTGCTTACAAATTTGTTTTTATTACTTCATATTCGATTCTAACAATGTTTTTTGTGCTAGGATGCCACCCATAGTGTTTCTGGTGACCACCACTATGAAACCAGATGCATGTCCAAAATTGTAAGTTTTTCCAGTTATGATACCTTCTCATATGTTTCTCGATATTTTGGTGAATTCGCACTACTAACAAGCTTATAATGTATGCAGATCTCAAAATTGTCCAACTGAACAAAGGCGATGGTCCAAAGTCGCAATCTTACCTTATGTCCATGGGCGACTGCTAGAAGAAATGACGGTCAACCCTGCAATGGAGACGTCACCACTGACGTCATCCGTATAGCGAGATGATCATCAAACCTGAGAGACCACCGCTTGGTGCCACTCGAATGCCTTGAGTTCTTGCCCATGTCTGTCAGGTAAGAGGACCATGATTAGGATTTACATAATTCGACGATGTTAATGACGACTTCAAGGAGGATGTTGTCGGTGATGATGAATGCGACAAAATCATCGAGTTTAACGTGGAGGAAGTAGAGGGATCCGTTAATGGTGATGGGGATCTCAATGATGAATTTGGTTTAGCATAAGATAGAGAGGGGAGGGTGGAGGAGCAGCCGACCATGATGAATTGCCTCTTAAGTCGCCCTAACTTAATTTCGAAATAGACGCATATTACATTTCAACTTTGTAACTTAATTGTTTTAAATTTTTTTTCCACGTGTAATACGTTATCAAACAACATCATTATTTGCCTAATCATTCATTAGGTTTTACTGTTCTCTTGTTCTTGCATAATATTTGCTTTATTTTGACCGTGCTTATAATTTCCCTTATTCTAAACATGAAGGGTTTGGGCTACACAATTCCTAATTTTAAAAGTTTTATTAAATTAATTGATTTCAATCATAAAAAAAATACGCGAATTAAAAAAAATACATAAAGATTTATTGCCAACTTTTTAGTTAAGTTTCTATAATCAAATCTTAACAAGGTAATCTAGACTTATCTTTAATCAAATATTTACATCCAAACAAATCTTTAATCAAATCTTATTGTTAACTGATTCAATCTTTTAAATGTTTTTTTATTGTGCATGTTAACCGATATTATCCACATTAATGGGGAGTTTTCTAAGTTACTTTTTTTTATCCTGATAAATTAATTTTTGTAATCATCCCTTGACCTAAGATGTAGATTCATATTTGATTTCTTTTGTCAAATCCTATTTGTATGAATTACCCTATCAGGTAAGGTTCTCAAATATCTTCATAGCTTATATTAAAAACAATAGCTTAATTTATCATTTATCTTACACACCTAACCTATTAGGTTTGAATAGTAAATTAGATATGAAATTTGAAATCATTTATACTTTGTAGATTTGACTTATAAATGTAAAAAAAAAATGAATTTAGTAATTCTGAATTCAGTAAATTAGTAATTCTTTGACAATTATACACTTTGATTAAAAATATGTTTTGAAAGACGGTGGGCAATGGAGCAAACCTCTATGCGTGAGGAGATAGGTAGCTGCCGAGACCCTCATCGTTTGGACCGGTGGCTAATCCGAGCAATAAGGGAGAGTTCACGAGAGTTCTCGACTTCATCGATTGGGAGGTTGGAAGCTGGGACGAGGCTGCGATCCGAGACTCCTTCTTGCCATGTGATGTCGAGCTCATCCTTAAGATACATTTGGTTGACTCGGCGACACCGGACTCGGTAGCATGGTTTTACAATCGAGATGGCAACTACATTGTTCGATCAGCCTACCACCTCATGGTCGAGAAACGTCGACAAAAAGAGGGAGGTGGGGAGTCGTCGGAGAACGGTAGGGGAAGAGACCTATGGCAGAAGTTGTGGAAGATGCTGAAGGTGCCGAGAGTTAGAAACTTGATTTGGAGAGCATGTCGGGGTATTTTACCATGTCGTAGTGCATTGTCCAAGAGAGGAGTCCAGTTAGAGCCTTTGTGTAAGGTGTGTGGAAGGGAGGAAACAACATGGCATACTCTCTGGGCATGTAATAGCGTTCGGGAGGTGTGGAAGCTCTTGCCTGAAATCAGACAAATAGGAAAATGCACTGCTGATTTTAATAATTGGACTGAGAGAATGTTGCAAGAGAGGGAGTGGCAGAAGGTTTGCTTATGGGCATATGCAGTGGCAGGGATTTGGCAAGCCCTGAACAATTTCTGCTTTAAGGAAGTGGACACACCTGCGATCTTCATAGTGGAAAAAGTGATGGAGGAGCTCGGCCGACACAAAGGGAGCAAGTAGCAGAGAGCGGTGAACCTTCAACCACTGGAAACCCGGAATGAGTACGCTAGATGGCTTCTCCCGGGAGACGGCTTCGTGAAAATCAATTGTGATGCTTCGTCGGAGGCTACGAGAGGATGTGGCGTGGGAGTGATTGCAAGGGATGCACTCACGCATAATGTAAATAAATTATGATAATATCTTTTAATCAATATAATATATTTTACATATCCCGTGCGTCACGCACGGGTACTGCGCTAGTTATAATACTAAAGGAGAAGTCGCCTACGATATGTGGCGGCTTCCCCTTTGATGCAACTTTTTATTTATTTAGGATATTAATTGATTTATGTTAATTGATTGTTAAAATCTAAACAAATTTGTTTTAATTGATTTATTTAGATCCTACCTTATCTACTTTAGAGGATATAATCAAATCTTAACTAATTAGAAAATCTTTTAATATTTTAAATCTGTTTTTTTTTATAAAAGATTTAAACGGATAATGACATCTCATATTTCCCCAAAAAATCTCATGTATATCAATTTTTTTTTGTAAATAAATAGTTTAAAAATCGTGCATATTTAAGGGTTTGTTGAAAGAAATTAGGCTTTGTTAGTTTCTTCACTTCTTCTAATTCTAATGTATGTTTCTTGATTTTACGGGTGGTATAATGGGTGTCTCGATCTCTTGGTTTTCCGCAACCACGGTTGGTGAGCTATTCATCTCGACGTCCAGTGATACCTTTCATTTTAAGTTAGTTTTCTCCTATAGACCGGAGCCTTCTTTTTTGGCTTTTAATCTCAATTGTGATTGTTTGTTTGTGTAATTTCATGAATGCTTTCAGCTAATAATCTTCTAAAGTGTTCAAATAATATGATTAAGTTTAGAGTTATGATAATATTGTATTAGTTTGTGTCTATAAGAATTCATCACTTCTCTCAATCCCAGTCAATTAAACATTCTTTGCACTCGCGACAAGTAGGTTACTAGATTTGGCAAAGGTCTTTCGCAGGAGAACACAAAGCTCGCTAAGAGGAGGTAACAACTCGTGACAAGTAGGTTAGTTACTCGATATCGACAAAGCTGACCCGGAGTCGACGAAGAAACCTGATCGAGGAGCCGAGGAGAGCTACTCGACTTGACCACACAACCGGATGTTGAGCGACACTTTCCTCGATATCGAGGAAAATATCGCTCAGCGTCCTTTGATCCCCCAATCGCTATATGGGGGATCAAAGGTTCTATCAACCACAGTGGAACCAAGGTCCTCCTAGGAACCCCCCACCATACAGAGCTCCAGGACATCCATAAAGGGATCAAAAGAAGGATGACTTACAGCTCGTCCGTGATGAGATGCGTCGGAATCAAAGCACCATCAGCAACCAGTTCCAGAACATCAATACAAAATTTGGAGAGCTGGACATCTGGAAGAGAAGCATTTAGACTCAAATGGGTCAATTCGCGGCGCAGATTCCATGACCATCCGGACAACTACCTGGGCAAACAGAACCAAATCCTAAGGGGAAGACCGGACACGTCGCAGCTATCAAACTCAGGAGCGGGCACCAATTACATGAACCAGAGGTCGGAAAGCACCAAGACAAAGAAGAGCAGAAACTCGACAACGAGCAACAAAAACTCGATATCGAGGAGCCCTTGGTTGATATCGACAAAAACTTCCTCGACACAGACCAGAAGCCAAGCTCGACCTCCACTACACAACCCAACAACTCGAGATCGACAACCCAAGTCGATATCGAGGAACCTTTAGTCGATATCGAGGAAAAGATGGCCAATGTCGACAACGCTGCAACACCTTCGACGTCTGTTCTGGCTCTGAAGCAGAAAAAGACATTGCCTTTCCCTTCCAAAGCACTGAAAGATCCCACTGCAGGTAGGTTCCAACGTTTTGTTAATATGCTACAAGAACTGAATGTCTCTATTCCTTTTACAGAAGCCCTACAAGAGATGCCTGGATATGTCAAATTCCTGAAAGAAATCCTGAGCAAGAAGCGATCCATCTCAGAGATCGCCGGTGAATGCAAAGTGCTCCACTTCCCTAAAAAGAGACCTGACCCTGGTAAGTTTTCTGTGACTGTGGGATTTGGACAATATAAATATGAGTCCTTGTGTGATTTAGAAGCAAGTGTGAGCATCATGCCCTTATCAATTTGGCGGAAGGTAAAGATAGGATGCATAGAGTCTATGGATGCTAAGCTATACATGGCAAACAATACAGTAGTCATCCCTATAGGTATGGTTGAGAATGTCCATGTCCAGGTTGGTAAATTCTTTATCCCAGCTGATTTCCTTATTATAGACTGTGCTGAAGATCCTACTAGCCCGATTATTCTTGGTAGACCATTCTTAGCTACTGCAGATGCCAAGATTAGTGTCAAACAGCGATTGCTCACCTTTACCATAGGCGACGAGGTCTTAGACTTCTCTTTTTCCCCTACAAAAGAGGAAATTTCATGGCTGGAGGTAAAGAGCATCAGCAACCACGGGATCAAGCAAACAACATAGGAGAGCACCAGAAGTCAACTTGATATCGACAAGCCCTCCTCGATATCGACCAAACTTCATCGACATCGACTTCCTCTGCTGAGCACCAGACTTGCCAAGTGCCTAAGTATGGGGTCCCTGTACTCGATATCGAACAGACTTGCTCGACATCGACTAACCCCAAGCCCAAAGATTTCTGTTTTGGGCCCAAAAAGGTAAGTTCGGGTATGAATCCTACTCCTCCTCAATCCATTAAGAATTTTATCAATAATTTAAGGGGAGGTAAGGCCCTGTGGCGAGAGAATCTGCGGAAACTGAGAGCTGGGAAGAAAAAGAAGAAAGAAAAGGAAGATTATGCAAGCAACCATCTATCAGTTGAGCTTGCATACTACAATCAGGACCTAGATGATCTAGGAGAAGGGTCAAGCACAAGCGGGCCCCACATTAATGGCCCTTGAGCATAAAAGAAGAAGTCGGCCTAGCGACTCTAAAATCTAGAGCACGTACATAAAACTTTTTGAATTTTTGGGACTTTGAAACTTTTGATTTTGGTTTTGGTTTTTTGTTTTTGGTTTAGAATATTTCATGTGGAAAGTCTTGTTTTTGTGTGCAATCTATCACTTTTAGATCGGCAAGCATAAAAGGATCGCGAAAGGTGGAATAAGAAGTCCCTGAAGAACAGTCGAAATCGACTAGGCCAGTCGACAACGACCAAGAGGAGCAGCCCAGAAGTTCATCGATATCGAGTAGGCCAACTCGATATCGACTAAGCCAGAAAAGTCTCCTCGACTTCAAATTCCACTTGACGCATACGACAGTTACTCGATATCGAGTACAATACTCGATATCGACAAGATCAGATTACTCGACATGCCCTGTTTTGCCCTCCTCGATGCGTTATTCGGTGAGTTTCTTCCTTTACTCTTATTTTTATTTGATTTTATACAGTGGGGACACTGTATATTTTAAGTATGGGGTGGGGGAAGGGCTCATTATCATTATTATATGTTTTAGTCTTGCTTTTGGTTTTACATGGTAGAATTTTATGTTATGCATTCATGTTTAAGTTTTATGCATTTAAATCTTTTGTCATACTTTAGTCTTGTTTTTCTTTAGTTACATAAAAAAATAAAAAAAAAATAAAAAAAAAACAAAAAAAAAATGCATGTTTAATTTTTGCATTGTTTTAGTTTTTATACCCTAACTTAGATGTCCTATGATGATAAATAATGACTGACTTGATCATGTAAATCCTATGGCATGTTTGGAAGGTTTAGCCTAAGTCCCCAAAATTATTTTTATGTGGATTGTGAACTTGTGATGAAATTGAGCACATATGATCCTAAGCTAAAGGTTGAAATCCAACAAAATTTGTCCTAGTGAGAATTTTGGCCTTATAGGGAGAACATTAAAAATCCCTTTGCTTTCTTGAGTGTATTTACTCTTCCTATGCATCTCTAAATGTTGTGATAGTTATTCAAAGCCAATGCATTTATATGTTTATGTGAATGAGAATTAAATGATGGAGGCACCTTTTAAGCCAATTTTATCCTCTCTTTACCTACCCTGCTTGAAGCCAGAACATTAGCCCGAGACTTTTATTATAAACTCCACAAAATTATCCTTAGCCAAATTGAGCCTTCCCCCATTTGGGAATTAAGACTTAGATTGGTTGAATTATGGTTTGTGGAAGGAATGAGCTTGTGTTTTCAAGTGAGAAGGAGTTTTGAATTTATTGAGATATGGGTTGGTTTTATATTTTTATCTTGCTATGCATACTATGTAAAAGGATCTTTGGCTCACCCTATAAATGCACTAGGCTTCTTATATTTTATTTTCGTTTCAAAAAAAAAAAAAAAAGAGAAGTTTGTGATTATGAATAAAGTGCATGAGCCAAATTTACCTTATTCCTTTCATTTTCGCAAGATTCATACTTTCAAGAGGTTAATTAAGTTTGAAAGGTTACATACTTCATTGAGATAAGTTGGAGAGTTTGGTTGATGCACTTGATTGAGAGTTATGGTATGGTTTGGTTGTGTTGGAGATTTAGGAGTCTTGATTTCCGAATTTTATTAAGCATCACATGGCCAAATAATTCAATACCCTTTTATTTATTACCAAGCCCCATTACAACCCCGCCGATTGGAATCTTCTTTGAAGACTTCTATTGAGTGAAGTCCTCCTGATAATTCTTGTTGCATTTACATAATTGGTTGATTTATATTTAAATTGCAATATTTATGAGATTGTATATGGAATTGAGTTGAGAGTTGATCTTCATAGCCTAAACACATTGAGAGTTGAGTGAAAACACTTTACCCTGGTGAGGTTCGATTTATATTGCCTATGCCCATGGATCGCTCATATATGTGTGATGATGTTAAATTCACTCTTCTTACATTGCTACTACTTGAGATGTTGCTTTTGATAAAGGCGAAGACTTGAAGGATGTGTTGTAGGTATTGGTTATTGTTTGGTTATTGCTTGAGGACAAGCAAGTCTAAGTATGGGGTGATTTGATGTCTATTAAAATAGCCATGTTGAAATGCACAGTTTAGTTCCATGTTCTATACACTTTGCATATTTCGGGTTGGGAATATGTCGAATTTATGTAGTATATGCTTGTTTGCAAGAAATAGAGGTCTACATAAGTTTTGATTTAATATTGTAGAATATGGAGCCATTTCGGAACAAAACTAAGAAGTAAAGACGGAAGCTGAATGCTACTCGATATCGATGAGTTTTACTCGATATCGACAAAGATGAGGCACCAGAGCACGGATCGAGGATAGCCATGTCGAGAAGCTGAGAGACAAACCAACCCGACTCCAGAACACTCCTCGATATCGAGTTAGTTACTTGATATCGACAAAGCTGAAGATCATACCCGAAGTCGACGAAGAAACCTGATCAAGGAGCCGAGGAGAGCTACTCGACTTGACCAGACAACCGGACACTGAGCGACACTTTCCTCGATATCGAGGAAACTCCTCGGTATCGACAAGACGAAGTCACCTGGCCAAGCAACATCGAGAGGAAGCTGCTCGAGCAAAGTCAGGCCAGCAAGTCGATAGACCCAGCTCCTCGATATCGACCAAACTTCATCGATATCGAGTATACCCACATCACAGATCCGAGCCAGTCCGAGGAAGAGCTACTCGACCAAGCCAGGAAGCCGATATCGATGACCAACTTTACTCGATATCGAGTAATTTACTCGATATCGAGGAGATCTATTCGGAGCCGCGTTTGAGCAGCCCGACACGGTTTTGGTTTACTTGGGGCCGAAGATGTCCGATTCTATCCGGGATCTATCAACATCTATCCATGGAGAAGAAGATTTATCCACATGAAGATATTTTAGCCTTTTAGATATATTTCCCTTTAAAGATTAATGTTTCTTTTATTTATGTTTTATCCTTAGATATAGATAGAGATTTCTATCCTTGATTAGTAAGGATTAGAAGCCTATAAATAAAGCCTTAGGGGGCTGAGTTTTGAGGATTCCAACACACAGACAATTAGTTACATAGAGGTAGAGAGAGAGAGAGAGTGAGTGGCTAAGAGGAGTTTGTGAAGCGAGACCGGAATTGGCTTCCTTTGGTTGTAAGCTCTGTTTAATTTAATGCAAGTAGTTATTTCCTTTCAATCAGTGTCTGAGGTTGCGATGAAGCGCGAGTAGTCCACCCACTTCTGGGGTTGGGGTGAGCCCAACGATAGCCCTGCATGTTTGAGGTAAAGCTCCGACTTTTATCATGTCTTGAGCATCTGCTACTTGTTATATGTTTATTAACCATAATCGGAGGTCCATGCTAACAACTTGGATTGTAAACATAAAATCGGTAGACACAATTAGGGTTTCTTGAAAGAGTTGTCTAATTGTTAGAAAAGGCGTAAGCTTGGTCCTTTGATGCGATTTATATGATTATCTGTTTTATTCTTGCCTTATGCATGCTAGATTATTGTTGTCGCAAACCCCAATCTTGGAAGTCTTTTACATATAGCTTATTTCGAATCCCCAAAAGTCTTTGTCTTTATTTTATTTCGTTTTAAGTTTCTCCTTCCTCGATATCGACAACGTCTGGTCGATATCGAGTAACTGATCCCCGATCCCAGATCGTCGTAGCTTCTCCCGTGCAGGTACTCGACCAAGAACTTCTTGACACTAACAACTTTACTCGATATCGAGTAGAGCCTAGTCGATATCGACAACCATCTGCGACTGCTGCTGCGCTGCTCGACTTGTCCGATCTTCTGTCGACTAACCCTAGTCGAGATCGACGACTTGTGGTCGACTTCTGTTCGTGAGATAACTCCGCTGCCTAGGATCCGCTGACATGCTTCCTCGTGGATCGATCCTGACTTCCCACTACTGCATCAGGAGGAGGTCTTGTAATCATTTGCAAGGGACGAAATCTGGTTTGCTTTACTTTACTTATATTTTATTTGCAATCTCGATTTCCTCCTACAACAACAAACATTAGAAGTGAGAAAATTTTGGTGAATTGAGTAACTGATGCAGAGAATAGTTCAGAACCCCCGAAAAAGAAGCATTTATGCCACAACACAGCATGAAAATAAAACAGGAGATGCTTATCTACACAATAAAAGAAGGAATGGTTCCGAACCCCCCAAAAAAAGGGAAACAACAAACTTATCTACACAGGAGATGCTTGCAGGATTATTAAGAGGAAAATAAAGAAAAACAGGAGCCTATTTTGCATCTATGCCACAACACAATAGGAAAATCAAGCTTGGGTGTGTTTTGCTACATGTCCTTATGATTAAGAAGACGTTCAAAATCAAAAATCACGCTTGGGGCAGTACAGCAGGCCGAAGACTGAATCATGGGCATTCAGCAGAAGACATTCAAAATTGAAGAGCTCGAAGAGATCACATAATATAAAATAGGAATAGCTATAGCTACCTGGTGTGTGACTGAACTTTGTTTGAAATTTATTCTATCTTGGGAAAATGCAATGTCCTAGTTGCAAAATAAAAAGTTCTTATACATTAATTTGGTGTTCTTGTATCAGATAAAGGACCAATACACAGTTGCTGAGAGAATTGCAAAGTCCAAGCCAGCTCTTATAGCTCCATTAGCAGCAGCTGGCATGGACTCTTATGCTCAAGCCTATCCATTTGCTATAGTTCCTATGCATTCAAATATAATCCCAAAGGGATTGAGTTCGTATGCATTCAAATATAATCCCATAGGAACTGAGTTCGTAGACCAACCCAAAATCCATAAGCACTAGTTATAAATCAAATAGCATACTCATTGAGCTTCCACATGCAACAAATGTTTTCAATAGAAACTCAATTCAACCTATCCATGTGTTAGTGCTGACATCTTTATTAGGGGTGTTAGCAACATTGTTTCTCCCTCTTAATTACACAAAGGCAATTTTTTATGACTCAAAATGCACCAAGGGAGAATCAACTAGTTAAATGCTTTTGATTCAAGGTATTTCTGGGAAGTTTTTGCATGAAAAAATAGAGAAGTAGATTAGATAAGCATAAATGATTCATCGCATTCAAGTAAATGAATGTATAATGTATACCTTGCTCTCTCTTTCCCAAGATCCAGCCTCTCCGGGTGCAGCCAACCCAACTGAGGCTCCTGATAACCAACAGTCCTGTTTGTGTAGCCGCGAAAGGCAAGAAATATTTGAATTGCAGATCATTGCACTGTAATAGATAAGAGAAACAAATTCTACTGTTAGCAGTTGGCAGTTCTAATCCTACTGTCAGCAGTTGGCAGTTCAAGGTGATGTCTATTAGATATAACCATAATACAAAAGTAAGAGCTTCCCTACGTAAAAAATTCAAACTACTACGAGAGACCATGGCATTAAACTTAATGTGCACTTTTCAGAGAAGAAAAGTAAATCGTCACTGTATTTCTTGGCTGGGAACTTGTCCAAGACAGGTGCCTCAAGGCCATGTAATCCTTGTCGGATTTGCGAATGAAGAATCCACCGTACACGATATGAGCACAATATGGAAAAAATTCTTGCATAACAACCCAAAATAGAAAAGAGAAAATCGCCATACAATCTCAAACAAAAAACAAAGGTTAAGATGAGAGCACAAAAATCCTTGGAAGGTGTCCAACTGATAGGAGCACAAGGTATGATTTGTGAACTGTGAAGACAAGGAGGTCCAAATAGGTAGCATGTCCTAATCATCACATCATCACAAAAAGGTTACATAGATAGAATCCAACACACAACTTCAATTAAGATAGAGAAAACTGATATTAGAAGACATAACTAATCACTGAAATTAGAAGACAAGAATATTTAGATTGCCAAAAGCTGAATGAAGCAAGGAACTTGACATGATAATCAATTAAGATAGAGAAAACTCACAATTTGGTAATACACAAGGAAGGAATTTGAAGCCATTGGAAGAGATAGGTTGCTTCCACCCAGAATCACAAATACATTCAAAAGGAATTTGAATACATGTTGAGTTACTGCTCACACATTATCAGATAAGAACTAATCACATTCACAAGTTTTGTCAAAAGAGAGAGAGAGAGATGACAATGGATTCTGCTGTAGCCTCTCTTCAATAACAAAAAAAAAAACAATACAGATCCAGTAAAGAGGAGGAATACACCTTCAAACATATACAATAGATGCACTATAAGAAAACTGCAATAACATACCTCTGAACGTCGGCGTCACCAGCTCTGCGATGGAAACACCACCGCCGAATGAAGTAGACGAGAGGGCGAGAGGCAATGAGGACCCAGGTTTGCAGCAAACACCACATCACCGCCAGCGGGCCTCGAATCGACGAAATCAAGGTCTGAGAGCCCCAACAATCCAAATTCATGCCGAAAGTAGAATATGGTGGAGGTTCAAGGTTAGGGATACACCCAGACCCCGAATCGAGACCGAAAATCACCGAGGGGAGTTCAACCGACCCCGACCAGGTCGGATTGAAGGCTAGGGCGGAAGATCTGAGAAATCAAAACCAATCGAGACCGAAAATACCGAGAGAGGGCAAGGAGGTCGGATTGAAGGCTAGGGCGGAAGATCTGCAGAGGCGGAGGTTGAAGAAGATGTGATTTGGGGACGCCCTTGGCCATGGTTCAGTGGGGAATTGATCTGCAAATACATGATGGAGGCTTCCGGACGGGGATCAGAGGAGGTGGTAGGCAGCGGAGAATGTGGAGATCGATTTCAAGCGGATGTCAGCGTTCACTACCGTTTGAAAGTTCCGTTAGAAGATAAGTGGACAGTTTTGCAAATTTTTCAAATATATGGATACTCCTCTAATTTAGACAGTTTTTATGGATATTTCACAAACCGTCCCTTGATAAAAACTAAAACAAATCACATGGTATGCCGATAGATATCCTAAAGTAGGTTTTATTTATTTATTTAAGATTTGTTAATTGTAATTAATAATAAAAATAATTGCAAAATAAATTAATTGCTTGCTATCCGGTGATTATTTGCTAAAAAAAAGAAATATAGGTTAGGATTTGTCGTATGATATGCGGTTACTAATTAATAAGGATTAATAATAAAAATAATTGTAAATTAAATTAATTGCTTGCTATCCGGTGGTTATCTATATCTATCTATATCTATCTATCTATCTATATAAACCTTAAAAGTTGTGTCTTTGGGCAATTTATTGCCATCATTTACTCTTTTAAAGTTTTCACTATTTTATCCTATCTATTCATTTTGTATCATAAAAACATAGTAGCTTAGTGGTTATCAATGTTGTTGAGACTACAATGATCTCAAGTTCAAATCTCATCATCTACATGATCCTTTTATTTTTTCCCCCATTTTGTGAGTTATATTTTTGGGAGCCCCATAATCTATAATTTTTTTTTTATTGACGTGGAGGTTCCGAGGTTATCGACTAGTCCTCCACGGGCCGAGCACTAGCCTGCAAAGCACTCGAGCCGGGTAAGCCAAGCGGCAAGCCGCAAGACAGGCTAACCCATGCCAAGGCAAACCAAGGCATGAGTACCCACTCAAGCACAAATTGCTCCTAGTGGGATTTGAACCCTTGACCTCATGGTAGTGAGGCATAAGGAAGCACCTCATTCTTACCACTAGGGCAAGAGGTCATTGGTCATAATCTATAATTTTTGCTCATTTGCCTTTATATCTTCATCTCTCTCTTTTTTATTTTTTCATCCATTTAATTTCTCCCATTTGTGAGTTTTTTCCCCCACTTTGTGAGTTATATTTTGGGAGCCCCATAATCTATAATTTTTGCTCATTTGCCTTTATATCTTCATCTATATCTTTTTTATTTTTTCATCCATTTAATTTCTCCCGTTTGTGAGTTATATTTTTGGGAGCCTCGTAATCTATAATTTATGCTCATTTGCCTTTATATATTCATCCACCTCTTTTTTATTGTATTTTTCATCCATTTAATTTCAAAATGATTTCTTTGCTTTCACAAAAAAAAAATGATTTCTTTGGCTCAATATAGATTGTTACTACGTTTTACTTGGTCACAAGTTCAAATCTTAAAAAGATCAATTTATGTAGTTTTACTATAATCTGTTTTTATTGTGTGTCTATATTCCACACATGTTTACTTTTTATATGGGAATTCACATCATCACTATATTAATTGATTAGCAAAGTATATAACAAGCTAAAATTCATTTTTATGTTTTTTTACTTACCACATTTGATTTTATACGCCATTTAGCTTCATCATCACTATATTAATTGATTAGCAAAGCCAATGCATTTATATTCTCTTAATTGATTTTATACGCCATCGAGTACGTTATTTGTTTAAAATGGCACATTTTCTTAAAGATAAATTTAATGAGAATTAGGAAGGCCATAGCGGTTTCTTTCTTAGTTACTCCGTACAATTTAGGGCAAAAGTCTTTTCACCTATTTGTGTAAAAATCTAAATGGCACGGGATAAATGAAAAGACTTAATGTACTAATTATCTATTCATTCCTTTTAATGTTTTTAACTTCTCTTTTGGGTAAATGAAAAGACTTACAATTCAATTTGGCTATTTATACCTCTAATACATTCTATCCGATCAACTGATCATCATTTATATATATAGGAATATAGCTAATCTTCAACCCACCTCCCTCCCTCTGTTTACGATTTCTAGAATTTATTTAATTTTCAATTTCTCTTTGATTTTATTCAACTAGGAAATCTCTAGATTTTTTTAAAGCTAATAACTTACTTATATTTTCTTTCCATGTGGTTTGTCTCAATCTGCTGAAATTGGCTCCTGGTGGTCACCTCGGGAGGTTTGTGATTTGGACCAAGAGTGCAATTGAAAAGCTTGATTCGATCTATGGCTCATTCGACAAGGCTTCAGAGAAGAAAAAGAAATATCTGCTGTCGTGGCCCAAGATGTTGAACGGTGATCTTGCTAGAATTGTGAACTCCGATGAGATCCAATCGGTGGTGAAGCTTGTGAAGAAGGAGGTGAAGAGGGTGACACTTAAGAAGAACCCTCTGAAGAACTTGAATGTGATGTTGAAGCTGAATCCATATGCTAAGACTGCAAAGAGAATGTCTATTTTGGCTGACGAGCAAAGGGTTAAGGCCAAGCAAGATAAGCTTGCCAAGAAGAGGACTACTTTGTCTAAGGTAAAATTCCCCCTTTTGTATTCAATTTTCATTCTCATTTGCTTATAGGACTAAATGATTGGGAATTTGTTATATGTGGTACTGAATTTGGTATTGATATTTGAGTGTGTGATAGTTAACCTTTGGGTTGTGTGTTGTGATTCATGTTGCTTATGAGGCTTGGCCCACTAATCATATCTAGAAGAGCGGGAAATAAGTTATAGGATGAATATGAAGTAGTTGTATGGTTTACTTATGGTCTGATCTGATGATTTTTATTGAAATGTTCAGGCTTTGTGGTTAACTTTATGCTATATATTGCTACTATGTTTTCGGGTTTGTTTGGACCAATGAAATAATTGCTTGGCCCTTGTAGCAAATGAACCCCTCTTGGTTCTTTTGCCAATGTCAAAACTTTTTGATTATTTTGATGTTGTGATGCTTTTCTGTTGGGGTTTGTAGGAGCATGAAATTAAATTGAAAAGAAGAATAAATAATTTGATTGATTTTAATTTAAATGATCTGGGTATACATGATAACAACACTAAAGTCATTCTAAATTAATCGAGGGTACAAGAAATCAATTAACATTCAAGGCTGTGACAAAGTAGATCTAATATATCTCACATTTAGTTTAAGTATGTACATGAAATTATATTATATGTTTATATGATAAAAGTATATAGTATAGAACAAGACTGCATGTTTCCCAATTTGGTGGCACATTTCCATTGATTGTATATGTTCATTCTTCGGGGAGACTGAACAATAAAAGAGGGAGAAGATGGTTTAATGATCCTTTAAACCTCTTGACACATACAAGGAGTGTATATATGTACCCTAGAATATGTACGCAATTTTGTAAGCAAGTCATTTGCCTAATTATATCTTAGTAAACAAAAAGACAGTTTTAACAATTAGCTAGGTTTGAGAAAACCAAAAGAGCAACTATCTAATATATAATAAAGACAATTTTCTTGATATATGCAAGAGTTTAATGCAGACGATTTCCTCATTGAACTCTAATTATTTTTTATCAATTTTTTATATCGATATTGCATTAATAAGTATATTATGAATTTTTACTCCAGTTTTACCCTCCATAGAAGATTGGAAGGACGTCAAGTGTTGACTGTTAACACGTGTTATGGAAAATCAACATGGAATTGGATGAACTCCAAACTAAATGCGTTGCTACAAGTATATCCAATGGATTAAATAATTTGTTCTATATATATTGATGGTGACAAAAATGTATACTATAAGATAATTTGTGCTAATTTCATATTTCGTTAGTAGCTACTTTATTGTCAGGTGGGTTTTTTCCATCATCTATAATTATAAATACTTTAAAGCTCACATTTTATTTCTTCACCTATTTATAGGCTCAATTCAATCAGATTTGATATAAACAATGACCCGTGCGTAGCACAGGTCTGCCACCCTAGTATATACAAGAAAAATTGTGTGCAACATCATTAATGTGAACCATTAAATAGCCTTTAGCCTTATTTTAAAATCAATTAATTTAATTTCTCCTTGCTAAAATATTGATTCACCTCTTTGATTCCTACCATCAATTAGAATAATTTTATTTATTTCAGTCGTTTGATACTTTAATGTCAGTTACAATTAATTAGACGTTTATTTTACCTCTTTTTCTTCCTACAATCAATTAGGCATTTTACATATTCACAAATGAGTTTACAGTCTTAAGCCTATCCATCCATTAACGTGTACTCCAATTATTTAGCCTTTTCATGAGCCGATTCTTTGTGTACTGTATAGTTAATTAGTATCTTTACATTCAAACTAATTCATAGAATTTATTCGTTTCGGCTATATACACCGCAAATCCTTACGTCCTTAAGTACGTGCAAGTGGGGTGAGAGCCATCCAAACTTGGACGTGCTTGCACGTTTTTTTTTTTTTTTAATAACGTGCTTGCACGTCCTTAAGGACGTGCAATAGGGCACGTGCTTAAGGACGTGCAAGCCCGTCCCTTAAAGACGAAGAGGATGTGCCTCTTCGTCTTCTTCTTCGTCAGAAATCGAGCGAGAGAGAGCAGTGCCGGAGCGAGAGAGAGAGACCGAGAGAGAGAGAGAGACCCAGAGAGATGGAGACAGAAAGAGAGAGAGAGCTCGAGGCGGCGGTGGCGGCCTTGGAGGCGGAGGCGACAACGATGGAGGTGGAGGGTGGTGGTGGGGGTGGAGCATCGGGGGAGGCGGTGGCGGTGGAGCCGGTGGCTGAGGGTCTGGTGGTGTTGGCGGTTTTGGCAGCGGAGGAGGGTGGTGGTGGTAGGGCGGCGTCTGGCGCCGGTGACGGAGCCCGAACAGTGGCCGAGGAGGAGGGTGGTGGTGGTGGGGCGGTGTCTGGCGCCGGCGACGGAGGCCGAGCAGTGGCCGAGGAGGAGACGGAACCGCCGCGGAAGCGTCGGTCCATTGAGGTGTCCCCGATCCCGACTCCACCGGTATGTTATTTGAATTACTTTTTGTTTGATTTATTTTTAGAGTTTGAAAATATAATTTGATAGATAATATAGTTTTATAATAGAAATTTATAGAATATATGATTGATAATATAATTGAATATAATTTGATTAATATAGTTTTATGATTGAAAATAGATTTTTTTATTTATTTATATATTATAATGTTTTTTTTTAGTATATAGTTTGATAGAAGAGAATATAATTGTAATTTGATAGAATATAATACATAGAAAAAAATTACAATTGAAAGACAATTAAAAACATTAAAATATATTATAATAAACTACATAGAAATAAATTTAAATTGAAAGAAAATAAATACATTAAAATATAATAAATTATAATAAAATACATAAAAATAAATTGAAATTGAAAGAAAATAAAAACATTAAAATATAATAAATTATAATAAAATACATAGAAATAAATTTAAATTGAAAGAAAATAAAAACATTAAAATATATTAAATTATATTAAATTATAATATAATAAATTATAATAAAATACATTTCATAATAACAGGCAGGGAGGCTCATGAGGGGGGACGGTACCCTCCGACCTGTTACGTTCGCCGATCAGGCAGCGGTCAGCCAGATTCCAGAGAGGACGGTACCCACAGTTCGACAGCCACAGTCGACGATCTGCTCGCGTCTGCAGAGCGGTACCGGCAGTCGATGGGGACCCCCTGACCGACGAGCACGACACCTTCTGGTCGGGTATGCCAGGTTGGGATCCTTCTGGCGATGCGATGATGGGGTTGCAGCCTTCTTTAGAGCCCCCTGAGGTTTTGAGTAGCTGCATCACCGACGTAGTCGCTGGACGACGGGCCGACATGGGTAGACCTCCTACTCGTGTTCCACCCACCATCCCGGAGGCATCTTCTTCAGCCATTCCGGAGACTTCTGCTTCAGCCGTGCCGCCAGAGGCTTCTACTTCAGCCGTCCCATAGGCTTCTACATCCGGCACACACGAGCCCGAGCCTTCGACATCCGCCACACCAGCGGCGATCTCCTTGGGCTCTGCAGATGATGTGATCCCTGACGTCGTTGAGGAGGCTGACGACGGTCAGGAGGGGCAGGCTCAGGGCCAGGGGGGCCCACAGGTAGAGCCCGAGCCCATCCCTGCGCAGGCTGCCGCACCGGCTGTGCAGGTCGACCCTTTGTTGCCGCCGGGAGAGCTGCTTGTGTCTTACAGGCATCACCGTGCGTACCATGTGTGGAGAGATCCTACGGTGGAGCTGCCGCTGCTGAAGTTCCACCACCGGGCGACTTACCTGCAGCCTTTCGAGCCGTACATATTTGAGGGCCCGGGGACCTGGGTGCAGGATCTGCTCCCATCCGGCATCCCACAGCTGCGGTCCCTCCACCGTTAGTGTGTGGACGAGTTCACTTGCACGGGCTTCTTGGAGCATTGGCACCCGGAGACGAACTCCTTCCACTTTCCATGGGGCGAGATGACCATCACGCTCCACGATGTTGCGTGTCTGATGGGACTTCCGATTGATGGCCAACCCTGCACGTCACATCTGCCGGCGGGCGGTTTGGTCCCCGCCATCGCGGAGTACTACCAGCTCACCCCTGCGACTATGAAGTCGTACAGACACGCTGGCGGCCCTCCGGTGACTGGGTTTACTGCCCTGTGGCAGCAGAGACACGGGCCGCTCATCGACCCCGCCCCGAGGATGACCCAGAGGCCGCGGCTGATCCTGAGCAGATTCGGATGCGCACGCATGTGGGAGGGGGGCAGCCCGATGATGACCCTGCACAGCGTCTGTTTCTGCACAGGACCTACATGGCCATCGCTCTCGCCGCGACTTTGTTTGTGGACAAGTCACAGAGCCGGATCCCATGGAGGATATTCGGCCTCATTTGGGACATCCCACGGACGGCCACCCTTGCATGGGCTGCAGGTGCCCTCGCATGTCTCTACAGGGGCCTAGGCGAGGCTACCCGCTCAGGTGCGAAGGGCATAGATAGTTGCACGCCGATCCTACAGGTACGAGACCGTTGAATTAGAGTTTTAGTTTACAATTATTTAAATTATATGCTAACAACATATTTTTTTGTGTCAAGGCTTGGATATGGGCGTACTTCCCTCGCTTCCGAGGTGATTTCTCCAGCGACCCGGCTAGGAAGGATGACCCTCGCTTCTACGCGAAGTTCATCGGTCCGAAGCAGCCAACACGCATGAAGGACGACGCGAAGCTGAAGAAGATGTGGGAGCTGCGGGACGAGGTGGACCGTCTTACCGTCGATGATGTATGTATTCGAAACTCTATCTATATCACTTATAATTTTTAGCTGTGAATTACATCTGATTTGTTTAATTGTAGGTCCGGTGGATGCCTTTTGGGCGTGATCTGGATTTCGACGGCCAGTATCGTCAGTCCACCTACCAGGGCACCATCACCTTTTGCGGGGAGGAGGAGCCGTACATGCCCGATAGGTGCCTCCGTCAGTTCGGACGGGTCCAGGGGATCCCGCAGGCTGTCATCGCGCCGGATAAGGTCTGCCGCGACACGACCCTGAAGAACGCGCGGTACATCGTCGTGTTTTCCCCGGGCCACAACAGGTGGCGGGACCTGCAGGACGAGGGTCGCTTCTACAGGCTGGCTGAGCACAGGCGCACCAGCGAGGATTGCGAGGCCGGTGTCACTGCAGATTACTTGCCTTGGTACACGTCGCAGAGCCGGCCGTACGTGTTGCCGACCACGCCACCCCATCCCGACTCGCCGGCGCCCGTCCACCCGATCGGCATGGACCCATGGGTGGACCTCCCTCAGCCTCCCGTCATCCCTCCGGCGTTGGCGGCCCGCTTGCACGAGATGGAGGGCTATTGGAGGGCCCTGTCTACCGACCCTCGCCTTGAGGAGCTATTAGATGAGGTGACGGGTATTTTGGATCATGCTGTACGCCATCCTGTAGACCAGTGATGTACTTTTGCAGTTTCTATCTTGATATTATACTTTTATATTACGGATTTTGTATCTATCTCTATATTTCTATTAGACTCTTCTCATTTCTTCAGAGTCATATTGAACGTAAACATCAAAAAGGAAAACGTTAATATGATAAGGTTGCCCGATAACGAAAACGAAAACGTTAATATGATAAGGTCGAGGGCTATTTGTGTATGTTGTTTATAATGTTTTCCTGCATATTTTGGCTAGGGTTTTAGGGTAAGGAAACTGCACGTCCTTAAGGACGTGCAATTTCCTGACCCTAAAACCCTAGCCTACCCAAACCCTAAAACCCTAGGCAAACCCTAAACCCTAGCACGTCATTAAGAACGTGCTAGGGTTCTGCTTACAATTAACGCAACAGTGCCTATTTGAAGCGATAAAGGACAGCTTCATTCCGCACTCCAAAACAAAGTCCGACCTCTTTCAATATATTCTTTCGCCGTTAGAATCGTTATGGCCGAGCCGCAAAGCAATCATCGTCTCCAAGTATCCCAGGTACGGATAGGTTTCGTAGAGTCAACATATTTCGTATTCCTTCCGTTTTGTTCATATTTCCAATTATGTGAATACAGTTTCGAGACTTTACATCTGAGTTCTCGGACCCAAGGGTTTGGAATGACCGTGACGAAATGGTTACGCATTTCAAGGACTTGGGTCGGAGACACTGCATGATTTTAGTAATCAAGCGGTCTTGGACGGGGGCGTCGAATCGTCCATGCGGGGTTCTCCTTGCTTGCGAGCAGTTTGGGGAGTACCGACCACGCGGGAGGAAGCTCCGGAGCACACAGTCGAAGATAAGTGGTTGTCCATTCTCTCTACATGGACACGAAGCTCCGCCGGGTCAGTGGCGCATGACGGTAACCCATGGTGTTCATAACCACGGGCTTTTCACGAGCTTGGCGGCTTTGACATCACCGATCGGCGATACTGCTTTCCCGGAACTCAAAACGTTACTATGCAATCACTTGGAGGATCACGCCGTTCTGTACGCCGGTTGTTATACGAGAGAGTACCCATTCCAGCAGTTCGTCGACTACCAGAGATGGGCCGGAGCCACACATGGTGATAGGAGACGGTGGATAGAGCTACCCATCATGGGTTTAGTATTTGCGACGGTATATCAGATTCCTCTCGTCGTCCTAGCTTGGCATCATCCGTTCACATGTCTCCTCATGATCTCGCCGACATCTGCTAACAACCCTCCCCAATCAGCAACTCTTGGTGTAGCCTGCATCGGAAACCAAGACCATTTTGCCGCGGTACGACTTCAAACGTCTTTTTTATTACTTATTCATGCTTTTCATACATATGTCAACACTCTAACTCTAAATTTTTGTTCTCATAGATCTGGTTGCGTCCTAACGCTCCTCTTCCGCCGCCTCCACTAGAATGGGTCGAACATCATCATCCGAGCGTCGAAGGATGGGATGCTCCGTTTCAAGCTCAGATTGAGAGATTTAGAGCCTTGCGTGCCGAGTCCGGCCGTCCTTTACTATTTTCCTAGATTGTATTCCACAACTTTATTAAAATTATGAATTTAAACCTTTTTTTCCGTTCCTTGTAACGTTATTCGCATATTATACGAATGAAAACCTTAACAATTCTTGTGTTCTGTTTAATTTGACCCTAAATCCATCAAATCCACTAGCTAACACACAATTTTATCAATTAACATTACAAAACCGTCGGAAAACCTAAACCCTAACCCTAAACCCTAAACCCTGCAAAACCCTAACTAGGGTTTGCACGTCCTTAACAACGTGCAAGCATTGCACGTCCTTAAGGACGTGCTTGCACATTGTTAAGGACGTGCAAGACGTTTTTAGCGGACGTGCACCGTCCCAGACTTGCACGTCCTTAAGGACGTGCAAATCTTTAATCCGGATTTGCAGTGTATATAGTGACACCCAATTTATTTTAGCCTTTTCATGAGCCGACGGTTTCTTCCTCCTCCATGTATATAGGGGTTTCTTCGTATATATTTAGGTTTTTACTCGGAGTATAAGTAGAAAGCTGTAGTAGGTTTTTCAGATTCAAGGTCGCCTGTGGGCGAGAGAAGCCGTCGAGATCAGCAGAGCAGGGCGACTGGCGAAGCACGAGGATTGCTCCGGGCGAGGGCTGCTGCACCGACATCGATACTGCTCGGGCTTCGTTGGTGTTGCTGCGGGCAAAGGCGAATACCGCGAGACATAACAGTAAGTTTCTCCTATTTTAGGCCTGATCTTTTATCAATACTTCAATAATTCGAGATTGATGAATGTTAATACACGTACGTTATTCAATATTCATTGCAATTGGATTGATGTCAGGTCATTGAGTGCTATCGTTGGGCAAACGCTAAGGCATAAAGTTTCTCAACTGTTACTGCTTCTCTCTCCCGTCGCGGAAACAAACAGGCTCAAATTATTCTCCTTTTTCAGATCTTTCACTAATAGAGGTGAGCTTCGTTATCCAATTTGCTCTGTTTTTTTCTTTTCGATTTTGTTTTTTAGCTGTCCAAGACGTGACTCAGTTTGGATTGGAATTGATCGGCTGGGGTTTTTCAGGTAGCAGGCTCTAAATCCTATATTTTTCATACTCAATGGTTAGAATGAATCTATTGAGAACTTATGATAACATTGCATAATGCAACTGCCTTGTTCTTATGCTGAATAAGTAATGCAAGTTTGACCTGCGAGATTTAGGAAATTCAAAATGGAGTTTTTGTGTAACTTTTGTTCTGTTGATTATTGATGTCATTTTCAGATTTCTTCATGAAGGTTGCTCGACTATAGCTTGTGGACAACCAACAATTGAATTAGAGATCAAAGGCTCAACCGGTCTGATGCCTGCTAGCAAGTGGGCAGTCCGTTTCGACCTCGATCACTCGGATACCACCTTCAACGAGTTCGACGCTCGCCAACCACACCGCCTCTGCTTCAACGGGTTTCAGGGTTTGTGTTCTCCTAATCATAATTTAAAATTTTATGATTGTGTCATAGTTATTTTTCTATTTTTTTTTCTTATCTTTTGTTTTGCAGATTAGTTGGCGAGAGCTATATATATCTTCCCTCAATCATTCGATAACCCATAATAAGTTTTTTGTTCCTTCTTCGATTTTACATTCTTTGATTAATCAATTTGTTTGTTGTTTTAGATATATATCCTTTCTCATATTTAGCATTGAATTTAACGTGTTCATCTATTCTTTCTATTGTTTAACTTTATCATAGTTAAAAAATTTATACCTACATCATATTTATTTTTCTAATTCTTATATTTTTTTTTTTGCATATTTAAATAATCCTACGATTGAAACTTCATTTTGTAACTTCATTTTAGGGTAAGGAAAATATATTCAATTTTCATTGTCAACAATATATGGTATGTTCAAATTCAGTGTATTTTTTAATTATTTATTTTGGATGATTACTTTTTATTTTATTTTGTGGATTACTATTTTATATATTTAATTTTATTTTTTAATCAAGTTCATTTATTTGTAAAGAAAGACATTTATCTTATAAGGAGTCTATTATATTAATTTAATCATTTCATTCATGTCTATAAATACAAGTCTGATAAATAATTTATTAATCGATATCTATCATCTATATATCGATCTATACACGGAGTCCATAATATCTACTATTTACTAAACAATTTTGTTTTACTTTATTGGAGTTTGATTATGCATTTTTTTATCATATCAATATACTTTTATTTATAATAATTACAGGTTATTTACATAATTAGAAAAAGTAAACAAATTACAAGCTCCATCGCTAAGCCATTCGAAATAGCAAAATCAGTTGTTTTAGTTTTCTTTTAAAAAATTCAAGAGTTTAATTATCTAATATCTCCGTATTATTTTGATTAGAGTTTAAGGTTTTTTCCATTAAGAGTTTAATCATCTAATATATTTTCATTAGTTATTTTTTCTAGGTTTTCATACCATTTGGAGTAAGCAATGTGAATATGATAAATACGAGAATCTAACTGCACATAACAAGAACATTAAATAGAATGCATATTTAATGTAATTTGATTTTATTGTTTTGTATTATTTTATTTTCAGTTATTTAATAACATTTTTTTTATCATATTCCATTAAATGTTTGAGCATGATAGAGATTTATCAATAATTTGAATAAATATATTTAAAACCAATGAAAAAAGACATTATAAAAGTTTTAATAATAGTAGTAGTAGTAATTTTTGTGAAATGAATCTTTTAATTTTACCGATTGATTTTTTTAATTAAATTTCATGATGTGACTGTATTTAGATATATACATATAAAACTTACATGCACAACAATATGAGATCCTAACCCCTAGCAATTACAACAAAAATACACACAAGTATTTGATCTTATTTTCGTTAATAAGAACCAAGCATATATAACTTTAATATGTTAAGATTCAAATTTATTGAACCATGCCCCGTGCGTAGCACGGGTATGCTCACTAGTTTGCTAAAAAGAAAGATGTGCTATGATATGTTGTTACTAATTGATAAGGATTGCAGTTATGTGCAAAAATAATAGGAAGCTTATTAATTACATTAGTGTTCCCGTGGTTTCACCTATGCTAGGTTTTTCTTCTTCTTCTCTATATGTATTAGTTAGTGATCCATAGTATATCGTATGAAAAGTATTTTTCAACAGAGCTAGATTAGATTGCCCATAATGACAAATAATAAAGACAAATGATAAAGGTAAGACACTCAGCTCATAGAGAAGAATAATAGGAAACTTTGAAAAAAAGGTACGTTAAATATTATTTATTTATGCGTTTGTGCGATTCATTTCAGTTTGATTGAGTTCGATCAATCAATTGATGATGAAGTTCATTAATCACGTTTGTGCGGATTAGTTTAATTTCGATCGTTTTGATTGAGTTCAATCAACTGAGTTTTTTTTGACAATAATAATTACAGTAATAATCTAAATAAACATGATACACACACATATAACTATTTTAAACTAAAAAACTGCCCGCACAAGGTGCGGGTACTAAACTAGGTATATATATATAGGCAGAGGCGTTAGTATTTGCATTGCCCACCTCACCTTACCTGGATCTCTTTTTGTATTTCTCCCTTCCAACTTTGTCAAGGAAACAATTCAAGCAATTGGTTGTGAATTGTGATCGATGGCCGCCAGGTTATTTGGAAACCTCTTATCAACGTTGTTCCTCGGTGCCCTTTTATTAGTCTTCATTCTCTCAGGTAAATTAATTATATATATTTATAGTTAATTAGTAATTAACTAATTAAATGCTAATAATTATGACGTGAGTGGGGATTTGAGTACGTTGTGATTAATTTGGCTCCGGTAAATATATGTTAAAGGGGTGGAGGGTTCACATGGGCATCATGGACATGGGAGGCACAACAAGCGCCTATGCTGTTCGTGTTCGGAGACTCGTACGCCGACACCGGCAACATCAACAAGGCCGTAAGGGCACTTCCAGGCTGAAAGTCCCCTTACGGCATCACCTGGCCCGGCCAACCATTCGGCCGCTTCTCCGACGGCCATATCCTCACTGACTTTATAGGTGCGTTACAAATATTATACTAGTACCCTAAAAAACATGTAAAAAGGGTACATAATGCATTTGGGATCCATGTTTAAAGGCCCACACAAAACCACACCATTTTTGTTCCTTTTCGAACCTGCTTTCCTCTCACTTAAGTTTATTTACATTACAACATACTCCTCCATCTTCCCTTTCTGCGTGTCTACATATCCTTTTTCTGCCTTTTATTTACCAATTAGTCACCGATTACATCATACAGTCATACACTCATACTCCCCCTAGCTAATCCCTTAGCCTCTAATTTATATTATTTGATTTTTTTTGGCGTATTTTAATTTTTAGATAGTAATTTCATTTAATATATTAACTTTTTTTAATTAAATAATTTTTTTTGCAATAATTTTTTACTTTTTATTAACAAATACTCCCTCCGTTCACTTTTATTTGTCGTTTAGTATTCGTGCACGTTTTTTTAGGATGATAAAAACTATATAAAATATTAATTTTTTAATTAAATATTTTTAATAATCTCATACTTTTTAGTAATAAGTATGATATTATTAAAAAAAATTATTAAATTCTGTGGTTTACATTTTTTATCTTTTTAAAAAAACTTATGAAATATTTCTATGGTTTAAATTTTCACAAAAATGAAGTATATTTTATTCATATATAAAAAGTTAACTATATACTCTGAAAAAACTAATTATAACTAAAAACATAAAAAGAGTATAGTATAATATAATTAAACCTAAATTAAAGAAGAAGTTTTTTTGAGGGGGATAGGATGAATCATGAGTTAGAGAGGAATCATTAATCATTAGAGTTTATTTAGTGAATTTTGAATACTCAATTCAATTTTGACCTTTTGAAACTATAACTTCGAATTAAACCAAACTAGTACGATCCCCGCGTCATGGCGCGTTTTTTTAAAACTAAAATTTTATACATAAAAATATTAATAAATGTTAAGAAAAAAATCATAAAAAAAAACTTTATAAAAAATGTATCGTATAATTATCTCATAAAATTATTTTTAAAAAATCTTATGTAAAGTATAATACATAAATATAGATATTTTAATTTACTCAGTAATAATAATATCAATATCATTATAACATTGTTTAAATGATATGTGTCATGATCAATAGTTATTTTCAATGTTTTGAATTAAGCTCAATAGTTAGTAAATAAATTTAAGTTAAGTCCAATAGTTATATTAGATTAAATTCAATGTTTTGAATTAAACACAATGGTTAGTAAAATTAAAGAAAAAAGAGACTTAAAATAAATGGAAGAAAAAAGGAGAATTAAAGAAAATATAAAAAAAATGTGATTGGTTAAGACTTCTAAAATGCCTATAAGATTGACACATCATCCTAAATCCTTCTAAATTAAGAGTTTATTATATATAGCTATAGATAGTTAGTAAAATTAAAGAAAAAAAGAGAATTAAAGGAAAAAGAAGAAAACAAAATAGAATTAAAGAAAATCAAAGAAAAATGGCAAAAATAATGGTTGGTCGATACTCCTAAAATTCCTCTAAGTTTGACACATCATCCTAAACTCTTCTAAATTAAGAGTTTATATAGATATAGATGGTTAGTAAAATTAAAGAAAAAAGAGACTTAAAAGAAATGGAAGAAAAAAGGAGAATTAAAGAAAATATAAAAAAATGGAAAAAAAAAATATGATTGGTTAAGACTTCTAAAATGCCCCTAAGATTGACACATCATCATAAACTCTTCTAAATTAAGAGTTTATATAGATATAGATAGTTAGTAAAATTAAAGAAAAAAGAGAATTAAAGGAAAAAGAAAAAAAATAGAATTAAAGAAAATCAAAGAAAAATGGCAAAAATAATAGTTGGTCGAGACTCCTAAAATTCCTCTAAGTTTGACACATCATCTAAACTCTTCTAAATTAAGAGTTTATATAGATGGATAGTAAAATTAAATAAAAAAGAGAATTAAAGGAAAAAGAAAAAAAAATAGAATTAAAGAAAATCAAAGGAAAATGGCAAAAATAATGATAAGTCAAGATTCCTAAAATTCCTCTAAGTTTGACACATCATCCTAAACTCTTCTAAATTAAGAGTTTATATAGATTGATTTGATCTGGTGTATTTTTATTGGGCGGGATGATTTTTTTTAATTAATTGATTCATAATTAAAAAAAATTATATCTAGTCTAGCTCTTAAATTTTGGGTTCAATTCTTAAAATATAGCCATAAAACCGGCCATCCAAAATTGACTTGATGTATGATATTCTCTACCATTGATAAAAACATATAATTCATTATTTATATACGTTTTTTTATAATGCCACTCCACAAAATAGTGACCAGATAATAGGAACTAAGATTGAGGCCGATTGAAAGGAGTTAAATGTTTTCTAACGTGCACGAATTATTGATCGATGACAGCTAAGTTTTTGGGGTTGAAGTCGCCGATCCAGTACTCAAACAGGAAATTGGGGTCCGACAAGGTCAACCATGGGGTGAATTTTGCATTCGGAGGAACTGGTGTGTTCAACACAACGGCCACCATCGCATTCGGCCTACCGAACATGACCACCCAGATTGACTTCTTCCAGCATATGCTCTCTGGGAACGACATTGTCCACATTGACCACGACCTCACCCACTCTATCGCCTATGTTTCCGTTGTCGGAAACGACCACAACACTTTCCTTAGCACCGGTGGCACCGTTCAGGTATGCACCATCAAACCCACCCTTAATTAATTAATTTATTAATTATATATATATATATAGCTGATATTGATTTCTATTCTATTAATATCTAATATCTAATATAATACTAAAACAAATGTTGATGATGTCACTTGACAGTTTTTAAATACTACGTAAAAGTCTGATTCCGCCAAAAAAAAAAAAAAAAAAAACCAAAACGACATCGTACACTAGAAGCGATAAATCGGTCAACCCGATATTGATCGATATATCGATCATTGACCTAATAAATAGCGTTGACCGATATTATCCAACCGATACACCGATATCGTATCATGTTCTAAATATCTCCGATATATCGTCGATATATCAGCCGATATATCCGATATTTAAAACATTGACCGATATTATTCAACATGGGCCATTAGTTTGTTTAGTTCAGTTTGTTTGCTTTTTATTCGTTTAGTTTAGTTTTTATATTTTTGTGTTTAGTTAGATGGTTATCCGTCTGCGGACAGGTTAGATTAGTTTCAAGCCAAAATTTTTCTTAACTTGTTTCGGACAGGGCCTCCGAAAACCATTAGACGGCCCTGAATTTACTAGAATTTAAGGGAAGTCAAAACACCATTTCTTCCATTTGCAGGTATGAAAAAAGGCATAATTTAGTATCTGTCAAGAAAAAAAGACATAGTTAAATAAATATTCGGTTTGTTAAATTTACCATTTCTTCCTCGTCCACTCTTGAAGTTAAGGGAAGTCAAAACACCATTTCCCTTCCCTTTGAGACTACAGTGTGAATCATCTACCCAAATTCCCCGCCCTACAAAATTATTTTGTCATTAAATTAATATTAAAAAAATATTTAGCTTCTGCATACTTAACATAACATATTCGAAGAAAAAAAATCTTAAAAAAAACGAATTATAATTTTAAAAAAAATATATAGTAAAACAACATCTTTTTAAAACTTTAAAAAATCTTTCTATAAGTTGGTTTTTTAAGATTTTTTTTCAAATATGTTATAATAAATACGTAGAAGCTAAATATTTTTTTTTAATATTATTTAATGGTAAAATAATTTTATGGGACGAGATTGTGGGGCGGGAAATTGGGGCAGGGGATTCACACTATTGAGCCTACTGGATAAGTAATAAAAATTCATGTGGAACATTCGTTGGACATTTGTGTGCCAGATGATAGAATTTGTGTATTGGGCCCAAAAACGCACAAAGCCCAAATCAAAGAGCGCATATAATGGGGCAAATAATTACTAAAAAAATTAATATTTTATAAAAATTTAAAATCCATTAAAAACGTGTTACAAAATCAAATCTATGTCTATATGAACTCTTAATTTAGAAGAATTTAGAATGATGTGTCAATCTTAGAGCTATTTTAGGAGTCTTGACCAATTATTTTTATTTTTTTGCCATTTTTCTTTGATTTTCTTTAATTCTCTTTTCTACTTCTTTTTTCTTTAATTTTACTAATTATCTATATCTATATAAACTCTTAATTTAGAAGAGTTTAGGAAGATGTGTCAATCTTAGAGGCATTTTAGGAGTCTTGACCAATCTTTTGTTTTTTGCCATTTTTCTTTGATTTTCTTTAATTCTCCTTTTTACTTTTTTTTTCTTTAATTTTACTAACTATCTATATGAACTCTTAATTTATAAGAGTTTAGGATGATGTGTCAATCTTAGAGGCATTTTAGAAGTCTTGACCAATCAATTTTTTTTTGCCATTTTTCTTTGATTTTCTTTAATTCTCCTTTTTACTTCTTTTTTCTTTAATTTTACTAACTATTGAGCTTAATTCAAAACATTGAATTCAATCTAATATAACTATCGGGCTTAACTCAGTTTTATTTACTAACTATTGAGCTGAATTCAAAACATTGAATATACATATTGATTATGACATATCACATTTAAGCAATGTTATAATGATATTGATATTATTATTACCGAGTAATTTAAAATATCTATATATATGTATTATCCTTTACATAAGATTTTAAAAAAAATTCTGAGATAATTATAAGATACATTTGTTCTAAAGTTTTTACCTTAATATTTATTAATATTTTTATATATAATATTTTAGTTTTAAAAAAACGCGCCATGACACGGAATCGTACTAGTGACCTTTATTTCTGAATGAAGGTAGTATAATTTCCAATTTGATAAAAATATATGTTAAAAAGTCAAACATCTTAAAATTTGGATACGAACTGAGACGAATTAAAGAGGAAGATAGCTCAACTATTGTTGGACTAACTTTTTTTGGGCCAACTTTCAAAAAAATAATTTGTTGGACTTATTTTTCCTAGCCAAACACTTGTAAAATCTGCCTACATGTCTAAATTTGCTCCATTGTTTCTCTTACTCTCTTTTATCGGTTTTTCTATCCTATGCCCCAAGGGCATAGGATAAGAGCTTACTAATAGAAAGATTTTTCAAATTTAAAAGATTTTAGCCATTTTTAATAATGCTTTCCTAGGGTCTATGCATCCAAATATAGAGAATATTTTCCAAAATGGGTTACTTATCCTATGTCATTGGGGCATAGGATAGAAAAACCTCTTTTTTTTAATCAATTCCTCCTTTTGTTTTAAAAAAATTATTATTTTTTCTCATTTGTTTCGAATTAATTTCTGCTATTGCCCTTTTAATCCGTCAATAACAAAAAAAAATACATTTTTTGTAATCGATAAATTTTAAATTTCTTTTGGATTCTTAATGTATAGTATTTCATAATCATATTTTTTTCGGTCACCTAACTTTAAAACACTAGATTCACCACTGGATATGAGGAAATATTATAAAGTTCATTTTGGTTTGTAGCTAACAATGTAATAACTCAATCATTATACCATCATTTTGCAGGACTTACCGACTTTTAACATGCAACGCCTTTTAGGACTGGGTATTAGGAAGATCCTGGTGACAAGTTTGCAACCACTAGGTTGTGTCCCACAGAAAACCATCGCCAACTCATTCAAGCAGTGCAATGCCACCTTCAACTCTTCCGTGCAATTCCACAACCTACTCCTGCGCAAGGCGGTGGCCAACTTGAATAATCAGACCATCGGGACTCCCATTCACATCCTAGATCTCTACGACTCCTTTTTTACTGCCTTTCAAACAAAGAATGCTCGTTCAGGTAAACAATCCATTTTATATATAAAGTTTGCATCTGGATGTATATGTGGGTGTGTGTGTGCGCGCGCGTGTGTGTTTGTTTATTGATATGTTTGGCATGCTTATGTAGGAGGTTTGGAGTTTGAAACTCCGCTGAAGCCATGCTGCTTTGGAATTAACTCGAATTCGAGTTGTGGGGATGTGGATGCTAATGGTAACAAGTTGTACACATTGTGTGACGACCGTACATCTGCATTCTTTTGGGATTCATATCACCCCACACAGGAAGGATGGAAAGTAGTTTATCCCCACATCAAAGCCACTCTCAAGCAAGTAATTTATTGATTGTCATGATTAACAAAATGTCATTCATTTCCAAACCAATTGAAGAGGATTACAATTTCATTTTATTAAGTTCTTGGCGCGTGATTTTTTTTAAGATTTTTTTTTAATTTTGTAATCTGGAGTATATGTTATGCACAAATGTAATAAAATTTTAATGAATGAAGTGATCAATAACAATGCATGTGACATCATGTAGGTTGTGATCTAATTTGTTTTCAAATTGTTTATTATACGATCAAACACAATAATATAATAAACCCAACAAATTAATAAGTTTTTGTTGATGTAAACAAAGAGAGAAAGTAGATGCAAGAAGAAGAAGAAATTGAATTCTTGATTTGAGAATATATTCAGTACACGTTGTTACAATCTGAAAGGGTAACCCCTATATATATAGACGAGGCAAGCATAAATTGTCTTCTAACTAACTAACACTACTGCTAACTAACACCCCCGCAAGTTAGAGGTGATTCAACCTAGTGAAGATTGGACACACCTTAGGAAGAACTGAGGTATCTAAATATCCTTGCAACTTGCAAAGACTTAGTAGAAATATCAGCTAATTGTGCACGACTATGAATATGCTGAAGAGATATAAGACCAGCTAGCAATTGAGAACGAACATAGTGACAATCCAACTCAATATGTTTCGTTATTTTGCGATATACGGGGTTCTTTGTAATATAGATCGTCGCCTGACCATCACATTTGAGAGGGATAGGCTCAATATGAGGCACTTCAAGCTCAAAGAGGAGACGAATAAACCAAGCAAGTTTAGTAGTGACACTGCACATGGATATGTACTCAACTTCAGCAGAAGATAACGAAATAGTGGCTTGCTATTTGGACTTCCATGAGATAGGGAAAGAGCCCAATGTGATGTAATAGCCACTAACTGATCATCTTTTCGTAGGACAAGAGGCCCAATTTAATCTGCATCACATGAATCTTGAAGATCGAAATTATCAACATTGTCTAGTAACAGACCTAGATGTTCTTTGAAGATAAATGAATACATGGAGAGTAGCTTTCAAATGGGCATCTGTTGGAGCTTGCATAAATTGGATGAGGTGCTGAATTATGAAAGAAAGATCTGGGTGTATATTTGTGAGAAAACTCGGCTTGCCACAACCTTTCTATAGGGAATAGGATCAAGCAAAGGAGTGCCAGTAGAAACATTGAGCTTGATGCTAGGATCAGGGGACTCGAAGGTGACTTGGAGGAAGCGGGAGGGAAATCCGCTATGAGTTCCTGAATGAACTTCCTCTGTGTCATTATAATCCCTTTGGGAGAAGACAAAAATTCAATGCTAAGGAAGTAATTCAGTGTGCCCTAATCCTTGATATTGAATGATTGATGTAGAAAGTTCTTAACATTCTCAATCTCAGAATAATCATCACTAGTAATGAGAATGTCATCCATATATATGGCCAAGAAAACACAATGTCGAGAGCTCTTTTTGTTAAAAAAAAAGAATAGTCATTGAGAGATTGACAATATCCTTGAAGATTAGTGCATCAAACAACTTACTATACCATTGCCTAGAAGCCTGATTTAATCCATATAAAGACTTGTTTAAACGACAAACCTTGCTTGGGAACACATGCTACAACCAAGGGGCATCTTCATGTACACCTCAGTGTCAATGTCCTCATGTAAAAATGTATTGTTGATGTCTAATTATGAAAGATGCCATCTGTCTAGAAAGTATCCGACTTGCCCTCCATGCTAATCACCAAATTGTGAGTACCCTGTCTCATTTTGCTTTTTCTGGTCTCATTGAGGACAATGTTTCATTTAAGTATGGGGTGGGGTGAACTTCACATTTGGTGTACTATTTGTGTCTTTTTTCATTTTGTTTTTCGTTTCTATTTAGAGTCTGCACTTTTATTATTATCGTATTTGTCATGTGTATATCTTGTTTCATGTATATATTTTTATCATGGGTCATGAGTCTTGCTTCTTTTGAACTTTTGGACCTCAATATGATTCTAGAATGTTGTGGTGGTTGGAATATTTGATGATTGCTTGAGCATTGAGCTGCTGCCTTATTTGACTAGATAACATGTATATCCTCTCGCTCGATTATGTGTATATCTCGCCTCATACTTGGATACTCGAGCTTGTCACCGCATTATTGGGTTTATGTGCACAAATTGAAATATGATTGAGGCAGTTTGTCAGCCCATTTATCCTGACCTACCCTTGCATTTGACCATCTGCTTGAAGCCTTCTGAGCCTTAGAAGTTTGTTTCTTTGGTAGCTCCACAAGATTTTCATAGCCCGCTATTTGCCTTTACCCAATCCGGGATTTTTGGTCATGATAGTGTGTTTAGTTGTGTGGATGTGCTTCAAGTATGAGATGATTTCTCTTGATTGTGATTGAAAAAAGAAAAAAAAAAAGAGAAAGAGAAAAAGTCTTGGGATAAGAGGAGGATAAAATTCACTCTTGTGCAAAAGTCAAGAAAGAAAAAATACGGTTAGTAACCGATCCTGCTTGTGGAGAATAAAATTCACATAAGGAGGAAGAAGTGCAAAGTGAGATGGCCAAGACACTTAGTAACCGGGTGCATTCATCACAAATGTTTGTATTCGCGTAAAACGGTGTCGAGGCTAGAGAGTGAAGAGAAAAAGTTGTTGTGATGGAGCTTGTTTGATGGATTGGTATGAATTTGATTCTTTGAAGTTGGTGTTTCTTTCGGTTGTTCTCGCATGATCCTTTTTCCCGGATTTTAGCACCAAATGACCTAAATTTTTCCATACCTAACTGTTTCTGTCTTAGCCCCATCATAACCTTATAAAGTCCTCATGATTTTGTTGTGTGCACAATTCTAAGCATTTGAGATTTTTTAGATTGTTCAGGCGTTGGAGATTTAGGCACATTCGAGCTTTGTGGATGATGGAGTCCCCGGAAACGGCGCCAAAAACTTGATAGGCTAAAACCTACACCCACAAGTGTATGGTGTTCAGTTGTAGTAAACAAGTGTCGTATCCACAAGGACCGGAGGAGTATCGATTGTAATTTCGATCTAGTTCGACCAAGTTTAGAATAAACGACAAATTTTTGAGTTTATGTGTATAAAGTAACCAAGAAAATCGATTAAGTGTTGAGAAATATATATAGAGAAGGCGTTCTAGGATTAAGGATTTACTAACAATGCATCATCAATAGGCATAAAATATTTTCTCGCTCAAGTGATTCCAAAATCAAATTGTGGAGCTAGGTTATCTAAGGTAATCGCGCATCACCTTTCGAGTTTAGTGCGAATGTGCCTAAATTGGTTAGCAATTCTCCTTTCGGGCTCAAGCAACCGATTTAGGCCCTTTAAGTTCGTAGAGTTTTAGGCAATAATCATACTAACTTCGCCTTTCGGCTCTGAATAATATCGAAATTGCCTAGAACATCTATAACAACCTATAAATCCTCAAGAAGTTTAATTTCACTTTCGATCAATAAACTTCGGGTTTAATCGTGTAGTTCTGATGGATCCTAATCGCCTTTCCGTCTCAAATCACCATCTAAATTCCAATTTAGGTTTCTCGTCTTTCGATTTCAAACCCAAAATAGGATCTAATCGACTCGCATCAATCAGAATAAGCACAACATGATTAAACCACAATCTAATTCAGAAATCATTAGAGAGATACTAAGAACAAGCCTATTTCCGCATTGTCGGGACAATCCCAACCCTAGAACAAGAAATCTAGCAAATCATGGAGAAGTTTCATGCTTGATTCAATCATAGAAGGCAAGATAAACATTGGATAGCAGAAACAACAACCGAAAATTACCAGACTTTGATGAATCGAACAAAAGTATCTTCAAGAATCTCCAATCTCCCAAAGCTTCCATATAGCCCTCAACAATGTCAGATTTTCGGCCTTAGTAACCTCCCAAAAACGTCCCTTAAATACCCCCTCCATAAAAAAAAAAACAGAATAAAAAAGGTTCAGGTATGGCACTCGAGCATAAGACATCTCGAGTGTCCAAGGCACTCGGCCGAGTGTCTGGGTTTTGGCTAGTTTTGAGGGACACTCAAGCCTGTAACTGGTCGAGTGTCTGGAGCCCTCGGCCGAGTGGGTGTTTTTCCTCGCTTCTAAGGACCACTCGAGCATACAACTACTCGAGTTCACAATTACTCGACTGAGTGTCTGGGCTTCCTTACTTCTTTGTCTTTTGCCAAGCTCGTCACAATTCCGGTGATCCACATCCTTGATTCCGTCCCTCCTAGTTCATCTTTGACGCCTTCCGAGTGCACCGAAAAGCCTCGAAGCTTGTCATTCTCCTTTAGCTCTCTCATTGACACCAAAACCACTCAAAAGCACCTGAATCATAGCAAACGAGCGGTAGACACCGATTCCACCAAACTAAACCAAAAAGGGCCAAAAATATATATAATACTTAACTCAAAGGCTCTAAACCCGATGCAAACATGTCCTATAATCATCGTTAAATAGATGCTATCACCATCCTTTCTTAACCGCAATAACAACCAAGCTTTGAATGGTAGTGAGTTTGGCAACAAGGGAAAAAGTCTTTCGATAATCAATGCATGCCTTTTGTGATGTGATCCGGCCTCTTCCGATGCATGCTCAATGTTTCAGTCATAAAATGGGCTATATTAGTCCGATGGAAGTCCATGAGTACTTGTTGAAAAGTTATTTCGAAGGGCTACATCTTTTATGAAGACCAAAGTGCAGAAATCATCCAAGAACAGGTCTGAAATTGGAAACAATTTAGCATTCCGAAATCTGGACAGTTTTTCCAATGCATTGAATGCTGTCGGAATAGATGAGATGTATCGAAGGTGATACGGGGTTAGCCGTAGGATGGCCCGATCTTCGACAATCAAACAAGAGATAACAAGAACGGAAGCAAAAGACTCAAAGACTCGATGAACAATACGCAAGACTCAAAATTGATAACAAAGACACGACCGACAGTGGACTGATTCGAACTAAAATAGAACCAGATAAAGACCCCAGGCCTCCTAAGAGGGTAGGAACCAAATACCAACGACTATAAAGCCCGCCTCTACAACCTTACACAACCAAGCGGACAACTTGGAGGCACAAGGAGGGAACTTGTGATTACCTGGATCACCAAGCTCTCGCGAGGTTGACGAACTCAAAGCAAACCAAGTTAGATCTATAACCAATTGTTGCAATCGACGAGCCACGCTTCGAGTCGATTGACTTTCTCTCAATTGTGTTTCACACAAACTGAAATTTTCATAAAAGAAACGTCTCCGGTTTACAATGGATCAGCCGTCAATATATAACCTAGGGCTGATTTAGATGGAAAATAATAATTAAAATAATAATTAAAAATAACTTAAAATAACATAATTAATTAAGGGTCTTAAATTAACACATGGAATAACAACTTGAAAGATTTCAAGCCAATTTGGCCAAAGAAGAATCGGCGTCCATCAGCTTCCGCATTCCAGCAGCAGCGTCGCGCACGCCCGCGCGCCTAGTCCGCACGCCCGCGCACTTTGCTTATTCCCGTCTACAAACAGTGACAGCTCCAAGATGTTGATTTTCGGCCAAGCTCTAGGTAGAATCCGGAAAAATCTTTAACAGCAAAGTTGTAGATCTCTTCGTCCTCGTTCCGACAAGGTATGACACGAATCAATCCGATCAATATTGAATCCGAACGACTCATTTTACTGAGACGTCGAAAAGCTGTCAAACGGCTGAACGACTCTAAAACGAACGACCCATCAAGCTTGCACCTTTGAACCTTCTCTCATGGTGGAGCCTTCTTCTTTCTCTTGAGGATGACAACATTCTCATGAGCTCGAATCATAGGTCCATACCCAAGTATAGGTGTGTCCGAAGGTGTCTTGGATGGTCCCGCATCATTCCCCCTTTCTTGAAAAGGATTCGACCTCGAATCCAAGGTCGCATAAGATTCCGCAAATGCATCCACACGAGCTCCTGGATCGAATACCTCATGCCAATTGAAACTCCTCTCGAGGCCGATTGTTGTAGGGGTTGACCACTTTTGGAAGGATTTGATCTTGGTTTCGCCAACTTGTAGAACGTTAGAGTTTTCTACAAAACCAAGAAAAGAAACTTTATAAGTGCATAATTTATACTTCATATCATCTTCATGATGTTCTAACATAATATGCACTTTAGGATGTTCATTGATTTCTAAATTTCCATCCAATGCTAGCAAGTTTTCATCCTTTTTCAAGGCTGGATTTCCAATTAATTCAAGGCTAGCAATAGTAGAAGAATTTTCACCATCAATGATCATATTACTAACTATGCCTTTTTTTATGCATTTAGTATGACACAACTCTTCACTTTGATTATCATTACAAGGCTTAGGTTGAACACTTAAAACCTTACGATCAATCAAAGAATCGTCTTGCTCAGAGTCAATGCAAACATTATCATCACAGACAAGTAAATTAAGATCTTGATCATTATTAACATGCTCATCATTTTCACCACTAGAATTTTCAGATTCATTATCGCCTAGGTGATTAATCATGAGAGGCTTCTTATTTGGGCAATCCTTTATAACATGTCCTCTACCTTGGCATATAAAGCAAGGAATGTACATAGGTGTAAGAGTAGAAGAGTTAGGATTACTCCCTTTAGGGCCAGTAGATGCCCCAGACGAATCACATCTGTTCCAAGGCGCTTTGCCTTTGTCGATGGGCTCCTGAGGCATTCGGCCTTCACTCCTCCCTTGGGGTTGGCTTGCTTTCTCCCTTAAGCCGCCATCAAACCTCCTTTGGGGCTGCTGCACATGGCTTTGGTGCCACCTTTGGGGTTGCTCACTCGACATTCTACCACCTTGGCTCCTGTATCTAGCATTCCTTTCTACTTTCATAGCTAAATGTAACAAGTCAGTAGGAGTAGAGTAAGGAAAGCAATCAATGTCATGAGCTAAGGCGGGATGCAAAATCCTAAGAAACCTAGCATTTGTATCCTCATAAGGTTCTACGACATTAGCTCTAGCCATGGTGTCTTGCATAAGATTAAAAGTTTTCTCAACAGTTTTGCTACCTTGCTTAAGATTTTCTAATCGTTGTCTAAGCGCTCTAGCATAGTGTTGGGGAACAAAACTACTTCTCATAAGTGCTTTTAATTAAGTCTAAGAAGCAACAGGCGGATCAAGGGCTCTTCTTCGTTCTTTAGCTAGATTATCCCACCAAATTAAAGCAAATCCGGTGAATTCTAAAGAAGCTAATTGCACCTTTTTATATTCAGAGAAGTTGTGACAATTCCAGATTTGATCCATTTTAGTTTCCCAATCAATATATGCATCTGGATCGTTGTTACCATAAAATTGAGGGATCTTTACCTTTACCTTACCTATGTCATCTTGCGCAGGCTCTCTAGGTGCTCGAAAGTGGTATCGACCTCCTCTAACATTTCGTCGAAGACGTTGCTCCCAATGATCATCCTCTTGGAAGTCATCGCCGTCCTCTGAGAAGTAGTACTCTTCTTGTTGCCATCGTTCTTTCCCTCGTCCCTGCATATTAGCAAACACATTATTCCTACCATGTCTCTCCCTTCGTGGAGAGATGTTCTTATCAAATAAAGGTTTAGCTAAATGATGATTAAGATTAGGATTAGGGTTACGAGTATGGACTTCCCTTTCATCGCGAGGCAGATCGTTACGCCTTCGATCACCTCGGTCACCCACGGTGTGAGAACCGCTTGGCCTAGTCTCTAATGCCCTCAATCCTTCATTTATCTTAGCTATGTTCTCCATGAAGGTAATGTACCAGTCGTTGCCCTGGTTATTAGACATTGCAAATAAAGACAACAAAGAACTATGTGAAGGTTAGTAAAATATAAACAATCTCGCAAGTGTTTCGCTCGCACACTTCTCTCTAATTGGTTATGACAAGCTTATTGGGGCAATCCGCTTTGGGCAAATCAACACTCAAGCAAAGACTTAACAATCAAAAGAGAGTAATCAAGAGAAAGGACAAAGAAACACTGAAGAAAATGCTCGACACAAGCTGGGCAGAAGCTCGGAAACGGCCAAATTGACTCGACAGACACTGTACCGAGGCTGGAGGGGGTCGGTATGAGGTCGGTATGGGCACTGCAGTACGCGACACACAAAAATAGGAAAAGAAAATGAAAGAAAAGAAAGAAAAACTTGGATTTTTACCTCTTTTTGATTTAAACCCTTAGTATGGATGTTGTAGTTGCAAGGTAGGGCTTAAAAAAATTTTTTATGGTTTGGGAGGTATGTGTTTGAGACTTTCGACTAGGGCTATATGATTTCACCAAAATTGGTCATTGAAAGTTCTTGCACTAGATCTCAACAATCCCCTTTTTTTTTTTTTTTTTTTTTTTTTTTTGAAAGCTTACTTTTGCCCCTAGTGAATTTTATCCTCCTAGGACTAAGCTTTGAATGTAATCTTTTTTTTTTTTTTGACTAATGCAAGAAACTATTTATGAAATAAAGGACTCTAAAAAAATATATGCTATGGTGAAAGAAAATAAAATTTATGTAGCCCTAATGAAATATATATAGATGAAGGTTTGGCTAAATATGGTAAATAAATCTATCTATGCCTTTGATAATCTATGATAGAAAATATGAGATATATCTACCACAAATTTCAACAAATTAAATAAGGCAATTAAATAGATAAATCTAGGATAAAACAAGATAGCCAAAGATAGAAAGCAAACTAGGGTTTGGGCAAATTTGCCACCATGGGAGAAGGTTCAAAGGTGCAAATTTGCCACCATGGGAGAAGGTTCAAAGGTGCAACCTTCTTCTTTCTCTTGAGGATGACAACATTCTCATGAGCTCGAATCATAGGTCCATACCCAAGTATAGGTGTGTCCGAAGGTGTCTTGGATGGTCCCGCATCATTTGTCACCATGGGAGAAGGTTCAAAGGTGCAAGCTTGATGGGTCGTTCGTTTTAGAGTCGTTCAGCCGTTTGACAGCTTTTCGACGTCTCAGTAAAATGAGTCGTTCGGATTCAATATTGATCGGATTGATTCGTGTCATACCTTGTCGGAACGAGGACGAAGAGATCTACAACTTTGCTGTTAAAGATTTTTCCAGATTCGACCTAGAGCTTGGCCGAAAATCAACATCTTGGAGCTGTCACTGTTTGTAGACGGGAATAAGCAAAGTGCGCGGGCGTGCAGGTGGGTGCGCGGGCGTGTGGACTAGGCGGGCGGGCGTGCGCGACGCTGCTGCTGGAATGCGGAAGCTGATGGACGCCGATTCTTCTTTGGCCAAATTGGCTTGAAATCTTTCAAGTTGTTATTCCATGTGTTAATTTAAGACCCTTAATTAATTATGTTATTTTAAGTTATTTAGGGGTTATTTTTAATTATTCTTTTAATTATTATTTTCCATCTAAATCAGCCCTAGGTTATATATTGACGGCTGATCCATTGTAAACCGGAGACGTCTCTTTTATGAAAATTTCAGTTTGTGTGAAACACAATTGAGAGAAAGTCAATCGACTCAAAGCGTGGCTCGTCGATTGCAACAATTGGTTATAGATCTAACTTGGTTTGCTTTGAGTTCGTCAACCTCGCGAGAGCTTGGTGATCCAGGTAATCACAAGTCCCCTCCTTGTGCCTCCAAGTTGTTCGCTTGGTTGTGTAAGGTTGTAGAGGCGGGCTTTATAGTCGTTGGTATTTGGTTCCTACCCTCTTAGGAGGCCTGGGGTCTTTATCTCGTTCTATTTTAGTTCGAATCAGTCCACTATCGGTCGTGTCTTTGTTATCAATTTCGAGTCTTGCGTATTGTTCATCGAGTCTTTGAGTCTTTTGCTTCCGTTCTTGTTATCTCTTGTTTGATTGTCGAAGATCGGGCCATCCTTCGGCTAACCCCGTATCAGAAGGGTCTTCATTCAATGGAACTTGATGATTTTCTAAACTTTATGAGGACAAACAACCCTTCATTTTCCACCAGGAGGCTAGCCAAATTTCTTCATCAATTTTCGAGAAACTTTTCATCTTTTCCGTCTTTAATTCGTTATTAAATTATTGTTGTTTTATGCCTATAAAATGACTAAACCTTTGTCATGAAAAATAAGATATAAGATTTGAGTTGATAATTTTTGGAAGCAAGTGTGTGTGTGTTTGGTTGATTTGGTGAGATGCCCTTTTGACACCCCATTTCGGAGTGAGAGGCCGAGTAATGAACCCGTTTGTCTAACTTTTTCCGATGAGATGTTTGTTAGAGTTACTCAAACAAAGGCTTGATTGCTCAGGAGTGAGATGCCGACGAGTGAGAGAGTGAGTTTGGTAAGTCGATAGGTGAGATGCTAATAGATTTAGTCATCCATATCTTATTTTTATCTTTCCATAAATCTAGAAAGAAATCCAAATCAAAGAGTCACATGTGTCAAATTTTGTTCTCATGCTCAATTGAAGCTTTGAAACTTGTTGGATCGATCATTTGGGTTGTATCATTTGGTATCAGAGTTAATTCATCAAGTTCACAAAGCTTTCAATCACTTTCATCTACATCCCTCTTCAGAGTCGTCGCGGTTGCAACCATTGAAGTGCAGTACGCAGATCCAACGTACATGGGCGTATCGTACCTTTTTGAAAAAGCAACAAAGATTTGAGAGTCTTCGCGGGATCAACCATCAAGATATTTTACGCAGATCCAACGTACATGGGCATAATATTTCGTTTTCGAAGGGCAACGCAAGATTCGAGGATGAATCTTTTTCAAAGGAGGGGGGATGATGTGATCCGGGCTCTTCCGACGCATGCTCAATGCCGACGAGTGAGAGAGCGAGTTTCGTAAGTCGATGGTTGAGATGCTCATAGATTTAGCCATCCATATCTCTTTTTTATCTTTCCATAAATCTAGAAAAAAATCCAAATAAAAGAGTTGCATGTGTCAAAATTTGTTCTCATGCTCAGTTGAAGCTTTGAAACTTGTTGGTTCGATCCTTCGGGTTGTATCCACCTTTGATCACCAGACGAGCTTTATATCTCTCAAGAGTGCCATTAACTTTGAAATTTAGCTTGTAGATCCATTTTAAACTTATATACCTTTTAACTTTAGGGAGATCAACAACATCTCAGGTATTATTGGCTTCCAATGCCCGCAATTCAAGATCCATGGCTTGCCTTCACTCATAAATGTGCAACAACATCTTCATAACAGTATGGTTGAGTTAGAGAGGAGAGGTTTATAAGAAGAGCTTGTGATGAAGAGGACAAGGCATGAAAGGAAAAAGAGGCGAGGCTATGTGTTGAATGACAAGAATAATCTTGTAGGTAAGTAGGGGGATTTGAGGGTCTAGAAGACCTCTTGAGAGTAGGTATGGGAACAGGTAACTATAAGTGTAGTAGGAGAGGGAGATTGAGTGGACGTAGGAAGGTTAGCATAGGGTGCAAGTGTGTATGAATAGGGTGAATCATGGGTTGAATTGGTTTTTAAGGGAAATATGTGCTCATGGAAAGTCACATCCCTAGAAAAAAATATTTGATTAATGTCTAATGAGAGGAGTTTGTAGGCCTTTTTATTGGATGAATAACCCAGAAAAACACAAGATATAATGCACGAGGCATAAACTTGGTTCTTCCAACAAGAGTTGTTGACGCATGGACAAGCTGACAATAAAAGGTTCTCATGTGACTGTAAGCTGTAGGTTTGCAAAATAACTTCTCATGAGGAGAAACATTTTGTAGGATCTTTGATGGATAACAATTGATCAAGTAGGTTGTGAGGATGAAATCTCCTCAATATTTGCGAGGAATAGGAGATTGAAACGCGCATCTTGATTCTTGTAAAAAGACCTGCAATTGTGTCTAAATCTTGAGAAATTGAACTAAGCTCATGTTGGACGGTGAACAATTGAGCTCCACTTGAAAGGAAAATCGAGCCTCCAAATCGAGCCATATCTTACGAGCATTACGAGATAAGAAGAAAATGTTTGTAATATCCTTTGCCATGGCATTCAATAGCCAAGAGATGACCATGTTGTTACAACGGACCCAACAGCGGAGCAACGGATAATCAGATGGCGTTCAAGAAATCTTTCCACGAATTCTAATTTGTTATTCGTGGAGAGTTCGATCACCATTGCATGCTTCCAAGTGAAAAAACCAGATCCATCGAATAGTTTATTGGTGAGAACGCATCTAGGATTGTCAATTGGATGAAAATACAATGGATAGTGAGGATCGACGGTATAATGAGGCTCGTCGAGAGTCGCCATCAATGATGCGAAAGAAAAAACCAGAAAAGCAGAGGATCAAGTGAAGTAGATGGACTAGTTGTACTCTGATACCATGTTGATGTAAACAGAAAGAGAAAGCGGAAGCAAGAAGAAGAAGAAACCAACTTCTTGATTTGAGAAGTAGAAGTTGTTACAATCTGAATGTGTAGCCCCTCTATATATATAGAGGAATTGTCTTTTAACTAACTAAACACTACTACTGACAGTATGAAATAAATAAATATATACGGAGTATTTTATATAGAGTTTACTTTTAAGAAAGCGTGTTGAAAAAGTAAATTGATCTACTTAAATTTTGATATGAAGGAAATAAACAACAACAACAATAACAACCCAGTAGTTTCCGTGATGCAGGGTCTGGGGGTTAGGATGTACGCACTCTTTTTCCGAAAGAGTCGAGAGAGTGTTTCCTAATGATCCAGAACGAAAGGAGACAGAAACCACAAGGAGGTAGGACAAATAGTAGGAAAAGGAGTAAGAAGAGATGTACACAAAAGACAGAAAATAAGCAAAATCAAACGAACACAACATTATACCCCCAAACTCTAAACATCTGCCACCCGAATGCATCTCCTCCATTGATCTCTATCCAATGTAATAACCTCTGATAATCGCTTATGTAAGTTGTGAATGGGGTTGGAGGCAATTTCATTTCTTCAATTCTCTCCCACCGACTACTCTTCCCTCTAAAACCTGTTCTAGAACTAACCGATGTGTGCGTTTTTGTTGTTGTTTACATTGATGTCAAGAGAAACAAAAAGGAAAAGCATAAAGTTATTGATGAAGAAGCTGAACTAGTTCAAACCCATCTCGTTAAGGGACCCAAAACACATAAACGGAAGAGGGACCAGGCCCTGAGGACAAGGGTGAAATCCCTAAAGCGAAATCCAATGGGAGGAACAGATTGGCCTATGATATATATCGACAGGGACAAGGCTCGGCTAGCCAGTTGCCCGTGTATAAAAGATAGCATCATCAATCTCAAAAACACTATGGTTAGTTTATGTTCGTATTAAAATACGGAGTATGTCGATCCTTTGAATTGGCATGATAAAACCTAGTAGAGCTAGCATGAACTATAGTACACTCCCATTTTGATCACCCCATTTTTGAGTTTTATACGATACTCCCTCCGTTAATTAAAACTAAACGTTTTACTATTCATGCACGTGTTTTTAGGTGTTAAAAACTATATAAAATATTAACATTTTAATAAGTTTTTTAAATAATATCATACTTATTACTCTTAAATATGAATTTATAAAAATAAATGTTAATATTTTACATAGTTTTTATCGTTCTAAAAAACGTACATTGATTTTACAGAGGGAAATAAAGTATTAATTTCGACCTGTGTTGGTCTGTTTTATGACGAGAATATTAGATGAGTGTGTTGTACATAAACCTATTATGATAAAACAATTTCGAGTCTTCTTCTACTTGCTTAATTTGGCTATAATTTTTGGGCCGGCCAATATTATTATGACATTATTAGGTGGGCTTCATTAACGTACCCAATACGGTCGGATTCTTTTTCTGTCAGTTGTTGAAACATGGGGGGAAGATTTGATGAAAACATACAAATCCAGTGGCACACTAGCTAGCTAGTTCATTGTCGGAAATGTGACCGACTTTTGTTTCTTGTGGATCTACCTTCTTTGCACACGGAGAGTATATGTGGATGAATGCCTTTGGATTCACTAAAAAAGCTATGTCTTACTTTACCAAAAGTCACATACATAGTATATAATATACTACAATGGAAATAGCTCTATTACTTCTGTGGCTGGTCACTTGAAATGTCTTCCTTTTTCAACGTTAGAAAGCCCACACATCTTTGTTTCTTTCTTTCATTGTTGACGACTTTCCAACCCCAACCATGCCTTTCTACTTTCTACTTTGAGCTCCTAATTTTAGCACCTAAAATATTGCTATTTATAACCCAGTGATTCAAAGTGCATCCGATCCCTAATATTCGTAAGAATGTGTTGAGATTTTAGCCTCTTTTTTTTTTTTTTTTTTTTTTTGGTATGGTCCATTTTTTTTAAAAAAAAAATTATGACAAAAGGAATTTAACAAAAAGAAAACAATTCCAGCTTGATTAACAATTTCTTAATTATGGTACAATAAACATGATTTTCCCTCACTAATGAAAGCTTTTTAGCTAATGCATTTATGCTGGCAAAAGCTTTTTTTTTTTTTGAGATCTTGCAGCATGTACGCAAGCTTTTTTGCATACATATTTTTATTAGATTAGAATATAATATCCTAATTACTAACTGCTCCCACCAAATTTATCAACTGATCATCTTTAGGACTTCACTGATCTGGCCAGTCTATTAACTAATATAACTATCCTTTCTTTTGTTTTACCTCTGTACAGCTAGCTAAATCTATTCGGTTCTCCCATTTTTCTATTGTATTCAGGAGTCCCGACATAGGATAATATACTGTTGTAGTATTGTGGACATAGGATAACAATTTACTTCACTTAATTCTATTTCAAATTTCATGTTCAAAGTTAATGTAAAACATTTTTTTGTATCCATCAAAATTACTAAAATCAGATCATATAGTTGATGAGAAAAGAATTACTTTAGTGCAAAAAAAATAAAAGTTTACCGGTTAAGCTTTAACTTTTTTTTTTTGATAAGGTAAAGATTTGGATGAGGTCAGGCCCTGCTGGACAACCACTCAAGGGCATCCTTGCGGATGAGTACGCGCAGAGCAGGATCAACGAGGAGGTCCCGCGTGGGCGTTGTGTGGCTTAGATGCGCGATCCTGTCGGCGGTCGAGCTGATCTCCCGGAAGACATGGCCGAATTGCACCCTAGCAAAGTGTTGGAGTAGGAGCAGGGTGTCAGAAATCAACATCTCGATCTCCCACGGGTAGCACCACAGGCCTCGCAAACAATTGATGACGGTCAGGCTGTCACCTTCAATCATGATGCTCGGAAGCCAGAGCTCCTTTGCCTTGGCGATAACTCCTCTGATCGTCATAGCCTCTGCAGCCAATGCTGAGATGTGTCCACATTTGAAGCCGCCACACTCGATGACTGCCCCATTGTGGTCCCTAATAATGAAACCTGCAGAAGCTTCACCCGAAGATAGTTTGGATCCATCAAAATTAATTTTGAAAGATCCCTCATCTGATTTGCTCCATCTCAAATTTCTTCTTCTCCGTGGTTGAGTTGTCCAAGTTTTCTGGTGTTGGTATGTGGCCCCTTCTTCAAAGTTCAATTTAGAGGCAACCCAGTTATGTATTTGTTGTTTGGTATAATTCTCCATAGTATGGATGAATGTTGTATTGAGGTTTTCAAATACCTGTCAATTCCTGCTTGTTCATAGACTCCACCATGTCATCGCAAGTCTTCCTTTTTGCTCGTGGTTGAGTTTAGTAAAAATTTCGCATACAATGTTTTTGATTGATTTATTTCTAGTGTCAATTTCTCGAATCACTTTTTCAATGTTTGGGTCAATTTTGTGAATCAGATGTAGGGTGTTGTGGCATTCGGTAAAGAGATGGATAGGACTTTCATCGGTCCGATCACACAAAGAGCAAGATAGTGGGACATGAATGCCTTTGTTTGCTAGTCTGGTTCTCGTCGGGATTCCATCTAGTGTAAGTTTCCAGATGAAGTTTTTTACTTTCGGGAATGTGTCTAGGTTCCATATCCATGTCGTGTCACAAGTTTCTTCTGTGTTTTGCTTTGTGATGTGTGCTAGTGCACTTGTCGTGTTGAACCAACCATTTTTACTTGGTTTCCAGTATAGTCTATCTTCTATTTCATGTTCTGGTATGTAGATGTCATCGATCTTGTTGACCACATCCGTTGGAAGGATGTTAGATAATTCATTAATTTTCCATTTCTTGTTGATGTCGATGTATTTTTCCGCCTTTTCATTTTCGTTGATTGTGATGTTTGGATGTTGTCGACCTTGTAATGGTTTTCCGTCTAGCCAGATGTCTTTCTAAAAATTTATCGTCTTTCCATTTCCCATTTTCCATATTAGTCCTTTGTAGAATTCTTCTTTTAGTTCCATTAATTTGGCCCATTGCGAAGATGAGTTTCCTTTTCGCTGGTATTCAAGGAGGGGGGTTTCTTTCAAATATTTTTCTTTAATCACTTGGACACATGGGTTACATGGCTCTGCTAAGATTTTCCAAAGCAATTTCATTTGTAGTGCTTGGTTCATATCTTTTGTTTTATGTATTCCTGCGCCTCCCAATCGTTTCTGCTTGCACACCTTGTCCCTGCCAATAGGGGGGAGAAGGATGGATCTTTGTTCCAGAAGAAGCATCTGTTTATTTGGTCAAGTTCTTTATGGATTGTTGTGGGGAGCATAAAATTTTGCATGATATAATTTGGCTTAGTTGCCAGATTTGACCTTATTAGTGTCGCCCTTCCTTCTTGTGAAAGACAGTTGGCTTTCCATTTCGTGAGGTTGTTGTCTGGTTTTGGTTACTGTTTCTTCAAATGTGGTTCGGTTGACTCGACCATTGATAATGGGACAGCCGAGGTACTTATCAAATGTTATGTGGTTTGTGATATGGATCGTACTTTGGATCAGTTGTTTTGTACTATTCGGAACCTTTGGGGTAGTTTGAAAGGTCGATTTGTGGAAATTTACCTTTTGTCCTGATATGGCAAAGTAGTCGTCAATAATATTCTTCATCATTCGACATGAGTCTTGGTTTGCCTTGGTGAATATCATCATATCATCCGCAAAAGATAGAAAGGGGATTTTCATGCCTGATCTAGATATTTTGAATCCGATGGATTTGTCTCACTGGTTTGAAGCGGCTTGTAGTTTCCTAGCAAGAATTTCTGCTCCTATGATGAATAGATAGGGTGAGAGTGGGTCTCATTGTCTGATCCCTCTCTCTGGTATGAAGGGGTCCGTGGGGCTATCATTAACCAAGACTGAGAAGGAAACGGTCTGGACACATTGCTCTATCCATGTTCGAAATTTTTGGCAAAACCCGAATTTTTCTAGAACTTTGAATAGGAAGTTCCATTCTACTCTATCATATGCCCTTTCCATATCTAGTTTGACGACAAAGCATCCTTCTTTTCCGCGTCTACTTTTAAATGAGTGGAAGATTTCATGGGTTATTAAGACATTGTCTTGGATCGCCCTGTCAGATACAAATGCCCCTTGGAGGGGGTGAATAATTATCTTTAAAATCGGTTTCATCCTTTCTGCAATAATTTTGGCTATGGCTTTGTAAATCGTTGAGCAAAGGCTAATAGGTCTGAAGTGGTTTGTCGTTGTCGGGTTGTCACATTTTGGGATCAAAGTAATAAAGGTGTGGTTGATTTGTTTTAGGATTCGACCAGAGTGGAAAAATCCTTTAATATCCCAGTATTTCTGGTAAAATTCCGCTGTCATTCCATCAGGTCCTGGAGATTTATCCTTTCCAATCGAGAAGAACGCATTTTTTATTTCCTGGTTTGATATCTTTTCAGTTAGCTTCGAATTATCATCATCAGTGATTTTTGTGTTGATGAGTGAGAGGTAATCATTGAGAAGGTTATGGTTGATGGGTTGCATCCTAAACCTTTTCTCGAAATCATTTTTTATTTCTCTTGTAATATTTTCTTCTCCTGTGGCTAATGTGCCATCTATAGTTTGAATTTCCTCTATGATTTTTCTATTTCTCCTTCCCGATGCCATTTGGTGGAAATAACCTGAATTTGTGTCAGTTAGTTTAAGGTGTTTTGTTTTGGCTCATTGGCTCCAATACATTTTATGGTATGATAAAATTCTTTCTCGTTTATTTATAAGTCTGTTCTGCTTTTGGTTATCGTTTCCATTCTGGGATATTCCGTTTCTGTTTTGTAAATCGATGAGTGAATCATCGATTTCTTTTAATTAATGGAATATATTTCCAAATGTTTTCTTATTTCATTCTTTAGTCAATCGCTTAAATATTTGTATATTTTTCACCAGATTGTACATAAGTGATCCTCCAATATTTGATCTCCAAGCCTGTTGGACCACATGTCGGTAATCTTTTCGTGTAATCCACATTTTTTCCAAATTTAAATGGTTGAGCTTTGAACTGTTCTTGGTTATCTAATTCTGTTACAACGGGACAATGATCTGATGATGTAAATGCATGATTTTTCGTTATAATGTTGGGGAACCAGGTGAGTATTTGCTCTTGTATTAAGGTTCTATCTAGTTTTTCCATGATGTTATTGTTATTGGATCTATTTTTCCTCATGTAAAAGAGTTTCCAATCGTAGACACTTCTTGTAAGAAACATCTATCCTTGAATTCTGTTAGTGTTCTGAATCTGTTTGGATGTGTTTCCATCCCTCCTTCTTTTTCTGAGCTATTTTGAATTTCATTTAGATCTCTCATGATCATGAATGGGCATTCCAAGGATTGGACATAACGTTGTAGTTGAGTCCAGAAGTTTGATTTTTCGTTATCATGAGGTGGTCCGTATACGAATACGATATTGAAAGTAATGTTTCTATGCTTATTTTCATATCTCTGATTACTATGAATCTTTGATTTGTATGGACCATTTCTAGGGATTCATCCCGAATATTATGGCTTTTCCATAGAACACATAATCCTCCCGACCTTCCTGTTGTTGGGGCCCAAATCATATGATCAAACCTAGCTTTTTTCCAAACTGTCTCTTTTGGTTGGCGTTCAGTTCTTGTTTCTAGTAATGCAATTACTTGAATTTTCTCAATTTTACAGAATGAATCTATTTCCATCCATAGGTTTTTGCGACCTATCCCGCATATGTTCCATGAGCATAATCTCATATTAACCTATTTGATTTGGGGGTTTCTGTTCCATAATCTTTTCGTGGGTCAAAGTATTTGTCCGTGATGCAAGTAAATGGCTTCGCACCAAAAGTTTTTCCATGAGAGAGAAATTTAGAGTCGAACCACTTGATGAAAGAGGACTTACAAATTTCGATCCGGCTAGCGGAGTTCAGATGAAACCAATGACAGATAAATACATTTTGTTCAGTTAGATTCAAGTATCTCTTTCCTTTTTGTAATATTTGTTTCGTTCCTCTAAAACTTACTTTCTTATTCCAATTTTTAGTCCAATTCCACAACTTTCCATGAAGAAGCTTGTTTTTATACGGCGGAAACACACATAAGTTCCAACGAAAATGGATTGCTATCTGTTCACGGTTACTGGTTAAAACCACCAACCTGTTCACATAGAAAACCATTTCGGAAGACAAACCAGCCTTTAGTGAGTATTCGTTCAGGAGGCTGTCTCTAGCCATAGATTCTCGTTGAAAGGATAATCTTTTAGTTTCACTATTCAGATCATCAAATTCATCCACAAGGAGCAGAGAGATCTCAGTTTCAGCTAATGTGCAAGCAAGCCTCAATAGATATAAAAAGAGTAGATCGAACAGAAAGCAAATCATAAAAGATTTAACATACACACACACGCCAGAAGAACAGTTCGAGAATAATAGTCAGTCATATCCATTACAGTAAGGTACGTATTCCACCATTTCAACAGTATTGGATCTTGGATCCATACATATAAATAGCCTAATATTATGTCAGCTCTCATCTCATCACTTTGTTGTTGTAGATCTGTTCTGGCGTTTATTCCTTTGAGGGATGTTCCTTTCATTTCCTTTCTATTATTCCTTATTCCTCTGTTCGTAGATTCGTTCCTTTTGATCTTCTTTTCCTAGTCAATGCTTAGGTTTCTTATGCTTGCTTGCTTGCTTTCTGCACTTAAATTCATTGTACAAATGTAGAGCTTCAAACCTTTGTTTCTAAATGGAGAGACTTCTAGCTGCGTTGTTTTGTTGTTCATCTTCCCTTCTACTTTTTTCTTCTCTGAACATGTCCTTTTGTCCTGTCTCATGTACTCATAGCAACTATAAATTATATAGATAATGAACTGGATCATCTTCATCAAGTCATGTTCATGGGTGTGTTTCAATAAACATCTATTCATATGGGTTTCTATTCTACCATTTGCTAAGACTTGAGCACAATCAAGACAATGCATCCAACCGATCACAATAGTACAACCCATCCACTTCTTATTTCTCTTCAAGATGAACCATACATAATAAGTAGGACAAATAGTAAAGTTAAGACCACTAATTGCAGTTCCATATATTTGTCTGATTTTGTTTATTTTTCCATGTTTCAATTTAGAGGTTTTATTTTGTTCATTTGTACACTGTGCCGAGATCAAAGTTTCAAGCTGGTTATCATATTCATCAAAGCTTCTAACTAATAATGATACGTTATAGCTCTCTCGATCAATGGTTGTTTTCAATATTTTCATATCATCTTTTACTTTCAGTTTTAGACTTTTCCGTTTCAGATCAGACAATATGCTCAGACACCAATAGGGGTGCACCAATTTGTTCCATTCATTTCTCCACAACAAGTAATCCATAGATTCAGAATTTAATTTCCTTGTCTGCTCCCAAGATTTTCCTAGCTCATGTCTTAACATGTTTTCATTTTCGCAAGCAATTCTAGGTTTTCGTTTGTATTGCTTTTTATACCATTTCTTATACTCTGAATCAATAGACCATATCATCCGATTCACATATGTGGTGGTTTGTAATTTAAGTTGAGTTACCTGATGGTTAGGTCCTTCTCTTTTCTCTTCCCGGTTGTTTCTTTTGTCAGCCTTGTTTTTCATTTGTCTTCCTTCCTTGTCTTTTCCATTTCTTTGTCTCGATTTGCTGGAGTACTTCAGTTGGGTATAGGGGTTCGTAAACCTGCACATTGAGTAAGGAGATTGCGATGGTTCAGGAACTTCGGTCCTTTCTTTAGCAAAGCACTAAGTTCGATATAGTTTTTTTTGCAGAGCAAGGAATTTCCACATCGAGAAGAAGATGACAGAATTCATGATTCATGTTATTTCTGTTCGGATTTGCAGTTGGTTCATCCAATTTTGAGGAGAGGATCAATTTCCATCTTACTACCTTCTTTTCGATTCTTTTTTCTTCATCCTCTTTCTGAGAGGTGGATTCATTTCGTTCACAAAGGTAGCACAAATTTCGGCGCATTCCCATCTGATAATGGTTCATCCCCAGCCAAAAGAAGGAAGGGAAAGGGAGGGGGAGAAGTAAGGATCGATGGTACCTGGGTCTCAGATCAACTTTCTTCATATCTCTAATATGTTTAGGCTTTGTGGAAGAAGCATTCATCAGTAGGATCAGGAAGACAGGATACCCAACGAGCCACGAGAATTGAGAGCATAAGCTAGAGGACGCCAGGAAGGAGCCGTCGACGCCCGGAGGAAGAGAGGACCACCCCGGGCCACGCCGCCACCCCCGAATCCGCAAAGACCGAACCGACAATCCCAAACCAGATGCATTCTTTTTTCTTTCTTTTTTTGTGATTCTTTCTCTCTCTTTTGCTTTCTTTCTCCCTTGTCCTAGGATTACTCCATTTTTTTGTTGTTTTTCCTCCACTCCTCTCTAATCTCTCTGTTTTTGTTTCTTTTTTTTTTAGATTTGAAATCTTTTGTGGTCGATTATAGAGGATCTTGGTTTGGATTTCACAGATCTATGGATTTTTGTGGGAGATTTAGCCGGTCGAAGTCTTTTGCGGTTGAATCTGGAGGATCTTGGTTTGGATTTCACATATCGATGGGTTTTTGTGGGATATTTCATAGATCGGAGTTCGTGCTTGCGGAGGAGGGTTGGTGGATTCGGAGGGCGGCGCTGGTGGCTAGGGTTTTCGGTCTGGGATTGCTCTCTCTTTTCTCAACACATCCAGTTAAGCTTTAACTAACTAGTTATCTATATATTCATCAAATTTATTTAGGTAAAAAAAATCAATTATACAATTTTAGAATCAAAATACCTCAAATTAAAAAAAAATCCATTCCTCCCTCCGCCTAATGCAGCCTTTTGTTTCTCTGCCCAATGCAGACCTTTTATCATGAGAAATTATGTTTTAGAAAAATAAAAAAACATTGAACTAATAATGTCGATCTTTTAATTTATATTTATATCTATATAAACTCTTAATTTAGAATAGTTAAGGATGATGTGTCAATCTTAGAGACATTTTAGGAGCCTTGACCAATCTTTTTTTTCCCCATTTTCTTTGTTTTTCTTTAATTCTTTTTTCCCTTTAATTCTCTTTTTTCTTTAATTTTACTAACTATTGGGCTTAATTCAAAACATTAAATTCAATCTAATATAACTATTGGACTTAACTCAAATTTATTTACTAAATATTGGGATTAATTCAAAACATTCAATATAACTATTGATAATGACACATCACATTTAAACAATGTTATAATTATATTGATATTATTATTACTGAGTAATGAAAATATCTATATTTATGTATTATACTTTACATAAGATTTAAAAAAAAAAAAAATTCTGAGATAATTATAAGATACATTTGTTGTAAAGTTTTTATTATTATTTTGATCGTAATGTTTATTAATATTTTTAATTAATATTTTTATATATAATATTTTAGGTTTAAAAAAATGCGTCATGGCGCGGGAATCGTACTAGTTATATATATACTTAAAATATATTATTTTCATAATAAAACTTTATAGATATGTAAAAATAAAGGTACTAAACACAAATTAAATATAAATTTTTAATTTTTTGTTTAAAATAAAATTATACCACTATCCTTTGCCCCCTCTCTCTTTTTTCTCTCTTCTTTGTCTCCCTCTCCCATGTGTTTCCTCTCTCTTTTTTTACAATAGTTCCTTCCTTTTGATTATTTATAAAAATTACTCCATATTTGATATGTCTTGTAAATTATATAAAAAAATACTCCAAATATAATTTTGCATTTTTTTCTCCGCCTTTAACTCTCTCTCTCTCTCTCTCTCTCTCTCTCTCTCTCTCTCTCTCTCTCTCTCTCGTTTGAGGTCAAGGACACATCGATGCCGCCCTAGACGAGCCCAAACCGAAGCTTTTGAACATTTTCCGGCGAATGGAGGACCCTCGGTGGGCTCCGCTCCTTCTTTCCTTTCACTTGGTTCTCTTTGGTTGCCTTCGGGTTAGTGTCGAGTGCGAGGGTTCAGGTGAGGGTGAGAAGAGCTCCGAGGAGAGATCTGTTCTCTTTGTAGAATGATAGAATTGATGTAAAGTCCTCCTTGAGGGTTTCATTCATTAGACAATGATATATATAAGTTACAAGGTATTGGGCCTTTGGGCCCACTATACAATATGAGACCTATGTAATCTATCAAACCCCCACAGTCGAAAGTGGAGGGTCCCGTACTATGAGACTGGACCGAAAATCGAGGAACAACTACCGAGGTAAACCCTTGGTGAAGATATCAGCGTACTGATAGGAGGACGGGACATGAAGAACACGAACATGTCCAAGAGCAACCTTGTCCCGAACGAAGTGTAGATCGAGCTCAATGTGCTTCGTTCGCTGATGCTGGACTGGGTTGCTAGCCAGATAGACGGCGGAGACGTTGTCAGTGTAGACCAGGGTGGCCTTCTGAAGAGGGCAGCGGAGCTCAAGAAGGAGATTGCGTAGCCAAGAGCACTCGGAGACAACGTTAGCGACACCCATGTACTCTGCCTCGGCGCTAGAGCGAGACACCACAGACTGTCGCTTCGCGAACCACGACACAAGGGTGTCGTTGAGGAAGACACAGTAACCAGACGTGGAGCGACATGTGTCAGGACAACCACCCCGATCTGCATCAGTGTAAGCGACGAGGTCAAGCCGAGAGGAAGGGGTGATTTTGGTGCCCAGCTCGAGGGTACCGCTGATGTACCGGATGATCCGCTTCAAAGCCTGAAAGTGCGGTTCCCTGGGCGCATGCATGAACAGGCAGATCTGCTGAACGGCGTAACTGATGTTTGGCCTATTGAACGTTAGATACTGTAATGCACCAGCGAGGCTCCGGTACAACGTCGGATAATCAAACAGAAGACCAAAGTGAGCACTGAGCTTGTTGGAAGTATCCATAGGGGTGGCAACTGGCTTGCAGTTACTCATCTTGGCCCGAGAAACAATCTCGGCAGCATACTTACTCTGAGAGAGATACAGCCCAGACGCATGACGCTGCACGGTGACTCCCAAGAAGTAAGACAACGGACCCAGATCGGACATGGCGAACTCGGCACTCAACTGTGAAATGATAGACGTCCGAAGAGCATCAAAAGAGGCGGTGAGGATGATGTCGTCGACATATAGTAACAGAAAGGCCATGTCGGTGCCTCTGCGATAGATAAACAGAGACGTATCTGAGCGGCTGCCAACGAAGCCCAAGCGTATCAGATGAGAAGCAAAGCACTGGAACCATACTCGCGGAGCCTGTTTCAGACCATACAGAGAGCGCTTTAGGAGACACACGTGCTTGGGACGATCGACATCAGCGAAACCCGGCGGTTGGAACATGTAAATTGTCTCATTTAGATGGCCATGCAGAAAGGCGTTCTTGACATCCAGCTGATGTATAGCCCAATATCGCGATAACACTAAGCTCAACACCACTCGGATAGTGGCAGGCTTGAACACGGGGCTGAATGTCTCATCACAATCAATACCTGCCTGCTGAGATCGACCGTTAACCACAAGACGAGCTTTGTAGTGTTCCAATGACCCATCAGAGCGGAACTTGTGGCGAAAGAGCCACATGCAGCGGATGATGTTTGCCTCAAGAGGGCGAGGAACTAGAACCCATGTACCATTCCTTGTAAGGGCCTTGTGTTCGTCGAGCATAGCTGCCTGCCAATTCGGGTCGAGGAGGGCTGTTTTGTGGGAGGTGGGGGTAGGGGAAAGGGAGGTCGGGTTTGGGGCAGCAGAGATTTGGGAATCGGTGGGGGCGGTAATAGGATGTGCGGCGGGCGCGGCAAAAGGCTGCGGCCGGGGCGCGGGTTGATATACTGCGGGCGCAGCAATATGCTGCGGCCGCGACAGCTGGGGTGACGGAGGGTTGGTCAGGAGTACGCAGGAGGAGGTTTGGCGGGGTGCAGGGTGGCGTTCATAGAGACGATCTGACGAGGTCTGAAGACACTGGAGATGCTACGGGTGTGCGGTCTGGTGGTAGGAGAAGGAGTTGGCGGTGGGGGCGGTGTAGGGGGAGAGGCAGGAGCACCGGTAGAGCTCTGGGAAAGGAGAAAGTGTGGGAAGGAAGACTCTGACTCAGACTGGGACATACGATGTGTCGGATATGGGAGAGGAGGAGAAGAGAAGGGAAAGCGAGACTCATCAAAAGTGACATGACATGACACAATAAGCCTATGGCTCCGAACATCGAGGCAAGGTAACTGCGATGATCAGACGGATAGCCTAGGAAGACACATGGAGTGGAGCACGGGTGAAGGTTGTGAGGGGCGGTGGAGGACTAGTTTGGGAAGCACAAGCACCCGAAGGTACGAAGGTGATCATACCTAGGCAATGTGCAATAGAGGGCCTAAGTTGGCGAGCGATGGTGTAGGGTAGTAGATGGGAGAATGTTGAGGAGATAACATGTGGTTGATAAGGCGTGAGACCAATAGGTAAAGGGAATAGATGCGTGAAAAAGGAGAGAGCGCATCATGTTGGTTATGGTTCTAATGATTCGTTCGGCCTTGCCATTCTGTTGGGAAGTATAGGGGCAAGACAACCGATATGAGATCCATATTTGTGGAGAAGAAAGAGTGAAAGTCTTTGTTGTCAAATTCACGGCCATTGTCACATTGAAAGCATTTGTTGGATGTTTGAAACTGTGTTTTGATGTAGGCATGGAACTTGACAAAGATAGGAAACACTTGGGACTTGAAATGCAACGGAAAGACCCATAAGGAATGAGTGTAATCATCAAGAAACAAGAGGTGGTACTTGTGACCCTCCTTGCTAGGCAGAGGAGAGGTCCAAATGTCACTATGAATAATATCAAAAGTAGCAAGGGTGAAGTTCAAAGACGGTTGGAACGGCAGTCTTGCATGTTTGCCTAACTGACAGGAAGAGAATAAACTAAAACATAGATCTTTATTACAGGTGACAAGACTTTGAGAACGAAGGACATCTAGAACGGCAGCACTGGGATGTCCCAGGCGTGCATGCCACAGGCTGGACGACGATGCCGAGAGGACGACCGAGCACGACTGACTAGACGCAGGAGGTGGTGTGACAGGGTAGAGCTCCCCGTTGCTGTTACATCTCATGCGAGTAACCCCCGTAGTAAGATCGTTCACAAAGAAGCCAAATGGATCAAACATAAGGGAAACGTTATTGTCAGTAGTGATCCGACGGACAGAGATAATGTTTTTGACAATCTATTGGGCAATGATGACATTGTTAAGGTGTAGTGGGTGGGTTGGGGTCTGTAATTTGGCATGGCCAATCCCTGAAGTAGCAAGGCGGCCACCATTGCCGACGATAATAGAGTGTGCAGGACCTTTAAAGGAAATAGAAGAGAGGTTACCTAAGGAGTTCGTCCTGTGGGAGGTGGCACCAGTGTCCATGTACCAAGAAGAGTCGGGAGATGTCGGCTGCATAGAGGAGAAGGCGTGATGTTGGTGCGGAGAGGGCCCAAGGAGTCCCTGTTGGCTCGGGTATGGCCTCGTTGGAGAAGCCGGGTAGCCCTGTGGATGGGCTTCACTGGGGGAACACCCCCTCTGACTTGGAGGGGCGATGATCTCGACGAGAGGTCGTTGGTGATCGTAGAAGGCCATGGGAAGGTTTTTTTTTTGTGGAAGAAGTGGGAAGGGAGGGAGAAAGAGAGACGACGAAAGAGGTTTAGGTCAAGAGAAGTCGAGGGCGAGAGAGATGACCGGTGGACGGGGAGTGGAGAGAGGGAGAGAACGGCGGCGAGGGGACGACGCCGACGGCGGTAAGAGGAGGGATGGAGCGAGAGGATCAAATTAGGGTTCCGTGAGGAAGAAAAGATTGTGATACCATGTAAAATGATAGAATTGATGTAAAGTCCTCCTTGAAGGTTTCATTTATTAGACAATGATATATATATATATATATATATATATATATATATATATGACAAGGTATTGGGCCTTTGAGCCCACTATACAATATGAGACCTATGTAATCTATCACTCTCTTCCTTTCCACCAGACCGAACAGAGAGGGTGAGAGACGATGAACAGTGCGCAATTGGGTTTGGTTTTCTTTTTTTATTAAAAAAATCCGGTCCGGTTCAGTAATTTTAAGTGAAAAGAAAGGGTTTGGTCCGGTTCACTTTAAGAGATTGGGTTGGGGCTCTTTGGGATCCGATTTTAATAAAGAAAGAGGTTGGGCCTAATTCCTTTTAGGCCTAATTTTTTAATGATTGGATTGGAAATATAAAATAAGTTTTAATGGCATATACATATATTATATAAATATTATTTAAATGGAATTTTATAAATAATATAATACTATGATCTTTTAAGATTGTTGAGATAAAAATATAATATTTGAAGAAGAATTTGGGAAAGAATTTCAAGGTTGAAAATTGATTTAATAAACTAATTAAAAGAGATTTTTGGAAATACCTTAACCTTGTCGGATTTATTTTGATAAAATAATAAAATAATTTGATTTAAAGAGTAATGTTTCATAAATGGATTTTTTTGGTCAAGTATGATTTTGAGAAAGTGTTTTGAATGATGATTTGATCTAACTTGAGATTTTAAAAGGGTTTTGGGAAATCTTGGGAATATGACTTACTTTGCCTAACTGGATGAATAACTTGGTAACTTGTGTGAGTATAAAGTATGATATGTTGATATTTCTATGATGTGATATGATATGAGATATGATCTATGATGAGATTTTAATCCGATAAGCATGTTATGACGTATTATGATATCGATATAATTGTCAAGTATGAATTATGAGATGAAATGTTGATATATGTCCTTAAATATGAGATTATGATTATGTGTTACATGTGAATTATGATGTGAGACTATGATGTGTACGACGGAGAGGGTACGGACATATTAACCCCGGTGTGGGTATCATACATTATTTATTGTGGTTTGGCGGTGACCGAGCGTCCTATCTCGGAGACGGTACGGACATATCTGACCCCGGAATGGGTATAGATTGAGAGATAGGGATATGTCACTTGACATTCTGTGTAGATTCTTTTAATCTCTTTCTGCATATATAAATTGTCAGCATGCTTGTGTGATTTAAATTTCCAGTACTGCATTAAGGCGTCATTTATTCTTAGTATAGGCGTATTATATGTCCTCGGTGAGGTCTTTAGGGTCTGCATGCATCTCTTGGTCTAACTTTGTAGTTAGTTTCAGGTATTCAATCCTTGCTTGTTCCGTGCTTTCATGACGAGGGTTTCCTTTGGGACGTTCAGCCGATCGAAAGATTGACTTATAACCAACGTGATGAGAACTTGCAGTTCTAAGTCAGAGTCAAAATAATTGGTAGGTATCAAGTCACCCAAGCGAGTCAGTCGATAAACTAGCCGTTAATCTCTCTAAAGACATATGAAATATGGACATTGTATATAGAATTGAAATAATTCTAATCAACTCTTGCGATCTATATCGGTTTAAAGGTAGTACTCAGGAAAGAAACAAGGAATATCATAGTAGGAGATTATAGCCTTGGAGTAATTAAAGCGATTCAAGACGTCGACAACGTTCCGTAAGAGGTTATTAGGACGGTTGAGAGAATTCACACTTTGAGAAGTAGCTTTAACTGTAGTCAGCTAAGACACTGGTAAAAAGAGTCTAATTATATTGTTGATTACATTGCAAAAGCTAGTTGTATTTGTACGTAACATGAGCCATCTCCGTTTGAATATGGAGCTTTTGTAACATCATCCTTTGGGATGATCTTTGACCATGCAAACATAATGTTAGCCTACTGTAAACAAAGAAAAAAGAAGTACGTCTAATAAATAATCAGAGAAAATAATCTCAATCTCCCAAGAACATCTCTAAATGTATTTAAGTGCGTTGATGACACATAAGTTATCACCGTCAATTTCAATATACTGGATATCGAAATTAATAGTCTTCCGTAAATTAGCGTTTAAGGCAGAAGCCTCTACTCCAAGACCTAACTACCAAAACATCTTCTAATATTCGAGCTAATCACATTTGTTGGTTGATATTTGATAATGAATCCAAAAGATGCATCATCGTTAGACAATAGTGAACCAGGAAATTCAGTTTAAAGTAATTTTTATTTGGTTAAAAACTATCTTAATTTCAATATTACATGGAATCATATATGAAACTTTTTTGAAATATTTTGGTTTTATTTTATTCATATAATGATATTATCACTATTTTATCAAACAAACAAACAAATAAATAAATCTATACTAGTTTCCATGTAAATTCGAATAATAGACTAAAGGCGGGAGTGGGGCCCGGAAAATGGAGAAGAAAGCATAAAGAGATCGGGGCAAATCTTCTACCCCACAAAATTATTTTATCGTTAAATTAATATTACAAAAATTAAAAAAAAAAATTAGCTTCTACATATTTGTTACAATATATTTGAAAAAATCTTTAAAAAATCGAATTGTGATTTTTTTTAAAAATATATAGTAAAATCACATCTTTTTAAAACTTTGAAAAATCTTTCTATCTCTAATAAATTATTATAATTTATTTAAGTTGATTTTTTAAGATTTTTTTTTCAGATATGTTATAATAAGTATGCAAAATTTAAATATATTTTTTTATTTTTTTAATATTAATTTAATAGTAAAATAATTTCGTGGGACGGGGTTATGGGGCGGGGTTGTGGTAAAGAGATTCCGGTATGGGTCATATCAAATAAGACTTTACCAACAAATAGCATAACCGGCCCATATGTAATACACTTGCACTTAATATGTTACAATTCCATATATAATGTCGGATTGGTTACCACCATCAACTTCCTGTTTTTGGTATGACTTTTATATAAATATTGTAGGCGCTCCCAATCTCTCCTACCTTTAAACCCGCATTAAAAATATTCCCAAAATTATATATGTTGCTCAAAAAAAAAATTATAATCAAGCAAGAGCAATAAAATTACAATCACATATTACAATCACATATTAATAAAATTACAATCACATATTAATAACTATATAATTATAAAAAATTACAATCACATATTAATAACTATATAATTATAAAAAAAATATTAATTTGTTGCAGGAAAAGACATGGAACAGTTTGAAAACAACTCTAGGCATGTGAATTACGAAATTACCTAAACGTGTTAGGCCTCATGATAAAATGATGTGAAAATGTCCTCCAATAGATATAGTTAAGATTAATGTTGATGTTTCGGTGAAAAGTGATACTCAACCACAGTTTGGTTGTGTTATGAGGATTAATGATGGTCAGGTTATTCGGATACATAAATATAATGTTAGGATGGGTTTTGTCATTTTGGCATAAGCTTTTGTTGTATATACAGGTATAAGTTTGGCAAAGGAGATGGGAATCCGAAGATTGATAGTTGAGAGTGATTGTGCGATCAACGCCATCAATCATGCGAACAATAGTCCATGAGAGGTCACTCAAATTGTCTAAGAGATCATTTCATTTAGAAGAGATTTTGAGAGCATCAATTTTTAGCATTGCTATAGAGAGGTCAATTGTGCAGCTGATTTTATTGCTAAATCTCAGTTCAATTGTAATTTTATTTTAAGCGATTGTTGTTGTGAGTTCCAAAACATCATCTTGCGAGATGATCATGGACGTCGACAGTACATCCAACATTTTGCCTACTGTAAAAAAAAAAAACTCTAGGCATGTGAATCGGAACAAACTTACAACTGGTTACGCATAACTCAATTTTATCTAAACGTGTAATCGACGAGGCGGCCTTTGGATACATAATATGTAATTCACTAGGTCAGATTATTGCCCTTGGTGGAGACACCTGTACGTAATGGAATTTCAGTCACCTTTGCCGAGGCTATGGAGCTTCAGCAGGGGGTCATAAGGGCTAAGGAATTGGATTTAAACAATCTGCTTATTAAGGGTGACAACCTAGTGGTAGTTAAAACTATCTTAGGAGATTAGAAACGTCCTTACAACATTGAGCTTCTACTATAAGATACTTAGAGCTTCACATATTTCTAATGTTGTTATTCGTCATATTTTTTAGGAAGTCTAATGATGTGGCTGATAGGATCGCTCGTCTTGCCCCTAATGTAAGCCTGCTGACGAAGCTTTGGAACTCGATCAGAACTTCTTGTGAATTGTGATTACTCAATTTCTCTTGCTGTGTACCCCAAAAAATAGATATATGGTTAATATTTGATATCGTATTACCGTATCTGTGATTACTCAATTTCTCTTGATTTTTTTATCTACAAGTATTTAGGTTTATCAAACCATTTTAATAGATAAATAAAATAAAATGATAACTTAGTTAATTAATTAGTAAATTATTTTCATTAAAAAATATTATCATGATAAAATTTTGTGTATTATCATGATTCAGAATTTATTTCCTAAGAAGCTTGACATATCATAATACTAATATATGTTCCCTATCGAATTGGATTTTTTTTTTAACAATATCAATATTACAACAATTATAATAATATATTTTAAACTAGGGTTTAGATAAGTGATTTACAGTCTCCTAATTAACTATGTTATTTATAAATTTTTAACTTTCTTTGGGGTAACTAGTAAGTGACTTACTTTATAACTCTGCCTTTCTTATCATATGCTAACTTTTGATAATATTTTAATTAATTTTATAATAGTAATTTTTTATACTAACAAGATTTTATTTTATTTCAAAAAAAAATATGCACCATGGCATGAAGATTATATAGGAGATTTTTTAAGAGCTTTAATTTGAAAATATTTTCCAATTTTTAATTAGTTAAACTTAAAAAAAAAAATCAAATTTCTTGGTTCACTTTTTTAAAAAAAAATAGAAAATCTTTTTTCATTTAAATTTTTTAACCTTAAAACATAGAGATTCAAAGGATGATATTTTTAATATTAGAGATTTAACAAAAACACTATAACTTGAAAGAGGAAAGGTAAATGGACTAAGAACTTTAAGAAGGATAAAGTATCATGTGACACTTTTGCTAGAGCAGGTGGTCTTGCATAGTTCTATAGTGGATCAATTGCGGTTGTGGAGTTGTGGTCATTTCCTATATTTTGCCTATATTGGTGACCTTCTACCATTAAAGACATCTGCCCTCAATGGTCCTCAGTTCCTCCCTCCTCATTCTTCAATCAATCCTCATTAATAATAAACCCAGATGCCAACTATCACTATTTAATTTCCTCCTTATACAAAAAGACAAAAAATAAAGGAATAAAAAAAGCATTTTCTTAATACTCAGTATTCTCCCGTATGCTGTATAACATTTCCCCTTTGTTACCTCTTCACTTGTTCTTCTATAGAAACTTCAAATCTCTTTCAAGTCTAAGGTAATCAACGTTTCGCCATCTGATTGATTGAATTTTACTTCACTTTCTGTTATTCTCTACCTTTTATCAAATCAGTCATGGAGATTGCTTTGCTTAACGGCATCCAAACTCTTTGAATTGCTGTGGTGGTTGCATTATTTCTCTGATTTTTCTTTCTCATTGCTGCACAAATACTATACTATTATGTATCTGATTTATTAATAATGTTATGGCGCTATCATTTTTGTTTGCTTCTTCATGTTGATGATGGTGGCTAACACATCTGGACAAAATTATACAGACCAAGCAATCAATTAATGCTTTTTTTTTTCTCTCTCTTTTATGTTTTTTCAGTTTAGTGAATAAAGAAATGAAAAATCCATTGCAAGTGTACGCAGAATGTTGTGGGAGTCAGGGAATCCAAAACCCCCCAAATTGCTTTTATCCCATGTGCAAATTCATTGAATTCCCCAACATCTCAATCTTTGATCTTTGTTGTGTCTTTCATAATTGATATTCCCTTTGACAACATGGGTCATCTTCTTGAATCTTGATCTGAGTTGAGCACCTCCAGCATCTGAATTGATCCTCTGAAGCTGACAATTTTCAGGGTCTTTCTGTTTTTTAATTGAAGAGGATCATCCATCATCCATGGAGGCTCCGGCGAGGCAGCAAAGCTTCAAGCAGCAGATGTTCAAGCAGCAAAGCTTCAGGCAGCAGAGCTTCCGGCTGATGAAGATCACCAAGCAGCTGCCTGCTAAGCGCGGCGACACCCCCTTGCACTCCGCCATCAGGGCAGGCAGCTTCAAAGAGGTGTTGAGGATTCTTGGCGGTGTTTTTGGTGGCGATGAGGAGCTCAAGGGGTTGCTTATGACCCAGAATCAGGCTGGTGAGACCGCGCTCTATGTGGCTTCCGAGAGCGGATGTGTGGATCTTGTTAAAGAGTTGATCAAGTATTATGACATCGGAGCTGCTAGCCTTAAGGCTAGGAGTGGCTATGATGCCTTTCACATTGCCGCCAAGCAAGGCGACTTGGGTAATTCCATGTTAGCTCACTTGTATTGTATGTATGTAGTTTGTAACTTGATTTTATAATAAAAAGGTTGATGGAATTGTATCTGATTTTGTTGGTGTAGAGATCCTGAAGGTGCTCACTGAGGCTCTCCCCGAGCTTCTGATGACTACGGATGTGAGCAACACGACTGCCCTCCACACTGCAGCAGCGCAAGGTCACGCAGAAGTGGTGAGTTTCCTTTTGGAGAAAGGCAGTAGCCTTGCTGCCATTGCGAGGAACAACGGGAAGACTGCACTGCATTCTGCAGCAAGGAATGGACACTTGGAGGTGGTTAAAGCACTCATGGATAAAGATGCCAGCGTTGTAACACTTGTCGATAAGAAGGGTCAGACGGCCCTTCATATGGCGGTTAAAGGCCACAGTGTTGAGCTTGTTCAGGTGATGGTGAAGCCGGACCCTTGTTTGATTAACATGGTTGACTCAAAGGGAAATACTGCATTGCATATTGCGGTTAAGAAGGGCCGAGCTCAGGTTAGTTGTGATCTTTGCTTCTCGGATTTCATTGAAGATGTTTTGGCCATTGAGGATTTTGTTGCTTTTATATCTAAATTACTTGGTAGAATGAGATCTGGGTGGCCCAAATTTAGATTTCTTAAGTCATAGATTGATCAGAAGCTTGTTACTGGAGTCTGGAAGTTAGTAAAGACTAGAAGGGATGTCCTTCGAGAACCTTATGGAATGGTTATGTTATTTGCAGATTGTTCATATGCTCCTACAGTACAAAGAAACCAACAAAGAAGCCATCAACAGGTATGAAGAAACAGCTCTTGATGCCGCTGAGAAGAGTGGTCACTTAAATCTTGCAGAGGCTCTACGAAATCATGGTGTCCGAGCAGCCAAATTGATCATGCCACCGGCTGCACCTGGCACAGCCAGAGAGCTGAAGCAAACAGTGAGTGACATAAAGCACGAGGTCCATGATCAGATAGAACGCACCCGTAAGACAGGAAAGAAAATGAATCACATAGCCAAGAGGCTCACCAAGATGCAACGAGAAGGGATCAATAACGCCATCAACTCGTCTACTGTCGTTGCTGTCCTCATTGCCACTATAGCCTTTGCTGCCATCTTCACCGTGCCAGGTCAATACGTTGATGACCCAACAAACGTACCCCAAGGGTTCTCCCTTGGAGAAGCCCAAATCGCTGCTACAACCGAGTTCCTGATCTTCTTTATCTTTGACTCATTGGCCCTATTCATATCTCTAGCAGTTGTCCTTGTTCAGACTTCTGTTGTGATCATTGAGAGGAAGGCAAAGAAGCAAATGATGGCAGTCGTCAACAAGCTGATGTGGATGGCTTGTGTGTTTATTTCCGTGGCTTTTCTTGCTCTCTCGTTCATTGTTGTCGGGAAAAATGACATATGGTTGGCAGTTGCTGTTACGCTGCTAGGAACAGGCATAATGGCTGGTACTTTGGGAGTGATGTGTTACTGGGTTGTCAGGCATAGGATTGAGGCATCCAAGTTAAGGAGGAGCCTAAGGAAGTCGTCAATGAGTACCACCAGGTCACCGTCTCATTCAATGTCTATGAGGTCAGAAACCGAGGCTTTGGATAAAGATTTTAAGAAGCTTTTTGCAGTTTGAGGAGTATTTGAGCCAAATATACAAAATTTTGGTGCTACCATTTGGCCTCCAGCCCGGGGCAGTCTTTGTCAGCAGCTGTAAATAAATTATTAGCTTAATGCTACAGTTGATCCTCTCGTCTCAGTCTCACTATAGTTGTCAGCTGAAGATAGATATTCCTTCAAATAGCATGAGTTGTAGAGAAAGAGTGCAAGGGAAGTGTTTTAACCCTCCTTCAAATCTCTTGACTTATCGCTTTCTTTGTAAATAGGATCTTTGTTTCTGAAGGCAACTTCCTGCAACAAATTGTCAGTTTGTCACACAGATGACATAAATATAGGTCCTTTATCCAACCTCATGCCACATTGATCATGTTTTCCTATCACTGGTAACAAGGCTCTAATCTTTATCCTAGTAAAGATTGTCCCAAGAAGAACACAAATACACAATAGGGGGAAATAGAAGCAAGAAGAAATGATCTTCAAATGCCTCTGCCTCTCTTCATATAGATGTTCAGTATTCATTGCAAAGTTCTTAGGTGGTGGTCTACTAGGGACTAGACCCATCCAATTCGGCAAATCCTTACTTGTATCCAAAAAGAAAAAAAAAGTATTCATTGCAAAGTGATCTCAGAGATGGGCTGAGGATAATGTAGCTGATGTTGCCTTACCTTCAGCTGATACTAATCCAGTATCCACATGCTTTCCTGTAGAAACAGGCCCCATCAAGCTGCCCCAAATGGCTCCTGTGGTCTTGTATGTGAAGTTCAATCTTGGTCCTTTTGAATTGGTCAAGAAAGGCAAATTGTGGTGTTTTTTATGGGCTTTGTTTTCCCGAAGAAAATCAAATGGGGTATGAAATGTGCTAGGGAAAGGCAGACCAACATAGCTGAATGATTATCTCCTTTTTTGCATTGGAACTCAATTGAATGTCTCTACCAGCTATTCACAAGATTATCTGATTAGATTCAGCTTAAGGCTTCATGTATTCTTCTACACAACATATGAGTTTCACACTTGTTTGCACAGCTTGGTAGGATAGACAAATAGAAAGAGTAGAAGTAGGCAACACCCCTCCTCACACAGCTGTGTGAGGCTTTGGCTCAGGCATCTCAGATGTGTGCAGCAAAACAAAAGGAGTGTGCAGACTACTTATTGCAGGAGCATATACCATAACCCTTTTTTTTTTTTAATGTCTCAATGATCTTAAGGTAGGAAGATACTTAAAAGTTAAAAGGCTAACTAGTTTACATTAATTTGCAGCCACGATTGAGTTGCAGTAAAAACAGGAATTGGCTGTTTCACAGTGAAAATTGAGAATCCTATGAAGAGTACCAATCCAAAAGCTAAAAGTTACTGCTATACACTGGCAATTCCTTTTGAAGCTTTTATGACAAACTAAAAGAGTACAGTTTCAGCTTTACTAAAATATACAGGGGTATGGTCCTCACTCTCATGCTGCAGTAAAAGTAAAAACCCACATGCCCTTGTGCAGTCCTTCGCAGAGAACTTGTAGAGGTTAAAAAAAAAAAAAAACTTTCAGAAAAAGGCTGAGCCCAAAGGTGTAGTTGAGTTGAAGAATCTGGTTCGGGGGGGGGGGGGGGGGGGGGGGGGGGGGGATGCCAACCACAAATCTACTGTTGACATGGGCCAAGATGATTTTTCTTTCAATTTACTTGTTTTTTTGAAAAAAGCTTAATTATTTATTTATGGATTTGCCAATTTTTCAAGAGTTTGAAAAACTGAATCAAGGGAACCAGTATGAAATGTGCAGGTGGGTAACCTTCAAAGTTCAAACTGAATTGAACTTGATCAACAAAATCTAACAACTTTGATTGATGGTTGATGGTTCCTCAACAAAATCTAACAACTTTGATTGAGCTTGATCAAAGCAATTTAGAAAAAGGGGAAGGTGATAGAAGATAGGATCATAGGACTTTTCTATGGGAATAAAAAAGAACAAGATGAAGTTTATTTATCCTTTCCAAATTTCAATGCTGTTGTTGGCTTGTTGTGTGTGTCTCCTTAGAGGATAAGGATTTACTTTGCCTATTACCTAGCTCTCAACTAACAAACAGAAACCTATAAGAAAATAGTACCATCAAAAGTCATGCAGTCTCTTCTTAAAGCACTCTCCAGGACTTGCTAATTGCTAATGAAGACACAGTTGAGTAATTGACCATTTTGCCTTTTCCAAAACACTATTCCACTTCACCACATTTGATTTTGACTATGTTACAACTTATAGCAATTTTTTATATTTTTTTTTTATCAAGCATACTTCATAGAATCTTTTTTATTGCATAGTATTGACAATTTTTCTTTCCAATATATTTTTACCATCAAACGATATAGTAAGAAGTGTTATTTACTCAAATAACTATTTTATCAACCTGAATAACCTCATATAAATTAGCCATTGATTAGGTGCAATAAAATGTCCAACCAAACAAGCCCTAACTTAAAATTGATAGTTTTTTTCTCAATAAATGGTAAATTAATTTCACACGATAAAATTACTAGAGAAAATTCAGGGAAAAAAAAGAGTTGCTAAGAAATAAGATAATTATAATGATAGATGGATATTTGGATTTTAAAAAAAAAAAAACTCCATTCTATTTGTGTTGCGGAATAAAATACACTCACAAAATTTTAATTGATTTTAAGATAAAATTCGATTTTCAAATTCAACTAATTTATAAATGGCAAATACACCCTAAATCTAAACTAATAAATTTGATTATAAAAACATGAAAAAGGTAAAATTTTCCCAAGTTTTGAATAAGTTGGAAAATTGCAGATTACAAAGCATGGGATTTTTTAAACTCATATATAATGTAGTGGTAGCTGCTGTCATATCCCAAATCTTTGAAATAGCAAAGGTGATAAAGTTGTTCCATCCCTCGATTCCTTTTATTTTCTTTGTAACTAAATAAAATTAGTCTTTCTTTCATTTTCAACTGGTAGTACTGAAGTCTTTCTTTCATTTTCATGTATCTGTATTCTTTAAATTACTAAATAATGAACAATCCAAGAAGAAATTCAGTCATATAGCTAGCTGCTTCTGCTACAGCTGACTGCTGGTAGACAGTAGGGTAATTGTTAACTGTAAACATTAGGTAACTTTACAAATAGCCAAAGGTGAAAGGCAAAGGTTGGAACATGGAAACCTAAAACAAATTCTATCACACTTGCATTATATAGTCCCCGATTAAAAACTGATTCTGATAAGCGAACCAAAAAAGAAAGAAAGACTTATAACTACAGAAAGATTGCTCCTTTGAGTTTCTCTATAAACAGATCATGTCTTGTACATAATTTATCAAAATGGAAGCCCTTTAAAAACACATGTAACAAAAGGAATGAACATTTTCAGACCAAGATCAAGCTGTAAACACTTGTAAACCCACAAAAATTTATTCAAAAGAAATGTGGATACAAATTTCAAAAGAAATGTGGATACAAATGTGGATACAAGAGAAGAGATTTCAGCAAGGGAACTTGACTGATGCTGCTATTTACATAGAAAATATAAGAGCACACAGCACTAATGCATAATAGATTCTCCCTCAATTCTGCGGATTTAGTCACAAGAAGCCAGAAGTTTTAGCTGCAATTTCTACTGATTTTTTGGTACTAATACAATCTCATGAATTACCTTCAACCAAAATGAGGCTTTCCACAAAGTCACAAGCAATAAAGGGCTGCTCTTCAATTATACCTTCTTCAAAGCGTTCAATTCCATTCTTCAATGGAATGCAGGCAGCCTCCATGTCACAGATGACCATCTGATCTTCTGTTACGCCTATAATCCTGCAGCTTTCTTGCCTGTCTTCAACTAGGGCCCAGACCACACGGAGTATACAGGAAGGTACATTGAAGCTGAAAATATTTACCCACCCACCTTCCTCACTCGTGTATATGTCACATATTTTGTCTCCCGCCACAGGACAACCATGTAGACTTACAATTGAAAGACTGCCCTTCCAATTAAACAGGGTTGGGTGTATCCAATCCGAGTGAATCACAAAGGGTACCTCGGTCATCGCAAATTTTTCCTCCACAGGGTCAAAAGATATTACAGCAACCCTCTTTTGAAATACTTCATAATTGAAATCACCGACTTCATTGAAATCACCGACTTCAGAAATCATAGTTGATCTAACTGACAACCAATGAGCCATCCCCCAATTACCATGGCGGGACACTCTTGGAAAGGAGGCATCAATTCCCCACAGGCGCCCAGTGGAATCATCGCCCAATTTCCATTAACGGATGAGTAGATGGTGCCGTTCTCGAGACAATGCCCATCATACCCCAATTTAAAGAGTAGTATTTTGTAATTCTCGTAGGAAGGGCCAAGGAACAAAGCAGAGTAAGCAACCCCTTCCCCGTCTCCTGGCATGTCTTTCCAAGGAAAATCAAAGAGTTCAGGGAAAATTACCACAGAGAACTTACGAATTGACGGATTCCAAAGATAGATGGATCCCGGGTCACAGTAGAGACAGACAATTCCGTTAACAGTCCCAGCGAGGTGAAATCGCCTGTTCTGAATCGGGCCTAGCAGATCGTCGAACGAGGGCAGGGTGCGAGGATCAAGAACTAAAAACTCCGGCCCCCCGCATTCGACGATTAATCGCGACTTCTGGAGGGCGAGATGGTCTTTCAGGAAGGGGGGAGAGTCGATGAGTTCTTTCCACAGTTTGGAGACGCATCGAAATCGCAGTAAGCTTCTCGCAGGCAACCACTTCAAGATCTGATGTTCAAGGTCGATGGGGAGGGAATCCGCCATTTTAGAGGAAAACGTGGAATCCGCCATTTTAGAGTAAAACGTGGATTCCGGAAATTTTGGGGAATGATTTTATTAGGGTTTGCAAATGAATGGAATGGGCGCTTTTAAATCAGCCTATTGGGACCTTACAACTAATCAACCCTAACATACTTACAAGGCTGAGACCACGAAAAAATCTCTACAACACAAATATACTCCCCTCCCTACGTCACAAAAATATTTTAACACTTATATTATCTTAAAAAAATTATTAAAATTCAATTTATATTATTAAAAAAATTATTAAAATTCAATTTCTACATCTACTTTTATATATTTATAAAATTTTATTTTGAAAAATCATGTTTTAAATTTTTTAATAATTGTATTTTGTTAAATATTTCCTTTTTAATTTTTAAAAATGGTAGAACGTTATTTTTTAAAATAAAAGTTTATAAATATATAAAAATAGATGTTAGTAATATAAATATATTTTTTTTTAATTTTTTTTAAAATAAAGTATTTGTTGAAATATTTTTGTGATGTAGGGAGGGGGAGTAGGGTGTGACGTAGAAGATCTTCACTGCTAAAACCATCAACAACTATGGGAAACCTCTTACCCATTTTATTTTCTCTCATCCTATTCTAATTTTACACCTCATTTATTTTTTTGTTTAAATATTTTTTCACTTTTTCTACCTAATGTTAAAACATTTGTTCTACAACCATGGGAAATCTCTTACCCCTTTTCAAATTTATTTTGACCTTTTCTTTCCCTTTATTATGTGTAACATCATATATTTACTTTACTTTTTTATTAAAAAAAAAATTACAAAAGGGAAGAGGTTACCTCTCTCTCTATCAAGGTAACCTCTTTCATTCTCTTACCTTAAGGTATAAGCCACAACCAAAGGGTTACCTTTTAGTGACCTTAAGGTAACCAAAACCCTTGGTTGTTGATGCTCTAAGGCGTTACCTGACTGACTCGGCCAATCTTCCCACCATCTTCCTGTAATAAAAAGCATCTGAAATCAAGTCACCGTGAGTGGGATCTAGACAAAGATTTTGAGGGAGAGGAGTCTTCATTGGATGATTTTCGTCCTGCCTGCATGCAGGCAGGACGAAAATCATCCAATGAAGACTCCTGTAGAATCTCCTTACTGAACTTTTGTTGGGAAAGATGGATGCCATGAGAATTGTAGAAGACCTCTAACCCCAAAAAATAGTGAACCAAACCCAAATCTTTAATGTTGAAATTATGATCAAGAAAAGCTTTGAGACTGGCAATCTCAGAGGGATCTGATCTAGTAACCAAAAGATCACCCACATACACAGTAACAATAGTGATGTGCCCGTCAGTTTTCTCGATGAACAGAGAGTAGTCCAGCTTGGACTGAACAAAATGAAGAGATTGGAGGGCAGTTGTAAGCTTGAAAAAACACTGGCGGTTGGCTTGCTTCAACCCATAAAGAGATTTCTACAGCTTACATACCATACTAGGAGCAACAGGGAAACCTTCAGGAGGCCTCATATATACCTCTTCATAAAGATCGTCATGAAGAAAGGTGTTATTGACGTCCATCTGATGCAAAGACCAACCACAAGATGCAGCAACAGCTATGACAATCCGAATGGTTGTCATCTTAACAACAGGAGAGAATGTCTCATGAAAGTCAATACCTTTTGTGTGAGTGTACCCCTTGGCAACCAAGCGCACCTTATGCCTTTCTAGGCTACCATCTGTCTTCAACTTGACTTTGAAGACCCATTTACATCCAATGGCACGTTTCCCTGCAGGTAAAGGGACTAGAATCCATGTATGATTAGCAGTTAAGGCACCTAATTCTTTCTCCAATCCTAAGACCCAATTTGGATCCTTGACAGCTTTTTTTATATGAGGTTGGTTCAACATATGAAGGAATTATGGAACTGAAAGTAAAGGATTGAGGAGGGAGAGCTAAAGCATAGAAGACATGAGAGAAATCAGAGTGGGGAGAGGATGAACACACATTGCACACGTAATCTTTGAGATGAAGTGGTGGATGAGAAGTTCTTGTGGATCTCCTAAGAACCAAAAGAGAAGGAACAACAGGAGATGTAGCATCAGTATGTGGTGTAGTATCAGCATGACGGTTTTGATCATGGTTTATCATAATACCTACTGTGGCGGTTTTAAAGACTCTAATGTAGCGGTTTTATGACCTATTGTGGCGGTTTTTTAAAACACTTTTTCCCTACCTATATTGTAGCGGATATTTGGACCTATTGTGGCGGTTTTTTAAAACACTTTTTCCCTACCTATATTGAAGCGGATATTTGACCTATTGTGGTGGTTTAGAAACTTATACATTTTGCACGTTTTTTATTTCTTTAATTATGAAGCTAAATCCTTAAATAATTTTTTAAAAAATTAATACAATTTGTTTTTGATAATAAAATAATACAAATAAATTAGGGGAATTATTAGTAAATACCCTACTTTGATATTTGGTTTGCAAAAATACCTAGTTTTGAAAACAATTACATCAATATATGGAAAGTTGCAAAAATACATTATTTTATTCTCAAAACTACCCACCACCCCAAAAAATCAGGAAAAAAAAAGTTAAATATTTTAGGTATTTTTTAATTTTTTTGATATTTTTAAATTATATTAAATAATCAAATAATAATAAAAATCTGAAATTAAAAAAAAAAAAAAAAGATTAACACCCTTTCAACCCCTAGACCCGACCCCGAATCCCAATCCCACTCCAAACCCTTTCAACCCCAGGACCCGACCCCCAATCCCAATCCCACTCCAAACCCTAACCAAAATACACAGCCCTTCCCTATCCGGCTCCGGCGACCCCAACCCCAGGACCCCGGCGCTCACTCCGTCACTCGCGTCTCCGGCAGTCGCCGCCCTTACCCTGCGACGTTGTGCGGGCATTCCGACAATCCCACTCCAAACCCTAACCAAAATACACAACCCTTCCCTATCCTGCTCCGGCGGCCCCAACCCCAAGACCCCGGCGCTCACTCCGTCACTCGCGTCTCCGACAGTCGCCGCCCCTACCCTCCGACGCTGTGCGGGCATTCTGACGCAATCAATCTCCGCCAATTTACCTGTAAATCCCTCTTCTTCTTATGCTCTGCTAAAATGGGGAATCTGGATTTCAGTAACTACTTTCATCTTTTATTGGCACTCTTATTCTAATTCAGTTTCGTTCTTGTAGAAAATTGATGTGGTATTCAGGAATCCATGCCCCCGGAGCTTCTCAATTAGGTCCCAGGTAAGTTTGAATTTTGGGAATTTCGTTTCCAGTTCTCGACTTACTATCCACATTGCTTTGTGTTTATGATTTTTGTTGAATTCATCGAGTATTTAGGATTCACCGAGACCTAAAAGCAATGGCGAGACCTAAAAGCAATGGTTTTGTTAATACAATCATGATCTGTTCTGAAACTGATCTTTGTCCAGGAATCACAAACATAGCTCAAAATACATCCTTGTATGTTGGATTTTTTTCTATTTTGAGTTCCCCTTATATTGTTAATTCTGGATCATGCCCTTGTTTTCTCACTAGCAGTAGCTGCAGATTGGTAGTTATTTGACTGATGATATGCTTTTATATGTATATTACCACCAATAAACAATCCTCCCTCTTGCTTGGTCAATTTCTGGGGGTTTCCCCTTTTGCTTAAATTTTGTGGTTGTCCATCAGTATTTTGTTATTTGGATGGATTTTCTTTACGGTTTTTATTCATATTGATTGTTAATTTCTTCAATCTGAATTTGAATGCCAGAGATTACAGATTTGTGGGTTAAGGCTACAAGAACTACTCAAGAACTTCTTAGTAACTTCTATGACTGTTATAAAAGGAGGGAAGGCGACGAAAGCAAGTCCTTCGGGGGAAAAGGGTAAAAGGAAGAGGATCCTTGAGTTAGATGACTCAAATGGCACGGAAGATGTGGATACTAGTACAAGCAAGTTGAAACCTAAAACATCTACTCCTCAACCAGAAGTGCAAGTTAGTACAACTCATCTTTAATATAGTTCAAATCATTTGTCTAAGTTATTTAGTTAGTCTATAACTGAACTTCATCATGCAGGCGAAATTGAAATATAAGAGTGAAAGTATGTTTTATGGGAGAATAAACCAAAACTCTAGGCTTGCATATCTTCAACTAATTGAGGACAAATTATCCCCTGGAATATGGCAGCTAGTTTTAGATGGGCCCTTTGGGAAAATTGTGAAGATGATGAAGTCAGTGAAGCTATCGTCTCAACTGTTGCACCATATGTTGTTTAGACAAATAGAGTGTAAAAAGAAATGGGAGACATGGTATGAAGTGGATGGGAAAATTTGTCGTTTTTCCCTTAAAGAATTTAGGCTACTTACTGGGTGGAATTGCCACGGATATGAGGACCTGAAAAAGGACAATCGTGCTATGATGTCATTGCTAAGAGGGACCAAAATCAGTATTGCAGAACTTTCGAATCTGTTCATAGATGCTGAAGAGAACACTACCCGAAAACTTAAGCTGGCCCTTTTGCTGATTTTGGAGGGTGTTATGCTAGGTGGCGACAAAAAGCGCTACGTCGACTCTGCACATGTGAAATTGCTTGATGATATGGATCGATTCAATAATTTCCCATGGGGTAGGATTGCTTATTTGGAGCTGCATGACAGTTTGAAGAATTCTCTAAGTAGACGACTTGCAACCAATGCAAAATCACAAGTCAGTTCTTCAGCTTGTCGAACAGGGTATACCATGAAAGGTTTACCTCTCATTTTCTAGGTAAACGTGTGCATATAATAACGTTTTCTTTGAATGCTCTTGTAATTTGTTAATATTCATAGAAGTGGGTGTAAACTCACATGAATTTTCATTCTTACCTCATCAGTTAGGTTAATCATGGGATTGCACTCCCATTGGCTTCTTAGTTCTTATTGACTCTGAGTGTATGATAATTTGGCGTTGTCATGTCACTGTTGTATGCTCTTTTCAAATATAATATTGTTACGATGGGGACAAGATGTGGCTAGTTGGTGTTGTTGTGTTGTTGGGCATTTAGAGTAGAGGCAAAATACATGAAGTAATTTGTTAATGTTCATAGGAAAATGTATAAACTCACATGACTTTTATATGAACGCAGATTTGGGTATTTGAAGCGGTCCCAGACATTGGCTCCAAGTGTGCAGCTAGGCTTGATGAATATGTCATTCCACGCTGTTTACGTTGTCACTCTGATGTTACACATGACCATGTTATGATTAGCACTTTGTTACAAAGGCACATGGAAGTCAAATCAATTCTTCTAGAAGAGGAAGGTGAAGAGAATATGTTAGATGAGTGCGACTTCTCTGATGAAGTAGTCAATGAGTACCTTGATGACCATGTGAAGAATCTGGAGGACAATCATAAAATAAGTGTTGAAAGGGAACAAATGAAGGCACATGAACAATTCCCTATCAATCATGAAATTGGTGCATCAAGCGAGATCCTGTCAGCATTCAAGGCATTGGCTGACACTGTTTTGAGGCAAGGAAAAGAGATAGCTGATAAGGTAGATAAGCAAGGAAATGAATTGTCCACGAGGATGCAGAGGCTTGAAAGGGACTTCAGAAATCTAAAGAATTACTTGTCGAAGAGAAAAGATGGTGACTCTTCCAAGAAGGATGCGACGGATAGTAGAAGGGGTGAATCCGACAAGGAAAACAACAAGGTATGACATCTTCAAATTTATAAGTTTATGAAATTGTAGATGTTCAATCTTTCAAGATTAAAAGTCATGTTTTATATGTTACTCACAAGGAGGAATGCAGTTTTTTTACTTACATTGATTGCCAATTTAGCAAGCATCTTCGGACTACGAATGGGATGACACCAATGAAGAGGTCGCCGATGGAAACCTGTACACTGCAGACAGCATAAAAGAGGATGGAAAAGAGTTAGTTGTTGAGAAGCCAGTCCAAGTAATCTATGTAAATAGATGTTCGAAAGATGTCGATTAAACTAATTTTCATGTGCTTTGATATTAGAGTGAAACTGACAAACATGTGTCCCCTGGATGTGATAATAAGGGATTACAATTGATTCAAGCAAGAGTAGAGCCCAGACAGAATGTCGTACAAGAAGCAGGAGGGAAGTATTATACTCGGTCCATCAAGAGTAAAAATCCAGGGGAAGAAGTCATTACACAGTCGATACCTCATTGATTCTCTCCCCGATTATAAGTTTAATCATGTCAGAATTAACGTGCCTCCTGTCACTATACACATATATCCTGTCACTTGGAACAAATAACCTTGTCATCTTGAGCAGACCTTTAATTTCTAGTTGTGGTATGGATATAATCGTATCTTTATTCTCTTTCCTATCATAGACTCATCCTGTCATTATTAAAAATTAGGTTTGTCATAAAAAACATATATCCTGTCAACAACATATTTATCCTTGTCAATGATTGATTCTCTTAATAAGGCAAAGATTTTCATCCGGCTTGGATTATTATTCTTAAATTTCCGAGAAAAATATATTAAAAACATTATTTTAATATATATATGTATTTTTTTTTTATTTTTTAATCTTCTTTTAATTCATAATACTCCTTTTAATGATTTTTATATTTAAATTTAAAGGTAAAATCAGTCATTATTTTTTAGCACAAATAACCTATTTTTTAGCACATATAACTCACCTACTCTATTTTTGCTATTATCAGAAAACGGGTATACTTTTGCAAACCGAACACCGATTTGGTATATTTCTGCAAATCGGCCAATAAATTATAACGAGCTATTCATTTTTCTAAAAAAAAATAAGCAATTACGGAGTATATTTTTAATGTTAATAAATTAAAGCAGCTATTCAATTTTTATTTTATTTTTAAAAAGTGTAAGCAATTACAGTATATTTTTAATATAGAAAAAATTAAAGCAGTTACTAAATTACCTTTTGATTTCTAAAAATCAAAGCTACCATCAGACCCTCACCGCCTCACGCCATTTGCAACTGTCGAAGACCTGCTTCACCAAAGTTTGAATTTCGATGACGGCGCGGGCAATTTCACACATTGAAGAGGGCGTGGGCAAAGCATCCGAAATGGTTCAGTTGGCGACTACTTTGAGCATCCGAATTAAGGGCGTGGGCAAGCATCTCAGAGGGCGAGTCGAAGAGGGCGTGGACGACGACTTCGGGCGGTAAGTTAGGCCTAGATTCCGATTTTGTTCAATTGGTTAGTAATTGTGTTTGAATTTGGTGTGCTCATGAAGAAATATGAGGATTCAATTCCTTTCCTTCTTTATTTTTGGCAATTGCTTTTGGATTGAATTAGGGTTATGATATTCCGAATTTGCTGTTAGGAATTCAAATAGGTCCGAACACTGTAGGGAGATCATCAAATGCAAACAAATTAAGCTCATTGTAGATACCATAGGCGTCGTATGTAAACCTAAGAATGTCTTCATTCTCATCTTTCTCCTTGCAATTAAAATAAGGAGTAAGATTCAAGAATTGCTTAGACCACTGTTCGTTTCATTTACAAACCTTGTTGTTGGATGACTTGAGATTATTGAATGAAATGATTTTTGCTCAAAAAAAAAAAGATTCAGCACCAAATCATACCAATATTTAATTATTTACCAATTATTAGTGGCATGGTTCATCCATTTTTATAATTACTAGTGCACATTGCACTGAATCCCATGATATCATGAACTTGGAAGCCAAAACGCCAAAGATGGATGTGTGCTCTGGGTTTTCTGTATTGTTTTTCTTAATAAGAAATTGCTGTGATAAATGCCTAATATTATCAGGTATAATGGAGGAGAATAGACTTAACTCTGCACAATGGATTTGCAATTTATATGGAGTGCATATCCCATTAGCCATTGCTTCTGCGTTTAGTCTACCAATCTACACAAGAATTTTAGTATATTAACTACACCTATTAGCTAGAGGCATACACAGTTACATTGCAGTTTCCGTGATATCATGTTTGGCTAGTTGAGTGTGTTTTCTAATATGTTAACTACACCTGTTAAAATTGATCTAATGGTTGCTTTGCTCTTCTGATTTATGTGAATTAGGTTGTTTGCCTATTTCAATCCACTCTGTAATCTGTATTCTGTAATGCACTTGCTCTGTTACAGTGATTGTTGGAGAAATTGCTAACTTCGCCGCATATGCATTTTCACTTGCTATTTTGGTAATGCCTCTTGGTGTACTCAGCATTATCATCAGGTATTGCAGTATTTTGTTTCTTCTCTTTCCTTCGTGTTCTGCAAAATGCTCTGATTTCTATCTCATTACTCATTTCTTGTAGTGCAGTGCTTGCACATATTATTCTAAAAGAGAAGCTCACACTTTTGGCATTGTTGGGTGCTTGCTCTGTGTTGTGGGCTCCACAACGATTGTTCTGCATCCTCCTCTAGAACGCGAGATTGAATTTGTGATTGAGGTGCGGAACCTTGCTACTGAACCAGGTAATTTGGTAATAATTGGATATTTCTGGTTCCGTCTATTACACTACATTTTTTTTATGAATGATATGGGTGTAGTTTATAGTAATCTATAGGGTTCTGCATTGTTATTTAAATAATGGACTAGGTTAAGGGATGTAAATCATGGTAATCTATAGGGTTCTACATCTTTTTTTAAATAATGTACTAGCTAATCTTGGATTTATACTTATTCTCAATTTGAGGAAGAATACACAATTTCTTATATAATTCTTTTCATTAAGATGATAACCTGTCTATGAATGTCAAGTTTCTTCTTTGCTTAGGGCTTGAAATTCTTTTGATTATTTGAATACATTGCACATATGAATTTCGATTTTCTTCTAAAATTCCCTCGATTAAAAAGTAACCTTCATGTGCTGCTTAAGACTTTGCTTTCTATTTTAAGATTAACCCAGTCAATGTCAAGTCTCATCTCCCCTTAGAACTTCATATTCTTTTGATTAGAACACATTGCCTATGAATTCCAAATTTCTTATAAAATTATTTGACCATGGTGCTTATGAATTTGTAGTTTATTATATAATTCTTTTCATGAACTAGGGTAACCTTCTTGTATTGCTTTGGATTATCCTTTACATTTCGAGATTAAGCCATCTGGGAACTATCTTTTGCAGTCTTACTGAACCACAACCATAGAATATGTTGGGTTATCCTTTACTTGTCTTAATGAACCACAACCATAGAATTGAGAAGAAATTGTTGGCAATTGTTTTTGGTTTCTGCTTTAAATCCTTTTCCACTGCTAAATATGTTGATTCATAAACTTTAATGTATTGACATTAGGCACTTCATTCAGTTGAATGTTGACAGTAAGTTCACACATAAACTAGTTCATTAAACTCTCTTATATCAGTCATTCACATGTATAAGATAAAGTAATGTTCATATCTTCTTAGAGGATCTATTTCTGAAATGTTTATATAATCTCCCAAATTTAAATCTTTCTTCTGCACCCCAACACTGTAACAGTTCCTCAGATGCTTTCTCAGAACCTGTATGTGTTAAAATCAAATCTTTTATGACTAGTATCCTCTTAATGAGTGGAGAATTACTGACTTTGTGCACGTTCCATCTCCATATACTTCCTTGTAGGTATTAGGCCTCTTTTAACATGAAAATATCCCAACAGGTTACCATTGATATTAAGAGAAAAAGATGATGTGCAGATGCAATGAAGAATCAAGTTAATAAAACTAGGAGGAAAATTAAGATGTAAGAGCATATATGGCTTATTCTCTTTCTTGAATATCTTCTAATCAGCTCCTGTAATTGGATCATGTTTTCACTTATCAATCTTCCTTCTATGAACCTAGGAGAAACTGAGAGGAATACGAGCATCAGCAGATGATGGGAAAAGGGAAAGAGACACATACTTCGATGTGTTCACCAAAAGGAGCATAGTGGGCGTTTATCCTTGTATGAACGAAGTATCTCAAAGTCAACTTGAGTGAGGAAGGATGGAAATACCCCATTTATAGTCCCCTCGGTATTCTTGGAGAGCATCACTGAACAAGTGAAGAAAAAGTTGCTGGAACAAGTGAAAGAACAAGTTGATAGAAAAGTCGAAGCAAGATTGGAGGAAAAAGTCATGCATCTATTATCAAATATAAGAGAAGCAAGATTGGAGGTATTCTTTTTTTTCTTGGTTGTTTATTTTTCTATTATGAAACTTGCTAATTACTTCTGTTGGGTATTTGATAGATGTCGCTAATTGCTTCTCTTATGGGTGTGGTGGGTGCTGTTTTGACTGAATTTACAAGGTGATTTGCCTTCAATGTGCGATCAAGAGGTGATAGGTGGACTTAATATCTTTAGAGTAGGTAGTGCTAAGCTGCATAAATGGGTCTTGGGTTCTTAGTAGTTTTGAATCCTTAATGAGCAAATAAACAGGGTTGGATACTAGGGAGTGGTTGAGTGAATTCATTTGGCCTGTTTTCTGACCTTTGATCATAAGCAACCATCAAGATAATCTCATAAATGGAGAGTTTAGGTTGTGGATGGTTCTTTTGAAATGCTTATGCTTTTTTTCACTGACAGTGGTGATGCTCTTTATTTGAGGGACTGAATTTATTTTTAGTTCTTTTTTTTATCTGAGGAAGATAATTGCAATTGTGTCAAAGCAATGGGTTTGTGTTCTTGTTCTTGTATCTGGATAGTTAAAAAATATTACCCTTCAGGTTTGGTTTGGTCTTCAGATATTTTATGTGAGATAGCAATAGTTATAGACATTCATCTACTATTGTTTCCTATGCCCATTAGGTACACATGGAGTCTCTTCATCCTTTAAATTGCCTGTGGACTCTTAACGGTTAAACTTAATGTTCATCATCATCATCTATTGTTTTTGGTTGCATTCATGTTGCTCTTTTTTGTGGTAGATATCAGGTGTGGTGTTGCCATTCTCTTTATGGCAGTAGATCATTTTGTAAAAATCATCTTTGGAATTTGTTGATTCAAGCATTTACTTGATCAACTAATATTGGTTCTTTGCATTTATTGTTGTGTTGTGGGTGCCTTCATACGTGCCATGCTTTTTTGGTCTGTTTGTCCTTCCCCTTTCATGAGTGCAGTGGAGTGTGTTGAATCTATGTAGAGAAGAAAATGTGTGTATTTGTATAATTGGTTTCAATGGGTATATAGCCTTATGTTTGACTTATATAAATTACCTATGTCATATATGTATATATATGCACTACTAAAATCATTATTATTTGTTGTTTAAATTTTTGTTACAACTTCGTACCTATACAAGTTGATTCCACTGTATATGGTGTGCACCTACACTATGAGAAGATGAATGCTAGGACACAAGTGACACTCCGTACTCTTTATTTTTATATAGTATATTTTGAATTAGGATACACTTAAATGTGTTCTTTTGTTAATGAATTTTAGTTATCGATACTTTTGAATTTTGTATATGCAGTTATTAGTGAAATATATATGTTTTGATGTAATGGATAATATATATACTATGGTTATATGTGTATATGTATATGATGGTTCATTTCTATTAATGAAAATTATGCACTTTATTATTATTCTAAATTTCAAGATTATAAATTTGATTTAATTATCATTAAAAATTAATTTTATGAACCATAAATAGCAAAACGTGCTACAATTATAATATATATCATATATAATGCATGAAAATAAAATTTTTTAAACCGCCACAATAGTGTAAAAAAATGTTTTAAAAGTAAATAAAAACCGCTTCTATAGCTATAAAAAACCGTTGCAATAGAACTTTAAACAACCAACCATGTGTTTAAAAACCGCCACATTAGATCATAAAACTGTCACAATAGATATAAAAGAACCGCCACAATAGATCAGGCTATTGTGGCGGTTTATCTACCTATTGTAGCGGTTTAAAGTGGCCATGATAAACCGCCACAATAGACCTAATGCAACGCGAGCAACAGAGGCGGGTAAAAACCGCCACAATAGGTCTTTTGTGGCGGTTTTTAGGCCTAATGTGGCGGTTTTGATCCGCCACATTAGACCTTAATTGTAGTAGTGTTTGAAATTGCATGAAGGGAAGCTCAGTGAACATCTCATTGATTAATGCCATTGTGATTTGAAATTGCCTAATATCATGCTTAAGAAACTCTCAGTCAACATAATTTGATTAGAAGATTCATCACTTGATTAAAAAAAATGCTACTGTCATGTATAAATTAGGCTTTGGTAAGGTCATGTTTAATTTAGGATAATGAAGAAGATGAGGCATGGGGATCAGTGGAAAATCAGGAACGCATGTGCCAAAAGGGAGTGTTGAGTGTAGTACGACAGTAAACGAAAAGAGTGTCACAATTATAGGAGTATAAATGCTGTGTACAGATGATGTGGTAGCTGCTGTGACAAAAAGAAGTGAAAATGAAGCTAGGAAGAGTGCACTTACCTCAACTAAGCCCCGAGCACATGAGAAAAGTATGACAACAAGGGGGCATGACTCCGTGCAATTGGGAGGTTGTATATTTATGCCTCATTGAAGATATAACAGGTTTAGCTTTTGCTTTGAAATTTTTGGCTTATTAGCTCAATTGGTAGAGCATTGTACTTAGACACAATATGTGGGTTCGAATCCCACATAAGCCACACATCTTGTGCTGTATTGCTCCTTGTTGGCTTATTAGACTCTTGCTTTGAAAATTTTGAAAGCTCGTGTAGGTGCCAAATGGGCCAACAAGGAGCGATGCGGGACAAGATGTTAAGAAGATGAGAATTTAAGGAGATTGATCAAGGATTATCAGATGGTAGACTTAGCAAGGCATGACAGGCTTAAATGAAGCCAGCTCATGAAACTTGTCACTTGAGCTTTTATGAATTTTGGTGTAATTTGCCTTTGCTTAAGATGTGTTTTTGTTTTTAGTTGGACAATGCAGTAATTGTAGTTAGGGAGTGATTCTTTTGGCAAAGAAACAAGAAGGGTAACCCCTGTTTGTTTTTGCTTCTCACGAATTGGCCATAGTGCACAGAAAGAAATTTCAGTTTATTCCTTTGAAAAAACTCAAATACTGGTTTGGAGTTGGAAGAAGTTGTAAAGGGTATGGAATCTTTATCCTATGAAAAAACAACTCAAGTATTAAATGAATCTAAATCAAAGGAGCTGAAAGATCATTATTGTGAACTCAGAAATCGGCATCATTTATTTGGAGATGTGTAGTGTTTTACCATGGGAAAGCCTCTCTAAAGATCGCACCAAATGTTTCCATTTGCATTACCACATGGATTTTCTTCGGTGGCAAATAGGTAAATTGGATTCATCAATTGCTAGCACTTTGTTAAAGCTATCTTTAGCTGATTCAAAAAGGTAGTCACATACTCACACAAAGATCCAAGCTCACTTTCTCAAAAGTGAAGAAAATGAAGACACTTAATTAATCTCATAGTCTCATGGCTTAAAGATAAAGACTTTTTTATAGCACATGTAGGAATCAAGTTTAGAGATTCTCACATAAATGCAAAGACACCATTAGAGCTAATAGGTTTAAAATGGGTTGTACTATTCACACGGTCATTTTATCGCCATTTACACTATCCGCAACCGCGGATTGCGAGTTTGCAAATTTTCTCAAACTCGCAATCCTCAATTGTAATTTTTTTTTTAAAATTTCCGCTTTTTTTTAAAAAATAAAAATAAAAAACAAATTATGTATAATATTAACAATAAATATTAACGATATTTGACGATATCCCGTTGGTATCAATTTTGGATTGCAATCCGCGGTTACTGGCAGTGTAAATGCGGAGCAAATCATCTACCCCAAGTTCCCGCCCCACAACCCCGTCCTACAAAAATATTTTACCACTAAATTAACATTAAAAAAAAATTAAAAATATATTTAGCTTCTACATATTTACTATAACATATTTGAAAAAAAAATCTTAAAAAATCAACTTAACAAAATTATAATAATTCAAAAGAGATAGAAACATATTTTTAAGTTTGAAAAAGATGTTATTTTACGATATATTTTAAAAAAATTATAATTCGATTTTTTTATGATTTATTTTTCAAATATGTTATAATAAGTAGGTAGAATCTAAATATATTTTATTTTTATTTTTTTAATGTTAATTTAGAGGTAAAATATTTTCGTGGGACAGGATTGTGGACCGAGAACTTGGGGCAGAAGATTTGCTCCGGTGAAATGGCGATAAAATAGTACAACCCTTTTTTTCCCCGGTGATTATTATTATGGTTTCCTGGTCACCATGCTAGTTGAACTTGACACTATACGATCACACCTACTTGGGTTGGTATTCAACAAATTAAGCAACAAGTTTTACTGCGGACGCTGAGTACGCGATTGCCAAAGTACCCCAATCTGCGGACGCTGAGTGCGCGATTGCGTACAGACTCCCCCAATCCGTGCATCCGCTCTCCGCATCTGCGAAATCTTTCCTTACAACCGGCGATAAAATGACCGTGTGAATAGCAAATCTGTTTAAAATTAAGTTGATATTAGCCTATACGGGATTTGAACCCGCATATTTGTGTGTGAACACATCGCTTTACCATTTAAGCTAATAGGCTTCAAACTTTGTTGGATAAAACTAGAGTAGAGCATAAAAGATGGCATGTTTGAATACATGAATCATTACAGCAATCAGTGAACTCAAACAAACTCAGGCGCTGCAATCCCGACAGTTTAGGGCCGTTTAGTAGAGTACAAACAAGGCAATCCAAGATACAATGACTGCAATTCAATGGCCAGGAGAAACTAAAAAATTAGCCAATGCTTACCCTGATTCAATAGCAACAAAATATTTTCATCTAAAGACTGTTTTGAAAAGAAAAAAAAATTGCATGAAAATCTCTAAATCTAATACCCAAAACATGGATTGATCTTGTGAAAATCACCTTAGCATGACATAAACCCTCTATTGGAACAAAATTAATATAAAATTCATCCGTAAATCGAATCTCCAAACCCTAATTCGAAGATCCTTGACTGTAATCCAGGGAACATAAAAAGGCTTTGAGGTAATTTAGCAAAAACTTCTTGCTTCTTTTTTAGAGAGAAGGAAAATTTTACATGATGCCTCTATACCAACACTTGGGACAAAATGGAACCCAAATTCACAAAATGCACCTCTGCTTTGGAAACCATATGCAATGCCCTTCAAGTGAAATTGATCATGAATTGCTATTTTGTCCATTAATTAAGTTATAAAAACAAATTACATATAATGGAAGATGGAAAGCATCATATACTAGCTACCTAGATATAGATCAAGCCACCTACTGGCAGACACCTTATGTATCAAGACAAATATTCATGAGTTAATGAAACTTACCAGGCACATTTGCACAAGGCTGTCATACAAACAGTATATAGCAACCTTCAATCTACTATCCTTAAGTCCACATAAAGCAGTAATGATTTTTCAAATAACGAAGTTAAAGAGAAATTGCAAATAGAAAAGGTTGATCAAATCTACAATCACAACTAGTGTTCTGGAAAGTTCCACCCCAAATCCTAATTTGATTTGTGTAGTAACTCTAATCTAACCTAAAACCCCCAATTCGAAGCCATAAATTCGCAAACCCTAAATCCCAAAACCAGTGTCAATGGGAAGAAACTTACCTCGATCGGCATAAGCACGGTCTGCTAGACGGCATCGGCCTCCTCCCGTCAGCAATCTCCTCCCGTGGGCGCCTTCTCGCCCTCTCAAAGTCTTCGCCTTCTCGCTCTCTCAGTCTTCTTCTGGATATCGTAGTCTTCTCTCTCTTTCAAGCTTCTGATTTTTAATTTTATTTTTTAACTGAAAATGTAACCGGTCTAATGGAAGGGTACGGTGCGAAAAAAATCAAAAGTTTAGGGGTACCAGGCGAAATAGGTCAAACTTTGATACGGGTGTGCAAAAATATTCGACACGACTGATCCGACACGAAAACATGGCGATACGACACGAAAAAACACGAACCGAAAATAACACGACACGAAAATGACACGAACCGGTAAAACACGGCAATAAATGGTTTGTGTTCGGATCAGACATTTCCCCTTATCGGGTACCCGACACGAACCGATAATTTTTTTTTAAAAATTTATAGGTTCTGTTTTATACTACTATTATAAATACAATACCAAAAGTATCACAAATGTCTGCTAGCCCAGTTGGTATTGGGCCTAACATAACGAAGGCCTATCGCTGAACACTCGAGTTTGATTCTTAGTCTACCCACTTTTTTCCCTTTCAAGTCCCCCTTTTTTTTTTTTTTTTTTTAATATCTCTAACCAAACCCTAAGGACTAAAACTCTCCCATTCTCTTTTCTCTTAGCCGACATCATCTCCAACAAAAACCTAAGGGCTAAACTTTTTTTTTTTTTTTTTGATAAACTAAGGGCTAAACTTTCAAATTCAGAGTTTACTGTATAAATCCCTTTCATAGTTTCACCCTTGACACTTTCAAGTTTCAACTAAACCTAACCCTAGATCTGAAAGTTGCGACGCGGCGGTCGGGACGCGCTCTCTCAATCTCCGGCAGGTGGCGGTAGACGATGGCGGCATTCACGGCTCCGAGCTCTCTCTCTCTAAATCTCCGACGCCATGCTCTCTCGAAATCTTCAATTTGGTCTAGATCTGGATGGAAATTTGCGATTTCAACCAAATCGAAATGGTTTAGATTTTCCAATATTACATCCAGTCATTGCTACGGTGTTCACGGTGCTCTCTCTTCAAATCTCTCTGTCTCTCGGCAATATCTCTCAATCTCTGGCTTTAGATATGGCCATGCTCTCATGGAGTCATGGAAATATCTCTCTCAATCTTTAATTTGCTACACGATGCTCTCTGTGGCGAATTACACGGCTATCCGACACGAAACCGTTTCGGATTTCGTGTCGGATACCCGGTAACAATCGGAACCGTGTCGTGTCGGATACCCGGTAATGCACACCGCTAAACTTTGGTACACCACACGAAATACGCATTACCTCAGGGGTACCACGCGAAATTTCTGTTTTATTAAAGTATGATTTATTTTGTTCTTTCATGCTAATTGGTTAAGAAAGGGATATGTTTTTTTATGTATCCATATTGTTTATTTCGTTGTGATCGCCTAGGTTGTTTTAAATAAGTAGTAACAATGTGAGGATTGTTTGTTGCGAGTGAAACTCAATTGAATCCAAACCAATTAAAGTAAAACTATCAATCAACGAAAAGCAATGTGAAATTGTAAAGTAAAGTGTTGTTAGAGTCAGGTCGGGGATGTTACTCCTCGGTCTTAAGGTTTTATGAAACTAACACACTTCCATGCGAGGCGTTACCCAACCAAAGAGGTTGTAGGTTGCTATCCACTATATACAGAGTGGGACCGCTAGTAGTCGATAAAAAAGATAAAAAGATAAAAGACATAAAATGCATATCATGGTGAGTAAGTGAGTGAAGATTAATGTATAAGTAACAAACATGGTTTGAACTAGGTATTGGGGGACACAAGATCAACCCTTAATCGTCTGTCTCAGCCCGCGGTTTAAAATTCTCCGGAAGAGTCCTGCCCTCTGGGTCGATTTTGGGCCACATCGAGTACCTTTTGAACCAATACTTAGTTTAGACAGTATAATAAACAATGTATTAATAATGTAATGAGTAGTAATCATAACTTGTTTCAAGCTATGTCATATTCCATCCATAATCGGGATATGATTCCTAATACATCTTTTCTTACTCAACCCTTTCGGGTTATCCGTGTCATAGGAGGGTCGGGTCACAAATAAGCCAATTCACTTCAAATATTCAAATCTCATTTGGATTTAATTCTTACCGTTTCATGGTCACTTGAATCCAAAGTTGTCTCTGCTTTCGTGTCGTCACTTACTAGTTCTCGCGAACTAACCGTCCTTTGTTTGGATGGCTGGTTTTGACAGGTTTAGATAAAGCACTACAAAGTCGAAGGTTGAAAATGTGAGTTGGAATCGTCTTCAAACATTTTTAGTAGTTACTATTGTTTTGATTTAAGAGTTTCCTTCTTCATATATTTTGTATTTGCTATCGAAACATTATAATGGTGTTGTTGTATATTTAATTATTTATTTTATTTAAAGTCTTCCGCGATTTAATTGTATTTCATTTAAGTATTTAATATTATCATCTTGTTTATGGGAGCATGGTTGCATGTCCCTATAAGCCTAAGGTGGGTATGAAGACATTAAAGTCCGAGTAACCACTGGCACTGTGGCATTCCCTTGGGTTATAAAAGGGGGTGTTACAACACAATACCATGAGATGTGAAGAAGTCAGTCATGTTTTTTATCAAGATATTCGGCTACATTATCAGATCTCATGGCTTTGATTGAGGTTTGAAACTGAGTGTTCACTAGGGAAACAAATCTTTACAGCATGGGTAATGTGTTTGTTTTAGAGGCCATAAGAAAAGTCCATGTGCATTTAGTAAAATCATCAACCAAGGTTAAGAAAAATTTGTACCCATTGTGAGTGCTACATTTATAAGGTCCCCAAGTATCAAAATATACCAAATCAAATGGAGCCAAAGACTTGTGATCACGAAGAAGAAATGATTGCCTGTGCAACTTAGCTTGAGGACAAATCTGACAGATGCTAGAGAGGAGAAACATTCACAGAAGCATCAACATGTTTAATTTGAGGGAAAGGAAAATGCCCCAAACGACAATGTAACAGTTTAGCTGTGCAAATTGCAGAAAAACTGGAAGGATTCTCAAGTGCAGATTGCACAAGAGATTTATTATAATTAGAGAATTGAGTTTGTAAAGCAAAAGACAACTCTAGACAAGGTTCCAATTCATATGGCATGTGTGCCATGTATAATCCTCGGATTCCTCGCTCCTCACTTCCAATTACCAGAGGTTGCTTCATCAAAGAGCCCTGAATGATGCACGAGGTAGGGGTAAACAAGGCATTAGAACAAAGGTTAATGGCAAGCTTTCGAATGGAGAGTAAATTGAAATGAAAATCAGGTACATGGAGGACTTCATTTAGAGATATTTGTGGGGATAAATGCACATTTCCAACAGAAGCAATGGCAGCTTTCTTGTTGTTTGGCATAGTAATTGAAGAGGGTTTAGAAATGGGGACAAAGGAATGAAACAACTGAAGGTTAGGAGACATATGGTTTGTGGCACCGCTGTCAAGTATCCAAGAAGAGCTAAGGGCCCGTTTGGTTAATAAAAAGTAAACCATCAAACACTTTATTAGAGTTTGGCCCAACAAAAAATGTTTGTTTCACCTCCTCAAATGATTGAAAGTGTTATGGACTTCAAACAGTTCGGCCATTTTATTACCCCTCATTTTTTGGGTGTATCAATAGATCGGCTCTCACGCTTTATGCCTCTCTCTGTCTCTAACCTCTCTCACGCTCTGTGTGGTGCCTCTCTCTCCTATCTCTTTTATCTCTTTTCTCCCGATGCCGACGGATAGCCGAAGAAGACGTGCTCACAGAGCCGGCATTTGCTGTCGATCTCTTCCTCCAACTCGCTCAACTGCATCTTCGGCAACCGCTGTAAACACGAGAGCACTCCTTCTCGTAGCCAACCACCACCATCCGCTTCGCGATGTCATGTAGATCGCCAATAGTCCCCGACGGGAGAACCTCGATCGAGATATTGTAGTTGGTAACCGGCCACGCCATCGGGATCGCCTCTCTGTCACCATCGATATGAGCTTCCTCCTCCTCCTAATCTCTCCATTTTTGAGCTGTGATAAAATGGAATATTGATTATTAATCAATCCGTTGAATTAGGGAATTGAAAAAACCCTAATTAGTGAAATTGGGTATCAAAATCCCTAATTTGTGAAATTAGCTTGAAAATTTGGTGGAAAATTAAAAACCCTAAAACTGGAGAAAATTGGGGAAGGTTTTTTAATACCTTTCATCATTTTTGAACCAAACAAAATGAAGGGATAACAGAATGCGTTTCCTTTTCCTTCAATTTTTCAATCCGTTTACGTTTCCAAATTTAACTCTCAACCAAACGGGCCCTAAGTAATGAAGAAAAAAGACAGGTGTTCTTACCAGCCAACATAGTAGTGGAATCTGAGACCTCATGCCTCTACAACAGTGATATCAGCTGCTGATATTGCTCCTGAGAAATAGTAGGAGAGGATGACACTATAGCAGCAGTTTTTCTTCCTTTAGAAGATGAATCATTTGGATAGTCATGAAGCTTCCAACATTTGTCAATCAGATGGCCAAGGCTTTTGCAATGAGTGCAATATGGTCTATTTCCATTTGAACCAAGTGAACCAGTGGAACTAGAGGATGTTCCTGAGATGCTGCCAGAAGAAGGAAACCCATGGAGCTTCCAACACTTCTCCATAGAGTGTCCACCAGTTTTACAGTGGTCACAATACTAGGGTTGGGCGCGGGACGTGACAGGACGGGACGGAGGTCGTCCCGCGTAATTTGTGCGGGACAGGACCGGGACCGAGATGGGACGAGCCTTGTCCCTCAAATAAAAAATTGGGAAATTCTGTCTGGTACCCCTGTACTTTGTGGAATTCCGGATGGTGTCCCAAAGGTTTTTTTTTCCGTTTGGTACCCCCGAGTTTTTGTATAATTCCGGACCGTGACCAATTTGGTGACTCCGTTATTTTTTAAAGAAAATTAATTACCTAAAATATTAATAAGGCAAGCCTTTCTGGAAAAAAAAAAAAGTAAAAAAAAAAAGAAAAGAGAAAGAGACTCGACCGGCACGAAGCCCTCAGAGACTCGACCGGCGGCGAAGACGAAGCCCTCGGGGACTCGGTCGGCGGCGAAGACCATCGTGGGAGCCTCGCAATGGGGATGTAGACCGCGTGGAGACTCTACCTGCTTCAATTCCGAAAATTTGCAGGTTTGAATCACCATTTTAATGTCGAAATTAGATCTGAATTTGGGTGATTTAGGGTCAAATTTATGAAATTTCTACCTAAATCTCAGTTGGGTTCAATTAGGGGAAATTTTTGGTGATGCTTATTGTGAAATTAGGGTTTAATTCAAGATTTTTTTTGGTGGTTCAATTAGGGTTTAATTCGAGAATTTTTTGTGTGATTGTTGGTGAAATTTGTTCTCTATTCTCATATAAAGTTTGATTAGGTTGAAGTTTCTCATATTAGTTTTAGAAATCAATAACTTTGCTTCACCTTTCGTTGCTTGGAATGCTCATGTGTGAATTTCTGAAATTGTTATTGTAGAATGGGAGATAAAAAAGTATTGAGAATGCGTTACAAATGTGTGGAGTATTTGGACGTTAAAGTGGATGATGTCGATAAATGTATTATGCTTGATGTTTATATCGAGTTGCTACAAGGGGCTGCGAAGAAGGAGTTGTGTCTTCCGGAACATCCAAGTTTGTGGTATATGCATGACTCGAAAAGTCATAAGTTGGAGAGGGATAATCAGCTGATGGAGTTGTTCAGTTTACTCCCTAGAAAGAAGGTGATTAATATTGCAATTGGTTCTGCTGAGACCCCGTGTGAAAATTTGTTGTTGGCAAAGGGTTTGATTGATTCTAGGATGTCTTCGGGTGATACAAACCTTCCATCCTCCCACCATACTATCCCATCCAATCCATCCATAGGGTACATGGGTGAAACACATCCCACACCAACTCCATTACCATCTCACATAGTGCCATATGAACCACAAACAACTCCACAAGTACAAGCCCAACCACAGCACGGGAGGGAGCAACAACAGCCCCTTTGCAACCATGAGACAACTGGCCTCCCTTTGTGACGGAGGGGAAACCTATCGTTGATCCCGCCAAAGAAAACTCAAACCTAAAGCAAGTATAGCGATAAGCAAGAGGTCGATCCCACAGGGAAAATTATAACTCAAGTGTGATTTATGTGTCAATTGAAGTAACCAGTTTGGGGGGTTTTTGTGGGTGAAAGTTCCGCCTTTTATCAAAGCGGAGTAAGCAAGCAAAGTAAATGGATTTGATTTTAGACAATTAGGAGAATAATTCTACCTACAATTTTCCACTTTATTGGATTGAAGCGATCCTTGTAACTTCTTCTCGTCCTATTAAGTTCCCTATGAATGTCCTTGTCCCGACCTAATATAGTTACTAGTCCAACCAGTCCTAGCAACCCTTATCAATCGAACAGTCCCTACAGAAGGATTTAACCCAATTGATAGCTTTAAGTTCAGAGATTAGCCAAGGTATTTGCAGTCCCTAAAAAAGGATTTAACAACACATTCAACTTCCTACTCATTCAATTAGTTCAACCAGCCCTAAAGGAACAAGTTTGCCACTTAGGTTAAGGTTCACAACCAGGAATCTACAAAACCTTAGCGATTGAATTGATCTAACAAGTTGGCCAGACAAAATAGAACAAAACAATAAACAATCAAGCACAAAGAAGTTGAAACATTCAAATATAGGAAACAAGGAACAAGAATTAGAAACTCACAATCAATCCGAATAAAGCTTCAAATTGCAGGCAGAATAGATGAGTTTAGTTCCTCATGGAAGACATTGCTCAAAATCTCTAAATTGTCTGATGAATGAATAGAATAGAAGTTAAGTGCTGGAAAAATCACTAAAAGTCGGCCTTATAACACCCAAGTCGGCCATAAAACAAATAAAGAAGATCTAGGGTTTTTAATTATTTAAAACGCTGCGGATAAGTGCTGACGGCTAATGCTGCGGGCGCAGCATGGATGCTGCGGCCGCCGCAAATTGATTGGCCGTGGGCGCCGCATGATTGCTGCGGTCGCAGCCAGAGGCCTTTCACGGAAATTCTGTTTTGAATCAGCTCTCGGCGTCAACATGAAAGTTGTAGCTCTCTGAAAGAGCTTTCCAACGCATGGTCATAATAGTCGATCGGACAAGCGAGGCCTCTAGAAAGTGCAAAACAAGTTCAGCATGTCTGGCGACAACTTCTGCAGACTTGTTCTTCGTTTAGGCTCGCTTCTTCTTCTCAGGACCTCTTGAGATCTTCATGTAAGCTTCTTCGATCAACTAGACATTCTCATCCAATGCGTTATCAACTCATGTCTCCCCCTCGGATCTACCATTACCTGAAATAATCAATAAAGCGTGTAGATTCCGACTCCGACAACATAGAGAACTAATATGCAAATCGTGCTTAATCCATCAATGAAATGCATCTTAACTAAGCTAAATGCAACCTATTATGCCTACCTAAATGCATGCTATCAAACTCCCCCACACTTAACTTTTGCTTGTCCTCAAGCAATGATAGAATGAACATGAATCAACGCATCCCAAAGAAAATCCCTTCAAGTTTCAACCTCATCAAAAGCAAAATCATAGCAAGTGAAAACATAAGCCAAGAAAACAAACGTCATAACATGTATTTCAGTGATCAAAGCTTAGAAGTAGACATCATCCAACTTCACCAGAAATATGTGTTTCACTCATGTGTTTAGGCTTTAAGGTACAACTCTCAACGCAATCCAAAATGCACTAAGCTCATAGACATTGACCACCATATCACCAAATATCTACCGAAATGTCATTACTTGCGGGACACAATAAAGACAACTAAATAAAATGTGACACTTTCTTTTTTTCTTTTCTTTTCTTTTCTTTTTCTTTTCTTCTTTTTTTTTTTCTTGTCTTGGTGCTTTACTTACGCGAGGCGCAAACATGGGTGTCATGAATGGCCCCGGTCTATCAACACCTCAACCTACTAATATGAACTCCACTTGAACATCTTTTGACGCAAGTTGCAAACATGGGTGTTTGAATAACACATATGTATGCAATGCATGCTTATTTATGGGATTTTTGAATTGAATTTTTTTTAATTACGAAAATAAACAAGAAATTAATTTTAAAAAAAATGAAATAAATTAAACATGGTGCAGAAATTTAAATATGATCTCCTATATGCATCTATATACAGAGTTCTTCTCCCCCACACTTAAAGTTTTCATTGTCCTCAATGAAACAATAAAGACAACAAAAGTAAATCAAATATAATTAGAGTGAAGGAAAAAAAAACACAAAACTTACCTCGGGTTGCCTTCCGAGAAGCGCCTTTGTTTCAAGTCGTTGGCTCGACGTAATAGCCCTTGATTGGCCTAGGTTCCTCCACCAGGGTCACCTACACCTGTCATTTCATTGACAAATGCGGGCACCCTTGGAAGGTGTAACTCTCTATCCAAACATTCATCCATTACCCTTAGCTTCTCTCCTTGAGCTATGCCTGGGGGTTGTCCTGGAATCACAAAAGGTTTCAATTTGTTAGGATGTTCAAATTTCCATAAACTATGTTCCTTAGGTGTCTCTAACAAATCACGAAAATTATTGTTGCGATCAATATTGTCGGCAATAGGTATATCTAAAGAATTTTCAGGAGAAAGCTTAACATGATTAAAAAGAGAGAATTCTATCTTTCTTCCCCGGCAACGGCGCCAAATTTGACGGAGGGGAAACCTATCGTTGATCCCGTCAAAGAAAACTCAAACCTAAAGCAAGTATAGCGATAAGCAAGAGGTCGATCCCACAGGGAAAATTATAACTCAAGTGTGATTTATGTGTCAATTGAAGTAACCAGTTTGGGGGGGTTTTGTGGGTGAAAGTTCCGCCTTTTATCAAAGCGGAGTAAGCAAGCAAAGTAAATGGATTTGATTTTAGACAATTAGGAGAATAATTCTACCTACAATTTCCCACTTTATTGGATTGAAGCGATCCTTGTAACTTCTTCTCGTCCTATTAAGTTCCCTATGAACGTCCTTGTCCCGACCTAATATAGTTACTAGTCCAACCAGTCCTAGCAACCCTTATCAATCGAACAGTCCCTACAGAAGGATTTAACCCAATTGATAGCTTTAAGTTCAGAGATTAGCCAAGGTATTTGCAGTCCCTAAAAAAGGATTTAACAACACATTCAACTTCCTACTCATTCAATTAGTTCAACCAGCCCTAAAGGAACAAGTTTGCCACTTAGGTTAAGGTTCACAACCAGGAATCTACAAAACCTTAGCGATTGAATTGATCTAACAAGTTGGCCAAACAAGATAGAACAAAACAATAAACAATCAAGCACAAAGAAGTTGAAACATTCAAATATAGGAAACAAGGAACGAGAATTAGAAACTCACAATCAATCCGAATAAAGCTTCAAATTGCAAGCAGAATAGATGAGTTTAGTTCCTCATGGAAGACATTGCTCAAAATCTCTAAATTGTCTGATGAATGAATAGAATAGAAGTTAAGTGCTGGAAAAATCACTAAAAGTCGGCCTTATAACACCCAAGTCGGCCATAAAACAAATAAAGAAGATCTAGGGTTTTTAATTATTTAAAACGCTGCGGATAAGTGCTGACGGCTAATGCTGCGGGCGCAGCATGGATGCTGCGGCCGCCGCAAATTGATTGGCCGCGGGCGCCACATGATTGCTGCGGTCGCAGCCAGAGGCCTTTCACGGAAAATCTGTTTTGAATCAGCTCTCGATGTCAACATGAAAGTTGTAGCTCTCTGAAAGAGCTTTCCAACGCATGGTCATAATAGTCGATCGGACAACCGAGGCCTCTAGAAAGTGCAAAACAAGTTCAGCATGTCTGGCGACAACTTCTGCAGACTTGTTCTTCGTTTAGGCTCGCTTCTTCTTCTCAGGACCTCTTGAGATCTTCATGTAAGCTTATTCGATCAACTAGACATTCTCATCCAATGCGTTATCAACTCATGTCTCCCCCTCGGATCTACCATTACCTGAAATAATCAATAAAGCGTGTAGATTCCGACTCCGACAACATAGAGAACTAATATGCAAATTGTGCTTAATCCATCAATGAAATGCATCTTAACTAAGCTAAATGCAACCTATTATGCCTACCTAAATGCATGCTATCACTTTGCAATCTAGGAATGTGTCTTTTAGTTTGCAAGAAAAAAGAAATCATGCCACCTCTGCGAGAAGAAAAGGAGTCTATGTTCCAAAAGAAAAAAATGATTCATCTAGTAGTCAACCGAATTCTGGTAGTGGTAGCCTGAGTAGAACACGAGGGAGGGCTTACAAGAGTGATCAAATGGAAGATGCTGATGATGTGGATAGCGAGGATGACATATATCACCCGTCAAAAAGTTCAAGTGATGATGATGAAAACGTGATGGATGATTTAGTTGATGAAGATGATGAAACTGTATTGCCTTGTATTGATGATGGATATGATCCCGATAAATCCAAAGAATGGAAAGAAGATAAAGATGCATATTTTGATAGATTGTATGCGAATGGAGAGTTGTATGTTGATAAGGAATTTGGCAATATCATTCTCCGACAATGGATGCTTTTCTTCGATAAGGAGCACTTGTCACATGTCTTGAGGAATTATTGTATCCAGGAAGGGTTTTGCATCATCACATTGAAATCTGATTGGAGAAGATTTACTGCTGTTTGTGGTTGTGCAAGCTGCAGTTGGAGAATTCATGCATCTAGATTGTCAGACGGATACACTTGGGCTATTAAATCATTGGTAGGCACTCACACTTGCGTTATCATCACACAATCCGATGGCAACTACAAAGTGGGCTGCAGAGAAGCTATTGGATGACGTCAAAGCAAATCCATCCATCAAAGGGAAAGCAATGAACGAGCTCTTATTGAAGAGATATGGCATTGAATTGAAGAAAACACCAACTTATGACACAAGGAGCTTGGCATTAGCTACTCTTGAAGGAAGTCACGACACTTCTTATGCAAAGTTGCCCGTATATTGTGAGGTTCTTAGAAGTACTAATCCCGGTTCGAAGGCTCACATTGCTTGGAAGGTTGCTGATGAACATCCAGAGAAGCCTATTCATTTCAAGAACATATTTATCTCTTTACGACCAATGATCGAGGGATTTAGAGGGTGCAGAGGACTGATTGCGTTAGATGGATGTCACTTAAAAGGGAAATTTGGTGGAGTCTTGATAGCTGCTACCGCCGTGGATGGAAACTCATAAATTTTCCCTTTGGCTTATGGTGTGTATGAAAATGAAAGCAAAGACACATGGTCTTCGTTCATCTACCACTTAAAAGATGTTTTGAAGGACGATGTGAGAGATAATTTGACCATTATATTAGACAGACAAAAGGTATCTCAATTTTTTTTTAAATCTCTATCTTGGGTTTATTAAGTATATTTCTGTATGATGCCACAATGTTATCCGTCTTTTGTTATTAATTATCTTTGTTGTATGTAGGGTATTGAACCAGCCTTAGATGAGATTTGACCAACTGTTTCTAAGCGATATTGTTGCATACACTTGTGCGCCAATTTCAAGAAGTTATATCCTGGAGTAATGATGCACAATCTGTTTTGGAGATGTTGTGATTCATATTCTGCCTTTTCGTATGAGAAGGCAATAGAGAAACTACAACAGAGAGCTGGATGGGATGCAGTCAAGTGGTTACATGAGTCAGGAAGTATAGAACGATGGGCAAGGCACAAATTTGACCCGACACTTTGTTCAGATGAAAATACAAGCAATGTGGCAGAGTCTTTCAATTCGACTTTAGGATTAGATAGATGTAGTCTAGTGTTAAGTCTTCTTGAAGGTAATGACTTATTCATTATATACTATGTTTTTTAGATTCTTTAGATTCATATCCTCATAATATGATAGATACATTTGCCATTTTTCAATTGTAGGCATTTGACGGACACACATGGTTAGATATGTCGGGAGGCAAGATGCATCAAAACATTGGCCAAGCACTGGGATAACTCCAAAAATCGCCAAAAAATTGGAAACTCGCTTAAAGGAGTCACGCAGTTTACAGGTGTGTTTTTTCGGGTTGTTATGGTTAACATTTTGCTGAATTTTTATTTTGTGGGCTGATTTTTGTGGCAAAACAATGCAGAATTTATTTGTTTTTTTGCTGATTTTGTCTTTTGAACATTGCACCATTTCGTACAGATTCTTTGGGCTGCATTTTCACAATAAACTAAATTTCGTACAGATTCTTTGTTGCTGAATTTTGTTGCTGAATGTACAATCCGATGGATTATAGTTTGTATACCCATTTGATTTAATTTGACAGGTTCTTAAAGCATCAAATACCGAGTGTGAGGTTCTGGACAACGGTTCTTACTTACCCGTTAACCTCACCGATCGGACTTGTGCTTGTGGAGTATGGCAAATTAGTGGGATCCCTTGCAAACATGCAATTAGGGCTATTCGTCATATGAGAACAGAAGCCCCTGTCGAAGCATATGTATCAAGATGGTTTTCCGTACAAGCATATAGAATGGCTTACTCTATTGATTTTCACCCGGTACCCGATGAAGAACAGTGGCCGAAATTCAATTTTCCAAACATAGAACCTCCTTTTATGAAAAGGGGAGTAGGAAGGCCATCAAGGAATAGAAGAAGAGAAGAGGGTGAAAAGCAAAATGGAAAGAGGTCTAAAACAGTGCGTTGTAGAATATGCAAGGTATGCTAACTTTTGTAGTTCCTAATATTTTCATGATATAAATTCTAATTATTTTCACTTACATGTGCTATAAGGCCTTTGGACATAATGCCAAGACTTGTAAATGTGGTCCAACCGCAAAAGAGCTAAAAGAACAAGGTGTTCGGGTTGAACAAAGACAAACTAAAAGGTGTAAGAAGAAGGTGCAAGTTGAAGGTTCACAATGTCATATTGAAGATGATGTAATGGGGTCGGCACCATGGGTTGATGGAAGTCAACAAGATTAGGAAGATTAAGCATCTTCTTTAACACTTTGTTTTACATGTTCGATGACTAGAATGTTATGTTAGAGCTTCTTATAACTCTATGGAAATTGATAGCTTTTTGCCTCCTTTTGTTGCAATAGTTAGAGGGTTAGAACTAACTAGCAAGTTGGAATTTATGTTGATAGTTTGGTAATTGACAACTATGGATGTTATTATGAATCTACAATTTCTTGTTGTATTTCAATCTACAATTTCAAATGTGTTGCCTTAAATTTACTTTTTTTTGTGTTTCAAATGTGGCCTTAAATTTACTCTTAGAATTTAAATTTTTTTGGGAATAAGATTTACTAATCCACTTGTTAAATATTATATTGTTTAAATAAATATTTCAATTGGAATAATAGGTTAAATTGGGCTGAATTTTTTTTTTGAGGAAAAAAAATTTGGGTTGAATATTATATTGGGTTGAATCCACTTGTAAAATATTATATTGGGTTAAATTGGGTTGAATTAGATTTAAAAGAGGTTAAGGAGTAATTTTGGCTTAAAATCATCACACTTAACGGCATATTACAATACTTAACATTTTACATTCAAGTTTGGTCACGGGCCGGAATTTTACAAAAACTCGGGGGTACCAGACGGAAAAAAAAAAACCTTTGGGACACCATCCGAAATTGCACAAAACACAGGGGTACCAGACGGAATTTCCCTAAAAAATTCTAAAAAAACTCCAAATTTTCATGTATATATTGCGATTCTCAAATGCGTAATAAATATATATGTATAATTTTTATATCAAACAATACGGGCCTTGTCCCGTTGTAGCGGGCGCGAGCCGGGCTAAGCCCGCTTAACGAGTTGGAAGTCGTGTCCAAGCCCGTCCGCGAATACGGGTGCGGGTAGTCCGTGGGTACCCGCAAACATAATCAATTTTTCTTATTAAAACTATACTACGTAATAGGTTATATATATATATATATATATATATATATATATATATATATATATATATATATATATATATATATATATATATATATTACAAATCAGTAGCCATTTTATATATGTAAGTTATCTCGTGTAAAAACAGTAGTCATTTTATATATGTAAGCTATATATATTACAAATCATATAGTTACTCTTTTTACACAATTCAAAATGGCTACTGTTTTTATTTTATTTTAAAAATGACTACTATTTTTATATATGTAAGTTGTATATATAGTATTATTATTACTGTATTATTATTACTGTATTATTAGTATTATTATTATAATAATAATAATAATTATTATTATTATTATTATATAAAAATAATTTATAAGAAATTAGTGGGTAACCGAGATACTATCTGGGCACCCACTCCCTTAACGATAATAAAGCTAATTCTAGAAAAAATATAAGTGGCAACACGAGCCCCAACATCATGAGATACCGAAAATTTCTGAATCCGCTTTAGCAAAGCTACATCATTCGTATCTAACTCTCCCAATGAAGAGAAGGAGAAGGGTAGGAAACCATAACCAGCCGTCGTACACAACTCACGATACTTGGCACGCCGAGCAGCATCAACAACAACACGACCGGGCACAAAGTCAGACACTGCAGACTGGTTTAAGGGGGAGGATCCCGTCAGATCAACACATACATCCCGCCCCCTATCCCAGGAATAAAGGAGCAAATCCGCCGGACGGAGAGGTTTATCATGTCCATCAATCAAACCGATATCAACCTCCTTACTGGCAGGAATCCCAGCTCTATACCAAATATCCAATAAGGTGTCGTGAACGAGGTTATTTCGATGTTTAATGCCCACAGTACCAGCACATGACACGACATGATCACCATAAACATCACCATCAAAGACCCGAGAGCAAGCTGGGCAGGGCCTAGACACTGTGAATAACGGAACACCTAGTCGATAGCTAAGCACACTACGATAGGTCCTTCCATTCATAACCTGCCCCAACCCAGAAATAGGTATTGCACGCATCCAATCGGAGGAGTGAGCACCCTGCTGAGACTTCCATAATGCCATCTGTCGCAGAGTCAAAGAGAAAACAGATTCCGATGTAGCAGCAACCTTCGTGAAATATATATCTGCCAATTTCTTCATAAGTTTAGGGGCAACGATTTCACTAGGATCGCATAGAATGTCAAAACCCGTGGTCTCATTAAAAGCACGCGAAGCGTCAACAAAAGCAGGGCCAACATCAGTGATACCAGAAGGATGTAAAAGCTTAGCCTGCAACTCAGCAGACTGCAAACGAGATGCCAAAAAGGCATAATGTAGGACATCCCCAGCAACATACACTCTAAGTCCACCAAACTGAAAAGGCAAGGTGGCTAGTCGCCACTGCCAATACCCAAAGGCCCAAACTCAGGCCCAGACGCAGTGACAATACGCTCTAAGCTAGAACGGAGTGCCACATCAAATGAAAGTTGGGCCAACCCAAAGACACACGGGGAACAAGTACGCAACGCAAAGTAAAGTTTAGAAATACCCGTACAAGGCCGAAGTAGAAGCAACTCGCACTGGGGGTCAACAATCTTCGCGACAGAATCCATAAGCTCTATGGTCTTAGTCACTCTCTTCATCACAAGATCGCTACCAAAAACAAGGCATACACTGACAGGCCCACCCAAAACTTTGACACTGCGCGAAGGTCGAGCAATAGAGGGAGGGAAAACACCAGGGAGCCGACAGAATTAGACCTGTCAAACGGGTCATTCGGGTCGGGTTCGGGTCCGGTCACTTCGGGTTTCGGGTAAAACGGGTCTCAGGTAAAACGGGTTTCGGGTTTTTCGGGTTGACTCGAACTCGGGTTTGATCGGGTTTCGGGTCGGGTTCGGGTCGATTTCGGGTTTGTCAAATTTTTCTTTTTTAAATTAAAAAAATCATTATTTGATAATTTTGTGATAAATTTTAATTATATATATATAAATAATTATATATAATTATAAATCAGCCGGGTCAATCGGGTCATCGGGTCAATCGGGTAAATCGGGTCAAAATTACCGGGTCAATCGGGTCAACGGGTCGAAACCCAGATTACCCGAAAAATTTCGGGTTTTTCGGGTTCGGGTCGAAAAAAAAATTCGGGTCAAAATTTTCGGGTCGGTCGGGTCGGGTTGTATATTGACAGGTCTAGACAGAATCCATAAGCTCTATGGTCTTATTATTATTATTATTATTATTATTATTATTATTATTATTATTATTATTATTATTATTATTATTATTATTATTATTATTGTTATTGTTATTATTATTATTATTATTATTATTATTATTATTATTATTATTATTATTATTATTATTATTATTATTATTATTATTATTATTATTATATGTGTGTGCGGGACAGGACAAGATTTGCAGGATCCCGACGGGTCGCCCTGCGTCCCATCTCGCATAAGTATTGCGGGACGGGCCCGGGACGGGACTGAGATTTGTGGGATTTGTGCCCACCAATATACAATACAATCATGAGCTCGAATTAGTTGGATAACCATGGACCTTCCAAAACTTGTCCATGGTGTGGCCAATGACTTTACAATGGTCACAAAACAACGGTTTCTTGGATCCCGGAACTCCTCCCTTGAATTGAGAAGAAAAAGCAGCATTTTATGATCCAGATCCACTCTTCTTGCTCATACCTCGTTGTTGTTCCTCTTGAACAAGGAAACGATAGGTGTCATCCAAAGAAGGAGGAGGATACATCATCAAAATGTTCCCCCTCACAGTGTTGTAAGCGTCATTGAACCCCATCAAAAACTCACCCGCTGATTCTCAATAATTCTTGTCACAGCAAGGTTGGATCCACAATCACAAGTTTCTGTCTCAACTACATCCCAAAATCAGTTGAACTTAATTAGTGAAATAATCAGCAATACTAAGGTTACTTTGATCTAGAGCTGCAATATCCCTTTGAACCTAATACAAGCGAGTGCAATTCACTCCACAAAATCTAGATTCTAATTGTTTCCAAATTTGACCTGCAGATCTACAATATATGATTGATTTCGCAACATCCTTTTCTACAGAATGAAATAACCAAGAGATGACCATATGATTGCAACGATCCCAGTGTTGCTGAAGCAAAGAATTAGTAGCAAGACGAAGGCACATACCAGTAACAAAACTGAGCTTATTCTTTGCCAATAGCGATACCTCAACTGATCGCTTCCAATGACTGAAGTTTCGGCCATCAAGGAGTCTCGTAGAAAGGATGTAATTGGGATGATCAGAGTGGTGTGCGTACAACTCACTCATCGGATCTATACCATCGTCGGTGCGCCAGACCTCAGAACCACCAGGTAGCTCTGATACCATGATAAAATGCTAGCGGAAGAGCTGTGAAAAATGGATGAACACAGATCTAGGAGACGAGCTCAGAAAGAGAGGAAAACATTGTGTGGAATGATCAGAAATTGAATCTGTGTACTGTTCTCCACTGTTACATCCCTCATGGGTTTATAAATGACCCAATTCGGGTATATGAGATATAATCCTATACAATATAGTGCACCAAAATACAATGCAACCTCACCCTTTGTGCACTTGATCAAAATGTAAATGTACATCTCAACAAGTTGCTTATCGCTTATCCCACATTGGAATTTCGTTCTCCAACTCGTCCCCTCCTCCTGATTCTGAGATGCTCGCTCACATCTAGATGGATGCCCTTGGCAAATTTGATTTCTCCAAACAACCAAATTCGTTCCGGTTAAAAAAAATCAGCATATTGGGTTAATTGAGAGAAAATTATATATTGCGGCTATTGGGTATTGTGAGTGCGGATTTTTAATTTGGATTGAAGTGTAGTGTGAAAAATAAAAGTTAATAAAAGAAAATGTTGACTACTCATGTTTACATTTAGCAAATTGAACACTTTAATATTAAAAAAAAACACTCAAATTATTTCATATTATGAAGGTGTTGATGCTCTATCTAGGTATATCCAACTATCTCGTCTCAAAGTCGTTCCTTAAATCAGTAGTGATTTAAGAAGGTAAAATCTAAGGACACTCAAGCTCGTACAATTGCTATATATGATCTTATTAATCCAAGATCTAGTCGTGAACTAAATATATAGAAACAAGAACAACTAAAAAAAGAAACAAAAGAACAAGGACACACAATGTGTTTACACGGGTCGATGAACCTACTCTGCATATATAGTCACAAGAATGAACCTACTATGCACAAAAACAATTTACAAATATATAGCAAGAAACACAAGAAAGCGTCAAGCGACAATAGTAAACCCTAGATCTAGATCTCAGTCAGTAGTCAAGGAAAACATGCAAAAGAATACGAAGTAAGGATCAGGAAACCCCTTGAAAATCTCATATTCAGAGATAAGAAATCACAGCTTGATAAGGACGAAGGAGCCAACTTTGGAGATGAAGCTTCGACCTCGTCTTCTTCCTTCTTCTAGCTAGTAGGACCTCTATAAATTAATTATATGTAGCTAATTATATCATTATATATACTAAATAATCATATCTTTATATATTTTTGGTATAGGTAATACACCAATGAAATTACCAAGGAAATTGAGCATAATAGGTGTGGATGGTACGGGATAAAGGGTCAATCAATTTAATGTATTTATTTTAACACTTTAAATAAACGTGGATTGATATTGTCATATTTTTCATATAAAACATCATGTGATTTTTCTATACTATATTCTTTAATATAATTTTTCTATAATGTATTGTTTATGGACGATCTTTTAATTTAGTCACATATTAATTTGATAGAAAAATACATGTCTCAGATGTAGCACGAGTTTTTTTTTTTTTTTTGTAAGCAGATAAGGATTAGGAAACACGTCGACGACCCGAATTCTTTCCTAGCACGTCCGAGCGGACAAGAACACGAAGTTCTGGATCATCAGTGAAGCTATCATCGGCAGGGACATCGTAGGCCAGACGTGCAATCCTATCAGCTACAACATTAAAATCCCTGAAAATATGACGAATAGCAGTCGTATCAGCCATCAACAGCTCGATATTCCAGAGGCAATTCTAGTCCCCCAGCAGAGCCTTTATGATAACCAAGCAATCTCCTTCGATCAGAAGGTTATTTATTCCCGGTGATTTTGCCTTGGAGACCCCCATCCGAAGGCCCATGGCCTCAGCGAAAATAGCGGAGCTATTATTAATTACAAGGGCCTCCCCCTAGGGACATAATATTTCTCATATGATACTGAATCACGAAGCTGGAGGTTCTGACCCCCCGACAGGCAGTAAGAGCCATCAAAGTTCAGTTTGTAATATCTCGTCGGTGGTTTTTTCCATTTCTCAGATCTGGAAGCGGACGTGGAAGTTGGATTAGAGCCTGCAGTAGTTCCCCAGGTCCTAGTCCGAGGTTGATTTGTACCAATCGTCTCAGAGTGATCAACTCTGCCATTCCATGTTTGGTAAGTTGAGTTGCAGAAAATGGCTATAGCCTGGACATAGGCGTCGTTTATGTGTTGGAAAACTATTTGGTTTCAAAAATACCAAATACCCCACCAAGGAAAAGCCAGTTTAGTGAAGGCCTTGATGCCTAATTTGGTGTAAATTTTATTTAACAGTTGATTTGGTTTGATGTCTGAATCGATATCATCATTTGAGGGGTGGCTGATCTGGAGAGTTTTTGTTAGAGAGATCGTTGTGGGGCATTGTACTAGAATATGACTTATAGATTCGAGAGTGCATCCACAGAAGATGCAACCGAAGGGCACCGGATGTAGCACGAGTCTGTCACCTAGTTGAATACATCATAATGATTTCCAACGAACCATTATAATATATATAGCCATAAAGCCCATAATTCTTATACTCGATCCAATAAAGTGATAAGAACGCCCATAAAATAACCTTGTTTTGAGAATTTGAGGTTATATATAAACCCCTGGCTCCTACAATTTCGCATACATAATAATCTCTCCGTGTTGCCCTTGCGAGTGCAGATGTCTTTTTACACAATTTCCTCTAATTATATAAAGATGAAACCTGGCTTATTAGTCATCCCTAATGTCCACATTTCCTCAAAGGAAATGTGGATACAACAGAAGATAATTTCAGCAAGGGAAGTTGACTGATGTAGATATTCACAAGAAGCCAGCAGAAGTTTTAGCTGTAATTTCTACTGTGCCAGATAGAAGCCCACCAAAATGTTTTCATGTGCAATTTGAACTTTGAACTATTCTCATGGGAAAACAAGACTTCACACAAAGTCATAAGCGACATCCACATACCAAAGAAACACAGTCAGTACTCTGCCATGATCACATCTTTCCTTTTAATTAAGAATGTAGGAAAATATGTGCAAATTAGTAATGCTAGCAACAGAGGGGCAAAATGGTCATTTCACATTCTGTTTCCAGCTGCTCAAATAGGCGGGAGAAGTTGTTATTTGACTGTTACAGATTTGGGGATTTCCCATGAACACAAAACACTCTATTTTCTTGGTTTTCGATTTTCAATTCAATTGAATCCAGTTTTGTTGTTTGATTGAGTACTTGATGTTGAATTCAATTAGTTCAAATGGTATTAGAGCTACGGTGAAAGTCGGATTTCGCTTCTGTTGATTCAATCACCGTTGTTGTGGTTTTTTTTTTTCCACATTTTTGCAACTTGAAGCTTCATCGTTGATCGATTGCTGATGGCTGGACGTGGAAATCCAGGGAGTAATGCGCAGAGCCAAGGATCTGCCACTGGACATGGTGGCGGCAGAGGATCTGGTCCGTTTGTGACATTGACGCCACCAGCAGCGGGAAGAGGAATCAATCTCGACGTCCATGGTGTCCAATTTGGAGATCTGGCTCAAGGATTAGGTAACATTCATTACAATCCTTTGTATTTGTCGAATTCTGACCACCAAGGGATGCATTTGGTATCCACAATGTTCAATGGATTGAACTTTACCAGCTGGAGTCGAGGAGTTAACATGGCCTTAGGTGCAAAGGCAAAACTCGGCTTCATAACTGGAAGTTGTGTAATGCCTGCAGAAGGTAGTGATGAATATGAAAAGTGGCTAAGAGCAGATTATATGGTGAGAAGTTGGCTGATTAATTCAATGAATAGCGAGATAGCTGAAACATTCATGTATGTTCAGTCGGCTAGAGAATTGTGGAATGATATCAAAGAAAGATTCTATGAAACAAATGATCCATTGATCTTTCAACTTAGAAGAGATCTTAGTAATCTGAAGCAAGAAAATATGTCTGTTGGGGCATACATTGAGAAGCTCAAAAAGATCTGGGATGAATTGATGTTTCTTGATGCTTTACCACACTGCAATTGTGGAGGTTATAATCAGTGTAGTTGTGGTGTGTTGAAACGTATGGTTGAAAGAGAGGAAAAGGAAAAAGTGATGCAGTTCCTCATGGGATTGAATGAGGTTTTTGAACCTCTAAGGAGCAATGTGTTGTCTAAAGATCCCATGCTTGAATTGAACAAAGCATTTCAAATGGCAACTCAAATAGAGAGATCAAAGGGAGTTACTTCTGCTGTGGCAGGAGAGAGCAGTGTGCTTGCTGTGGGAAATCAGAATTTTGGTGAAAGTGAAGTTAATGCTGTGAATAGATTCAATTAGGGAAGGAAAGACCAGTACAGAAACAATGATCAGTATAGGAGCAGTGATCATTATAGGAGCAGTGATCAGTACAGGAATAATGATCAAGGAAAGACTGAGTATAAGAGAGTTAAGTATGACAGAAAATGTGATCATTGCAATGAAAAGGGACATACTAAGGAATTTTGCTTCAAGTTGGTTGGCTATCCAGAATGGTATAGAGGGCCTAGAGAGGATGATAAGCCTAGACAAGGTGGGAGATTTGCTGCTCATTTGGAGGCTCCTCAATATGATAATCCTATTGATGGGAATGTGAATGAGAATAGGCCTGATCCAGCTATGGTCAATGCCATCTTCAATGAGGTTTTGAAGATGATGAAGGGAAAAGGCAAGGTGGAGCAATATGACAGCTTTGCTAATCAAGCAACAGTGCATTTTGCAGGTAGATTGGGTGTATCTTTTCTTATTGGTGCTAATAAAGCAGACAAACATACATGGATAGTTGATTCAGGTGCTACTAATCACATAGTGTTTGATAAATCTGTCTTCTCTCATTTAGAAAATTTGTCAAGAAATATTTCTCTTGAATTGCCTGATGGATCTAATATCGATGTTAGTCAGTTTGGGACAATTTGGTTGAAAGATAATTTGCAGTTGCACAATGTTCTCTATGTTCCTCGGTTTAGACATAATATGCTCTCAGTGTCAAAAGTACTGCATTTACAAAAGTTGGTGTTCAGTTTTAATGGGCACTCCTGTTGGTTACATGACCCTACAACTAGCAAAGTAATTGCTCGAGGATCTGAAGAGGGTGGTCTGTACATGATCAGATCATATGGAGATGGACAGCATCACTTGGACAGTTACAAGCAGATGGCTTTGAAGTATACTGAACATGGTTGTAATAAAGTGATTAGCTTACATACTTTACATGCCAGACTTGGGCATTTATCTGTGTCTAAAATGAGACATATTGCTGGTTGTAATCCAGTTGGTTTGAATGATTTTACTTGTGAAACTTGTGATCTTACTAAGTGTCATAAGCTACCTTTCTCTAGAAGTGAATCTATTGCTGACAGTTGCTTTGATTTGGTTCATATGGATCTTTGGGGTCTTTACAGGACACCATCTTTGTGCGGTGCAAAGTATTTCCTAACCATTCTAGATGACCATTCTAGAACTACTTGGGCTTATCTTCTTCAAGATAAGATGCAAGTGCTGAGAACTATCATTGGATTCCTGAATATGGTTGAGAATCAGTTTCAAGTGAAGGTCAAGAAGGTTAGAACTGATAATGGGACTGAGTTTACACAGAGAGGCTGTTGTGATTTGTTTTTAGATAAAGGAATTATTCATCAAAGGTCAGCTCCTGGTGTTCATGAGCAAAATGGAAGGGTTGAACACAAGCACAGACATTTGATTGAGACTGCTCGGGCTATCAGGCAACATGTTGGCTTACCTGTGCAGTTTTGCGGTGAGTGTGTCTTAAGTGCAACTCATTTGATCAACAAGATGCCATCTTCTGTGCTTCATTGGAAGTCACCTTTTGAGATTTTATTCCATGAAAGTCCTTCCATTGACAATCTTAGGACTGTTGGTTGCTTGTGTTATGCCATACAGCCAGATGACTATAGAGATAAGCTTGGTACCATTTCAAGGAAGTGCATTTTTCTTAGGTACCCTCCTGTTCAAAAGGCTTTTAAACTGTTTGATCTTTCTAAAAAGACTATTATAGTGAGCAGACATGTTAAGTTTGTGGAGGATATTTTTCCTTACAGAAATTCTAGTTTGCCAATGATTACACAAAGGGACAGTTCAGTATCTGATAATTGTTTTCCTCATATTAATGAGAGTAATGAGGATGAGTTGGGATTCTCATTCATACCTGGAAATGACATTCCAGTCAGATCACCTATCCTTGGAAATTCAGGTCACTTGGATAGCACTGATTTAACTCCCTCTGAGTTGGTGGTTGAAGATAGCTTGCCTAGTTTGTCTCCAGTACCCTCACCCCCAGCTACATTTGCTTCTGATCAGCCCTTGATCCATGAAAAACGTCAAATTCACAGGCCTGCTAAGTTCAAAGACTACATTTGCTCAGGGTTACCCTCAAGGCATCCCAACACTGCAGTTTCTGATTCTAGCAGCCAGACATTTGCAGTATTTTCAACTAAGCACCTCGCTCACCTGTCTGCAGATTACATTCATTCTTTTGTTCATATGTGTGACACATTTGAACCTCGGACATACAATCAGGCTAAAGGCATCCCTCATTGGGAAAAAGCTATGCAATCTGAACTGGCTGCACTTGAGAAAAATAACACTTGGACTGTTACTCCTTTACCTCTTGGTAAAAAGGCTATTGGCTCAAAATGGATCTTCAAAATCAAGTACAAAGCTGATGGTAGTATTGAGAGGTTCAAAGCCAGATTAGTAGGCAAGGGATATAATCAAATTAAGGGCAAGGATTACAAACATACATTTTCTCCAGTTGCTAAGCTTGCTACAGTCAGAATCATTCTATCACTTGCAGCTACTAAAGGTTGGGTGTTACATCAATTAGATGTCAACAATGCCTTCTTACATGGCTACCTAGAAGAGGAAGTGTATATGCAAGCTCCTGCAGGGTATGACATTGAGGTTGGCAAGGTTTGTAGGCTTAACAGATCTCTTTATGGACTCAAGCAAGCAAGTAGGCAATGGAATCATGAGTTGACAAAACTTCTGATCAGGATGGGGTACAGTCAGTCAAAGCATGATTATTCTCTATTTGTCAAGGCAGTTGGTGCTGATATCACATTTGCTTTAGTATATGTTGATGATATGCTACTAATGGGCAATTCTAGTTCAGAAATCAGTCATATAAAATCTGCTTTGCACTCTACATTCACTATCAAGGACTTAGGTGTGGCTAGATACTTCCTTGGCATGGAAATTTCAAGGTCATCTACTGGAATTCTCTTAAATCAAAGGAAGTACATATTGGATATTCTCAAGGATGCACAGATGGAAGCTTGTAAAGTTGCTGAATTCCCAATGCAACATGACACTAAACTCTCAGCATCTATTGGGGATCCTATTAATCATCCCGATGTATACAGAAGGTTGGTAGGGAGATTGCTATATCTCACTCTCACAAGACATGATATTGCCTTTTTTGTCCATCAGTTGAGTCAGTTTATTCAACAACCTCTTCAACCCCACTGGAATGCAGCTATGTACCTTCTCAGGTATCTAAAAGGGACCTTCCACCTTGCTCTTTCATACTCTGCTATGACAGACACCACTCTCACTGCATATTGTGATGCGGATTGGGGCAATTGCTTGGACACAGGAAGGTCATTGTCAGGATACTGTGTCTTTCTTGGTTCCTCCTTAGTATCTTGGAAGGCTAAGAAGCAAAAGGTGGTCTCTAAATCTTCAACTGAAAGTGAATATAGAAGCATGTCCTCAGCTGCAAGTGAGTTAGTGTGGATGCAGGGAATTCTCTCTGATTTGCACATCCCTGTTCAGTTGCCAATCAAGCTGCATTGTGACAATCGTGCTGCTCAATGCCTAGCCATGAATCCTGTCTTTCATGAGAAAACCAAACATGTCCGGATTGACTCCCATTTCATAAGGGAAACGGTGCAGCAAGGCTTCATACAAACCATCCATGTCTCCACAACACTTCAACCGGCTGATGTACTTACCAAAGCACTAGGTTCTCACCAACATAAATTTTTGTGTTCCAAGCTTGGACTTGTGTCTCCCAACACATGTCAAGCTTGAGGGGGTATGTAGGAATATATGTGCAAATTAGTAATGCTAGCAACAGAGGGGCAAAATTGTCATTTCACATTCTGTTTCCAGCTGCTCAAATAGGCAGGAGAAGTTGTTATTTGGGTGTTACAGATTTGGGGATTTCCCATGAACACAAAACACTCTCTTCTTGGTTTTCGATTTTCAATTCAATTGAATCCAGTTTTGTTGTTTGATTGAGTACTTGATGTTGAATATTCAATTAGTTCAAAAAGAACAGTCAACCTTAAGACTCTACCACCTCATACATCCCCTTTACCTTATGCAAATATCCCTATTACCCAACAATTAATCTTCTTCACCAACTTCCACAGCCCCACAATTACAACCCATTCCCTATAAAAATCTCATAAGATCTTCTAGACCTTCTGTTCCTCCCTCATACTTTTACTTTCATGATCTTTCTTCTTCATCTTAAAATGTAATTACCAACCTTACCTCCTTAACTGAGCCCTGTTGGCATATAATCCATGACGTGCTAATGGGTTAGCAGCTTACCAACCAATTTCACCTCACACTTTGCCAAAAATCACTTTCCAATTTCAGTAGTCTGTCACTTGGCAAAAATTAAAAAAAAAAAAAAAAAGTAAGTGGTGATGCCCTCCTTTGGGGTCCATGAATATGAACCACTCACTGATTCACATATAAAAATATGGAGAGGTGTACAGTTTGAAATTGAATTGTTGTTCAGCACCAGCAAAATCATTCAAGCAAACCTTTCTAATCGTACTTATATATATAAAGTAGTAAAATTTATTCAAAATACTTATTTTCAATTTTTTAAAACAAAACTGGAGATCTTTGTGATGTAAGACATTATATTAGGCATAAGATCATGGTGGCTAGAGGTATAACTCTCCTTAACGGCCAATATGGAATCAACGACAAGATTTCATCATCTTCACTGGCATTGCAAGTTTAGAATAATTGGTCAGCCCATCAATATTAATAGATGTAAGATAATATCCATATATATATACAAACATAAGATAACATATACTCTAGATCTCAACAATTCAAGAACAGCTTTGAAGTTAACTAAACACAATTTCGATTGGGAAAAACCAGGCTCTCGACAATGTCATAAGCAACATAGCCCAGACATTGGTATTTGACAAAAGGTTGTAGAGGGATGCAGCAGCTTCCATTGGAATCATATAACATCATCTGCGCTGGCTTAGGATATCCCATGGGTGATCCTAAAACCATGGCCCGACCTTCTAGAAGACATAAGACCCTCCTAAAGTCTGGAATAAGGTTAAAGCTGAGCATCTTACTCCATGATCCATTTTGCATCGCCCATAAATCATACTTAACCGGAGGAGTATCCTCCCAATATTTCAAAATCGAAAGAAAATGTTGCCACTTGAATACATTTAGGCTACATATGTCACGACAGTGCGTTCGTTGGATTTGTTCTGGAAGCTGTATTGTTCCCAACTTGTCCTTCCTGAAATCAAAGAAAAGTATAGCATGTGGGGCGGTGATCGATGGACCACTGGCTCTGTCTAGATAGTATGTCATCCAGTGAGTCACTCCATCCACAGAGCAAGGCTTGGCTAATGAGACGTAGTCATGTCCGATGTCGAGCATAGCAACTTCTTCCCATGCCTGTTTCCTGGATGAGAAAAGTGCCCCCTTTCTACCACCTATATAAAGCCTAAATAAAAACACTTTGAATTCATTATTGGAAGGATCAATCCAGAATCCGCAATCATGAAAACGATACCCGAAACAGCATTGTGGAATCACCAGGAACTGACGGATTGAAGGATTCCAAAGGATGATGTGATCTGCTCTATCGTAGAGACAGATTACACCGTGAACGCTGCTAACAACTCGGAGATCCGGTTTTAGTATTCGAAACTCGGAGGGAAAAATTAAGGTTTTAGATGAAGGGAGGGTAGGTTGATGTTGATTATGAAGGATATAAAGTTTAATCGACTCGCGGTTTTCGGCTAAAACACAGGGCCTTTGGATGGCAAGATGCTCTAGAATGAAGGTTTTGGAGGCAATCAGTTGCTTCCATGATTTGCACACACTTCGGAATCGCAAGAGAGACTTGACCGGTAGACACTTGAGAATCAGAACCAGTAGGTCTTGGCAGATGTGCTGATTCAACATTGAACACTATCTACCAACAAAGAGAGCAGAGAGAAGAGGACACGGAGAGAAAAGAGAGAAAACAGTGTATTAGGGTTCCAAAGAAACATACATACACAGAATTTTAAGTAGCGTTTGCGCGGTTTGTTGATAAATTTATTTTATTTTATAATTTTTTTAGCTAGAATATAAATACAAGTATTTATTTTTAAATTTTTTGACATATGAAATTGTTTTGGCAGATATAATTACTCACCATAACTCTAGTTTCTCTTCTAGCATCCACCAATCATATTTCATCAATTAAAACTAATGACAGAAAAATACACCTTATTCAACCCAAATTATGTTTATAATTTTTTGTCAGTTGAAAAGATATTTATTATTTAATGTTAAAATTGTTAATAAATTTTAGCAAGACTAATTTGATAGAGTTGAGATCTTGAATATCCTATTTTGACAATGATAATAGTTATTGGATCTTTAAACAAAATAACGAGAGTTTAATAGATTTTAAATATCAATCATTAACTTTGGTTTAAGTGCTTCAAATAAAATATTGATATTATATAAAATAATTAAATATTATTTTTTTGGATTACAAATTTAAATAATGATTCACAAATAAATAAAATTTTCAAAAATGTAGCATACACATCTAGATTCCAACTACTAAGATGAAAATAGAAAAATTAAATATTATATTTATTTTAGATATATTAAAAATTAAATAATGATTAATAAATAAATAAAAGAACAAATAAATTTCAAAATTTTGCTATCAAATATGTGAATAAACTGAAAAAATATATATTTAAAATACATATTAGGTTAAATTAGTACTTCAAACATATATGAATTTAAAAATATCCAAAAAAATAAACTTTAAAATATATGCTCGCATTAGGTTAAATCAACAAATAAACTTTAAAATTCGTTAATATCTTCTAAACATATATCCATATCTAATCAAATTTGGTCAAATTTTATCTTATGAATATATAGATATATTGATTAAATAGATTTAGAATAAAAATTTATCTTATGCTAATATTAATTATTAAATATTTAGAATAAAATTTTATCTTATGCATATATTAATTATTAAATCTTATCTTAAATAATAGTATTTAAAGTTGGTTAATATCTTCTAAATATATATCCATATCTAATCAAATTGGGTCAAAATTTATCTTATGCATATATAAATATATTGATTGATTGAATAGATATATCTAATTTTATCTTGTACATATATTAATTATTTCTTTCAAAAATGTGATTGGTTCATATATTAATTATCTTGCACCTATATTAATTATTTCTAGAAGGGATGTCCTTCGAGAACCTTATGGAATGGTTATGTTATTTGCAGATTGTTCATATGCTCCTAGAGTACAAAGAAACCAACAAAGAAACAGCCAGAGAGATGATCGAAGCAAACAGTGAGTGACATAAAGCACGAGGTCCATGATCAGATATAACGCACTCGTAAGACATGATAGAAAATGAATCACATAGCCAAGAGGCTCACCAAGATGCAACGAGAAGGGATCAATAACGCCATCAACTCGTCTACTGTCGTCGCTGTCCTCATTGCCACTATAGCCTTTGCTGCCATCTTCACCGTGCCAGGTCAATACGTTGATGACCCAACAAACGTACCCCAAGGGTTCTCCCTTGGAGAAGCCCAAATCGCTGCTACAACCGAGTTCCTGATCTTCTTTATCTTTGACTCATTGGCCCTATTCATATCTCTAGCAGTTGTCCTTGTTCAGACTTCTGTTGTGATCATTGAGAGGAAGGCGAAGAAGCAAATGATGGCAGTCATCAACAAGCTGATGTGGATGGCTCGTGTGTTTATTTCCGTGGCATTTCTTGCTCTCTCGTTCATTGTTCTCGGGAAAAATGACATTTGGTTGGCGGTTGTTGTTACGCTGCTAGGAACAGGCATAATGGCTGGTACTTTGGGAGTGATGTGTTACCGGGTTGTCAGGCATAGGATTGAGGCATCCAAGTTAAGGAGGAGCCTAAGGAAGTCGTCAATGAATACCAGGTCACCGTCTCATTCAATGTCTATGAGGTCAGAAACCGAGGCTTTGGATAAAGATTTTAAGAAGCTTTTTGTAGTTTGAGGAGTATTTGAGCCAAATATACAAAATTTTGGTGCTACCATTTGGCCTCCAGCCCGGGGCAGTCTTTGTCAGCAGCTGTAAATAAATTATTAGCCTAATGCTACAGTTGATCTTCTCATCTCTCAGTCTCACTATAGTTGTCAGCTGAAGATAGATATTCCTTCAAATAGCATGAGTTGTAGAGAAAGAGTGCAAGGGAAGTGTTTTAACCCTCCTTCAAATCTCTGGACTTATCGCTTTCTTTGTAAATAGGATCTTTGTTTCTGAAGGCAACAAATTGTCAGTTTGTCACACAGATGACATATATATAGGTCCTTTATCCAACCTCATGCTACATTGATCTTGTTTTCCTGTCACTGGTATGTTATGTCAATGGAAAAATCAACAAGGAAGAGTAGCTTAACAAAAGGTAACAAGAATTTGCTGTTTCACAGTGAAAATTGACAATCCTATGAAGAGTACCAATCCAAAAGCTAAAAGTTACTGTTATACACTGGCGATTCCTTTTGAAGCTTTTATGACAAACTAAAAGAGTACAGTTTCAGCTTTACTAAAATATAGAAAGGGAGGAGTATGGTGCTCACTCTCATGCTGCAGTAAAAGTAAAAACCCACATGCCCTTGTGCAGTCCTTTGCAGAGAACTTGGTAGAAGTAAAAAAAAAAAGAACTTTCAGAAAAAGGTTGAGCCCAAAGGTGTAGTTGAGTTGAAGAATCTGGTTCAGGGGAAAAAATGTCAACCACAAATCTACTGTTGACATGGGCCAAGATGTTTTTTCTTTCAATTTACTTGTTTTTTGAAAAAAGCTATATTTATTTATTTATGGATTTGCCAATTTTTCAAGAGTTTGCGAAACCTTCAAAGTTCAAACTGAATTGAACTTGATCAACAAAATCTAACAACTTTGATTGATGGTTGATGGTTCCTAAACAAAATCTAACAACTTTGATGGAGCTTGATCAAAGCAATTTAGAAAAAGGGGAAGGTGATAGAAGATAGGATCATAGGACTTTTCTATGGGAATTAAAAAGAAAGATGAAGTTTATTTATGGCCATTTTGCATAACTAGACCAAAAAAAAACTTTGCACAACTAGCCATGTCCCTTGTTTATTTGCTAGGGGTAGAAAGTGGCCATTTTTTGCAAATAAAAATAGCAATCGGGAGAGGAAGTTGCAGGTGAAGGTGAGGGACACTGTAGCTACACTGTAGCTGTCAGTGACATGTGGCACCAAAAGACATCCTCCGTTCATTTCAGAAAACTGTAGACTGCCCATCTTACCAATAGAATTAATTGGTCCTACCAATATGCTAAACCTGTCTTTCCATACCTGGAGATATTTTGGAAAGAATCTGGAGTGGATTCACTTTAGCTGATTTGGCGGGCTGTCAGTGTAATTTTGGCGCCAAAACAGGGTTCCTCCTTTAAAGAAAGGGGGGAGCATTTATGAGGGGAAAATGCAATGATTGCATTGATGGGTGTCCCCCAAGAACATATATAAGCTTGAGAGGAGGATCTGAAACACCATAACATGCTCTGCAAAAAGTGAGGCAAAATAGGAGAGAAGCGGAAAGGAGGGAGAAAAAGTTACCCGTTCATTCCAGGAAACGATACAGTCCCCATCCTACCAATAGAATATTTCTGTCCTACCAATAGTGTCCAACTGTCCTTTTATACCTGAAAAAGTGCAAGAAGTTTGTCCGATGACAGTGGCAGCGAACGTTAAGTGATCTTGTACCTATCATTTGTAGTTGTTCCTTTTTCTTATAACAGAACTACTCCAAGGTGACGGTTTCACGAGACCAGTTGCAGAGAGTTCGTAATTTATACTCTCTTTTTTATCAATTGCATAACTTGCAAATTAAGATTACAAATTCAAGCACTATTTTTTGCTTCCTGCGAAATTATCACTTCTTCATGCTTAGACGATCATAAGGACCCATTGAAAATAGTCTATTAGCTCAATTGGTAGAGCGTTGTGTTTGCACACAAAGATGTGAGTTCGACTCTCACATAGGCTAATACGGAGTATGTGTTCATGAATCTCTCTAAACTTATACAATTATGAACCTAGCAGAAAATATATATATAATAATGGTAGGACAAATTTACGAACATGTTAGGACAAATTCATAAGTCTCTCTGAACTTATACGATTATGAACTTGACAGGAAATAACTTTAGTCTCTGCCTGTGGAGTCTGCCTTCTCCTTATGCTTTTCTGAGATTCATGTGGAAGTAAATTTTTTTCGTAAAGTCAATTATGCATTTACATTTTTCCAATAGTATAAATATATCGTATCATCAGTGTGCATATATCCTGCCATTAGTGTCAAGTTATACAGGAATTACTGGGTTTTCATTATGATCCTACCAATATCGTTGTTTTCTCCTATCATTAGTTTCCATCAATCCTACCATTCTGATCCTACCGATATCGTTGTTTTCTCCTACCATTAGTTTTCATCTATCCTACCATTTTTGTGCATCTATCATACCAATTTAAATAGCTTTCAAGGAAAATCAAGCTAGAAACCGTAGCAAATTATGTTCCACATTTTTCATAAAAAAAAACCAAGGGTAGAGGGCTTCCAGTCTACAACAGAAGATGAAGGAAACCTAAGTAACATTATATCCAAGAGTAAAGGCTCTAATTCAGTTGTTCTAGCATTGAATTAGATTGGATTCATGAATTTGATTGATAGAAATTGGGTTTAGATTGGGATTTATGGATTGGTAATTGAGATTGAGATTAGGGTCAATTCACGCCTCAATGATTACTAGTCTGGGATTTGTGGATTGGTCAATATTAATTATACTTCTTTGCCAATAGTACAAATATATCTTACCATTCATGTACATCTATCCTACCATTAGTGTCAAGTTATACACTTAAGGAATTTCGGCGATTACATTTTTATCATACTAATATCGTATATTTATCCTACCAGATTCACAAATTTGTCCTACCACTAGTCTATATATTTCCTACCAAGTTCATAATTTTATAAGTTCAGAGATATTCATAATTCATAAATTTGTCGTACCAGATTCATAAATTTGTCTTGCCATTAGTGTATATATTTCCTACCATGTTAAATCGTATAAGTCCATAGAGATATGAACACATACTCCGTATTAGCTTGTGTGAGAGTCGAACTCACATCTTTGTGTGCAAACACAACGCTCTACCAATTGAACTAATAGGCTATTTTCCATCCATCTTCATTATGAATGCATATTAAGATAAGATCAGCACAAACCATATGAAAAACCAGGTGGATGGGTATGAGAATCAACCATATTGCAGGACAGACGCAAGGGCGGATCTAATTAACACAAAAATAAACTAACTGTCGACTAACAATCAGCTCAAATTGCATTGTCCAGAACTCATTTTGAATTGCAACTAACATCAGCATCAACAACAATAACAATGTGAGGCCTACTTGCATTACATGTCAAAAGAACGTTTAATCCATTGAGCCTGCCACATGAAAACACCATTAAAAGAACCCCATAAAGAGATTACAGCAGCTGAACAACAGGCCAGCCAAAGATCAAATCTTTACACAAGATCCATAGCCCATATGCAAACCATCACAAACCCGTGAATCAAACTCCTTCCAAGCAATTAAAGATCAAAAAAAAAAAATGATATTTCTTGATAAGAGAAACTCCAAAGATGAATGTAGATTCTTTCTCACTTGACAAGCAAAGATCCCAATCTATGGTGAGCTCTAGCATATCCAGGCTCCAACCTCACCGCCTCCTCACACTCTCTCACGGCATCCGGAAGCCGCCCAAGAGCAGTCAACACCGCCGCCCTGTTGCTCCGGTAGGCAGCATGTCTCGGGGACAATGTGATCGCCCTGTCATACAGCCCCAAAGCCTCTGCAAAATTACCCCTCTTGTACTGATCATTCCCCATCCTTTTCACCTCCTCCGGATCCATACTCATCATTGCCCTCTTCACCGAATCCTCACTGGTCAGCCCCACATTCCCCCTCACGTTTCCGAACCCCAAATCCCCAACCCCTCCGGCGATCCCTACACCGCCGGATTTGGCTGAGCCTAAACTGCTACCGGCGCTGCCAGTGCCGGAGCCGCCCCCGCATAATGCTGCGATGCCCGTACAGCCCCGTGTCGGAGCCCAGCACGTCCGTCCTCGCTGACTGCCGGGACGCCATGCCTGTCTTCAAGATCCGGCCTGAACTATCAAATTCCAACTCAATATCAAATCTTAACCCTAAATCATCAAAATCGAATCTAAATCCTTAAATAAAGAGTTTAGGGAGAAGATCCATACCAGGAGAGTTGCAAAACGAGGGATTGAAATCGAAAATAGAGGGGATGGGGGAGTTTGGTGCGAATCTGTGAAGATGAGAAAAGGGGGCACTGGGCTGCTGCTGCGAGCTTGCTTTGAGACTGGGAGGAGTGCAGGTGGGGCTGCGGTGGGGTGGTGGCAATCGCTTCTTCGACTGGAACCGCCATGTCTGCGACTTCGGAGGTGAGCTCGTTCAAGATCTGCGGAATTGGGGAAAGGTTGTTCCTCGTTCGTCCGTCCCTCGCCAACAGTCCCTCCCTCAACCTATTTTTGCCGGTCATCTACAGTTGCTTGCAACCGGTTAATTTTAGCAAAAAAAAATGGACTTGTCTACTTTAGCAATTTTTGGGCCTTATAGGTTAGTTGTGCAAAAAGGCCTGTTTTTTTGGTCTATTTAATACCATTTCCTCTTTATTTATCCTTTCCAAATTTCAATGCTTTATTAACTTGTTGTGTGTGTCTCCTTAGAGGATAAGGATATACTTTGCCTATTACCTAGCTCTCAACTAACAAACAGAAACCTATAAGAAAATAGTACCATCAAAAGTCATGCAGTATCTTCTTAAAGCACTTTCCAAGACTTGCTAATTGCTAATGAAGACACAGTTGAGTAATTGACCATTTTGCCTTTTCCAAAACGAGGGAATTGCACAAGGTAACCCACAAACCGAAAAACCTTGCAAGGTTAACCCAACCCGGATTAAAATGGGGTGAAACCGGTTATCCTGCAAACCTGTCCAGCAGGTAACAGGTTGGAAAAGTGGGGTCCAACCATGACACCTCAGCGAGGGAGAGAAAAGGAAGGCGAGAGAGAGAAAAGGAAGGAGAGAGAGAGACGTCCAGGAAGGAGAGAGAGAGAGAGAGAGAGACGTCCATTGAGCGGAGAGAGGCAAGAGAGGGAGCTTTTGAGTTTGATTAGACAAAGAGAGAGAAAGCTAATTGAGTTTGACAGGGACTCTATCAACAGTCCTGGGAGGGAAAATTCCCGCCAAAAATTTGCGCCACAAAAATCCGGAGGAGGAAGAGGAGGGAAGAGGGTGAGAGTATATAAGCATTGAAGCTCCACCTCAGTCCAATGATTATTCCACATTAATGCACTGCAGTAGGAGAATTAAAAGGAGGAAGGAGAAGCGCCGGCAAAGAGTGAAGGAGGAGGGTTGGTGGCCAATGATATGGGGATCTATATAAGGATATGGGAGGGAATGATTGGGGTGGCATTTAATTGGTACCAGGTGGAAAAAAATCTGAAGATTCACAGAGTAGCCAATGTAGAAGAAGCAAGTGGGCCGGGGTTTATCTTAAAGTTGAAACGTTACGAGTCAATATTAACTGGACAACCGGGAGAGAACAACGTGACAACCAACAGCAAACAACGTGACAGCTGGTGGAATAGACTGGACCGAGTTGCGACCGCCTGCAGATACAAAATGGGTAAGTAGTCTCTCAAGGAAGATGACGAGAAAAAAAACTTTGCTACAGCTTAATCTAAACTTAATGTATACCCTCTCTATGTAAATGAACAGGGGAGAAGACAATCGTATGTCTGACTGTGATGTTCGGAGGATGGCGGGCTTGCGAAGAAGGTGGTTGGTTCTTCAAGGGGTCACGGAGCCAGAAGGCTCTGCTGGTGGATGAACGTATCGACTACGTTGCACTAAAGAAACTCGTGATGGAAAAGTTTAACGTCGATGGGAGAAGGCATGAGGTGGAGCTCACATATGGGAAGCTGAAGAAGGGCGGGTGCAGGCCATATGCAATAGGAGATGACGAAGACCTGCAGGCCTTCAAGTTTGTAAACGGACTCACTGGAGAACGATCGTGGCCTGTCGACCTCCATGTCTCCCTGCGAACCAAGCTATGTGGCAGCACTGTGGCACCTACACAAGGATCGTCAACGGGTGGCTTCGGAGGGTGGGGTATCTCAGTGGCGGGAGGTGAGGAATTTATACTGCCATTAACTGGGCCGCCTGTGACCCAAGAAGATCACGCACATACGGGCATCCAATCGGCTGGTGGTGAAGAAGACGCAGTCCTGGTAGCCGGATGTGTCCAGGCAAAACAAACTGGCGTCCAGTTAGATGCCCAATGCGTCCAGTTAGAAAACGAATGTGTCCAGTTACATAATAGTACCGACGAGTACGGGCGACATGAGGAGTTGGAGTTCGAGTTGCGAAAGAAGGCAAAGAAAGCCGAGGAAATAAGACGTGGGAAGCAAGTCATTTCTGTCAGCAGTGATCCGGAAGATGAAGTTATTCCACCGGATGGAGATGGAAGGGTGCCCATTGACATCGGGAGCTCCTCCGACGACGATGAGGTACTACCAAATGCGGTGAAGATGGAGCTCGGGTGCACAGTTCCGACCAAGTCGTGGTCATGGGATACTGAGGCCGAGCAGGCTGTGAGGGAAATAGAGGAAGCATGCGCACGCGGAAAACAGAAGTTGGGACCGAATACGGAGGGTGTGGAAAGTGAACCAATGGTTGCGGTGAACCCATTGGGTCCCCGTCAGCACACGGGTGAGCTCCAGGAGGGAAAAGTGTTTCGGTCGAAGGAAGAGGTCCAACAAACAATCAAGTGGGCGGCCCTGTCTAGGTGTTTCACGACGAAGGTGAACAAGTCGACGAAGAGCTTGTATGTTGTGCCCTGCGGTGGTCCCAATTGCAAGTGGCTTTGTCGGGTTTCCACATACAAGAAAACGCGGATTTGGATTATCTTCAAGCTTGTGGACGAGCACACGTGCGACCTGACCGACATGATGACGCAAAAGCGCCGTGCTACATACACCCAGGTTGGGCAACACATAGTGGACAGGTATCTCCTTCGCTCTAACCAACCGAAATGGACAGTATGTTGTTTATAACTGGACGCTTGTTAAATATAACTGGACAGGAAATGTTATAAAACTGGACAGGTACTTCAATAAACCCAATGCGCATGTCCGTCCATGTGCAGTTTCGTTGGTTCAAAGAAGGCCTTTGTGCCGGAGCAAGTGCAGGCTCTGACGAAATCCCAGCTGGGGGTGCCGTCCAGTTACTGAAAGGCACGGCGAGCCGCCATGAAGGCGAGGGACACAACCTACGGGACAGACGAGGAAAGCTACAAGAGGATGTACTCGTACATGCACATGCTGGAGCAGTCCAACCCCGGCACGTACACCAGGATAGAACGCGACACAGAAGGACGATTCAAGTATGCGTTTGTCAGCCTTGGAGTGTGGCGGAGGGCGGTCCCCTATCTAAGAAAGGTCAGTCCCTCCTTCTCCGTACCGTGTGTGTCCTTTACTGCAAAGCCGTTAAACTTATACAACTACTACCATTACAGCGACCGGGGTTTATCGCATGACGTCCTCAGGAAATAACATGACATTTAACTTATATGACATGACATTAGTCAATTACGACATGACCTCGGTAACCATTAAGGTTGTTGAATTTGTAGGTGGTGTTAGTGGACGGGGGGTTCTTGAAGGGGAAGTTCCGAGGGTGCCTCCTGTTCGCGACTGCACAAGATGCCGACCACTCTGTCTACCCAATTGCATTCGCAATGGTTGACGGAGAGAATGATGGGTCGTGGGGGTTCTTCTTCAGGCAGATGTTGCATGTTGTTGAAGACACGACTGATCTCATGTGGGTATCTGACCGCCATATAAGCATCGAGAAAGAAATACGGGACAGCTACGTCTTCGCCAAGCACGGCATATGCACATGGCACCTATGGCAGAACGTCCGGTTTCGGTTCAAAATCAGCGCTATGAAGGACCAATACTTCTCCATGGTCAAGGCATACACATACGACGAGTTCCAATCGTTGTTCAATGACTTCTGTGCAGTTTCTCCCGCCGCGGGCCAATAACTACGGGAGGCCAGATTCGAAAAGTGGGCGAGGGCGTGCTACCCAGGTAACAGGTACAACATAACCACCACGAATAACTCAGAGTGCTTGAACTCGGTTTTCAAGTATCCTCGGGACTTGCCACTCACAGCGCTGATGGATGCCATTCTTGAGACCGTCGGGGACTGGTTCGTGAAGCGGAGAGAGATCACCTCAAAACCTGGGAAAGTTGTAAGCGATTGGGTCGCTAATGCCATTAAAGCAAACTTCGCTGAGTCTCTGTCGATGTTGGCCAGGCCGCTCAGCCCCCACGAGTTCGAGGTCCGCAATGGTCAGTCCACTTGGCTTGTCAACCTCACGGGACGATTATGCAGCTGCAGACGGTTCAACGTTGACCAATACCCCTGTGCGCACGCACTGGCTGCTGCACAATTGTGCGGGGTGGATGTCCACTCACTGGTCAACGACTTCTACAAGGGAGAGGCGTGGCGTGCTTGCTACGCGGACGTTTTGTACCCAGTTCCGTCTCCAGACACATGGAGGGTGCCCCCGGAAATTGCCAAAGAGACCTGCCTCCCGCCCAGTGTGAAGGCCCGTCCGGGTAGACCCAAGACTAGACGTTACCCCTCGCAGTGGGAAAGGAGATACAAGCGCCGGACGAACTAGACAATCTATGGGACAAGACATGACGATCAGGTGGGAAAAACATGACGACCAACTAGAATTAACATGACGTCAATGCATCTGTGGGTTTTGGGTTTTGGTCAGGTAGGCTAGAATGCGTCTGTGGTTTTTGGGTTTTATTCAGATGCACATGAAGTCCCATATGGGGTTACTACTGCGTCTTTGTACGTACGTGTGTTGATGTGTGGGTCGTTGTACCTTTTTGTTGATTTGTTTTTCCTAAGTGTCTGCGATTAACAATGTCAACACGCCTAAATAAACCATATCAAACGACAGAGGTAACGAATCAAGTTAGACATTAACAATGGCAATCAATCCATCTAAAACGACAATCTAAACGTCAATCCCAAACAGAGAAAAAGGAGGTAGAAATTGTCATCAAACCATCGGACTCCAAAGACAGTTTTGATGTTAACGGCAACTACAACCACAAAAACCAACAATGTTCACTGCTACACATAATTACGAGGGGACTACTTAGGATCGTTGCTGAGACCGAAGCCAAGGTGGAAGATAGAGACGCATAGGAGCTGACGGTATGCAGCGATGAAGTCGTCGTCCAAGCCATCGAAGACGCGGGATCCCCTTCACGCGGGTGAGGGTCAGGGGGCGGTCAACATTGGGTTTGTGCTTGGAATGCATCTCCTGGTGGTCGGCGAACATGGTGGGCAGGACGTGTGTCACGGGCTTCAGCAATTGGGTCAGCTGGTGCTCTCTTATGAAGTTCGTATCGGGGTCAAACACAAGCACGGTCCATTCGGCGAAGTTGATCTCCAGAGCCACCCAGTGCTCGTTCTTCAAATTCCAGGGGAGCAGGATGCGGTCCACGGAGGCCCAAGGCTTGGGAAACCGATCTGGCAGTACACCATCCATGTACAGCTTAAGCTCGTCCGCGACCACCGAGCCGGTTTTCCGCTCCAGCAAAACCCGGAAGAAATTGTCGAGCACGGCGACGGAGGCGAACATCGGGTCAGTTTGTATGGCCCTGCGAAGGATTGCGCATGCCTGCTCGATGTGCTACGTAACAGAACTAGCATGTCAGAGGCAAATCAGGGGGAATTGCTTGGTATGTGAGGCAACACAACAGACTTTCGCGGGGAGGAGCTTTACCTCAGAGGTTACCCAGTTCGTCGGCACCTCTAGATCCCGGAAGAACTTCTTCTCAAGGAGGGTACCCTCGATAGACCGTGTAGGACTTGTGCCCTCTTTCATCCAAGCATCATAGGCGTCCAGCTCTGCCCTAGTCACAAGGCCCAGGTCAACGGCGTCCTTTTTGATCTTGGACTTGCTCACCCGTGGCTTCTTCACAGGCTGAGTTACCTCGTACCCGGCAAATGCAGCAGTAGCCTTACGGGCTCTCGTCCCCCTCCGCGTTAGCGGCTCGACCTAAGAGGTGTCCTCCGTGTCCATGTCACCCTGCACACACATGACAACGGGAACACTTGAAGCTTACAACATGACAACAGGAAACCTTCAACATGACAACATGAACATTTTAACTGGACAATATTAACGTTAGGAGTGAGGTGACAAACCTCACTTGGTTTCTGGGTGGGTGCCTCGCAGACGACCGCATTCCCCTTCTTGTCCAGGCGTCCACCTTTGGGCTTCGCCAAACCTTGGGCATCCCGGTCACCATTGTCCTGCACACACGGTTGAAAGGGACATGACAATTGGAAAAGTTGAACATGACACTTAATCACCATAACATGACATTTGAGTATCCATAACATGACAGTTGAAGGGAATTGACATGCCTTAGCGCTTGTCTGTTTGGGGACGTGGGCAACGTCGGCTGTCCCCTTGCCGTCCTTCTTCCCCTTGGGGGGCTTCTTGCCCTTCTTCCCCACCTTGGCCTTCTTCACCTCCTCGTCCTTCTCCCCCCTGTTGTCCTCAGAAACTCTGTCGGCATCCCCTTGGTCCTGGTTCTTGTTCTCATCCCCTTTGTCCTGCTCCTTGTTCTCATCCCCTTGGTCCTTCTCCGCCTTGTCCCCAGCTACCACATTTGTGATCTCCTGGTCCTTGCTCGCATCCCCTTGGCCCTGTTTCTCACTGTCCTTTGGCTTTGGTTCTTCATCCACTTGGTCCTGCTGCTCACTCTCCTTTTTCTGTGCTTTTTCATCAACCTGCAAACATCGTAGTAAGCACAGTATTGGAAACAAGAAAAGGTGCTATTCCATGCGAAGGGAACTCTTACCTCCTTCGCCGCCGACGATTCCGCCCTTCCCAGCGAGACTGTGTGGTCGGACTCGTCCAGTCCCTCTCTCCCCGTCCTCTACAGCTGGCGGATGGCATCCTCAAGGGGTTTGATCCTCGCAGCGAAGTCAGCTCTTAATTCCCTTGCCAGGTCATCCATCTTCGACAACATCAGTGAGAAATCACCCACCGATGGCCCTTGTGTGTTGTCCTGCGTAGGGGCTGCCTGGGTCGTTGGCTGGGTGGCGGTCTCCGCTGTCGCCCTCGTGTGCACACCCTTCCTGTACTCTACGCGGAGGTTGTCGAAGAACAAATCGGTCTTCTCTCTAGGGTAGACAGCCCCGTGAATCACCCGTTTTTTTGCCTCAACCTCATCGGGGATTAACACTGTCTGCACACTGTCTTCAAGGTCAAAGCTTTTTAGCTCGTCCTTCTCCTCCACCATGAGGCTGACGATTAACTCGTACTTGATGTTGTGCTCTTTCGACGCGTACCGCAGGCACCGAGGGTGGACATTCACGTCAAGGACGGCAACAAATTGGGATCGGATTGGATAGAAAGCTTCGTAAGCCCACAACTACATAAACCACAGGGCATGGATGTCAATATTTGTCCAGTGTAAACATAGGCATGTCCAGTTCAAATATATGCGTGTCCAGTTTTAATATAGAGGTGTCCAGTTAAATTCTAAGCGTGTCCAATTATATTATATGCATGTCCAGTTGAAATATAAGCCAATACCTGAAAGGCGAGGGGGAAGCCAGCTAAAAAATATGACGGCCGAGGGCCCTTCACCCCATGCTGGAGCTTGCGCTGAACAGCGTTTTTGAGGAACTCATGGGTCCTCTCATAGCAGTGCCTGCCCCACGGGAATCGCAAGAAACCGTCGACGTCGGCCACCATGTTCACCACCCATCCATGAATGTAGTTGCGGAGATCCTTCCCAAATAGCACACCCTCAACCAGCATCAGCAACGCATACTTAAACTTCATCGCGGGCGAATGCTCTCTGCCCTTCATCGCCACTAGGAATTCAACCTCGAACTCTTCCATCCTCATCTTCTCCACCCCAAAGAAGCCCTTGACGGCCGACCTGTCCCCATCATTCTCCTCGGGCAGCAACATGAATGAGCACTTAAGCCCGGTCACCAGCGCGAACTCTTGGATGGAGAACCGAGCTATTTTGCCGTGTATCATGTACCAGCTCTCATGCTCCTTTCTCGTCCGCAGCTGGCGTTGCAGGACGTAGTGCACCAGTTGGGCTGAGAACTGGACACGGGAACCAAGCCTCGCAATGGCGGCCAACGGGCTTGCCATCAACTTGTTCCAGTCCCCCTCGCTTAGGTACTTGTCCAGGTTTGCAAGTATTACCGGCCGCCCGTACTGGTTTACACGGCCCTTGTAGTGCTGGTCCTCGGGGACCGCATAGATGGCCTACAAAAATATCGCACATCTGTCACTCGCACATCGACACTACTATATTGCTTTGATCAAGACTATGCACACCGTATCTCGCCTGTTGTCTGTGAATGGGGAACTCTTCTTACAGACCGGGAAGTCGACATGTTCGCCTGTCCTTGATATCCTGCAAAATTGGGAAGCAAAACCGTAGGACTATCAACAAACATGACAGCAAATGTTATAAACATGACATTTTACTAGTAAAAACATGACAGTAAATGTTATAAACATGACATTACACTAGTAAAAACATGACATAATCCAAACATGAGATGTATTCAAGTATCCCCTGAACTCAGTCCAATGTTGGAAGGCATCTCAAAAGTAAACATTTCGAACTCCCCTTGGCCCTATTTTCATAAGACGCAAGCGCCTTTCCCCAATTTCCCCAATCCCCCCAAATCTTCCAATGTCGATAATTCCCCCAAATCCCCCAATTTCTCCATCCAACTAATTGTTGTTTTCCCCCAATTTATCCATTTAACCCCAGCCAATGTGGAAGACCAATTGTTATTTTCCCCCAATTTCCTTTCTCTCCCCCTCGTCAATTTCCTTTCGGAAACTTTCCAGCCCTTGATGTGTACATGACGATGGTTGAAACTCACATGACAGAGGGAACCTCATATACCTTTGCGCAACTTACTTGATTTCTACATTCCAAACAATGGCAAACACATTTGGATCTGAAACTACAGTTCTCGCCCTAATATTGTGTTCAATCGGAAAGAATTCGGGGGCTTTAGGGTTTCGACTTTACTTACTTGTTGTCGTCACTTGTGTGCAGGGGCGTTAGGGCTTGATATCCGCTTCTTCGTCGTCTCCTCTACCGCCTTGCTCTACTTCTTCTTCGAAACCCTCCCGCTTCTTCCTTCGGTTTTCAGACTTTGAAATGTATGAGAGAGATGAGAGAGATGTATGAGAGAGATGGAGAAACAGTCGGGCTCAACCACCCCTTTAATAAACCACTCTCCTAGGCGGTTGAGGTGACAATTTTTTTCTAAACTGTTAACTCTCTCCCCATCAACCCGCACGCCTCCCTCTCTCTCCTCCATCAATGCAACCGGTGCCTACCATTTGTGTAACCGGTTGGGATGCAAAATTTAAACAATTTGGCTTACCCTTTTGCAAATAATATGGAGAAGGAATAAAGAGGGCAACACAACCGGTTTTTTAGTTTAGTTTTGCAAATACTCCTTTCCAAAACACTATTGCACTTCACCACATTTGATTTTGACTATGTTACAACTTATAGCAATTTTTTTTTTTTTTATCAAGCACACTTCATAGAATGTTTTTTATTGCATAGTATTGACAATTTTTCTTTCCAATATATTTTTACCAGCAAACGATATAGTAAGAAGTGTTATTTACCCAAATAACTATTTTATCAGCCTGAATAACCTTATATAAATTAGCCATTGATTAGGTGCAATAAAATGTCCAACCAAACAAGCCCTAACTTAAAATTGATAATTTCACACGATAAAATTACTCGAGAAAATTCAGGGAAAAAAAGAGTTGCTAAGAAATAAGAAGATTATAATGATAGATGGATATTTGGATTTTTTTTTTTTAAAAAAAAACTCCATTCTATTTGTGTTGCAGAATTAAATACACTCACAAATTTTGTTAATTGATTTTAAGATAAAACTAGTATAATTCCCGCGCGATTTTTAATAAATATAAAAAATTAATATTATAAAATATTACTAAAAAGTTAAGATAAAATAATGAAGGTAGACTTGAAATCTTTAAGAAAATGGTAAAAATGTTTACCATAAAGTTAGACTTCATCGCAAACGTTTTTAAATTACGATATTATATTGATATAGATTATTATTATAATATATAAATATTTAAATATAGATTAATAGTAGATATTGGGTTTAATTCAAAGATTTAATTCAATGTTTTGAATTAAACCCAATGGTTTGTAAATGGGTAAAAAAAAAAGAAAAAAAAAAGTAAATGTATGAAAGAGAAGAAAAGAAAAAAAAAAGAAAATTGTGATTAGTTGAAAAACCTTAAATTAAGGAGGAGTTGACACCTCATCAAAAGTCTTCTAAATTAAGGTATTATATAGATATAGATAGATAGTTAGTAAATGGGTAAAAAATAAAAGAAAAAAAAATGTAAATGTATGAAAGAGATGAAAAGAAAAAAAAAATTGTGATTAGTTGAAAAACCTTAAATTAAGGAGGAGTTGACACCTCATCAAAAGTCTTCTAAATTAAGGTATTATATAGATATAGATAGATAGTTAGTAAATGTGTAAAAAATAAAAGAAAAAAAATGTAAATGTATGAAAGAGATGAAAAAAAAAAAAAGTGATTAGTTGAAAAACCTTAAATTAAGGAGGAGTTGACACCTCATCAAAAGTCTTCTAAATTAAGGTATTATATAGATAGTTAGTAAATGGGTAAAAAAAAAAAGAAAAAAAATGTAAATGTATGAAAGAGATGAAAAGAAAAAAAAAAAAGAAAAAATTGTGATTAGTTGAAAAACCTTAAATTAAGGGGGAGTTGATACCTCATCAAAATTCTTCTAAATTAAGGTATTATATAGATTCTATTTTCAAATTCAGCTAATTTATAAATGGCAAATACACCATAAATCTAAACTAATAAATTTGATTATAAAAACATGATAAACACTACTAATTGCTTACCTGTAAGCATCTCCTTATATAAGTGTAAAGGTTGCTGAGCAAATGATGCAGATGGATGGAAGGCACGTGACACCTCAAGGCTCAAGTCAAACCGATTAAGCATTCCAAAGTGGGTTTCAAATTTGGATCATCAAACTCTGGCTCACTCATCTTATGATGAAGAATGGACTGGATTTCACCATTGTGAATAACACTTACAAACGGGATAATGAACTTCAACATGCCTGCAAAGTAAAATCCACTAACCTACTCATTACTCATCTACAGTTGAGGAAGTAGATGATCATTCAAAATGATTTAATCAACAAATCAAAACCCATCAAAGAGGGAAGAGAAAGGAAAAAGAACTTTTATATGATCATTCTGTACATGTTAAGTTTTCTGATTCACAATGTGAAGAGCTAAAAAATCCTGCTAATTTCAGGCCTTCCATTGTCCCCAACACAAGCTGCAACTCTTGAAGCCATTAATTTGGATTCTGAACTGTCATGTTTAACCTGAGACTTCTTACAGTGAGCAATTGCACCTTCAATTGAGTTCTCACCTTCTGAATTTGCACTGATGCTCCTCCTTAACAGGCTTATCTCATAAAACCCATTTGAAGACTTGAGCGAAAGGGAAGAAGATGAAGAAGAAAAGTTGGATGATGATGGTGATGTGGATGTTGTTGTTGATGATGAATAACACTTGCTTGTACAATGCCTTTTTATTGCCTCAGAGAATGACCTCCTGTGACAACTAAAACTGATCTGATCCTCCATTGCCCCATCAAGTATGTTCCTCATAGTGAAGGAGGAATGTTGATTAAGCCTCTCAACACCTCCAGTTGTTGTGTTTGGACAACTGAATTCATCAGAACAGGCAGATTTCATGAACAAGGACCTCAGATAAGCCCTTGAGGATTTGAGCTTCTGGGTCAGTGAGGATTGCTTGATCAGCCCTATCTTCTTGCACCATGGCTTCTTTGAGAGATGGGTATCGGTATCGCCAACACCACTTCCATCACCGCAACCAATGAAAGCACTCACCTCGGTTGACCATTCGAAGAAGTACTCGTCTGGCTTGAGCTCACAGCTGGCCCTACAAGACTCCGAAGGCAAGATACTGCAAGAATCTAGAGGGGTACTAAAGCTAGTTGGAGGACCTGTAAAGGCTTGGTCTTGGGTGACATGGAAGGTTGGAGAAGTAATGGAGTTGTGTAGGAGCTTCTGAATCATCTGCAACCGCGGAGGGAGGTGGAGAGGGAGGAGCTTTCCCTTGTAGAAGAGTTCATCGGCTGGAGAAGGCGATTTTACTTCCTTTGTATTCATACGGGAAGATGAAGACATTTGGAACTCGAACTCTGTTGCATCTGAAGGGTTCACCTCTATGTCTATCAAATCTTCTTCTACATGATCTGGTTTACTTGCTTCCATCTCATTCATCATTACTCCTCTCTTTCTTTGTGTATGTGGGTGATTCTGAACAACCAAGCTTACAAATGTAGGGGAGTTTGTGAAGAAGGGCAATGAGAGGGTGCAAAACATAGCTTTTAAGTGACTGGTGACAAAGTTATAGAAAATAAATACCACAAGGAATTTTTTTAATGCATGCAACTTGCTAGGTGCACCGTGGTCGGTCTCTGGTAAAGACTTAACAGATTGGTCATAACGATTAATAAGTGTCTGGAAGTAAGGCATAGAACAAAAAAAAAAGGGTAAGAGGATGTTACATCACTTTCAAATTTGTGATTGTACCTACTTTGAACTCGAAAGGTAGTCATGATGTAAAGATATTGGAATACCAAAGGGAACTGTCACTACTCACTAGGTTGGATGCTTACAAAATGAAAAGTTGCAGATATATCATGACAGTTCAAACATAATTTGAACTGTCATGATATAAAGATATTAGAATAAGGCATGGGATTTTTCTCTGTAGGGGAGCCAGAAACCAATATGTAGTGTAATATGCCTTCTCTATTTCCTCCGGTAATATGCAGGAAGGAATCCTTGTAGTGGTAGCTGCTGTCATATCCCAAATCTTTTTTTCTTAATCAGTAATGAACCCTTTCTTCTTTTGCCTTTTTTGTTTATGCCCATTTGGGTTAACAGATTGTGTAATAACCACCTTCTTTCGGGCTTCTAGGGCCACCAAGTAAGATTTGTGTATAGATCAATTGATGCTCAACCTGTGTGATTCACTTATTCTAAATCATATTTGAGCAGGTTTATGAATTAGTGTTGAATTTCTCAATTCCTCATATGACAAAATATTTGTTATACTGAACAATTATCATTTTGAACTTTTATTCCGAAAAGAAAAACAAAAGGTAGCTTATTTTGAAAAATTGTTGTTTCAGCAAGGAAAAAAATATCCAAGTGAGGCCATTATTAGCAGCTGCAACTCCCTACGCTTCAATGTATAGTTTGATGCTTTGGTTGTTCATATCTATAAATTTCAATCAGCGATAGGTGCCAACTGTTGCTAGATACAAAGAATGAAACATAAAATTTGGATTCTAATTGAGAGATTTTGGGGATTCATAAACTTCAATTATGGGTCAGAAGTCAGAACTGAAGTCTTTCTTTCATGGATCTATATTCTTCAAATTACTAAATAATGAACAATCCAAGAAGAAATTCAGTCATATATCTAGCTGCTGCTACTACTACTGCTGACTGCTGGCAGACAGTAGGGTAATTGTTAACTGTAAACATTAGGTAACTTTACAAATAGCCAAAGGTGAAAGGCAAAGGTTGGAACATGGAAACCTAAAACAAAGATTATAGCTCCAAGATTAAACATTGAATCAAAAAAAAGAAAGAAAGACTTATAACTACAGAAAGATTGCTCCTTTGAGTTTCTCTACAAACAATCATGTCTTCTTTAATTATTCTGGCCCAGATATACCACTTAGAATATATATACTGTATCAAATTGGAAGCCCTTTAAAAACACATGTAACAAAAGAAATAATTTTTTTTTTCAAATAAAAAAGAGAAACTACATGGAAATCGGGATTGAACATGACTTGTATAGAGCAGCAGATGAGGTACATTATGAGTATGGACTCTAAGTGGTGACAAGGCAAAATCTAGAACTTGAAATGGAAGGAGGAACAAATAAGTAATAACACAAGGATTCTTTGAGCAATATGATCTATTGGAGCGTTGATCAAAACTAGCCATTGTTAAACAATAGAGCAATGAGAAGCAAGAGTTAAAGAAGCAAACTTACTTATTATAGCTAATTCTACTAAAGTATATCCATCAACAAACAAATAAGTCATCCCTGGTGCTGAACATTGTCAACATTTATTCAAAAGAAATGTGGATACAAGAGAAGACGATTTCAACAAGGGAACTTGACTGATGCTGAACATTACATAGAAAATACAAGAACACACAACACTAACACAATAGACTCTCTCTCAATTTTGCGGTTTTAGTCCTAAGAAGCCAGAAGTTTTAGCTGCAATTTTTACTGTGCTAGATAACTCTAGAAGCCCGCCAAAATGTTTTAATGTGCAGTTTGAAGTATGCTCATGGGAAAACAAGACTTTCCACAAAGTCATAAGCGACATCCACATACCAAAATCAGCACTCTTTCATACAGGACTAGCTTGGTTCCAAAAGTATCAGGGATCATCCCTTTGTTGCACTAGAGTCCTGCTCCTTTCATTCATTCCTTTGATAGCCCAGAAAGCATTCTCTATATGTGCTAAAAGCACAAAGCCAAACAGAAATGCAAGAGCTCCTTGCCAACGACACAATCTAGGGGGATCGAAGCTACATATAAATTATATAATTCAGATCTGCTACCCAGTAGCAGACAAGAAATGGTTACCAAACCAACATCAATTACCCAACTAGTATGCACATACATCAGATCTGATCGAAATGCACAATATAGACCAAGGTTCAAGAGAAGATTAGAAGAGGAAGGGTATTCCATCAAACATAAGTACATAACAATTTGGAAAATCCAGAACGCAACTCACTAAAATATCCAAAAGCTGTAACAAACTGAGATCCTTGTTCAATACATTGAGCTTGGTAATTGAAACTTCCTATTCAAGCATATTGAAGTCATCCTAAATGCACCATTATCTAATATCTACTGATTTGTTGTTGTCCCAAGTGAACAAAAATAGAAGGAAAATGTAGGAATTAGGAAGCCTACCCAGTCACATGTATCAACAAGACTTTCCACAGAGTCATAAGCAACATCCACCTACCAAAGACACACAACCACCACTCTGTCATACAAGAACAGCTTGGTTCCAAATGTATCAGGGATCATCCCTTTGTTGCACTAGGGCCTTGCTCCTTTCTTCCATTCCTGCCATAGCCCATAAAACATTCCAAGTGTTAAAAGCACAAAGCCAAACAGAAATGAAAGCAAACGACACAGTCTAGGGGAACAAAGTTGCATATAAATTATACAATTCAGATCTGCTACACAATAGCAGACAAGAACTGGTAACCCAAAGCAACATCAATTACCTGCACACACATCAAATCTTATCGAAATGCATGATATAAACCAAGTTTCAAGAGAAGATTAGAAGAGGAAGGGTATTCCATCAAACATAACAATCTCGAAAATTCAGAACACAACTTACTAAAATATTCAAAAGCTGTAAAAAAACTGAGATCCTTGTTCAATACATTGAGCTTGGTAATTGAAGCTTCCTATTCAAGCACGTTGAAGTCATCCTACATGCACCATTATCTAATATCTACTGATTTGTTGTTGTCCCAAATGAACAAAAATAGCAAGAAGATACGGTGCTAATAAAGTCTCATGAATTACCTTCAAGAGAAAGCAGACTTTCCACAAAGTTACATGCCAGAAAGCATTCAATTGCACACTTCAATGGAATGCAGGCATCCGCCATGTCACATATGACCAGCTCATCTTTTGTTACAGCTATAATCTTGCTTTTCTTCAACAAGGACCCAGACAACACGGAGTATATGGTAAGGAATTTTGAAGCTGAACTTATTAACCCATACACCTTCTTGACTAGTGTATATGTCACATATCTTTTCTCTGGCCACAGGACGGTCACATACATTTACAATTGAAAGATTGCCTTGCCAATTGAAGAGGGTTGGGTCTGAGCGAGTGATAAATGGCATCTCAGTGATCTCAAATCTTTCCTGAAGAGAGTCGAAGGATATTACCGCCACACTCTTTCGAGGATCTTCTATATAATCGTCATCGTCTTCATCTGTCGAATATGTCATTGAAGTAATGGATAGCCAATAAGCCACTCCCTTTATCACTATGGCTGGAGAGTCCACGAAAGGCATCAATCTCCCGACCTCACCTAGTGGAATTTCCTTCCAATATCGTTCAATTGACGAGTAGATGCCCCCAACCAGATAACTCCCATTGAAGAACAACTTAAAAAGTAGTATTTTAAAATCCTTGCTGGAAGGGTTAATGAAGAAGGCACAGTAACGACTACCCACTTCCTCTTCCTCTTCCTCATCCTCTTCCAACCATTCAGGGAAAGGTACAATGGAGAACTTACGGATCGAAGGGTTCCAAAGATAGATGGATCTGTCAGGGTCATGTTAGAGACAAACTATTCCGTGAAGAGTACCAGCGAGGTGAAATCGTCTATCTTGAATCGGGGCAGGCAGAGCGTCGAACAAAGGGATGGTGCGAGGATCAATAACGTAAAACTCCGGAGGCACGCGTTCGAGGATTAATCGGGACGGCTGGAGAGCAAGATGATTTTGCACGAAGAAGGGAGAGTCGATGAGTTGTTTCCACCATTTGCAGACGCATCGAAATCGCAATAAGCTTCTCGCAGGCAACCATTTCAAGATCTGATGCTGAATGTCGGGGATGTAATCCGCCATTTGAGAGAGAAACGTGGAATCCGGAAGAGATCGGTGAATGATTTTCGTACAAGATTAGGGTTTGCAACTATACCCGTTAGAACGCGACTCCAACGTCCGAAATTTTTTCGGAAATTTCGCAAGGTATCCTCTCGTGGTATTGCAATTTTCGCCGGGTGTACAGAAGTTTGACATATTTCGCATGGTACCCCGACGTTTGAGTTGATTTTGCCTCGCGCCCTTAAGGGTTAAAACTGACGGAAGAAAGATGGCTCCGTTTGATTTGAATTAAGAAAAAAAAGAAAAGAAAGAAACAAAGCGAGAGAAGAAAGAAACAGAGACAAATGAAGGCAGGAGGAAAACGACTCACAATCTGAAGGGGGACAAAGGCAGAAGGAGTTCGAAGTGGCCGCCGGAGAATCCATCTCGTGGTGATGGAGGACGTCGAGCATATGGGGGATGTCGTGCAGAGAGGGGGACAAACCTGCAATCGGGCAGAAAATCTTGTGGTGATGGAGGCAATCGACAAAGAAGGTAACCACGACCGGACGTCTAGGCCGCCAACCGGAGTTAAGAGTTGGCGGTGGTATGAGGTTAGTGCTGGAAACTTCTCCCCTTTCCTAAAATTACAAGGGTTAGGTAGAAATTTTTTTAACACTGTTAGTTTGTCATGGAAATTGGGGGCTAGGGTTAGTGCTGGAAACTTGTTCGTTTGTCATGGAAATTGGAGAAGTTTCATTGTGTAAATTGTTATTTTTTGAACATGGAAATTAGAAATTGAGAACTTGGACGGTGGAAATGGAACTCAACGCTGAAACAGAAGTCGATGTGTGTGACCATGATGGGTTATAATAAGTGAGGTCCCCTTACTAAATGCTGACTTTAATTGCTTTTTCATTGGGTTAACCATTGCTTGATTATTTCAGCAGGTGTTCTTCGACTTCTTGTACTGTCCTGCTTCCTTGTTCTATTTATCATCATCATCTTCTTTTAAATCGAAACCCTAAAGCTCAATTACCTTATGACAAGCTCAGTTAGTTGGTAAAGAATTTTCGTTGTTCAATTGATGTGGTTTTGAATGTAAGGAGTTATGACAACATAAGTCTTAATGGCTACATAAGTTATGACAGAAAGTGAATCCAGGTTGCAAAACAAGCCGAATGGAATGCACAAAACAGAAAACAAAAATACAGAAATCAGATTACATATAAAATTGAATGCACAGATTGAAATTGATGCAAACTGAATCCAGGTTGGAAAGCCGAGTATAAATACAGAAAAAACATAATGCAGAAACTGAAATTGATGCAAAAATACAGTATACAGAAGCTGAATACAGAATATAGAAAAATAATACAGAAAAACATAATCTGAAATACAGTATATAGAAGCTGAAATATAGAATACAAAAAAAAACTAAAAATTTGAAAAAATAATGCAGAACCTGAAATACAGAAAATCTGAAATTCAGAACAGCTAAAATCTGAAAATCTGAAATACAGAATACATAAACTAAAATACAGAATACAGAAAATACAAAAAATCTGAAAAATTCATGCAAAAACTAAAATATAGAAAATCTAAAATACAGAATACATAAAATCTGAAAAATTGAAATACAGAATGCATAAACTAAAATACATAAAACAGAGAAAACTAAAAATCTGAAAAACTATTGCAAAAACTGAAATACAAAAAATTTTGGTTGATATTTTACTAAATGACTTTATTTTATTTTAGCCTATTAGCTCAAATGGTAGAGCAATGTGTTGTACACATTGACGTGGGTTCAAATCCCACATAGGCTACAATCTTTTTCATTGACTGTAATCTCACTTTTTTTTTTTTTTTGAGCAAGTAATCTCACATTGAAAGTGTGTAGTTTTAATGTTTGCAGATCACACGTCATATATATAAGGTTTATTTAGTTATCTAGGTGGTTTAATCAGTTCAAAAAAGGGAAAAGCAATTATGGTCTTCAATTATTTTTATTAAACCATGGATCTTTAATTTTCATTAGAGTATCTATTGTTATCTAGATTGCAAATAACCATAATATTTACGATTATGACAACATACATAATGAGCAAACATGACAAGTGAGAATAATATCACTCTCCCATAGCAAATTTTAGACATAAAAAATTGTAACGGTACGATATTAAAGCCTATGTGGGATTCGAACCCACACCATGTGTATGAGAACACATTGCTCTCCCAATATTTAAGCTAATAGGCTGAAATCATCATCTCTCATTCACTTGAGTATTCAACATATAAGCACAAAGCACAATCAATCACAATGTGCAAATCAGAGACGAGCCTCAAATAATTGGCCGATTGAGAGTCAAGAATGCAAAATTTAAGAGATTACACACCCATTTGCTATAACACTGAAAATCAAATCACCTCCTCAAATGTGCTTATACACTTTATATCAAGACCTAGCATCTTCCACATTAGTACTTCCAACTGACTTATTTTTTAGTGCATGAAAAAACAGAATTGAATTGAATTGCTTACCTTGTTAAACTGATACAAATGTACTTACCAAGAACATATTGCTTACCTTCTTGAAGAATATAAAGGTTGCCCATTGGCTTAATATTGAGGTGTCAAAATAGTGCATTAAAATTCATTCACATACAAACTGACTGTAGCAATTTCACATGTAACATTTCAGTAAAGGAATGTTTGTAGCAATTTCACATCTAAACCCCCGGCCCCAATGCCACATCACAAGAAAAAACCCTAATTTCAAACTGACTGCATCAATTTCAACCTAAACCCTAAATTTTAGTAAAGGGGAAATATGTCAAGCACTAACCTGAATATAATAGCTAAATTTGCAAATCAACAATATCAGAAAGAATGTAAAGGCTAAATGCTCACTGAATATAATAGCTAAATGCTAACATTCAAAAAAATGCAAATGTCCATCTAAACACAAAGCCAGTTTGATAGATAGATAAATAACCAATTTCGTCCTGCAACAAACAAAAGCATCCATTCAATTTCGTCCTGCAACAAAAGCATCAACACACCCAATTCAACAAAAGCATCAACACACCCAATTCGTCCTGCAACAAACAACTAACCCCTAAATTCGTCCTACAATTTTTTTTTCAGTGAAGCTTTGTGGACGATTCGGCACCAATTACTAACCCTTAAATCCCCAAACCCTAGATTAAACCGGGAGATACTCAAGAGTTCGAATCATCCATTCAATTTCAACAATTCGAATCCTCACCCCGAACCCCTAAATCCCCAAACCCTAGATTAAAGTAAAAGATACTCACCTGTCTCGCCGTTGCCCTCAGTCTCCGCCGCCGCCCTCTAGCAGCAACTTCGTTCGTCGACCTTGGCACTTCTCGAGCTTTCTTCGACCTTCGTCTTCCTTTCTCTCGACCGTTCTTTCCTTCGCACTTCTCTGGTCTTCTGTCTGGTTGCGTTCCTTTCTCTCGACCTTCGTCTTTCTTTTTTTCTTTCTTTTCTTTTTTTCTTAATTCAAATCAAACGGAGCCATCTTTCTTCCGTCAATTTTAACCCTTAAGGGCGCGAGGCAAAATCAACCCAAACGTCAGGGGTACCACGCGAAATATGTCAAACTTATGTACACCTGGCGAAAATTGCAATACCACGAGGGTACCTCGCGAAATTTCCGAATTTTTTTTTATGGAATTTTCGCCAAATACCCCTGACGTTATGGCTAATTCGCGTGGTGGACAAAAGTTTGACATATTTCGCCAGGTGTCCTTGAGATTTCTATTTTTTTCGCCAAATACCCCTGAGGTTTTTATTTTTTCGCCAAATGCCCCTCTGTCGAATTTGTTAACATTTTTTTATTGAAAATAAAAAGAATAGAAAATATTATTTCATTGTTATTTTTGTAAGGTATTATTTGAACAATATTATTTAATTATGGTAATTAAATTATCTAATATTATATACACAATACCATATCATATTACATTTTTTAATCAATAGAATTCATTCAAAACTTTTTTTTTTGATAAAGTTAAAATTAACTATACAGTATTATTTCATTATGTATTAATTACACAATATCATTTCATGCTATTTATTTAAACAATGAGATTAATTCAAAATATTTTTTTTTAAAAAAAATACATAGTTCCAAATATATGAATTCTTTTTTTTTTTCCAAAGCAATTAATCTCTCTTTTTGTGTGTGTATAATGAAAACTATTTTTTATATAATAATCTTAATTTTTGGAATTTCACACAATCAACCTAATCTACATACATTTTCAAATAATAAATTTAAGGCTCACTTTTTTCTCAAATTTCAACTTATTCTCAAATGAAAAGAGTTTACACATATAGGAGTTTATTCTCATCTCCATGTGTTTGTAATTGGTGTGGGATAAAAAAAAAGACTTCAAATTGTGTTCAGCTTAGAGCTGCTGCAAAGAGCGAAAAATATGACCATCTTCGGAGTAGAATTGGTGGGGGACGTCTTCAACAACGTCGTAGCCCTCGAAATCAGCTTTCCAACGAGTCCTCTTGTGTCTTCGTCGGAAAAACACAACTCCAGTTAGAGCCAAAATAGCGAGCAGATGTCGGTTCTTCAAGTTATAAGACTTTGATTTCTTCTTCTTCCGGAAATATGATGTCGTCCAAGGTAAGAGATTCCGAGGCTGCCTTGTCAATGCTAGGATCACATGTTCATCCCTCCAAGATCCATCAATGTTGTCATATTCTCCTCCAGGTTCGTCTACCAAGCTACCATCATCGAGGATCACATCAAGTCGCCATAAGTTTCCTCCTAAGCCTTTGCTATAGATGTAAGAAACGTTCTGGTTCGAGAATAGGGTCGATAGGCGTGCGATCAATTCTTTGCATACACCTGAAAAGCAAAAACAAAAAGAAACAAGTAAAAAATGAACTAAAAAGTAAAAACAAATATAAAGAAGAGAAAAAGAACTAAAAAGGGCGCGATTGATTGCTTCCCCGGCAACGACGCCAATTTCGTTGTTGTAGGAGGATGGTCGAGTATGAAATTAAATATAAAATATGAAATTAAACTGACTCCCTATCTCAGCAAACAAATACAAGACTTCCTCTCGTTGTAGTAGAAGGTAGTCAGGATCGTATCCACGAGGAAGCGTATCAGCGCCCGCCTTTTCAGTTCCAGATCTCAGCAGAAAATCGACCAGGAGAGCACTCAATATCGACCACTTACCTCGATATCGACCACTACGTCGACAGACACTGTAAAACAGAGAGAAAAGAAAAAAACAGAAACGAAAACAGAAATCGGTCGATATCGACCTAAGCACTCAATATCGACCTGTTATCTCGACCAACAGAAACTCGAAATCGACTAACACAGAAACTTAAAACTCGCAACTTTTCGCAAACAGAACTCAAAACTCGATGAAATAAACCAATAAACTAAAGACTTCCAAGATCAGGGTTTCAACACCACAATGATAACCATGTAAAATAACACATAAAGGCATAAAAGATCATGTTTTTCATCAAATAACTTTCGTTATTAACATATAGGAAAATAGAGGCTTTCGCATAAACCCTAATTGTTACTAACCCTTTTTCACATAATTAATCCAAGTTGCATTAAGATCACTTTCGCTTCAATAACACAAGCAAGGATCACCTTCAACTTTCGCAAAAGAATCATGCTCATAGGGATATAAGATGAAATCGCATCAAAAGATTGTACATTTACCGCATCACCTCACATAGCTATCGTCGGGCTCACCCTGACCCTAGAAGTTGGGTGACTACTCGCTCTTCATCATCAAGAAAGACATTAATAATAAAAGGGAACTAAATTGCATTAAATAAACTAAAAGAAAGCTTACAACCAATCGAAACCAAATCGTCTCTCAACTCTCTTGCTCCACTCGCCACAAGCGCTCTCTCTCTCTCTCTCTCTCTCTCTCTCTCTCTCTATGTAACTAATTGTAAATGGAATTGAATGAATAAAACTCAGTCCCTAAGGCTTTATTTATAGTGTTCATTCCCTAGCTAATTAGGAAAGAACAACTATATCTTTATCTAAAACTATCTACCTAAAGCTTAATGATTAAATTTGGAAATAAAAGAAATAAATCCATAAAGAAAACTATATCTAAAGTGGATAGATCTCTCTTCTCTTTATAGCACTTGATAAATCTCCTCTTGAGTTGATAAAGTATCTCTTGCTTCATGTGGAAGAAAGCCAGCTCAGCACTCGGACTCGGAACCACTTGAAATCGGCCTCTGTGTACTGGTCGATATCGACCCAATATGGTTGATATTGAGCTATCTTCTCGGATTCGGATTCCGACACTCGATTTCGGCTCCTGGGAGAATTTTCGACCAAAATCAGGTCGATATCGACTAAGTCTGGTCGATATCAACCTCTTCTTCAGTTCTCAGCATTCTGCTCCGTCTTGAAACGCACTTTCCCGAGTCCTCGTTTGTCCGAGTGACGCATATGAGTATGTGTTGGAAAGATCTTTTCGAGGGATACGACTCTCATGAAGACATCAAAGCTTGATTCAGAATGATGAATGGTGAAAAGTGGTCTTTTCTCCAACTACACCATCCTTAGCTTCTTCATGACTTTCTTTTAAGCTCAAAAGTGCGTTCGATTTCTGCGAAATATAACAAAAACTTGTGTAGACCTCCATAATTGGCAAATAAACATATACTACACATATTCTATATTATTTTAACCCAAATGTATGAAATGCATGCAGAAATCGATATAAAAGTAAGTGTAAAATATGGCAAATTAGGCTCACAACACACACTGGTGTCGATATCATTGGCTTTTGCGGACGACACCATCCCCGACGTGGTAAAGGAGGTGGAGGATGCACAAGAGAGGCAAGAGGGGCAACTAGAGGGGCAGGAGGAGCAGAGGGGTGCGGGTGATGCACCCATCTCTGCGCATGAGCGGGAGGAGGAGGAGGGGTGCGGGTGATGGACCCGTCCCTACACAGCATGTTGGACCGGCTGTGCAGGAGGCAGACGATGTGTCTTACAGGCTCCACCGAGCTTATAGGGTGTGGAGGGATGGGACCGTGGATCTTCAGCTGCTGAAGATCCACCATCGGGCGAGTCACTTGTCGGATTTTGATCCGTACATCTACGAGGGCCCGGGGACCTGGTGGCAGGAGCTCATTCCCATGGGTATCCCGCAGCTACGGGCCCTGCATTGGAAGGATGTGGACGCGTAGCTGGTCACATCGTTCTTGGAGCATCGGCATCCTAAGACCAACTCCTTCCATTTTCCATAGGGCGAGATGACCATCACGCTACACGACGTCGCTTGCTTGCTAGGGTTGCGGATTGATAGAGATGCCTGTTTGTCAGCCCTAGCCGATGTGGAGCTGATCCCCACAATTGTCGAGTACTAGTATGTGGCTCCATAGGCGCTGAGGGTGTACAGACGAGTTGGAGGCTACCCTATTGGGTTGTTGATGGACCAGTGGATCGAAAGACACGAGCCGCTCATCGAAGACGAGCTGGGCGTGTTTGTGCGAGGCGGGCAGCCAGGAGATGACCTTGACTGAGAGCGATTTATGGCCCTGGGGTACCTATCCATCGATCTTGTCGCGACTCTGTTTGTTGACAAGTCGCAGAGCCGGGCCGGATGGAGGATGCTCGGCCTTGTTTGGGACATCCCCCGAGCGACCGACATTGCATGGGGTGCAGGTGCCCTTGCCTGTCTGTACAGGGGCCTAGGAGAGGCTACCCGAGCAGAGGCAAAGGGTTTAGATGGATACACGACTTTACTGCAGGTACGAGACCATAGAATTAGTTTTATAGTTTATTAATATTTTATTCTCATTCTTACCAAACTGTGTTTTGTGTCAAGGCTTGGATTTGGGTGTACTTCCCTCGCTTCCGTGGGAACCTGTCCAGCGATCCGGTTAGGGTTAAGGATCGACGCTGGTATGCCAAGTTCTCGCCTCCCAAGGCTCATACCCAGTTCTCGCCTCCCAAGGCTCCTACCCGCAAGGACGATGAGGGCAAGCTCGAGTGGGTGAAGATTATGCGGGACGAAGTCGACCGGCTTACTGTCGACGATGTATGGCACCGATACTATACATATATTAAATATTTTTCATAGATGTGACTTATATCTTGAGGTTTTATTTCTAGGTTTGTTGGATGCCCTTTGGGCATGATCTGGACTTTGAGGGCGAGTACCGGTCGTCCACCTACTGCGACATGATCACCTTCTGCGAGGAGGATGAGTCATATATGCCCGATCAGATCTTGCTTGGGATTATTCAACCTCAAGCTATTATGACTGATCGGGAGCTAGGTCTCTTGGCAGCACTAAATGTTGCCTTCCTTAATGTGCATCATCTCATTTTCTTGTTACATGTCACGAGAAAATACGAGAAAACTGCATTAAAAATAAAAAAGAACTTAAGCCACGCTGACATCTTCAAGGGCAACTGTTGGTGGTTATTTCCAATCGAAGACGGAGGAATCATTCCACCGACGTCGTTGGGCGCTACACGAGAGATGGCACCCATTCCCAGGTGTGATGGCGTTTTTAGAGGCAGTGTGGCTTTTATACAGAAGGAACCTTGTACGATTCTACAAAGATAATGTTCTACATTTCGGCACGTGTACAACAAACATGCACACCGTCCTTCATATCTCCCATTACAATATGATATGTCATTAAACATTTAGTGGTATGAACTTCAATGTTTACGTGAAACTGTGTACAGAGTTGAGGGTCAACACAAGGTTCTAAAGGAGGCACTTCACTCATCGACTGGTGACTTCTGTGTCATGATAGATGCAATCCATAGAGTTAGTGATTGCCAACTGCATGAGCGGCAAACTACTTTAGAGATCAACCGCTTCAAATGGCTAACGAGGTCGCATAGGGTCAACCTTTTTGATGAGGTAAAGACTTTAATCTCCAAAAAGTGCTTCGACTATATGTACAAGTTGTGGGAGGATGTCGTAAACCAAAACATTCCTCGGGAATGCACGAACCGACATTGGAGGGTTTATTACGGGATTCCTTGTGTCCATGAGATTCAGATGTACGTCAGTTCCGGTATACCGATACCCGTTGAGGACATCCACCCGTTCTGGATGGATTTGTCACGGACTGACATCGACGACACCCCACTCCTGTATGAACTGTCATCTTCATACACGACTTCCAACAACGTCTGCAACGATGACCTCCACCCACCCTCATCTTCAAGCGTCCGATCGAAAGGGAGGCCTCAGGGGTCGAGGAATGCCTGCAGAACCAACCCGTTACGATACGAGGAGTTTAGGGCACACTTTTTGAGAGAAAAAGCACGTGTTGCTCGACATGCGGCTCAACATCGGCCACAAGCGACCACAACTCGACGTGGACGTGATGATGTGTTTGAAAGATTTAACTGGGGTCGAAACAACGTTGATCCCTTCATGCTCGGATATATTAAGGGTGTCAAGGACACTATTGGAGATGGTCATTATGACTACCGTGCTTTGGCGTCATTGACATCACCGATCGTCGAGTTTGCTTTCCCAAAACTGAAAACGTTATTATCCAACCACTTGGAGGATCACGCCGATCTCTACGCTGGTTGTTATATGGTAGGGTACACATTCCAGCAGTTTGTCGACAACCAGAGATGGGTGGGACCTATGCATGGTGATAGGAGACGTTGGATAGAGCTACCCATCATAGGTTTAGTATTTGCAACGGTATATCAGATTCCTCTCGTCGTCCTAGCTTGGCATCATTCGTTCACATGTCTCCCCATGTCCTCGCCGACACTTGGTAACAACCCTCAATCAGCAACCCTTGGTTTAGCCTGCATCGGAAACCACGACCATTTTACCGCGGTACGACTTCAAACGTCTTATATTACTTATTCTTACTTTTCATCTATATTTCAATACTCTAACTCTAATTTTCCATTCTCGTAGGCCTGGTTGCGTCCTAACGCTCCTATTCCGCTGCCTGCACCAGAATAGGTTGTACATCATCAACCGAGCGTCGAATGATGGGATGCTCCTTTTCAAGCTGAGTTTGACAGATTCCGAGCATTACGTGTCGATTCCAGTCACCCTTCACACTTTGTCTAGATTTTATTCCACGAGTCTATTACAATTATCGATGTAAACCTTTTTTTTTCCGTGTCCATTATTCGCATATTATCCGAATGAAAACCATTAACATCTCCCTAAACCTTATACCCTAAACCCTTGATTTTTATTCCCTAAACCTTAAAACCCAACCCTAAGCGCTCAACCCTAATCAAACAACTTGCACATCATTGACTACATGCATTCTTGCACGTCGTTGACTACGTGCAGACTTGCAGGTCATTAGTCACGTGTAGACTTGCACGTTGCTTTTAACGTGCAGGTCGACGTGCACTAAGATCTTATTCATCACATTTACACGTTAATAACGACGTGTAAATCCTTAATCACCATTTGCAGTGTATCTAATAAGACCTTTTTTTACTCGTAAAATTTTACCCATCAACAAGGCTCAAACCCATTTTATTTTATAAAATTCGGCCCCTTTTCAAACCACAAAGTCGGATCTTTTTTTTTTTTGAGAAATCACACACAGATTCAGGCCCAAAACAAGGCCAACCCACTAAAAAAATTTTCTTTCCCCTTTTATTTAAAAATGAACCGATTTTTATAAATAAAAATGCCAAACTGGCCAGAAAATAAGGAAACAGAACCCGACCCAATGACACTGTTCATTGTTTCCCACCCAACTCCCTGTTCAAAATCATGGAAGAAAGGAAGGGAAGAGGGGAGCTCACCGGCGACAACTGGCCACTCTGACAACCCAACCGACACCCAAGGGCACGGAATCGACAAAAAAGTAAGAAGAAGAAGGTGCTCGATCACCGAGGGGTCTTCGACTGGTCGAAAAAAGGTGCTCGGGGAGGCCTTTACCGAAAAGACTAAGGAAAGTGAGACTCTGCAATACACTACTCCATTGTTCTGATTTCTAATTCTTGAAGACTTAATCATAAGTATATATAGTCCCCTAACATGGGTAGGATCATGACACTTGGCAAAATCCTAGACTACATAATATCACACCCTTACCGCTTCATATTACATCAATATATGAACTACTGTTCACATTATATGGTACTACCCCCTCGTTCAGAGATGGGAACAAAGACAACTTGGAACGCAGTTGCAAAAAGCGAGGAGCAGAAAACGACTTTGTAAGTGGATCGGCAAGCTAGTCCTTGGATGTGATAAAAGCAACCTGGAGACTCCGAGCATGAACTCGTTCTCGGAAAAAATGATAATCAAGAGAGACATGTTTAATACGGTGGTGAAGTACCAGATTTACGGCCAAATACGTGGCACCGAGATTGACGCACTAACTAATCGGGGGATGTTGAAGTCGTATGCCCAGTTCGGAGAGAAGCAACTGAACCCATAGTAATTCACAAGTGGCGACTGCGAGACTCCGATATTCAGCTTCGGTTGATGAGCGAGTGTCCGTGTCCTGTTTCTTGGAGGACCAGGACACTAAATTGTCGCCAAGAAACACACAATAGGCTCCTGTTGAATGGCGATCAAGAGCGTCGCCTGCCTAGTTAGAGTCCGAGAACGCCTGAAGCTGCATAGAGGAACCAGAGGAGATGTGAAATTGTAAAGAGGTAGTGGCATTGAGATATCGTAGAATTCGTTTTACAGCTTGCCAATGGTGCTGCTGAGGGTGATGCATGGATTGACATGCTTTGTTCACTGTAAAGCGATGTCGGGTCTCGTAAAAGCCAAATACTGGAGACTTCCAATGGTACTTCGATAGAGCAATGGATCATCGAAGGGGCCACTGTCAGTTGGGGAGGAGAGTGCCATAGGGGTGCTCACTGGTTTAGAGTGTTGCATATTAGTCTTAGCAACCAAATCTTTGATGTAGCTAGTCTGCGAGAGCAAGAAGCCAGAATGGTCTCTAGACACTTCAATTCCCAGGAAGAAATGCAGGTCCCCTAAATCTTTGACAGGAAAGCGGTTGGCTAGGGCATTAACAAACAAGTTAGATTGCACAACATCAGAGGCAATGACGAGGAGATCATCCATATAAACAAGGACATAAACAAGGTGATTATCTTGGTGATAGATAAATAGGGAAGAATCCGACCGAGAGGGCAGAAAACCAAGGTGAACTAAAGTGTCACTCAATTTGATGAACCAGGCTCGGGGAGTCTATTTCAAACCGTATAATGATTTTCAAAGCTTGCAAATATAATCAGGGAAGAGTGAATGCACAAAACCTTGAGGTTGACGGATGTAGAACTCCTCTTGCAAGTCCCCGTGAAGGAAAGCGTTTCGGATATCAAGTTGTCGGACAGACCACTATCTGACGACTGCTAGGGATAACAAAAGGCGGATGGTGGTGGGCTTGACAACCGGACTAAATGTCTCTGAAAAATCGAGGCCAAGAATTTGATTAAACCCTTGCGTGACTAGTCTGGCTTTTCGACGCTCAATTTGTCCATTAGAGAGTCGCTTGGTTTTGTAAACCCATTTAGTTCCAAGGACATTGGCGGAGGGATTAGGAGGGACAAGGGTCCATGTTTGGGTTGCAAATAAGGCATTAAATTCATGCTCCATTGCACGTTGTCATTCCGGGTGTTTAGAGGCTTTTGTAAAGGAAGAGGATTCTTCATGAATTGAGGGAGAAGTTTGGGTATTAGAGCACTGAGGAGGAGGAGGTCATGGGATGGTCCCGTCACTATGAAGAAGGGGTTTAGAAATGTGAGATTTGGAATGGGTAGTCATAGGATGGTGATTGGGGTTGGGAATAGGAGGTGTGGGGACCTCAAGTGGTGGAGCCATAGGAGCCGGTGACGGCTGTGGTGGAAGGGGGAATAAAAATTAGAGCTTGATGGTGACGAAGGGACAGATTGTGTGTGAGTTAGGAAAGGAAGGTCCACGGATGAAGGTGGGATGAGATGGAAATCATGGGGAGGAAAAGAGACTAAGGGACGGCCCATGTGCTGAGAGTTGGAAGAGGGGTTAGATAGAGGTCTACTAGTTTTAGCAAAAGGGAGTGAATTTTCATGAAAAATTACATCACGGGATATGTAAAATTGGGAGTGAACCCAATCATAACAAATGTACCCTTTGTTTTGAGAGTTATATCCAAGAAAGTCGGTGGGAGTGGAGCGAAAGGAAAGTTTATGAGTATTGTAGAGGCGAAGATTGGGAAAGGCAAGGCACCCAAAAACCCTTGAGAACTCATAATCAGGAGTTTTGTGAAACACGACCTCAAATGGGGATTTGTGATGAAGAACGGGGGTGGGAAGACAGTTGATGAGGTAACTGGAGGCCTCGAAGGCAAAGTCCCAATAAGATAAGGGAAGGGAGGCATGCTTGAGGAGCGTAAGTCCCATGTCAACAATTCGTCTATGACGAGTCTCAACAGTCCCATTTTGAGGGTGAGAGTAAGGGCAAGTGAGGCGATGAAAAATCCCGTTCTCGTGAAAGAATGTGGAAAGGGGTTTAAATTCCGTCCCATTGTCTGTTTGCACACTTATGATGGTTGTGGAGAAAAAATTCATAACAAGCTTGGCAAAATGAATGAAAGTCATGGGAACCATAGATTTTGTAGCAATAGGAAATATCCATATAAACTTAGAGAAATCAGCAACAATCGATAAATAAAAACGTTGTCCCTTTTCGGAAAGATGGTAAGCAGGACCCCATACATCGACAAAAAGTAATTCCAAAATACTAGTAGACCTACTATCTGAAGATCGATGTGGGAGAGCATGGGGTTTAGCCCAAGAGAATCTTTGGTATGGAAAGGGATTGATTAGGCCGGTGGATATGGGCCGGTGCAAAAGGGATAGGATGGACTTTGTTAGGGTTTGAGAAGGGTGGCCCAAGTGGAAATGCCATTGAGCAAGGGAGTCAAAGACAATACTATGAGCTTGAGGAGGGGACGACAGCGGAGAGATGGCCACCGGCAGCTTGTAGAGACCACCTTCAACATGGCCTTGAAGAAGAGGACGACCCGTATGAGAATCCTTCACCATACAACAAGTTTTGTTAAATTCAAAAAACACATCATTATCTGCACAAAATTTAGAAACGGAGAGAAGATTTCGAGAGATTGAAGGAGTATGTAAAAGTTGAGAGAGAAAAAAGGTACGAGAGGGAGTATAAAAGTGAGCGGATCCTTGATTTTGGATTGGAATTGAAAATCCATCACCAAGATAAACCTATTCAGTACCATTGTATGGGAGTGAATCAAGCCTTAGATTGGAAATATCGGGTGTAAAGTGGTTGTTTGTCGTCGTATCGGGAAACCAAGTGGATGTGAAGTTCGCCTGAAATGGAGGCGGAGAATCCCGAAAAAGTTGAGTTTGGTAGTGAAGGAAGGGGTGGTGGTTGTGGTGGTAACAGTGGTGGTTATTCTGGTGTTTGTGGGAGATTGTGCTCATCCATGATGGACGTCTGTTTGGTATCACAACTCCGATACCATTACGAAAAGACTAAGGAAAGTGAGATTCTGCAATACAAGTGCATATCATTCAGTAAAGTATAACCACATCACAACATCATCAAGTTCAACCACTCATCATATTGCCACATTCCACAAGACCATATCATTCTCATCATTCCATTCAGCCACATTCATATATTCGCAATAATATATCCGCATATCACATATCTCAAGTTCATCATATTCATCATATCTCATAAGGCATAAGTTAACGATACATTATTCTAACATTTCATCATGTTATTAGTCAATCAATCATGCCATTAGTACGTCCACACCAATCATGATATTATGCAATCATTCACATCAATCGTGCTAGTTTGTCACCGAACACATAATTCCCGAGTTAGTCCCAAAAACCGATTCGAAAACTAAGTAATCGAATAAAACGTTCGACCTTAAAAGATTATGAAGTTCGTTTCCCAAAACTCCCAAATCATATCCTTAAATTAGTCCTTGAAATCCCCCAAAAGCGTTGAAAACGAGTCGCGAAAACAATCATCGAAAACGTCGAAAAATGGAGTCAAATATCATCGGACAGGGAGTCAGTTGCGGCGTCGAGATAGGTTCACATTTGATATTCATGATACAATTTTTTTACTCAATAAATGACACACTATATAAATTGTTATTTTAAATCAATTAAGAAAAAGTGACATCAATGAATTATGGATTATTAATGTGTATGGAAAAGTGTCATTAATGGTATAAAAGTGTTAACAATAAATTATTATATAATTAAAAAAAATATTATAATCTATCAATAATAGTTATGAAAAAAGTTTTTATAAAAAAATATCATCGGTATACATTGATCAAATTAAAAAAAATTTATCGAACAATTAACTTAAAAATACAACATCGATAATTGGATTACAATTAAAAGTATTATCAAATAATTATATTAAAAAAGTGATCAATTAAATTAAAAAAGCGGGATGAAACCATTTTATTATAAAATTGACATCAATATTAAAAAAAATGAAATTAGTCAAACTTTGACTGCGTCAACTTTAATTAGGTGGTGAGATCACTCACCTAAATAATTAAATTTGTTGGGGATTTTGAACACTCCTAGTATATATTTTCAAATAAAAAATATTCTCCCATCGATGAATGAAAACAATATTCACCGGTTAGTTATCCTATCAATTTTTTTTCAATCTTTGGATAAATGAAATTACTTTCACATAGAGGTAGCTCACGTGTGAAGCTCTCACGTCTTCCTGTTCCAAGGGTCTGTTTGGATTCTCCATGTATTATGTTTATAAACACTTTATTTTAATTATAATACAATTAACTTTTAAACACCGTTTGGATGACCAATGTAGTAAAGTGTCTCTTCTGGAGAGAGCCCCCAACCCCCTATATGGGTTCTCAGTTCTCACATCCGCCGTCGGTTGCTGACCATCGCCTCCGATCCCCCTCGGCGCAGCCGTTCGTGCTCCGAAGCCTGCCAAAACCCTCTCTCTTTTGAGAGAGCTTGCCAAAACCTCCTACGGAAAGCAGGAAAACGCGCTTCAAAGCGCCCAAACCACCTGTGGACACCCTCGCCGACCAAATCTCTCTTCCCAATGTGCCTGTTTCGATTCTTTCCCTTCGATTATTGGTCGATTCGCTTCCGTTTCTTCGTGAATCGGAGTTCTAACCCCCTTTTTTTGGGTCACCGACACCGATTAGATCCACTTCCTCCAAGCCTCCCTCGGCTCTGGCCGTCTAGCACATGCCTTCGGCTTCTCCATCTCGGCTATGGGCGTCTCAGTCCGTCGTGGTCACCTCTTCGCCTCCTCTCATGCGGTCTTCTCCCGTCGGGTACAACTCTTCTCTAGATCCGTTCCCCTCTTTTGGATCTAGATGGAGACCAATTGGGAAGGGGCTTCTGTTGAATCCGAGCCTCTTTTCCCATCCCTTCAATCTCCATGGTAAACCCAGGCCCTCGACACCGCCGACCTCCAATTTGGCTGCCTTAGCCCGTTCGGACCCTGCTTAGGCTCTGTGGTGCACCACGCTAATATCGAGGGCACATTCATTATTGTAAGTCAAATAATAAAGAGGCAGATAGAGAGATGTGAAAGTATGGAGAGGGAGGGGACATGTATTTTAATTATAATCTAATTTTTTTATTTAATACATGTATTTCAATTATAATCATAATGCAAAGGAATCCAACAGACCCCAAGTGTCATCCTCCTACTAATGTCAATCTCTCTCGAACTCTTTTGGGAATTGGAAGTTTGGATCACTTCAACTTCACTGCGCGCATTTTTTCTGATAATTAAAAAAAAAAAACCATTACTGTATTCAATAGTAATTATTAAAATTAATGAGCAGTACGTAGGTCCATACTATATATAGCTAGTTCCCATTTAAATGGGTTGAGTATAAATAAAATCTCAATTTTAATCGAGATTAAAAAATATATATTCTCGACTTATTGAATAAAACTTACCATTTATTTAATGAATTGAGCAGGTTACTGCTTAATAGCCATAATTCTTACTCGATCCAATAAAATGCTAAAATAACCATTTTTTGAGAAATTGAGGTCTATATAAACCCCCAGTCCCTCTACAATCCCGCATACATAATAACATCGCCGTACAATTAAAGCAACCATACGTTTTAGTTTGTTTAATATCAAAAGGAGCTCTCAATTCAATATATACACCTAGGATAAAAGAACAAATGACAGGTGGAAAGGGAGGAGGCGGCGGGGGTGGCAGTAAGGGCGGAGGAGGAGGCGGCAGCGGTGGTGGAAAGGGAAGCGGTGGCGGAGGTGGTAAGGGTGGTGGTGGTGGCGGCGGCAGTGGTGGAAAGGATCATCTTCCGGAGGGTACATGAAGGCGCCAGGAAATGAAGGGGCATACATATCAAGGCCTGCCTTTGAGAGCAACCCTCAGTCTTATTTCAGCAATCTTCACCAAAGTGGCAAGTAGGAGTGTAGGAGTACGTGTGCGGTGTGCTCCATGGTATATATGGAGTACTAGTTCCTTCCTAGTGTTACAAAGAAAGCTATCCAATTAGTTTGTTATATATGTGTGTGATGTTCTCATGTATGTGTATAACGTAACTACTACGACTATACTGTATAGTACTATTTCTAGTTAGCTTCTTAGTATGTGGTTTTATCATCACATATATGTAGTAGTATTTTCTAATAAAATTGGATAGCTTTTGTATGATACGGGTATGAAAATACAGTATAATATGTTTAATTTGTAGCTTGCTATGGTTTTATTATCATACTAGCTAATTCACTAATTAACTGAATTTTTTTTTTTTGGCTTAATTAGTGATGTATACAAACGTTTGTGTTGTTTCTCGAATTACATGAATCCTAAATTTTTATTTTTTTTTGGTCGACTCATGAACCATAAATTATAAACTCGATCTCATTATTGGATTATCATGGTTTTGGATTTTCGAAACTATGTTATCATATACTCCTCTGGTCAAAAATATATGGACTTTTAATTTTTATGCACGTTTTTTTATGAGTTAAAAACTATATAAAATATTAATTTTTTTAATAATTACAACCTTATTGTGTAATTATTAAAAAAAATTAATAAAAAAAGTTAATATTTTATATATTTTTTACCTCATTAAAAAACGTGTGTAAATAGTAATGTCCATGTATTTTTGGACGGAGGTAGTATATAACTACTCCTCGTAATTTTTATGAGTGAATTAGTCCATATAGCTACTATTCTTATCATAGTAGAGAATCATGTTTGATTTGTTTACCATTTCGATCATGAAATCAATCACTACGATATAGGTTTCAAATCAATCCAACTCTAAATCTATATTAAAGACAACCTTGATCTAAAGATCGCCAGCCTTGACCTAATAACATTTGAAGGGTGATATAAAACAAAGTAACAAACAATACTCTAAAATGAAATAAAAGAGTATAACAAATTTTCGCATACTTTCTGCAGACGAAACTTCGAAGAAGGTTTTGAATTAGAACTCAAGGTTTTGAAATAATTCCATAAACTTGCTTGTTCAGCAGAACTTGTACGAAAATAAAACTTATCAAAGTATAATGCGGAATAAATAAATAGATTGACACAAGAATTGTTAACGAAGTTCGACACGAACTTGGCCTACGTTCCCGCCTAGGGTTCTCCAACCCGTAGGATTCAAAAGCGTTAAACCCGATTTTTTAAGATAACCGGTATTAAGTTGGTTTCCAAAACGTTAAAACCGGTTTTTTTTAAAGGATTGTCGGTGTTAAAAGATACCTGCGTAAATATAAGAGCAGTTATTTAAGGAAACCAGTATCAAAAAATAAAATAAAATTGTTACCGATTTTTGGAGAGAAACCGATAAAGGTACTCCGTATTTAGATATATACTGTACACATCGAAGCCTATTTTGATGAACTATCCAACATCCTCCCGCTAGATGTGGTCAAGAAGATCGAGAACATTTACATACCAGAACATGAAATAGAAGACAGACTATACTGGAAACCAAGTAAAAATGGATGGTTCAGTACATCAAGTGCCCTAACACACATCACAAGACAAAACACGGAAGAAACCAGTGACACGACATGGATATGGGCCCTAGACTCATTTCCGAAAGTAAAAAACTTCATTTGGAAACTTGCACTAGATGGAATCCCGATGAAAACCAGACAAGCAAACAAAGGCATCCATGTTCCACTATCCTGCGCTTTGTGTGATCAGATGGATAAAAGTCCAATCCATCTCTTTACTGAATGCAACCACACCCTACAACTGATTCAAAAAATTGACCCAAATATTGAAAAAGTGATTCGAGACATCGACACTAGAAACAAATCGATCAAAAACATTGTGAGTGAAATTTTTACTAGACTCAATACAACATCCATCCATACTATGGAGAATTATACCAGACAACAAATAAAGAACTGGGCTGCTTCAAAACTGACCTTTGAAGAGGAGCCGACATATCACCACCAGAAAACTCGCACAACCGATACACGAAGACGGAGAGATTTGAGATGAAACAAACCAGATGAGGGGTCTTTCAAAATTAATTTTGACGGATCCAAACTGCCTTCGGGTGAAACTTCTGCAGGTTTCATTATCAAGGATCACAACGGGACATTCATTTATTGCGGCGGCTTCAAGTGTGGGAACATTTCTGCATTGGCTGCAGAGGCTCTGGCGATTAAAGGTGGCATCACCAAGGCGAAGGAGCTCCAGCTATCCAGCATCATGATTGAAGGCGACAGCCTAACCGTCATCAACTGTCTACGAGGTCTATGGCGCTGTCCGTGGGAGATCGAGATGCTGATTTCCGACACCCTGCTCCTACTCCAACAATTTGCTAGGGTGCAATTTGGCCATGTTTTCCGGGAGGTCAATTCGACCGCGGACAGGATTGCGCGACTCGTCCACACGACATCCATGCAGGACATCCACGCTGATTCTGCTTTGCACGTCCTCATCCGCAAGGATGCTCTTGGGTGGTGGTCTAGCAAGGCCTGACCTCACCCAAATCTTTACCTTATCAAAAAAAAAAGATCGATCAATCGAACCCTAGCTCAAAGCTGTCGACAACTCACTCAATCCTCGTCCTCCTCCTCACCGGCGACTCACTCCACCTCCTCCTCGCTGCGTGTCCGTCACTCCATCTTCGGCCTTGTCCTGCGCGTTGGTTGTCCGAGTCGTCATCTTATGCTTCTTCCAGTGGAAGCAGTGCTTTCATCTCCGCTATGTTATTCCTCTCCCTCCCTCAAACTCTTTAGCGTTTACCAGAAATCGACTGAGATATATATATATAGAAACTGACTGATCTTTCACTTAACCATTGCAGTGGATGTATCATGTTATGCTATACTAATATGTAGATATATCTCTCTTCTAAAACAGGTTTAAAAGAGAGAAATTGCACAAAGAAAATAAATTATTGGGACATTGGAAAGTAGTCCAAGGAGGAAAAAATGAGTACAGGAAATTTAGAAAAAACTTGTTTTGTGTTGATAAAACTACCATGGCTACTCCCAAGATCATATAGAAAAGGCCTCACCACTCACCATATACGTTAGGGGAGGTCTTGTTGGGCCCGACCAGAAAACCCAACATATAAGTCAGACTGGGGCACCATCCCAAAACCAATTGGCATTAGGTGGAGGTGGAGTAGCCCATCCACTTATATGTTGGGTTCAGAATCATCCCACTTCCGATGTGGTATTCACAAGTGTCCCAACAAATCCCCCTCTCCCTTGCGAATCCATCACAAGTCTAGCCCGGTTGGAATCGAGACCTCCACGCAGCGGGTTTGACTAACCCGTCATCAATATAGATGTGGAGTCCATCTCAATCTTCGGTGCAACCGGCCCACCCGCCGAACCCGGCTCTGATACCAGTTTGTTAGGGGAGGTCTTGTTGGGCCCGACCAGAAAGCCCAACATATAAGCCAGACTGGGGCACCATCCCAAAACAAATTGGCATTAGGTAGAGTAGCCCATCCACTTATATGTTGGGTTCAGAATCATCCCACTTCCGATGTGGGATTCACAAGTGTCCCAACAAATACTATAACGAGAACGATAACAGACGAAGAAAGACACGGAGATTTAACGTGGTTCGGTAACGGTGTGTTACCTACGTCCACGGGCAGAGAAATATGGATCTTTATTATGGAGGCAAACAAGAAACTAGGTTACAAATTGTTAGGTTTATGAGTATATATAGTGCCTCATGAAACCCTAGTCAAACAATGGGCCTAAACCCAAAACAAAAAGAAGCCCAATTCAAGGCATATTAACAAATCTCCACCTTGACTTGAATCGTCTCAGATGTACCAATCGCATTGCAGCGTCAGACGTACAAAATGCAATGTCATGCCAAATGTACCAGATGTGCTTCAATGCTGGATGTACCAGAATCTCCTCTCAGAAACAGATGCACCATGACAAGTGCCAGACATTTCTCTGCCTCAGATTTGTCCTCACATGAGGACTCAGATTGCCCCGCAGGGCAGCTCAACAGTTGGTGATATTAAACAAGTCCAAACCGTGTTGGAACTTGCTCTCCAGAACTGGCTTGGTGAACATATCAGCATGATTATCAGATATTCCCACCTTTCTCACTCTGATTCTCTTCTCAGCGTGCCAGTGTATTGACTCACCTCCCAAAACAACAGCCTTGTAGTTGGATGGAACATCATCCTTCCCCTCCTCGGCCACATGCAAAGCATATCCCCCCAGATCATTAGACATGTATCTCGCAGCCCCCCTGATGTCAACCCTTCTTGGTTGATCTAGAGCAATACTCCGATGTACAGCTTCACCTGTTCCTGTGTCTACTGGTATATTCTTTGTCTCACCAGTATCTGACTCAGTAGTACATGTATATGATGATTGGTCAGTGACCAACTCAGGTGCATGAGTCTCTGCTGGAGTGAAGTTCAACTCCACCTCCTCAGCAACAGTCTCCCTAACGTTGACTAAAACAGCATCTGCAGCACCCGTGACCGCTGAACATTGTAGGGCATACAAAGTTCTCTTTCCCTGCTTGGCTCCTTGCAAGACCACATTAGAGCCCTCAAACACGCGCAACTTTCCACCATAACCTGTGTATCTGAAACCCTTGTTGTCTAACACAGTTAGGGATATCAGATTCTTCGTCATAGATGGCACGTGTTTGACTTCCTCCAATGTGCGAAACTTCCCATCATTTGTCCGAAGCCTGACTGAGCCGATCCCAACAACCTTGCAGATGACATCGTTTCCCATAGAAACATTGCCCTTGTCTACACATCTATATGTTGTAAACAACTCTCTTCTAGGACATACGTGACAGGACGCACCTGAGTCAAGAAACCACACATCATGATCTGTGCGATTGCTTGCTAGTAGAACAATATCTTCCTCAGAAGTATTTCCATCATGAACTACTGCTGCAGATCCTGATTTCTGCTCTTGTTGCTTCTTCTTAGGACATTCATTCTTCCAATGACCTTTCTCCTTACAGTAGTTACAGACGTCATCTAGTTTAGGGCCTAATTTGCGACCTTGCTTCTTGCCCCTTCTACCATCATAATTGCCTCCGTTGGCCATAAGCCCGGAAGCCTGATTGTCTGTAACCGACGTGGTTGCCTTCAGACGCAACTCTCTGTTGTGAAGCGACGATCTAACCTCTTCCAGCGTGATGGTATCCTTCCCAACGACGAACGACTAAATGAAGTTCTCGTATGTGAGGGGTAGGGATACCAACAGAATTAGGGCAGCATATTCGTCCTCCGCCTTAACATCAATATTACGCAATTCAAGTAATAGCGTGTTAAGTTGATCAAGATGATCTCTGAGTTGTGTACCTTCCTGCATACGCAGCCCGAACAACCGTTGTTTTAGAAGCAACTTGTTCGTCAGAGACTTTGTCATGTACAAACTCTCCAACTTCAGCCACAAGCCGCCACCAGTTTCCTGATCAGCAACCTCTATTATGACATCGTCTGCGAGACACAACATGATCGTCGAATGAGCCTTCTCCTCCAGAAGGCCGTACTCAGCGGTGGTTGTATCTGCCCTCTTCTTGTCGGCGGTTAACGGTGCCTATAAACCATGTTGCTTCATCAAAGCCCGCATCTTTATCTGCCACAGACTGAAAGAGTTTCTTCCAGTAAACTTGTCAATCTTCACTACAGATCCAGACATCATTCTCAACAGAAATCACAACCAAGCTCTGATACCAGTTTGTTATAACGAGAACGATAACAGACGAAGAAAGACACAGAGATTTAACGTGGTTCGGTAACAGTTGTTGTTACCTACGTCCACGGGCAGAGAAATAGGGATCTTTATTATGGAGGCAAACAAGAAACTAGGTTACAAATTGTTAGGTTTATGAGTATATATAGTGCCTCATGAAACCCTAGTCAGACAATTGGCCTAAACCCAAAACAAATAATAAGCCCAATTCAAGGCATATTAACAACTAGTATTGAAATCAATAGGCCATCAATTGAAACAAATCAACAAGAAGATCGCATCTCTTGAGCCAAAAGTATAATAAATCAAATGAATTCACAGAAAGTATAGGAACAATTTCCAGTCACTGGATACTAACCTTTTTTCAATAGTACTATAGGTTTAACTTCAAGATTAGATATAACTACTTCATGGCAATGGAATCACTCGTCGGCCTTCACCAATGGAATTCCCTTCAGACATGTTAATGTTTAATGTGTGGCCATCAGACAATAACTTTCATTCCTTCAACTTCACATTTTTTTAGCTACTAAAAATTTGGTTGTTCAATACCTTATACCTTACCGATCAAAAATCACCAAAACCCCAATCACCTTGACCTTAACTCCTTAAGCAAACTAGTCACCATTTGCAACGTACAACAAGAAGCCAGTTACCAAAAGATATGAACCAACAAAAGAGGAAGTGAGAGAACAATCAAACAAATACGTTCTAGAATTTGCGACCCTAATTTCCATCAATTTGATCAAGAGCAAAGCCAATTCACATAATCTCTTGAATGCACCCCACATTTCATCGCCCCACAGGAATCAGAAGTTACCTTGTTTTCGTCTCAATTGGTCTGATGCATCTTCCCTGCGTGTGCGCCAAATAGTTTCCTTCATATTGTTGTGCAGAGCAAGACACGGATTGCGCTCATACATCAACCAAACCAAAGAAAAAAGATGAACGCAAACCCTAAGTTAGCAGTCGAAAAATCGAATTGAGTAGAAAACAATGACAATTTGGGGGCAGAGACACACCTGTCGGTCGATGGCCTCATTCTGGAAGGAGGCTTTGCCACCACTACCTAGTTTGGAGAGCGAGGGCGAGAGGAGGGTGGAGGGCAGCTACGAATCCCAGGAAGCGAAGAAGGAAACGAATCAAGCTAGGTTGAGGAAGAACTGAAGAACGCCATGGAAAGGAAACGAAGAAGTAGCGAACGAAGGACGAAGGATGGAGGGGTACACGGGGGCAAAAAAAATAATTGAGAGTGGTTAGCACTTAGAGTTTGTTTATTGGTGAGCCCAAAGGCTCACAAATAAAACAGATCATCAAAAAACTAAAGAAAAAAGGAGGAAGTGGGGTGATGTGGCAATGAGCCCGGGAAAACTAATCCCGCAGATGAGCCCGGCTCATGCACTCAGAAGGTGGGCCATAGCTAATGCTTAAAATCTATTTGGCAGACTGTTGCATCAAAACGGTGCCGTTGCGCGGGCAAAGTGGACACAAACCTGCGTTTGGATTGCTACAGTCGGGTGCATGCATACATTGGGGTCAATCATAGTGCAACACATGGCTGCACAGATTTTTTTAAAAATAAACTCAATTTCTGCCTTCTTTCAAATGTAAAAAAAAATAAAAATTATTTTCGAATATAATTTATTTTTATCTATCCATAGACACCCATTTTGCATATATATGTTTGTTGAAAAAAAAATTCACACATTTAAATACTCATATACTTTTTTTGAGCAAAAATATCCATATACTCATTTCTTTACCCATTAAAAAATACATTTCTTACCCAAAAACTCACTTCTTACCCGTTAAAAAAATTCACATATTTAAATACCCATAATAATAATAATAATAATAATAATAATAATAATAATAATAATAATAATAATAATAATAATAATAATAATAATAATAATAATAATAATAGCTTTTTTTATTTGAAGGAAAAAGGAAATAGATAGAAAAAAAAAATAAGTTAGGAGTCCGGGACGGGGCTCACTAATAATTTACTGAAAAATTGAAAAGTTTGGTTGGGGCTCATAAGCTGACGTGGCAATTTAAAAGTAAGTTATGAGTCCGAGACGGGGCTCACTAATAAATATGCTCTTAGCAGTTAGCACGGCTAATTTAACTTTGAAAGAGGTCAAATAGCTAATTTAATCTTAAAAAAGGTACAATATATGGACCAAATTTTCTCATTAATTTTTCATGTGTATTTTTACATTTTGAACTATAAATATAATATTTATAGTTAGAAATTAACGAAACCTATAAATCCGATATATATTGATATATTTTCGATATATCATTTTTACTAGGGGTGGGTGCGGGATGGGACAGGACGGGATGGAGGTCGTCCCGCGTCCCGTCCCGCGTAATTTTTGCGGGAGGAAATTCACTATTTGTTTTTCAATCCCACGCGGGCCTTGTCCCTCACGGGAAGAAACGGGTCCGGAACGGGACGGGCCATGTCCCTCAAATAAAAAGCATTATAAAAAATCTAAAAACTTTATATATTTTACGATTTTTCTTACATATATACACTAGACACATTATATATAATTACACACAATCTAAAAAAAAACATATACAATGTGTATATATATACACACTATCGTAGTGTTATTGTTAGGGGTGGGCGCGGGACGGGACAGGATGGGGGTCGTCCCCCCGTCCCGTGTAATTTTTGCGGGACGAGATTCTCTATTTTTTTTCAATCCCGCGCGGGCCTTATCCCTCACGGGACGGGACCGGACCGGGACGGGATGGGTCTTGTCCCTCAAATAAAAAAGTATTTTAAATTCTCAAACATTTTCCAATTTTTAAAAGACATAACACCTATAAATTTATAATATTTTTATAGTTTATAGTTTATATTATATATATTGTGTATATGCTCAAACACTCGGTGCTGTATATATAGACACCTCCTCCCCCGGTCACGCCTAGTGGCCCGAGTGAGGAACCCCCCGATGGAAGGAAAATGTGGAAAGAAACGGTGGTTGGCGATGCTGGAACGAGAAGACCTGTCCTTGCGCTTGAGTTCTTGGAAGGGAAGATTGCCATCTCCTACTCCAATGGAGGAAATGGGGATCCTGTGGTGGTCGTCAATGAGGAGGTAATCCAGGCTCTATCTACGGTGTGGAAGTCGTCATTGATAGTGAAGACTCTGGGAGGCTTCGTCCCGTTCCATGCTATGGAAAAGAAGATGAAGGAGTTATGGAGGCCAACCGAAAAAATTCTCTTGGCTGATCTCCCCAACGGGTACTATGTGGTCCGCTTTGAAATTGAGCATGACTATATGTGTGCCCTTACGGGAGGGCCTTGGACAATATTCGGCCACTATCTTATCATCAAGGCCTGGACGCCTAGATTCAACCCAGATACATATGAGATCACGGCAACACCTGCGTGGGTTAGAATAACTGGGTTGTCGATTATCTTCAATGAAGAGAATGTGATTATGAAAATAGCGGAATGATTTGGAAGACCGATCAAAGTGGACACAAAGACGCTTTTCTCCAACAGATGCAAATTTGCTAGGGTTTGTGTGGAACTGGACCTCATTAAGCCATTGAAGGGCACGATAACGATCAACGACCAAAGGATGTATCTTGAGTATGAGGGGCTTCATCTAATCTGCTTCAAGTGTGGCCGATATGGCCACATCACTGCTAATTGCCACACAGGGGCAAGGAACAAAGCGCCTATGGGGCAGAAGGAGAAGCCTAATGGAGAGATAGGTAGCCCAGGAGGAGACGGTGGAGTGGATGCCAGCACAGGGGAAATTGATGAAACTGGCGGTGGTACGTTCGGGCCCTGGATGGAAGTGACTCGCCGGAAGGCTAACCAGAAACCCAAGAATGGAGGAGAGGATGGAAGCTCCGGGAGCGGCAAGGGCCCGAGCTCGCATAGTAGCAATAAGAAGGGACGCGGAGGACCGCAGGGGGCTAACGCTGGTAATGGTGGTCGCCGGAGTCGAGAGACCGCTCGGGACCGGAATTGTAACGGTAAGGAGGTCAATCCGGAGTGGGCAACCATGAATGACGCCTTGAAGAAGGGACCTGGAGTTAATACAAAGAAGGCGGATAAAGGTGTGGGAATAAACATTAATAGCGCTACGCCCAACGGAAGGAAGGAACAGATCCCTAAAGCATCCGAATTTAATTTAGGGGGCTGGAAGAGCAGGGAATAAAAATGTGGAGAAACTGAAGAAAGCGATGCCTAGAAAGAAGCTGGAAAAGAAAGGATGTGGGCCGGATCAGGAGTCCAAGAATGGGCCCAAGAAAAGGGCTCGAAATGAAGACCCTCCTCTAACCTTTAAACCCATTCTTCATAATTCTTTCAGCTTGCTAAATGGGCCAGTGGAGCCTAACACTGAGCCCATTCCAGTTGAGAATAATATTACTAACCCACATCCTCACATTGTGATTTTGCAGGTCCCATCTTCACCTTCGGCGTGTGCGATAGAGGACGTTTCAGAGACTACGGCGGCGTCTGTTACTGTTCCCCGTACAATCACCGACCTAACGGTTACCCAGGCCGATGATGTAATCATGAATCTAGTGGGAGGGACTCTGAGCACGGAAGGCTCAGGAAAGAGTACAGATTCCCTTATGGGGGGTGAGGAGCCATCGAGCTCAAAAGACAATTAAGGGTTCCGCTGATCCCCCCCTAGGTTGATCATGAATTGCTTACTATGGAATTGTTGTGGAGCAGGCAAGGCCGGTTTCCGCAGATCCATCAGGTATATGATCAAACAGAATAAAATTGACGTCCTCGCAATTTTCGACCCCAAAATCTCTGGTGATAGGGCTAGAGAAGTGTGTGACATGCTCGACTTCACGGGCAGAACCATTGTCGAAGCTGATGGCTTTCGAGGAGGCGTCTGGCTTCTTTGGAACGAAGATAACACGACTATCACCATTCTTGAAACTCAGGATCAGTTTATTTTGGCTAAAGTTAGGGATGGCAAAAGAAATCTCCATCTACTCGTGGTATATGCCCATCCCAATGATAGTGATAGAAGGGAGTTTTGGAACCAGATGAGACGCATTACGGATGATGTCGATGGTCCCATTATTATCGAGGGGGATTTTAACAATACTTTGCACGGTTGGGAGCGAGATGGTGACTCTGGACTACTGTCCTCGGACCCCGACATGTTCCGTGACTGGATCCATAGGGCTGAGTTGATCGATCTTGGGTTTAAGGGAGCAGCGTTTACATGGTCCAGGGGCAAGACGCCTCAGACGTACGTGGCGAAAAGACTTGATAGGGTTTTGGTGACGGCGGACGTCCGGATCAGTTGGCCGGAGGCGTCGGTTCGTCACCTCCCAAAGTTCGGCTCCGACCACACACCCTTGCTGCTTGCCCTAGACCCAAAGTTGCAACTCAATAGGAATCGTCGCCCTTTCCGTTTTCAGGCTGCCTGGTTGACACACCCGAGCTTCACTGGGCTGGTTCGCAACTCCTGGGATAAGAATTGCGAGACCCATGTGGCCCTGAATAGTCTGCGTGGGTGCTTACTCAAATGGAATAAAGAAGTTTTCGGGAACATCTTCGAGCGGAAGGACCGGTTGACCAAAGAGCTCAGGACGGTCCATAATGCCTTGGAGCGTAGAGTGACGGGGGATCTTCTCCAGCAAGAGGCAGATGTGCATAACCAACTCAACTTTGCTCTCGAGCAAGAAGAGTTGATTTTGTTCCAAAAATCTAGAGAGCAATGGCTTAAAGCCGGAGGTCGCAATTCTTCCTTCTTCCACCTATCGACTATTATTCGGAGGAAGCGGAATAGGATTGAGTGTCTGAAAGACGCGAATGGTGTCAATGTGGTGGAAAGGAAGGAGATTGAAAACATGGTGACAAGATTCTTCAAGAGTCTGTACAATTTGCCTACCAACGAGACGGCTCAGATGTTGCTCGAGGGAGGGGCCTTCCCCACTATTCCCCACACGGGCTGGGCTGCCATCTCGGGTCCCGCCTCGGACGACGAGATATGCACGACAATCAAGGAAATGAGAGCTTTCAAAGCACTTGGGATCAACGGCTACCAATCGGTGTTCTTCCAAAAGGGTTGGACTACGGTGGGGGATTCAGTGAAAGCCTTCGTTTGGAACTTCTTCTCGGCTGCTTCGCTTAAGCTGAACATCAACGACACTCTCATCGTTCTAATTGCGAAAGTGGCTAAGCCGGAGTCTATCTCCCAATATTGCCCTATTAGCTTATGCAATGTTCTGTACAAAATTATTACTAAAGTGTTGGTCAACCGGATAACGCCTCTCCTCTCGACCCTCATAGGGCCGATGCAAGGGAGCTTCTTACTCGGAAGGCTTATCACGGATAACATTGTTATTATGCAGGAGTTAGTTCACTCTATGAGGAAGAAGAAGGGCAAGAAAGGATGGATGTTGATCAAAATCGATCTTGAAAAGGCCTACGACATGCTTAGATGGGACTTCATCACGGGCACCATGAAGGAGGCTGGATTCCTGAACTGCTGGATCAACTGGATCTCGGATGCATTGGCACAGTCAGGACGCGGGTGCTTGTCAATGGCGAGCTCACGGAAACCTTCGTGCCGAGTAGGGGCATTCGCCAGGGTGATCCCATCTCACCCTACTTATTCATATTATGCATTGAAAGGCTTAGTCACTTGATTCAGAGAGCTGTGGAAAGCGGGGATTGGAAAACTTTTAAAGTCACGAGAGAAGGTCCGGAGATACTGCACATGATGTTCGCTGATGACATAGTCCTCGCTGCCGAAGCCTCTGTGGAGCAGATGAGGCTTATCAAAGGGATCCTCGAGGTGTTCTGCTGCGCCTCCAAGTAAAGGATCAATGTTAACAAAACCAAGGTCTTCGTGTCGCCTAATGTTTCTGACCGTCTGGCCGAGGATCTGCATAGGGAGAGCGGATTCGAGGTGACTGCGAACCTTGGTAGTTACCTTGGTATGCCGGTTCTCCATGATAGAGTTAAATGTGAGACTTTTGCCCACGTGATCGATAAGGTTAAAAGTAAACTTGCTGGTTGGAAGAGTAGGAAGCTGAGCCTCGCCGGAAGGATAACGCTTGCCAAGTCGGTTCTGTGTTCCATTCCGGTGTACTCTATAGCTACAGTGACACTCCCGAAGGCAGTATGTGATAAGATTGACGGGCTATGCAGGGGCTTCGTTTGGGGTGATGGCGAGGAGCACATGCGTATTCACTTTGTGGCGTGGGATGAGCTTTGCAAACCTAGGCATGTGGGTGGGCTTGGATTGCGATCTATGAGCAGTCTGAATTCGGCTATTGCAGGTAAGTTGGCGTGGATATTCTTAACCAGCAAAAGCACTCACATGTGGAGTACTGTTCTGCAGGCTAAATACACTCGCAACCCGGATATAGCCGTCTCGGCCCCCTCTGTCGTGTGGTCAAGCTTGGTGAAAGGGCTTAACGCAGTGGTGCTGTCGGGATCCCGATGGGTGCTGGGAGACGGAGCCTCTCTCCGGTTCTGGGTGGATACTTGGCTCGGAAGTGGGAGACTGCTGGGCATGATGCAAGGGGATCCATGTGATGAAATGCTTGAGAAGAGCGTGAGGTGCTACTGGGTTGATGGGGAAGGGTGGGATTGGGCGACGCTTTCCTTCATCCTTCCGGCTATAACCTTGATGAACATAGCTTCTTCCGATGTTATGGAGGATGGCTCGATCCAGGACACCTTGTGCTGGAAAGGATCGGTTGATGGGCAGTATTCTATAAGTAAGGCTTATGAATGTGTTACCGGTATTGGTGATCTTTGTGAGGTTGATTCATAGGTCTACAAGAGGATATGGAGACTCAAAGTGCCAAAAAGAGTTAGGTGCTTCGTTTGGCTTGTTATCAAGGGTGTTATCCTCACCAACGTTGAGAGGAAGCGACAACACATGGCGGTGTCCGAGAAGTGTGCGAAATGCCTTGACCAGCCAGAGACGCTTGCCTACTTGTTCAGAGACTGCAAATGTATCAAAGGTATGTGGATGTCGGTTGAGGGTATCCCTCTAACTTCTTTCGTGCTTCAGTTATAGATTGGATTAGGAGCAATTTGATGAGCAAGGACGCCAGAGATGGAGAATTGGAGTGGGTGAGCTGGTTCGCAATGGCACTCTGGTGGGCATGGAAATGGAGAAACGAGCGAGTCTTCAACAACAAGGAGACATGCTTCGACAAGAGGACCTTCATTGACGGGAGGGCGAAGGAGTACATCAAAGCTTGGAGCAGCCATGAACAGGGAGTGGCGACGATGAGCAAAAGTACGACTATGGTGCAATGGGAGCGGCCAGACTATGGGCCGGTGGATTAAGGTGAATACGGATGGGGCCGTGAGCAGCGAAGGGTTGGCCGCTGCGGGAGGAGTGCTCCGAAACGATGCCGAGCACTGGGTCGCAGGGTTCTGTCACAACCTTGGCGCCTGTACAGTCCCGATGGCCGAGTTATGGGGGATCCTAGGAGGGTTGCGCCTAGCCTGGGACAAGGGATTTCGGAAGGTGTTGATTGAGATGGACTCACAACTTGTTGTTACACTAATCAAAGGTACTATTGCAGATGGTCATCCGCTCTTCAACCTGGTTCATCAATGCCAAGGCTTTCTCAAACGGAATTGGGATATTCATCTTCGTCATGTCTTTAGGGAAGCGAATGCCATCGCCGAGTCCCTTGCCGCCCTCGCTTTTTCCTTTTCTATTGGCTCCCACTTTCTTTCTAACCCGCCTGAGGGTGTTTCCTTTCTAGTTGAGGAGGACGCTAGGGGGAGGGCTACCCCCCGCCTCACCCGTTTGTAGCCCGAAACTGTTTTGTGTTTTGTGCTCTCGGTTTCTCACCCAAAAACATAATATATATATATATATATATATATATATATATATATATATATATATATATATATATATATATATATATATATATATACTGCCTTTACAAACAGTGTGTACATAGATGATAGATGTACTAGCTAATATATATTGACACTGTACACTGTGTGTATATATATTGATTAACGGTGAAAATCATCTAGTCCAACGTTATAGTCCATTTTTATGGTCTCTTTAATTTCATTGGACGATAAGCATTAAAATAAATTATAAGGTACAAACACTTATTTAACAAAATAATTAGAACTTTTAATTTAGCCAATGAGATAATTTAGACTACGGTATGAACTACAATTGCGGACTAGACGATCCTCGTTGATTAACATTGCATAGATATACATTGACATATGATATATACTTATGTATACTGTATTTATGTATAATATATTAATATAAAAAAATATATGCGGGACGGGACGACATTTGCGGGATGAAGAATCCCCGTCCCGCGTCTCGTCCAGCACAATTTTTGCGGGACGAGACCGAAACGAGATTCACTATTTTTTTTTCAAATCCCACCGGGATCGGGACGGGTCCGAGATTTGTGCCCACCCTTAATTTTTTACCCTAACCGATATGCCATATTTACCACCTTTTGTTACACCAGCTTGATGCGATTGGGTTATTAATCTGTCAGTATTACAAAAAAACAAAAAAAAACAAAAAAAAAAACGACAACATATAGATGAGTGTTATTGGAAGTTGAGTGACTTCAAGTCTTCAACTCCCAATTTAAGTGTCACAGATTGCATTTTCAAAGCACTGTAATTAAATTACAAGTAACTTCCAACTACCCCAACAATTATTACAGTACGTAAGAACCCGACAACATATAGATGAGGTGTTTGATTTTGAGGTGTATATAAACACCCTTACAATCCCGCACCGTTGAAGCAATTCAAATCTTTTAGTTCAATATCAAAAGATCTCGAATTCTCAATACAACTAGGAAATAAGAGAAAATATGGGCGGTGGAAAGGGGGGAGGCGGTGGCAGTAAGGGTGGCGCAGGTGGGGCCGGGGCTTCAAAGGGATCGTATTCCGGGAAGAGCAGCTCGTCGGGGATGATGAAGGCGCCTGGAAGTCAAGGGGCATACATATCAAGGCCTGCCTTCGAGAGCAACCCTCAGTCCTATTTCAGCAATCTTCACCAGCATGGAGGTGGTGGTGGTGGTGGGGCTTCAAAGGGATCGTCGGGGATGATGAAGGCTCCAGGAAATGAAGGGGTATACATATCAAGGCCTGCCTTTGAGAGCAACCCTCAGTCCTATTTTACCAATCTTCACCAAAGTGGCAACTAGTATAGTACTACTCTATACTACCAAGAGTACTCGATCGTCTACTAGCTAGATGCATGCTATCCAATTAATGAAATTATAATATTTCTAGCTTGTTCTATGGTTTTATTATTATAATATTCTATAATAAAATTGGGCAGCTTTTTTACGACGCAAGGTTTTTTTTTTCTCCTTTCCAGTTTCAGTTGCAACTGAAATAATCCATATATTAACCATTTCGGAATGGCTCACTGGAAAGAACTTGTGGGTAGTACTCATAGGTCCCCAGTTCGAACCCTAGAATGACCGCTCTTTATTTACCAATTCAAGAAATAGTCCATATATTACTCTTTGGGGCGTGAAAAACAAAACATTAGTGCTGCACGTTCTTTGCGAATTGCGTCCCATTTGAGATTCTATACACTAAACAAGATGTCAAAACAATGGTAACCGTGAATGAAAAGTGTCATTATTAGACGAAAGTACTAGAGCTTGTTAATACTAATAGTGACGAGGAATGCAAAATAACACTAGAAAGAAATATGTTTTTCTAGGTTTGTTCAACATATTCAATGTTTGGTTGCACACCAAAACATCTGACTCGTCCAAGGGAAAATATAGTAGCTACAATACGACACAAAAGTCTTAAGTTCGAACAGTATAGTTGCCTTGTTACCAAAACCGACTACGAGAACCACAACATTACATGAATGAAGACACGATTACATAAGGTGGAGGCCCTGCCTACTTCTTCACAAATGCAAGGAGGAGTTCTCCCATCTGACGGTTGCGTTCGGTTAGATCCCGGTTGCGCTTAGTTAGCTCCCGGTTGCTCTCCGTTAAACACCGGTTGCATTTTTCCACTTCATGTAGCCGCTCAATTAGATTCCGATTGCGCTCGGTTAGATCCTCGTTCATATCTACCATTTGACGGAGCAATGGATTCTCTCTACTAGTTGGATCATCCTCCTTAGCAGCTATATATGGCATTGCTCTTCTTCTTTCTGCCCGCGACACTTCCTCCATCTCTTCACTATAGTCCGTCCACTACGAATCATGACATTATATTTATAACCATGACCTTATATATAGATGCAATCATACTGTCATTTTACGAGGATACTAATATATGTATTCATACAATGTATTTGATGATTTAAAGGCAAATAAGTTCCTTTCAAGAGCCATATGCACCAAAGGAACAAATCAACATTCATGTTCTAGAAAATAACTATTCCTATGAACAAAACAACATTCGATCTAGAAATACAATGCACCAATAATCAACTCAATAACATACACAACCACCTCAATCAACCCAATAACATACACAACAAAATCATGTGTAGAAGTTCATCTCCAACAACATAAAAATAAAATGAGGGAACAAAGAAGCTAAGGCCAAAAAATTCATCTCCAACAACATCAATCATGAATGAATTACATTCATCTCCAACAAAGTCAGTTCTTGCCTTCATGACAATGGAAATTAAAAGGAAGTTGTTTACCTGACGTTCGTATGGCTCATCCCCTCCAATCCATGAGTACTTTTCTGGACAACCGCTCAGCCAGGGAGTATAATTAAGAAACATCAGACAATTCATGACAACAATCGAAACCTTATGATTTGAAGATATTCCTGTTTTCCCCCAATCGAAACCCTTTCGATTTGAACATATTGGGGATTGTAAGCTGAAGCCACACAAACCGGATGAAAAGCAATGCAGTAGGACTCTCATCTCACAAAGGAAAAAAGATAACAAGTGGTCGGAGGTGAACTGAAACCAAGTGTGTGTGAGTGTATGTGCTATAACAGAAAGGGCAATGGAAGCCACACAAGCCAAGGAGAAGCAATGCAGTGGAGGACTCTCATGATTTTCTCATTCTCCTATACAAATATCGGTTGTAACACACTCCCACATTAATGAATTCAGTTCAGTTTTACAGATCTGGATGAAAGCAATGGAGGCTAGGGCGATTTGGGTTTGAGATTTCTTTTACAGATTTCATATTCCTTTGAATCACGTATCTAGAATTGAAGCCGAAGAAAAACCAATAGCCCATGAATCAAGGAGATCAATCGAACAAGGAAGGAGAGGAGAGATACCTGAGCGTGAGGGCGAGTGAAGAACAAGGAGGGAGATCGAGGACGAGATGCCAAATAGCCCTCAGTGCCTGGAATAGACGATGCCAAAATAACCCCATTGTCCGGAAGAAGACGATATGCCAAATACGTACGGAGAATCACATGTTTTATTTAAAAGTAAAGTTGATTCAAGGGACAAACTTATATATGTTCGTCCCTTAAAGGATGATGGCATGGCTGGTATTTGACAATCCTTATTGAATCACCATGTTTATCGATGGTCAACGGTGTGGTCAACTTCCACTTGAGATTCAGGCGACGGACTTAGTAATTATTCGTCTCCTGAAATGCTCTCTTGGATGGGTATACATCCGGTCCTATTGTAAGTGACGACCCAGGCTATGTTCATCCTTTAAAGTGCATTCAGGCGACGACTAAAAGTCGTCTGTGTCTAGAACGTCAAACTAGCCTAGTGTTTGTTCTCCTTTCCGGTTGCAACTGAAATAGTCCATATATTGAACGTACTATTTGGGGACGTGAAAGACAAAACATTAGTGCCGCACACTCTTTGCGAATTGCGGCCCATTTGAGATTCTATACATTAACCAAGATGTCAAAACAATGGTAACCGTGAATGAAAAGTGTCATTATTAGACGAAAGAAGCTAGAGCTTGTTAATAGTGACGAGGAATGCAAACAGAATTCAATAACACTGAAAGAAATATGTTTCTCTATGTTTGTTCAACATATTCAATGGCCTTGGTTGCACAACTAAACATCTGACTCATCTAAGGGAAACTATAATGAGACTTTCCATAAAGTTATAAGCCATAAAGAAATCATATCGATCAATCCTCGAGCCAGAGGAATGCAACCAAGTCCAGGTCCGGGTCCAGTTCCAGCCCCGGTTTTAAATAACACCAGCTTGCTGCAAAATTTAGTACTACTTACTGGTCTGATAAGGATTTCCCAAGATGCAGGTTTCGGTCGCTTGGCTGTTATACAAGGGACGGAGGTACAAATGGCCAGTCTTTTAAGTGCTCAAGGGTTGCTTCACAAGGGACGGACCTCATGGGACGAACATACGTGCCCAGAAATAGTAGGTGACCCAAACACCATTCTGGAGACGACTTTTGTCCGTCCCCTGAATGTGGACCTGGCGTAGTGACTAGAATGGTGTCCCTTCCAACCGTCGCCCACAGAACCCAAAACTTATATCCGAACACAAGTGAAAGAGTGTGTTGCCATTTGTTGATATATATTCTTCAAGGAATTGAAAGGATGTTCTCACTACTTGGTCTTCAACTTTTTTATTTCTTTGTTATTTTGGTCATGAAATTTTTTGTTACTTTGTTAATTTTTTATTACACAAGTCGATCATTTAGTTTAATTTATAGCTAGACCGTACTTGAATGAATAAATAATACCCAATCTATTAGATTTACGTATGTTTGAGTAAGTTGTAATTAAAATCCTCTCGATCTACAACCAACCGTCATTATTAGAAATTGCAAAAACTAATCTCTACAAACTTATATATATATAGATTTAGTCAAAACTGTTACTGCAGGGATGTTGATGCTGTGTATGAATATAGTACAGGCCGATCGATTGTAACAAACATCGTTTTACAAAACAAGTATAGGATCGAAATACACCGATCGATCATATATTTGTATTTATTTAAAATCCATCCAATATAAACATTACAATATCATATAACGTTGGGTATATCAAGTATGGACTCAAAAACAAAGAGAGAAATTAGAGATGGAGAAATATATTAACATTTGATGAGGTTGGGGTCAACACCGCAGGAACCAAGTATCCGTTGGCCTTCCTCTTTGTTTTTGGCAAGGAAAGGAGAGTTGATCAAGAAGCATATGCAACTGGTTTCCACCCCCTTCACCGCACCGCAGCACTCCGGCGACGGTTGGTTGTTAACCATCTGCGAGCAAGCCTTCATCGCGTCTTGATTCAGGTTGCACAAGTTCAACCCTGCAAACATGTCCGCTCTCCCTGTCGTTGCCACCAGTGCTACTACTGTTGCCATCACTACCAACTTTGCGTAACGCCCTTCCATTTTCCACTTTTTTTTTTCTTTTTTTTTTTTGGATGTTTAAGGAGGATTGGGTTTATATAGAGTCTAATTAAGGGCATGCACTTCCATATGCGATGAGATTATTTGTATGCTTCTCAAAATGGGTGAGAGGAAGGAAATTGTGGGGATCGATCGAGTGTTTTAAGGGCAACACCTTTATTTTTTAACGGGCGTTCATGTTTTTGATCGGGAGAGAGGTTGTAGATGTGACCAGTTCAAAAGCTTCTTTATTTTAGTTGCATTGTTAAATTTTTTAGAAATAAAAACATTGGTTGAGAAGATTCATAATTCATGCGTGGTAAATTATATGTATGTCAAAATTGTTAAACCATGTTCTTCCAAAAAAAAATCAATGAATTATGGGCTCGTTTGGTTACTCGGTTAAAAACCAAAGTAGTATAAAAACCATAAAATATGATATGTTCTTGTATTTGGTTGACAGAAAGGCACATGAATTCAACTTCTTAAAAATCTCAATTCATTTAAATTATAGGAAGTTCACTTACCTAGGGGACTAGTTAATTCAACTTCCACCCTTCGAACACCTTTGTATGTTATGGCAACATATTTGGGAATTTCGTAACTCTGTCATCTTCAAAGGAAATAAACCGGACAAATTGGAAGATACAGTACGGAAAGTTAACCATAGTATACAGGAATGGGCTAAACTCAAATGTCAAGATAAGAGACCAACAAGTAAAAGGAGTAGAAATATAAAATGGACAAAACCCCCAATGGCTGTCTACAAAATCAACGTAGACGTTTGGTGAAACCATCGGGTGTTTGCCTCATTGGGGGCATTGTCAGAGATTGGAATGGACAGGTAATTGATATGTTCTATGAAGAAGTTCCTAAGGGATTTGTAATCCTAACAGAATCCCTTGCTTTCTGCAAAGGGTTAGAAATAGCCCGTACTAAAGGATGGAGTAAGGTTATCGTCGAAGGAGATAGTCTCGGAGTTGTCAAGGCAATTGAAGATCGGAACTCAAGTCCATGGGAGATACTGAGAGTAGTAGAGAAGATTCGAATGCTTCAAAAAGATTTCAGTTCAGCAAAAGCTCAGCACTGCTACAGAGAAGCCAACAAAGCTGCTGATTTTATAGCTAAGAATAGTGCCAATTGTAATGCTAGTTTCCCTTTTTATAGGGATCTCTGTAACATCATCCGTCAGGATGATCAAGAATGATCTTGTGTTAAGACAATCTACTGGTTGGCTACTGTAAAAAAAAAAAAAAAAAATCAACTTCCACCCTTTTTTAATGTAATTTTCATTATTTTCCTATTTAAATTTCTACAACCCAAAATTCGACCAAAACACTTTTTCACTTCATGGGGGCCCGTCCCGCCCGCCCGCGTAGTTGGACAGGCTTGGGTAGAGGGAAAAGCCCATGCGAGCCGCCATGGGCGGAGCCAGGGCTCAACCCAGGGGGGGCTCAATTTTTTTTTAACCAGTTCATGAAAGGGGAAATGAAAAACAAAAAAAAAGGGACCAACAGAGGGTTTCCTGGAGGTTAAAAAAATTGAATAATGAGCGCTAATATTAGGAGAATAATCAGTTCGAAGAAAACAATAGACAGAGACAAATGTGTAGAAAAAGCTTACATATTAGGAGAATTACACTATATATTGGCATCCATGAGAAAGTCCAAGACCTTTGCTGTGGTCTTCTTGCTATCCGGGGATGGCTTACACCACCATCGTCATTCCAACTTCGTGCCTTCCTTCTCAAATGTCCATGATAACTGCAACAATCACCGCAATTTATTTTAAAAAAAAACTGAGACACCCATCAGTTAATGATCAAACAGCTAAAAATAGTCCTAGAAACTACTAAAAAAATTGAATAATGAGCGCTAATATTAGGAGAATAATCAGTTCGAAGAAAACAATAGACAGAGACAAATGTGTAGAAAAAGCTTACATATTAGGAGAATTACACTATATATTGGCATCCATGAGAAAGTCCAAGACCTTTGCTGTGGTCTTCTTGCTATCAGGGGTTGGCTTACACCACCATCGTCATTCCAACTTCGTGCCTTCCTTCTCAAATGTCCATGATAACTGCAACAATCACCGCAATTTATTTAAAAAAAAACTGAGACACCCATCAGTTAATGATCAAACAGCTAAAAATGGGTGGTAATAGGGAGAGTCGAACTCAAGACCCTCATCTCCCCTGACAGAGCTCCTACCAATTGCGCTGCAGTATAGTTTTGTCTATCTATCACCTCTTTTACTATCTATACACATATATATATTTAATTTTTTTTTTTAAATTTTTGGGCTCGAGCCACCGCATGTCCCCCTGCCTCCGCCCCTGCGAGCCGCTAAGCCCGGCCCGCGTCCGCAGCGGGTACGAGATTGGGTAGGACAATCTACCCGTTGCGGGCTGCTAGACCCGTAACGAGTACCCGCTATATATATAAAATAAATTATAACTTAAAATAGTTATACATCTAACTATTCTAATATTTTAGTACTGTACTTTTAATAGTCTTGGAGGCAACGTTGCAAGGTGAATTGGTAGTTTATAACTACCAATTAAGTTGGTTGCATAATTACTCCAAAGTATTGTAGTGGAGCACCGAGAGGAGGCAAGGGGAGCAGTTAACAATATATATTTGAATGCAGGAGATCACTAGTTCCGTATTTTAGGTGATTAATTGCCCAGGTTTAAAAAGTATTGCACTTTCCCCCCCTAATTAACGAGTATAGAAGTACGGGATCGGACAATGTTTTCAACCTGTTAAGTGGGCTTAGCCCGGTCCGTGCCCGCCACGCCGGGATAAAATTTGGACTACAGCCCGGCCCAAGCCCGGCCCGCGCCCGCGTTTGCCCGGGTCTAATTTCATGGGAATCCAATTAATGAGAAGTAAGTTCCCGAAAATTGTACTTCCCGCATTCAACCAAACGAGCCCGTATAACTAAAAAAATTCTATCAACTATAATTTCTAAAAACGGAAATTTCGCGAGGTACCCCTGAGGTATTGCAATTTTCGCGAGATATACAACTCTTTTGCATATTTCGCATGGTACCCCTGAGGTTTTGAATTTTTTCACCTCGTGCCCTTCCCGGTTAATTTTAACATATTTGGTGGGATTCCGTTAGTTTTCAATTAAAAAAAATAAAAAGAAACAAAGAACAATAGAAAGAGAAAGAGAAAGAAAGAATCGCAGAGACTCTAGAGAAAGGAAGCCAAAGGTTGAAGATCTGGGCCACCGTGGTTGCTGAAGGTCGAAGTTCCCAGCGGACTGATCTCCGTTGCAATCAGCAAAGAAACACAACGCGCAACGGCAACGCCTTTCAATCAGCAAAGTGAAATCCGTGGTTGATTGATTTGACAGGACTGATCTCCGTTGCAGAGATGGGGACGGAGGTCCCTAGCTGCGATCTCCGTTGCAGAGAAGAGAAATCGGAGCTTCGCAGCGATGAAAACAACAGCAGTCAAACAGAGGAAGATGAAGAGCGAAGAGGTTTCGAAGGGGTTACGCAGTTCAAGGACGGCGTCGAGGAGCCCTTGGCGGCTCCGATGAGCGGCGACGGAGAGAGCGACGAATTCTCCTCCATCGGGAGGTTTATCAGGCAGCGAAGCTCGGTGATCGCGAAGATGATATATCGGACGGAGGAGGAGGAAGAGGAAACGGCGGGAGGCCAAAACGACGACGTCCTGACGGAGTTGAAGCTACCGCTGGGGACGAAGTTGATCGTCGTGGAGAAGGGGAGCGTAACACCTCACGGTGGCGACTCGAGAGAAAGAAAGCTGAAGGTCGAAGTTCTGGACTCGTACAACAGTCCGAGGACGGCGGCGACGGCTCCAGTCCTGGCAGCGGCCACCTTCACCCACCGCACCACCTTTTCACCTCTAGATCTAGAAACCCTAGATCCGGAAAATTGAGACTTTGTGGCTCGATTTTGGCATGGAGATAGACGAAATTGAGAACTCTAGCCAAAAATCGACGATACCCATGCTCAATTTGGTCGTTTTGATTGAATTTTGAGATGGGATTTGAGGTTTGAGGCTTTTTTTGGTTGGTTCTCGCTTTTGTTCTTCGCAGAACAAATGAGATTTGGGGTTTCTCTCTTCTCTTCGTTTAAATTTTTTTTTTTTTTGAAAACTAACGGATTCTGTTAAAATTAACCGGGAAGGGCACGAGGCGAAAAAATTCAAAACCTCAGGGGTACTACGCGAAATATGTAAAAGAGTGGTATACCTCGCGAAAATTGCAATACCTTAGGGGTACCTCGCGAAATTTCCGTTCTAAAAAATACATATAAAATAGGGTGATTTTGGTAACTAAACATTTGAGAAAATCTAATTAACTAATTGTACCCAAAACAAATAGTGTTTTGATGACATTTTTTTTTATTGTTAATCAGTGATGCCATTTTTTCTGCCACTTTTTGATGTCATTTTTTTTCCATAGTGTCATTTTTTTTCAAAGGAGTGTTTTGATATCATTTTTTTAATGACATATTTTTCTTTATGTAATGTCACTTTTTCAAAGTAGTGTTTTGATGGCATTGTTTCTAATGTAATTATTTGATGCCACTTTTTTAATCAAATCGTTTGATGCCACTTTTTTAATCAAATCGTTTTATGCCACTTTATTAATTTAGTCAATTGTATATCAATATAATATCATTGATTTTATTTTTATTCACTGATGATACATTTGTAATTACACTTCAATTCATTGATGCACTATTTTGCTACAAACAGCAATGCAAAGTAGATGTAATTATTTTTTACGTTTTGTCATCAGAAACGATTGCGATTAATGAAGTGTAATAACAAATGTCATCAATGAATAAAAGTAATCAATAAAAGATGTCATCAATGGAGTTTAATCACATTTTATGTTCTTGTGTCGTCAATTGATAAAAAAATGTAATAAAAATGTCACCACAAATGATTACATCGATAAAGTTTAATCACAAATGTGTCATCAGTGAATAAAAGTAGAATCAATGAAAATATATTGATATACAATTGAGTAAATTAAAAAAAGTGGCCTCAAATTATTTGATTAAAAAAGTGGCATCGAAACACTACTTTGAAAAAGTGGCATCACATTAAATAAAAAATATCATTAAAAAATGGCATCAAAACACTACTTTGAAAAATGACATCACGGTAAAATAAATGACATAAAAAAAAGTGGCATTAAAAAAATTAGTATGAGTGATCAATGGTGAAAAAAAGGCATCACAAAAAAGTGGCATCAATTGTCAAAGTGGGAGGAAGGAAGGGAGGGGGGAGTGGGAGGAAGGGGTATACACCACCTAATTTTATTTGTTTGGGATATAATTCGCTAATTAGATTTTCACAAAGGTCTAGTTACCTAAATCACCCTAGTTTTTTACAAACTTTTCACTTTTGGGTGTTAATTCGGAAAGAAACTAAAAATATTGGGTTATTTGCAAAAGCATTAGTTGATATGTTTTTTTTATGAAGACCCGAAAGTAATGTTAATATCCCCAATTTCTTCTAGTTGCCCCGGAAAGCAAATTGCTTTCTATTGTAGATTAAGAGTAGAACCCAACATATCAATGCAGGCAGGAACAAAAAAATCAATCGTTATAGCGAGATGCACAAATATTAGCTCTTTAGTATTCACTTTGATCAAAATTCTCTTGTTTTCCTACACATCTTGATCTTACTACTACTTTCATCTACAAATTCAAGTCTCAACTCCCATCACCTCTTCCCTTTGCTCTTTCCCTACATACTCACTAATCGAACACACTGAAACTAGTATTTATTGATGGGGAAATCCAATTATATCTAAAAAAAGATCTCCATCATATAGAATGTCTTGACTTATATCATCTCTCTGAGGCCTAATTCATCTTCAATCTCATCATCATCTTCAAACAGCTTCATGAACCTTGCCTGCTGCCGCTGTCGTTTTCTCTTCTGCCAATACTTGAACACCAACACTAACACAACGATCACAACTAAAATGACACCAACAGTGACAAGAAATGTTATGATGTGAAATGTCTTCCCTCCAGCACCTTTTGAGGCCTTCGTCCGTGGGGAGTCTGCAACCAGTTGGTCGATGAAAATCACATTATTGCCGAACACTTTTAACTTTAATGATCAGATTTGAATAAAAGAGAAAACAAATGAAAAGATGAAATTAATCCATAGCTTTTGATGAAATATGATCTTCCAAATCCCTGTATCTCGATAACTCTCTTTCCTTAATTGTCGACTGAATCAATCCAGCAGAATAACACATAACATAAGCTAAGACTTCAGAGATTCAGAATTAGCTAGCAGTTGAGACAAATCCACGGGTCATAATTGACTAGCCATAAAACCTTCAGAGGACTTGTAAATAGACTAATTTGCAGAAAGAATTACTTGATTGAAGCGTTAAGCAATCTTCACACAAAAATGTTGCGTTCAACACCTTATCCTTAAAGTGGGTATAATGCCCATCACTTCCACTAAAATCAGAAGAGCATAATTCCCATTCATCAAAGATATGATGAGACATTAAGTGATCCTCATATACCCCACATCTCTTGCACTTCTTAGTTTGAAGCTCAGTCAAAGGCTGAAAAAGCGATTTTTGAAATATTTTGGAATTAGATTCACTAGACAAGTTTAGATGCTTGTTTTTTGACATAATGGCATTCCTTTGACGCATTTTCCCAATATTAAAACGGTTTTTAAAAAAAGTTAAACAACCAATGAGGTAAAGTGTAAGAATATTTATGAAAAAAAGAGACTAGATTATTTAGCATCATTTACAAGGATGAAATTTTCCAATGAACAATCTGAATGAGCTCTTAAAACATCTTTTCAGAGAAACACACCCATCAAAAATCTCAAGCACTAGAAGAATCAGATGAACAAAGGAAAAAGTCTAATATGTTAAAACATAAAATGCATGAACTATTCCTTCAACAAAAAATAGTTAAATATTGTTAAATTTCTTGGGAAAAAAATGTTGACAAATAAATAATTATTGGTCAAAAAGAAATTGTACAAATTTTTACTCAACAATTTACAAAATGAACGGATAAAATTATCAAATGATAGTAATAAATATCATCCTAAATTTACTATATTATCTACATTATCGAGATGACCCATTTTCTATAAATGGAATCTTTACAAGTAACCCATGAAGCTCATTGATGAGAGTCTTTCTAAGACACTCTAATCAGTTTCCTTTATTAGGCAGAAGAAACAGCGCTGATGAACCTATAACTAAATGAAAGGATAGCATTATCAAATGATAATAATTGATACCATGCTAAATTTACTATATTATCTACATGAGCGAGATGACACATTTTCTATAAATGGAATCTTTACGAGTTACCCATGAAACTCATTGATGGGAGTCTTTCTAAGTCACTCTAAAGAATGAAATGCTCAATCAACCCAATCTGATAAGTATTTATTATTTAAGCTTCCCTTTAAAGCATTTAAAATTTCCAAACGAAGCATTATCCATTGATTTGGTGTTCCCAGGGTGGAAAGTAGAAGACACATCAAACAACATTATTATCTAGTTTCAGGGTAATTCTTTAAAAGAAAAAAAATCATCATGTTGCCTTAGAAACGGACAACTACGAAGAGTTAGATGAAAGACAGATAACATGACCAGCCCTTTCTGTGTCATGTTCAGTTGTTCTTTTTGTAACTTTTGGTCCCTATTACTCCCCCCCTCTTTTTTTTATAAATGACATGTTGGGGCTATACGCGTAAAGTAAGAAAGTGAAATTATGACCCAAGCATGGCACGGTTAGGGACAGATGCAAATCCATTTGCATGCTTTCAACTCCGAATTGAAGAGAGTTTTTCAATTTCTTTTAAAAGTTTTTTATTGGAAAGAAAACATATGTGGGATAGGAGAGCTTGGAAGAGCTCAAAATGTCAGACAATTGATAAACAAAGAAATCCTAAAAATGTCATTATATAAAAACGGAGGGGATATTTAATTGATCCATTTTCCAAAAATAAAAATTAAATTAAAAGATGAGGATAAGCTGAAAAAGATTAGCATAAGTGATGATTAAATATTGCACTATAGCTCCATAAAAAAGTTCATAATTTCATAAGCAAGGACTGGTGAGAACTTGTTCCTCACAATTTCATAAGCTTTTATACATAGCTTGTGCAAATTTTTGGCAGGTGACTGGTGAGAACTTGTTCCTCACAACTCTTTGGGTTGAAAATATTTCAAGTTAGCATTGTTCTATCTTGACTGCAACTGAGAAGATTACAATCCTTGTGAGGGAAAGTTCCAAGGGCTAGAACATATCTGAGAGTGAGGAAGGTATTTAGGTATGCATATGGTATGATGAAAAACCATAGCAGAGTCGGGACACTAACTGTCGGTGAGTGGATGACACTATATTGGGTTGATGACACAAATTTGTTCCATATTTCCTAGACAACAGGATAGATTGTGCTTCATATTCAGATGACCATGGAAACATACTATTGTGTGAGTCCAAGCCGATCAGCTAATACCCCTAATGTAGTTTGGTTTCATATCATCCTATTTGAGTATGCAGTCACTGAAGATCAAGCACAATGGATGAAGACGATACCTACATTGGTAGCGTGCTAGAAAGCTATAGCTCATACACCACTGGATGTTGATAAAGAATATTACTATATCCATCTTCTAAGACTAGCCTTTAGGACAAGGCTTGTTTAAAGAGGGTGGAATTATTACGTTTACTATGGAAGACTCTAGAATTTAGTTAATTATGGTTGTGAGGGAGGTTAGCTAGAGTGATTGTCAGCTTTGCTATGTCACAAAAGGTTAGTTTGAGTGAAAGGAGACTAGTATAAATACAGGTGAATAGCCCTATGTCTGAAATTCTGAATCATCTATAGATCATCTATTCTGTATTTGGTTTTGTGTCTTTTGGCTATTGGGGTTTCCCTACTAGATATGGGAGTAAACTCCAAGAGTTCATTCCATGGCTCTAGTTTTATCTCTACATGTTCTCTGATTAGTGCCCTTTGTGAGTTTTATGTGTTCTTCCTGATTTAATCTCTATCAAAAGGTTGCTTCTTTGAGTTTGTCTAAAATGACACATGAAAAAAAAAAAGGCAAGAAGAATTTAAAATAAACAAAGATAAGAACAAACCTGGAGCAATATAACAGCAGACCTTATTAAATCCCAACAATAATGAGTATCCTATGACTAACCCATTTCTATTAAATAAATATACTAATTACGTATAAAATGAAGATATTTGTCGGGAAGTTAGCACACAAGAAAAAAAAATTAGGCACAAACCTGCCAAGATTCTTCTCCATTAAAGTTATACAAGACATTGGCCTTCTTCACATCAGGCAAGAATGTTTGGTTCTCACCAGTACATTTAAAGTAAACTTCGGGTTTTCTCTCTACCCATTTATGGGAACTGTAGAACTCCACATTTGTAAGTGTTACATCAGCTGATAATATATATGCTGCAAGAGAATGATATATCACATTAGAAATGTGTCCACATAAAACCAATCACAACAATTCATCTTTGTGTTTTCTAAATGATTTAATATAAAAGGCTAAGACTTCAATTAATTATAATACACGGGAACTATGATGAAAAAGTTGTTAATCTGTAAACAGGAGGAATCATTTCCCACATCAGGGTCACATTGACAGCATTTCTGGCTTTCTGTACTCTCAAAATCAGGAACATAAGCATCATCGTCTGGCGAATTTCCTTAGGAAGTTGGGCAAAAAGTTCCATATTATAATAAAGATCCAATTCCCAATTCTCAATTCCTCCTTAATCCAACAAATTAACCTTGTTTTCTACTCTTAATTTTTTTTGCTTGTAATTAATCTACCAAAATTCAGAAACAATCTCAAGTCACAAAGGCTCTCGATAACACATCATTTCAGGAAATTGGATGGTAAAACAAAATCCCGAACCAAAGCATGCTAAAATGAACAAGCATCAATCCCAACATCATTTGTAAAATACTAGGAATCGCCATTGTAAAACCTAATACCTGGAAAGAAGGTGAGAAACAGCAAAGCGACAACCGAAACCCTAGGAATCATGAAACGTCGATTCCACATAATGATCGCAGCAATACCACCAATCAATAAATCAATCAAAACATGTGATTGATTTCTTTGAAGAGGTGAAGAACACCAAACAAGAAACGGATCAGGCTCTCCCACCTAAGAGACCTTATACATAGAGATAATGGAACGTACACCGATGGCAGGTTGGATCAGGAAGGGGGTTTCAATTGAAATGGAAGAAAAAATGTGGTATTAAATTGAGATATGCATCACCATTGAATCACCGGTGTCGTTACAATTGCGCAATTGGTTTGGTATTTGACGGTGAATTGATTCTGATCTGAAAACATGCCTTTGCCTTTCAGTTGGAATTTCAAATTGGGTTATCGTGTCTCTCCCTCTCTCCCCCCGTCTCAACTCTTCGATCAAACTATTCCATTTTTTAAAACATACGAGCTATAGACAAGATGCCGAAACGACTATTGACAAGATAATCTTCCTTTAATTGCACAACAAGATCCTTTCCATAGTTCCTATGCCATCAGTCCCACTAGGAGTAGGCACAAATCCCGCAAATCTCGGGTCCGTCCCGGTCCAGTGAGATTTAAAAAAAATAGGGAATTCTGTCCCGGTCCCGTCCCGCAAAAATTATGCGGGACGAGGTTTCCTTATCCCGCAAATCCCGGCATGTCCCGCATATAGAGCACACCCACTGTGTATATACACATACTGCAAATATGGAGACTGGAATGTGTATATGTACACACTGCGCGCAGTGCACACAACAGTAAGTGCAACACAATGGGCACTCTTTATTATATACTAGGTGGGTTAGGCGCGCATTCTCATAGAGACCGATGTTAAGGCTCCAAGAACTTCATGAAGAGCAGTTGAAGCAATGTACACCCAATTCCACAATTCCAAAGCATTCATAATACAAAAGAATCTATAAGTTCGACTCTTGGCCGTAGCAGTAAACAACCCATGATTCAGAATGCAGTCTTCACTGCAAATGCATTGATAAAAAAGTGGGATGAAGAATTAGCCATAATTAAACATTGTATTATCGACATGTTAATGTACTACTTGAGAGCTATTTGTGTTACCTTGCTTGCAAATGTTACATTATTTCGGAGCCAGTCTAAACCTCCGTAAAGCCCTTCACCGGAAGTGAGGTAGTCCAGAGCATTCAAAAGTGCGTTCATGTGAAATTGTAAGTAGATGATCACCTGTGCATAAAGCACTTGTATTCCTGACTCCTAATCAAGTCCTTCTCCCCTTCCTTCAACTGCATATATGCACACACACAAAAAAAAAGGAGAGAAAATATATTAATGCTTTTAATAGTGAGATAAAATAGAGAGGCTGAAGAAATGATCTAAGATAAAAAAAAAATGAAAGAATTTTCCCTAACTGGATCGCTCTCATAGTTAAGCTCAAACATAGTAGAGATAGACATTGTAGAGCACAATTTTCCTTGGCAAACATAGAAAAGAGGGCAATGTCACGACAGATTGCCCCTACTTTTTGTGAGCATAAAGATATCCAAATCATATAATGAAGGGCAGATTTATAAAGTCTTTTCAATAATCTATCATTTGTAAGGTTTCCTGTTTTTTTCCCTCTTTCTAATTTGATCAGTAAAGGTATCGAAAATCCAAACAAATAGGAATGCCAGACCCTTTCATTTTTCATTTCTCATCGGTGTGAACTGTGAACTATGCTAAAGAAAAGCAACAAGTCTTGAAATCATGTTTCAGTTCATGAGATTTGTTTTGTTCATTTATAGGTTCTGCCCAGATTAATGTTTCTATTTGATTTCCATTCTCGTCGTAGCATAACTGAAAGAAAGTATGAAGGAAAGATCTACAAGTGTCTTCCAGTGCCTAAATGGTTGCCTAGGAACAGAAGGAAAAAGCCCAGAATTTCTATATTCATAATGTTCTGTTCGGTCGGGCTGTTTGTCAAAATCTTCAACAACCAAGCATGTTGTTGGTGAGCAAAGGCAACTCCCTGTTTCAGGTCGATTATAAATTTTGTCAAGCTATCTAATGACAACCGCCAGTTTAATCTAGTTGATTGTTCGGTGAGATTTCCGACTTATATTTCCATTCTGTGTATAATACAAAAACTGTCAAGGAGTTGGAGATACTCACCTCTTTGTAAGTATTGCTGATTCTTTTCCTTTGTAGTTTCTTCTTCAATATTCTTTTCTTTTCTTTCGTTTATCCTGTAAAGACAAAGGAGATACTTAGGATACATCTGTTCATGTTCACAACTTTGGCATCTATGATCCTTCCAAGTCATTGATGTTTCATGTATACGGAAATCAAAGTTATCAAATTGAATCATTGTTTTTGTAATTGTTTTAGTCCTCTCTTTCAGGTTAGCTAATTTAGATTGAATCATTTGTCACAGTGCTTTTTTAGACAAGGGGTAGCTCGTTCCACCTATGAAGAGGCGTTTAAAGTTTAAACTGTTTTTGTAATTGGTTTGAGTACATTATTTTGAATTAGGGAGATAGAGCGAAATCAGATTGTGACCAATTATCATCAAAACTAAAGTGTAAAACCCTAGAAATCATCAAAGCAAACCTCAGCCACAAATTGAAGTCGAAACAGCAGGGATGAATTGGATAGAGGAAGGACTAAAGGAGGTGAACATGGAGAGGAAAAGCAAAGAAATGAGACAAACCTGTAAACAATACCAGCAGCACAAATCAAAATTGGAGAAGGCGGCAGGTAGGACATCCGTTGAATTGGAGGCGGAAAAGAGGGAGGGAGCTAGTCGGAGAACCTACCGATGACACAAGAACTCGAGAAGACGACGACTGATATACTGAGCTGAACCTTTGGTGAATAGCTATAATGAGAAGGGATGGAGCCTACAACAGAAAGATGGGGGTTGGAAATGAACTGTTCGCCACAAAGGCTCTGATAGTTGGTGTTATCAGGTGAATGAACTAATATTTATCTTTCTTTCATTTACAAAAATAAAATGGAAATCATTAAAAGAAGTGAACTGATTTAGTCTAAATAATTTTAAGAAGAAATGATTACCAGGAAATAACAAGGGCTCTTTTTAAAGGAAAAAGCATGTCATAAGTTCATTCTCCATAAAGGCGATCAATGAAAGGCAAGAAACACACTAATAAAGATGCAAAGACATCATTAACCAAGTGCGAAGCTTCAGTTCCAGAAGAAATTTAGCATAATCTTCATTAGCTAAAAGAGAGAAAGTCATAAATATTCAGGCAGTATAAACAGATTCAAACAACTACAACGCCGTTTCTATGGCAGTCTTTTGTGAGTATTTCAGCCACAAATTGGGGCTAATTGGTTTATTCTACGACAAGATAAATAAACAACACAGAATCAAATGAGCAAACTCCCCCTTGGGAAATCCCCAAATCAATTCATCACCCAATTGAAAGGAGTGGCGAGAGATCAAAGGAGGTTACCTAGTTGATAAAGGAGGCAAAATTGGAGAGCAGGACGCACATGGGGTGGTCGAGAACAGGGACATACACGCAGCTTTCTTGTTAAACATATATCCTGCAAAATCAAAACCCTTAAAAACCAGAAATAGCCTCGAATTCAGAAATTTGAACATTTAATTTTGTAAACTGAATCATATACACAGTAGAGATTAAAACAATTTGAGTTACAAACAACAGATGCAATTGCAATGTAAAACGATAATATGAATCATAACCTAATGCAAAAAATATATGAAAAACAATATGGGCCTTTAAATATATCAAAATTATCAATCAGAATAACAACGAATCGAGAAGAATCTAAAAGGCCCGATTCTCACTTTGAAGGTCCTAAACTTCAATTTAAAGGTCATGATCCTCAATTTCAAGGCCATAACCCTCAATTTCCAAATCTAAATTAATCCTTAGTTTAAGGCCATAAATTTCAATTTCAAGTCCCCAAACCTCAATTTAAAGACCACAACTTTCAATTTGAAGGTCATAGCCCTTAATTCCGAGACCCATCCTTGATTTCAATAGTAAAGCAGGCCATAAAGTTCAATTTCAAGTCCCTAATCCTCAATTTGAAGACCACAATCTTCAATTTAAGGGTCATAGCCCTTAATTCCAAGACCCCAATTCTCGATTTCAATAGTAAAGCAGGCAATAAACTTCAATTCCAAGTCCCCATTCCTCAATATAAAGACCACAAACCTAATTGAATAGAAGAATTGAGGAAGCGACAAACCTAGTGGGAGAGAAGAAAGCAAAAATCAGAGCCGACAATAAAATAGCTAGACCCCTGGCTGATAAATAAATGAATAGAGGAAGCGAACAAAAGTTCAGAGAGACAACGATGAAGATGGACAGTGAGAGAAGAAGACCAAATTGAACAATCAGTTGCTAAGTGAAGACCAAATATCTAAATCAAAACTAACCTCGGCCAAAAATTGAAGTCGAAACAGAGGGCAAGAATTGGAGATCGATTGCCCTAATCCAAAAAGTTATGTTATCCATAGCCGACTAAGAGGAACAAAAGAAGATATGGTGGCAGGTGAGTAGAAAAATAAGGGGCAAATCGAAGATTGAGACGCAACAGGCATGGAAGGTAAGGCCAAAGGCAGAAATCAAATGGGCTTCGGCTGTGACGGCGATCTTGAAGCAGACAGAGAAGGAAAAAAAGGTAAGAGGAGAGCACCTCCTGATGATGGCCAAGAAGAACGGAGGAGGAGGTGGAACCGTGGAAGATCCAAGAAGAAGACAACACCGGAGGCAGGCGGAGAGCAGAGGAAAGGAGACATACCTATAAAGGAGACACCGAAGCAGGAGGTGCCGAGGAGGAGAACGAACGATGACAGAGAAGAAGAAGAAGCAGAAAGACGGAAAAGGGCAATCAAATGAAAAAATAAATAATTTCAAATTGATACTATGATGGGCAAATAAGGAAATTAACATAATTCAATCAGGGCTGTTGATTAAATCAGTTAACACACAATCGACGGCTATCGAAGGCTGCGATTGTAACTCGTACAGTGAACAGTACATGCAACAAACTCAGCCATAGATAACTCTGCTATCGAACGGTTGATATAGTAGCTCAACATTCTCACCCCCACTTTTATAGGAGTAAGGATATCTCACACACCATACACTATATATATATATATATATATATAGGAAGGATCAAATGAGAGCAAGGGTTATTGTGTATCATGTGAGCAAATGGTGATTATTGGATCATTGGAAATTAATGGATAGGATTGATCTAAAATTCAAATAAAATATTGTAAATAAAAGGTTCGGTGGGCCACTCACTCGCCTAATTACATACTTGCATCCACTCTCCAAGTGTGTGGAGAGTTGGAACGGGAATTGCGGAGTGATTTGGAACGGGAATTCGCATATTTCACAATTACAGTATCGGATGAATTAATTATTCATAAGAAGGCCAATTTTTTTTGACCTAATTATAAGAATAGGGCATACTCATACCGTCTACAAACTACGGCTCATATCGATCTGTACTGAAATTGAAGAAGATGGATTCAGGTAATTAACGTCGCTTTCAACCTAGCTTGATGGTGTATATATTCATTCTGTTTGCCAATTCCCCAACTTATTTCTTTAATGACATACAATGTTCATGTATTACATACAGACCCAGACAATGACAGAGATTGGGATGTTGATCAAGGTGATGGGGCTAGAGAGGCGGAAGCAATGGACTTCTTATTTGACCAATCTGCATCAGATGTTGTTCCGGTTAGTTTTGAAACTTCCCTATCTCCGGGGAAAACCAAATATTGGGTACCAACATGTGAAATTGCTCTAAAGCCAAAGGTCGGTCAAAAGTTCAGTACTATTGAGGAGGGTATAGAGTTTTACAAAAAGTATGGCGCACTTGTGGGCTTTGATGCTCGAAAGAGTACATCCCGCAAGCACAAGGATGGGTCATATGTCAACCGTTACATGAGATGTCATCGACAAGGGTATAAGGAGTCGAGTACAAGTACGGGCAAACGCAACCGGTATTCAAATCGAGTGGGATGCAACACTCACATTTATTTGAAGTTTGCTGGGAGCGATGGTTATGTTATTGAAAATATGGAGGAGAGACACACTCATCCTCTTTTTCAAGATGAATCTAATCACTTTTTGAAAGCCCACAGAAAATTAGATTTCGGTCATCAACTTTTTATGATAAATTGTGCAAAGGCTCACCTAGGTCCTGCTAGGACTCATCGGCTCATGAAGGAAAATTGGGGTGGGTCTAGTAGTGGCCCTCTTTTGCATGATCTCAAGAACTTTAAAAGAGATATCATGGCCTATATTTCTTGGGCTGATGCACAAATGGTCATTGATCGATTTATGCAAAAACAACAATCATCCTCTGGGTTTTACTTTGCATATGATCTTGATAGTGATAAACGCCTTGTTAGGTTGTTTTGGTGTGATCCTATTGCAAGGGCCAATTATGCGGCATTTGGTGATGTGCTTTCATTCGACTCAACGTATAGGACTAATAAGTAAGTACTATATGATTCACCATGTGTTCATCCGAACAAATTTACAAATGTTTTTTGAATGATTTTTTTACCAATTCATTATTCGGCCACATTCATATTTTGTAAGGATTTTTTGTTATCTTCACGTGTAACATGTTGTCTATATTGCATTTATAGGTACAGTATGGTCTTTGCACCATTTACAGGACTGGACAATCACAAGAAATCAGTCACTTTTGGAGCTGGGTTATTGCTGAAGGAGACCGAGGCATCCTACACTTGGTTGTTGCAACATTTCAAGATGGCAATGTGTAAGGACCCTGTTGTGATTGTCACGGATCAAGATCCTTCTCTGAAAGAGTCTGTCCCCAAAGTCTTCCCAGATACTCGTCATAGATTCTGCATGTGGCATATCATGATGAAAGTGCCTAGGGAGGTATGAGATTATTGCATTACGAAAAGAAAATTTTCCCTTCCCATACATTCACTACTATGACAAGTATACATGAATTATGTGAGAATATACGAATAAATAAGATATCAAATTCGCTTACTGTATTTATATATGCAAAATTTGATAGTCATTTGTACACCATAGGTACCTTCACATGTGTGCTCTAATACCGACTTCAGGAAGCGGTTCAACGACGTAGTTTGGAGCTCTGAGATCACTATCAAAGAATTTGAACATAGATGGCATGAGCTGATGCGAGAGTTCTCACTCGAGGAAAACCGTTGGCTGAAACTTATGTTTAAGCAGAGGAACTTGTGGATACCGGCATACTTCAGAGATGTTTTACTCGGCGGTTTGATTCGGACGACTTCTATATCAGAATCGGCAAACAGCTTCTTTGGTCATTATTCAGGTCGTCATTTCAGTATGGTTGAGTTGATGATGCACTTTGATGGTGCAATGGATGCTCAGAGAGACGCTCAAGTTAAGCTTGATGTAGAGTCTAGCTCCATGGTGCCCGTTTATGAGACACGCCTTGATATCGAGCGGCATGCATCATCGATTTATACTCTAAAAGTGTTTGACAAGGTGCAAAATGAGATTGCAGATGGAGTTTTCGGTTGCAACGTTCAAAGCGAATGCGTGGAAGGTGACTTCAAGAAACATGTTGTCTCCAAAGAGGGTCTTGGATTGTTCAATGTCCAGTACGATATTCAAAGGGGGTCTTCTAAGTGTTCATGCAACATATTTCATAGGGTAGGTCTCCCTTGCAACCACATATTCTGCACTTACAAATATATGGGCATTAAGGAGATACCTGTTGCTATGGTCCTGCCTAGATGGACTAAAGATGCTAGACGCCTTGCCAATGATCATCTTGATGATGAAGTCCTCAAACAGTGTGGAGAAATGGAGGCAAAGAAACTGTTGCTCAACAAATTATGGTCTACTATCTACTCAACTGTTGGAACGGTGGAGGATGACGCTGAATTGATCCATGATTTATTGCATTTGTTGACGGAGAAAAAAACTCTTTATATGAAGAAGGTTAGAGCTGAATCGAAGGTCGCTTCAAAGGATTCTTTTGTGGAAAAATATGTTGGTGTGAAGCCTCCTAATCAGGTGACGGTGCATCCTCCTCCGCCAACAAACAATAAGGGTAATCGCATCAAGGGGTTTTTGGAAAAAGCAACAGAAAAATCTGCAAAATCGATCAGAAAGTGCGACAGATGTGGTAAGATGGCGCCTCATAACAGGAGAACTTGCAAAGAAGATGTGGATATAGACATGGAATGACATATTTGCTGTAATTGGTAGGGTTACAACTTCATCATGATCATTTCATTATCACTTGCAGAGATTTATGGCATTAAATATTTTTTTCCTACAAATGATCTCGTTATGTCTTGTGTTACACAGTTGGTACTTTGTAACTTGTTATCCAATGACATTTACACTTATGCGTTTATTTATACCCAACGTATATTTATGCATATCATTAGCCTTCTTATGAAACACTTATCAACCCGTATTAATAACCTTTCACTTATTGCGAATAAAATTCGTATACTTACAAATTATCAATTCTAACACAATCAATCTACAAATATTGCGAATATACGAGTAATCCTTGCGCATTAACTCACATTCTGTATGAATAAAACTAAAATACTTTCGAATATAGTAGCAATACTTACGAAAAATCTCACATTCCTTACGGATAATCTAGCATTCTTTACGAATAACCTTTCACTACTTACGCATCACTTAGCAATCCTTACTAATAAAATGACTATTTCATGTGAATACAGTATAAATTCTTGCGAATAAACTTCAAAATCTTATGAATAAACTTCATTTATATACGCATTCATAGCAATCGTACACAATCCTCCTACAATTCTTGCGAATATTTCTTGATTTTTGCGCAGAAACTTACAATCCTTACTAATACATTTACAATACTTGCGAATGTAGTATTCATTCTTGTGAATAACCTTACATTTCTTATGCAAAAACTTCAAATATATACGAATAAAAAAACAATTATTATAAATATACTATCGCTTGATAGTTCGTTCTTACGAAAAAACTTGCAATTCTAGTTAATAAACTTTCAATTCTTATTTCACTTGCCATGTCAATCATATATGGGAAACAACGATTCAAATAAAACACTTAAGAAACACCAAAAAGCAACAATTAGTGTATACCCATACAAGCTGCCCATTCAACCAACTTGTCGACCTTTCATTCCCCATCATAGCCAGTTCGATAGCATTCCTGAATCGTCGGCCTTTGGCGGCGCAAGGTCTATGTACCTAGCTCCCCTTTTAAAATGCTGCAAAACTTTATCTTTTTCGCCGTTGAGATCAGATGTCAGTAGGCAATGGAGATACTTCATTCGTAGGGAGTTGACATTCTTCCTTGTTCCACCCTTAAACCCGCACCTCCATGATACATCACCCTTGTATGTCTCCATATGTCTCATTGCATACAGTCCAGAATCCACACCACTCTTTTCGATCTTCCAATCCAAACTTAAGACCCTAGCAACTTCAATATTCGCATTTCTAGTTGATAATAATGACCCCGGGCATTCTTCTTGCAAAATTTGAGATAGCATTCGTTTCTGCAATACAATTGAAATAACATGTATGATATCAGTTGATCGTTTTTTTAGGTGGTAGTTAATAACATGTATAATTTTTTTACATACGTACCAGTTCATCAAAAACCCTTTTATAGTTTCCTTCGTAATCATCTTCCTTCGCCTTTGCAATATCCAGAATATCAACTGATCCTTTTTTCAAATTGAAGTATATCACATAGTAACCCCCTTTGTCCAAAACTGGAAACATGATCTGCACACCAGATTGTTGCAACAATTCTAATATTAGTACGTCCATATGGACAAAAGTCACAAATCATAATATACAAGCTGTTTTTATCAATCTTGTAAACGTAACAACTGACATACCATATCTGGTTTGTCCAACATTAACTCCCCATTTGCAGCCGCGTCATAGAACTTCATAGAAAACATGTCATACCTTTCCTCATATGTAGTATTAGTTCGATTGGTCACAGCTCCCGTCTTCACGTGAAAATACATATGTGAATCACAAATATTATGACACAACAAGGACTGAAATTTCTTAATTGTGGGTGTACATGCTTACCGTTACACTTGGGGGCACAAAGTAAACAAAAGGTGAACTACGACTCCTCTTCAATTCCTCATAGTTCAACCTTAATGCCCACACATCAACAACTTGCAGAGGCACCTCATTTTCAAGGAGCGCTACACAATCTTCCACCCACAATCTGAAAGGGATAATGGAATGTGCCAACCCTGTCGAATGGTTGAACAATATTTTCCTATACACAAAAAAACAACATGCCTTTTTGTGAGTGCATATTCAAATGTATAGTTTTCTCACTTTATGTTGTACGTTACTCTTTCTGTTTGAACTCACCTTTTTTTAAGGCCTTTCACTACATTGACTATCATTGATTGCTCAGTGTTGTTCTTATACTCGGGATCAATAAACCTGCAGACGTATGGGCTTATCTCCTGCAGTGAAGGTTTTGTACCTCTTTTTGGCCTTGGTGTTCGAATGGTTAGCTGATTTTCATTCATAAGCTTCTTTCCCTAGTAGTTGTTACCCAAAAGGGCAGCTAATCAGACATTATTTATGCCGAATTTGTTGACAAATTTAATTTCATCTTTACGATATACGAAATTACCTTATTCTTGGGGGCATTTTCAACATTCCCAACAACTCCCCTCTCTAACCATGCGATCTCATTACTCTGTAAATAATTTGAATACATCATATCATAATATCGATACATACGAATGGTCTATGTCTCATATATACTTACCTCTTCGTGGGTGACATCTGTACGATCTTCAACCAATGTCAAATCTGAACCTCCCACAACATAACCTGATCTTCCCATGTCATCAACCTATGACAAGTGTAAATCAAACACAAAACTAAGCTTTTTCCTTGTAATAAAATCAATTCTTTCGGACGAATACTGTCATTTAACATAATTAGTACACCATACTTGTCCTTTATTCAAATCTTCCACGTGTACTTTGCTATTCAATATATCTTGAGCAATTCCCTCAACCACAATTGCTATAACTTTGCCCTGTAACTAAATTAAATTATGAGATATCTGACATTCGCCGTTGTTTAACATGTTTCACATAAATTCGTATGAATACCTGTTCTGCAGATGACTCTCCTATCTGTATATTGTCTGCCACAACATCTTCAACAGCTTCCTTCGTGACAAATGGCCTATCGTTGCTCTACAAAGACGATTTATCATGATATAAAGTTAAATTAAAATAAATGTGGAACATTATAAAATAATATGGAATCGATTTTCATCAGTATCAGTCCTAAACTACATGATTTTTACCTCAAATGCAATTGGTGCGTCCATATACCCTCTGTTAATTTCCTCAACAACCACGTTAACTGGGTCTCTGATATTGACGCCACATCCTGGTATCCCTAAATCAAACGTAGGCCATTTGTTCCTCTCAGCTAACAACTCATCTCTCTCCTTCAATGCTTCGTCAATCATCTTCATATTTTTAAGTAACGTGGGATCATTGAACAACCCTTGGGTTCCTTGAGAAATCACATTTTCCACCTGTGTTGAGGCAATGGAATCTAATCCTGTTGCATCTGGATATCCTCGACCTAGAACTGTTTTCCCCAATTCATAACATGAAAGTATTGCTGGCTCATGTCTCATTTCGATGGGGATGTTGTTCAGCTTACCCACAAAATCCTTCATTTTACGACTCACTTCAATCGCTGAGTTCAACAGATCTTCATAATAATGTTGTCCACAATACGACTTTCCATTAAAAAATAACATGTAGTATGCAGCAAATATCAATAGATATATTCTCCACCCAAAAACAATATACACCAGAAGCTCATATTTCTACATAAATTAAATACCACGAACCTCTTTTGAAACAGTAGTATGGTCAATCCATTCTACTTCCATAGGTGGTTCTATTCGTCCCTTCCCAAACCCACCAGTTACCATCTCATTCTTTTCTCTGGCTGAAATCATTCCGTCAATCCACCCTTTAAATACAGGCATTCCTCTTGGCACTTGCCTTTGTCCTTGATACACCACCCTATCCAGATATAATAGCTGCATTTCCATTTAATCGACATGAAGTTAGTTGTGCCTAACCATAATCTGCATAAAATCATAAATTGTGCACGTCATAGGTTTCGTATGATGCTTACCACCAAGAATAGGAGTGAACCTTCAAATGAACCCTTTCTTTCGGTTCCATATTTCAGTTTTGCTTTTATCAAGCTCGTTACCACATAACTACACCAGTTAAGCCCCTTCACAGCATCAACACTATCTATGCTTCTGACTAATTTCTGAGAGACACCCCCGCTTTGTTGGCTGTTAACCAGGGTTGTGTCAAATAAGACCATAAAGTTTTGAACAAATTGCAGCCCTGCGTCACATCCATTCAGCAATGCAGTCATAACATGTGATGGCCTCAAGCTAGCATATTGCTTATCATACTGCGACCTCCAATTTTTCACCAAATCTTTGTTATCGTTTTGTCCCCCGATGACAACAGCCTTACTTCCTAAAGGAATACCAAAGCATTTATGAACATCCTCATCCTTAATCTCAATGCTTCGACCATCGGGGAACTCGATACTGCACTTGTTGGGGTCAAAATGATCTACGAGCCAGGATGCCAGTGATAGGGGTTGCTTCTTTAAGTCTAGTTCCAACAGTGCCTCAAACCCAATGTAATTCAGTGTTCTTATTTTCGCCTCCTTCCCTGCCGAATTCTTCAATTGTTGCATCGCCTCGACAAAAGTACAAGGAGAAGATCGTGTCTCCATATGATTGTAGGTTGATAGTTTCCCCCTTGTATTCATTTTTTTCTTTCTCTTATCGTCTCTCTGTTCCGGTGGATGTATATCATGGGCTGCAATATCTATTACTTGAATTTCTCTACCAATCTGTGTGTCATCAGTAACTGCATCTACTTTCAACAAATATTTAATATTTATAATACATATACTCACAATGTATTCTGTCATACAATTAGGATTTTTTTACCTTCTTTGGTGTGTCTCACTATCCTTGCCCTTTTACTTTGACCAGTTGCCACGAATTTAGATGGATTGTGTACTACAATTTCCATTGGGGCTAGCTGGGTCTCAAAGTCATCTGCGCTATCGTCCGAATAGGCTATCCCTTTTCTCGGCTCATCAACTGAAATTCCTGCATTTTGGATCGATTTTTCACTACCAACTTTAGTTTTTCCTCTTGTTGTGGAAGGGCCTTTTTTCCCTGCACATATAATTTAATAAATTTATCAGTGCTTGTGAATAATCCTCTCCTATACGTAGTAATAACATTAGCCTTCTTATGAAGAACTTATCAATCCGTACGAATAACCATACAATTCTTGCGAATAAAATGCGTCTAATTAAGAATTATTAGCAATTCTTACACACTTCATCTACAATTCTCGCGAATATACGAGTAGTTCTTGCGCATAAACTTACATTCCGTACGAATAAAATTACAATACCTGTGAATATAGTATGAATAATTATGACTAAATCACATTCCTTACGAATAATCTAACATTCATTACAAATAGGCTTTCACTCGCTATGCATCAGTACCAATCCATACTACTAAAATGGCATTTTCTTGTGAATATAGTATCAATTCTTGCGAATAAATTTAAAAATCTTACGAATAAACTTCATTTATATATGAATTCGTGGCAATCTTACACAACCATCAACAATTCTTGCGAATATACGAGTATTTTTTACGCATAAACTTACAATCCTTACGAATAAAATTAGAATACTTGCGAATAACGTAGCAATTCTTGTGAATACAGTTATAATTCTTACGATAAACTCCATATATAGACGAATACAAAACCAATTATTACAAATATAATACCGATTAAAACCAACATTTCTTACGAATAATCTATCAATCCTTACGAATATAGAAGCACTCCTTACGAATAATCTAGCAATCATTACGACTAATCTACATTCCTTACGAATAAACTCACATTCCTTACGAATAATCTAGCATTCATTATGACTAATCTAACATTCCTTGCGAATAAACTCACATTCCTTACGAATAATCTAGCTTTATTTACGAATAGCATTTCACTCCTCATGCATCACTTATCAATCCTTAGTACTAAAATTACAATTTCTTGTGAATATAGTAACACTTCTTGTGAATAAACTTCAAAATCTTATGAATACCCTTCAGTTATATACGAATGTAAAGTCACTTTACACATACATTACTGATTCATAGTTTATGAATCTCGTATTCCTTAATAATACACTGGTGTTCTGTTCGTTTGGTCTACCAATACTTATAACAGGGCTTGCGATTCTAAATAAATAAACTAGACTTCCACTTGACAAATTCAAATCCCACCATCTAATTTCTACTTGAAAAAAGAACAATTGTGCAAAACTATTCCCATAAAACGTTGAACTTCTGACAACAAAAATATTGAACAACGAATATACCCCACTCCCACCAGACCAATTCCAACTTCAACTTTAAACTTGAAAAAACGAACAAAAAAAATTCAACTCACAATTTGTTACACTTACCCATGGCAAACAAATGTCCCACAATCACCGTCGATCCCTTGATACGCTTTTGAATCCCTGCACCCCTCTTTCCACAGATTAGGCTTTATGTTGATGACCTGCACACAACACAACGAATTGGAAATTAGCAGATTGAGTGGAGTTGCCTTGCAGATGAATCGAAAATCTCCCCTCAAAGCAAGCGACTCCGGCCGAATCTTCGTGATTTCCGTTCCGATTCGGGAGCGATGTCATTGTCGATTTCTTTCCGGATAGGTGAGAGTGAAATCTGCGTTTTTTAAACCCCTAAATTGCAATGCACGCGCTTCTATACACCTAAATTCATTTATATCCCAAAAATTGTTTTCTATAAAATTGTAATTTTGGATAAATCGTGACCATCCATATACTCCTAATCAATGGCAGAGATTTGCTCACTTGATACATGGTATGGGTTGCTCACATAGGAGCCACCCTCTATATATATATATATATATATATATATATATATATATATATATATATATATATATATATATATATATATATATATATGAGAAATTAAAAAATATTTTAAAAAATTATAAATTTATGGGCCCGTTTGAAAAGGGTATATAGATATAGGATATAGGGTATGGGTATGGGATATAGATATCAGGCTATCGGTATTGGGTATGGGTATGAGATATCAGTTTTTTTTTTAAATAAAAAATAAATTGTAATAAAATGAACCATAGACGAAGAAAGGCTAAAGAAAATTCAATAGAAACAGTCCTCTGCCTCGCCACCGGAGCACCAGCAAGAGTCCTCTGCCTTGCCGCCGGCCGACCGCACCACCACCGGGCTACCTATAGCCGACCCCTTTGCCTCGCCGGCATCGCACCCTGTTGCGCAACCAGCCACCGTCGTATCTCCCTCAAACCCATTTCTCTCATCCTCTCTTTGTTGTCCTTCTCATCGGGATCCCTCTGCCGACTCGCACCACCGCGACACTCAAAGTTGCAGTCGGACGAACCCTATGCGATTTAGTCCATCCTCTCCCCCATAACCGCAGCTACCAACTCCCTCTAGTCCACTTATAATTTGCCCTAATTACTTTCGAATCTGCGGATGATTGAGATATTCAGGGTTTGGAAGATTGAAGACTGGAGAAAGAGACTATAGAATCGAGACTGAGAAGAAGAAAACCCCTTCAATGGAGGAATGGAGGAGGAAGCTCTTTTGCTCGTTCAATGGAGGGGTCTACTAATCCTATGTCCCCCAATTTGTTCAGATATCCAAAACCCAAAAAAACATGTATAATTAGAATATGGGGATATAGGATTGATATCCATATACTAATTTGTTGAGATATACCAAACATGAGATATAGAGATTGAGCCTCCTATACCCATAGCCTATATCTATGTACACCTACCAAACAAGCCCTATATGTGCTACACATGTAAAACCCGCAAAATATATAGGAATTTTAGATGATTTTTTATTTGAGGGACAGGGCCCGTCCCGTCCCGTCCCGTGAGGGATAAGGCCCGCGCGGGACTAAAAAAAATATAGTGAATCCCGTCCAGGTCCCGTCCCGCAAAAATTACGCGGGACGACCTCCGTCCCGTCCTGCGCCCACCCCTAAGTCCCACCAAACACCGGATTGAGGGGGACTAGTTCCGATACTGGCCGGATGGAAGGAGGTCAAGGAGCTTTGATACATTTGATTAATTAAAAGAAGATCATCAGAAATGGAGTTGCAAAATACCAACTCGTAACTTTCATTTTGTTTAATTGATGTAATTAATTGATATCGATAGTACGAGATTATATGAAATCTTGTGGGTGTAGCAACCGTCAACTAGGAAAGGGGGTTATCGGCGGAGATCGAGGGATTGAGGGAGGGGAGGGAGAGCCGGAGAGGTCGGCGACTATCGACGGTGGGATCCGATGGAGCCGCAAAAGATGGGGCCAATAGATGGTACATGAACACGCAAATATTAGGGATTTCAAGGGCGTTTACTTGTAATCGGCCGTGGTCTCAATCGAATCTCCCCCAATCCAATAAGTTTGATATGCAAAAATCAATCATCAATTTAACAATTGCAATTTGCGTCAATCCCAGTAGAGGAGAAGAGGAAAATTTTGTGTTGATGGAGTATTTGGATGAATGCATTTGAGTTTTTTCAATTCGCTCTCAGAGAGTTGTTGAAAAAAATTAAAAGGACTTGTGGTAATTTAATTGATCTTATCTTGTCAATAGTCATTCGAAAATCTTGTCTCTAACCTCACTCTTTTAAAAAACACATCATGCAAAGTTTGCAACCGTGCACTATAATTTTGGTAAATTACATTAAGCCACCATTGAAAATTGGAATAGTGGGATTTTCCCAAAATCACTCATAAATTAAAAAATAAAATCGTGTATAAATAAGGTTGAAAATAGGGGTCGGGTAGTTGGTTATCCACTTCACCCGCACCATTTTTTTGAGTAAAAATTTGTAAAAAGCAGTTGTCATGTGATGCAAATGATAGGTGAAATGGGTGATGAAGTACGATGATTTTTCAATCAATAACTCACCTCATAAATTGCTCCATTAATTAATCTACACTAATAACAATCCAATAATTATTTAATAACCCAATTGACCTTATAATTAACGGTCCTACAATGTCTCAATATTTCTGGTAAAATCCAACTTTCATTCCATTAGTTCCTATGGATTTTTTTTTTCCGATTGAGAAAATCATGTTTTATATTTCTTGGTTTGATACAGGTCGTGCCAATTATGCATTGTCATCTTCACTGATTTCATTGTTGATCAATTCTAGGTATTCATGTAGTAAGTTGGAAATTAATATTTTGTTTCTTGAATCTTTTTTCAAATTCTTTCTTTATTTCCTTCAATTCTCCCAATATTATTACTTGACCTTGTATTGTATGTATTTCTTTTATTGTTTTCGGGATTTCTTCTTCCTAATGACAATCTATGGAAATAACCCAAGTTAGTGTTTGTTAATTTCAAGTGTTTTGATTTTGCTCTTTCACTCTGTGGGGTTTTATGGATGGACATAATGTTATCTCTTCGATCTTTGTAAAACATTATTCTGTTTATGGTAATCATATTGGTTATGACTACTCTGTGGTGTCTTTTGCATACTTATTAGTTGATCATATATTTCTTTAAGTTGTCTGAAAATGTTTCCGAATGTTCTTTTATTCTATTCTTTTGTCATTCTTTTTGATTTTTTTTTGTTTTATTTACAAGGTTAAACATATGAAACCCATGGGAAGTGAGGTCTCCATGCTTGTTGTACTATATTATGATAATCGTTTGCAGTTGTCCACATGTTTTTTAATTTCAATGGTTTTGCTTGATGTCTTTCTTGATTATCTAGTTCGGTAACAATGGGGTAGTGGTCGTACGAAGTGAATTAATGCTTGGTTTTTTTTTATTCTGATGTTTGTGTACCATTCCAATATTTGTTCTTGTACTAGTGTCATGTTTTACTTTTTCAAGTACATTATTTACTTCTGTTTTTTCCCTCCAAGTGAATGTGTTCCTATATGTTGGGATGTCGTATAAGTTATAACTATCTTTCAGGTTGGTTAGGAAAGTGAATCGATTTGGATGAGGTGGAATCTCGTCATCCTTCGATCTCACTGATGTATTGTATCTCATTTAGGTCGCCCAAGATAAGGCATGTTGGTTGGTTCAATTCATATTTTGGATATGTACTTGAATTTTTGGCCAAAAGTAAGATTTTTTTGTTTCCCGGGGTCGGGGGGGGGGGGGGGGGAGAGGGGAGATTGCAAAATAGATGTTTCTTAGATGAATTTTGTATTTGATTATCACATATCTTTTATCAATATGCATCATGCATGTCTATAGATGCATCGCGTAGGTTGTGATTTTCCCAAAGTACATACGCACAATCCTCCTGCACGCCCCATCGTTAGGGTCCACACCATTTGGTCAAATCCCAATTTTTTCCAAGTTGCCTGCAGTGGTATTTCCGTTTTGGTTTCCAATAAAGCCATAACTTGAATTTTTTTTAATTTATAAAATGAATCAATTTCTGTCCATAGGTTCTTTAGACTATTCTACATATATTCCATGCTCAAACTTTCATATTACCACTTATCTTTTTGAATTTTTCTTGTCTTTTGTCCTATCCATGTTTCCGGTTTACAATCTTTTGATGTTTATTTTTTCGAAGATGGGTTTGATGGAAATAATATTGGTTCAAATCAAGGCATGAGAAGTTTTATTTATAATATTTATAGTTAGACATTTATAATTTATGATAGTTTCCATAATTTTTTTAATGTTTTTTATTTTCTCTTTGATTTTTTTTTATAAAAATGACTCAAACAACAAATTTTCCAATGACAATTTTCTATGCAACCCCTGTGAGAAAATGTGTTGAGAAATATTGTCGTCAAATAATGACAAGGTTGGTGACCAGTGGCTAGACTTGGGCAAACGCGGGCCGGCTCGCCCGTCCGCGAAATTGGACAGGCTTGGGTAGGGGGAAAAGCCCATGCGAGCCGCTAGACTCGGCCCGCGCCCGCAACGGGAACGGGATTGGGTAAGCCGATCTACCCGTTGTGGGCTGCTAGGCCCGCAACGGGTACCCGCTATTTTTTAATATATATATTATTAATTTAAAAAAATATCTATGTTTACTTTACCCTTAATGCCTACATCAACGAGTACCCGCTATGTTTACTTTACCCTTCAAATGGCTACAAAACCTTCCGCCTACATCAACTGCTTTTCATAAGTACAAACTAATTCAAAAACTACACCAAACATACCCTAGCTAGCCTGTATATTTCCACATCAGTTTCCATCAAATCTAGCTAATTTGTGCATCACAAAAACACGTACCATACCATAATAAGAACATTTCCACAAAATCAAGCATAAAATGAAATATTTTGTTTTCTCCATTATTATTATTATTATTATTATTATTATTATTATTATTATTATTATAAGATATGTATGTTTTACAACATACATAAAGAAATTGAATCACTTACATCAGGAAATTAAGCGAGTACCTGCGGGCTGCCCGCAACCGCAATAGCGGACGGGATCAGACAAGGTTTTCAACCCGTTAAGCGGGCTTAGCCCGGCCCGCGCCCGCATCAACGGGACAAATTTTCGGCCAAAGCCCGGCCCAAGCCCGGCCCGCGCCTGTGTTTACCCAGATCTGGCGGATTTAGAATTTTTTTTTTTGGGGGGGGGGAGGTAAAAAAAAATTAGAAATTTTTTGTTACATATATGTATATATGAAAAATAATTTTTTATAAATATATTAAAAAAAATCTTAAATTTATGATTTAAATAGTAATTTTTTTGTTGGAAAAACTTATAAAAAAAATGAGATTTTTTTATATTTATTTATATATAGGATACAATGTTTTGTTTAAATATATTGGAGAAAAAATTAATTTTTTTATTTAATTAGACATTTTTAGTAGAAGATAAATAAGAGAAACAAAAATTATAAAAAAAAATTTGAGGTTAAAGGGATGTGGGATTCTTGTTTATATAGTCGATATGGGACTCTTTTTGTCTCTTCACGTCCCTTTCATTTCTGAGTCGGGCCGTTTGACTTTTCCGCTTTGATACCATACTGAAGTTCGTTGGGACTCGGGATCGGGGATCGTGTGCACGTATGCGCCCTAGCGCTAATAGCCTAACAGATAAGTCGAGCGGGGTTCAATCTTAAAACCAATTGGCAATAGGAAGAGTAACCCACTAATTTATATACTAAGGCTTCTTTGTTTATATACTCGATGTGGGACTCTTTTGGTCTCTTCACATCCCTTTCATTCTCAACAGGTGACCATGATTAGGCAAAGGAGATGGTGCCAAGAGGCCATGGTGGCGGCGCTCAAACTCTCTGTAATTGAGAGCGTTTTTTTTTTTTTTTTTTTAGGGTTTAGAGATGCTTAGAAATTAGAATTTCTAAAAGGATGTATACTAAATTAAACCAAATTATATGTAACATAAAATTGAATTTGTTTTACATTAACAAAGAAAAGGCAAATTAAATTCAATGTATCGATGGCTCAATAATCGACAAATCAATCATAGTATAGGTTCACCAAAAAAAAAAAATCATAGTATATATGCAAAGGCAACCAAAAATGATCGAGTTTGAAGGCATATTTTCATATGAAATACGTACACAAAACTAGCTAATATGGTCGATGAACTTGGATAGATCCTTTTTATGTAATGATACAAGATATATAGCTCACCCAACACATCTTGAGCAACGGGTCATTTCCGTGACTAAAGCTAGCTAGCTCGAACCTCAATCGGAAGAAAATACGATGGGTTCGAGCTGGTAAGCTTTGGTGAAGAAGTTAGGCCAGCACAAGTAAGTCGAAGTGATGCTGCTGACGGTCGCTGCCCCGATAAGCATGTTCATGACGATGATCTGCAATTGGATGGCTTCGAGAGGAGACGCCCCTCCCATGATAAGGCCTGTCATTGCGCCTGGGAGGGAGATGAGGCCGACTGTCTTGGCGTTGTCGAGCACCGGAGAGAGTGCGATCACCAGCGCCCTTTTCACATTTTGATAGATTGCTTGCCTTGGAGTCGCGCCTAGTGCAAGCGCCGTTTCCACCTGCAAACCCCACATCGTATAATATATGGTATCAAGTAATTGTTTTTATCCAAACTAATGGCCGGCAAGGTTTAATCTACTTTATATATATTGGATCGATCCAATAAGGAGTTAAATGCTCCATCATAAGAAAAAAAAAGTACTCTATTTTTTAATTAGATTCGAACCCTCACTCTCTAGTTATGTTATATGGGAAGAGTTTCCAATCAACTCGCCGCCTAACGGATAATACACATACGACATTTGTGCAGACTTTCTTGAATTGGTATCAAAATCCATAAAAAAAATATTGGTTTAAAATTAATGATATTCGCATGTAACGCTAATTGTACGTTATTTAAAAAACAATCTTTCTATTATACCTCTTTGAGGTATAAGATAAGAATTTTGATTGAGAAATATTTCTTACCAAACATAACATCGACCCTAGAAAAACAATTTTCGAAAAAGTTAAAATAATTTAATTTGGGAAAATCTTTTCCCAATCAAACTTCTTATCTATGCCCTTGAGACATATAATAGAAGAACCGTTTAAAAATAGTAACTAAAATTTATATAATATACTATTTTTTTTTTCATGATTTATGTATAATTTATACTATTATTTTTTATCGTCCTTAAAAAATGTGTATAAATAATAAGTGACATGGACCAGCAAATACATCATCGACATGATTATACTCAAGCAGGTTTGCCCATTTTCTTTTCTTATTTAATTTTTAATTTTATACTAATTTTGGAATAAAAAATATGTTAATATTATTTATACTTATTGTAAACACAAAAAAAAACTATACATATATATATGGCAAAAGCACATATGTATAAATTACATAATTTTGTATACACGTATATAAAAGTATTTATATAATGTACATAATTTTACACATATAATACAAGTGTTTTAATTCGGTCTAAATTCCTTGTAGCATAAACATGTACCATGTACTTCTTATTCAACGGGTCACATTTTTTTTGTATATCATTTTATTTATAATCAAATATACGGAGTATTTTTTGTTTGTAAATAAATTGACAATTTCACAATATAAGATTACATATAGTGCATTATACATAATCTCAAATCTTCCGACCTAAGAAAAACATATTCTCAAATCTCAGCTTGTCTAACGGTGTGGTAGACAAAAAAAATTGCACAATCAGCTAGTTTTCATCAACTATTCATGATTTTCACAATTTTTGGTTTTCTATTAACAAATTTTCATCAACTATCATAGAAGTTAGGTTTACTAAATTAATAATATACTAGTATAATCCCCGCACCATGTGATTAGTTTAAAGATATATATAAAAAAAAAGAATAAAAATAAATAATTAAAAAAGGGATAAAAAATCTTGATTGGTGGAAAAGAGAGGATTAAGGAGAAGTTGACACATAAGCCTAAAGTGTTCTAAATTAAGAGTATATATATATATATAGATAGATATATAGATGTTAGTAAATATGTTAAGAATAAAAGAAAAAAATGTGATTAGTTTAAAGAGATAAAAAAAAAATTAAAGAAAATAAATAATTAAAAAAGGGATAAAAAAACTTGATTGGTGGAAAAGAGAGAATTAAGGAGAAGATGACACATAAGCCTAAAGTGTTCTAAATTAAGAGTATATATAGATGACCGGATGATGGGAATAACATAGCAGAAATGTAACACAAATAATTCATTAACTTCACCTTCAACTCTATTTTTTCCTGAATTGGTAAATAAAGAGCGATTATTCGAAGTTTGAACCGAGTACATTTGGACAATCTTTTTCAGTTAAATCATTCAGTTGAATAATAATTCATTAATTTCACCTTCAACTCTGTTGACCGTTGCTCCACTCTAATAAGTACATATATTGACCCTAAATAGCGATATTTTACCAAACATTTTTTTTTTTGAAGCAATTACCAAACATAAACCTATAACCCCCCATTTATAGAAACTTTAATTAAGTAGCGAAATTTACCGAAATCTCATACGTTTAACGGCCAAAATCCACCCCTTATACTTATTATTTTAGAAGCAGACTCTTTGTAAAAGAATGAGCCACGTGTCCTACCTTTACAAAATTAAGAAACCGCTTTCAATAACCACATGCTCTACTCTCTGGAAAAACCCTCTCTCTCTAAGACCGCCTCTCGCAAAACCAGATCTAACCTCCTCACATCTTGCTCCCGACGACGACCTGGCGGAGCAAAGCCAATGAATTCATCATCACCAATGAATTCTCTTCTGAAATTGAAGGAGCCGGACACGTGACGAATTTCGCTAAGGTAACCTTCAATCCCCTAAATAGATGCGATAATGAAATTGCATCACCAAAATCTGTTGGAATTGATGAAACTACTTGTGCAAATCATGAGAATTTTAATGGGATGAAGATAGCGCTGACTGATTTTAGAATGATTTCAATTGAATGTCTGGGGAATCTTAGTGCACGCAAGGTGTTCGAGAAAATGCATAAAAGAAAGGGTAGCATGTTGGTTGCCCGAATCGATGAGAAATTTCTGGTGAGCTATGGTATAGAGTTAACTGTGGTGTCTTGGCCTTATGACAGAGGTAAAACCAGGGTTGTAAAGGGTGGAAATTGTGAAATGGATAAAAAATATGTCTACTGGTGTACTGAATGGGGATGTCGAGAGGTGTCCTTGGGCATTTTAATTTTTGCTTCAGGAGGAATGTATGCCAAAAGTGACAATGTTGGACAGTTTATATTAGATCGAAACTTTGATTTCAAGCTCATAGATAATGGGTTGAAGTCATTTCCCTTTGATAGAGGACGAGATAGTATTGTTGTTATTGAAGTTCAAGCGGTTCGAGCTATGGAAGTCGGATTTGATCCAGGAATAAACTTGGCTGTCTAAGCTGAGAAACCCATACCTGCAGTCACTTTGATTTTTGATTCGGGTGGAGAAATGACATTTATGTTGTCATGTATGTGCTATGTTGTGTGCAACCTGCTGTCATGGAGCTCAAGAAAGTGGAGATGCAACCTGCTGTCATCCAAATTTGTTTTTTACTGGAAACAAATGGAGTTGATGACAATTAGGTGGTCACACACAGGAAGTACATGGTTGCTGTCATGGAATGTGTTTGTGTGCAGTCTGTTAAAAAAAAAATCTGATATCAGTAAGGAAGTTTCCTGTCACAGGAGGTGCTGTGCTAGTGTGTCTAGACAAACATGGGCTGTGTTGGAAGCACTACAAGGGGAGTCTTTGTGAAGCTGCAACGGATGGGTACTCTTGGGGTCTAGGTGATACAGCCTACCACGTACTGGATTCACTGCTGAATTTTTTCAACAGTTGGGTGCTGTTGCGTGTGAGATTGTTGCAAATGGTTATGTTCATCAAAGGCACATAGTTGCTGCTGAATTTTTTTGATCCTGGAATTTTTTCTTCAATTGGGGGTGTGAGTGATCTGCTGAATTGGGGAAATTGGGCTCATGTTGGCTGCTGCAAATGAAGAAAGAGGCTGACCTATGTGGAGTTGTTAGTACTGTCATAAGGAAACCTTCATTGGAATTGTCCATTGTCCAACAATAGTTTTTTTTTTGTTAGATATACATTTTAAATTCACTAAGCTTTGGGACAAAGCTTTCATAAGGGGGAAGGATTGTAATGTCCTGGTTAGTATAGGGTCCTATGGAGATATTAAAGCATTAGAGGTTAAAGGATATAAATACCTATTGATTGTATTTGTAGGGCATCCAATTAATAATCAAAATGTTCACTTTACCCATCCCCTAATCTCTCTTTCTTCTCATCCCTTCTGTTCTTCATTTTCACCCCCATTATTATGTTACAATGCATTATATTAGAAGAGATTCAATTGGAGTTCGATACAATGCATTATAGAACTTATAATCCATCATTATTATGCACATCCCTTATAATTTCGTCGATGTTTGGCCAAACTTTCAATGTGGAAATCGAACGTTCGAAAATTTAATGATGTTTTGTGGAAAAAAAAAACACCAACTTTGAGGGCAAATCAGATGAGTAAATTAGTTGTGGTTTGAAGTTAAATGGTTCAATCTACTTTTCATGAATTTTTCAATTTTATTGGTGTTTTATAGCCATATTATGAAAATAATCATGACCGTAATTAAATTAATAACACACTTCAAAAGGTTTTGCAGATAATATCACAAGAGTGTCATGAAATACAAAATGACCATGAAGAAAGAAAATAAAAAGTCATTTGAAAGTGATAATGTAATTGGACTTCGGTGAAAATAAACATGGTCTTAAAATGAATCATAGCACACAATATTGATATTGTTTCATTCGTTCCATAGGCTAACCATGGAAAAAAATGACAATTAAATTAAGAGTTAATATATCATGAAATATAATAGGATTAAAAAAATCATTTTCCCCTTATATGTAAGAGGCTTTGGCATAATTCTTCGCAAGGGTTTTCACTTCAACTGGCATCATCAAGCGTGTTTCCTAAACATTACAATCCTCCAACTAATTTCTTCCTTCACAATCTATTCTAAGATTGCACGTGGTCAATCTTCAATCAACTTACTATGTACTTTTTCAAATGTTCTCACATTTTACACATCACCTTAAAACGAGTAAAAACATAAATAATTTATTTTCTGCAGCCCATTTCACAAGCATAGTGTGAAATTTATTGTGGTTATGAAAATTGATTTTCAATATTAAATAAAATGAGAAAAAACCCCCCTAAAATATTCGATGCTCAACCTAGCATATATTTGTGGTCCCGGTTTATGCATTGCTATCTAAATATTTTTCCCAAAACATATTTAGATAGCAATGCATAAACTGTTTACTCCATTTATGAAATTTGTGAAATTGAAGATTATAAATTATTGATCAAATTTATCATAAGATATTGATGATATTCAAGTGAAATAGAAGGTTATAAATTGTGACTTGATGGGTTTAATCATCGTCCATAAAGTGTACGATGAAATGCATCTAAATATTTAATATTTCAAATATGGAAATGAATTTAAAATTAATTTTTAAAGTGGGTCGTATTGAAATTGATTTATAATTTACACGAATTTGAGAAGTATAACGTATTTTTTAAAATATTTTGGCCTCTTAGGGTTCATACTTAAACATAGAGTACATCTTTCTAATTAAAGGTCTAAGACATTATAAAAAACACACCCTAAATATCTTTTTTTTAATTCTTTAGCTATATAGGGTTTATACATTTCGACTTTAGGTATTTTTATCAAATTGTTTTATTATTTTGACCAATTTAAGAGGTGTGACATGGTGTGTGCAATGTTCTAAAAAACGCTTGGCGGTAGGGTAGGCTCACGAGTCTAGGCGAGGTGTAGGCGGATTTCATGGCGGGTCTCTGTAGTCTAGGCGGGTTTGACAACCTTGAGGGCCTTGGCGGCGGGGCGAGTTCAAGTGTTTAGGCAGGGGTCTAGGCGGTCTTGAAGGGTTTAGTTAGAATAGTGGATGTGTGTAATAGATAAAATATCTTAAGAGGATCCAATCTTAATTTTCTTAAACAAAAAATATATAAGGTTTCTTTTCTTTGCCTTCAATTAGGACGGATGTTAGGAGATGCGTGAAAGCGGCTGATTTACCATTCTTTGTCAAATTTGAAGTATCGATCATTTCAAGAAAAGAAAATTTTAAAGAACATCATGACAAGAAGCGTGGATAATATTTTAGTAGAAAATTGACGTGTCAAATATTTTATTTAATACGTCAAATTCGACCGAAAATATTATGAAAAAACTCGAACAAAGTTCGAAAAATTGGGTTTAATAAACCCATCATTCTGTACGTTTGATGACATAATTTTCATTTTTCCTCGGATCAATTATGAGACTTTTGTGTGTGATTGTAAGTGTTATTGTATTATAAAAGGGGTTGTAATTGATAGCATGATAACAATTCAAATAAAATATATTCATGGGGGAACTAAAGCGGTGAAAAATACTCACCCATACAAAGTACGGAAAAGTACTAGTTTCTTTTAAAAGTGGTCATACGTAATTTCCACTTAAAGTAGATCCCAACGCACTTAATTTTAATCCACACAATCTTTAACCAAATAATATTATTCCTCCCTGTTCCCTTTTAAGCAAAGGACAGAGATGGCATCCTCTAGCTGTAGGGGCCTAGGGGGTTAGAATTACTTATTTTGGATATGTTTTCACATTATAAAAACTTATAAAATTATACTCCGTATTTATATACTTAGTATATTTATAAATTTTTATTATAAAAATTATGTTTAAAAAATTATTGATTATCAAAATATTGATTATTGTAGGCAAAATATTTTAAATAAAAAAAAATTATAATAAATGTTTATAAATATGTCAATATAAATTTATAATTTATAATTTATATAATATAAAATTATACTCAAAATAATTAAAGGTAATGACATTCCATCTTCATTGATAAAAAAATTAGGCAGTTGGTACTTTTAGAAAGTGTGAAGTAGTAAAAAAATAGTAAGACTAACCAGATTCATCTGGGCCTTGATGTCATCGCGGAGCCTCTTCATGGTGACTCCGGTGACGGTCATGGCATTGCCGACCATCATTCCGGCAACAGGGATGATGTAGCGGGGAGTGAAAGGGAAAACGTTGAGCACCACCAGCAAGAACATGGTGACCGACGTCCCCGCGAGGATGGATGCTCCGGCCACATACTTCCCCCTCGGAACGTGTTTCGCACGCTGGCCGGCTGTGTATCCTGCCACAGACACCTGCATTCATTTATTTAACCCACCATTATAACTACACACATTATTTGCATATATTTAGAATGAGTCGTCCGTCGACTTGATCATCGATTATCACCTGCCCAATAATTAATTAATTACTTGCTTTTGATACACACACAAGTTTAAACAAGCTTTTTATTTATCTTCGATCTTTTAAAAAAGGCTATAATAAATGTCAAACTAACTACTTAAATCCAATTTGAAAGGGGAAGTCGATCAATTAGACGAGCATCTTAATTATTGCCTTGATTTTAAAGATGCGCGCACCTATATATTTCCTCCAAAAATTTATGTCAGATTCTTGCAAATTAATACAGTATCTACTATATATCAAGGTTTGATTCTGATTGGAAATTTGTGTAACTCGATCTGAATTCTGACATGTATATATATATATATATATATATAGGTTTAGTAATAGAAACACGAATGAAGAGGAGGGGAGAAGATGGAACTGACCATGAAGAGGTAAGCGAGGAGAATCCAGAGGAGATTTTGCTGGTTAAAGATGAACTGAAGAACAAACCCTATGACAGAGAGCTGCAAAAACGCCCTGAAGATGGAGTAAATCATCTCTCCCTGGAGGCCCAGCTTCTGGAAGTAGGAGAGGGCGACGGCCATGAGAACAACCGTGAGCGCTGCCAACGGCTTCACCATCCCCTTCATGAACTCCGCCAGCCATCCCCAATCCATCTCTTGCTTGCTTAATTTATTTCAATTTTGAATTCAATTGATTGATGGGACTCTTTTGGTCTTAATTCAATTTATATACTAAGGCTTCTTTGTTTATATACTCGATGTGGGACTCTTTTGGTCTCTTCACATCCCTTTCATTCTCAACAGGTGACCATGATTAGGCAAAGGAGATGGTGCCAAGAGGCCATGGTGGCGGCGCTCAAACTCTCTGTAATTGAGAGCGTTTTTTTTTTTTTTTTTTTAGGGTTTAGAGATGCTTAGAAATTAGAATTTCTAAAAGGATGTATACTAAATTAAACCAAATTATATGTAACATAAAATTGAATTTGTTTTACATTAACAAAGAAAAGGCAAATTAAATTCAATGTATCGATGGCTCAATAATCGACAAATCAATCATAGTATAGGTTCACCAAAAAAAAAAAATCATAGTATATATGCAAAGGCAACCAAAAATGATCGAGTTTGAAGGCATATTTTCATATGAAATACGTACACAAAACTAGCTAATATGGTCGATGAACTTGGATAGATCCTTTTTATGTAATGATACAAGATATATAGCTCACCCAACACATCTTGAGCAACGGGTCATTTCCGTGACTAAAGCTAGCTAGCTCGAACCTCAATCGGAAGAAAATACGATGGGTTCGAGCTGGTAAGCTTTGGTGAAGAAGTTAGGCCAGCACAAGTAAGTCGAAGTGATGCTGCTGACGGTCGCTGCCCCGATAAGCATGTTCATGACGATGATCTGCAATTGGATGGCTTCGAGAGGAGACGCCCCTCCCATGATAAGGCCTGTCATTGCGCCTGGGAGGGAGATGAGGCCGACTGTCTTGGCGTTGTCGAGCACCGGAGAGAGTGCGATCACCAGCGCCCTTTTCACATTTTGATAGATTGCTTGCCTTGGAGTCGCGCCTAGTGCAAGCGCCGTTTCCACCTGCAAACCCCACATCGTATAATATATGGTATCAAGTAATTGTTTTTATCCAAACTAATGGCCGGCAAGGTTTAATCTACTTTATATATATTGGATCGATCCAATAAGGAGTTAAATGCTCCATCATAAGAAAAAAAAAGTACTCTATTTTTTAATTAGATTCGAACCCTCACTCTCTAGTTATGTTATATGGGAAGAGTTTCCAATCAACTCGCCGCCTAACGGATAATACACATACGACATTTGTGCAGACTTTCTTGAATTGGTATCAAAATCCATAAAAAAAATATTGGTTTAAAATTAATGATATTCGCATGTAACGCTAATTGTACGTTATTTAAAAAACAATCTTTCTATTATACCTCTTTGAGGTATAAGATAAGAATTTTGATTGAGAAATATTTCTTACCAAACATAACATCGACCCTAGAAAAACAATTTTCGAAAAAGTTAAAATAATTTAATTTGGGAAAATCTTTTCCCAATCAAACTTCTTATCTATGCCCTTGAGACATATAATAGAAGAACCGTTTAAAAATAGTAACTAAAATTTATATAATATACTATTTTTTTTTTCATGATTTATGTATAATTTATACTATTATTTTTTATCGTCCTTAAAAAATGTGTATAAATAATAAGTGACATGGACCAGCAAATACATCATCGACATGATTATACTCAAGCAGGTTTGCCCATTTTCTTTTCTTATTTAATTTTTAATTTTATACTAATTTTGGAATAAAAAATATGTTAATATTATTTATACTTATTGTAAACACAAAAAAAAACTATACATATATATATGGCAAAAGCACATATGTATAAATTACATAATTTTGTATACACGTATATAAAAGTATTTATATAATGTACATAATTTTACACATATAATACAAGTGTTTTAATTCGGTCTAAATTCCTTGTAGCATAAACATGTACCATGTACTTCTTATTCAACGGGTCACATTTTTTTTGTATATCATTTTATTTATAATCAAATATACGGAGTATTTTTTATTTGTAAATAAATTGACAATTTCACAATATAAGATTACATATAGTGCATTATACATAATCTCAAATCTTCCGACCTAAGAAAAACATATTCTCAAATCTCAGCTTGTCTAACGGTGTGGTAGACAAAAAAAATTGCACAATCAGCTAGTTTTCATCAACTATTCATGATTTTCACAATTTTTGGTTTTCTATTAACAAATTTTCATCAACTATCATAGAAGTTAGGTTTACTAAATTAATAATATACTAGTATAATCCCCGCACCATGTGATTAGTTTAAAGATATATATAAAAAAAAAGAATAAAAATAAATAATTAAAAAAGGGATAAAAAATCTTGATTGGTGGAAAAGAGAGGATTAAGGAGAAGTTGACACATAAGCCTAAAGTGTTCTAAATTAAGAGTATATATATATATATAGATAGATATATAGATGTTAGTAAATATGTTAAGAATAAAAGAAAAAAATGTGATTAGTTTAAAGAGATAAAAAAAAAATTAAAGAAAATAAATAATTAAAAAAGGGATAAAAAAACTTGATTGGTGGAAAAGAGAGAATTAAGGAGAAGATGACACATAAGCCTAAAGTGTTCTAAATTAAGAGTATATATAGATGACCGGATGATGGGAATAACATAGCAGAAATGTAACACAAATAATTCATTAACTTCACCTTCAACTCTATTTTTTCCTGAATTGGTAAATAAAGAGCGATTATTCGAAGTTTGAACCGAGTACATTTGGACAATCTTTTTCAGTTAAATCATTCAGTTGAATAATAATTCATTAATTTCACCTTCAACTCTGTTGACCGTTGCTCCACTCTAATAAGTACATATATTGACCCTAAATAGCGATATTTTACCAAACATTTTTTTTTTTGAAGCAATTACCAAACATAAACCTATAACCCCCCATTTATAGAAACTTTAATTAAGTAGCGAAATTTACCGAAATCTCATACGTTTAACGGCCAAAATCCACCCCTTATACTTATTATTTTAGAAGCAGACTCTTTGTAAAAGAATGAGCCACGTGTCCTACCTTTACAAAATTAAGAAACCGCTTTCAATAACCACATGCTCTACTCTCTGGAAAAACCCTCTCTCTCTAAGACCGCCTCTCGCAAAACCAGATCTAACCTCCTCACATCTTGCTCCCGACGACGACCTGGCGGAGCAAAGCCAATGAATTCATCATCACCAATGAATTCTCTTCTGAAATTGAAGGAGCCGGACACGTGACGAATTTCGCTAAGGTAACCTTCAATCCCCTAAATAGATGCGATAATGAAATTGCATCACCAAAATCTGTTGGAATTGATGAAACTACTTGTGCAAATCATGAGAATTTTAATGGGATGAAGATAGCGCTGACTGATTTTAGAATGATTTCAATTGAATGTCTGGGGAATCTTAGTGCACGCAAGGTGTTCGAGAAAATGCATAAAAGAAAGGGTAGCATGTTGGTTGCCCGAATCGATGAGAAATTTCTGGTGAGCTATGGTATAGAGTTAACTGTGGTGTCTTGGCCTTATGACAGAGGTAAAACCAGGGTTGTAAAGGGTGGAAATTGTGAAATGGATAAAAAATATGTCTACTGGTGTACTGAATGGGGATGTCGAGAGGTGTCCTTGGGCATTTTAATTTTTGCTTCAGGAGGAATGTATGCCAAAAGTGACAATGTTGGACAGTTTATATTAGATCGAAACTTTGATTTCAAGCTCATAGATAATGGGTTGAAGTCATTTCCCTTTGATAGAGGACGAGATAGTATTGTTGTTATTGAAGTTCAAGCGGTTCGAGCTATGGAAGTCGGATTTGATCCAGGAATAAACTTGGCTGTCTAAGCTGAGAAACCCATACCTGCAGTCACTTTGATTTTTGATTCGGGTGGAGAAATGACATTTATGTTGTCATGTATGTGCTATGTTGTGTGCAACCTGCTGTCATGGAGCTCAAGAAAGTGGAGATGCAACCTGCTGTCATCCAAATTTGTTTTTTACTGGAAACAAATGGAGTTGATGACAATTAGGTGGTCACACACAGGAAGTACATGGTTGCTGTCATGGAATGTGTTTGTGTGCAGTCTGTTAAAAAAAAAATCTGATATCAGTAAGGAAGTTTCCTGTCACAGGAGGTGCTGTGCTAGTGTGTCTAGACAAACATGGGCTGTGTTGGAAGCACTACAAGGGGAGTCTTTGTGAAGCTGCAACGGATGGGTACTCTTGGGGTCTAGGTGATACAGCCTACCACGTACTGGATTCACTGCTGAATTTTTTCAACAGTTGGGTGCTGTTGCGTGTGAGATTGTTGCAAATGGTTATGTTCATCAAAGGCACATAGTTGCTGCTGAATTTTTTTGATCCTGGAATTTTTTCTTCAATTGGGGGTGTGAGTGATCTGCTGAATTGGGGAAATTGGGCTCATGTTGGCTGCTGCAAATGAAGAAAGAGGCTGACCTATGTGGAGTTGTTAGTACTGTCATAAGGAAACCTTCATTGGAATTGTCCATTGTCCAACAATAGTTTTTTTTTTGTTAGATATACATTTTAAATTCACTAAGCTTTGGGACAAAGCTTTCATAAGGGGGAAGGATTGTAATGTCCTGGTTAGTATAGGGTCCTATGGAGATATTAAAGCATTAGAGGTTAAAGGATATAAATACCTATTGATTGTATTTGTAGGGCATCCAATTAATAATCAAAATGTTCACTTTACCCATCCCCTAATCTCTCTTTCTTCTCATCCCTTCTGTTCTTCATTTTCACCCCCATTATTATGTTACAATGCATTATATTAGAAGAGATTCAATTGGAGTTCGATACAATGCATTATAGAACTTATAATCCATCATTATTATGCACATCCCTTATAATTTCGTCGATGTTTGGCCAAACTTTCAATGTGGAAATCGAACGTTCGAAAATTTAATGATGTTTTGTGGAAAAAAAAAACACCAACTTTGAGGGCAAATCAGATGAGTAAATTAGTTGTGGTTTGAAGTTAAATGGTTCAATCTACTTTTCATGAATTTTTCAATTTTATTGGTGTTTTATAGCCATATTATGAAAATAATCATGACCGTAATTAAATTAATAACACACTTCAAAAGGTTTTGCAGATAATATCACAAGAGTGTCATGAAATACAAAATGACCATGAAGAAAGAAAATAAAAAGTCATTTGAAAGTGATAATGTAATTGGACTTCGGTGAAAATAAACATGGTCTTAAAATGAATCATAGCACACAATATTGATATTGTTTCATTCGTTCCATAGGCTAACCATGGAAAAAAATGACAATTAAATTAAGAGTTAATATATCATGAAATATAATAGGATTAAAAAAATCATTTTCCCCTTATATGTAAGAGGCTTTGGCATAATTCTTCGCAAGGGTTTTCACTTCAACTGGCATCATCAAGCGTGTTTCCTAAACATTACAATCCTCCAACTAATTTCTTCCTTCACAATCTATTCTAAGATTGCACGTGGTCAATCTTCAATCAACTTACTATGTACTTTTTCAAATGTTCTCACATTTTACACATCACCTTAAAACGAGTAAAAACATAAATAATTTATTTTCTGCAGCCCATTTCACAAGCATAGTGTGAAATTTATTGTGGTTATGAAAATTGATTTTCAATATTAAATAAAATGAGAAAAAACCCCCCTAAAATATTCGATGCTCAACCTAGCATATATTTGTGGTCCCGGTTTATGCATTGCTATCTAAATATTTTTCCCAAAACATATTTAGATAGCAATGCATAAACTGTTTACTCCATTTATGAAATTTGTGAAATTGAAGATTATAAATTATTGATCAAATTTATCATAAGATATTGATGATATTCAAGTGAAATAGAAGGTTATAAATTGTGACTTGATGGGTTTAATCATCGTCCATAAAGTGTACGATGAAATGCATCTAAATATTTAATATTTCAAATATGGAAATGAATTTAAAATTAATTTTTAAAGTGGGTCGTATTGAAATTGATTTATAATTTACACGAATTTGAGAAGTATAACGTATTTTTTAAAATATTTTGGCCTCTTAGGGTTCATACTTAAACATAGAGTACATCTTTCTAATTAAAGGTCTAAGACATTATAAAAAACACACCCTAAATATCTTTTTTTTAATTCTTTAGCTATATAGGGTTTATACATTTCGACTTTAGGTATTTTTATCAAATTGTTTTATTATTTTGACCAATTTAAGAGGTGTGACATGGTGTGTGCAATGTTCTAAAAAACGCTTGGCGGTAGGGTAGGCTCACGAGTCTAGGCGAGGTGTAGGCGGATTTCATGGCGGGTCTCTGTAGTCTAGGCGGGTTTGACAACCTTGAGGGCCTTGGCGGCGGGGCGAGTTCAAGTGTTTAGGCAGGGGTCTAGGCGGTCTTGAAGGGTTTAGTTAGAATAGTGGATGTGTGTAATAGATAAAATATCTTAAGAGGATCCAATCTTAATTTTCTTAAACAAAAAATATATAAGGTTTCTTTTCTTTGCCTTCAATTAGGACGGATGTTAGGAGATGCGTGAAAGCGGCTGATTTACCATTCTTTGTCAAATTTGAAGTATCGATCATTTCAAGAAAAGAAAATTTTAAAGAACATCATGACAAGAAGCGTGGATAATATTTTAGTAGAAAATTGACGTGTCAAATATTTTATTTAATACGTCAAATTCGACCGAAAATATTATGAAAAAACTCGAACAAAGTTCGAAAAATTGGGTTTAATAAACCCATCATTCTGTACGTTTGATGACATAATTTTCATTTTTCCTCGGATCAATTATGAGACTTTTGTGTGTGATTGTAAGTGTTATTGTATTATAAAAGGGGTTGTAATTGATAGCATGATAACAATTCAAATAAAATATATTCATGGGGGAACTAAAGCGGTGAAAAATACTCACCCATACAAAGTACGGAAAAGTACTAGTTTCTTTTAAAAGTGGTCATACGTAATTTCCACTTAAAGTAGATCCCAACGCACTTAATTTTAATCCACACAATCTTTAACCAAATAATATTATTCCTCCCTGTTCCCTTTTAAGCAAAGGACAGAGATGGCATCCTCTAGCTGTAGGGGCCTAGGGGGTTAGAATTACTTATTTTGGATATGTTTTCACATTATAAAAACTTATAAAATTATACTCCGTATTTATATACTTAGTATATTTATAAATTTTTATTATAAAAATTATGTTTAAAAAATTATTGATTATCAAAATATTGATTATTGTAGGCAAAATATTTTAAATAAAAAAAAATTATAATAAATGTTTATAAATATGTCAATATAAATTTATAATTTATAATTTATATAATATAAAATTATACTCAAAATAATTAAAGGTAATGACATTCCATCTTCATTGATAAAAAAATTAGGCAGTTGGTACTTTTAGAAAGTGTGAAGTAGTAAAAAAATAGTAAGACTAACCAGATTCATCTGGGCCTTGATGTCATCGCGGAGCCTCTTCATGGTGACTCCGGTGACGGTCATGGCATTGCCGACCATCATTCCGGCAACAGGGATGATGTAGCGGGGAGTGAAAGGGAAAACGTTGAGCACCACCAGCAAGAACATGGTGACCGACGTCCCCGCGAGGATGGATGCTCCGGCCACATACTTCCCCCTCGGAACGTGTTTCGCACGCTGGCCGGCTGTGTATCCTGCCACAGACACCTGCATTCATTTATTTAACCCACCATTATAACTACACACATTATTTGCATATATTTAGAATGAGTCGTCCGTCGACTTGATCATCGATTATCACCTGCCCAATAATTAATTAATTACTTGCTTTTGATACACACACAAGTTTAAACAAGCTTTTTATTTATCTTCGATCTTTTAAAAAAGGCTATAATAAATGTCAAACTAACTACTTAAATCCAATTTGAAAGGGGAAGTCGATCAATTAGACGAGCATCTTAATTATTGCCTTGATTTTAAAGATGCGCGCACCTATATATTTCCTCCAAAAATTTATGTCAGATTCTTGCAAATTAATACAGTATCTACTATATATCAAGGTTTGATTCTGATTGGAAATTTGTGTAACTCGATCTGAATTCTGACATGTATATATATATATATATATATATAGGTTTAGTAATAGAAACACGAATGAAGAGGAGGGGAGAAGATGGAACTGACCATGAAGAGGTAAGCGAGGAGAATCCAGAGGAGATTTTGCTGGTTAAAGATGAACTGAAGAACAAACCCTATGACAGAGAGCTGCAAAAACGCCCTGAAGATGGAGTAAATCATCTCTCCCTGGAGGCCCAGCTTCTGGAAGTAGGAGAGGGCGACGGCCATGAGAACAACCGTGAGCGCTGCCAACGGCTTCACCATCCCCTTCATGAACTCCGCCAGCCATCCCCAATCCATCTCTTGCTTGCTTAATTTATTTCAATTTTGAATTCAATTGATTGATGGGACTCTTTTGGTCTTAATTCAATTTATATACTAAGGCTTCTTTGTTTATATACTCGATGTGGGACTCTTTTGGTCTCTTCACATCCCTTTCATTCTCAACAGGTGACCATGATTAGGCAAAGGAGATGGTGCCAAGAGGCCATGGTGGCGGCGCTCAAACTCTCTGTAATTGAGAGCGTTTTTTTTTTTTTTTTTTTAGGGTTTAGAGATGCTTAGAAATTAGAATTTCTAAAAGGATGTATACTAAATTAAACCAAATTATATGTAACATAAAATTGAATTTGTTTTACATTAACAAAGAAAAGGCAAATTAAATTCAATGTATCGATGGCTCAATAATCGACAAATCAATCATAGTATAGGTTCACCAAAAAAAAAAAATCATAGTATATATGCAAAGGCAACCAAAAATGATCGAGTTTGAAGGCATATTTTCATATGAAATACGTACACAAAACTAGCTAATATGGTCGATGAACTTGGATAGATCCTTTTTATGTAATGATACAAGATATATAGCTCACCCAACACATCTTGAGCAACGGGTCATTTCCGTGACTAAAGCTAGCTAGCTCGAACCTCAATCGGAAGAAAATACGATGGGTTCGAGCTGGTAAGCTTTGGTGAAGAAGTTAGGCCAGCACAAGTAAGTCGAAGTGATGCTGCTGACGGTCGCTGCCCCGATAAGCATGTTCATGACGATGATCTGCAATTGGATGGCTTCGAGAGGAGACGCCCCTCCCATGATAAGGCCTGTCATTGCGCCTGGGAGGGAGATGAGGCCGACTGTCTTGGCGTTGTCGAGCACCGGAGAGAGTGCGATCACCAGCGCCCTTTTCACATTTTGATAGATTGCTTGCCTTGGAGTCGCGCCTAGTGCAAGCGCCGTTTCCACCTGCAAACCCCACATCGTATAATATATGGTATCAAGTAATTGTTTTTATCCAAACTAATGGCCGGCAAGGTTTAATCTACTTTATATATATTGGATCGATCCAATAAGGAGTTAAATGCTCCATCATAAGAAAAAAAAAGTACTCTATTTTTTAATTAGATTCGAACCCTCACTCTCTAGTTATGTTATATGGGAAGAGTTTCCAATCAACTCGCCGCCTAACGGATAATACACATACGACATTTGTGCAGACTTTCTTGAATTGGTATCAAAATCCATAAAAAAAATATTGGTTTAAAATTAATGATATTCGCATGTAACGCTAATTGTACGTTATTTAAAAAACAATCTTTCTATTATACCTCTTTGAGGTATAAGATAAGAATTTTGATTGAGAAATATTTCTTACCAAACATAACATCGACCCTAGAAAAACAATTTTCGAAAAAGTTAAAATAATTTAATTTGGGAAAATCTTTTCCCAATCAAACTTCTTATCTATGCCCTTGAGACATATAATAGAAGAACCGTTTAAAAATAGTAACTAAAATTTATATAATATACTATTTTTTTTTTCATGATTTATGTATAATTTATACTATTATTTTTTATCGTCCTTAAAAAATGTGTATAAATAATAAGTGACATGGACCAGCAAATACATCATCGACATGATTATACTCAAGCAGGTTTGCCCATTTTCTTTTCTTATTTAATTTTTAATTTTATACTAATTTTGGAATAAAAAATATGTTAATATTATTTATACTTATTGTAAACACAAAAAAAAACTATACATATATATATGGCAAAAGCACATATGTATAAATTACATAATTTTGTATACACGTATATAAAAGTATTTATATAATGTACATAATTTTACACATATAATACAAGTGTTTTAATTCGGTCTAAATTCCTTGTAGCATAAACATGTACCATGTACTTCTTATTCAACGGGTCACATTTTTTTTGTATATCATTTTATTTATAATCAAATATACGGAGTATTTTTTATTTGTAAATAAATTGACAATTTCACAATATAAGATTACATATAGTGCATTATACATAATCTCAAATCTTCCGACCTAAGAAAAACATATTCTCAAATCTCAGCTTGTCTAACGGTGTGGTAGACAAAAAAAATTGCACAATCAGCTAGTTTTCATCAACTATTCATGATTTTCACAATTTTTGGTTTTCTATTAACAAATTTTCATCAACTATCATAGAAGTTAGGTTTACTAAATTAATAATATACTAGTATAATCCCCGCACCATGTGATTAGTTTAAAGATATATATAAAAAAAAAGAATAAAAATAAATAATTAAAAAAGGGATAAAAAATCTTGATTGGTGGAAAAGAGAGGATTAAGGAGAAGTTGACACATAAGCCTAAAGTGTTCTAAATTAAGAGTATATATATATATATAGATAGATATATAGATGTTAGTAAATATGTTAAGAATAAAAGAAAAAAATGTGATTAGTTTAAAGAGATAAAAAAAAAATTAAAGAAAATAAATAATTAAAAAAGGGATAAAAAAACTTGATTGGTGGAAAAGAGAGAATTAAGGAGAAGATGACACATAAGCCTAAAGTGTTCTAAATTAAGAGTATATATAGATGACCGGATGATGGGAATAACATAGCAGAAATGTAACACAAATAATTCATTAACTTCACCTTCAACTCTATTTTTTCCTGAATTGGTAAATAAAGAGCGATTATTCGAAGTTTGAACCGAGTACATTTGGACAATCTTTTTCAGTTAAATCATTCAGTTGAATAATAATTCATTAATTTCACCTTCAACTCTGTTGACCGTTGCTCCACTCTAATAAGTACATATATTGACCCTAAATAGCGATATTTTACCAAACATTTTTTTTTTTGAAGCAATTACCAAACATAAACCTATAACCCCCCATTTATAGAAACTTTAATTAAGTAGCGAAATTTACCGAAATCTCATACGTTTAACGGCCAAAATCCACCCCTTATACTTATTATTTTAGAAGCAGACTCTTTGTAAAAGAATGAGCCACGTGTCCTACCTTTACAAAATTAAGAAACCGCTTTCAATAACCACATGCTCTACTCTCTGGAAAAACCCTCTCTCTCTAAGACCGCCTCTCGCAAAACCAGATCTAACCTCCTCACATCTTGCTCCCGACGACGACCTGGCGGAGCAAAGCCAATGAATTCATCATCACCAATGAATTCTCTTCTGAAATTGAAGGAGCCGGACACGTGACGAATTTCGCTAAGGTAACCTTCAATCCCCTAAATAGATGCGATAATGAAATTGCATCACCAAAATCTGTTGGAATTGATGAAACTACTTGTGCAAATCATGAGAATTTTAATGGGATGAAGATAGCGCTGACTGATTTTAGAATGATTTCAATTGAATGTCTGGGGAATCTTAGTGCACGCAAGGTGTTCGAGAAAATGCATAAAAGAAAGGGTAGCATGTTGGTTGCCCGAATCGATGAGAAATTTCTGGTGAGCTATGGTATAGAGTTAACTGTGGTGTCTTGGCCTTATGACAGAGGTAAAACCAGGGTTGTAAAGGGTGGAAATTGTGAAATGGATAAAAAATATGTCTACTGGTGTACTGAATGGGGATGTCGAGAGGTGTCCTTGGGCATTTTAATTTTTGCTTCAGGAGGAATGTATGCCAAAAGTGACAATGTTGGACAGTTTATATTAGATCGAAACTTTGATTTCAAGCTCATAGATAATGGGTTGAAGTCATTTCCCTTTGATAGAGGACGAGATAGTATTGTTGTTATTGAAGTTCAAGCGGTTCGAGCTATGGAAGTCGGATTTGATCCAGGAATAAACTTGGCTGTCTAAGCTGAGAAACCCATACCTGCAGTCACTTTGATTTTTGATTCGGGTGGAGAAATGACATTTATGTTGTCATGTATGTGCTATGTTGTGTGCAACCTGCTGTCATGGAGCTCAAGAAAGTGGAGATGCAACCTGCTGTCATCCAAATTTGTTTTTTACTGGAAACAAATGGAGTTGATGACAATTAGGTGGTCACACACAGGAAGTACATGGTTGCTGTCATGGAATGTGTTTGTGTGCAGTCTGTTAAAAAAAAAATCTGATATCAGTAAGGAAGTTTCCTGTCACAGGAGGTGCTGTGCTAGTGTGTCTAGACAAACATGGGCTGTGTTGGAAGCACTACAAGGGGAGTCTTTGTGAAGCTGCAACGGATGGGTACTCTTGGGGTCTAGGTGATACAGCCTACCACGTACTGGATTCACTGCTGAATTTTTTCAACAGTTGGGTGCTGTTGCGTGTGAGATTGTTGCAAATGGTTATGTTCATCAAAGGCACATAGTTGCTGCTGAATTTTTTTGATCCTGGAATTTTTTCTTCAATTGGGGGTGTGAGTGATCTGCTGAATTGGGGAAATTGGGCTCATGTTGGCTGCTGCAAATGAAGAAAGAGGCTGACCTATGTGGAGTTGTTAGTACTGTCATAAGGAAACCTTCATTGGAATTGTCCATTGTCCAACAATAGTTTTTTTTTTGTTAGATATACATTTTAAATTCACTAAGCTTTGGGACAAAGCTTTCATAAGGGGGAAGGATTGTAATGTCCTGGTTAGTATAGGGTCCTATGGAGATATTAAAGCATTAGAGGTTAAAGGATATAAATACCTATTGATTGTATTTGTAGGGCATCCAATTAATAATCAAAATGTTCACTTTACCCATCCCCTAATCTCTCTTTCTTCTCATCCCTTCTGTTCTTCATTTTCACCCCCATTATTATGTTACAATGCATTATATTAGAAGAGATTCAATTGGAGTTCGATACAATGCATTATAGAACTTATAATCCATCATTATTATGCACATCCCTTATAATTTCGTCGATGTTTGGCCAAACTTTCAATGTGGAAATCGAACGTTCGAAAATTTAATGATGTTTTGTGGAAAAAAAAAACACCAACTTTGAGGGCAAATCAGATGAGTAAATTAGTTGTGGTTTGAAGTTAAATGGTTCAATCTACTTTTCATGAATTTTTCAATTTTATTGGTGTTTTATAGCCATATTATGAAAATAATCATGACCGTAATTAAATTAATAACACACTTCAAAAGGTTTTGCAGATAATATCACAAGAGTGTCATGAAATACAAAATGACCATGAAGAAAGAAAATAAAAAGTCATTTGAAAGTGATAATGTAATTGGACTTCGGTGAAAATAAACATGGTCTTAAAATGAATCATAGCACACAATATTGATATTGTTTCATTCGTTCCATAGGCTAACCATGGAAAAAAATGACAATTAAATTAAGAGTTAATATATCATGAAATATAATAGGATTAAAAAAATCATTTTCCCCTTATATGTAAGAGGCTTTGGCATAATTCTTCGCAAGGGTTTTCACTTCAACTGGCATCATCAAGCGTGTTTCCTAAACATTACAATCCTCCAACTAATTTCTTCCTTCACAATCTATTCTAAGATTGCACGTGGTCAATCTTCAATCAACTTACTATGTACTTTTTCAAATGTTCTCACATTTTACACATCACCTTAAAACGAGTAAAAACATAAATAATTTATTTTCTGCAGCCCATTTCACAAGCATAGTGTGAAATTTATTGTGGTTATGAAAATTGATTTTCAATATTAAATAAAATGAGAAAAAACCCCCCTAAAATATTCGATGCTCAACCTAGCATATATTTGTGGTCCCGGTTTATGCATTGCTATCTAAATATTTTTCCCAAAACATATTTAGATAGCAATGCATAAACTGTTTACTCCATTTATGAAATTTGTGAAATTGAAGATTATAAATTATTGATCAAATTTATCATAAGATATTGATGATATTCAAGTGAAATAGAAGGTTATAAATTGTGACTTGATGGGTTTAATCATCGTCCATAAAGTGTACGATGAAATGCATCTAAATATTTAATATTTCAAATATGGAAATGAATTTAAAATTAATTTTTAAAGTGGGTCGTATTGAAATTGATTTATAATTTACACGAATTTGAGAAGTATAACGTATTTTTTAAAATATTTTGGCCTCTTAGGGTTCATACTTAAACATAGAGTACATCTTTCTAATTAAAGGTCTAAGACATTATAAAAAACACACCCTAAATATCTTTTTTTTAATTCTTTAGCTATATAGGGTTTATACATTTCGACTTTAGGTATTTTTATCAAATTGTTTTATTATTTTGACCAATTTAAGAGGTGTGACATGGTGTGTGCAATGTTCTAAAAAACGCTTGGCGGTAGGGTAGGCTCACGAGTCTAGGCGAGGTGTAGGCGGATTTCATGGCGGGTCTCTGTAGTCTAGGCGGGTTTGACAACCTTGAGGGCCTTGGCGGCGGGGCGAGTTCAAGTGTTTAGGCAGGGGTCTAGGCGGTCTTGAAGGGTTTAGTTAGAATAGTGGATGTGTGTAATAGATAAAATATCTTAAGAGGATCCAATCTTAATTTTCTTAAACAAAAAATATATAAGGTTTCTTTTCTTTGCCTTCAATTAGGACGGATGTTAGGAGATGCGTGAAAGCGGCTGATTTACCATTCTTTGTCAAATTTGAAGTATCGATCATTTCAAGAAAAGAAAATTTTAAAGAACATCATGACAAGAAGCGTGGATAATATTTTAGTAGAAAATTGACGTGTCAAATATTTTATTTAATACGTCAAATTCGACCGAAAATATTATGAAAAAACTCGAACAAAGTTCGAAAAATTGGGTTTAATAAACCCATCATTCTGTACGTTTGATGACATAATTTTCATTTTTCCTCGGATCAATTATGAGACTTTTGTGTGTGATTGTAAGTGTTATTGTATTATAAAAGGGGTTGTAATTGATAGCATGATAACAATTCAAATAAAATATATTCATGGGGGAACTAAAGCGGTGAAAAATACTCACCCATACAAAGTACGGAAAAGTACTAGTTTCTTTTAAAAGTGGTCATACGTAATTTCCACTTAAAGTAGATCCCAACGCACTTAATTTTAATCCACACAATCTTTAACCAAATAATATTATTCCTCCCTGTTCCCTTTTAAGCAAAGGACAGAGATGGCATCCTCTAGCTGTAGGGGCCTAGGGGGTTAGAATTACTTATTTTGGATATGTTTTCACATTATAAAAACTTATAAAATTATACTCCGTATTTATATACTTAGTATATTTATAAATTTTTATTATAAAAATTATGTTTAAAAAATTATTGATTATCAAAATATTGATTATTGTAGGCAAAATATTTTAAATAAAAAAAAATTATAATAAATGTTTATAAATATGTCAATATAAATTTATAATTTATAATTTATATAATATAAAATTATACTCAAAATAATTAAAGGTAATGACATTCCATCTTCATTGATAAAAAAATTAGGCAGTTGGTACTTTTAGAAAGTGTGAAGTAGTAAAAAAATAGTAAGACTAACCAGATTCATCTGGGCCTTGATGTCATCGCGGAGCCTCTTCATGGTGACTCCGGTGACGGTCATGGCATTGCCGACCATCATTCCGGCAACAGGGATGATGTAGCGGGGAGTGAAAGGGAAAACGTTGAGCACCACCAGCAAGAACATGGTGACCGACGTCCCCGCGAGGATGGATGCTCCGGCCACATACTTCCCCCTCGGAACGTGTTTCGCACGCTGGCCGGCTGTGTATCCTGCCACAGACACCTGCATTCATTTATTTAACCCACCATTATAACTACACACATTATTTGCATATATTTAGAATGAGTCGTCCGTCGACTTGATCATCGATTATCACCTGCCCAATAATTAATTAATTACTTGCTTTTGATACACACACAAGTTTAAACAAGCTTTTTATTTATCTTCGATCTTTTAAAAAAGGCTATAATAAATGTCAAACTAACTACTTAAATCCAATTTGAAAGGGGAAGTCGATCAATTAGACGAGCATCTTAATTATTGCCTTGATTTTAAAGATGCGCGCACCTATATATTTCCTCCAAAAATTTATGTCAGATTCTTGCAAATTAATACAGTATCTACTATATATCAAGGTTTGATTCTGATTGGAAATTTGTGTAACTCGATCTGAATTCTGACATGTATATATATATATATATATATATAGGTTTAGTAATAGAAACACGAATGAAGAGGAGGGGAGAAGATGGAACTGACCATGAAGAGGTAAGCGAGGAGAATCCAGAGGAGATTTTGCTGGTTAAAGATGAACTGAAGAACAAACCCTATGACAGAGAGCTGCAAAAACGCCCTGAAGATGGAGTAAATCATCTCTCCCTGGAGGCCCAGCTTCTGGAAGTAGGAGAGGGCGACGGCCATGAGAACAACCGTGAGCGCTGCCAACGGCTTCACCATCCCCTTCATGAACTCCGCCAGCCATCCCCAATCCATCTCTTGCTTGCTTAATTTATTTCAATTTTGAATTCAATTGATTGATGGATCGATCGATATGTATATCAGTTGCGCTGGAATAAATATGATACCTGCCTATTGATGGATCTCTTCTTCTAGGGCTACCTTTTGGTTTGGGATTTGATTTCGTCCTATTAAATAGATATCCAGGTGTTGGGGAAGAAAGAAGCCTTCCCCAGTAGATTTATTAAGGGAACCGAAGATGTTCGATCGATCTCGTGGAGAAAGTATTCGCTAAATTGGAAGTGGGCCCGCTCTCCGTCGACAAGAATTCAGTAGTCATCAGCATCCCGCTCCTTATCATCAGTCATTTAACACACAGCTGGAGTATAACCCTTTTTTTTTTCCTCTTTAGTTATTTCTTTATACAAAATTACAGAAACTGGCAACAATTTTATGGGTCACAACAACTCTTCTTCAATTAAGGGTATGTTTTGAATATATGTTAAATTAGAGTGTTCATAAGCTAGTAATTAAGTGTTTGGTAACACGGTTGATAGAGTAGTCGATATAAAACTAGCTGATGAGATGTGAGAAAATTAATAGAGTTCTAAAAAACATGGGGTGAGGAGCCATTGAAAATTCAATTTCAAAAGCTAATTAAATTAAAATCTTATATTTAACTTATTTAAAATAATATAATATTAAAATCAACAGCTCCAAAAAGCTACATACATTGTCAAACGAACCCTATGAATGGAACTTTGTTGATACTAAAAATCAATTTTCATAGATGACAGAATCGGTACTTACCTAGTTTAACATGTGCAAGAATTGCATATAACAAAATATAGGTCATTTGAGCCAACACATACTTGAATTGTGCTATATTTCTAAATGTATTAAAGTTTGAGTAACAAAACTAAACAACAACCACAAATAGTAGTATTAAATGATGCGATGGGGGATAAAGTGGACCGGTAGGTTTGACTTTAGAAAGGCATGGATATTGGATAGTGGGGGGAGAAAGCGACGGGGACGTACGTACGACCTTATACGAATTGGAGATCATCAATGAATGAATATGGATTTTCTTTTAACTGAAAATTATAAAAAAGAGTTTTTGTTGGTATCCAGGGATGAGTCTTCTGGGGGGAGAGAGACTAGGGGTGGTGAGATAAGTTATCAGATATTACCAACCCCATTTATATTCATTTTCACGTGCTTTCCTTCCTCCCTTCTTTTTCTCAACTCCTACCAATCTCAAATCCAAGCCGTAGTCTTAGAGGTACAACTAGGGCGGTTACTTGAGCCGAGTAGCTCGAGCTCGGTTTAGGCTCGGCTCGAAAAAAGCTCGACTCGGACTCGCTCGAATTAAATATGAGTCAAGCTTGAGCAGAATTCTGAGCTCGAGCTCGGCTCGAGTAGCTCGTATAGCTCATTTTATGGGTGAAATTACTGTTCTCCCCCTATGTTTTATTTAACCTCATGTAAATAGGTTTTATTTAACCCCTTGCAAATAGAGCGTATATCTCGTTTCGTAGGTGAAAGTACAGTTCTGTCCCTAGGTTTTACTTAACCTCTTCTTTTAAAGAGTCTGTCAGCCGCTTTGCCTTTTGGACTCCATTCACTTTGAATCACAGATCTACATTTTGTGAGTAGCTCGAGCTCGACTCGGCTCGGCTCGAGAAAATGAGGCTCGAGCTCGGCTCGTTTGTAAACGAGCCGAGTTTGAACACCCACTACTCGAACTCGTTAGCTCGTATATCAGCCCTAGGTACAACTATTGTTGATTGATTTCTAAAAATCCATGGTTCTATGATTTTTTTTTAAAAAAAAAAACTAACTGAATTGAAATATGTACTGTGAAAATTTTATCACATAATAAAATTGTGTAAAAGAGGACTTGTTTTACCCATTTTTTCATAAATTAATTATTTTCTCAATCTAATTCGATTGTGCATTCTGTTACGTTCAAAGTTTGTTACATTTTGGTACTTCTGGTGATTTTCGATCCTTTTAATCATTCTGGGATGGTTCAATCGGAAAAGACTTAAGGATAGTATTCAAAGGTCCCCGATTCGAACCCCAGATGATCGCTCTATATTTACCAAATTCAAGATTTTCAATCCTTTTCTTTTCTCGTTAAAGTCGTTACAGTCTAAGTCGGAGTCAAGGAAGTATTTCGTAACTGCTCCTTTTCTGAGAGGCGTGTCTTTAAAGTTTCATCTTCATTGTTCATATGAGTTCGAGTCTTGCTATACCTGTCTTCCAATGGTACTATATTTGTAATGTTTAGCTTGGTTACACACCTGCGGCATTGAGAAAAGGCTCTCTACCTGCGCCTTGGATAGTTGGATTCACTAGTTGTTCTCTTGGTTCACTTTCTTGTGCTTCTGTCGTTCAATATTGTATTGACGGGCCGTCTATTGTTTAATGGTCTATCGATTTAACAACTTATGGTTTGTCTGTTATCTCGAATTCTTACCTTATTAAAAAAAAGTGAAATCAGGGATATACGGATATACCCATGGACCGATTAGAATTTAATTTTTTTTTTTTTATACAAGTAAGGATTTGGATGGATCCAAGAGCATCCTTGCGGATGAGAATATAAAGATGTCTATCTATCTGAACATCTGGGCATGCAACAAACTCGAAGAGCCGGGAGATGTGGTCGGCGCATCTGTTAATCTCCCGGAAACTGTGCGAGAGCTCAACATGGTTGAAGGACCGGAGAAGCATGAGAATGTCTGTCGTGAGCATCTCTATTTCCCATGGGTAGGACCAACACCCCTTGATTGCGTTGATCACCATTAGGTTGTCACCTTCGATGTGAATATTGGACAGACCCAACTCCTTTGCCTTCTGGATGCCCAAAAGAAGTCTCATAGCCTCAGTCATAAGTGGCGACCTAAGAGTAAGCTGTCTGCCACCGCAGGCAATCAGCGAGCCTGTGTGGTCGCGGATGATGAAACCTGCACCAGAAGAACCAGAGTAGTTGTAACTACCGTCGAAATTTATTTTGAATGTACCTTCAGGTGGTTTGTTCCACCTCAGGTGTCGTTTCTTTCCGGTTTCTGTTCTTTTGGTGGAAGCATTAATGTTTGGTTCATCCAAATGTTTAGTTTTTTTCCCAATTTGTGATCGTTTGTCTTGTCATATTTTCCATGTTTTGGATTGTGGTGGTGTTTACATTGTCGAAGATTTTCTTATTTCTAGATGCCCAAAGACACCACCAAGCAGTTGCCAATTTTTTCTTTTGATCTGGAGTTATTGTTTCAAAAATTGTTGACATAATTCTTTTCATGTCTTGTTCATTTTTGCCTAATTCTTCTAGTCGTTTTTCTATCACGGGGTCAATTTTCCATATGAGGTTTCTACTAATGTAGCACTGTGTGAATAAATGAGTTGGAGATTCTTCGCTCGCATCACATAGTTCGCATGCAGATGGAAGGGCCACTCCTTTAGTGATTAGTCTAGTCTTTGTTGGGATCCCATTGTTATACAATTTCCATAGAAAATTCTTAACTTTTGGGGCAATGTCTATTGCCCATATCCATGCCGTTTTGGGTGGTGTGACTCTATTGTTTTCTGTGATGTATCGAAGTGCACTAGCTGTGTTGAACCAGCCAGACTTGTCTTTTCTCCAATATAGTATGTCCTCTATTTGGTTTTCTGGGATGAATGTTGTTTCGATCTTCTCGATGATCGGTGTTGGTAACATGTGTTTGAGGCCGATAGTGTTCCATCTTCTGTTTTCGTTTATGTATTTTTCTACTTTGTCATTTTTGTTGATTCTATCTGGCATTAGGCATCTATCTTCTAGCGTGTCATTGTCTAACCATCTATCAGTCCAAAAGTTGATCGTTTTTCCATTTCCTATTTGCCATATAAGGCCTTTACAGAATTCCTCTTTTATCTCCATTAGTTTGATGTTTTTCCTTTCCTTTCGTATTCTAGAATGTGTTCATCTTTCAAGTACTTATATGGGATGGTTTGGACCCATAGATTTTCTGGCTCCGCAAGTATTTTCCATAACAGTTTCATTTGTAAAGCTGAGTTCATATCTTTTGTTTTATGGATTCCTACTCCACCATTTTCTTTTCTTTTGCAGACTTTGTCCCATCCAATTAACGGTTTATATGACAGGTCTTTGTTCCAGAAAAACGTTCTATTTATCTGATCAAGTTCTTTGTGTATCGAGTTTGGGAGCATGAAATTTTGCATGACAAAACTTGGTTTTGCCTCTAGGTTCGTTCTGATAAGGGTGACTCTTCCTTCTTGGATAGTGCACTTGCTCGCCACTTTGATAGTTGTGATTTTGTCTTGCAGATCGTTTCTTCGAATGTTGTTTTATTTACTCTACCATTTATTATTGGACAACCAAGATATTTGTCTAATTTGTTCTGGTTTGTGATATTAACTAGACGTTGAATTTCTTGTTTTAGAGATTCTGGTACCTTTGGTGTCATTTGGAAAGCCGATTTGTGGAAGTTAACAAGTTGACCCGAATATCAAGTTTCGGGGATTTGATCGAATGTAAAATGGGGGAATTGGTGAAATGTCCAAAAAAGTTGTCCTAATTGGTGAAACGTTCACATCTTGCCCATAGCAATTTTATCATCTTGCCTATAGTCTAACTCTTTTTTCTTTTTTATTTTAACATTTTGTCGTGCAAAAATAAGAGTATGTTGAGCACGTGCAAAAATAACCGCATGTTGAGCAAATAAGACTCAAGTCTAGTTTTTTTTTCGTGCAAAAATAAGAGTATGTTGTGCATGTACAAAAATAACAGTATGTTGAGCAAATATCACTAAAAAAAAAAAGAATTTTGTCACGCACGGTAGCAACGGAAAGGGTCTGCCGTAGCTAGTAGGGTGATTTTGGCCACGATGGAGCTACGGATGAGGAGCATGGTAGCAACGGCAAGGGTCTGTCGTAGCTAGTAGGTAGATTTTGGCTGTCGTCTAGCAACAGAAGAGGAGCCGTAGCTGAATTTTGTCACGGCATCAGCTATCCCGTGGCTAATTTCACTTCGGCTGGCTATAATGTGTGCGACGGCAAGACCCTACCGTGGCAAAAAATGAAGTGGAGGTACCAAACTTATGAGCCCCAAATACTTTAAAAAATCTAAACCCCTTTTTTCACTTTTTATCTTCTTCTCTCTCCCGACTCAATCAGTCCTAAATCCTAAATCGCCCTAAATCTCCCCACATTCAACCCAGATCTAGCTTGCTTCCAAATCGCCATCGCCCTTAGCTTGTGCGCACCTCGCCGTCGTCCCCATGCCGTCAATGCCATGACCTTAGACAGAAGCAGGTCTCGGCCACCATCGACAATAGCAGATCTTGGGCACCTTTATCAGATCTTCGACATCTCCATGTCAGGTAGTCTCTCCAAATCCCTTCCATTTCAATTGAAGAGTTTGATTACTGTTCGAGTAGGTTTGATTTGGGGGAAAAGTTACTCTTTGGTTAGGGTTTGATTTTGCCTCCTCTTGTTGGGGACTCGACACTCCTAGACGGTGACAGCGGATTCGGAATCTCAGAAGAATCCCCCAATTCAGGGCTCTCACGTCCTTGCTCCTCTCTTGGCTTTTGGTACTGGTGGTGGTGGTAGGACTGGCGTCAGTCCTCTCTCTCTCTCCCCCGTTGCTCAAACCAGGGATGCACAGGTCCTCACTCTAGTCTTGGCTATTGACGGTTTTGGATACTTTTTCACATTTTTATGACAATTATTTCATTTATGGTCTTAATTTGTATTGTCGATTGTCGATGTGATTGCAATTACTTCCTTGTTTATGAACAGAAACATATCCTTGAAGTTTAATAAATTTCCATGTGCATTTCCCTATAGGTTTTTGAGTTGAATATTTTAGTCTAAGCAACAGATACTTTATGTCATGGCTTTGAAGTTCAGAAAATGAGAGCTTGAATGATTTAAATCGTTCAATCTGCTTATCCAGTTATCCATTAGGGTTTGAAATGGAATTTTAGTTTGTTTTAATTTGGAGACTCAATACATCCATCCATATCTTGCCTGTTTTTTTTTTCCTTTGGGGATAGTGGCCTCTAGAATCGTAGTTTTTCATGAATGATTTCCCTTTTATATTTTCTGATTTTCTGTCATGTAAAATATGCTGATGTATGTTTTACTATCGTCTGCATTCTAATCTCGATGAACCTTCATTACTCCTGATTCAGTGATTCCTAAATGTCATATCCTTTATTATTTTCCAGAATGCTGCTGAGCATCGGACATTGTTGAAGGAAGAAAATGAAATGTCTGAACCTAATGGTGCCCGAGCACCCAGGTCTTTGCATGATTTTGCCGAGAGAAATTACTTGGCTCGTCTAAGTTCTGTAAGAACACTTTCAAAGTTGCCTTGAAGGTAAGCAACTCTTTATATATTTTATTTCCCTTTGTTGCACATGCACTCTACCTTGGGGTCCTTTATTATTGAAGAAAGAGAATGCAAATAACTGGCTCACATTTTTAACTAAATAAGCAACCTGATATGTTTACCCCGCAAAAGTGACTCAAGGATTATTTTGTAAATGACATAAAGAAAGGTGATCAAATCAGTATAATTATTAAGAGATTTCTACTAAATTGAACTTCATAACCTATTAGTTTGCATTAGTGTCTTACATTCCTGTTTTTTCTTCTTTTTTTTCCTTCTCAAGTACACAACTCCCACATGTTTATCAAAATATGGGAATCAATTCAATTTTGCTTCAAGTTTACTCACGTTAAAAATTAAGTAAGATGATATAATAACATTCTCATGAGAAATACACTATTTATTCCCCCCCTTCCCTCTCCTGATTACGAACTGATATCTATATCAATTAATGTATTTGGATTTCTGCGTAAATTTTATTTCTTTATCCTCTCAATTTATTAATTATTCTGATTGTTAATTGTATTTGATGTTTTGATGAATCTATGTGACATGATTGTTAAACTAAACAGTACAATTTAGATCACGTGCTAGCCACCAACATTCTTTGGGCAAAATTTATTCATAACCTTCAAATTTTGGCAAGAAACATGTCAAACTATATTCAGTTTCCTTCAAGTGTGATATGGTTCTTTCCATGCTTACTTAACACGTCCAACCCAAACTTGCTTAACTTGATGTTGAAAATTCCTTGTGAGTAAATATCCAGATCATAAATCAAATTATGGTTGTATTTTACTAGATTGTCCTCAGTTTGTATGAACTGATAAGCATAAGTTATTATGCTTACATTTACATATTGAGTAATTTCTTTGGTAATCTTTGTTGGTCCTCATTTTGGCTTAATAGGGTCCTTACTCTACGTTGGTCTATCTGAATATGTGTACTGACAGATGGAGTTGAAGCTATTTGTTGTTAACTCTTGGCATTTACTTTGTTCCTCTCCCATAAAGACAGTTGTATGCAAATTACCAGGACACATTCTTTCGACCAGGTTTGATTTTTTGTTTTAATGGATTTTGGTTGCACAAAATTTTTGAGGCAATTGAGATGGAAGGTAGATTAGGGAGGAAATGACAAGTTATCGGATGGAAGATTGACATTGAAAACTCCACGGTTTGGGGCATGATCCATCTTACAACTTACATTGGTAGGGCATAAAAAGCGCTTGATTATCTAAAAATTTCTAGCTTTTGTACTCCTCTCTACTAGGAGTCACTCAACTTCAAATCACCCCCCACCCCCCAAAAGCATCAAACCTTTTTCTTAAAATATTGGCCTTCTAGTTTTTTGTTCTAGTGCATTTTCAATTGTGTAGTTGTGATTGCTCTCTGTTAAAGTGTTGACACATCTAAGTTTGTGATCATTTGTTGCTCTGGATAATTCCTGATATCTTTTTTTTTTTGTTGAATGCTTGTCTTAGGTTGTTGGATCAAGTGGAAGTTGATGAACCTAACAATCCTGATCAAAATTTAGGATCTGCTCCAGATTCTAACACCCAAATTTTTCGACTTGACGGTTCAATAAAGTGCCAAAACAGTTGACTCGGAGAAAGGAAAAGTGAAGCGCAAACTATATGTGGGATTACAGGCAGTTGGATTAGGCATGATAATATGGAAGTAAGCATGTTGGTCTTTCATTCTGTCGTGTGTTTGTTCTGTTAAATACCAGAACTTGGTTTCTCTACAACTCTAAAAATTGATTAGACTATAAGCTTCTACTAAAGAAAAAAATTTGACATTTTCACAAGAGAATTCTTACTTATATATGGAGCTATGGGGTCAAAATGCTACTAGAATTCTTATTGTTGGTTTTGATTTTGTTAGGTGCTAAGGACAAAGTAGTTGCATATTGGGATATTATTAATAGCATATGGGACCATGCTTTCATGTCCTTCTCACCCTCTTTCCTCATTGCAGGCTGACAAGAGGCGGTGTGAATAAGACTACAATTTGAGCCAGAAAGAGATTACAGATCTTCAGAAACAGGTACTAAGAATAGTGTATCTTGATACTGGATTGGGTATGTTTGTATCATGTCCTTTTTTGGAATTTCGATCCTGGATTTGATTTAGCTCTGGATTTGATTTAGCTCTTCTTTACATGCTTGATTCATTGTATGTTCCATCACTTTCTACTCATATGTGTATCTTGTTGTCATCTTTTTGATAAAAATCAAGGTTTTTATGGCTACATTCAATATTAGCATCAAGGTTTATATTATATGTCCTTGTATTATATAGACGAGGTGCTTCTGGTACGGAAATTCAATGCTTGTATACCCTTGAGTCGTGGGATATCTAAAGGCATAAAATATTCATTTATGCTTGATTTCTATGGCCTTTGTTGGGATGTGCTTACCTTTTCTTTTTAGTATTTTGGCACATGTAATGGGTTGACTTGTATTGGGAATGTTCCATTTTGCTGCTACCTGACCTGCTGCATTTTCATTCTTGGTGTTTACCTGTCCCTTCTCTGTATTTGTCGACTTGTTGAGGCTTTTTTGCCTTTATTTCGTGCTGGTAAAATATCCCTTGTTTTCACCTCTCGTGAGTTGAAACAACCTTATGTTATTATTCTTTCTTTGTTTCCTTTTTTTTTACAGGTGATTGGTGTTGTTTCTGCTAATTCCTGTCTATCCATGTTAATCTTGCTCGTTGAAGAAATACTGCTATCTTTTAGTTCAGTAAATTTGGAGTTAGAATTACTGTTGTCTTTTGGACATTTATTTTTGGTTAAAATGTAGATTTGGACATTTTATTGTATATGTATATTTCATAATTATGTATTTTTATTTTATATAAATTATGTAAGTTTTGAAATTTTATTATAAATGTAATTTTTGTATAATTAATGAAATTTTATTATAGGGCAAATTGCAAAAAATAACATGAACTTTAGGGGTGGTTGCGTTAGGTGACACCAACTTTCAAAAATTCTATAATAATCACCAACTTTGATGGGTGGTTGTGGTTAGAAGCACAACCAAAAGTACACCCCTTTATTAACATTTTTTTACAAAAAAAAATCACATTTTTTCATTGTTTTTTTAAACACACTCACAATTTTCTTCTTTTTAATAAAAAAAACAATTTTCATATTTATAAACTCAATTTCAATTTTTCAAAAAACATCATTTTTTTAAAAAATATAATTGTGATATTAATTGTTATCTTTTTAAGATACTCATTTTTCATTTTAAAGACATTACTTATTATTTAATTTTTTGAAAAAACCCGAGTTTACGGAGGCAATAAAATTAGTTTTTTTTAACCGAGTGTAAATAATGAGTGTATTTTTTTAAGAAAAAAGGGGAAAAGTAGTGTTTTATAAAATAAATTATATTTTTTAAATAAAAAATGAAAATGGATTATTTTTAAAAATTAAATATGGGCATTTTTTAAAAAAAATGAAAATTGGATGATTTTTTTTCTACAAAGAATGTTAATAAGAGGTGATATTTCAAAAAAAATAAAATAGATGTGCCACTTACTGCAACCAAAACCAAAGTTGGTGATTATTTTTAAAATTTTAAAAGTTCTTGCCATTAAACGCAACTACCCCTAAAGTTCATGCTATTTTTCGCAATTTGCCCTTTATTATATAGGTAAATTGTGTGTATTATTTTATTTTATTTTAAAAAAAATATTGGACTTTTTAGCCCGGGTCTAAAGAATCCGGGCTAAAAAGCGCTTTTTTTTAATTTTCCACCTAAACTTTAGCTACGGCAACTTACCGTCGCAAATGTGTCCTTTCTTTCATCTGGGGTCGCAAAGCCGTGGCTAGATTAGTAGCCACGGCATGCTTCCGTAGCTAATATCATTTTGCCACCCCAGACTTGGCCACCCCTTGTTTGCCGTGGCTAAATAGGTTTTGCCACCCTAGAATGGCTTTTTGCCACGGTAATTTGCCGATGCTAAATTGTTTTTTTTTTGTAGTGTATAACTGAAAGTTGTGCAAATATGACCCAAGTCTAGTTTTTTTTAACATTTTGTCGTGCAAATATAAGAGTACGTTGTGCAAATATAACCGTAACTTGTGCATATATAACCCAAGTCTAGGTTTTTTTTATTTTATTTTTATTTTTATTTTTTTACATTTTGTCGTGCAAATATAAGAGTACGATGTGCAAATATAACCGTAAGATGTGCAAATATGACTCAAGTCTATATTTTTTTTACATTTTCGTTGTGCAACTATAACGGTTATATGTTGTGCTCGTATAACATTTTGCTGCGCAAATATAATTTTATGTTGTGCAAATGTAATATTGTGGTAAAAAATTTACAATATAAAAATAGCGGAAATTTTTTGTAATTTCTCTAAATTAACCAAATTGATGATCGCACTGTTCACTTTCTCCCTCATCTGTTGCCGGATCTGAGCACAACACAGACCTCCACCGGCTCCGGCCTTGCTCGCTCGCTCCGCCATAAATCTAGAATCCCTCGCTCGCTCCACCATAGATCTGGAATCGCTCGCTCGCTCCGCCATAGATATGAAATTGCTCAGCTCCATCATAGATCTGGAATTGCTTGCTCGCTCCTCCATAAATCTGGCCAGCTCCGACTCCGTCTCCGCTCTGCCTCCGCCTCGCTGCTGCTCGCTCGCTCGCTCCGCCTCGCTCGACGCTCAGATCTGAGCAACCGCTCCCTCGGCGCCGCTCATGGATCGATTTCGAGATCTCGAATCTAGAATCGAAGGTGGCATCGGATCTCGGCGATCATGGTGAAGCAACAGATGCGACCGGCATCGGGTCTTGACAGCGACATCGAAGCAACAGATGCTGTCATGGCTGCCGGAATGTGTTTGATGGTTGCCAAACGGGAAAGATGAACAGGAGAGGGGTAGAGAGATCTCATTTTGGAGAACTGGAGAGAGATTTGGGGATCTGTTCTACCGAGAGAGCGAGAAGAGAAAGGTGCGGAGAGGGAGGGGAGAGATCTACGATTAGGGTTATATAGTGGACAACTTTCCAATTTCTCCAAAAACGTGGACAATTCACTAATTTGTCCAAAAAAAGTGCCTATTTGGCAAAAATTTTCATGTAAAATTGTCATAGGGTGTAAAATTTTGCTTAAGCTATAAAATTATCTTAATTGGTCAAGTTATAATTTGTATGAGCAAATTGCTAATGGACCTAATTTAAAAGTAAACTAGTACGATTCTCGCGCCATGGCCCGTTTTTTTAAAACTAAAATATAATATATAAAAATATTAATAAACGTTAAGATAAAAATCATAAAAAAAACTTTACAATAAATGTATCTTATAATTATCTCAGGATTTTCTGTAAAAAATCTTATGTAGAGTATAATATATAAATATAGATATTTTAAATTACTTAGTAATAATAATATCAATATCATTATAACATTGTTTAATTGTGATGTGTCATAATCCATAATTATTCAATGTTTTGAATTAAGCCAAATAGTTAGTAAATAAATTTGATTAAACCCAATAGTTATATTAGATTAAATTCAATGTTTTGAATTAAGCCCAATAGTTAGTAAAATTAAAGAAAAAAGAGATTAAAGGAAAATGAATAAAAAATGAGAATTAAAGAAAAAATAAAAAATAAAAAAAAAAATAATAATTAGTTAAGACCCCTAAAATGTCTCTAAGAATGACACATCATCCTAAACTCTTCTAAATTAAGAGTTTATATAGATAGTTAGTAAAATTAAAGAAAAAAGAGAATTAAAAGAAAATGAATAAAAAATGAGAATTAAAGAAAAAAAAAATAGTTAAGACTCCTAAAATGTCTCTAAGAATGACACATCATCCTAAACTCTTCTAAATTAAGAGTTTATATAGATAGTTAGTAAAATTAAAGAAAAAATAGAATTAAAGAAAAAAGAAAAAAAATAGAATTAAAAAAAATCAAAGAAAAATGGAAAAAATAATGATTGGTCGAGACTCCTAAAATTCCTCTAAGCATGACACACCATCCTAAACTCTTCTAAATTAAGAGTTTATATAGATAGTTAGTAAAATTAAAGAAAAAAGAGAATTAAAGAAAAAAGAAGAAGAAAAAATTAGAATTAAAAAAAAAAATCAAAGAAAAATGCCAAAAATAATGATTGGTCGAGACTCCTAAAATTCTTCTAAGCATGACACATCATCCTAAACTCTTCTAAATTAAAAGTTTATATAGATATGCCTAATTTAGCTAGCAAAAATGCTAACCTCATGGGCCCCTCTTTCCCCATGTGTGTGCCCCCTCTGCCCCCCCTCAACTTTGCCCCCGTTCGGGTAATTTTTTTTTTCCTGTCGCGCCAGCATTTTTTTGTAAATGGATAAGCTAAGCCCCTAATCTCACTTCCATTTTCGTATTAGCAATAAATTGTAACAAAATATTCGCTTAAGACATGTTCACGAACAATGAAATCAGACAAGACGCTATCTATAATTTGACCATATAAGATAAAGATCGATCAAAGGAGAGTGTTTCAATACCTGAACAGTGTGAGACTGGATGGTGAGAACTCGTCCAGACTCCGAAGGCAACGTTATCGACAGTATCGGCGGCGTCATCACCTCCAAGTGCTAATTGAAGCTCGGGCTCCGATTTCCCTTTTGCGAAAACCCTAGGTTTCTGGGTCAATTTAGAGGTTTCTGGGTCAGAGACGATGCGGTGGGCGTCCGCAGCGGCGGATGTAGAGGGCGGGCGACGGGAGGCTTCAGGTGAGAAGTGCTCGCCTTGACGGGCGAAGAGGGAGCGCAGAGGAAACGGAGATGGCGATGGAGATTTGGGGGAGAGCGCAGAGGATATTTTTTTTTCATTTTTACGCTTGTGCGGGACGAACATCGTTAGCACTTTTTCCCTTTGCCAAATAGTAATAATATCCTAACTCAAAGCTCAAAACCAATAGATTAGCAAATCAATGAATTGATAAACCAAACAACTACTAGTATAGCGATGAAGTCCGGAGTCGGACCCACAGAGAGAAGCGGATTGCTATGCAATGTTTCTAACAATGACTCTTATGACAAAAAGCAATGACTTGTGACAAATTGATAACAAAGTAAAGTAAAGAGAACTAATGATATTGCAAAGTGATTGATAATAAAGATAGAAGAAATATTTCACATGTAATTCTCTGACAATGGTTGAGATTCATGGTTCTAGGATTGATTCATCAATTATTCATAAGCATATGTCTACTTGACTAAAATTGAACGATCCGCAGGGATACAATCATCTATTCAATATCACTAAAGAATAGCATTAAGTACTGAAGCTCTTAGACCAATTGGCATATCGATTTAATGCAATTAAGACAAATAGGCGCAAACCATACTCAACCTAATCGACATCTAGCAATATAGATCAGTCGAAATCATCCACTACAAAGACAAAAAAATATTACTACTTCAGTACCTTTGTTTGCTATCAATAAATCAACAACGAATTCATAGCTAAGATGCAATTCCTAACATGGTGATCAGTCATAGAAAAGAACACAAATATAATCAATAGACACAAGATGATAAATATACTCATAAATAACTAAAGAGAATCAAATCCTCACAATCTATTCAACCATGTCTTCGAATCATAGGCAAAACTATGAGTTTAGCAACTCATGGGCCAAAAACCTCTCTTCTCTCTCAAAGCGTTCATTGTCTAACCTCTACGCCACACATGACTGGAATAATAGAAATTAACCTAATAAAGAGTCGTGGTAAAACCCTAGAAATATAATAATATTATAATAGGAAATAAGATCTTCGGATCCAAATCACAATCGCTAAACATGGCATCACGACGGGCGCCGCCTAAGGCACGGCAGGCGCCGTCCTATGCAGTGACGACTTTCTTCTTCTCTTCAATGTTGTGCTTCCTTACTCCTTCTTAGCCTCTCTCTAAGCTTCCATATGCTCCAAAATATGTCTCCTAAGCTCTTCCAAGATCTCATCCGAGGTCGAAATGTAACTCTGCAGAATAAACACTAAAAAGGTGTAGATTCCGAACTCGAATACTTCACAAGCAAGATATGAAACTAGACTAAAATACATGCAAAACTCCTATCTAAATGCAAATGAAATATGCATTATCAAATCCCCCAACATAACACAAACTCCCAACATAACATAAGGAACATAAGGGCAAGGAATTGTATTTGGTCATGTGGCTTGGTAAGAAACACAAGGGCAAGAAATGGTATTTTGTCATGTGGTGCTATTAGTTTCGGGAAAATATATAAGATCCAAAAACTCCCAACATAACACAAACTAACTCAATAATATATCAAGCTCTCATAAACACAACATCTCTAAAATATGACAATAAAGCCCAAAATCCTTCATAACTCTCAACTCTCAAAATATATCAATAAACTCATAAACTCTCAAATCAACAATCTCATAATCATGCATACATATGCATCTACAACATTCAACCATTCTTTCTTTAAACCCGCATAAATCCAATTCGTTCTCATCATGCAAAAATAAATAAACTTGGCTCTTATTCTTCTTTTTTCCTTCTTTTTTTTCTTTTTTTGAATTGTTTTTTTAATTGAGCCGAAATACATATAGGATAAAATGCATTAAAATGAGGGAAACTATAAGCACATAGCATTACATATTCTCAAAACCATAAACAATAAAACTCACATTTTAGCTTCTTTCATCCTCAAACTCCAAAATAGAACTTCATAACCCACTCAAAATCTTAATTTCCCCGGAAAAAGGGTAAGGCTTATCATAGGCTAGGAAAATGCAATTTTGTGTAGTTACAAATAAAATAGGCTAAAGACTCAAATTGGCTTCAAAGCAGGATATAACATAAGGTAGACATGGATAAAATGTGGCTAAAAAGTAGCCTCTATCATTTGAACTTATCAAGCAATGATCATGTATATAATCGATCTTCAAAATAGATAACCATGATAATACTCAAAGATAAATGCATAGGAAGAGTAAATCACACAAGACAAGCAAAAGAAATATAGATGTATCCCTTACAAGGCCAAAAATATCTTACAAGGACAAATTTTTTATGAATATCAAGCATGCTCAAAAACTTAGATCATACATGCTCAATTACTTATGCCTAATCATATTTTACATAAAAACCAATTTTAAAGACAAGGTCAAATCATGAAACGAAAAATAAACATGAACTAATCTAACTAATTTACTTCATTCCCCCCCATGCGACACTTAAATGTTGCATTGTCCTCAATGCATAAACATATACAAAAAGGAACAATAAAAAAAATAGAGGGCTGAAGGAAGCAAATGACTAACCAATTACTGTGAAGGTGGGGTTTGGAACCCAGATCGCTGGGTCAATTGTTGCAATATCTGGACACAAGGATTCAATAGACAAATACCCAAGGGCCTCCATATTGGGAGCACAAGAGATAACTCACGAAACCATTTAACTAATTTGGGCTAGCGGGAGGACAATAGGTTAATTACAGAAGACCGATCCAATTTCCAATTTCCTCCTCTTCATTTTCGCTTGAGCAGATCTATAATTATTTTTGATGATGGCAACACTTTTTTTTTTTTTTGAAATTTGATGATGGCAAACACTTGAGTTATGTATAATTTAGTTAAAATTATTTGTCAATAATCATTTTGAAATCTTGCCAATATAACCCTTAAGAGCAAGCCCAACAGCTTCTCTAAAAATTTTCTATTATGGAGAGAAAAATATCAAAATCTCTATAATTTTTATACTCTAACCCCAACAACTTCTCTATTTTACATATTGATACATTTATTATACACTATAATAAATGCATAAATTCATAATTTAATAAAGGGAAATTCCGTTTGGTACCCACGAGTTTTTGACAATTCCGGATGGTGTCCCATACTTTTTTTTTGTCCGAATGGTACCCCTTAGTTTTGTCAAAAGTCCGGCTCATGCCCAAAACTCATAGTTTCTTCTTTTTAATGAATAAAATCACCCATTATTTTTATTTTTTCATAAATATGCCCATTTACTTTTAACATTAAACAAAACTACTTATCATTTAACTAAATTCAAAACAAAATTGACAAAATCACCTTTATTTTTTAAAATTAATAAGATCACACATTATTGCCTAAGTTGTAGCAAAAAATACCCATTCTTTCCAAAATTTTTTTTGAAGAAAATCAACTATTATTTTTGACATTACACAAAAGATCCGTTACATATTTTTCATATTTTATAAAAAATAAATCTCATTATTTGTCAAATATTGCATGTACATAATCACCCATTATTTACAAAATTTTGCACAAATCCACTATCTTATTATGTGAACAAAAATAGTTAACCTATACATTATAAAAAAAATACTTTGTAAAACCATACTTTGTGTAAAACCACCCTTTATGCTTTAAAAAATGCACAAAATCATTTCTTGTGTAATAAAAGAAGGTGTTATTCATTTCTTTTGTTTGGAATACATAAAACCTAATAAAATAAGAATGATTAATCTCTTATTATATTTTTCTTTTACAAGAAGAAAAATAAATAAATAAAATTTACTTTTCTTTTTCAAACAAATTATAATGAAGCATTTGGTTAAATTGATCAATCACATTTACAAATGTTTAAAGTTAATGAGATATAAGTTAAATATTGTTTTGAAAAATAATATGTGTTAAAAATATTGCAATAAAAAATTTTGGAAATATTGCAATAAAAATTTTGGAAATATTGATCAATCACATTTACAAATATTGCAATAAAAATTTTGGAAATAATATGTGATTTTGTAAAATTTTAAAAAATAAAGTTGGTTTTGTCACTTTTGTGTTGAATTTTGTTAATTAATATGTAGTTTTGTTAAATGTTAAAAGTAAATGGGCATATTTATGAAAAAATAAAAATAATGGGTGGTTTTATTCATTAAAAAGAAGAAACTATGAGTTTTGGGCATGGGCCGGACTTTTGACAAAACTCAGGGGTACCATCCGGACAAAAAAAAAGTGTGGGACACCATCCGGAATTGTCAAAAACTCGGGGTACCAAACGGAATTTCCCTTTAATAAATAAAATTTCAATAAATTAATTAAATCAGTATGTAACAACCAATGAATAAAGGGGTAGACATGGGAAGAAGTGAATGCAATTAATTTTACAGATTTTAAGCCTTCTTCTAAATTTAGAGATTTTTTTCTCTGTCATTCCATTTCTCTATTTTAGAGATGACTTTACAAAAGCTGTTGGGGTTAAAAAACCTATATTTTCTCTAAGATTGCTTATTTTCTCTATTTTACATAAGCCGTTCATGTTGGGGATGCTCTAAGCAAAAAATAAAAATAAATTCTTGGTCCGGTTCAAGAGAAAAAAAAGAGTCGGTTCGGGTATTTGTTTGCGTGACCGGCATCAAAGCAGAACCATTTCATCTTCGGTACTAAACCCTCCGCTCGTTCTCTCAAACAGCGCAGCTCTAGACTCTCATTGCTCTGCTTCTGTAAACTCCAAATGACGAGCCTCCTCAGAGCAGCTCAGAGGTGCAACCGGCTTCTCCGATCTACCCCCCATATCCATGGCGTTCGAATTTCCCAACCCTTCATTCTTCGAAATCTCTCTACCGCTGGACCTGAGGAACCACCTCTGGAACAATCAACCCCCTTTGACTCATTGCTCCAATCCTCAGGTACTTATCCCCAATTTTAGCTTTTTGTTATTTGATCGTGTTTTCCTTGCCCTGATTCGTCTTCATACTCTGCAATTACGCTTTGTTTTACTAGGGTTTTTGCTGTTAGGGTTTAGGGGCTGCGGAAGTCCCCTTTGCATTTTTCGTATAGTTCAATTCGATGTATTGCTTTCCCATTCAATCGGTCTTTTATCTGGGTCGATTTCTGTATAAAAGTACTCAATTTTTTACTAAAGTTTTCTACTGAAATACCTGTGCTTGCATTGTTTCTTGATTTGGCAGATAAAACTTTTCAACAGTTCGTCTTAAGTGGTGATATAATGTTGTGTTTCACTATCGGTATCGATATCAAGATATCAATATCGGGCGATATCTTTATATCGATATCGATAGAAGTGATACCTCCCAAAAAAATGAGTATATTAAAATAGGTCAAATTTGATATCTAGATATCAACTGATATCGCTGGAGCTTTATTCCCACTCCCAGTAGTCTGTCTTCAGTAGTTCGCTTGGAAAGTAGTCTTTCGTAAGCAGGAGCGTAGCGCTTCGCAGGTGAAGGTGCAGGATTTTCTTCTTCCCCTTATAGCGGCTTCTGTTATTTTCACATAAATGTTCTAAAAAATCCTATCTCCTTCTGCTAACGAACGCTAGAATGGGGACCATCTATATCTGACTATTATCAAACACAGATATCAGATATCACTTGATTATGGATACCAAACACTAGATATTGATATCAGTTTAAGTGATATCGATATCTAGCCATACCAAACACTAGATATCCGATATCTAGATATCATTACCAAACGACCCCTGAAATGCAAACTTGGGCTCTTGGAGATTGGAATGTGAAATGTGATTTGTAACTGAGATGGATGAGCCGTCATGCCATGCTGTTAATGTTAATATTCTAAGAAAGGGATTAAAGGATGCAAAACATGGTTAGTGCTAGTTGGAATAGTTTGAATCTTTTGGAACCTCTTCTTTTAATGAAAGCTCCATGGGGGTTTAGCAAAAAATAATTATGATTATCTTCTTAGATTTTATGATCATATAGGGCGTGTTTGCGAGTAGAATTTTTTAAGGGGTGTAGATACTTTTTGGGATGGAGAGGAAATAGTCCCTTGCGTGTTTGGTTGAGTGGGGATGAGTTGTGTAAGGCTCTTGAGGTAATTGTCTTAAATGCCCCTCATTTTCAACTAAAAAGGACAAAAAAGCCCCTCAATTTACCCCTCATACAACCAAGGCCAGACCACAACATCCACACCCCCTACAACCCAATCCCGATCTAATCATCAGCCGTGAATTTCTTCAATTCAATCTTCTCAGAAGATCCAGACCTCTCCGATTCCTCGAAATCTCCTCCCAACGACCCCGCCGACAACTTGGAAAACCCTGATTCCGAAAACCCTAACCTTGTCCCTGAATCCTCCGGAGACGGAGCTCTGGCTTCCGCCTGGAGCTCCAAATCCATGGTTGGAAAAATGGGTGTTTCTCCACCCCCGCCATCCCCTCCACCTCCATCTCTCCCATCCCCGCCATCCCGCCCCAAACGTTCGGGCCCGCTTCCCAAAAAAAAATTCTCCATTTCTCTCATCCCCTCCATCCCGCCCCAAACACACCCATAATGTTACTCATAAGTTATCTCTGTTCAAATTTTATCTGCCTTTTTTTATTGTGTCTTGGTTGATCTAGAGGAAGCCTCCTTCGGATAAAAATGGGAGGTAAGATTAGAGCTTTTTGGAGACATAATGATAGACATGCGATGAAATCATCGAGCTTTCCTTTTTTCTGGGGGTGGCCGGGTGGGGGTGTTTGTTATGTAGAATTTGCTTAATTTTGTCGATGATATGAAGTTTGATATTACTAACTTGATCCTTGATGTCCAATTGGTTTGCCAGGGTTTGTGTACGGAAAAGTGTATAACATTAACAAACATACATTGAAGACCGATATTATCAATATGCTCGAAGGTTCTAAAGTGACTCCAGATAATGTTAAGGTTATCTATAATAAGATGTACCTTCCAATATCAATGTACTTCTCTAACTCCCTTGATTTTTTTTAAATTTTGTTTAATTTTCGGGTAATGCTTTTTGTTGTTTTGTCAGAACTCAGAATTTCTTGATTAATATAGGTCCTTCATTGCCGCATCAAATGTCCACGTTTCTATGCAAGCCCCTGATTTCTACTACCTTTCTTTCTAAAAACATCTCCATAAGCTGATACCAGAACTAGAAAGAACAAGCCCAATGAGTTATTTTCTTCTTACAATAGTTTGGGTTTAGCTAAGCTAGGATATGTAAAATCTTTATGATAAATCAATATAAATACAATTTTCAATTTTCTTGTTTTTAGTCCAAGTAGCTAAGGGGTTTGCTTTTATTTTTTATCGCCGTCCAACATTTTAATTTTTACGTATTTCTAATTCTTTGACAATTTTTGGTTTAGAATCAAAGTCATAAAACTCAGAGTTGAACTAGAACCATGGGAATGCTTATAAATGGATTCAGTGTTGGAGATCTATAGAGAGTGATTAATAGAGAAGGCTTAACCATTTGGTCCTTTTACTGCCTGCATCATTACTATAGATGAACACCCCCCCCCCCCCCCCCAAAACCAACTGTGAAAAGTGTGTTTGACGTAAGTGCATGGACTTTATGCTGGTTAATGCAGGCTGGTGCAATTTCCATCCTTAACTGAATATGCTGCTGGTATTCGGGCTCTTACTAGAAGGGGGCGAGTGGTCAGAATGGAAAAGGTTACGAAACTGGATTTAGTAGACAAACTGTTATTTATATCTTTCTATTTTACTAACATTGATCTTTTGGGTTGCAGGCTGATGCGTCAGAGTGGGATACGAATAAACCATATGATGGAAAATATGTAAGTGCATGGATGTCTAAATCTGTGGTTTGAAACTTTCCGTTTTCCTAATTCAATCTGAACCATCAAGGATGATTATCCTCTTGTATGCAATTCCAACTCAGAACCCCGTGTATCTTTCATTTGTGCATGTCAACAGTGCAGTTTTTACACGTATGAATGTGCTCATCCAGTAACTCGGGACGTTTATTCACATTTCTCTCCAGGTTTTATTAGAAGGATTACCACTAAATTCATCCACAGATGATGTACACCGCTTTCTAGATGGCTGTAATTATGATTCCTCTTCGTTCCAGATGTTTATGAGGTTCATATTCTGTTTTAGCTTATTGTTTGAAAATAGTTTGCAAAATTTCTCATTTCTTTTTGCTACCATATCTGATTACTTCAAAATTATGCTCTCATGCAGGTCAACAGCTAAAGACTCCATTAAGATGGCTTCTGTGCGGTTCGCCTCTCAGATTGAGGCAATGAGCGCCTCAATAAGGAAGAATAGAGCATTCCTTCAGAATAATCAGGTCGAGGTTAGAGTTCTTCAGTAAACGCGGTTTGCCATGCTCATTTTTTGGGTATTGCCTTGAAGATGATGAGGATGGGATTTTGGGGAGCTTAGTAGGCGATGTTTTCACGGAACAATGCAGGTCTCCAGTTTTATAGGATTTTTCATTGCTCTATAATTGGAACCGAGAAGCTTGTTATGGTTCCTTGGATCTGTAGTAGTCATTGCCTGAACACAACTTTGCATTTCGAGGCAAACCTTGCTCTCTTTGTTGCATATAGCAGGGTTGCTGGAGCATCTACTTGCTTATCTTTGTGTGTGCGTCGAATTATTTCCTTACTGTGGCATACTTTGCAATATTAGCCCTCCTTGATACTTGTGTATTTCAGTATTTTGGCAAACCTTCACTTATGGTATTTCTTGATACAATAATAGGATCCAAAATTATCATATATCTTAAGATGCGATGTTTGTTTGTTGAGTTGGCTGGTTTTGGTAACATAACTTACCCCTTTATCATCCAGACTAGATCTCATTGATGAAAGAGACAGGGGATCCCAACTGCGCATTGACATGAATAACTCTCCTCCACCGTGTTTTGTAATGCACCATATTGAGAACTGCGAGGATTTTTCGTATTTGAGCATTCCATGTAAAGTGTAAACTAAACTAAACATGTGAATCTCTTATTAAGTCAACATTGTCATGTGAAACTTACAAACCTTGCTAGCTGGCCATAAGAACTCATCAATTCGCAACAGATATTGCAAACATATAGATTTCCAACTATAGTTTTTCTTTCAATGTTTTTGAATGTTTTACAAGGAATCTGCAATTGCATTAAGCATGAATATGGATCCTAAAAACAATCCTTGAACCAAACCATATGTACCTGTTTTTGCTACATTTGGGACCTGCCCCTAGTCTTGAAAACCCCTTTCAGAGCTCCATTCTTAAAAATCTGGCCAAACACTTTAACAATGATTTTCATCTAACCCTGTTGATCCAATGTTAGATCACATTCCCAGAAATCGACACAAAATTTCACTATGCTCCCTTTCCGAATACCCAACAAACAGGTCTCCACAGGGTCGTTTCAAGTTGTCAAGAATCGCATCAGATGGCTCAACTATGTGATCAGAAACCGCGACATGAATCTTCAGAATCTGAAGTATGCAGAGAGCCTCACTGATTTTCATATTAGAAGTATCATCGGCTTTGAACTTGTACACATTGCTACCGATCTCAATCCAGCTAAACCCTGGACTTGTTTTCAGCAGTCCGTCCTTCATGATCTTCCTCACCCTTGCCGCGTCATCCCATTTTCCCAGTCGAGCATACATGTTAGCAAGCTGGACATGGGTGGCCGAGCATCCCGGTTCTAATGAAAGTCTGTTCTTGGCAGCCTCTATTCCTATCCAAACGTTGCCATGAAGCCTGCAGCAAGAGAGCAGTGTTCCCCATACAACAGCATTAGGCTGCATCGGCATTTTACGTACCAAACCTCTTGCCTCGTCCAACAATCCAGCTCGGCCAAGAAGATCAACGAGGCATGAATAATGGTCTAACGCCGGCTCAATGCCACTCTCTTCCATGACATTGAAATAGTGTCGCCCTTGATCAACAAACCCAGCATGGCGACACGATGACAGGACATTAAGGAAAGTAATGGCATCAGGCGTTATATCATGTATCATCATCTCCTCAAAGAGCTCAGTTGCTTGGAGTGCGAGCCCATGGAGTGAATACCCTGCGATGAGCGAGTTTCATGAGACGACATCTTTGTTGTCCATGCTATTGAACACACACAACGAATCACGGACATCTCCACATTTGCAGTACATTGAGATGACAGCATTCGAAACTGTAACATCAGAGCTGAACCCTAGTTGGATTGTTTGGCAATGAATGATCCTTCCCATTCCAAGAGACCCACTTCCCATACAAGCACTCAAAAGAGCAGTCAATGTGTAATCATTCGGTTGAAACTCCGACAGCCTCATTTGGACATACAACTCCAAACACACATCCACCTGCCAATCCTGAGCAAACCCGGAAATCAGAGCACTCCAGGATACAACATTTCTTTCAGGCATTTCCTCGAACATCTTGCAGGCAAACCCCAACTCGCCAAATTTCCCATACAAACTGACCAGAGAACTCCCCACATACACATTCTGCAAAAACCCGCATCTGACGGACAAGCAATGAAGCTGAACCCCAAAGTGAATGTCTCTAGCAGCGCCACAAGCACCCAGTGAGCGTGAAACAACGAAAAGGCCAACGTCACCCAACCTCATCAGCCCTTCTCTGTGTAACCCAAGCAGCAGCGAAATCGGATCATCGGTCTCGAACACGGAGGATAAATCGAGCACCCGATCAAACAAATCGGGTGTAGCTTCCTCAAACTCCGAACCCAATGAGGCGAATTTGGCATCTGGTGTCGGGGATTGGGAGTTCAGGGGCTGCTCGAGATGTGTTTGTAGAAAGTCCTCAATGAGCCTGAGATGGGCGTGCCGAGTTTCGGTAGCTATTAAAGGAGCAGATTTGGGAGAGATCAGAGATAGAACTCTCAGTGCCTTGTTCACGCTTTTCTTCTTGCTGTGAGCTGGAGCTGATCCCAATCTATCGCGAATAATGGAAGCGGAGAAATAACCGGATCGAGGGAGAAACTGGAAGGAGGCAATGAGTTTGCAGGGAGAATGTGTTGTTCCTCTGAGATGGGATCGAAGAAGGGGGAGGAGAGGACCATGTTTAGCATACCTTACCTCCATGTAGTCCACCTCCTTCCATTTTTTGTTTATAGTAGTACTGTATTAATTAATAACTGCATTAATTAGTTTGTGTGGGAAAAATAAAAAGGATTTTATTATTCCAAGAGGACTAAATGCAACTTCCAATGAAATAAGCAATTTTACTAGGATCGCGTATAACATCAGAACCCGTAGTCTCACTAAAAGCACGACATGCATCATCAAAAGTGGGACCGGTAGCAATAATACCAGAAGGACGTAAAAGATTAGTTTGCAACTCAGCAGACTGCAAACGGGACGCCAAAAAAGCATAATGTAGGACATCTCCAGCATCATACACTCCGAGGCCACCAAAATGAAAAGGGAAGGTGGCAAGCTGCCACTGCCAATCTCCAAACCCAGGACCAGATGCAGTGACAATACGCTCTAAACTAGCACGGAGTGCCACATCAAAGGAGAGTTGGGCCGACCCAAAGACATGCGGGGAACAAGTACGCAAAACAAAGTAAAGCTTAGAAATACCCGTACAAGCCCGAAGCAGAAGCAGCTCACACTGTGGATCATCAATCCTTGCGACAGAATCCATAAGCTCTATGGTTTTAGCCACTCTCTTCGCCACAAGGTCACTACCGAAAACAGGGCACGCGCTAACAGGCCCACCCAGCACTTTGACACCGTGCGAAGGCCGAGCAATAGAAGGGGGGAAAACCCCAAGCATCCGACTCCTGGGGTCTTCTGTCGGCCAAAAAACCTCGGTCTTATCCACATTAAGATGAAGGCCAAAGCGGGGACCATCCTCCATAATCAGATCCAATACCTTCCCAACAACCAAAGTGTCCCCAATAACAGTGTCATCATCTAAGTACCAAGCCTGCAGACTCAAGTCAAAAGAATCTCTAGTCTTGCACACCAAAGGATGCAACACCAAGGCAAAAAGCAGAGGACCTAAATGATCTCCTTGTTGAACCCCCCGACAAGACCATAAGCTATGCTCCCCATAATATAGTCGGGCAGGACTAGAGTAGCAAAACTCCACCCATCGAGATAGAACAGGGCAGTGACGACGGACTTCCTGTAACATGGTCACACGATCAACCATGTTGAAAGCATTCTGAAAGTCGACCAACAACATGGAAAGACCCTCCTCACCACCACGAACCTCAACAAACCGATTCAAAGCATGCAGAATAGCCTCTCCTCCACCGGATACCCCGACCCCAAACTGAAGGCCTGCAAAATAACCAGACAAAGAAGTACCGACCAAACAAGCCCCAACCTTAGAGACAAGGCGTCTCCAAATGGTGCCAACAACAATGGGATGTACACCTCCACCTGTTTTAACAAGCGGTCTGAGCGGAGCACTAGCAATGTACTCACCCAGAGCCTGCGGACAACGACCCTCAAGGAAAAGATTAATCACCCGAGTAATAGAGGTGATCAAATCATCTGAAATAGCAACAACCGCTCCGCCCAAACAATCCAACAGATGCTGAGCACGGAACCCATCCCTCCCACATGACGTGCCACGAGGAAAACTCCGAATCATATCCAAAACAACGGTCGAAGAGGCAAGAAGAGGGTGGTGATCAACATGCAAATGTGGCAAGTTAGGAGACGGGGCAGTGGGGTGCTTCTCCCGCAAAGCCGCTAGAGTGGCATCGGAATAAGGAGCAATACCCGATGAAGAGAGCACCCAAACAGCGGCAGTAAAATGGCCATCACAAATCTTCCTTCGACACTGCCGGAGGTTAAGCTCGCTCAAATCAAGGTCCTCCTCCACACTGAAAGAAGGAGGAACCTCTGCTAGAGTCTCCTGTACAAGCTGCAAATTGCCACCATGCACACCCCAAGTACGGATAGCACTAGCAATACTCTCCTCTTGACGCTGCCGCTTGACAGCAGTCCTACACTCAAGATTACTTCGTGGGGAAAAGGTCTTAAGTATACAAAGAGGCATCACAAGCAAGCGAATCCAGCAGGATAGGTCACTCGGAGAGTCAGCCACACCATCTAAAGCCCCTTTTAAAACCCGAGAAAAACCTAGGCGACACTTAGGAGGGATGGATTTCACAGTGCGAAACCCCATAGAAAACAAACGGTCAAGCGAAGCTATAGACAAACCAACCGGCACATCACCAACATCAGCCAAGGGAACCGACGGAGACGGAGCTTGAGGTCTGGGAATATCATAAATAATAAAACGAACAAGACCATCACCACAGTCCGGAGGCGCCACAGAACAATCTTGATTATGCCGACAACGAGCACGAAAGGTATGAGTTTTAAGACAAACTCCACATAACCAAACCCCCATACGCTTGAAAGTTATCTCAGCATCAGAATAAATAGCTAAACTATTAGAGAGAGTTTGACGAGTAAGGACCTGAGCATCACCACTGCAATGTCGATCACGGAGGTGCTTGAGCATGGAGGTTTTAACAAGACCTCTACCACCACCATCAAGACACCCACAAAGACCCACAAAAAGACAATGGTACCGAACAAGGTCGGGCATCCCACACACGATGAAAATCTCCAACAAATCACTCAAAACTAAATAATAAAAATAATAATAAAACTTATAACTTCAACAATTAATCCACTGCAAACAAGATCAAATGGAGTTGACCACACCTCCGATCAGCCACACACCACATGCACCTTTAATGGCACTATATATACACTATATATATAGTATACTTTGTGTGTGTATATATACAGTGTATACTTTATATACAGTGTATATGTATACTATTTTTTTTATTATGTATATTTATATGTATAATATGTCTAGTGTTGGTATATATAAGAAAAATCGTAAAATATAAAAATATTATAAATCTATATATGTTACGCCTTTGAAAATTGCAAAATCTATATTCATACATATACTAAAACCGATGCATAGAGTCTTATTATTAAAACAACGATTTTATTATTTTTCATGATGGTTTATAAAATTTACTAGATGTTAATTTGGAATAGATTGCTGAACAGTGAGATTTGAGAATGACGGTGAAGTAGGGTTGTATTTTAAAATAAACTAACCCGTTCGGGTTGATCCGAACCAGACTTTAATCCAAAATTTCCAATGGTCGGTTGAATTTTGAATTAATCCGAACCAGACCTTAATCCGAACCGGGTAGTTCGGGTCAAAATTTTCAGGTCTTAATCCAAAATTTATTGAGTGTTCGGTTCGGATTTTCGGACCGGATTACGTTTTGACATGTCTTTTTAAAATGCATCACCATTTATACCACCCCAAGTTTACAATGGTCGATTGAATTTTGAAGATATTGTAATATTTCATATTTCGTATATTATTTACCCTATATACAAATAACGAAAGATGAATCTACTATGATGAAAAATTTGAATCTACTATGATTGAATTTTGAATCTACTATAATTTTGAAGATACTGTAATTTTTGAAGATACTGTAATATTTCATATTTCTTATATTATTTATAATTATAAGTATAATGTATCTACTATGATGAAAATTTTATTATTTTTAGTATTATTTTATGTAAACGCGTCATGGCGCAGGGATTACACTAGTTTTATTTATACTACAATTAATCGATTTGGATTTTTTGTATTATGTTTGAACGATTTGCAATTGTAAACTTATCGTTGTAAACTTATCGTTCGAAATTTGGGCATACTTTATCGGAATAGCTACTATTGCGTACATCAATCTCAATCATTTATTCTACTACTATAACTCATCTCTCTTTTTAAAAGAGGCTTCAATTATTTTAAGGGTATATTAATATTTTAGATTATATTTTATGTATTTTTAAATAATAGACTGAGTGATATATAACAAATAAAATAGGAATATTGATTTTATGTATTTTTTGTAATTACTTTAATTAGGTTTTTTTTGTTTTACAGTAGGCAAACATTGGGAGTCGTTGCTAAAAAAACAACCTAACTCCCAGATCATCTTGAAGGATAATTTTACAAAGATCTCTATGGTAGGGAATAGAGGGTAAATTACAAATTATACCTGATTTGGCTATATAGTCCGCAGTATGGTTTGCTTCTCTAAATATATGTCGGATCTCCACCGATAAGAATTCAGCTGTAAGCCTTTGGATTTCTTCAATCTGATGTAGAATTTCCCATCTGGGCGACTGTTCTCTGTTGGATGCTTTGACCAGAATCTGATTGTCACTTTCTAGAATAATCTTCTTTAGTCCCTTCTGTCTTGCTCTTTGAAGAACTAGAATCATGGCAGATGCTTCTGTTTGGATTGCTGATCCAACATTAGCTTCTTTGGAAAAAATATCAATAATATTACCTTCAGAATCACGAATGATTCCCCCAGTCTGGCTTTTGCCAGATTGGGTAAAAGAACCATCTACATTAATCTTGTAGATAGTCCTAGAGGTCTGGTCCATCTAGCTCTCACCCTTCTTATAGCGTTTTATTGTTGTTTTGTGTTGTGTTGTTCTTCCTTGGTCCAATCCATAATGCTCTGTTTTATCATCTGGACCAGAACAGAGGTGCCGGTCGAATCTTTAGACCTGAAAATTTTGGCATTCCTAACATTCCAAATAGACTACCATATAAAAGCTAGATCAATAAAGTTAGTGTTAGACGTATTGATTCTATACAGATTTTCACTCAGCGGGCCATGGAGATGAAGTTTGTGGAAATACAGACCTGATTTCTGCTCATATTGGGCTATGACTTCCCTTGTGTAGGTGCAGTTAGTGAATAGATGAGCGGCATCTTCATTTGCATGACCACAAAGAGAGCATTGGCTAGGGACTCCGTTAACATACCTATTAAGTCTGTCAGTCGTTGGAAGACCATCAATCTTGATCTTCCATATGAGGTTTTTGATGCGAGGGGGGACCTTAAGCTTCCAAATCCAGCTTTGTGAGTTATGATCTTGGGGTTGTGTAGCCAGAATTTTCTTCACCGACCTTGTAGTGAATTTACCTTCTGGATCGGGACTCTAAATCAGGTTGTCTTGAGCCTGCAACTGGTGGAATTTTAATTGAAGAATCTTGTCGATGACTCCTTGGGGGAAGGTCTGTCTTAATACATCTTCCTTCCATAGCTTCCTGTCGCTGATAAGAGATTCAACTGTCATGTTAGGATCATTTGAACCTATGTAGTCTCTAAGGCTGATCGATGGGATCCAGTTGTCTTCCCATACGTTTATAGTCGAACCATTACCAACAACCCAGAGGAGTTCTTCTTCAAATTTTTTCCTTAGGTTGAGAAGCCTTCCGAATTGCCATGAAGCATCTTTTTTGTTGAAGCTCCTTATGCTTTCTTGTTGGAGGTATTTTTCCTTTATGATTTGTACCCATATGCTATTTTCATTTTTGTATATTTTCCAATTCAAAGAAGTTTCATTTGAAGGGCGATGTTTAATTCCTCTGCTTTTTTAAGGCCTAGGCCTCCAAGCAATTTATTTTTGCAGATGGTTTCCCAGCTGATCAGAGGGATGTATTTATCTGCTGGTGATTTATTCCAAAAGAAGTTTCTATTAATTTGGTCCATTTGGTTAAGAACTTTTTTGGGCAGTAGGAAGTTTTACATTAAGTAGTTTGTTTTGGAGCTTAAATTTGATTGTATTAGAACAATTATGGCTGCTTGAGAAAGGGTGGATGCTTTCCATTTTGAGAGTTGTTTTTTCATGTTCTGGATTGCTTCATCAAAGACACTATTTTTTATTCTGCCATTGACAAGAGGGATTCCAAGGTATTTTCAATGGTTTTTGAGACTTGGATACCCATATGGGCTGCCAAATCCCTTGCCAAATTAGGATTAACATTCTTAGAGCATTGCAGTGAGCTCTTATTGTAGTTTATGGTTAAGCCTGATAAATTTGAAAAGTTATTTAATATGTTCTGAATTGTATTTAAGCTGGTATGGGCTGCTTTTGCAAATATGATTGTATCATCGGCAAAGGTTAAGAAAGGTATGGGAGTGCCATTTTTAGCTAGTTTAATGTCGATTAAGGCATCCTCAAGAAGTGCTTCCTTATGTAATTCCCTAGATAATCCTCCCATTACTAGAACGAATAGGTAGGGGGCTAGGGGATCACCCTGTCTGATTCCTCTATTAGGTTTAAATTGAGGACCGGGAGTGTTATTGACCAAGATAGAGAAGGAGGTAGTGGTTAAGCATTTCATAACCCAGCTAATCCAAGTTTCATGAAAACCAAATTTAAACAGCACTGCCTTAATATAGTTCCAGTTTAATTTATCATAAGCTTTTTCCTTATTTAGTTTAAGAGTCATGAGTCCTTTTTTTCCTTTTTGTTTATGGAATGTATGGAAAATCTCGTGAGCTATAAGGGTATTATCTTGAATTGATCTACCCTCCACAAATGCTCCTTGGAAAGGATTGATTAGCTTAGGAAGGATTGGCTTCAGGCGGTTTGCGATTATTTTTTAGATAACTTTATAGACAGTATTACAGAGACTAATATGCCTGTAGTGATTAATTAGACCTGGGCAAACGCGGGCTTGGGCCGGGCTTTGGTCGAAAATTTGTCCCGTTGATGCAGGCGCGGGCCAGGCTAAGCCCGCTTAACGGGTTGAAAATCTTGTCCGATCCCGTCCGCTATTGCGGTTACGGGCAGCCCTCGGGTACCCGCTTAATTTCCACCTTGTACTGCTATACTCATTAAAAAATTAAAAAAAAAATGCAACACTTGCTGCTGTAGGTTTGTAAGTAGACTCGATTTTATTCAGCTGAACCTTAGACTTGAAAGATGCTGCAAAATTCAACCTAATTAAAATACGAATCAAATCCAAGCAAATAAGTAAAAAAAGGATATGAGAAAGGGTAAATGCAATTACATCGTTTGAGAGTGACCCAAACAGAGCCGCTCTCCACGCTGCCTTCGAACATGGCCTTCAACTCATGCAACACTTGCTGTTGTACCCGCTTAATTTTTTTGAGGAACCAGTAGCCCACCCAAAAAATATACGGTAGGTTTGTAATTTTGTATAGATATTTTATTTTATTTTTTTTAAATTAATAATATAGATATAGATATATTTAATAATATATATTAAAAAAATAGCGGGTACTCGTTACGGGCCTAGCGGCCCGTAACGGGTAGATTGGCTTACCCAATCCCATACCTACTGCGGGCGCGGGTCGGGCTTAGCGGCCCGCGTGGGCTTTTCCCCCTACCCAAGCCTGTCCAATTTCGCGAGCGGACGGGACGGGCCGGGCAGGCCGGCCCGCGTTTGCCCAGGTCTATGATTAATAGAGGTGGGATTTTCAACTTTTGGTATTAAAGCTATAAAAGTTTGGTTTAATTCAGATAACATCTGACCCGAGTAGAAGAAAGCTTTAACTGCTTTACAACAGGATTGTCCTATGATATTCCAATAGTGTTTATAGAATTCAGGAGGATAGCCATCTGGTCCTGACGACTTGTCATCTGTCATGCTAAAGAGAGTATTTTTTATTTCTGTATTAGTAGGTTGAGAGATGAGTTTAACATTTTCCTCAGTTGTTACTTGGGGTTGAATGCTCCAAACATGATTAGCAGAAATATTGGTTTGATTAGATCCTATGAACCTTTCTGACATTTCTTCAGTAATGTGATCCGTGATCAAATCATGGTCTGTTAGAAGCACATTATGCTTTGGTTTGATTAGATCCTATGAACCTTTCTGACATCTCTTTGTCCTCGTTCCGACAAGATATGGCACGATCCAATCCGATTAATATTGAATCCGTACAACTCATTTTACTGAGACGTCGAAAAGCTGTCCAACGGCTGAATGAATCTAAAAACGAACGACCATCAAGCTTGCACCTTTGGACCTTCTCCCATGGTGGAGCCTTCTTCTTCCTTTTGAGGGTGACAACATTCTCATGAGCTCGAATCATAGGTCCATCCCCAAGTATAGGTGTGTCCGAAGGTGTCTTGGATGGTCCCACATCAAAGCCATTTCGAACCTAAAGGGACACTACAAGAAATTATGTGTCGATAATTCGACACTTTTATGTGTCGGAAATATTCTCGACGTCAAGGGGTGTCGAGAATGGCTTAATAAGAAAGAGATCGAGCTGAGACGCGCTTTTGTATATCAATGTTAATGTTAGGGTTTCTTCTTGAACCCAGCCGCCCCTTCCCTTCCCCTCCCAATCTCGCATATCTTCACTGTCACCGGCTCACCGCCTACCTCATCGGTGACCCCGACCTCCTCCTAGATGTCGTGTCCGCCAGTTCCTGAGCAATTGACCTCAAACATCCCTACGAAATCGCGTTCGTGAATCGCTAGACACTTCTCATCCCTATATTTCGATCTCTCGCTCTCTTCTACTATTTTTGAGTTGCTGAACCCTATTGAGCTTCGAAGTTCTTCGCGAAATCGCTGATTTCTTCGCGAAATCGCTGATTACCTGTCTAGCAATCACCGCCCTTCTCGAAGCGGCTTGAAGCATATTCATCGGTTTCTCTCACATGTAAGGTTTTCACATCTTCGAAATGTCTTCAATTTTGCCTCTTCTTTCTCTTCGTTTCCTCTATGGTTGCAAAATGGTGATAATATCAAAAATCGATTCAATTTTTGTGACATTTCTGCTCAAATCACCTCCAATTCGCAGTTTATTTCATTTTGTTTGAGATGTGAATGTTAACTTTGTTACTCTTTCCTGTTTGTTTATTATACGCAGGAATTGAAGCATGCGAGAGTGTTTCAGCTTATGTGGCTTCAATTGTTCCGATTTACATCTGAGGTTTGTTTTTCTCTAACTCATATTTGTCTCCAGTATGAACATTTTGCAATGTTGGGGAGCAGAAATGGTAGAGAAATTGGTTTGTTGTAATTTCATACATTTTGAAACTATATACTCAATAAATGGTGCCAAAATCACTATCCTATACTATTTATTTTGATACTAAAATATATGACCATGGGTGAAACTTTAGTTAAAAGGATGAAAGAATATAGCTCAAGGAATGGTGGCAAATATGTGTCTGTTCATCTTTGATTTGAGGAGGTTAGACATCATTCCCATGTTTCGTTACTAGAGAAAAATGATAAAGAATTCGATCTCCATATGAGATTTCTGGATGCAAAGCTAGTTACTTTTGGACATTATTTTCAATTATCTTTACTTAATTTTTCATAGTCTGTAGGCTTAGGCATACCCGTGTATGTCAAGGCTGAGCAGACACTTCAATGGGGGGCTCTTAGATGGTGAAATGGCGAATGCAGAACAAAGCAAACCTCGGAGAGCATGGACCGAGGTTGACGAAGCTGCAAAGCGGGTAATGCTGTCTATAAATATTTTTCTAAAAGACCGCAACTCTTCAGCTGGTCCAGCACTAAAGCCTAAATTTTGTTTCTGGTCTTGCTATTACGTGGAATGTCCACTTTGCTTTGCTGATATTTCCCATCTAAGATTGCAAAGAAAAGATATTTCTATGAGTTTTTAACCTTGAGAAAACCAAAACCATGTTTTAACCGATGATTAGGACTTTCCATCTGTTGTACTAGTCTACGCATAAAGCCCATTTATTGGCTTAGTTGCTACCAGTTTTTCTAGCTGATGTTGGTGAATATACCTCTTTAGTCCTTTCTAATTCATACTTGTCCATTTCTTTAGGTTTCTGTCAACATAAAATAAAAGCTTTCTGCTGCTACAGAGGAGGTATACATGCTAAATGTGATTCTACTGTGTTATTGTTTTCTGGAAATTCACTTTTACCTACTATTTCAACTCTTTGTTAGGTCAAAGAATCAAAGAGACTTTTGGGATTGGCAAGCAAGAGTCTTCATCATCCTCATATAGTTCAGCTGATTCAAAAGCCGACACAAAATCTTCAGATAGTGACACTGACACAAAAGCTGAAACCAATGCAACATCTAGTGAAGGAAGCCAGCAATTTGTTCCTAGTGATGAAACAATATTTGGTAAATTAAAATCTGAGTTTTCTGCTGCCACTCCCAAAGTTTCTTCCGCATTTCATAAAATAAGGGAAACAAAGGTTGTGGACTATGCCAAGATGGTTGACATTTTCAAGGATGAACTAACTGGAAAGCCAAAACGAAGGAAACCAGTCCATCATCGACCATAGAAACAAGTGATAGAACTGAAGTTGTCTTGTACCCTCTAAACAATCCAGATGGAGTAAGATGTGGGAAGAGTTTAAAAATAAAGTGATAATGTTCCGAATTTTCTATCATACCAGTCCATCATCGACCAGAGAAACAAGTAGTATCACTTTACATACTTGGTGAAACTAACTCAATAACCTGTTTCTAAATTTATATTTATCAGTTGTCAGAGGATATTCAAGAAAGATGGGATACTAGTGATAGTCCAGTGGTTCACAAAATTCAAGAGTAAGTGATTATTTTATCTGTTTTCTTATTTTAACTTTCTGAATGCACTTATATTTGTCAAACAATTGAGATTTGCATTTATTTTCATTCTATGCCTATTGTGACAGTTTGAATGATAAAGTATTTGGTGAAAGCGCTACTGCATTGTCATTCAAAGAAATACGTAGACGTGATCCGTGAGCTTTCTTACTATAAATGTTCCCTGCTCAATTGATTTTTTTTTGTCTAATCACATTTTTAATTACTTACTTTCTTATGTGCTAGTTCCTTTTCATTGCCTGACTTTGTGGCTGAAGTTCAAGAAGTCATCAAGCCTATTTTGAAAGTACATTTTAAAGTAAATCCTTAACTTTTGTCTCATCTGTCTGCCCTGCTACTTCTTTGTTCTAAAATGAACATCCATGATGAATCTTCCTTGTTATTTTTTTTACTAGGAGGATGATAAAAAAACTTAAAGAGGTATTGCAGCCATGAAGTTATTGAATGTTGTCTAGCAGAACATAAAGCCTACGAAAACAAGGTTTGCTAATATTGTATCCTCCATTCACACCATTGTTCTCCTACTCCCGTAAACATGATAGTTGTTACATATAAGTCTATTTGTCAATAATTTATTTTTAACAAGATATATTGTGTGAATAACTTCTAAGCTCTAATAATGAAATAAACTGCGACTCTGAGTAGAAAATGGTGTTGGACTGTCAGAGTAAGTTGAGTCTGAAATCTGGTTCATCTTTAGGAATTAGTTAGTCTGAAAAAATTAAGTGAAAAAAAACTTGCACCATTCGCATGTGATAAAGAACTTGCACCATTTGAGGTTTAAGTGAAAAGAGAGAAATTGAAAAAAAGGATATGCCCACTGATTTAGCCATTGATTCCACTGATTTGTTTGTTAGCAGGTTCTCAACCATTGAGGATTTATGTGAGATTCCTTCTAGTTATGGGAACATGACCGAGTTATTGAAGTTGTAAGCACTCAACACTGATGTTTATCTAATTTGAAAAGATTTCATGGTGACATTTTGTGCAAGATGCAAATTCATCTCTTTGTTTAGATTTGATGTATGGTGTTTAGATTTTGCTCTCTCAATGGGATTTTATTACAGCGCTGACCATCCTCTAAATTTGATGTATGGTGGTGTTAAGATTCCATATGGTAACATGAATTTGGCGCATAACATCATGAATATACTATCCTGTGATGTTTATCTAGGACATTTGCTTTTACTTTCCTTCTGTGACTGAAAAGCATGAAATTGTCAATATAGGATAATTTATCTACCTTGTTTATAAGCTTATCTCAGATCTTGCGCTATGTGCCAGTATTGAACATTCATTAATCTAGTGCTTTTGTAATTCCAAGTTGTGTGTTCTTATTGGCCTTGCCACTCATGTCTGGAATGTTTTTTCGGCCTTTTCTTCTGCTTCAATTAAACTTCGCGCTTCAAGAGTAAAAAAATTCCTTACATCAAGAGCAAATGATAACACAAATGGCAGTTCATCACAGTATCATTTCGGTATAGTGCTAAAAGAAACAATGCTGAATCTCGGTCCTACATTTATTAAAGGTTAGAAACTTGCTTGAATGCTTTGTGTTTTACGAACTGATTTAAGCTAATGGGTGAAGTTCTACTTCTAGATTGGCTTTCTGCTTTCAGTCCTTGATGTGATTAATCCATGTAAATGGATGTGAATTCTAATCATGGCACTTAAATCTTTATATTATTTGCAGTGCCTTTATTATTTTCACTCTGCTGTTTAGTGGCATTCTTGTTGCTGGATGAAATTAGTTATAGTATATATGAAGAATTGAAGATAGTTGTCTTAACGGCTTATATAACTATTCTTGCTGCTCACCTTACAGAGCTGACAAAGCCTTTCTGGCTTCTTTAGGATTCCATGCTGATGTGAAAGCTTTACAGAAGCTCCCATCAGCAAGGCATATGGTAAAATTTTAGACATTCTAGCTTTAATGCTTAGCTTGCAATTTTCCTTTCATGGTAGTAGGACACTTTTTTTTTTCTTTCCCTCCACTAGGAAGATAAAAGCAGGTCTATTTAAGTTATAACAACATCCAGACATGTTATTCTGAGAAGAAATTAGGATTGTTTATTTTTTATTGGATAATCACATTTGTCTTGTTTTAAAAGAAACTAATACTCTTCAGTTATCATGTTCTTTTCTCCCTTCCACGCCTATTTTTAGACTATTTTCAAAGGTGTTAGTTGTGTTGGCTCTGCTACTCAAGAAAATGGTTGTATTAACAAAGATAAGTTATTTATCCAATTTTAACACAACTAAATATGATTATAAGTGCGCAACGGCAATATAGTTTTTTTGTCTTGCTGTGTGAAGGTGTACTATCTTTAGCAGTGGTAGACATTTGTGTTTAATCAGCGGGGATGATTTGATAATGTTTGTGTACATCATGTTCTCTGCTTGATAATCCTTAATTTTGTTGTCATTATCTAATTTGCGTGAGATGTGACATGCTAGCGCTTGCACTCGTTTGCAGGTATTGCTCTTGTGTATTCCTTGGCAGAGATCGAGAGCTTGGAACCAAAAACAGAAGCACGAGAACCTCAGTGAAAAGATGGTTTCAACCTCTATTGAGGTACATTTCGTCTATTAGAGACTAAGAGATGCTTATTATAAAGAATCTTTTTTAGTTTATCAGGGTGAGGAATTTCAGCTGTAGCAATTCGTCTCTGGGGCTTAATATATAGAAGGAATAAGCAATAACACTCGATTAGAATAGTAAGTTATTGAAGGATTGAAATATCAAAAAATTATGTTAGATTTCTCTTCTTTCAGTAAAATCTACTACTTGTTTAATCAGGACTTGTAAGTTGTGAGGTGAATGCAAGGTGCAGATCTGGTGAGAGTTTAGTTATCCCTTTCTTAAGTTGAACTGGTACGGGAATCGCCCCACAATAGGATCTTGTTCTTCTGAAGGGATTTTGCCTCCTAGCCTCCGATTAGAGTTTGATCAGTATGTACTGTGTGTGAAAGGTGGGGTGAAAATGTAAAAATTGTGCCAGAGTTTGATCGTAGTTTGATCGGTATGTACTATTATTGAAGGATTGAAATATCAAGTTGAAGGATTGAAATATCAAAAAAATTTGTTCTCATTATCTACTTCAAAACTTGTAATGTCTTGGAGTTAGCCGGAGACTAAAACTTGTAATTGACTCATGTAAGATCTTGTTTTGATTGATTCATTTGATTAATGCTTTATTGAATTTGTGTTGATGTGTTTTTTTTTTGTTAATTAAAGGATTTGAATTAGTGTGTAAAGAAAGGGGATGAAAGAAGAAAAATAGGCTTTATTTTGTTTTGAAAAATAATATGCCAATTTCGACGCTTTAGGGTGTCGAAATTGGCATGTCATTTCCGACGCTTTATGACGTCGAAATTGGCATGCCATTTCCGACGCCCTAGGACGTCGAGATTTTTTGCGACGTTCAAAAGCGTCAAAATTTTCACTTGTCATTCGTGACGCTAAAATTACCGACGCTTTAAAAAAGCGTCGAAAGTAAAATTTCTGACGCTTTAAAGCGTCAAGAATGGCCTGTTTGAGCGTCGCAAAGTATCCCTTTTTCCAGTAGTGGGAGAGCCTTTTCTTTTCGGTTGAGAACCTAGTTGGAGAGAGATTGGAGCGTGATCCGAGCTAGAGAATTGGTGATGTTTGGTACAGAGATTAGGGAACCAACTTAAGACTTGTTGGTGAGCTAGAATTCTATCTAAGCGCTCATAGGTGTTGTTAATCAGCTTTTTGCTCTTCCTCCATGTAAAGGGTGAACCTGAGAAGGGGAGGGTTTGTAATCCAAGCTCTTCTTTAATATTTCTGATTCTTCTAAATCTATTAATGTTAGGAGTGATGCCTCCAACCTTGTATGTGTTTGCCTCTATATCATTAAGGTCACCAATAATCAGAACTAGAAGCATGTATTTATAGATTAGTTGATACATTTCATGCCAGAATTCATCTTTTTCACCTTCAGCCGAAGGGGCATAGACAAAGAGTAAAAGCAAGTCATGTTTTTCAACGGTTACCTTGATCAGAATGGCTATGTGATGTAGTTCAAGGAGATATTGTTTACCTATATAGTTACTGCATGCAGGAAAACTAGCTTTGGATAAAAGTTTTTGTTTGAAGGTTTGAGTGGCAGGGTTGGGGCAGTTCCAACTCATATAAAAGACAAGTTGCATTACTTACATTTTAGAATAATAAACACATCTCTCACAAAAAAAAAGAATAATAAACACCTTTTTACTTTTCCCATACAAAATAAATGTTATAGTTAATTAATGATAGACTAAAAATAGAAGGGATGTAGACCACCAAAAAGGTATACTAAACATTTTCCGGGAGGAGATTGTTGATGTTCATTGCCCAAGTAGAAAAAGGCCATTGGGATTCAGCAAGTATTTATTCACCAAGTAGCAACTCAATATTTATTTTCGATATATAGTTTTGACGAATCTATAATAGAAAAGATGAATGTCATTTTCTAAAAATATTATTTATGCAATGATAATTCAAATATGTCAAATTATAGTCATATCGAATAACTCTTGCATATCTTTACAATATTACAACTTTTATTTTTAGTTAAAAATCATAATTATATAATATATAGATTCATAATTGTATTGTTTATAGATTTATATAAATATTAATTAATTAATTATAAATAAATAATCACATTTGGCCTTCCAAAAGAAGAAGCCAAATTTGGCCTTTTCATTTGGAAATAGGCCAAAAAAAAATCAAATTGAGTTTTAGCCAATGGTGGGAGAAAAATTAGGCCAAAATCTATTTTTTACCTTACGGTGGGAGATGGGCTAAAAGATAACAGATGTAATTTTATGATACTATGTTAATATATTTTCGTGTACGTAACTGAAAACACACACTAGTTATATACTACCTCCGTCTCAAAACATAGGTCATTTGACTTTTTAACATGTTTTTCAAATAGTTAAAAACTATATAAAAATATTAATTTCTTAAAATAATTGTATACTTATTAATAATAAGTATAATAATAAAAATGTTAATATTTTATATAATTTTTTTAACTCTTTAAACACATATAGAAAAGTCAAACGTCCTATATTTTGAGATGATAGGAGTATAAAATAGATAGATTATCAATTGGTGAAATCTAGAAATCTAGAAATTGTATGCCGCATGGATCCTCTGGTGCACTTCGATAGTCCATTTGGTAGTTCATAAAATTATTTCGTGTATAGATAAATATTGAAAAAATATTAATAAGTTCTAATTTTATTATGAAAATTCATGTTTTAAAAATATAAATAATTAAAATATTGATTATTTTAGGAACTAATTTTTATTGTTTTTTAAAATATAAATTTTCATAATAAAACTTTATAAACATAGATAAAGAATCTAAAAATATTTTTTAATTTTTTTTTAATTTTAATTTATATCCAAAATAATTTTATAGACAAGTGAAAGGATTACAAGCTAGAGCAGAGGATCCTCCTCTTGCGGCATGGACATACAATTACTAATCTAAAAAAGGAAAGATTCTTTTATAAAAAAAATTTATAGTTTCAATAAATCAAACCTACAAACTAGTATAACAAGCAAGTAAGAGGTCGATCCCACAGAGAAACAAGTATTTCTTAGCAATGTGTATTTACCAATTAGTAGAAAGGGGGGTTTTGGTTGATTGAGATTGAAAAGAAAAGAAAATAAAATAAAAACAAATTGATGCAAAACAATTTAGAGAAAATCGATCTACCTACAACTATCCACTTTATTTGGTTGAATTGATATTGTAACTTTCTCTTGTCCTTTTAGTCTTCCTATGAGTGCCCTTGTCCCGACCTAATATAGTTACTAGTCCAATCAGTCCTAGAAACCCTTATCAATCGAACAGTCCCTAAAGAAGGATTTAACCCAATTGATAGCTTTAAGTTCAGAGATTAGCCAAGGTATTTGCAGTCCCTAAAGAGGGATTTAACAACACATCCAACTTCCTACCCATCCAATTAGTTCAATCAGCCCTAAAGGGATAAGTTTGTCACTTGGGTTAAGGTTCGCAATCAGGAATCTACAAAACCCTAGCAATTGAATTGATCTAACTAGTTGGCCAGACAAGATAGAACAAAACAATAAACAATCAAGCACAAAGAAGTTGAAGCATTCAATATAGGAAATAAGGAACAAGATTCAGAAACTCACAATCAATCCAAATAAAGCTTCAAATTGCAAGTAGAACGAAGAGAGTTTAGTCGCCCATGGCGAACATCGCTCTCTCTCTAATTGTCTGATGAAAAGTAAGAATAGAAGTTTTTTAAAATAACATAAAACTTGGCCTTTTAAAACATCAAAGTCGGCCATAAAAGAAATCAAAAGGTTCTAGGGTTTTCATTTAATAAAACGCAGCGTATAATTGCTGTCGGCAGATGCGGCGGCCGCTGCATGGATGCGGCGGCCGCTGCATGGATGCGGCGGCCGCATCATCAACAATTTTCTCCAACTCCTCTGCGACGGTACTGGCGGCGGCCGCTGCACACCATGCGGCGGCCGCTGCATTGGTCTTTCACGGAAAATCCGTCTTGAATCAGCTCTTGACGTCAACATGAAAGTTGTAGCTCTCTGAAAGATCTTTCCAACGCATGGTCATAATAGTCGATCGGACAACCGAGGCCTCCAGAAAGTGCAAAACAAGTTCAGCATGTCTGGCGACAACTTCTGCAGACTTGTTCTTCGTTTAGGTTCGCTTCTTCTTCTCAGGACCTCTTGAGATCTTCATGTAAGCTTCTTCGATCAACTAGACATTCTCATCCAATGCGTTATCAACCCATTTATCCTTCTCGGATCCACATTTACCTGAAATAATCAATAAAAACGTGTAGATTCCGACTCCACCAACATAGAAAGCAAATATGCAAATTCTACTTCAATCATGCATGATATGCATCTTAACTAAGCTAAATGCAACCTATTATGCCTACCTAAATGCATGCTATCAAACTCCCCCACACTTAAGCTTTTGCTTGTACTCAAGCAATGAAAAACAAATATAGAATTAATCATCCCACAAATAAGATCTTCATGCTATTGTTTTAGAAAAGCAACATCAAGCAATATGAGCCATGAATAAAAGAACAAATATCCTAGCAAGTATATGAGCAATCCAATAGTCAAGGAAAATTTAATCCAACCTCACGGGGATAATGTGTTTTACTCAAGCTCTTATGTGTTTAGGCTTTAAAGTCCAACTCTCAACTCAATCCAAAATGCTCTATACACCGTGAAAGTTATCACTTGCAAACAACATCATGAGGACTTTTATAAGGTTGTAATGGGGCTTTGGTAGGAACATAAGGCACGAGAAATATTTAGGCTTGTGGTGCTAAAAATCCGGGAAAAAGGAACAACAACCAACCAGAACAACACCAAAACTTCCATACTTTGTAAACCATTCCAATAACATGCATACACTCCATTACATAAAAATAAACTCTTCGATTTCAATAGCCATACAACTCATGCATTTTTTTTCATTATGATGACTTCTTTTCTTTTATGCTTACTTTTGCCCCTAGGTGAATTTTATCCTCTCTAGGTCCAAGCTTACTAGACTTTTACTCCTAAGTGAATTTTATCCTCCTTAGGCCCCTAGTAATAAGTCATCTCTATTATGCAAGAAGGGTTACCTTATTTTGGCTATGCCTCTCGCAATGCACAACCATACATACATCATCTCCACTCAAAGCAACTCCAACATAAAGATTTTTCACCATTTCTCCTCCTAATTCCCGGATAGGGTCAGGCTAATCATTAGCTATGATATATTTTTGTGGAGCTATATAAAAAAAAAGGCTTTAAGGCTCAGATGGGCTTCAAGCAAAGGATAATGCAAAGGGTAGATAAGGTATAATATGGCTAAAGAAAACATGCCTCAATCATTTGAAATTCACAAGTAACAAACATGTGCAATACGGTCATGAAAAACAAGCATATGGAGAGTATAATCACACAATAAAAGCAAAAGAGAATAATATGTAAAGTCTCTATAAGGCCAAAACAAACTCACAAAGGTTATGTTTTTTTAGATTTCAATTAAACCTCAACTATGAATCATACTTGCTCAATTATATTCTCAAATCATGCTCCAAAATCATTTTCAAGCAATTCAATCAAATAATGGGATTTATGCAATGAGATCATAAAAATAAATTAGAGGACAAACTAAACCAAGATGAGTGTCTTTAATAACACATAAATGCAATGCATGATATTTTTATGATTTTTTTTTAATGTGATATATGTGTAAAAATAAATATGAAAACATAAATAAACATGATAACATACATAAACATGATATGCAAACTTTATCTATATGCAATGCAATCCCTCCCCCACACTTAAACCTTTCATTGTCCTCAATGAAACATAAAAGACAACAAAAACATAAAAACATAGAGAAAGAGATGAATGAAATACTCACAATGTGGTGGATGGGTCTCTATAGGTCGGATATGAGGATTTCGATCATGGCCTTTCTTGAAAGCTTAGTCTATCCCAAACCAAAAACAACTATCTAATGCCTAATGGGAAACCTAATTTATTGAAAAGAAAACTAGCTAACTAGGAATTGAAATAACTAAATTAGAAAACTTACCTCGGGTTGCCTCCCGAGAAGCGCCTTTCTTTAATGTCATTGACCTGACTTATTTTCAATCTCAAGATCTTATCTATCAGACATCATCAAGGCCCTCAGTAGCCTATCATATTCTTGTGCACACATCTTACAAAGCACATCATAGCACAATAAATTGAAAGTATAAAATATAAAATTCAAAAACCCTTTCAATCTTTCAAAGAGTCTAGCATGACTCTCTGCAGAAGGAATATGATACGACCAGCACAGTTTCGCTGGTGGCTTTTCAAAATAGCAATCAAAAGGATCAACATAGTCATCATTACCTTCAAAATTGCAAAAGTTTACATTTGTTACCTCTTGAGTCTCAGCTGATGGCTCTAGATCTGGTTCATGAATGGGCGAGCTCAGAATGGATGTTGTAGATGGAGTAGGACACACATCACATGTAACCTAATGCGTCGACTCATGAGATTCCAAGTCAGTAAGCACTAGACCCTTTTCTCCATCGTTGAAGACACTATCGTTGTCTGCAACCAATTCCTCCTCTTCTTCTTCTTCGACGCTCCTTTCTTTCTCACCTTTTGCAGTTAGAATTTGAATGAGTTGGCTCATCTGATCCTCCAAGTTTTTACAGCGGCTCATTTCTTCCTCCAATTTTCCGATTCGGCTCATTTTTCCTTCTTCCAACTGCTGCAACACTTGTGTGAGAGTTCGGATTGATACTTCCCGCTCAACATGTCGACTCATGTTGTAGAAAAAATCCCAAATCTCAAAGAGTCCCATATCCAATAGGCCTCCATTACTCATGGACTCAGCAAGACTCCGTGTTTCAACATTCATCCCATCAAATATGCAAAAACACATCTCCCGCACACCATATTGATAACCCCATGAACCAAGGTCGTTAACATACTCATGCAATCTACTGAAATATTGGTGAAAATTATCACCTTCAAACTGCGCTAATCTCAACATCTTGAAAGGTTAGTAGCAAGGGTTTCGTGAACCGTAAGATAGGCTCACAACGGGTTAGATGTATGCACAAAAATCAATAAATACACAAAACAAATAAATAAACTTGATTCCCCGGCAACGGCGCCAATTTGATTGACGGTTTTTAATCGCATAAACCGTATCAAAATAAAACTCAAACCTACAAACTAGTATAGCAAGCAAGTAAGAGGTCGATCCCACAGAGAAACAAGTATTTCTTAGCAATGTGTATTTACCAATTAGTAGAAAGGGGGGTTTTGGTTGATTGAGATTGAAAAGAAAAGAAAATAAAATAAAAACAAATTGATGCAAAACAATTTAGAGAAAATCGATCTACGTACAACTATCCACTTTATTTGGTTGAATTGATATTGTAACTTTCTCTTGTCCTTTTAGTCTTCCTATGAGTGCCCTTGTCCCGACCTAATATAGTTACTAGTCCAATCAGTCCTAGAAACCCTTATCAATCGAACAGTCCCTAAAGAAGGATTTAACCCAATTGATAGCTTTAAGTTCAGAGATTAGCCAAGGTATTTGCAGTCCCTAAAGAGGGATTTAACAACACATCCAACTTCCTACCCATCCAATTAGTTCAATCAGCCCTAAAGGGATAAGTTTGTCACTTGGGTTAAGGTTCGCAATCAGGAATCTACAAAACCCTAGCAATTGAATTGATCTAACTAGTTGGCCAGACAAGATAGAACAAAACAATAAACAATCAAGCACAAAGAAGTTGAAGCATTCAATATAGGAAATAAGGAACAAGATTCAGAAACTCACAATCAATCCAAATAAAGCTTCAAATTGCAAGTAGAACGAAGAGAGTTTAGTCGCCCATGGCGAACATCGCTCTCTCTCTAATTGTCTGATGAAAAGTAAGAATAGAAGTTTTTTAAAATAACATAAAACTTGGCCTTTTAAAACATCAAAGTCGGCCATAAAAGAAATCAAAAGGTTCTAGGGTTTTCATTTAATAAAACGCAGCGTATAATTGCTGTCGGCAGATGCGGCGGCCGCTGCATGGATGCGGCGGCCGCAGCATCAACAATTTTCTCCAACTCCTCTGCGACGGTACTGGCGGCGGCCGTTGCACACCATGCGGCGGCCGCTGCATTGGTCTTTCACGGAAAATCCGTCTTGAATCAGCTCTTGACGTCAACATGAAAGTTGTAGCTCTCTGAAAGATCTTTCCAACGCATGGTCATAATAGTCGATCGGACAACCGAGGCTTCCAGAAAGTGCAAAACAAGTTCAGCATGTCTGGCGACAACTTCTGCAGACTTGTTCTTCGTTTAGGTTCGCTTCTTCTTCTCAGGACCTCTTGAGATCTTCATGTAAGCTTCTTCGATCAACTAGACATTCTCATCCAATGCGTTATCAACCCATTTATCCTTCTCGGATCCACATTTACCTGAAATAATCAATAAAAACGTGTAGATTCCGACTCCACCAACATAGAAAGCAAATATGCAAATTTTACTTCAATCATGCATGATATGCATCTTAACTAAGCTAAATGCAACCTATTATGCCTACCTAAATGCATGCTATCAAGGGCATACCTGCCCTATTGGGTTTTCAAGGCCACAATGAGAATACTTACGAGGCCTTCTCACCATGGATATCATATCTAAAATTACAACAACTCACCTGCCCCACAATTTTTTCTCTGACAGACTATTCTTGGGATCTAGCAAAGATGGCTGGTTCTCCACGTCATCAGCGACAAAGCTAATCCCAAATCACGGGGGTGACCAGAATTTTGGTTGCAGCTGAATCTGGAAACTAGACATCCCATATAAGTTAAGGCATTTCCTGTGGAAGATTGCCCGCGATGGTCTCCCAACCACTGATAGACTGCAACGGTCTCATGTCTCGGTGCCCTTCGGTTGCATCTTCTGTGGATGCACTCTCGAATCTACAAGTCATATTCTAGTATAACGCCTCACAATGATGTCTCTAACAAAAACTCTCCAGATCAGCCACCCCTCAAATGATGATATCGATTTAGACACCAAACCAAATCAATTGCTAAATAACATTTACACCAAATTAGGCATCAAGGCCTTCATTAAACTGCCTTTTGCTTGGTGGGGTATTTGGTATTTTTGAAACCAAACAGTTTTCCAACACATAAACGACGCCTCTGTCCAAGCTATAACCATTTTCTACAACTTAACTTACCAAACATGGAATGGCAGAGTTGATGACTCTGAGATGATCGCTACAAATCAACCTTGGACTAGAACTTGGGGAACCGCTGCAGGCTCTAACCCAACTACAATGTCCGCTTCCAGATCTGAGAAATGGAAAAAACCACCAACGGGATATTACAAACTGAACTTTGATGGCTTTTACTGTCGTTGGGGGTCGGAACCTTTCAGCTTCGTGATTCGGGATCATATGGGAAATATTATGTCCCTAGAGGGGGCCCTTGTAATAATAGCTCCGCTGTTTTCGCTGAGGCCATGGGCCTTCAGATAGGGGTCTCCAAGGCAAAATCGATGGGAATAAATAACCTTCTAATCGAAGGAGATTGCTTGGTCGTCATAAAGGCTTTGCTGGGGGACTGGAATTGCCCTTGAAATATCGAGTTGCTGATGGCTGATACGACTGTAGATTTATATACATTCTCGCATGTTGCTATTCGTCATATTTTCAGGGATTCTAATGTTATGGCTGAAAGGATTGCACGTCTAGCCTACACTGTCCCTGCCAATGATAGCTTCACCGATGATCTAGAAATTTGTGTTCTTGTCCGCTCGGACGCGCTAGGAAAGAAGTCGGGTCGTCGGCGTGTTTCCAAATCCTTATGATACGGGGTTAGGCATAGGAGGGCTCAATCTTCGACAATCAAGACTCAAAGAGAAGAACGGAAGCAAAGACTCAAGAACACCAAACACTTGCTCGATATCGGCAAGAAAAGGAAAAACGCAGCAACTCGAAAATATATAAACTGGACTCGATTTCGACTCTAACCAAAGGAACAAGACTCGATGCAAACAAGAACAATAAAGACACGAAATTGAAAGAACAAGACCGATAGAAGGGTGATTCGAACTAAGATAGAACGAGATAAAGACCCCAAGCCTCATAGGAGGGTAGGAACCAAATATCAACGACTATAAAGCCCGCCTGTACAACCTTACACAACCAAGCGGACAACTTGGAGGCACAAGGAGGGGACTTGTGATTACCAGGATCACCAAGCTCTCGCGAGGTTGATGAACTCAAAGCAAACGAAGCAAGATCAATAACCAATTGTGCAATCGATGAGCAACGCTTCAAATCGATTGACTTTCTCACACTTGTGTTTCACACAAAGACTGAGTTTTTCATAAAATTGTACGTGTCTGTTCAACAATGGAGGTCGGCCTTCTTATAACCCTAAAAGGTTGATTTCTAATAAAAATAATAAATAAAAGGAATTAATTAAAATAACCCTAAAATAATTAAAATAACATAATTAATCAAGGTCTCTAAAATAACAATATAAGAAAGCCCAAATTCGGCACATGTGAAACCCCCAGCGTCCAAGAGCATGGTGCTGCACGCCCGCGCGACTGATCCGCACGCCCGCGCACCTACCCCCGCGCCCGCGCACTTGGACATCACGCCCGTAAAAAAAAGTGACAGCTTGCAAATATGATGATTTTCGGCCAAGCTCTAGGTCGAATCTTGAAAAAACTTCATCAGCAAAGTTGTAGATCTCTTCGTCCTCGTTCCAAAAAAGTATGTCACGCCTCAATCCGATAAATATAGACTCCGAACGACCCATTTTACTGAGACGTCAAAAAGCTGTCAAATGTTCTGAACGAACCCAAAACATCATAACCAAGCTTGCACCTTTGGACTTTCTCCCATGGTGAAGCCTTCTTCTTCCTCTTGAGGATGACATCATTCTCACGAGCTTGAATCATAGGTGCGTTCGGAGGTGTCTTGGATGGTCTCGCATCACCTTAGCTGCTTCCAAAAAAAAAAGGCCACAATGAGAATATTTACTGGTCTATGGTTTTTTTTATCAGGTAATAATTCGATGACCAGACAGACTTGACTCATCGAGAGACCGACAGAGTCGGCAGGCGGCGAACCATCATGCATACAATCATAATAATAAACAGGTGCAACACAAAGACGGCAAACAAACAGTCACTAGAAGTACAGACGAGCCTAATCCATAAGAGCTAAGGACAACGAAGACAGAACGGAGCCAAGCACCATCAAGAGATAACACCGCTGGCCAGCGGTACATCAGGAGTCCCTCCTGTGGGCGATGAAAACGAATCTCCAAGGAAATTTCCAGAATATGGAGTCGCCATGATACACACAGCCACGACCCCAGCCAGACCCGACAGCGGACGCACGAGCCCCAACTCAGATCAGAACCGTCAAGAACAACCAGAACAACTGCCGTGAACCAACCTCGTAGAGAACGCACCTGCAAGCCCTTTCGGGAATTTGACAAGACCCTTTCGAGATTTGGACAACCCTTTCGGGTGGGTTTACACTTATGTCTCTCCTTGACCTTGGCGTGCAAGGCAAAGGAAACCCTTGCACGCCAAGACAGCCACTCTGAATGGGAAGGGATTTCTCACAGATAACCGTGGCTTGCAGGACAAGGAAACCGGAGCAGGGACGGCGGCGACCGGTAAAGACGACAATCAGAGCCAGACCGAACACATAAGAGACGAGGAGGGGTTAGCCGGAGATGGAGGGAGGAGCAACTCCACTCCGGGGGAGTCGAAAAACCAAATCTGCGAAAAGGGGAGATGGCCAGCAAACGGAGAATCGGAAAAGGGATCCAGGGTACGAACTGGCGGCGCGAGGAGTTATTGGAGGATGAGTGATAGGGGGAGGTTGGACAGTAACTGCGTAGGCGAAAAGGGGGGCGACGGAGAAGCCGAGGTCACCGGCGGAGGAATCCGGCAAGGTAGATGACCGGAAAAAACATCGACACCCCGCCAACGAACACAAGGGAAGGTGAATCAGAGGAGATTGATCCCAGAACAGAGGTTGGAGAAGATGATTTGCCCAAATCCGGATTGAGATACAAGAAGGAGCCCCAAAATCTGGATTCTCAAAACTGACTCTTAACCCCTGTACTGGTCTATGGGTTTTGGCAATGGTTTCACATCTTTATGGTGCTTAATTTATCAATTCCTTTCATTGCATTGAATTATTTGGGGGTTGGAGATGACTGAACAGTCCAATTGAAATATGATCCAATAATTGAGGTGAACGTACCCACAATGTAGAATTTGAGTGTAAATTTTGAGTTTCATCTTCATCTTCGCACAAATCTAGTCCATATTTATCCTCGAACTGAATTAGATTAGTATGTTGATCCGTTCCATATTGCTGACAATATAACCTACATCTTATCCGCCAAAGAAGCAGCAGATGGATACATTTGGCCTTTTTCAAGCTCTTCCATCCAATGAATCTACAATTTATGTATATCGTTTTGATGTTTTGCAGCCGCAACGGATCCAATACCAACTGCTATAGTCTAATTGAATCAAACAATCCTAATGAAAAAAAAAACAATTGTATAGAATCTGGATCCAATTGAACATGAATATATACAAACAACAAAAAACGAAATCTACCGATCAGCCATAGAAAATGAACGAATCGGAGGATCCAGAAGAAAGAGAAGTCAAATTTATTCACCGGATCACGCATCCAGCTAAACAGCAAAAGACATGAACAAAACAAACGAAATCTACCGATCAACCATAAAAGTGAGCAAATCGGAGGATCCAGAGTCAAATTTATTAACCAGATCATGAATATTTACACCTACATCTCACGATCGTCAACTTGAAAACACAGAAACGGAAACGAAAAGATGCGATTCGCGTTGGAAACCTAGGACGGAATACGAAGATTCACTCACTGGCTGGTAGTGGTAGTGGTAGTAGCGTCTCCGTTGAGTTCAGCGTCCTCAAAGTTGGGGTCCTTGGCATCCATGGCGGTCTCGGAAGCGTCGTACTGGAGGTGGCCGCCGTCGCCGGACCAGGTGTACTTGCCGCCGTGGCCGCCCTTCTTGGGAGATCCGGTGACGCCGGTGCCGGATTTACGGTCCTTGAGGCCACCCTGGGTCAGCTTGGTGTGTGCCTTGGCTCCCTTTCCGGATTGCTTCATTATCGCTCTCAACAAATCAATCGGCGAGTTTTGGGGTTTGGATAGATACTATTTGGGCACCAATTCTGCAGGCTTTAAATAGTGGATTAAGTTCACGGTAATGCCATGGTGGTGGAAATATCTTATGCCGAGGATTAGATTTTAGGCAAAATTACAGAAAACCACTCTTTAAATATGAGTGTTTTCACTTAACCACCCCTTAAATTCAAAATTATATAAAACCACCCTTTAAAAGATATTTGCTTACAACTCACCACCCATTCAACTATTTTCTTTATTTTATCATTAAATATATTATATTTTAATATTTTTAAACTCAAATTTGATTGTAAATATATTCATATTTTGAGTTTAAGGACTCGATCATATTTTAGGGATTATTTTATTTATTTTAAAAAAAATAATAAATATAGCCTAGAATTATTATCTTATGTTATGGTTGAAAATGTTTATAAAATATTATGGAATTTACTCTTATTTATTTATATTTTAAATAAGAGTAATTTACATAATGTTTTAACAATTTATAAACATTTTCAAACATAAATTAAGATAAAAATTCTAGGCTTTATTGATTATTATTTTTAAAAATAAATACAATGATCCCTAAAATATAATTTGGCCCTTAAATTCAAATTTTGAATATATTTACAATGAAATTTGAGTTTAAAAATATTAAAATATAATATATTTAATGATAAAGTGACGAAAATAGTTAAATGGGTGGTGATTTGTAAACAAATATCATTTAAAGGGGGATTTTCTGTAATTTTGAATTTAAGGGGTGGTTAAGTGAAAACATCCATATTTAAAGGGTGGTTTTATGTAATTTTCCCTAGATTTTAATTATTCTTGTTTACGGAGTATATCTGAAAAATGAATATTTTTACATAATTTTCAAAAGAGTGAGCCTAGAGCCAAGATGTCCGAATGACTATTGACAAGATAAGTTCAACTAAATTACCACATGTCCGTTTCATTTTTTTCAAACAATTGCAAACAGGTCTAAAACTCTCTAAGAACGAATTGAAAAAACCTAAGTGCGTTCATCCAAAAACTCCACTGGTTGAACAAACTTTTAGTAAATTTATCAAGGACTTAATTGATCGATACTTATTCTGGTATATCAATCGCTTCGAATGATTATCGAAAGACTTCCGACTATTTTTCTTGGTTGTCGTTTGAAAAATCTGTCGAAGCGCTGAGATCCGAGCTAAATAAATAACCTCGATTCCATTGAGTGAGGTTAATGAGGGACCTCGGTAGATATTGGTGAGGTTATGAAATAGCCTCATTGACTTAAGTCAAGCTTCATAAATATCCTCGGTGACAGTAGCCGAGCCTCCATCATCACCTCGGTGACAGCAACCGAGCTCGACGCAGACAACAAGAATTCATGAGATTTATGTCTGACATGAACGACATCAAAAATCGCACCAAATCGCATAGGAAACGACTAATTTCTTTCCTTTTCATTTCAATTTGTACTCATAATTTAACTCAAACAACACTCAAATCAACAAAAATCAAACAAAAGACACAAACAACAACCAATTTCATCAAATTTAAGTCTAATTTCAAACCCTAAAACACACAATTTCTTCTCCAAAAGCTCATAAAAAATAAATTATAATGAAATTTTTTACCTTAAAGTTGATATATGTATAGAACTCTCTCTCAAATGGGCCTCAAAACTCAAAAATATTGCTGCTCTTGGTTGCTCGTTGAAAGCACACGAGATGTTGTTGGTGGCGTTGATTTTGGTTGGGAAGGACTTTGTGTGAAATTTTGTGAAAATAGTTTTGACAATAGTCATTTCTCCATCGTGTCTAAAATCCTTATGTTTTCAAAATAGAAGTTTAAATAACCAAAATTATGTATTAATAGCGGAAAATAGCCCACATTTTGCAATTGTGAAATTGTTCCAACTGATGGACTACTAGAAGTTCCCAAAGTGCCTAACCTTCGGAACCAACAAGTTTTATGATCATAAACCTCATTATGAAAACGGTAACAATGTCGCGTCAACATTAATAATTAAAAATCTCAACATAATTGGATTGTTTTATATAATTAATCCAAAAGAAATGTTAAAATGATTAATTGTCGTGCCACTCAAATAAAATGTAACTCTTCTAAATAGGAATGTAAAGGGGTGATTTAGGTTCTAACTTTTCAATGAGAGTGTTTCATGATCTAAAATAAGTTAGTGGAAGCGTTTTTTTTAGCCAAAAAACAACGTCATGAGAGCTACTGAACTACTGTAGGTAAACCTCGTTGCAACAAAATATCACTCCATTTATTCCATAATACATGTTATTTTACTTTTCAACACACTTTTTAATGAGTGAAATTTTTTATAAAATATTAATTTTTTATATAATTTGATATTTATTACTAATAATTACCATATTATATAAAAAAAATTAATATTTATGTTCCAAAATTTATGTTCAAGTAACATTTAAAAATTGTGCCACTTGTAGTAATTTTCAAAAGAGGTAGGGTAAATGAAAGAATAATAGAAAAATAAGAGGATAATATTATAAAAAGAGATACAATGTGCAAGGACGGAAAATAGACTCCGGAGTGTGAGGTTGATTGTTTGAAAGGACAAATGGATAAGATCAAATCCATGGGCTACCTCCACACCTCACCATTATACCTCTTCTATTTTGTTATAAATATTACTCCGTAATTACAAATTACTATGACAAAAACTTTTTTAACACATTGTAAGAAGTTTAATTTTTTTTAAATATCCATTTTTAAAATAATTTCATACTCTATCCGTTTCAAAATAAATGTCGTTTGAATTTTAGGCACGTTTTTTTAATAAAGTAAAACTCTATAAAATATTATTTTTTAATCAAATTTTTTTCATAAATTGATACTTATTACTACTCCATTTGTTTCCTTTTAATAATTGACTTTTTACTATTTTATACATGTTTTTTAAGGTGTGAAAAACTATATAAAATAATAATTTTTTAAATATGTTTTTTCAATAATCTCATACTTATTGGTGATAAGTATGATATTATTGAAAAATTTATTAAAATATTAATATTTAATATAGTTTTTACCGTTCTAAAACTATGTGCTTCACTTGAAAAAGTCAACTAAAAGGAAATGGGTGGAGAAATAAGTATAAAATTGTTAAAAAAAATTGATTAAAAATAATATTTTATAGAGTTTTTACCTTAATAAAATACGTGCATTAAAAGACAAATGACACTTATTATGAAATGGAGAGCATAACTGACAATTCCTGATCCGACCCGAGAAACCCAACCGACTCACCCGAATCGAAACCCGACCGAAACCGAAAATTTGGCGTTATGCATAACCCGAAACCGACCAATGTTGACCCGAAAACAAACAAACCCTACTCAACCCGGATCCGACTCAAATCAGACCCGACACGAATTCCAACCCGAAGTGACCCGAATGCATTCGATAGTCAATGGTTATACATACATATCGGTGAATTCTTTTGATCGTGCTAATAATTGTTACAGTATAATGTATGAAGAATAAGAGAGTAGGGATGAGGCTGAGAAAAGAGAAAACGATCATCTCTATTGATTATGTTTGACAATTGAGATTTAGAAGGCCTTAAATAAGCATAAATGACAAGGAACTGCAATAATAAGACATAAATGTGATTATTTGATTTTTCACCATGTGGTAGTCAGGGTCGGACTTGAGGCGAGGCCCAACAGGCCATCGTCTCAGGCCCAATTAGCCCAAGGGGCCCTAAATATAAAAATAAATATACATATATATTTTAACAAAATGAAAAGGACTTAGGGTTGAAACTCAGCAGTTGTAACTTGCAAACAAATGAAAAAGGGGGAGAAGTAACAAAACCTCCGTCCGCCTCCTCTCGTGGGTAATATTCGACCTCTTCCTCCACTGCTCCATCGGTTTTTCCAGATTCCGACCACCCTCCGCCGTTCTTCCTTCTCTCTTCTCTCTTCAATTAGGATTTTAATATAGAAATTATGATGATTTTGCTGATTTTTTTTTGTGTGTATAGTCCATTGAAATCTTTGTTGAAATGGTTTTTGGTATGATAAAACTATTTCAAAAACCATTTGTTCTACGTAACTTATACTACAGGGGCCTAATTTTAAATTTCACCTCAGGCCACTAAAAACTTAGGTCCGGCCCTGGTGGGAGTAAAGGGAGGTGAAAGGATAGACTGATAAACCATCCACCATTAATGGTTTCATAACAAAATCATTTATTTTATTTATTATCTCTTGAAAATCAAAATTACCCAAGTCGTTTATTTTACTTGAAAAATACTTAAAACCTATGTAGCACGGAAACGCCTATGTGGGGCACAGTGTCGTGTCGGAAACACGGACACGACACGAAACACCTCGGAAATGCCTGGACATGGTCAAGAAACGGTCAAACTTCGGACACGTATGAAAACGCGATGGACACGGCTTGGACACGGTTCACAAATAATGGACACGGTCTGGAATTAAAAAAAACTCGGTTCATAATTAAAAGAAAAAAGAAAATCCGGCTATCAACCTCTGCCCTTTTCTTCTTGAGCGTCCTTCTGCACTAGCCACCGCCGAGCACTGTTCTACACTAGCCACCGTCGTTTTTTGATCTGCACCAGCCATCGTCGATCGCCGGACTTTCTGAACACAAACGAGTGTCGTTCCTATCAATCTTCATTCTCTCTTTCTCTCCCTATCTCACTCCCTCTCTATACCTTGATTTATTTTCAGATTTAGGATTACTTTGATTGAGTGATGTTTGATTTAAATTTATATGAGATTTAGGTGTAGGATATAGAAATTGATGATGGGTTCAAGCTCACAAACTAATGAAGGTAGCAGAGAATAACGGGAGGGGGTAACAAGACATGATGGTGGACCACTCCTCTCTATACTTTGATTTATTTTTAGACTTAGCAATGCTTATTTGTATATATTTTGATTTAAAATGCTATATAATTATTTATTTATATCTCATTGGTCTTAACATCTAGGTGGCTCATTGGTCTTAACATCTAGGTGGCTCTTATTAGTATAAATGTATACATCTTTGCAAGACCTTTAAAATGATATATATATATATATATATATATATATATATATATATATATATATATATATATATATATATATAGCTTTAATGAATTACCACGCGCGCTCCACGTACAACGTACAACAGCCAGCATCGGCTTCTCTCTCGGCCTCCCGCTGCCCCGCACCCACCCCACGTCGAGCCACCTCCGGACACCACCGCCTAGCCATGCTCGAGCCAACCCCTGGGCGCACCCCCCGAGCCTTGACTTGGCTTGGTTCGAGCCCAGACGCGCCCACCCTGCCCATTCGAAGCCTCACGTCGTATCTTCGCTTGTCGATCTCCCACGCCACCCACGAGCCACCTCCGACCACCAGCCCCCACCCGCTTGAACCCCCTCCCTCAGACGCACCCCCCGAGATCGGAACCCCCATGGTTCGAGCCCAACCGAGCTCACACCGAGCCCATCTCCCCCATAAGTGTTGTTCGGTGCTTTTGGCTCGGAATACCTTCGAAATCCCGATTTGGCTCCTTGTTTCAACTCGAATTTTGTATGATTTCTAACCCTAAACTTGTTTATTACAATTATTTAGATTGTTTGAATGATTTAGGTTGAGATTGAAAACTTAAGGTTTGATTTAGGAGCGGAATTTGGGGCTTTTTGCCAAAGGCCAAATTGATTGAAATTGATGATATGGTTGTGTTGTTGGATTGATTTTGAGCTAATTTCATGTTCATATCATTGTCAAATTGTTTATAGATCATTAGCTAATTGGATTTTAGAATTTTATAGTGTGACATGCTTTAGAATTTGGGGCTTTTTTCCAAAAGCCAAATTGATTGAAATTGATGATATGGCTGTGTTGTTGGGTTGATTTGGAGCTAATTTCATGTTTATAGCATTGTCAAATTGTTTGTGAATCATGAGCTAATTGAATTTTAGAATTTTATTGCCATATGCTTTAGAATTTGGGGTTTTTTGCCAACAACCAAATTGACTGAAATTGATGATATGGTTGTGTTGTTGGGTTGATTTGGAGCTAATTTCATGTTTATAGCATTGTCAAATTGTTTGTGAATCATGAGCTAATTGAATTTTAGAATTATATTGCAATATGCTTTAGGTCGATTAGGTTCTTCTATTTTAGCATAAAAATCATAATTTAGCCTATTAGCTCAATTGGTAGAGCAATGTGAGTTTGCACAAAAGATGTGGGTTCAAATCCCACATAGGTTACATAATAGACAAGAGCGCAACAATCGCAAATTGTTAATCGTGCACATTATAATAATCTAAGTTATGCACTTTTTAACCTTAATTATGCACATTTTAATCTTATTTATGCACTTTAATTTTAAAAGCTTATACGTAAAAAAATCGATTTTATACTTACATCTATCAACCTAAATTATCCGAGAGGTGAACCCAAACTCTCAAAAGTAAAAAAAAAAAACAAAATTAAAACATCGATTTCAAAAGCACATCTTTTGTCTTATTAATGCACATTATGATCTTACATTTGCACAATTGTATTCTTAATCCGCGCAATTGTATCTTACTTTTGCACAATTGTAGTTTAAATTTGCACAATTGTATCCTACTTTTGCACACTTGTATTCTAAATTTGCACATTACAATTTTATTTTCACACTTTATGTTCTTATATTTGCACTTTAAGTTTTAAGTTAAAACTTAAAATCATTTATTTATTTATCATCTCTTGAAAACCAAAATAACCCGAATCATTTATTTTACATAAATTACATATTCAACCGAATTAAAATCAAACTAATTAAATACTTAATTATTCAAACGGGTCGAATATGATTCGACCCAAAACCCAAAGAAAATATACCCACTTAGGTTCGAAATTCGAACGAGACTGAATCATCTCTTGACCTGAAACCCGAACGAGCCCGTCTCGCCTTGACTCGAACCTGAATGTGCATAATGCGATTTAACCTGAAACCTAGGGGTGGGCACAAATCCCGCAAATTTCGATCCCGTCCCGATCCCGGTGGGATTTAGGGCAAAATAGCAAATCCCGTCCCACAAAAATTATGCGGAACGAAACGCGAGACGATCCCGCAAATCCCGTCCCGTCCCGCATATTATAATAATAATAATTATTATAATTATAATTATAATTTTTATAATAATAATAATATAATTTTATAGAATAATAATACAGAGTAATATATTATGAGTATTATTATTTTGAGCAAATATCCCCCCTTATACTTATAATTTTAGAATCAATCTATTTGTAAAAATTTGCGCCGTCATCCTCTGAGCAAAAGTGAAGAAGCAGTTTTTAATTTCCTCACCCACGTTCTCTCTTCAACACTTTGTCCCCTCTCTCTCCTCTCTTGCTCTGGTGTATGTGAAAGAAAAACGACTGTCATAGAGCACCGATGCAGTGCTATCTAGTGCTTGAGCAGATGAAGGCACCATCATCGACCATCGCCGCCGCGTCATCTTGCTCTTCGTCGAGTGTCGAAGCGACGTCGTTTTTTTTTTTGGTGTTGGGGGCGATTGTTGGGTCGATCCAGAGAAGGTTAAGAGGAGGAAGAGGCGGAGAGGAGGCGAAGACGGTGGCGGCGGCCCTGCTCCGAGTAATTTGAGTTTCAATATCTCTTTCTCTCTCTCTCCGCCATCGATTTCACTTCACCTTCCGAATTTCCTCTTTTAATTTTGGAGGAAAAAAAAAAAAGAAATCCCCAGCCATGCCATTTTAGCGATCTTTGTCGCTCCAAATCCCCTCGATCCTTTCAATTTGAAAAAGGGTTTACTGTTTGTTATCTATGGAGACGAAGCAAGGTTTATTCCCTTCGCTCAAGGAGGAGGTGGTTCGGGGACTCTCGCCGGCGAAATCCGGTCTCCGATGTCCGGTATCCTCCGCCGTCGCAAGAGCCACCACGTCGCCGTTCCCGAGCTTCTCGTATCCATATCGGGGAGTTTGAGGCCTCCTGAGGCCCTCTCGCCTCTCCGGGAGGGCCTCGATCAGGGAGGCTCCGTCGAGGCTAGGCCGTAGGGAGACGGAGGAGGCGGCTGGCCCAACCCCTATGTTTCCTCCGCTGCTTCTTCCGCGGCCTGTAGTAAGGGCTCCGTTCTTCGGCTTTTGCTTGGTGTCTTGGGTGTGTCCCTGTGCACGTTAGCGCCAGTGACCCTCTGCCTCATCTCAGCATCAAAGATACTCCCATTGTGAATGTGAGCCCCTATTTCATTCTATTTCTGATTTGATTTGATATTTACTGGTTTGATTTTGCTTATGTTTTGGAAAAGAGGGAAATGGCCATTGTTGACCTAACACAAAACTGATTTTAGGTTAGTGTCATTCTTGGATGCTTAAGTGAGCCAAGTGACCCACCGGACAACGCTTTAGTGGAATTTAAGGTGACCCAAAGACGTGACTGTCAGCTCATCCGGGTGAAGACATTACTATAACCTTTTATTAATCATGTTAATGCATTTGGTTTAATTTTCATGTCCTCTTATTTTTAACATACAAGTTTGCTAATTATGATCTTTTTCATAGGATGTTGTACGCCTGAATTGATCATGTTAAGTACACCATGCTAATGCTAATTATGTAGCTTGTGTAACGAATTTGGTCAGTGTATACTTTGGTGTTTCATTAGTTTTCTCTATGATTTTCTTTAAGAGGTTTGCCCATCACTAAGGTAGATTGTGTTTATTCACCAAGATTTCTCCATTGCAAAACTTAGAATATGTGATTTTATTCATATAGATTCATACTCAACTTCTATCTGCTTAAAGTGCACTCTGTATTGTGTTTATTCATTTGAACACACGTCGATGTGATGTGGTGGATGATTCATTATGATTTTTTTTCATCAAATGTAATTGCTTTTACAACTTCTTGAACATGATGTTTCACTAGAGACAACCTGCTTGGCTAAAGTTGTTTATCGATAAAAAAGAAAGATATTAGAATGTTCCAAAATCAATATCTTTAGATTTAATTAGCATCCCTAGATTTTTTATATGGATTTTGTCTTTGATATTGGTTAGAAATATATAAAATAGTGGTAAACCGCAAGCAATTAGTAGAGGACATAATCTCAGTTGTTCCACCACCCACCAATACCATAATGCTTGGTCTATGTTTCTGCACTTGATTATAACACGATATTGTTGTTGTTAGGGAAGTTATTTTTGTAAGAATGTACATGTATTGTCAACCTACTTGCTATATGTTACATTACTTGATGTCTTTCTCCGTAGTGAAGCTCTTGAAGGCATTGGATTATCTATGGTTTGTGACAAATCACAACTACTCATTTATGTTAAGTTATATTCTGTTTTGTCTGATAACACTTACCAAGGGATGCATGCAGCCAATATGTTGTTATTGAGAGTGTGCATGACATAAAATGTGCAATTGTTAACTTATGGGTTGTTTAACGCTTCACATGTGCTTAATATTTCTTCATGTCCATAAAAGCAATGTTAGTTTTAGGGAAAGGAAACAAATCAGATATATCATATATAATTTGAGAAATGACAAAAGATAGCACAAAATAATGTACATGTATTGTCACCCACTTGGTTACTGCTAAGTCATCATCATTGATCGAGAAAAATGCAATCATCAATCCCTAAACCTCACATGGAATATCTTTAGTGAATCACACTCACTCAAATGTGTTTAGAAGGATCAATTTCGCTTGGTCTCCCGATGATGCTAATCAACCACAAACTTGCACAACGTTCTAGATATCCACCACCCACACATGTATATTACTAAAATCAAGAGGGCTTTATACGGTTGTAATGGGGCCATGGTAAGACATGGAGGGAAAGGCGGTATTTTTGGAATTGTGGTGCTAAAATCCGGGACTTAGACCATCTAAACTCATGCACCATTTTCACATGAAAACACTCCACCTCTTATCTTACATTGACACACCAAAACATAAACAATGAAGCTCACTCTTGGCTCTTCTCTCTTTATTGTGCTACATTTGCATTCTTTTGTTGCACATTAGTGATGAACTAGCCTTTTCATTTCAAACTTCTTCTTTCATTTTTCTTTAGAACCATTTTTTTTTCTTCTCTCCTCTTTTCCTTTCTTTCACTTTGGCTAGTACACATCGATATCAAGACAACTCTTCCATTTCTTATCCATACTCAACATTCAATTTTTCAACAACCATCACACTCCACAAACCATCACTACTCATGGTCCTAACTCCCGGATGGGTAATAGGCTTATAATAAGGTTCAGGATGTTTTGAGGAGCTACAAAAATAGGCAATTAAAGGCTCAATGGGCTGTCAAGCAGAGGATTAGTATAGGACAAGGAAAAAGAAGGCAAAATAGGCTCAGAAACAAATAGCATGCCTCTATCACATCAAAGTCATGCATATGCACAGAATAGCTTCAACCCAGATTCTAATACAAGTTCAAGAGATTAAGCAATCATGTGAGTGACTCTCAATATGGTATAAGAGGACTCAAGTTATGTCCTTTTAGGCTCCTTGCATCAGGGTGGTCGCTTAGGAGGCTGAATTATGCATGATTTTCATCAATGACTCCTAAGCTATGCAATTCATCCATGCAAACTGAGTTTAACACATAAATCAAGAGCAACTTTGAGCTTCCTAGATCATCAACATATCATTGTGAATTCTTTAAAAACATGGGGATTTATCACACACACTAGCCAGACATAGATGGAAAAGAAAAAAACAAAACAAAAAACTAAGAATATAAAAATAAAAGTGCAGAATGCAAGTGGAAATGCAATGAAAATGCAATGCAATGAAGACTATATATACAATGCAAATGCAAATGAACCCCACCCCATACTTAACTCCTACATTGCCCTCAATGTGTAAATCAATCAAGGAAGAGATGTGAATACTCACAATTACAACATGTAGAACGGGTGTCTTGAAGGTGGCCAAGCCAAAGCCATATGTGTCGAAAACTGAACCAAGGCAAACAACACCAACAAAATAACAAAACTCGGCAAGATAGGGGTTAGTAGATAGGTGTCTAACACCTTCAATTCAGTTCAAAACACAAAAAAAATATTCTCAATATAGCGCACTCTCCACCCCATCCTTGCACTTTTGCAAATCAACCTCAAAAAAAACAAAAAAGAAAAAAAAACTCAAAACTAAAAATAAAGAAAACACACCTCGGGTTGCCTCCTGAGAAGCGCTAGTTTAAGGTCTGAAGCCGACCTTCCATTACCTTCGATTGTTTGGGTCAAGGTGGTTGAATGGAAACAACCTCCTTAGTCGGATCTACGGCGGAGTATTCCTTTAGTCTTTATCCATTCACCTTGAACTCGCCAATCCGTTTGCTCCATACCTCAACAACTCCATGGGGATGCATTCCTTTGACCTTGAAGGGGCTGCCTCCACCTTGATATCAGCTTCCCTGGAGCCAGTTTTAGCCTTGAGTGGAAAAGTAGCACAAAATCACCTTCTTGAACTTTTTTGGGAGGACTTCCTTTAGCTTCACCCATAGAGACTCCGTCATATACCTGCAAAACAGATTTGGCATCCTCCACAAAGACTGTTAAATCTCGAGATACATCAGCAAGTAACTCATTTGCATCACCATTGACCACACTTTTTGTCAGAGAAAACTCTGGAGGGTCTCGATTGACCACTTCTTTCATGGCATCATAGGCCCTTTTACCTGCAACATCAATCCTGCAACACGTAGATTCAACAAAAGGTGGTTCTAAAGGTTTAGGGAGGTTAAATTCAACCTTCTCATCCCCAATCTCAAAAGAGAGGGTCCCTTTTCGTACATCAATCAGAGCCCCTGTAGCGGCCAAGAAAGGCCTTCCAAGAATGATAGGAATAGAGGTGCTGGCATCCATATCCAATACAACAAAGTCCACCGGTACGAAAAACATACCCACCTTAATAGGAGCATTCTCTAAAACACCAACTGGGTGGGCAATGGACCTGTTCGCCATGACCAACTGCATCCTAACCGGTCTAGGCTCTCCTAGACCCAGTTTCTTGCAAATTGAGAGAGGAAGCAAACTAGCACTAGCTCCCAAATCACATAAAGCTTTAAAATCAGGACTATGACCAAAGGAAATAGGGACAACGAAACTACCTGGGTCCTCCAGCTTAGGTGGTAGCTTGTTCTCAATTAAGGCGCTGCACTCCTCGGTAAGAAACACTGCTTGACACTCATCGAGCTTCCTCTTGTTAGAGAGGATCTCCTTCAGAAACTTCATATAGGATGGCATTTGGGTCAAAACATCAGTGAACGGAATATTGACGTAGAGCTTCTTCAACACCTCCAAAAATTTCTTAAACTGCGCCTCAGATTGATTTTGAGCCTTTCTTTGTGGAAACGGAAGCGGTGGCTTGTAAGGAGGCGGCGGCACATATGGCGAATCTTTCACCGATTCAGGTATCTTTTCCATTTCAGCTTCAACTATGTTCTTAGTCTCTTTCGGTGCTACAAGCGTCAAATCTTCCAACTGCTTGCCACTTCTCAAAGATATAGCAGAAATTTGTAGCTTGGGATTCTCTTCAGTACGCCCCGGAAACTGGCTAGCAGGCCTAGGAGCATTGCTAGCTTGCTGAACTACTTGTGTTTCAAGTAGCTTTTGACTCTGGCTGAGATTCTGCACCTGCCCTGCTAAGTTTTGAATGGTGCCCATGAGTTTCTCCATCATCAACTCCATCTTACCCTTTTGTTGTGGTGGGTTAAGTGGAAATCCTGGAGGTGGTTCTTCAGCAACTCGCTTGTTAACATAAGAGGGACCAGGGTGATCCCTCACTCGAGGATTGAAGTTGTTGAAGTTTCTATTGTAGCCTTGACCCTGGTTATAGTTGTTATTGCCCATGTAGCTAACTTCCTCCTCCTGACTCCCGATACCTTGAGAGGCATAGATCTGACAAGCTGAAATTGTGTGACCCTGAGATCCACAGAATTGACATGGGGCTAGCCTAGAATTTGTGGCACTCACTTCCTTTGTAGACAAAGACTTCTCCATAACTGAGGCTAGACGTTTAATTTCAGCAGCCAATGAATCATATCTAGCATCCTTATAAGTTGTAGCATCCACCTCATAGATCCCTGCACCCCTTTTTACAGTAGAGAGCGCCCTGGGTTGCGAATATTTCCCACATCTCTTAGCCGTCTTCTCAATGAACGCCCAAGCATCTTCAGCTCCCATTTCCAAAAATTCTCCTCCAGATGAGGAGTCAATAAGTACTCTAGTGTTGTCACTAACAGCCTTGTAGAAAATCTCCAACAGATTCAACTTAGATATCCCATGGTGAGGACACTCAAACAAAAGATCCTTGAATCTTTCCCACGATTCATGGATGTTCTCCCCATCTCCAACCACAAAAGCATTTATCTTCCGCCTCATCTCAGCAGTCTTGGCTGGCGGGAAGAATTGATTCAGGAACTCAGATGACAGTTCCTCCCAAGTGGTGACTGTGCCAACAGGGATGGAGTTGTACCAATGTCTAGCTTTCCCTGCAAGTGAGAAGGAGAATGATCGCAATAACAACTCTTCAAGAGCGACACCTTGAACTCTCACTGTATCCATTAATTCTTTAAAGGTGGATATGTGCTGATGAGGGCTCTCAGCAGGAAGCCCGTTGAACATATTCTGCCTTATTATATTCAACAGTGCAGGCTTTAGCTCAAAATTAGCGGGTGTTAAAGCAATAAGAACAACACCTGGTCGTGGTAGGAACTGAGCTGGATCCATCCGCTCTCCTAGGGTTGCCGGCCCTTGGGGTTGGCAAGCTATAATTGTTGATCAGCCAGCTGTTGTCGAAGTTCAGCATTTTCTTGATCTCTTTGAGCCATTTGTCGCTCTAGTTCTGCCAATCTGGCGATTGTATCAGCCATCGTCGCTCTTCTCTTGTGGAATGTGCGTTCAGGTTCAGGATCAAAATGCAATAGATTGGTAGAGTCTTTCTTTTTTCGCATCCAAAGCACTACCTTAGGCCAAAAACAAAAAGAAAAACAAATCAAAGCAACAAAAAGAACTTAGAGAACTAGTCGTCAAAAAGGACGATCGATACTAGCACCGGTCCCCGGCAACGGCGCCAAAAACTTGATAGGCTAAAAGCCTACACCCACAAGTGTATGGGGTTCAGCTGAAGTAATCAAGTGTCGTATCCACAAGGACTGGAGGAATATCGATTGTCAATTTCAAACTAGTTCGACTAAGCCCAAAAGCAACGGACAAATTGAGGGAAAAAGTGTGTGTAAAAAAATAGCAAACACAGATAAAAGAGATGAGAAATATATGTATGGAAGATTTTCTAGGGCTAGGGATTCACCAACGATGCATCGTTAATAGACCAAAATATATTCTCGCTTGAATGATTTCTAACTCAAAAGTGAAGGTAGATTGTCTAAATTGGTTAACGATCTCCTTTCGGTTTCAAGCAACCAATTTAGCACCCTTAAGTGCTTAGAATTATAAATGAAAATCACATCAATTTCGCCTTTCGGTCTCAATTGATATAACGATCATTTAGAATATCTAGAACAATCAATAAATCCTCAAGAAGTTCAATTTCACTTTCGATCCACTAAACTTCGAGTTTAATCCTATGGTTCCAATGGATCAAATAGCCTTTCGGCCTAAATTCACCATCTAAATTCCAATTTAGGGTTTTAGTCTTTCGATTTCAAACCCAAAATCAGTTCTAACCAATTATCATCGATTAGGGCTGGCGCAATAGGATTAAATCACCAAACAACATCAGAAATCAATCAAACGATACTAAGAACGAGTCTATTTTCGCATCGTCGGGATCACCCCGACCCTAGAACAAGAGATCTAGCCACTCATGGAAAAGTACATGCTTGATTCAATCAAATTCGGCAAAACAAACATAGAACAATAGAGATGAAAACGGAATTTACCGGAATTTGATTAATCGAACAAGTCTTCTTCTCCAAAATCCTAGTCTCCAAAGTTCACCAAAAGCTCAACTCCAATGTCCCAACTTCGGCCTGAGCTTTCTCCAAGTGGAAACAAAAACTTTATAGGCTAAAACCTACACCCACAAGTGTATGGGGTTCAGTTGTAGTATATCGAGTGTCGTATCACAAGGACCAATGGAGTATCGATTGTAATTTCGAGCTAGTTCGACCAAGTTCGGAATAAACAAGTAGATTTGAGAGTGTTTGTGTGTAAAGTAACCAAGAAAAGCAATTAAGTATTATGAAATATATATGGGGAAAACGTTCTAGGGTTAAGGATATACCAACAATGCATCGTCAATAGGCATAAAATATTTTCTTGCTCGAGTGATTTCAAAATCAAATTATGGAGGTAGGTTATCTAAGGTAATCGCGCATCACCTTTCGGGTTTAGCGCGAATGTGTCTAAATCGGTTAGCAATTCTCCTTTCGGGCTCAAGCAACCGATTTAGGCCCTTTAAGTTCGTAGAGTTTTAGGCAATAGTCATACTAACTTCGCCTTTCGGCTCTGAATAATATCAAAATTGCCCAAAACATCCATGATAACCTAGGAATCCTCAAGAAGTTTAGTTTCACTTTCGATCAATAAACTTCGGGTTTAATCATATAGTTCTGATGGATCCTAATCGCCTTTCGGTTTCAATTCACCATCTAAATTCCAATTTAGGTGTTTTAGTCTTTCAATTTCAAACCCTAAATGAGATCTAATCGACTCACATCAATTAGAATAAGCACAACATGATTAAACCACAACCTAATTCAGGAATCATTCGAGAGATACTAAGAACAAGCCTATTTCCGCATTGTCGGGACAATCCCAACCCTAGAACAAGAAGTCTAGCCACTCATGGAAAAGTACATGTTTGATTCAATCAAATTCGGCAAGACAAACATAGAACAATAGAGATGAAAATGAAATTTACCGGAATTTGATAGATCGAACGAGTTTTCTTCTCCAAAAATCCTAGTCTCCAAAGTTCACACAAAAAAGCTCCCCTACAATTTCCAATTTTCTGGGATATATCATATATAATTTGAGAGTGGAGATCAAAATTGATTACATGTTTCTATTTTTTTATGCTTTTAGTTTCTAGATGAAAGTCATGGTGACTACTAATTTTTTTAAAATATTAGAGATGATGATCTTATCCAAGCATATACACTAACTCACTGACTTCAGCCATAAATCCTATAATAGATATTTTCAGGAAAGTTTTACTGTTTCAAAATTTTGAATGAAGATTGGCGTTTACACCCTTCAAAAAATTGAACTTTTTCCATTTTTCACAAATTTTATTTTAGTTTTTGAACTTTCTGATCCATGGAAGTTAACTGCAGGTTAAATCTTTTATTTAATCAGATTCTTGAAGCACCAAAAGAAGAAGAAGTGGCTCTTGCTTTGGAGATTTCGGGTAAATGCTTTCTAACCTTTTAAAGCTAAGTTCACCTAATTGAGATGACCTATTTATCAAGTGCTAAACTGCTGATATAGTTTCCTGGGTACCGTTTTGAAATTTGTATGATTCATCACATCCACCAGGTATTGCCTTATGGGAGATGATGGTGGTGCAGTTAGTCAGGGAATTCTCCAAAGAGGTGCCAGGTTGGTTGGACTTAGTAATAGAAGAAATCTCTTCAGGAGGGGTAGTGGATTTGTCAGTGTGAAGATCTTTGAGGTGTCTTCGGACTAGTTGAGTTTGAGTGAGGGGATTGAGAAGAAGATTGGTTGAACAAGCTCTTTGCCACAGATGACCCTTGAACCAGTGATCCAACATGTGTTACTGATTGAAAGGCTGAAGATTTCCCAATGTTATCATGGGGAGTAGCTACATGATCCTGTGGTTGTCTTGTAATGGTACCCGGTAGATAAACAATACTCCGTATTAGCAATATTTTTTTCAAAGAACATAAAATTGCAGAGTTTTGAATAATTTGTAGTATACCTGGGGTTGTTGATTGATTGATAGATGTTAATCCACATAAGCTTTTGTTAGGTTCAGGGACTGCCGTGTAACTCTTCCTTTTCCTTGAAACATTATAATTAAGAACATGGGTTGAAAAGTTAGCAGGAATTGTTCCTTTGCTGGCTTCAGGTACAGAAACTGATGATACAAGGGTTGTGCTGAAGGCAGTAATAACCTGATCAGCAGGGAAATTGTCAACAAAGAAAAAAGACTAACAGTAACACTAACAGGGCATTTCATCTACCCATGATATACAATAGGGCAACACGGCTAGGAGATTGAAATGCTGATTTTGGACTCTAAAATTGATATGCTTGGCTAATCAAGTACTAGGTAGACTTGCAAATCTTAACTACCTAGCAACTTAAGTGCACAATGGTTAATACTGTTACATAGATTTTATTGTTCTATTATGAAAATAAACCGTCTATTATAGGTCAATGTGAAGTAATTGGATTTCCATAACAATACACACAACCTTAAAAGGAGTAAAAATATAAATAATTCATTTTCTTCAGCCTGATTTATAAGTATGATGTGAAATATATTATAGCGATGAAAAGAAAATTTCGAAGAACATCGTGAAAAGAAGCATGAGTAATATGTTAGAAGAAAATTGATGTTTCGAATATTATGTTTAATACGTCAAACTCGATCGAAAATATTATGGAAAAACCCGAACGAGGTTCGGGAAAAGAACTAGTTATAATTATAATTATAATCATAATCTTCCATGAAGTAATTTGGTCCAAAGGCCGAAGGCCTTTGGACCAATTACTAAATGTCCTAAAGACTTTTATTTGCTAGTAAAGGGCCAAAATACTTTCATAATACCAACACTACCCCTAATTTAATTAAACTCCTTCCTTCCCACATTTCCCTCCCTCGTGCGATCATCTCTGCCACTTTCTCTGCAACGTCTCTCTCTCTCTCTCTCACAGGCGATTTCGGTTTTTCGACGGTTTCTTCTCTGATCGGTGTCGTTCTCTACGCCGTTCTCGCCAACTTGCTGTCGGACTTCCTCCTCTCACCGGTGTCGTTCTCTTTTCGACGTTTCCGCAGTCCCTCCTCTGATCATCTGTTGCTAATGGCTTCATCGGGTACTTTCTTCAACTCTTCTACTTCAATGTTGTCGACAACAACCTCTTATCTTGTTTCCTTTTAGTTGTCAAGATCTAGTATCCATTTTTACATGCAATTTCTCCTGTTCGTTTGTTTAATTTAGCCCTTTCCTCCCGTATTAGGGTTTGTTTGTTGCTTTAGTTGTTGTCTACTGGCTATCAGTTTGTGCTATGGTTAATGTCTCTTCTTCTGATTTCGTTTCCATTATTGCATTTGTGGCATTTGTTGTTTCTCTTTGTTTTCTGATAATTGGTTACAGTCTGGTGTTAGGGTTACAATTTATGGATTGTTTTATAAAAGGGTTGCATGTTATTACTTGTTTTAATGGTTGGTTACAGTCTTGTGACAGGGTTATACAGTTCATTACTTGTTTTTATGGGTGGTTACAGTCAGGTGACAGTGTTACAATTGATTCATTGTTACAGTTTGTTGATTTGTTGGTGATAGGATTACAATTTATGGATTGTTTTATAAAATGGTTGCATGTTATTACTTGTTTTAATGGTTGGTTACAGTCTTGTGACAGGGTTATACAGTTCATTACTTGTTTTTATGGGTGGTTACAGTGTGGTGACAGTGTTACAATTGACTCTTTGTTACAGTTTGTTGATTTGTTGGTGATAGGGTTACAGTTTATGACTTGTTTGGTGATAGGGTTGCATTTTATTACTGATTTTAATGGTTGGTTACAGTCTTGTGACAAAGTTACAGTTTTTACACTATTTTGGTTACATTGATACAGTTCATTACTTGTTTTTAATGTTGGTTACAGTCTGGTGACAGTGTTACAATTGATTCATTGGTTCAGTTTATGACATGGTTACAGTTTGTTAATTTGTTGGTGATAGGGTTACAGTTTATGACTTGTTTGGTGATAGGCTTGCATTTTATTACTGGTTTTAATGGTTGGTTACAGTCTTGTGCCTGGGTTACAATATATTAATTGTTTGGTGATAGAGTTATAGTTCTTTACCTGTTTTAATTATGGTTACAGTCTGGTGACAGGGTTACAATTGATTTATGTTTACAGTTTGTTACTTGTGTTGTTGATAGGGTTCCATATGACATTATGATTGTTGTGTGTTTGCAGTTTTTGGTGTGGTTACAATGTTAGTTTATGTGGTTGTTCAATTTGTTGTTTGCTGGTTTTTGGTGACAGTATCTTATTTGTTGTGAAACCTAATCTTTACACTACATTTATGCTATTTAGGTAAAGAAATTATTGTCCATACAGAAGTTCCTACTGTGGTTCCACCATCTGCTATTCAACCTGCTTCCTTCAAGTTTTCTGTTCCCAAAGAACAACGTTTTCATGGGCACATTGATGTGTATTCAAAGCCTGAATTGATTACAACTCTTAAGAATGGTCTGTCTCATGATGATTGGGTGTCTCTTATAGATGGTTGTTTAGGTTCAATTGTACGGGCTAGGGATTCTCTATATTTTTATCAGCAACTTGTGCATCAGATGCTCTTACATGAAGTTGAAACTTCTAAACTTAATGAGATGTGGTTTCAAGTTGGGCAACATTTGTTTAGGTTTTCTCTAGCTGAATTCTGTTGTGTTACTGGTTTGAGTTGGAAAGAACCTGGTGATGAGATGCCTCCTTCTCCTCATGTGGATATGGAGGAGTTTTTGGGTGTATCTGAATGTACATTTATGGGTCTTGTTCAACTTTTCCTCAAGGAGCCAACTCAGTCTCCAAAGAAGCTTTCCATGGCGTACTTGTTAGTGATTGAGGGTGTGTTGCTCCCTCGGCGTTCTAAAGCTCTTGTCCGTCAATGTTATGTTGACCTTGTCTGTGATTTGGATCGTTTAAACCTTTATCCCTCTGGTCGGGTTGTATTTCCGGAAGCAATTGGTTATTTGAAGAAATGTATGAGGTCTGAGCCACCAAAAAAGGGTTCAAGGTTTGGTTATAATCTGCTTGGATATCCCATAGCATTCTTGGTATTTCCCTTTCCTTTCCTTTTATGTTTCCATGCTTTTTCCTTTTTATTTATTATTCTTTACTTCTATTTCTGTTCTTACTGTTGCTTTCTTCCCAGGTTTGGATTTTAGAGGCAAACCCTAAGCTTGCTGGCATCTGTAACTGTCACTTTCTTTGTTGTGATGGATTACCAGCATCTCTTGTCTGGTATACTAGTGTCCGTGATTACGGCATTATATATGATAAGTGTCATGATATTTTCTCCAAAGATTTGGTAAGCATACTTTCTTGTCTTATCTTTTATTATTCTGATCTCAGTTTCCCTCTTACATTTTTTATATTTGTTGTTGTTTAATTGTATTTTTTGTTTTCTTGATAGGGGACTGTCTACTCTTTGTATGCGTCGTTTATGGATTGCCCTAACCTTTCCTTTTCTGATGAAGTTGCTGATGACAGTGTTGATTCTTACGTTTCTTGTTTTGTTGGTATGGATGTTGAAGCCAGTGATGAAGTTTCTCCAAGGAATTTACGGATCCAAGCGTATCTGATCAGGCAATCAGGTGGCCGTCTTTTTTATGGTGGTGTGGAACCTGTCATCCCTTATACTAATGTTCCTACTAGGAAGAAGGACATAGTTAGAGCCCCACCTTTGAAGAAAAAGGTGGCGGTGACACCACGAGTTATCACAGAGGGTAGTTCTGACTTTGAGAGTCCTGTCCAACCCAGGAAGCGGTTGGTTACAAGGTCAATGGGAAGTGGTGACAGTCCTCTTCCTGTGAAGAAGGGTAAGGTGGTGACACGCACTTCTGCTGTTGATGAGTCTGTCAAGAAGAAGAGGGTTTTGAGAAGTTCTTCTACTCTAGATCATCCTGTTACGAAGAAGGCAAAGGTGGTTCCATCCCGGAAATCGTCAAGGACTGAGTCTCCTGCCAAGGTTCAAGTAGATGCATTGGGTGGTGAAAAAGGTGTAGATCATGGTGACAAGCCCAGGAGGTTCAAGTTTAAGCTCCCTAGATCTATCCCTCCCACAAGTGATGAGCTTCCTACGAGTGATGATCTTCCTGGGTTGGCAAAAGAGTTTGTTACTAAAGCTCATTTTGAAGAAGTTGTTACTTCATTTAAAAAATCCTTTGAATCTTTTGAAGCTCAATTGCAAGAGTGTGTTTCTAGGATTCTTACCCTAGAGGAGAAAGTGTTTTACCTTGAAGGACGTGTCTACCACCCCAGTGATGACAGTGAGGTTGTTCTGAAAAGGGAACGTAAGGCATGGGAGAAAACTATGAAGGATATTGTGGATGGGATTATTGAATCCTGCTCTTAGAAGACTGAACATGGGCATGTAATTGAGCCGTCGGTTGAAGGTGATGACAATGAGGGTGATGCAAGAGAAAGTATATTGTTGTTAAGTCAACTAAGGAGTCAACTTCAGGAGATGCTGATGTTTTTTGCACTGATGATGACACTCTTGTGGGTTCAATGGAAACACTTGATGACAGTGTTGTCCCTTCTCCTGTCATTGCATCTCCTTCTCTGAAGATTGATGACAGTGTTGTCCCTTCTCCTGGCATTGCATCTCCTTCTCTCAAGATTGATGACAATAGTGTCCATTCTCCTGGCATTGCATCTCCTTCTCTCAAGATTGATGGCAGTGTTGTTGGTATTACTGAAGTCCTTGTATCACAAGATGTGCCTGTTACCAGTTCTATCCCTCTTACTGAAGTTATTCCGTCAAATGAAGGAATCCTCAATTCGAGTGCAGCCACAACTGAAAATGTTGTTGATTCTTCTTCTGCTGCTCCTACTGAAATCCTTCCTTCGTTTAATGAAACTGTTGATTTGAGTGTTGCCCCAACTGAAGTAATTGGGTCAGATGAGACTGTTTCTACTAGCTTTGTTCCTCCTACTCAAGTTCTTGATTCACATCCAATCAATGAGGACATGGTTGCTTCCAAAGAGGTTCCCGGTGACAGTGTTGTTTCCACTACTGTTCTCCCTTGCTCTACTGATTGTGGTGATGACAGTGGTATTGTTGCAACCCTTGTGCTTCCTTGCTCCAATGATGCATGTGATGACAGTGGTGCTGTTGATCCCAAAGTTGTGGTTACAGCTAATTTGAATGATGATAGTAGTTGCCTTCCTCCTGAAGAAGTTGTTAGTGGAACAGTTGATCATGGTATTGGCATCATACTTGGATACAGTTTTGATGTCCAAGAGGATGTACTTGCTGACAGTGGTGATGCAACTGGTGTTATTGATGATAAAAGCAGTCTATTTCATAACTTCACTGATGTTGCCTACCCTCTTCCTTCAGACGGTGAGGATGATCTTGAAGTTCCACTAAGGCGCTCTTATAGGGCGTTGAAATCTGCTCCTGCAACCCATACTCCTTACACCAATCCTTGTAAACCGAAGAAACCTCACCTTCCTAAAGTACCTAAAAATTCTATTCTCAGCTCGGAGGAGCGTGTTGAATTTTATACCAATTTTAGAGATCTTGGGTAATTATCTACTTTTGTTTTGATATTTATTTTCTTCTTAGTACTGCCACTTATTATAATATGTTGATTTAACTTGTTATCTTACTTTGTAGGCATGATGGAAAAGTCAGTGGTTGTGAGGTTGATATGAACAAGGTGTTTTTCACTGAATTATCGGGGAGGACAAAATGGCTTCGTGATATTGTAAGTTCATATTTATATGTATTGTTACAGCTTATATTTTGGTAACATCAGTTTGGTGACAGTTAGTGTTTGTTCTGTTTTCTTACACAGCACATAGACGAAGCACTTCATCATTTTAGAAAGCATCTTCGTGATTGTCCTGATCTAAATCCCACCAATGTTGTTTTAGACACCATTTTTTTCCCTAAGGTTGTGAACTGTGATGTTAATCTTTTTAAAACTGGTGATGCCATTCCGGACGAATTCTTCCATTACTTCCTTGGTCGTTATCCTGGCAATTATGGGAAGACTTGGGAAGGTGCTAAGAAGGTTTACGCTCCTTTCAATCTTGACAACATGCACTGGGTAGACGTTGAAAATGAAGACCTGCTTTCGAAGTTTGGTAAAACGTGTGAAATGCTTGTTGTTATGTTGAGTAAGACTGGTCTTTTTCCTAAGATGGATGACACTCCCTTTGAAATAGACCGAGTAGATGACTTGCCTCAAAATGAAGACGGGTAACTTCTTCTGTTTTCCATCTTGTTGTATTTTGTTTTGTGATATTTTATCTGTCCACCTTTTGTCTATTATTGTTTATTTTTTGCTTCTTATGTAGAGGTAGTTGTGGTGTCTACGTCATCAAGCACATTGAGTCTCTGGTTTTTGGTGGTGATATTCAGCTTGTGAATGATGAGTATGTTAATGCATATCGTGAGAAGATTGCATATGATCTCATGAAGAAGCAGTGGACATTTGTTTAGTTATGAAATTTAGGTTTGTGTTAGTTGAACTATGTGGTGACAGTGTATTTGCTGACAGTTTAGACTATATTTTGTTGTTGTAGCAGTCGTGGTGATAACCCATGGTGACACTTGAATTGGTGACAGGTTATTGTGTATTGTGTTATTGTAAAACTCGTGGTGACATCCATTGGTGACACTTAGATTATGTATTTGTAGGCTACTGCTCTAGTAATTTATATGTTTCTTTGAATCTTTTACTGTTTTATCCCTATTATATGTTACAATAGTCTATAATTCCACTTCAAAGGCAAGGTTTTACTATTTTTGTTGTCATCCTCAAAGTTTTCACGTTTGGTTACAGTGTCCATGGGCATGTTTTCATAGTGGTGACAGTGCATATGCCATTGTTTATTTCTCTATTTTAATAGTTTTGAAAACATCTATAAGTTTTACCTGTGATTACAGTGTCTATTCCCCTTGGTTCATAGTGGTGACAGTGTCTATGTCCCTGTTTTACATGTGGTTACATCGTCTATGTTTGTTTTAACCATTCATATGATGAAGGAGAACAGTCCATCACGTGTCTTTTGGCTTCTCATTAGCCCCTTTAGGGTTTTGTTGGCCTTGTCCTAGGGTTTTCCATTTGATTACAACAATCATCTCTTAACGATGTACTGTACTTGACATTTTAGGGTTTAGGGTTTAGGATTTAGGGTTTAGGGCATTGGCCCTAAACCCTAAAGACTTAACCCTAAACCCTAAACCATATTGTACATGACATGTTCGTTTGGCTTCTCATTAGCCCCTTTGGAGTTTATTCTTCCATACTCATAAGGTCTTCCTTTTGGTTACAGTGTCCATGGGCATGTTTTCATAGTGGTGACAGTGCATATGTCATTGTTTATGTCTCTATTTTAATAGTTTTGAAAACATCTATGAGTTTTACCTGTGATTACAGTGTCTATGTCCCTTTTTTAACTGTGGTTACAGCGTCTATGTCTGTTTTAACCATTAATATAATGAAGGAGAACAATCCATCACATGTCTTTTGGCTTCTCATTAGCCCCTTTAGGGTTTTTGTTGGCCTTGTCCTAGGGTTTTCCATTTGATTACAGCAATCATCTCTTAACGATGTACTATACTTAACATTTTAGGGTTTAGGATTTAGGGTTTAGGGCCTTGGCCCTAAACCCTAAAGACTTAACCCTAAACCCTAAACCATACTATACATGACATGTTCTTTTGGCTTCTCATTAGCCCCTTTGGGGTTTATTCTTCCATAATCATAGGGTCTTCCTTTTTGTTACAGTGTCCATGGGCATGTTTTCATAGTGGTGACAGTGCATATGTCATTGTTTATGTCTCTATTTTAATAGTTTTGAAAACATCTGTAAGTTTTACCTGTGATTACAGTGTCTATTCCTCTTGGTTCATAGTGGTGACATTTTCTATGTCCCTTTTTTAACTATTGTTACAGCGTCTATGCCTGTTTTAACCATTCATATGATGAAGGAGAACATTCCATCACATGTCTTTTGGCTTCTCATTAGCCCCTTTAAGGTTTTTGTTGGCCTTGTCCTAGGGTTTTCCATTTGATTACAACAATCATCTCTTAACGATGTACTGTACTTAACATTTTAGGGTTTAGGATTTAGGCCCTAAACCCTTAAGACTTAACCCTAAACCCTAAACCATACTGTACATGACATGTTCGTTTAGCTTCTCATTAGCCCCTTTGGGGTTTATTCTTCCGTAATCATAGGGTCTTCCTTTTGGTTACAGTGTCCATTGGCATGTTTTCATAGTGGTGACAGTGCATATGTCATTGTTTATATCTCTATTTTAATAGTTTTGAAAACATCTAGGAGTTTTACCTGTGATTACAGTGTCTATTCCCCTTGGTTCATAGTGGTGACAGTATCTATGTCCCTGTTTTAACTATGGTTACATCGTCTATGTTTGTTTTAACCATTCATATGATGAAGGAGAACAGTCCATCACATGTCTTTTGGCTTCTCATTAGCCCCTTTAGGGTTTTTGTTGGCCTTGTCCTAGGGTTTTCCATTTGATTACAACAATCATCTCTTAACGATGTACTGTACTTAACATTTTAGGGTTTAGGGTTTAGGATTTAGGGTTTAGGGCCTTGGCCCTAAACCCTAAAGACTTAACCCTAAACCCTAAACCATAATGTACATGACATGTTCGTTTGGCTTCTCATTAGGCCCTTTGGGGTTTATTCTTCCATAATCATAGGGTCTTTCTTTTGGTTACAGTGTCCATTGTCATGTTTTCATAGTGGTGACAGTCCATATGTCATTGTTTATATCTCTATTTTAATAGTTTTGAAAACATCTATGAGTTTTACCTGTGATTACAGTGTCTATGTCCCTTTTTTAACTGTGGTTACAGTGTCTATGTCCCTGTTTTAACTGTGGTTACAGCGTCTATGTCTGTTTTAACCATTCATATGATGAAGGAGAACTGAAATATTTTCAAAATTGTATTGATAGAAGAAGAAAAAACTGAAATATGCTCACTGTTTTCATTCTTTCTAGTGTAATGATCTGTTTATAGTGACAAATTTATTCAATATAAGAAAACGATAAAGTAAATCGTATTGTCTTCCTTAATGCTTTGCTTCTGATTTGCCTCTGGTCTCTAGCTCTTGACAGTCTTCTTTGATGCTTTCCCACTGAATTCTCCAGTTGAAAGCTTTCTATTCTTTTCAGGTTGACCACATCTTCTATGTACCATTGGTGGGTGACATTGCTGGCTTTTGATGTCCTCTGGTACAACCCACTGATCTACATTTAGAGTAGGATATACTATCTCATGATAAGCCAATTTCCAAGCTTCAATTTTGTAGTAGCTGCTAATATAACTCAGAACACTCAGGTTTTTTTCCTTGATTACAGCCAGAGCATGTACACAAGGTATCTTTTCATAATCAAATACCTTGCAAGTACAAGAGTTCTTCTTTAAATCAACCATAATCCTTTTCATTCCACCGACAACCTCAAACTGGAATTGATTGAGGTTCTTGACAGTATACATTCCAGCCTCACTGCATCTTATGTACACTATATCACTTATATGAGTAGGAAGCTCAAAGCTGTTGTTTTCAGATTCATTTCTACGATCATTGAACCATTTTGTTATCTTCTCTCTGATTGCATTCAGTAACCCTATAATTGGGAAAGCTCTTTCCAAACCAAAGACACTATTTAATGATTCTGCGTTGTTTGAAGTCATCATATTGTACCTGCCACCTTTTGAATAAGCTCTTGCCCATTTCTCAAATTGTAATTCTTCAAGACATTTCCCCATCTTGTTGTTTGTAGTACTGATGGAAGCAAAGTAGTTGTTGAAATCTTCTTCTGTGTAACTGTTTGCTGCGCTTTCAAACCACTGACAGAGTGCTTTCTTCTTGAATTTTGACATTATATTTTGCTTTAAGTGCCATCTGCAGTGATAATGCTTTGCATTTGTGTAAATCAACTCTATAGCTCTTGCAATGCTTTGATGACGATCAGAAACAAAAACCAGCTCTTCACTTGATGGGATGACTGTTGCTAGCTTGTTGAAGAACCACTCCCAAGAGTCGTTGTTTTCTGAGTCAACCACTGCAAATGCAATAGGGTATATTTGATGATTTGCATCTTGTGCAGAAGCTGTGAGAAGAGTCCCTTTGTATTTTCCTTTTAGAAATGTACCATCTACCACAAGAACCTGTACAATTGAATTCTATTCAGTAATTATTTGGTTACAGTGTAATTTTTCCTTATGAAATGAATCTGTACCTTTCGTAGGATTGGAAATCCTCGGATACATAGTCCAAAGGCAATGAACACATACTTGAACTTTGAGTTTCTCTCAAGTTCAATGAAGGTGACAGTTCCAGGATTTGCTTGCTTCAGGACCCAACAATATAATGGCACTAATTCATAGTTGTCTTTTGCAATCCCCATTGTCATCTCTATTGCTAAATCACGAGCCTTCCAAGATTTCCAGTAGCTAACATTCTCTTTGAAATCATTCCTCATTGTGTTTCTAATTTGTCTTGGAGTTGGACCTTGTTTCTCATCTTCAAAACTGTGTATATTATGTACAATAGTGAATTAAATATGAAATGAAGCATGATTACAGTGAATAAAATATGTAATGAAGAACTGATTGTAGTCTATGTCACCTGTGTTTTATCCTTTCGGCTATGACTATGTATTTTAGAGGGCGTTGCTTTCCTATTCGTACTTCCATGTTGCAGGTGTGTTCCTTAAAGTATTTCTTAATTATAAATATAGTTGAACTACCAATTATGGCGCCATGTATTTTCCAGGTGCAGCTGCTATCCACACACGCTGTTCTGTAATAAGATGGTGTTGTCTTCTTCACTTTGTAAGCAAACACCTCTTGTGCAGCCAACAGTTCAATAGTCTGTTTGAGATCTTCCTTTGTTCGGAACAGTTGTCCCAAAAATATAAGAATTTCTCCCTTTCTTTCACTTATAGGTTGTGCTGTATATTTTGTGGACATTGTACTGCCTGCACTTATGCGACTTTCAATCCCTATGTCATCTCCATTACTATTCATATCACATCCATCGTTTATGGATTCTGCATTTCCAGCCTGCACATCAAAGTCCTCTTCCATAGCATTTGTACCCTTGGCATAACTGTAAGCATGTAAAGCCAATTGATTTTCATCATGTATAGATTTTGTAACCTGTTCTTCAGTGATTTCCTTCATAGCTGTAACATATAAAGGCAACGTCCAATTCACATTCTTCAATTCATTAATTTGCAAAAAACTTCTGAAATCAGTCTCATTCTCTATTGAAAATGGCTCAGTAGTTTCCTTCAATGGATGCAAGTGGCTGAATTGAAGAGTATGAGACAAATTGTCACTCGTGCTGAATCTGTTCAGTATCTCAGACTTCATCTCATGCATGGTTACAGCCTGATTGATGACAATAACCTTTGATGACACATCCCCGGCAAAAACTAAATCACCATCTTCCAACTTCCATTTTCCTCCAAATTTTACTGTTAACAGATTGGCCACCATTGTACCTGATCATTGGTGACACGTATTAAATTTCATTAATACAGTGATTACAGTCTATAGGTTACAGTGTAATTTTGGTTACAGCTACACAGATGCACTCAAACTCAGATATCCACATACAGGTTACAGTGTAATTTTGGTTACAAGCTACACAGAAGCACTCAAACTCAGATACCCACATACAGGTTACAGTGTTATTTTGGTTACAGCTACACAGATGCACTCAAACTCAGATACCTACATATAGGTTACAGTGTAATTTTGGTTTTAACTACACAGATGCAGTCACACTCAGATATCCACATACAGGTTACAGTGTAATTTTGGTTACAGCAGCACAAATGCACTCAAACTCAGATATCCACATAAAGGTTACAGTGTAATTTTGGTTACAGCAGCACAGATGCACTCAAACTCAGATATCCACATATAGGTTACAGTCTAATTTTGGTTACAGCAGTATAATCAAAACACAAGCATCTTAAATCAACAACTACATCAACAATACAATCTAGATTACAGTTCTATAATCACAACACAAGTCACTTATATCAAAATCGACATCTGATGTCAAAATCGCAAAGCATCCATGTTGAATCACAACTACAGTTCTATAATCACAACTACATCAACAATACAGTACTATATTCAAAGCAGATTACAGATAATGCTGTTTTCGAATTTTGGCTTCCCTGTTGAAACTCCAATTTTGGCTTACAGTGCTATTTCCGACCAGATCTCGCTTCAGATCTGAATGAAGAGCTCGAAATCGTCAAAAATTGGGGCTGAAATCAACTGCGTTGCTGGAGAAATCGAAGCCAGATCGAAATCCCCCTTCTTCGTCGCTCCGAGCTGTGGCCTGCGTTTCTCTCCTTCCGTGAAAATGAAGAAACAAACGGGATTAGTATGGCAGGGGCAAAATTGGAAATTATGGACTATTACCTAATATTGCCACCCTTGTGTCCTATGTCTTAAAAATTGGACCCAAAATGGCCACTTAGCAAAAAACCCCATCTTCCATTTATAATAATAATAATATTTGTTTATAATAATAATAATATTATTATTTGAGCAAATATTATTTATAATTATAATAGTAATTTTCAATTTATAATAATAATAATAATATATAATATTATAATATAATTTAATAATAATATTACTTTATAATAAAACTGTTATTATATTATTATTATTATATCATATTATATTTTTTTCTTGTAAAGTATAATTATTTTATAATAATAACAATAAAAATAAGTAATAATATTATTATTATTATCATTTTTTATTATAACGTGGTGTTATTATTATTATTATTATTATTATTATTATTATTATTATTATTATTATTATTATTATTATTATTATTATTATTATTATTATTATTATTATTATTGTACCCATTTAGAGCTACAAGAGGCAAATAGCTAAATACGGTATTCTTCCCAACTATCAATTGATAATGAGACAATATCTGGTGAATCTCGTCTCAATTCCTTTCCGTCCCGATCTAGTAAGATAATGTAGCCAAATATGTTGAACATTAGAATTAATTATACAATCATTGTATGAATTAATAATAGTATTATAATATTAATATTAATAATAATAATATTATTATTGAATAATATAGTTGAGAAGAATATTGTATTCAACATGTTATACAAATTAATGAATTATGAAAGTATTTTTCACTTTACAAATTCATATAATATTTTATTATTTTTATTTGCGGGACAAGGCCCGTCCCGTCTCGAAAAAAAAGTGTCAATCCCGTCCCGTAAGAATTTCGCGGGACGAGTCTCGTCCCGGCTCAATCCCGTTCCGTCACGTCCCGTGCCCACCCCTAAACCCGATCAATCTAAAATTCATGTCGACCGAACCCGATCTAAATTCGACCTGACTAGTACACAACCACACATTTTACCTGAACTGACCCGACCCGTCAGTGACCCGATCCGAACGAGCCTGACCCGAACCCGACCTGATCAGAGCCCATTTGCCAGCTCTAGACATATATAGTTGAACTCGTTATAGCTAGTCGTCCTAAGCATTCAAATATGTCCCGATATCTCAGTTGCTACTAGTCTCACTATCAACAGGTTTGAAGAGGTCAAGCAATTTGAGGAAGAAACTCTGGGTTTATAGTGGTGAATTGCCAAAATGAACCCATTTCGTTAGGAGGGTGAGGGGGCGCAATACGGTATCAGTGTTACTGATGAACAGTGGGACGTGCATCTATCGACCCAGGAACTCGTGCCCACTAAATATGGGATAGGACGATTGATAGAGATATACAATCCGATTATTTTAGGAGTCGTAGTGCTTTGCTAGAAGTCAACTACGATTAATGGTGTTAAAACGGTTTAACTCCATGACTATTATAAACGAGTCCTATGAGGTCACACACTTTGAGTTGACGGACTGGATTAACAGAATTGATGATTGATTAGTAATATATATATGTGTTATATATTATTAATAATAAATAGTATTTATTTAAGAAATAAATAAATGTTAGTTATTTGAGAAATAACATTCCGTAAATTTGTTACGGGTGTACATAACCCTTTTGGTCTTACCTAATTAATATACTCCTAATTAATTTGGATTAATGGAGAGTTAAAAGGAAAAAGACGTTTGCATGTATGCTTTCATTTTTGGAGGTTTCATTCTTATAAACGGATGTTCAATTAAAAGCTTGGCAAACTAGTTATAGAGGGGAGGTATGCAGAGAATAGATTTAGTTTTTGCTAAATTTCTCAAAGAGTATAACCGAGCAAGAGCAACAGTAGAAAAACAAAAGGAAATCAAAGTGTTGATTTCAAAAGGTTGTTCACGTATCACAATCATCATCCGTAGCAATACGATTGCTAGTCTTTTCGGTAATTAGATTATTAGGAAATATTGTAATACAAGAAGAAGAAGACATAAGAAGTTCAAGGATGGAGATCAATGAAGGATGCGAGGGTGGAGACTCATGAAGATTATATCTTTAAAATTTTGCATCGTAGGGGCCATACTAGGATCACAATTATTGCATTTTGAATGCTTTATTTTAAGTTTTTATATTGTCTTTATTTATGACATTTTTTTGCACTTATAAATAAAAGGCAAATAAAAGACTTAAGTTCCTAAGGTAAATTGGGGCAATGCCTTTTCATATCATAACCCATTAAATTCTGGATTTTTGGTTGGATGGGCTTCACAAAAGTGAGGGTGTCTTTCCATAATCTTGGGCTAATGAGGGTGAATCTATACAGGGATTCATAAACCTTGATATGGTTGTACCCAACGAGAGACCAAAAGGCACAGTTTTGGATCTTGAGGCATGGGGATGATTTTACATTGGATGTGGATCATCAACCAAGAATTATAAGGAGTTATAATTAGTAATTGTTACTTACCTTGAACACACAAGACTTAAGGCAGTGAAAAAGTACGTTGGGTCTTGTCTGTAATAGGATCTTGGAATCATTTTATTCACAGGGAACGATAACAACTTGAATAAAATGCGCATTTACTTAGTTTAAAGGTGCTTAATTTTAAGTAATTTGCATTTCGAACATATACTGATTTGCATGTCATTTCCTTTTATATATAGGCATTATGTCGAACGATAATTTGAAATTCACCCTGCGCTCAATAGTTGAGAAGAACAAATTGAATGGAACAAACTTTCTCGATTGGGAAAGGAATCTGAGAATTGTTCTCAGATCCGAAGGGCGTGAGGACGTCCTGAACACCCCTATCCCTACTATCACTGACGACTCATCAGATGAGGAGAAGGTGAGAGTAACGGAGTTAAAGAGTGAGTCTTTGCCTGTTACTTGTCTGATGCTAGCAGGCATGGAACCTGACCTTCAAAAGAGGTTTGAACATCAGGATGCCTACACTATAATCTCCAACCTGAAAGTACTGTTTCAGGAACAGGCAAGGATTGAACGATATGAAACTCACAAGGCTATACTGGATAGCAAGCTTGTGAAGGGAAAGCCAGTAGGTCCCCATGTGTTCAACATGATCGGCCTTTTTAGCCGTATGGAAACACTGGGCACCCCATATGACCAAGAGTTGGCCACAGATATCGTCTTGCACTCATTACATGATGGCTTTGCCTCATTCAGGATGAACTACCATATGCATGGTATTAAGAAAAACCTGAACGAACTCCATGGTATGCTCAAAGCTGCTGAGCAAAATACTCCCACTGACAACAAGAAGGAAGTTCTTAACGTCAACAGAGGGAAAGGGTTCAAGAAGGTAGCCAAGAACAAGAACAATACCCAAGGGAAGGGCAAGGAAGTTGCAAAACCTAAGGGTGGTGAGAAGCCAAGGGTGGCTGCAGACCATGATTGTTTCCACTGTAAGGCTAAGGGACACTGGAAAAGAAACTGTCCCAAGTACCTGGAAGACAAGAAGAATGGGACTTTGAGTTCCAACACTTCAGGTATTTATGTTATTGAATTACTGTCAACCAATGTCCTCACATTAGATAATGGTCCTACTTGGGTATTAGATACCGCATGTGGTGCTCACATTATTTCAAATGTGCAGGGACTAAGAAATAGGAGACAAGTGAAGAAAGGGGAGATAGACCTACGCGTCGGAAATGGAGCAAGTGTTGCTGCACTTGTCGTAGGAGATTTTAGTTTATCTCTTCCTTCTGGTTTAATCTTAGAACTGAATAATTGTTATTTTGTTCCTAGCATTACAAAGAACCTTGTTTCGGCTGCAGTAATTTATTCTGAAGGTTTTAATTTTAGCACTACAGATGAAGGTATAATTATTCACAAGAATGATATCTTCTATGCTCGTGCTCAAGATATTAATGGAATATTTGTATTCGACCTTACAACAGAATCTTATAACATAAATACAAAAAGGCAAAAATCAAGTAACTTGAGTGAAGCCTACCTATGGCATTGTCGTTTGGGTCACATCAATTTAAACCGCATGAAGAAGCTCCATAAAGATGGACTTCTAAAAGACGTGGATTGTGAATCCATTGATGCATGTGAGTCATGTTTGATGGGCAAGATGACAAGGTCACCTTTCAAAGGAACAAATGAAAGGGCTACTGAGCTATTGGGCATTATACATACTGATGTATGTGGGCCAATGAGTACAGAAGCTAGAGGTGGTTATAAATACTTCATCACATTTACTGATGACATGAGTAGATATGGATATATTTACCTTATGTCACATAAATCGGAATCCTTTGAAAAGTTCAAGGAATTTCAAAATGAGGTAGAGACTCAAACTGGCAAGAAAATAAAAGCACTTCGATCAGATCGTGGTGGTGAGTACTTGAGCCATGAATTTTATCATCATTTGAAAAACTGTGGGATAGTAACACAGTTGTCTACTCCAGGAACACCACAGCTTAACGGTGTATCTGAAAAGAGAAACAGGACCCTGTTAGACATGGTCCGATCTATGATGAGTTTTGCTGACCTTCCGGTATCCTTCTGGGGATATGCTCTCACAACTGCCGTACTTACACTAAACAGGACTCCGTCTAGAGCTGTAGACAAAACTCCATATGAGATATGGACTAGAAAGGTTCCAAAATTGTCTTTTATAAAGATATGGGGATGTGAAGCTTATGTAAAGCGTTTACAAACGGATAAGCTTGCCCCTAAATCAGATAAATGTTATTTTATAGGGTATCCAAAAGGTAGTTTTGGATATTACTTCTACAGTCCCGCTGAACAAAAGGTGTTTGTTGCAAGGGATAGTGTCTTTTTGGAAAGAGAGTTCATTTCCAATAAGTCAAGTGGGAGAAATATTCATCTTGAACCAGTTCATGATGAAGAGCAACAAACTCAGCAACGAGATGACATAGATGATGTCGAGGACGAGTTGATGGTTTTGGAAGGCCAAGGGCCCCAAATCATCCAAGAACCGGAACAAGAGGATCCACAAACAGTTGTGGAAACTGTTCCAGCTCCAGTTGTTGAACTAGTTGAACCCACTCGTAGATCAGATAGGCCAAGGGTACAACCAAGACGTTATGATGATTTCATCTTGAATGTAAACCATGATGTTCTTCTGTTAGAACATGATGAACCTAATACCTATAAGCAAGCAACGACGGGTCCAGACTCCAAGAAATGGCTTGAGGCCATGAGATCCGAAGGATTCGATGTTTGAAAATCAAGTGTGGGACTTGATAGATTTGCCAGATGGGGTAAAACCCATAGGGAGCAAATGGGTTTTCAAACTCAAGACAGATAAGGATGGAAAGGTATCTGTATACAAGGCAAGATTAGTTGCCAAAGGTTTTAAACAGATTCATGGTATAGACTATGATGAGACCTTTTCACCAGTTGTCATGATAAGATCCATTAGGATAATCCTTGCTATTGCGGCCTATTATGATTATGAGATTTGGCAAATGGATGTCAAAACCGCCTTCCTGAATGGATTCTTGAAAGAGGATGTGTACATGACACAACCAGAGGGTTTTGAAGATCCAAGTGATACAGGGAAGGTATGCAAGCTTAAGAGGTCTATATATGGACTTAAGCAAGCATCCAAGAGTTGGAACTTTCGATTTGATGAAAAGATCAAAGAGTTTGATTTCATCAGATGTGAAGAGGACCCTTGTGTATACAAGAAGTTTAGTGGGAGTAAAGTGGTCTTCCTAGTCTTGTATGTGGATGACATACTACTTATTGGGAATGACATTCCGATGCTAGAGTCCGTTAAGGAGTGGCTGAAGAAATGTTTCTCAATGAAGGACTTGGGAGAGGCAGAGTATATACTTGGAATAAAGATCTATAGAGATAGATCTAAGAGATTACTTGGATTGAGTCAGGGAACTTATAAAGATAAGATTCTCAACAGATTCAAAATGCAAGATTCCAAGAAAGGGTTTTTACCTATGCAACATGGTGTATATCTCAGCAAGACGCAGTGTCCTAAGGCACCTGCTGAGCTAGAGAAGATGAGTAAGATTCCTTATGCTTCTGCTATAGAATCTATCATGTATGCTATGGTGTGTACACGACCTGATGTTGCATATGCTTTGAGCATGTGTAGCAGATACCAATCGAATCCAGGAGAGGCACACTGGTGTGCAGCTAAGAACATCCTGAAGTACTTGAGAAGAACCAAGGATGATTTCTTAGTGTATGGGGGTGATGATAAGTTGATCGTGCAAGGCTATACTGATGCGAGCTTCCAAACTGACCGAGATGGCTTTGAGTCTCAATCGGGATATGTTTTCATCCTTAATGGAGGAGTTGTGAGCTGGAAGAGCTCCAAACAAGACACAGTTGCCGATTCAACGACAGAAGCTGAGTATATAGCCGCTAGTGAAGCAGCGAAGGAGGCTGTCTGGATGAGGAAGTTCATAGATGAACTCGGTGTTGTTCCTAGCATTTCAGGGCCCATTGACATCTATTGTGACAACAATGGTGCCATAGCCCAAGCCAAGGAACCAAGTTCAAGCTCCAAATCCAGACACGTCATGAGGAAGTATCACCTTATTCGACGCATAGTCACCGAGGGTGACATTAAGATGTGTAAGGTGCATACAGATGACAACATTGCAGATCCATTGACAAAGCCTATGTCTAGGCCCAAGCATGATAGTCACACTAGGGCTAAGGGTCTCAAACACATTGGAGAATGGCTTTGAGATTGCTTTATATTACATTTTATGTTTAGAGTGTTAGACACTAAGTTTATGTTCGATTGGATGATTTTATGATATATGATATTTCATCTTTATTTATATATTGTGTTGAACGATAATAAATAAAATGTCCAAATAATTCGTAGTTCGCAAATGGGATTTTCTTAAGTGTTCTGGTAAATGAAACCCCATTAAGTGAAATGCAGTTATGAATTATCGCAAGTCCGTAGTCTGAAATCATCAACTTGGACATAGGTGATTTTATTAATGACTATATTGTAAGTTGACTGATAGCGCCAGGTTTCATGGGCTATAGGGACATGGAAATGTCTAGTCAATTACATATATATGTATGGATGATACATATAGGACAGACCCACCTTAAGACTCCACAAAAGGGATTGCAGAGTTTTAAGTTAAACCATGATTAGTAGATTCCTCAGACATGAGTATGTTATGGTCTCTCTTGATGATTGGTATTTCTTTGACACGGCTAAACGCTTTCCGTAACAGGGAGTTATAAAGGTCGTAGTTGGGATTGCCAAAAGTTGAGTGGGAGTCATAGTCATACAAGACTGGAGATGTCCTCCTTCTTCATGCATACTGTGATGCATCGAAAAGGAATGGTGTCTAGGCCACTTGAAGAGCAAGAACTGAAAATGCATGGCCACGTTCGGATGGATTATTTGTAATCATCTGTTTATTTGACAGTTCGAACTCGGAGTTCAAGAAACATATTTGATAATAGATATGAATGTCACCATATCATCAAATAAGACATTAAGAGACACGGGTATCTTATATTGCACACTTGTTTAAGGACAAGTGGGAGATTGAAGGAATTGTGTCCTTTAATTTAATGTGCAATGAATAAACATGGGATAGGACGATTGATAGAGATATAGAATCCGATTATTTTAGGAGTCGTAGTGCTTTGCTAGAAGTCAACTACGATTAATGGTGTTAAAACGGTTTAACTCCATGACTTTTATAAACGGGTCCTATGAGGTCACACACTTTGAGTTGACGGACTGGATTAACAGAATTGATGATTGATTAGTAATATATATATATGTTATATATTATTAATAATAAATAGTATTTATTTAAGAAATAAATAAATGTTAGTTATTTGAGAAATAACATTCCGTAAATTTGTTACGGGTGTACATAACCCTTTTGGTCTTACCTAATTAATATACTCCTAATTAATTTGGATTAATGGAGAGTTAAAAGGAAAAAGACCCGCTTTCATTTTTGGAGGTTTCATTCTTATAAACGGATGTTCAATTAAAAGCTTGGCAAACTAGTTATAGAGGGGAGGTATGCAGAGAATAGATTTAGTTTTTGCTAAATTTCTCAAAGAGTATACCGAGCAAGAGCAACAGTAGAAAAACAAAAGGAAATCAAAGTGTTGATTTCAAAAGGTTGTTCACGTATCACAATCATCATCCGTAGCAATACGATTGCTAGTCTTTTGACCTTCGTCCTAGCAGTCGAAGGCTAAGGAGATCTAGACACCGGGCTCGTGTGGACTAATTAGAGAAGTCACGCTTGGGGCTTTCGATCTCTTCCGATTCCATCCAGATTCGATCCGGTTCACGCATCAAAGGTATATCCTCTAAACAATGATTGATATATCAATTATGCATGAAGATCCTTGAATTAGATGTTTAGATATGATCTGAAATTCCGCTAAACGCATCTAATTATCCTTCATTTTGATGCTAATTCAAGGACCAATTTCACTATATATATATACACCGGTGGCTTGCTAAGAGGTGAGTAGTGTAATGGTTCATTAGGGTGGTTTTGCTTGTGGAGTTTTAGTTGGAAAGGTTTGAGGTGAATTTCCATCTCTGTACGTTTTTTGTGTTTGTGTGGACATTCAAAATGCCTTATCTTTTAACTGTGCTTTTTTCATAAATACAAAACCAGAGGATCCTAGCTAAAAAAGCACTCATTCTAACTCAATCGGTAACTTATTGGGCCCGGTACCTCACATACTAGAGATGAGTAGAGAGGTGTCAATAGGTTGGCCGAATCTCTTTGTTTCGGCTCATTTTATGAAACCGTTTTATCGAGTTTGAGTAACAAATACGAACAATTGAAGCACAGCGAAAACGAAACAGAAATCAAAACCAAACGAAAAAACGAAAGGGACACAAGAGATTGTTTACGCAGTTCGGTTATTGCACCTACATCCGCGGGGTCTCATGAGTCGAGACCCTAAATCCACTATGTAAGATCAATCTAGGTACAGAAGGGCAATCTAAGATAATAAACCTAAGCAGTACAGAAAGTAAAACAACTAGGAACAAAGATCAAAGGAAATAGTGAAACTCCCTTCTAATCTCCATGGATGTTGCAGAACCGATCCTTCAAGGATAAGGTCTTTAGACGCCGTCTTCAGTCACGCAAGGGAACTCCTCAGAGGACCTTGAGTAGCAAGGAACCTCAGACCACCAACCTCGGCCACCAGAGAGACGAACACCTGGAGAGAGCCTTCTAGGGTTTTTGTTGGACTTACCACTTCGGCGAGAGAGAGCACACGGTGAACAGTGGAGCTTCGAAACTTCTAAAGAGCTGAAGAGGAGCGTCTGTCAACCCTAGAGCCAGAAAAGAGACGTTGGGACTTCTAAAGGAAATGGGTCGGCTACAGCCTTTGGGTAACTGGCCCATTAGGTTTGGATTTTCAACCCAAACCATATAGACCTAGTTAACCTAGGAATAAGCCATGACCCAAACCCTTGAGCCCTGTTAGTCTCACTCGGACCTTAAGCTTCTTTACAATGTTCAAGTACAACACTTAGGGGAATATCATCTAACAATTGCCCTCCTATTTCCCTAAGTCTACATAAAAATGTAAACGAGACCAATACATTTACATAGCTTGGGTCGGATTTAGGGTATCTCGGGTCAGTCGTCGGCCCTTGTAGCCAGAGGCTAAGTGGTCCCTACAGAAGATGAACTTCTCTGTGGTCACTATCTTGGTGCCAAAATCAGCAGGGTTGTAATCACCATCTATCTTTTTCACCTGTACCACTCCCTTCTCAACTTTGTTTCTGATGAAATGGAAACGAACATCAATGTGCTTAGTTCTCTCGTGGTACATGGGATCTCTACACAAGTAGAGTGCACTCTGGCTGACAATGTTGATCATTGAAGTATAAGATTTTCTCTCAATCTCTTTCAGCAATCCTTGTAACTAAATAGCTTCTTTGCAAGCCTCTATAGTAGCTATATACTCTGCTTCTGTAGAGGAAAGAGCGACTATATAGGAAGTGGTGGACTTCCTATTATCTTTGTTACCTGCATAGTCTGAGTCTACATGTCCAAGCAAAGCAGTGCTAGAAGCATGGTTAGTGTATTTGAGACCAACATTAAGGCTTCCATTTAAGTATCTCAAGAGATACTTCATGGCTGCCCAATGCTTTTCTCCAGGTTGAGACATGAAACGGCTAAGGGCACTCACAGCAAAAGTAAGATCATATCTAGAGCATATCATAGCATACATGACAGAGCCAACAGCGGCATCATAAGGTATGTTTTTCATAAGCTCAGTTTCTTTCACAGATAAGGGAGTCTTAACTTTGGTTAAGTCAAAGTGCCCTCCTAATGGTATAGGAGAGGGTTTAGCAGATGAAGCATGAAATCTATCAAGCACTTTGATCAAATAGTCCTTTTGAGACAACCAAATCAGATTTTTAGACCTATCCCTTTCAATCTGAGTACCCAAAATTCTCTTAGCTGCACCCAAGTCTTTCATGTCAAAGTTTTTTAGAGATCCCTTTTCAATTGTGATATTATATCCATGGCTTTGCAGATAAGCAGCAAATCATCCACATACAATAGCACAAACAAGGGTTCTCTACCTCTAACTCTATTGATATAGAGACAAGAGTCATAGAAGCTTCTCTTAAAACCTAGGCCTTTCATGCATGAATCAAACTTGATATTCCATTGCCTTGGAGATTGCTTAAGACCATATATAGATTTTTTGAGCAAGCATACATAATTTGGATTGAGGTTATCAACAAAACCTTTAGGTTGACTCATATAAATGGTTTCATTTAACACACCATGCAAGAAAGTTGTTTTCACATCCATCTGTTCAATTTCAAGATTATAGACAACAGCCATGGCAAGAAGCAACCTTAAAGTTTTATATTTGACAATCGAAGCAAAAATCTCAGTGTAGTCTTCCCCTTCTCTTTGAGTGAATCCTTTAGCAACTAACCTAGCTTTAAATCTGGGTAATTCTTTAGGGTTCACACTCTCTTTCAGTTTATAAATCCACTTACTGCCAACAACCCTAGCATTTTTAGGTTTCTCAACCAATTTCCAAGTATTATTAAGCTTCATAGAGTCAATTTCTTCTTTCATTGCAGCCATCCAATTATCATGATTAATTAACACATCTTAAAGCTTGTTCAAAGGTGTCAGGAGTATAATGTTTAATCACATCAGACACAACAAGAGAAAACTAAGCAATGTAATTAGAAAACTTCTTATTTGGAATCTTAGTCCTAGGCTCTCTATCTCTAGTTAACTGATAATCACACAAATTATGCCTACTTTGCAAGTTATGAGCATCAGAATCAGGTAAGTGAGCATCAGAATCAGACAAAGAGAAAGGCATAGATCCAGAAGAAGAAGAAGAAGAAGCACTCATATCAGAAGCAGCAGAAGTAGAAGAAGAAGAGTTAGGAGAAGGAGAAGAAGATGAGGAAGAAGTTGTACCCTCACCCACTTGATGGGTTTGCTCTTCATCCACAATAGGATCCATGTTATCATCAGCTTCATCCTCGGAATATCCTTGTGTATGCTGAGAGTTTTCAGGGGGAGAGGGTGGTGGATCATAGAAATGAGGAGTCACATTACCTGCACCTTTGTCAGTACTATCATCCTTGGATGAAGTAGGGGTTAGAGCAGACTTAAAATGAAACTCATTTTCTTTAAACATCACATCTCTACTAACAAAGACTTTATAAGCACCAGGTTGTAAGGCAAGCAATTTGTAACCTTTCACACCATCAGGATAACCAAGGAAAACACACTTAAGAGATCTAGAATTCAATTTTCCAGTATTTTGATGAGCATAAGTAGTGCAACCAAATGTCCTAAGATGGCTAAGGTCAGGTTTTTTCTTGTGCCACAACTCATTAGGTGTCTTAAAGTCAATAGCAGAGCCGGGAGATCGATTTATGAGATAAGCAGCAGTAACAAGTGCTTCACCCCACAAAGAATGTTTCAATCCAGCCGAGATAAGCATGCATCTGGTTTTATCTAGTAAAGTCCTATTCATCCTTTCAGCAACACCATTTTGTTGTGGTGTGCCAGGAACAGTTAAATGCCTTTTAATACCATGTTCTTTACGATAACTATCAAACTCAGAGTTGCAGAATTCAAGCCCATTGTCAGTTTTTAGACACTTAACTCTACAAGCAGACTCATTTTCAGCTCTAGCTTTTCAGGTTTGAAAAGCATCAAATGCATCACTCTTATGTTTAAGAAGATAAACCCAGACTTTCCTACTGTAATGATCAATGATAGATATAAAATATCTTTTACCACCCACAATATTTATCTGAGAAGGCACCCATAAATCAGAGTAAATATACTCAAGTGGAGAAGCAGCAATGTAAGATGACTCTTTAAAACTTAGCCTAGTTTGTTTACCAAGCAAGCAGTTGTCACAAACATCAAGAGTAGCAGGTTGACAGTTAAGAATACCAGACTTATGTAAATGATGCAAGCCAGAGTTGCCAATATGACCTAACCTATTGTGCTGAGTAGTGGTTAACTCATAATTCATAGGCTTATCACATACAGCAAGCACAGGAGAAGCAACAAAATTGCACTCAGTTTGACAGATAACATAGTACAGGCCATTTCTTTTTAACACTTTTCAATAGAACTCTACCATTTTTGCCAACATGCCTCATGCCATGGAAAACATCAATGTGACAGCCAAGATCATCAAACACACTTTCAGATAACAAGTGTCTCTTAAGATTTGGAACCCATCTAACATTTTGCAAGACTCTAATTTTTCCATCAAACATCTTAAGAGCAATTGAACCTATTCCTTTAATAGAAACTGCAGAATGATCACCCAAAAGCACATCACCCTCATTTATCAATTTTAGATCACAAAACCAATTTTTATGAGGTGTAGAATGCATGGTGCAGCCAGAATCCAATATCCAAGCATTTTCATAATCATAACAAGCAGAAACAACAAGCAACTCATGTGTGAAGTACTGATTGGAATCAAGCACAGCAGAAACAGGTTGGTGTGTTTTAGATGCATCCTTTTTAGCCTTTTTAGCCTCATCTCTTTTCCTTTTATAACAGTCCTTTTCATAATGACCAGTTTTAGAGCAATAATGGCATGTAGCATTTTTCTTATCAGAAAGAGATTTATCACCAGATGAAGAAGCGTTATCTTTTTGCTCAGATTTCCTAGGGAAGTTCTTATTTTGTTGCTGGTTTTTATACCTAGCTTTTGCCATAAGAGCTTCATTTTTAGCCTCTTTTTTAGTCTTAAAAACCTTCAAAACCTCATTTTTCTGAGCAATAGACTCTAGAATCTTAACTTTACTCAAGCTTTCATGACTGAACTGAATAACATCCTTGAATGTGTCAAATTGAGTAGGCAAAGCATTCAATAATAAAACACATTGATGAGTTTCATCTATGTTATCACCACATCTAGCAAGGTCTTGAGTCATAGCTAAGAATCTATCCAGGTTATCAGGTAAAGACACAGAGACATCAATTTTGTAGTTAAATAATCTACAAAGCAAGTTAATTCTACTAGGGAGAGATTTCACCAAGTAGAGCTTATCAAAAGCCTTCCATAGGTCTTGAGAAGTCTTCTCAGTCATTACCTGCCTTACCACTTGAGGATCTCACTGTGGGCAACTTGATCCAGCTCAGCCTACTCTTCTGTTGCCATCTTCTCGGGGTAGCTTCCAGTCACAACAGGCCAACATTTTTCCTTTATTAGCACTGCCTTCATCTTAAGCTGCCACATAGCAAAGTCAGAGTTACCATCATAAGGTTTTATGCGGATAGAAGACTCAGACATGGTTCAAGTAAAGCTATAAAGCAGAAAACTAAAAGAAAACAAAAGATCTAAAGTGGATCTAAAGCATGCAGTCCCAAAAACGTAAACAATACCGTCCCAAGTAAGGTTTTGAAGAGCAAAGAATATCAGAAGTATGAATTTCTAGGGTTTCATCCCATTTTCCGACTAAGAAATTAGCCAGACGCGGATAACAAACACCTTAACTCAAAACCTGGCTCTGATACCAATTTGAAATCGTTTTATCGAGTTTGAGTAACAAATACGAACGATTGAAGCACAGCGGAAACGAAACAGAAATCAAAACCAAACGAAAAAACGAAAGGGACACATGAGATTGTTTACGCGGTTCGGGTATTGCACCTACATTCGCGGGGCTTCATGAGTCGAGACCCTAAATCCACTATGTAAGATCAATCTGGGTACAGAAGGGCAATCTAAGACAATAAGCCTAAGGAGTATAGAAAGTATAGCAACTAGCAACAAAGATCAAAGGAAATAGTGAAACTCCCTTCTAATCTCCATGGATGTTGCAGAACTAATCCTTCAAGGATAAGGTTTTGAGACGTCGTCTTCAGTCACGCAAGGGAACTCCTCAAAGGACCTTGAGTAGCAAGGAACCTCAGACCACCAACCTCGGCCACCAGAGAGACGAACACCTGGAGAGAGCCTTCTAGGGTTTTTGTGGGACTTACCACTTCGGCGAGAGAGAGCACACGGTGAACAGTGGAGCTCCGAAGCTTATAAAGAGCTGAAGAGGAGCGTCTGTCAACCCTAGAGCCAGAAAAGAGACGTTGGAGCTTCTAAAGGAAATGGGTCGGCTACAACCTTTTTAACTGGTCCATTAGGTTTGGATTTTCAACCCAAACCATATAGACCTAGTTAACCCAGGAATAAGCCATGACCCAAACCCTTGAGCCCGGTTAGTCTCACTCGGACCTTAAGCTGCTTTGCAATGTTCAAGTACAACACTTAGGGAATATCATCTAACATTTTATAATCAGGTTAATGTTGGATCATTGGATCTGGTGACTCTTCCGGTCAAATGGGTTCCTTTTCACTCGGATATATACTACTTCCGGGTCAAGTGCGTGCATTAGGTGATATATAAACGTAATTAAGGTGTCTTATTCTCCCGATTTTTGCTACTTTTTTTTTTGTTGATAAAATAATATGAATGCGCCTCAAGATCTTTGCAACCAAATTTCTTAATTATCAAGTTTAGTTTGAAAATGGTTACATCGATCCCTAGCACAGAGCCACAGTAACAAATAGATCAAATGTCCATACAATTACATATAAACGTAATATATATATAACCGTCGGGAATAATTTGTTGATGTCCACCTACGTACTTCAGGTTGTTCCACAGCAGGCTGGTGCATTAGCGCCTATCTGCGAGGCTTTTAGATCGTGTTCTCCGAAGAATTCTTTGCCACTTGCCACGTGGGAGGAAATAATGAATTTTTTTTTGTAAATGGCCAAAAAATAGAAAATAATTAGGAGAATAGCCAAAATATGAAATATTTTAGGGAATTAGCCAAAAAAGGATAAACAGCGACTCTTCTAATATTTATATTTTTATTATTATTTCAGTTAATTTCAACGAAATAAAAACCAAAAATTAAAAAAAAATTGAAATACATTGTAAGTCGTTGTTTATAACAGCAACTTACATTTTTTATTATTATTTTTAAAAACCTAGGGTAAAGTCGTTGTTACAAATATCGACTTTACCCTGTTTTGACTAATTCCCTAAAATGTTTCATATTTTGGCTATTTTTCTAATTATTTTCTATTTTTTGGCCATTTACAAAAAAAAAAAAGTCGTTGGTGATGACGCCTATCATCGGATTTTTTTTTTTAAAGAAAAGCACCTTCTAATCCAAGAGAAAAAAAAGTGCCACCAACAATAATAGTCATCAACCTTGTTGGTGGTGAGTGAGTACTGGAACACATATTTTAGGGTTTATGACTTTTGCCCTAAACCCTGGATACTAAACTCTAAAACATACTGAATACTGGTTTTTGTCGACTTAACTTTAGCCCCTCTAGGATTTATATTCTCCGTGTCCAAGAATAGTGACACTTACCTCGTTAAAAAAAATTATAAACAATAAGTTGTCAACACTGATAAATGTAGTGACATTGATCTCGTTAAAAAAACTATAAAAAAAATTGTCACCAACAGTGTCACCAGTGATAATGATGGTGACACTGACCTCATTAAAAAATTGTAAAAAAAAAAATTGTCACCACTGATAAGGGTGGTGGCATTGACCTCGTAAAAAGAAAGTTGTCATTAAAAAAAAAGTTGTCACCAAAGTCATTAACTTTGATCGGTCAATAATCAAATATCAAAATAAAAATGAAAAGGAATGGTAAAAGGTTTATTATAGACTTTTTTACTTAAAGGGTTTTAAGAATAGACACTAACTAGATTTTAAAAAAATGATATATATACCAAATTAAACTTAGATATTTTATTTCCCAAGATGATATAGTCTCATAATAATTAACAAAAAGTGTATGACAAAAACACGTTTAATTTTATTTTATTTTTTAAGGTAAGAATTTAATAAGGAGACTCTTGTCCTATGGCATCTTGTCGGATAAGGTCGCAAAGACATGAATCATTATATATGTCAACGCTCCTAGTCGAGCGGCAAAGGTGTGAAATCTTATCAGTGACTCTATTCTCACCACAAGGCACAAAAGAGAAGAATATATCTCTTATTTGTAATAGTATAGTCTAAAGATTTGATATTCGTATTCGGTTGCTTTTAGTATTCCATGTTTTGAGGCAAGTTCCTCCACCATTAATGGTGTTTGTTTTTGTAGTAGCTTGTTTCCGATATGAATCGATTGGTCATCCCAGTCATGAATAATATATGAATCTGATGGAGCTTTTTCCATTTTTAACGTTTATTTTTCAGCTCTCGACTTTTTAAACTGAGGTTCTGATTGAGTGTTGTTGGTTCCATTTCCTCATTAAATCTGCAAGCTATCCTTTAGTTCTCTCATTGCCTCTTCACCATGAGATCGAAATTCCTCTAAGAAGTAGGGGGAGTATTTGTAAATTAAGATTTGTCATCAAAATGTTATAACTTACCTTTTAAGTTAATGTAAAATGCTACTAATATAAGATGCGAGACAATTAAACAAAGCATAAGTACACACAAATCATTACTTCCAAGTTTGACAGCAAAATAAATTAGGGAGTAATAAAAAAAGAAGTAAGTTACACACATCATTACCTGGAGCGATCGACACTCACTCCTTGGCTCCTTGTCATTCTTAGAATCATTTTTTTTCTTTCGGTCGGAACATTGAAACATTTTTAATAATTATTCTTTATGTCAATAGATGTTCCAAGAGAGCCACGACGAGAGTTGTAGCTTGGGATACTACTTTCAATTATTATTATTATTATTATTTATTTATTTTTAATAATAATAAGAAGAAGAAGAATGGTAACTACTCCATCTGTTTTATAATAAAAGTCACTTTACTTTTCGGCACGCATGTTAATGAGTTAAAAACTCTATAAAATATTGTTTTTTTTAACGATTTTTTTTTTATGATTTCCTACTTCATACTAACAAGTATGTAATTAATTAAAAAAATTGATTAAAAAAATAATATTTTATATAATTTTTGCCTCCTTGAAATGCGTCCGCTAAATGTCAAACGACATTTATTTTGAAACGGAGGGAGTAGTTATTACATGAAATTTGATGGGAGCCGGCTAACAAGCTGAACTCCGCAACTCTTCTGAATGCTAAAAGCAACCCAAGTCAAAACATGACAAGTATCCCTAATATATCCAGGTAACCCTCTAGTCACCCCACATATCCGCTTGAAAAGTCATATGACATCATCTCCTAAGTCACCAATAGTAGAAAAGGAAAACGGTATAAAGTGATACCCTTAATTTGTCTCCGCAAACCTTCTCATACTTCTTCATTTTATTATCAGCCGCCACCCTGACTACCTTACCTGGGATGAAACCTGAAATACCAGAATTTCTAAAGATAGAAGTACTCATAATGTCGACACAAGTGTCATTTCCCTGAAACCAGTTGTAGAACAAAATATCAGCCGGACGAAGCTCCCCTCCCTTGTCATCAACCATATCAGTAGGTGCTTGGGTTAATTATTACTACCTCTGTCCAAAAATACATGGCCTTTTAGATCTTAAAATTTTGTCAAAAATACATGAGTTTTTAGGTTTATAGGGTAATTATTACCCCTAAAAAAGTACAGTACGTAGTAGTAAAATTAAAGAGTCCCCACTTCTATCATAATAATGAGATTTAAATATAAATAGGTTTTCTTAATTAACGTGTATAAGGGCGTAAAAGACCATATATTTTATGACGGAGGGAGTATGCCAATAGGTGTTTGGGTTAATTATTTTATTACCTTTGTTTTTTGTGCCTATGAGATATTCGATAAAATGTCTAAGCAATTATTTGAGTATGTTTTGTGGGAAATATTATTTGAGGGCATATTGTTAAGGTTTCAAGCATTCTAGAGTTGCTTAACCAACACACGGCTTGCTTTTGTGAGTACAAGTGAGTCATTCCATATCTTATGATATGAACTTTTTGCATATTATGCTTCTAAATTTATGTTTTTTTTTTTTTGATAAGGAAATAATTCGAGGCCGGACAGGCCCGGACCTCGAGAGGCCGACAAAGTTGGCAGACGACGAGCCGTCTAAATATATAACAAAGAAATAGAAATACATAATACAACAAAATAAACACCCTAAGCAAAGCCAGAAAAACCCTAACTTTAAGCAAACCGGCGAACACAACAACGAGAGGAAGGAAGCCCGGCGTGGTGAAGTGGATAGCGAGCGCATGGGACAGCTTCTGCTGACACGATGTCTCGCCGCCGGAAAGACGGAAAGCAGAAATCCTCGTAAGACAAAGACGACACCTGGGGAAGTGTGGATCACACGACGTTCCCCCCACCTAGATGAGGGATCTTCGGAGACCACGAACACCAGCAACACGATCACCTCGATCTAACAGGGCTGCATAACTGCTCCTCAACCGAAACTAACCACGAACCAACAGACGGAAGTCCCCCAAAACGAGAAAATGAAACACGGCCGCGAGTAAGGCGTAGAGCTAGAGAAGAACCGGAATTTATTTATAGTTGTAGTATATAGATATACTTTATTTTTATTATTATTTAGCCTTTTTTCTTCAATAGGACAACATTGGGCCCAACACAAAGCATTGGACCCAAAGAAATCACAAAATGGGCTGAGACCAAACGAACCGGGTCACCTTAGGGCCCAAGGCAAGCCCGAAGCAAGACCTTGGGCCCAAAGGACAAACCCGAACGGAAGGTGAACCAAAGGCCAAAACTGTCAGGAGAGAGAACACCGACAGGAAGGCACAAGAGGTCAGGCGGCGCCGAGGGTTTAGGTTGGAGCGTCGGAGGTAGGCAGCAAAATTGGGGTGGTGAAACGGGGATCTGAAGATTGGTGCAGAAGCCCGACAACAGGGGGTAGTTCGTCGGAAAAGGTGGACGCGACAGAGGAGAAAGAAGCAGCCACCAAAGGGGGAAGAATAGGCAGTCGGCAGCAGCACGTAGATGGCAACCGAGACGCCGGCAACAACCAAAGTTTGATGGAGACGTCGGTCCAAGGAAGAATGAACGACGGCGAGACCCACGAGAAAAACTGAGCAATTTTGGGGCAAGGGCTATACTCCCTGCGAGGAAACAAAACTCAGGGCAAAAGCCCCAAATTAATTTGACAAATTGGGGCAAAATCGCCCCAAATCCGAGCGAGACGAGGGCATGTCGAAGCGACGCCAATGGAATTGGACATCGCCGAACCGGGAATGGCGAGGGCTTCCTTTCGGAGGTTAGAAACCAGCCGCCGGACAAGGAAGGGGCAAATGGAAAAGGAGATCGGTGGTGGGGCGGCGGTGAGGAACCGAAGGCGGTTAACCTATGACCACGGAGGCGAAGATGCGCTCCAACCAAAGGCGAAATAGATCCGAAGCGAGAAACCAAGGCATCGCAAAGCCGAGAGCTTGTCGGAAAACTTAAGAAACCCCCGGAGGGGATGGATATGGGCTCCCGAAGGAGATGTTGATTTCTCAGGGAGAGAGAGTGATTCCATATATTTCATACCCGTATGAATTGAGCAGTTGGAGTTAGACCATGGTGTTTCAACCCCAAAAGGGTTTTTTTTCCGAAAGCGCTCAAAAGAGAGCTTTTTTTTAAATTTATGTATTTATGCTATATAAGTTGATTGTGGATACTATGGGTGTGTAAGGCTGGATATAAACAGGTTAAAAAGTGTGAAATTATTAGCTGTTAAAAAAATAAACGGGTTTAAACGGTGTATGGGAACAACAAATAAGTTTTAGTCAGTTAAAATAAGGGTTTATAAATAAGCTGCAGATTGAAGCTTATTTTGAGGTTTATATTCCATAATTACTATTTTACCCCTTCTCTTTTATCTTATTTGGTTTGAAAGTACCACAATACCCCTAATAAAAACCAAATAAACTCCACTTTTTACAAATAAACTATTTTTCGCCCCATACGGAGTTTATATTTTTCCATAAATTTTTAACTACTCTTACCAACAGTTTATAAATTTTTACCCTGTTTATAATTTTAGTCAGTTTATTAACCTCGTCCGTACGAACCCTATATATGTTTTAATGTTTACCATTCCTAAAATCTAACATGCTCTTGTGCGATTTGATTTTAGAGTTGATGTGATGGATGATGTTTTATACTACCCATAAGATTCCACAGACGAGTCTACGTCACTTTGCTTGGCTCTAATGGGCTATTATCAATCTTAAAATCACTAGCTAGGAAGAAATATAAATACACGCAAGCGTGGATACATGTTTTTTTTTTATTTGCGGGTGTGGTTTTTGACATTGATTTTTTCTTCACCTCAATCTCATATCTATGTTAGATTCCCCACCTTCCGATATTCCATGGCCACTTGAACAATGCTGACAGTATTTGTAACATGATGCATTCATTGCCCACCTCTAGATTTAGTTTTTTTTTTTCATCATACAAATGTCTTATATGGTGTTGTTTGTTATGCAATATGTTGTTGGATGCGGTCAAGTTGTGATCTATAGGCAATCTTGGCCATCCTTGTTGTTCGTAAACATTAGTAGATGATAATGCATATTTTAGATAGGCATTGTAGATAGTTTTAGGTGCATTTGAGTGTACATGTTGCATGATTAGATGCTAATTTGCATTCTTATTCATTTAGTTTTCGAGTTTGGAATCTACGCGTTTTTTTCATGATTAGATTTAGTTTTTTTTTTCATCATACAAATGTCTTATGTGGTGGTGTTTTTTTCATCATACAAATCTCATATCTATGTTAGTTTTTTTTTCATCATACAAATTCATTGTACAGAGTTACATTCCGAGCTTGAGGAGGGGCAATTGTTGGCTTGCTTGAACTATGGATGCCATGGATTGGAGCTAGAGAAGGAGGCAAAAGGACCACAAGAGAGGAGGTGAGTAGAGGAGACAAGGAAAGCCGGAAAAAAAAACCCAGAAAAAGCGTCACCCGCCACCAGAAAATCGGCGCCCTCCGTTCAGACTGTTTCATAAGATTCGAAATATGTCCGAGATCTTTATTTTAGGCAATCTTTATCCATATTATTTAGGGTTTCTAGAGGCCGGTTTTCAGCCTATAAACACCGCTTTTCATTAGTTATTTTCATCAGGCGCTTTAGGAATGAAGATTAGAGTTTTCTACATCGATATGAATTACTAAACTCTTTAGTTGTTAGAATATTTAGTGATTCAAAATTAATTAATTAATTGTTAAGAGATATCCAGTTAGGTTGTTAAGATTTGTAAGTGAGTGGAAAGTAACTCACGTTTAGTTGTAGGTTTTTTGGGTTAATTAATTAGAAATAGTAGTGGGGTTAATTAGTGATGAATGTGGGGATGAACGTGCCTCAACTGCATCAAGTTTCAGTTTTTAGGATTTCTTTAAATATGTAAGTTTGTTAATCAGATCAATTGAATTGAGGAGTAGAATTGAAAACGCTCCTCTCTTCCAACATTAGTTTCGCCTATAATTCATAGACATGGTTGATTAAATTGTGAGGCTTGATTTCTATGTTATTCTAATGATTAATTCATTATCTTCATTCTGATTTTATGTTGTTAATTCTATTTAACCAATCTGTCATTACACATTTCGTAGCAAGCATAATTGGGTGATTCCTCTAGGAGGATCTTGATTGTGTAGGGTAATGACAGATTGGTTAAATATCGATTCTTGAGATAATTAGGGTTAATGAGATGACAATTGTTATCATATACTAGTTTCTTGAGGAGGTTGGTACTGCAATTCTGCCAAGTACATTGGAAATTGGTGATGTTTGTATGTTAAATCCTGCAGGGATAGAGTTGCATATGAATTTAAGGGATTGCCATATTCGCAAGGAGTGGCAATCCATCTAAACCAATGTCGGATTAATCAATAGAACTAGAATAACTAGAAGGAGAGTCAAGGATCAAGTATGCCAACCATTTTCAGAATCTGTAGGTAGAACTACTTCATCTCTATTGTTATCAATCAATCACCATTGCGATCTTTATTATTCTTGTTTACTTTTACTCTGCAATCATCTTTTTGACCTTCCTAGCAACTAAAGTACATAGGGAAAGGTAATTCTCCTCGTGGATCGACTCTGGACTTACCGACTATACTAGTTAGTAGGTTTGGATTATTTTTGACAGGGAACCAACGACTTTATGCCCATCAGTAGACCCATAAGAGAGCGTCGCATTAGGAGGCTTATGGATCAGGAGCGTACCTAAATTCCTAGCAATTTGTTGAGAGAGTCATGTAGAGGCAGCGAGGCGATGTTGTGGTTCATGAATGGGTGTCCAAAAGCAGCCGCAGTGATTGCTTCTGTCGTTGCCTCCATTGAGAGGTATGTATCAACACTTCCCTCTCTTTTTATGTTGTTGTTCAGGGGACATTCCTAAGTAATTTGCTTCTTTAAACTTCTCAAGGTTGTCTTTTGTGTGTTTTGGATGGATGGAGTGACACTTATTTATTCACATTTACACCAAATTTCTTGGCCTTCCTTAAATTTTTCATATCTTTGGATTAATTTTTCAAACAGAATACTTTCTACCTACATGTCAGCATCTCCTTAATCCTCTCCTTTCCTCCAATCAATTTTTTTCACCCTTTTTTAATTATTTATTTCCTTTAATTATTATTTTTATTCTTTCCTTTATCTGTGTAAGCCAATCACATTTTTCATTTATTTTCTAATATCCCTATTGGGCTTTACTCGAATTTTTTCCTTGTGATTTTTTTTTTCTTCCTCCCTTTGTTTTTTCCAACCAGCTATATTTTTTCTTTTATTTTTAACACACTTTAAAACAGAAGAGTTTTAGCCTACATACATAACATTCCTACCTTTTTAGCTCTTTAAATCGATCTTTTTTTCCTTTAATTTTTCTTCTTCTTCCCTTTAAATCAATCGAATTTTTTGTTTTATTTTTAATATATTTACTAACTATTGAACTTAATTTAAAAAATTGAATATAATATAATGCTTATATTATTCTACATGTAAATATTGATATATTATAAATATCTAATCTACATATACGACTTAATATATAAGGCATTATGATGATGTGGCATAACCAATATCATGCAACATCACATTTAAACAAAGTTACAATAATGTTATTATTATTACTGAGTGATTTAAAATATCTATATTTATGTATTATGCTTTACATGAGATGTTTTAACAAATAATTTTCTGAGAGATTTATAAGATACCTTTATGGTTAATATTTTTATGATTTTTATCTTCACTTTTATTAATTTTTTATAATATTAATTTTTTATATTATTAAGATTTTAGTTTAAAAAAATCACGTCATAGCATGGGATTTGTGATTATAGAAAGAATAATTACAAAGTAAAATAGTAAAGTTTTTAACTTAATACACTAGTCTAAAATATTTTAAAAAAAAATGGATAGAGTAAATAATTGAAAATGCAGTTAAGAGTATCTATATCTATATAAACTCTTAAAACGGAAGAGTTTTCGCTTATGTGTGGCATCCACTTTAATCCTCTCATTTTCAACCAATCAACTTTTTCCTTTTTTCTTTTTTATCAATATATATCTATATCTTTATATCTTTATATAAACTCTTAAAACAGAAGAGTTTTCACTTATGTGTAACATCCACCTTAATCCTCTCATTTTCAACCAATCACTTTTTTTCCTTTTTTCTTTTTTTTTCAATTAATTGTCATATTTGAAATAACCAATGGGTTTAATTCAAAATATTAAACTAATATATAACATATATCTATTGTAATTAAATTTTCATTTACTATCACAATGGAGTCCGTCTTGAATGAACCAATTATTATATATATAATCTTCTCCTTATGAGTTTGTTCTTATAAGGTTAATTCAAAATATATAACCAATATTTTATTTAATTGTATAATATTAATTTATTTTATTATTAAATTTATATTTTTTTTAAATCGCATCATTGCGCGGGAACTCTACTAGTTAGTACATTAAGGCCCCGTTTGGTATGAGTGTGGTAATCGGAATGGGAATGGGAATTGGAATGAGAATCAAAATTGGGAATAAGTCATTTCTCAAGCATGTTGTTTAGTATAATGTCAGAATTAAAAATATACAAAATCAATCTCCCAAAATTTATAAAGAAAATAGAATCTATTTCTCAAAATTAACATCAAATTACATAAATTCAACATTCTCATTCTAAAAATTCATCAAATCTGCTCCCAATTTGGGGATTTCGAACCTGCTTCCAGATTTGGGGATTTGGAACCCTAATCTGGTCGGGGAAGGTCTAGGTGGGGGATGGGGGTGGGACGGTGGCAACAAGGTGTTCTGGAGAGGACGGTGGCGGGAGGAGGGCGACGATGGTGATCTGGGTAGCAGAAGAAAACAACAGTGATGGCGACGATGGGTGCAGATCTGGAGAGCATGTTGCTGGGGAGAGGACAACAACGACAGCGGCAGCCGTCGAAGGCGAAGAAGATCGGAAGAGGGCGATGGCGGAGAGGAGATTTGGAGAGGACATTGGCGTCGAAGGTGAAGGTGGAGAGGACGATGGCAACGGTGGCGGCGGAGGTGGAGGAAATCTGGAGAGCCCGGAGCGAGGGATAGGTGGAGGAGCAACGGCGGCCAGTCGAAGGTGGAGGAGCAGCTGCGACCGTCGAAAGTGCTGGTAGCGATGAATATGGGAAGAGTAATGTTGAGTTTGGGATGGTGGAAAGTGAGAATGGATTATCCTCTCCTTTTCCTGGGAAATGAAAAGGAGTAGAAATTAGGGATAAAATGATTATTGGTAATCAATTTAATTCCGGATTTTGTCCTACCAAAAACTAAAACTATAATCATCCATTTCGATTACTAATTTTTTATTCCCGCTAATTGATACCAAACGGGCCCTTAATTGACCAAATTAAACTTGTTTGAAATCCACAGCTGAAATTTGAAAAAAAGTACTCCGTAGGATGGAAGGATTATAAAAAAGGATGGGGCCCACCCTCTCGCCAACAAACCAAGATTTTAAATTGGCTCACGATGTTGTTGGTTTGTTACCTCGAACACTCGGCACCGCACGCTTTCAAGCCCCATACCTCGCCATAAGTAAACTCCCTGTCAAATTTGAATTACAAATCAATCAATAAATAAATTTAAGGGTTAGTTGGTGGAAAAAAGCCCCACCTTAAGCATTGCTTTGGTTAGCCTCGTCCTTTAAAATTGTACGGTAAAAAGTAGTCTTAGTTATTGAGTAACTACTTGTGAAAAATAGTCTTAAACTCTCTTTAAATTAGATTAATTACAAAAACTATCCCAACTAATATTTTTATATTATATGATAGTTTTTATAATTAATTCAACTATACATTTAGTTGGATATTGAATTTCTAGATAAATTTTGCAATTAATTCTAATTTAAAGGAATGTGTTTAGGGCATAGGATAAGATTCTCATTTTAGAAAAAAAAAACATTTCCTTAATTTAAATATTTTAGCCAAATTTTAAATTAGATTCTTAGGGTACACTTAGTTTAACTGTCAATTTGGTTTTAGAAAAAATATCGTTAAAGGAATTTTAAGTCTATTTTTCGCAACCAAGCGAATACTTGAGTTTATTTTCCGCTTTTTTAAAAGATTGAGCTAGTCAACATCTTTAATGGTGATATTTTAGTGATACTTCCAGTACTATAAACTTTTAAATAAAAACTAAAGGAAAGTTAATGTCAAAATTTTCTGGTGTATCAATGTAATAATGAGAAAGAAATCTCTTAATTAAAAGACTCGATTAACACCCTAAAAATATGACAATTATTTCATTTTACTCTCTTCTAAAAAGCGTGCGTAAATATTAAAATAATACTATATTCTTTTAATAGATAGAGTAATACTTCATTTGTTTCATTATATTTGTCGTGTCGACTTGTTTTTAATAAGCTAAAAATTATTATAAATTTTTATAGTAATAATTAAAAAATTAAGTTTGAAAAGTTAAAAGTGGATATGAAACGTAGGGATTACCCATTGATTATCACAAAGTGTTGGTTTAGAATGGAACTAACCCTAAAATTAAACCCCGTAAAAAACACAGTGTCGTTGTCACATTCTCTGCAGCAATAAATATGAGTCACAGGTCTGCTTTCACAAGAAACACTGGTGGTTGGGCATACTGCTTTTATGCTTCCACTACTTCCAACCTCCCAAAACAGGAGTGTTGCAAGAATGCCTCAAATACACTAGTAAATCTGAAATCCCAACCCTTCCCTGTGACCTCCCTTTCTCATACCATTCAATTTTAAGCTTTCCCTATTTGTGATTTGTGTGTGAAACTCAAAACAAGGAGTAAGAGATGGAGGAAGATGATGCAAATTTGAAGATAGTTGAGTGCTTGAGAGGTAGATTGCTTGCTGAGAGAGCTGCTTCCAAGGCTGCCAAGCTTGATGAACACCTCTTGGATTCCAAGGTCCTCTCTCTCTCTCTCTCTCTCTCTCTCTCTCTCTCTCTCTCTCGTTCAATTGATGTTGATTTGTGTCAATGTGGGTCCAGGTGAAGGAGCTAGAAGCCCAGCTAAAGAGGGAAACCAAAGCCAGGAAGAGGTTTGAGAGGAAACTCAGTTTCCTCAAGAACAAGATTCAATCTTTGAATCTCCCACCACTCATTTTGGAGGATTCAGAGGAATCAAGAACTTCTTCTTCTTCAATAGAGGATAACTCTGATTCTTCCTGCATTTCCTCTATTGCATCTACCAGCTCCAAATCCCCATCTCATGATGAGAGTCTCCACAGACCCACCACCAACAACACCAACACTTCATCAGATCAAGGCTCTGAGTGTCACCCACATGAATTGAGCACATTTGAAGCTTGCCCATCTCAAGAACTCCCTCAAATGGACAAGGAATCTGCAGACTCAGAGACTGGTTCACCTAGGTGCATGTGTGATATTGATGCAAATTTCACCTTTTCAATTGAGTGAATTTCTTCTGCTTTTTCAAGTGGGTTTTGCATTTTAAGAAATGGGTCTTAATCTGATCTCTCTTTTATTGAAGATCAAAGCTTGAAATGGAGGATGACAATGGAGACAGCAGAGAGAGCCAAGAAGAGGAGGATGAAGTGGATAACTCCATGGCGCTGGTTCCTTTGAGCTTCCCTGATGAACACCCAGAGGATTTGGCAAGAAAGGAGGAGGTGGTGAAGATAAGCAGTGAAAGTGTGAGAGAAGTTCTTGGCACTCTGAAGCACATAAGAGAGGAGATCCAGAGAACAATGCAGAAAAGGCAAGCTACTAGGCAGATGCAGATGATTCAAGTGGGATAGCTACATTAATCAATGTGTTTACAATAATTAAATCTTTGTCTTGGCGCAATCTACCGATTACTTATATATAGTAAGTGTATTTGTGCTCATAACGAATGTATCTGTCATCTGTGTTTATAAGAAATTGATAGTAAATTTTGTTTTTATGATTCAAACTTTTGTTAATCTCTCATCCAAAGTTGTGCATATAGGCAGATAGATGATTCAAGTGGGAAAGACAAGATTATTGTGTTCGCAATTACTGTAATAACTAAGGTTTGTTTTGTACAATGTACCGATTGGCGATTGCCTATAGTCTATAGATAAGTTGATAAAGAATTTATTTGTACTCTCGAAAAGAATAACACTGTTTTTGGTAAAGCTAAAGAGGATACCGGATAAGAAATTAAAGGTAAGATTTTTTGTTATTTTGATGTTCGCCATGACAGTTTATGTTTTTTTTTTTTTTTTTTTGTGGAAAAAGATACTCCCCCCGTTCGTCAAAATTTGTCGTTTACTATTTACGAACGCTTTTTTAGAATGATAAAAACTATATAAAATATTTATTTTTTTAAAATTTTTTTTAACAAGTTTGGACTAATTAATAATAACTACGAAATTGTTAAAAAATTATTAAAAAAAACTAGATATTTTATATAGTTTTTAGGTTCTAAAAAAGCGTGCGTGAATAGTAAAACGTCAAGTTTTTGTCGAACGGAGAGAGTAAGAATTTAAAATATCAAATAAACCATTGTGTAATAAATATTGTAGTGTGGTAAATAAATACTACTTCTAATATCTTTGAGATAATCTTTTATAGCCCTCTGTACATTTTTGTTATAATTTTTCTTTTAAAAAACATTTAAAATTATATTTGTGTTTGATACACTTATATTTACATATTTATTAAAAAAATCATAAAATATTATGTTTGACAAAAATCTGAAAATTACTATAAACTAAATTTTTTTTATTATTATTAGGTAATAATTCGGGTGAGAAAACTCTACCCGAAAGCATCCTGCCGGATGAGGTCAAGTAGACCTGAGTGATTATATAAATTAGATCCCCTGGTAGAGTAGCAAAGGTGTGCAACCTTATCTGCTACCCGGTTACCAATACGGGGAATGTAGGAAATTCCTAAATTCCTTACACCTATGAGAATGGTCTGAATATCTGACATTACTAATTCTATTTTCCAAGGGTAGTTCGTGTGTGTTTCTAAGAAATCCGTAATTACTTTTGAATCTCCTTCTATGATTAGGTTGTCGATGTTCAGTTCCTTTGCCTTTTCCACACCAAGTCGTAGAGCCAATGCTTCGGCCATAATAGGAGAGTGTCCCCCAATCACCTCCCCATCCATCCTGATTGGATTACCATTCAAATCCCGTATAATGTAGCCAATAGAGCTCTTTGAATCTGATATATATGATCCATCAAAATTTAGTTTGTATTTGCCCATGGGTGGCCTTTTCCAACGGGTGGACTTTTTGGTGTTTTTAGGGTGGACTTTTACCCTTTTTCGGATTGTGGTATCCTCGTCGTCTTCAAGGTTCAGTTTGACTGTTCTTCTCCAGTTATTGATATTTTCCTGAACAATTTTTCTAATGCCCTCTATAGATGGGATCTTAGCATTCCTAAGGATTATTTGATTCCTCACAAACCATAGTGTCCACCATCTAAATGCTATATTCTGTTTGTTGTCCGTCGAAAGAGTAGTGCTCAGAAGCCGAAGAATTTGATCCATATTTCTGTTTTCTGATATAAGTGTGTTGACTTTCTGGAATATTTCTCTGGGAAATTGTTGTTGAAAGTTGTTGAAGGGGCATTCTATGAAGATATGAATATCATCTTCCGATGATTGATTACACAAGATGCATGTAGTGGGAACAGCAACCCCCTTCTGCGCTAGTCGTGTAGCTGTGGGTAATCCTTTTTGTTTGATTTTCCACATAAAATTTTGGACTTTTGGGGGAGCGTCAATTTTTCAAATCCAGGTGAATTCATCAGATATTGCTTGTTTTTTGGACGAAATCAGGTTATATGCGGATGACGTTGTGAACCAGCCCTTTTTGTCCGGCCACCAATATAGTCTATCAGCAAGGGGACTGATGGGTAGCGGGATTTTGATGATTTCTGTTGTTATAGCTTCAGGGAGAATAGAATCAAGCTTTTCTCTCCACCATTTTCCCCCCATTATATAATCGCTTACAGTTTCTTTTTGGTCTATGATGAGTTCGGGTTCAATTTTATCCAAAAGAGGCTCTGTTGTTACCCAGTTGTCTTTCCAAAAACTGATAGATTTTCCGTCTCCTACCGACCAGATAAGCCCTGATTTGAATTTTGTGATCAAGGAGCTGAGTTTTGACCATTGCCACGAGGCATTCTCACTCCGAGCGTAGTTAAGTATGTGTTTGTCTATGAAGTATTTGTGTTGTATAATTTTAACCCAGTTATTCTCGGGTTCCGCTATAATTTTCCACAACAGTTTTAGTTGGAGGGCTTCGTTCATGTTTCTTGCTTTCCGTATTCCCAAGCCGCCGGTTGCTTTGGATTTACATATTTTGTCCCAGTTTATCAGCGGACTGTGTTGCGCATCTTTGTTCCAGAAAAAAGTTCTGTTAATTTGATCAAGTTGCTTGTGTATTGAAGCAGGAAGCAAGAAGCTCTGCATAGAATACAGAGGTTTTGATGATAGATTAGATGTGATTAAAGTGGCTCTTCCCTGCTGAGATATGGTGTTTGCCCGCCATTTACTGAGTTGTTCTCTTGACTTACAGACTATCTCGCCAAAGGTTTCCTTCGTTACCCGCCCGTTAACGATTGGGCAGCCCAGATATTTCTCCAAACGTCGTTCTAAGGGTATATTTAGTACTCCTTCTAGGTCTCGTGCTCTTGTCCTCGGGATACCTGGCGTGGTTTGAAAGGATGACTTGTGGTAGTTTACCTTCTGTCCTGAGAATCTACAATAGTCCTCGATTATTTCTTTTACTTTTGTACATGCAGATATGCTTCCTTTTGAGAAAATGATAATGTCATCCGCAAAGGCCAGAAATGGGATGCTAGGACCAGAATACCCAAATTTAAATCCAATACTATTATTTGGGCCCTTTGCGTCTATTGACAGTTTACGAGCCAACACTTCTGCACCCAACAGAAAAAGGAAAGGAGAGAGAGGATCACCTTGACATAGTCCTCTGGTTGGTTTAAAGGGTTCCGTAGGTCCATTGTTAACTAATACAGAAAATGAAACCGTAGTTACACATTCCATAACTATGTCCACGAACCGTTGGTGGAAACCGAATCTTTGGAGCACCAACTTTGTGAAATGCCAGTCTACTCTATCGTACGCCTTTTCCATATCAAGTTTTATGGCAGTCCAGCCTTTCAAGCCTTTTCTTGTGCGAAAGGAGTGGAATATTTCATGAGCTATGAGTATATTGTCCTGAATTGCTCTATCAAAAACAAATGCTCCTTGGAGAGGGTGTATAAGTTTTCCGATTATCATTTTTAGTCGTTCAGTGATTATCTTGGAGATGATTTTATATAGGGTAGAACAAAGACTAATCGGTCGATAATGTGTAGTCGTCGAGGGGTTATCAGTTTTTGGTATAAGTGAGATAAAAGTGTGGTTAATTTGCTTCAGCAGATGGCCAGAGTGGAAAAAGGCTTTAACTGCCTTAGTAATATCAATTCCCACAATTTCCCAATACTTTTTGTAAAACTCTACTGTCATACCATCAGGACCAGGAGATTTATTGCTTCCTAATGAGAAGACAGCTTTTTTAATTTCACAGTTTGTTGGTTGCTTGATTAGAAAATTATTTTCCTCTTCTGTGATGACAGGGTTGATAACTGAAAGGTATTCATGAAGTTGTTGTATTGGGAAGATTTGCTCTCGTCTAAATCTTTTTTCAAAGTCTTTCTGTATTTCCTTTTTAATATTTCCATTCCCAACAATTTGGGTTCCTTCCGCAGAAGTAATTGTTCTAATAATTTTCCTATTTCTTGTTCCAGACGCTACTCTGTGAAAATAAGCCGAATTAGTATCAGCTAGTTTTAAGTGTTTTGATTTTGCTCTTTGATTCCGAAAAGTTTTATGGAATAGGAGTAAATTTTCTCTTTTTGATAAGAGATTTTGCTCTTTAGTAGATGTATTTGGATTTTGGTTAATGTTATGAGCTAATTGTATTTCCAATAAGGCGTCGTCAACCTCTTGTAGCTGGCGGAAAATGTTTCCAAATGCTTTCTTATTCCAGTCTTTAGCTTTTTGTTTGAGAATTTTTTATTTATGCATGATTTGGAACATAGCAGATCCAGCACAGGATGCTCTCCACGATTGTTTAACAATATTGCGGAAGTCCTTCCGCTGAAGCCATATGTTTTCAAATTTAAATGGAGGTGGTTTAAAGGAAGAGTTTTTGGATAGATTGATTGAGATAGGGCAATGATCCGAATCGGAAAATGATCCATTTTTTGTTACAAGGTCCGGGAACATGTCGATTATCTCATGGTTTACTAAAACTCTGTCAAGTTTTTCCAGGATATTATCTGGACCTTTTTCTGTCTTCCTCCATGTAAATGGGTTTCCGGACGAAGGAATATCCACTAGAGAACAAACGTCCTTGAAATCCATTAGTCTCTGGAATCT